>OX376375.1:15864797-17165854 GCA_947369275.1 Nemotelus nigrinus
GGGACAATTAAAATTAATTTTGAGGATATCTCTGAATTTAAGATTGACAAAGCATAGAATCTTTTCAAGCAGGGAGGAAAACACCAGAAGATGACCTTGAATTGAATGAAACAGAAAGATGAAAAAAAAGATATGAGATGTAAAAAGAAATTAAAAGGGAAGAATGATGAGGATAGAGACTTTGCGTTTGGAGTTCCAGCAGGCATTACGGTTTCAACTTCTGGAGAAAAAGTCCTAAGGGTTCCAAGGCAAGTAGTTAAATATGAGTAAGTATTGGGAGTGTCTGATGATGTTAGAGTAGAGGAGAAGAATATGACGTAAAAAACATATATATATCTTGCGAAGAAGTGGCAGAATCATTTTTTTAAACGAAACCGATCCGGAAATCGATTATTAGTTCTTAAGGAGGCAATACAGGACCAGAAGGGTTTAAAATTATAAGAAAGACGGCAAGTCTTTTTGTGTGCGAACTATCTCTGTTTAGCTATGGCAATAGCATTTTTGCTTATATTTTGGAACTGTAGAAGTTTTGAAGTGAATGATCATAAAAGTTTCATGAATATTTCTCGCGTAACTTGTCTTTTTGTGGAAAACAACAGATTCAGCAATAGAGGAAATGTATCCTAAGAAAGTATGAAATAGAAATCAAAGTGCAAAATGATGCAAAAACTATACCAATTTGTTGCTCATGAAAGAAAGAAATTCAGTTCTCTAAGACTCGGCTTTTAGAGCCGATTGTTTTATGAAACGCGGAGAACAGCATCCTTCATTGATGCGAATGGGAACTTCATTGTTATTTAAAAAAAGTAAAGATCAGGATCGACACAGGAATGAATACATGAAGAGAGTGTTACATTATTGGTGGAAACATTTAAGTATCCAGAATAGAGTAAAGTTAGAATAAAGTTAAATAAAGAATAATGGGCGCTAGGAAACACGATTACCAATGACGTGATATTCAATTGAAAGGACGGCAAGTTGAAATCTAAATAAATAACCACAGGGGAGTGAGGAAAGTAGATCAAAATGTCAGTAAGTGGATTACTAAAGAAACACTAGTAAGAGGGTTAACAGGTTTTACAAAAAATATATGTGGTAATAAAAAGCAGACACACGCTATGCAATTAGCAGGTGAGCCTATATCTCGGCCATTTCTAAACACAAAAAAAAACAGAGATAGAATTACTTCACAGGAAATATCAGCTGTGAGCTAAGAAGAAGATAAGAACAGCTTTAGCGAGCTGATGTCTAACAGAAGAGACTCATTGATGTCCGCAAATCGAGAAACATAATTTTTTTTTAACTTGAATTTATTTTAAAATTAATATTAAACTTTGGGCTGATGTTACAGATTGCAATCGTTTTAAGGGAATAGTAGTATGATCTGTATTAAGCGCAGATGCATATTTTCGTAACAATAGCTCTAAAGGTTGAATTGTTGGTGATTGGCAGCTAAGGTCTTAGGCCACTATCCAGTTACTCATTTATTTGAGAAATTATTATTTTTTATTTAAAGGCATTTAAATTTAGAGCTGGGGATTGAAACTTAATTCATGATTTGCATGCTTTGGATGTGAATATCTAATATAGTTAAACCCTATATTCTTACTTTAGAATCGATAATAGATGAAAGAAAATAGAATTACTGCCTAAAACTACTGGAAAACTTTATTCATGTTGTGCTGATAGTCGAATTGGGTTAAATTTTGGATGCTCTGCCCAAAAAGAGGTCAATTGGCATGAACATATCAGTTTGAATTCGTTTTAAGCTTAAACTTTTTCATTTGAAGCAACAAATTTAAACCGACTTTTAGAAAAACTTGAAAATGCATGATGTAAATTCAAATAAATTTTTCCACTACATATTAAAACCGCAAAAGGCTTAATCGGGCCTATATTTAATTAGTAAGTGAAGAGAAATCCGCAAAAATCATCTAAACGTTTTAATTTGAAATGCGAAAAACTTATTTTCCTATACTTTCTACTGTTTTTAAAAAAAATAGCTTTTATTCATGTGCTCTGTTGCATTTTTGCTTACTTATTTTCATAAGTCATAAATTTCCGTGGTGTATTTAAGCATTGCACGAAGAGACAATATTTCAATATTAGAAAAAACATATTGCACTGGTCTGTCTAAAATTTCTACAACATTTTCAAAATGTGTTTCAACAAATTTTCACAGAATTGTATTATATGCACCGGAGACTGGCTAGACAGATATAATAAATTCAAAACAATACATTTCATTCTAACTTCCGGATCAACGTGGCGAATTCAACTAATGATCGGAATTCCCCATTCTTTATCCCTAGAAATTAAGTACTTGTCTATTGTCCTGTATCTTGATGTTCAGATTGTTTCAGCTCAGGTATCAAGATATTAGCGGGAATTTCAGTAGCTGTGACTTTTTGACACTCATTAATTTTTGGTGTTTAAGGTTAAACGGCGACAGGATTATGGTAATTAGGGAACGACTTGGGTTTTCAGAATGAAATAGACTGAATGAACCATTGCTTTAAACTTTAGCAATATTTCAATACCTAAGATGAATAAGTATATAATAACTAGAGTAAGAACAAAATATATCGATTTATTTATTCATACTAGAAGAAAAGAGATAAAGACCGATTTGTAGTTTGTTGTGACCTTGTCATTGAATGTAATTTTTTTTGGTATAAATACGTCCATTCATAGATTTTGAATTCATTGATTGTAATCAGTGCTCGAATTCAGTATAGTTTACTTGTTCGAGAGTTACAAAAGTTTCAACGAAGTGTTCTTAAAAACTAAGAATTCGGTCTCAGTTTTCATAAAGCTTGCATATATTCACCAAGAAAATGTCCTTCCGTTCGAATTTCTCAATCAGCTCGATTCTTGGTGAATCTGAGAGCCTCAGCAACCCAGATAGCCAGTTCCAGTCATCATCGTCCTCGGAAGACGAAATTGACATGGCCCCCAGTCCGGACAGCACGGAGGAGTCCATCTCTGACCCAGAACGACCGCATTTCACCTATGACTCGCTGATAATGATGGCCATCAAATCTAGCGCAAAACAACGATTAACGCTTTCCGAGATCTACAATTACATCATGGACAAATTCCCGTTCTATAGAAACTGCAAAACGCAATGGCAAAACTCCATTCGACACAATCTGAGTGTGAACAAGTGTTTCGTGAAAATCCCCCGCGAATATGGAAATCCAGGACGTGGTAATTATTGGGGCTTGTCGGCAAATGCTGAGGAAATGTACATAGGTGGTGATACCGGGAAACTGCGCCAGATGCCTTATCAACAAGCTCAAAATGTCGTACCGCAACAGAATTACTACAGTCCAGTCGCGACTCCAATGCAAGGTGTTGCCTATCAATGCGTACAATGTGGAAATATGGGTTGCATGTGCTACCAAACCATTGGATTGCAGTATCAGATGCCGCATCAGCTACCGCATCAATACCTACACGTTCCGCAAATGCAACAAGTGCCGCATATGTCTCCGATGCAACGACAAATGTCGACAATGTCACCGATGCAGATGCAAATGTGTCAGATCAGCAATTTTTCCTACTAGCTGTGTTTCTGCTGTTTTCAGTTGTAAATTTGAATTGTTATTGTACATAAATCTAGCCATGTAAGGAGCTTGCTGTGCGTGTTTTTTTGAAGAGTGTGTTTTCAAACTTTGGCAATTGAAATTTTGTAAATATTTCGAAGCCAAGAATTATTAATAATAAAAAAATCTAAGCCAGTAATATAATTGTAGACTGCGTCACTATAAGCGTAATATCTTTAAGTTAATATCATTTGTAAAAGAATGGCAATAAATAATATGAAAACAAGTGGTTTTTTTTTAAATATCTGCTCATCACAGTGGTACTTGGCATTGGAGACAATGTCCGCCATGTGCTTCGTGGTAACGGTTATTGTCGTTTCTAGTTCGATTTTATTTTAAAAAACTGGGGAGCATATGAATTGCTATAAAGACCCACATACCATGCGTGTAATCTCAGTATATCATTGCACAGTTGACTAATTAAAATTACCTTTTCATTAAGCTCATGTAACCTAGTGGATAGAACGTCGGCTCTGAAAGAATGGAGTCACGGTTTGGATTTGGTTATAAGAAGTTAAAAATTTATAAATAAAATGTCAGCAATGCTAATAGGAGCTTACATCTCCTAAAATGTTCAAGATCTCGAAATTATCTAAAACGGGAACAAAGTCGCTTTTACTTTGTTTTTTATCAGGACTATAATGCATATCGTTGGGGGCTATCAAACATAGGGTTGAGCGCAATGTTTTAAAGTACACACGCAAATTTTAAAAATCTACAAAATGTTAACATTTGTTGCTGATTTTACTATAGGATGTCTATCACCTGAAAATGTGATGGCAGTTTCTCGTTGAATTGAAATAAAAATGCTCGGTGCTACCAACACTTTGCTTGTACTGCAACTAAAAGGCTACAAAATAATCTGTACGCCAAGCTTATTTCTTTCGTATCCAGTAAATGCATCGGAAGTTACCGGATTAGAAAGATTTATGGAGTTGCCATCCGCGAAATTGTTCAAAATTGGTAAAAGTAAAAATTTGTTGTTTATTTCCATTGTAAAGAATCCTATTGGAATATTGTTCAGAATCTCACGAAAATTTGATAGCAGGATCTGTTGGCACAAAGTTGACGAAAACACCTGGCTCTGGCAACTCTTTGCTAGCACTACAACCAAAATCATATCAAATCTGTTACACGTCAAAACCGTAGCTGCGTTGGGTGTTATAGGAGTAGAAAGATGTTATAGACTATCGCCCGCTAATGTTTCAATATATTCGAAACTAAAATATTTCTTACTTATTTTCATTGAAATATCATTGAAAAATCCAATAGTAGCCATTTTTGTGTAAGCAGTTACTTAACTTTGACAGCATTGAGAACTAATTAGTAATGGTTGGAGTCCATGATTGGTAAGTGGTGCCAATCATTGCTTCTTACCTTATCAAGTACTAGATTCTAACCTCTCCGTTGGCACCAGTGCTGAATTTTGCTGGCCATACTATACTGCCGTTCTTAGTATAAACGCTCTATCTGCGTTTTAGTGATTTTCGAGACATTCAATGACTTGTCTTTTTCTAAATGCTGCAGACATCTTCAAACGGGATGAAAGTTTAAACGTGGATACAAATACGTTTACTTGACGAACATCTGAAGTAAAAGCTTTCACGTTGAAAATATTTGTGGAAGATAGGTTTTAAGCAGATAGGACTTTGTTTTGCAGGAGCCTACAACGAAATAATGATGAACTTAGCATAAACGTCTTATTTACGCATTACTTAGCACAAACCTTCTATCTATGGTAAATAGAACGTTTATGCTACATGGCTAAATTTTTCGTAGATGGGGTATTTCTCATTATTGACTTTAACATTCTTCTACAAAAGATAGGTTTTTCATATCTTGTAGAATGATGTAATAGAGTATGTAGCTTTTGAATCCGGCGTTAACTCAAAAATGATAAAAATGCCACGTAGAGGGCTAATGCTAAGCACGGCAGTATAGTGGAGAGTAAATTTTCGGACGAGAAGGAAGCCCAGATATTTTTGGGATTTGGAAAAAAATTCTCGACAAAAGGAAAAACTGAAAAGAGCATTCAATCGTTGGATTTGAAAAAGGAAGTTTGCTATTGAGCGAGGAGAAATTGAAATCCAGTGAAAAAATTCACTGACTGTTCGTTTTAAAATGAAAAAAAAATATTATTCAAGAAGCAATAAATTGAATAGTTAATGATTCGTGAGCAGAAAAGTAAATCAAAAAGGGAAACTGGGATTGATCGAATCTCAATATTGTAACAAAGAAGACAGTGAAAATTTCAGATCTAGCGGAATCAGGTAGCGTTGACACAAAAGAATTCGATCGTGCCAAGCATTTTAGGCAGATAAATCAAAGACATTGATGATGGTGAAAGTACAATTGGGTTGAACTGAACTGTTTACTCGCAACAATGCTGCTAGTTGTATGACTCTTAATGCATTATTAGTGTTCTCATGCTGTTCTCTCAGTATACAACGTAGACTGATTTAGGGATTGAGGTTGAAACAATGGAAAGTAAACGGGTTGTTCAAAGGTTTCGATTCCACCGTTTCAATCTCAATCCGTTTTGAATTCACTTTGAAGTCACGTTGTATACTGGGCTTATGAGTGTATGCGCATGGGTGCCTTACGACCAATTTTGGCTTTAAGATCTCCGAGGTGATTTGTTTGCATATCTTGGGCAGGCATTGAGGATTCCCCCAAATTGTTCGTAATATGCTTCTTTTTCGTCGTCAGCAAATTATCTGTAGGTGCTTTGAATGTTCATGGGGCTGATAGTCGCAAATACGGTTAGTTATAATAATTATAATAGCATTAGTAATAATTATAATAGCTATAATAACTTGGAATATTTGTGAGTTTGTTTTTCTATGTGTAAGAGGCCCATAAAAAAATATTTAAACAAACTTATCTCCCACACTCCAGGATAAGTAGAAAAGTGTGCTCCAAAAAGTTCGGATAATATCAACATGCCGTTGAGAAAGTATATACTGTTACTTACAAATGTTTAGATCAACATATCTCAAAAACGGTTATGGTTACAAGAAAAAGTTATACAATTTTTTTTGTTGAACATTTTCCAAGCTACAATTTCGTCATACATTATTTTTCTGTAGACGTGACCGTTACTGAGATATTTAGGAAAAGTCACTTTTGGTGACTTTTGACACCGTATAAAAAGTAACGCAGCACTCGGATCAATAGGGACTTTTGACATTTTGTTCAGCACGCCAGTACCAAGGTTCACAGAAAAATCCAGCTTTCCCCTAATTTTTCTGAAGCAATATGTTAAAGTTCCCTGGGCTATAAGGAAAATTGTTGATTTTATCAAGATTTTTCTCTCAGTGTAAGTACAATTCAAAATTAATAAAAAATATATTATTACTATAAAAAAACGAAATAAACATTTGATAATATTACTTGATTCAATGCGTCAAAAGTATGAAGCTGTAATTTTTGCGGTATGAATGATTGACCAGATAGCTGAGATCATTACGTTTCATTACCGTATTTTTAATTACTTGATTTGTAGAGCACTAATTAAAACAATAAAAAAACCTTCTTACAAGTAATTATGCACAAATAAAGGGAGTAAAAATCATTTTTAAGTATAAAGCATATATATCTCCAACCAATAAAAAAATGGTAGACTGCATACATAACTATGTACTTAGATAAAGCAAACGTCTTTTAAGCATTTATGGACCTAAAATATGCTCATCATATGCCAGACTAGTTTAGAAAAAAATGGTAATGCAAAGTTGTACAGTGGAAAAGAGCCTACCGTCAATGCAATTATATATGCCATTACCTTCCCTCGGCCATTTTCAACTAACCATAACATCCATAACATAACTTCATTAGGTTCACATGTGAAACGATGACATCCGTTTCTCATCGGACGCATTTTCAACACTTCACAGTTTCCCAAAAAGTAGCCAATTTCGAAAATAGAAATATTTCGTCTCACTGTTGGGACACATTCAGTCCAATCATCGCTCATCAGTACGAAAATATTTTTCCTTTATTTACGCTCAGCACTGTCACAGTTGCATTGAAGACCGTCGAGTCCTTCATTAAATCGTACATTAGCGTAGCGAATTGGTTTTCCAATTGTCGCTGTCGGAATGGGTTTTATCTCCTACTGAAAGGTCAGAGACGATAAAAAGGACATTTTAGTTTCGGGTGGTATGGTAGGAGCGATGGGATGGATTCGATGAGTTTTTTTCCGTACGTTGGTCGGTTGGATGATTGTAGCTGGGTCGGGTGAGATGAATCTGTTAACGCTATGCTTCCTAATTCGCTTAAGATGTCTTGTGCAACTTGATCAGGATGACAGGACCCACTGGCTTTGCGGCAAATCGACTTTTGACATTATTTACCGCTGATGTCGTTCTTTGTGATGACTGCAGTGAAAGAAGAAGTAAAGAAGTAAGAAAGTCTGAAAGGAATATCGTAAATGGAAACGTTGTTAGTGTTGAAAATAAAGATGTATAATTGACCTCTTACAATTTATTAACAGTAACATGTATCTAACATGCGAAAAGTGCATTTAGTACCAGGAAGTTTGAAAAAGTTAAAGTCAGGGCTTATACGTCGGGCTTATACGTCAGGGCTTATACGTTGATTTTTTAACCTGATTATTTATTGTATTTCTTCAGTTGCAAACATTCTTAATATTGTCTCACTAGATATTAATTTTTTCGTCCAGAACATATTTTTCCGACTTATTTCAATACATTTACCGATGTATTCGCATGCATCTAACACCAAATTTCGAAACAAGAACATGAATAAAACTTCTGTCAATCAGTACTCCGCCTACACAAAATAAAGACACATAAATTACTAAACAGATTAAAGTACATAACTAAAATAAAAACTGGTATGAACACAGCAACAAAAACACCAATCTGTACGAATACCGACAAAGGTTAAGCGGCGAAAGAATCAAGGGAACAGATTTAAAGTCAATTTTGGACTGAGTCCTTTTTAAGACTTATTTTTTGTTTGTTTCGGATGCAACAATCGATGGTGGCGGCGTTGTTTTTTTTCTTGACCACTTGTAAAGTTTTGTCAACGATGACGGTGGCAGGTTTTCATGTTGCCGACCCGACATAGGAATGACCTGGAAAGGAGGTTGGAACTTTGAAATCAATGGCGACAACGGAGACAAAACTAATTGATTTTGAGATGAATATTTCTCAATATTTCGTATTGGTCCTGTGGGAGTTGTCTTCAAGAGAGGAATAGTTCGGATAACAACGTGGGCGATTGACTCTAGAGAGATGAAAATGGCAGATTTTCGGGGGATTATATAAAATGTGTTTAAAAGTATGAATAAATAATTAGCTTTGCATTGATTTTAAGAAGTGGTTTTTCGAATACAACTAGCATTGTCTAGTGCATATTAGATTTGAAAAATATATTCCTTTTTGACTATTTTCTTGTGCATTTGGGAGTAAGATGGAAAAATTATGATTATCATATCATAAATCTGAACTAATTTTCGAATTTCTGAAAAACGTACGAATTAACACTATTTGAAGAATTTCAGTAGAAAATGTTACCATGATGTCACTATGAACATTTTGTCGCAAGTGAGATTATAGCTCCAATCACTTAAATTTTACGGACTTGATCTCGCAAGCAGCCCCACAACCATGCTTAGTAAATTTCACGATATCAGCAGCTATCGTACAAATATCTAGCAATGATTATAATGTAGCACAACTTTTACTATCGCTACACAAATGAAGCTCTCTACCAGCTCCAACCCCTAGACCTGACAAAAAGGTTTCCGTGGGATTATTATATATTATTTATTTTATATATTTTTTTATTAGCATTTTCGTCAACGAAATGATATCTCAAGAACAAGCATAAATGAAACTATTAAGAATAATTGATTGGTTGAATAAATCGACACTTGAACCTATCAACGGTATAATAGAAAACAAGCATTTGATTGGATGAGTTTAAGCATTGGGCTATTGCGCAGATCTATTCATTTGATCCATAATTAGTCTTACGAAACGGGCTGGATAAGGCACTATTATGTTTACGCTTACCCTTGCAAACTCGAAAGTTCAGTTCGTTTCCAATGAGTAACTTTGCAGCGAATTGAGCTTTGAAATTTTGACGTCGAAGTCACACTTGAAGTCTATGATCAATAATTACCAGCGGTTTTCGTAAGAAGGTATGCCAAAAGTATCAGACCAGCGGAAAGAGCTAAGAACGAATATCAAGAACCCCTTTTTGATAGACTCAATGCTCCTTATAATATGGATACCACTCCAAGTACTCCTCTACGATGGGGCAAAACATAGAGCAGAAAAGGATTTTTGTCGTAAGAATGTCATTAAAATCTTTAGATCGTCTTTTTAAGAAGCGAAACGCACAGTTTGCTTTTATTGTTATTGAGTCAATGTGGTCATTAAAAGTAAACTCAGTTTTTAAAAGTAGTGCTTTTAAGTCACAACATTTATTAGAACGTACTAATAGAGAACAATTTAAAATGTAATTGAAATTAGTGGAGCATGATTTGTTGGAAAAATAAATAACTATAGGTACGTTTGTCAAGATTTCGTGAAAGTCGATTTGAAGTGCAAAATCCTACAACCATCAAGTGATGATATTGCATTGAAAATCGTTGCGTCGTCAGTGTAGAGTAAAATAGAGGATCCTGCAGCTACGGTGATTAGGCCGTTACTATATAGCGAAAAGAAAGGGTAAAACACCTGATGTGGCAATTATGTCCGTTGATATGAACGGAAAAGTATCAGTCGCGCAGGATATTCACAGCAATTATAGTGAGGTACTTAAACAAAAACATGCCCAAAAAAAACACTCAATCAAAAAAACACAAAAAAAACTAGCCAGATATCAATCGGCAAAATTGTCTAACGGCGAGTTTTGCCAAATCAGTTTTGAAAGTGCTACACTCATATGTGATTATACAGCATGTTTCCAGCAAACTGCAGTCAACTGTTAATTTTTTTTTGGGAAAGGAACGAAACAAGCACTACGCCAATTCATCTAATGACACAGTATTTAGCAAATCGCTCTAATTATAAGCAAAATGTCTGATTTCTATACTCAAAAAAATTTTGGTTGAATTTTACCCTTATAATAGTAGGAAACTGGTTTCCTAAATAGTAGGAAAATAGTATGAAACTGGTTTCCTACCATTAAAGATGTAAATCTACAAAAGTGCAAAAAAGGAATATTTTTTTTACGACCAAATGGTGTAATTTTACCCTAAATAATGATGCAATTTTATGGCTTTGGCGCAAAAGTGAATAGTAAACTAGTAAATTTACACTCTTTTTGCTTCAATTTACAAAAAGCTGTGTATTATTCAGCTGATATGACGTAAAAACAAAAAATGCACATCGAATGTGTAAAAAAATTTGTGATTCGTTATTTTAAACGAAAAAAATGAACATATTTCCTATTATCAAAGTATTAATTATAGACCCACTTTTTAGAGTGATAGCAGCTACAAGATAATTCATTGGGATGTTTGTTTTTCGTCTTTCTTTAAGAAAAATTTGTGAATGAAAAATGCAAGATATTCAGAATTGGACCGTGCACTTCCATCATATCAGTTTTCCGAGAAATCGGATGTATTCCTATTTTCCAGTATTTGAATACATCCAACAAAAATATCACCCATACCATTTTGTCCATTTCTTAAAATTTCGTCTCCAAGACACCCTACTGCATTGCATTAGTATCGCTAAGCATCCTGCTAAGGACATGCCTTTTGAAAACAATAGCCAAAAATGAAATGAAGCATTTTGTCATGGTTTTCGATAAATTCACATAAAAACTGTAAAATTGTTGATTAAAACACATTTTTCTCAAACACCACGGCCTCTGTAACCAATTCAAATACAACTGGGCATCGTTTTAGTCTCGCGGCAGGACCAGAAAAAAATCTTTTTCGATAATCGCATCTAAGTGAGTGACTATAAAGAGATTATATCCTCCTAAAGATTTTATGATTTTCGTAATTAGTTTCGGTCCGAAGAGTTCATGTGCTGCCAGAAATCATCCAAAAGAATCTGTCTTTTGTGCTTCTTTTTGGTAAATTATCAACCAAGATGGACGATATCCATATATAGAATGCTAGTAGTTGATGACAGTACGTAAATTATACCTGCTGAACAATGTGTGTGGTATTGGTTTTTCGAAAATTTCCAAGCTCGTTTGGTTCGAGAGATCAACAAGAAGTTTATGTGATGAATTGAAGATTTATTTAAAATAAACATTTCATGTTTATGAATGTTTTGCAAATTTCAATTGTCTACGTAAGTTGAATGGATAGAAAACTACTTGCTGGAATAATGCGAATATTTTCATGTGTTTATTTTTCATTTCAGAAGAAAATGCAAAGCAAACAAACTAAATAATATGAGCTGGTAATGGGCAAACATACGATGCGAAAAAATCTCATTCATGAAAAAACCATGAAACTTTGTTTCGGCTTATTCTAAAATATTCCAGCAGTCTACCAATGCCTTGTGTGTTACTACATTCTTAATTTGTGGGACCATTGACCAATTTCTTGATTCGTCGATATCATTACTTCAAATTTGAATAGTTTGATCGCATAATTTGGTATCCAACAACACATGAACACATGAAATACGTATCACCTACACAGATTCTCAAGGCAAATAATTCTAGATGTACAGTTGAAGGTATTGATGTAGTCAGTCATCGTGAGCTATATTCGTTTTTAGATCTCAGTTTTCATGAACATGTGCAGATACCTATTTGCAAATCTTTCAGTAATTTGAGTACCTTCTCGGAACTTGGGCAGGCCTAAGGACACCTTAATCTATTTAAAAGTCGTATGAAGGATGGAAAATTGCAAGTTTACTGCAAATATTTTCGGTAGTTGAATAGAATTCAAATTAACTTCTACATGATTTCCATACCGCAACGTCAAGCCGCTTAAATTATAAAATTTTATTGCATGTACAGTAGCAGAGGCGGATACCAGTCATAGGATTCGTAGAAAGTCAATCGAAATATAAACCTACCTCAAAGGTGGATAGATAGTGAAATCCGAAATTATGGCTAGGTAATGTTAGAGCCTCTACAGACGACGAACATGGTTTACCAACTTGGCGAGCGAACACGTGCAATTGTTGTTGTAAACGGGTAAACACTTACCCGTTTACAACAACAATTTCACGTGTTCGCTCGCCAAGTTGACGAACATGTTCGTCGTCTGTAGATGCTATTAGACAGAGAGAACATTTTATGTTAACTTGATTGAATCTGGTCCAATGCTCTCTAGGAAAATACTAGAAATGAATTTTTAGTTTAGTTGTTGTGACATAGACTGGATTGAATAACAGGATGCATTTTAATTAAGGCGAAATGGCCATCAACTTTTTTTAATTCAATAAAATTGCTATGAAATATATTCATACGATTTGTAAAATTAATAAAATAGTTGGCTTCCCAACACCACAAAAATACTAGCTTTAATCCATAAATTTCATTTGTTTATCAATATATCCAGGCATTCATTTTCACATACATATGATCTAGCAAATGTCAACTGCAGTGCTCTGGGCGTCACTAGCACGAGTAATAAAACTATTGTCTCATTCTCAAGCGGAATTTACCTACAAGACCTAAAAACCAAGAAGCCGGGTGCATCATAAAATTTTTGGTCAAATCCATCTTAAGAATTTTGCGGTACGGATAGTCATATCAAAGTTAATCTATTCACTATTCATAAACTGAAAATATTTTCAGTTAAATCTTGACTTTTAGCCATAAAATCTAGAAAAGTTGAAAATTTTACAATCGAGGCGTGAGTTGAGAAGGAGATCCGAGGAAGTGTTCAATAGCATTCTAATAAAAGAATGTTCGATCGGGTTATACATACTAAGAGCATGCTGGTTGATCTGCTAAACGCGTCAGAGAAACGCCCGTTTTGACTTTGGGCAGTAAAATATTTTTTTTTTTCTAAGGAAAATGATGGCTATATTGAAAATAATTGCTGTTTTTGAAGACTTATAGTTTGCTTACTTAAGATTTAGCTAAAATTTTTTGGGAAACATTGGTGTATGAGTGGAATGGAGCCAAGTTTTTTACCTCTTTGACGCCGGTTGTCATTTTTCTGTTATTAAGTACCCTTTTCTAAATACATACGTTTTTTTTTACATTTCTTGTAAATATACTTTCAATTCACATATTATCTAATATTATTTTATTTTACAGGTTCCGTAAATCCTTGCACAAGTATTGTGGCTCTAGAGATGAATAAATAAAGAGAAAAGTAAGTAGCACAAAATGAATGACCTAGATTATTTAATCTATCAGTATAATTTTCGACAATAATTGTGTTTATTTAGATGACAATAATTGCATTTTTGATGATGGTTAGTGTACGTATTTAGTATATATGTACTTATTTGACCTTTTATTTAAATTTAAATTGATTTTTTTTACAAAACCATGGAATGAAACCTTAATTTTTAAAAATTTAGTTTTGTTTGAGCTCAAAAAATGCTGTATAAAAAACCATTGTAAGAGGTAAGAAAGTACTTACTATAAAACAGCTGTTAAGTTAGTTGCAACTGTGTTGATTACTGAAGTGACAATCATACTTATTGCCACAAACATAGCAGGAGAATCGCAAAATATGCTCTGCGTTAAAAAAAATACTGTGAACATTGGAATTGTTTTTTGCGGGATGATTAAAATTGAAAAATTTTTATTTATCTTGAAAATTTTTATTTGACAAAGTGGTTTCGAAAACATGCACTATTCACACATGATAGATGGAAAATAGAAATAAAAACTATTTCTTCGCAAAATTTGAACTTATATCGACAATGTCAAGCTCAGATTATATTTTTGCATGCAATGGCAGATTCCAGCACCACATCAGCGATAATTAAGAAAGGAGAAATTAATGTCAAAAAATTATTTGAGCGAAGGGAAGAATCAATAAACTACGCAGACATTTTTAGTAAGACAGGAGGTGCGTTTTTTTTTTGCTCCGATACAGAACAGAATAGAACTATGCCGCAAAAACAACGATCTAGTACAAAACCGCAGTGCACTCGCTAAAACTGACATAGGTTGCTGTATTCGCTGTGGTAGCACAAAACAGCTGAAAATAAAGGGACAAAATGAGTATAAACTACCACAATCGATAGAAAATAGAAAAATAACTAACATAAAACTACCTCTTTTAACTTTTTACACGTTATCCTAACTACCAAAACATTCAACATAACCTTGAAAAAACAAAAGCCACCTCATGGTAAAAAAAACACCTTCTCATGAACTTTTCTTTTTTCTATCAGCACATTCTATAGTTCAGCACGTGGACTACCTTTGAGGAATAGAATTTCTGTACTAGTGAATTCACTGGTGCAGGAGCAAAAAAACGCGTCTCTTCTGTTCTGTGCTGGATAGAGGAGCAAAAAAACGCACCTAGAGTGTTTCAGCACAAGAAATATCTATTGATACTCACAAATATTCAACGTTTAAAATATCTACACAGACCTGTAAACACCTGTTCAATTATCTATTCTTCTGCCAACAACTAATGTTGCTTGGCAAAATTTTTATCAGGTATATTACCAAGTTAAATATGGCTGGGCAACGAGCTCCTTCCTGAAGATTGGAAATGGTGGTTCGGGATACCATTTTGGAGCCAATTCAAACTTTTCTTCCACCCGCTCCAAAAACTTTGCTGAACACAATTTCTTATAATTGCGTCAAGGGCGGCAACTGAAGCTGCAGAAAAGTTGGGCTGTATTGCTCACTAGTTAGTGGTAACTACCATGCTGCCCTACCAAGCATAAACGTTCGATCTCCATTTTCCTCAGATTTGAGTTAACATCGGATTCGAAAGCTGCATGCTCTACTACATCATTCTACAAAAGTTGAAAAACCTATCTTTTGTGAAAATATGTTAAAATCAATATTGAAAAATGCACTCTCCATACATCTCCAGTACAAATGAAAACACAAATCATTGAATATATCTAAAGTACTAAAATGTAGATAGAACGTTTATGGTTAGTAGGGCAGCATGGTATCGTCCGATATAAATAACATAGATGATTACCTCTCTACTGAAGATTTAGATCCATCTTGTTGTCTGGAAATCCATAAAAAATACAGGAGACAACAGAAGTACGAGAAGAAGATGATAATTAAAACATAAAAATTTAGTCTGAATATGAATAATTATTGAAATGATTAACCCCTGTTTTAAATAAACGGATAAATTAAAAAAGATATTCATAATAATTTTTAAAAAAAACACAAACAAACGTGAATAAGGGCATAACACATACCAAAAACGCATCTTGTACAATACTATTACGAATGTGGTGCGTAAAAGAGTGCACATTCAATGAGAAAATTAAATGTTACCGGTTTCTGAATCAAAATAGCTCAAAAACGTCTCTCGTTACATGAAAAAGTTTTGCATCTGTTTTGTAGGAAACTTTCTAGGCTACAGATTTGCCATACATTGTTTTTCTATAGCGAGGTATCTACGAAAAATCACTATTTCGCAGCACTAGGATCGTTGGGGACTTTTGATATTTGGCAATATCAAGGTTCACACCAAAATCCAGCTTTCCCTTTTTCCGAAGTTTGATATTTTATTTATTTAATTTCTCTGGACTAGATCGAAGAAGTTTCGTTGATTCAAATGATCAAGAGGCTTCGGTTCCTAAGTTGATTGGACTTGGCAAGGGTATAAGCTAAGGTCTTTGCGCCGAAGTCACCACAATGTGGACTGAGAGATTCCCAATTCCTGTGAACGGCTTAGAATCGGCTGATTTAGCTCATTTTGAACTGAAGCACTTACGGCAGCGATATTTTTGTCATTTCAATCGGTGCGTTTTCTCATTGGTACCATGAACCTTCAATAGTAAATAAGTTGTTTCGGAGTCAATCACTATAGCACGCACAGTCTTTTTGATAGGGTGATTATTCCGACTGAAAATTAAAGAAAACTCTCTTAAAGTTGCAATCACAGAATATCAGCCACATTTGATACTACAACCGTGATAACTTCAAAATATTTTTTTTCCAAATACATAAACTAATAAATTCATTAAAATTTAAAATGTGAATTCACATTAAATTTCCTTGTTTTTATGTAATAATTATATGATGAAACAAGAAAAAAAAACGCAATTTTCGCATCTTTAACTGATATTGAACCAGGCGAACAGTAGTAATTGATTCTGTTTTCAAGCTTGCTTTCCACACAATAAATCGTTTAAGCTAACACAGGCAAATTTTTGATATATCCTTTAACGCTTTCAGAGGAACTATTAGTCGTGTTCTTTTACGTCTCTATCGAGTGTTGGTTAGTGTAGCAGGATTGAAAACAATAGTAATTTTGACAAGATTCTGTGCAAGCTCTCACGTGACATTTATCTTGCTTGTACTCCAGTAATAAGCCTAGATTCAACTGACTATCTCGCTGACGTCCCTTAGAATATGATTATATGAAAATGTTCATACTATTTACAATAGTAAAACAAACAAAAAAAAAAAGAATTTGGTGGAACAAACATCAAGTGCCCTTGAGTTAAATCAAATAAGTAAATATCGGCTATAAGGATGGCCAATTTGTCCCTTAGAGTATATTCGAATATCCGTAATGATTTATATTTTGTGGATGGTCTCTTATTATCACAATGAAAAAGTTTGGATATCTACTAGGTATTGCACGCAAGAGTCTTGCACAGGACATAGAATGGAGTCGAGAAATTAAAACAAAAAACAAACGCGCAGGCTACATTATTATACTTGAAACATGCAAACAAAATTTTTAAGGAATTGCTTGTGCCTCGAAGTTGACATGACAACATGTCCAAATAATGAGTAACAACAAATTCAACGCTTCATCTTCAGGGCGCTAAATTGATGATGTGAGGCTGCGATTCCTACGCCTGCAATATGACCCTTCTTGGAACTGCAGGATTGTTCTTTGTTTCGCGTCCAATATTTATATCGTTTAATGTGCTTTCGTAAATTTTAAGAGTTATTTTTACTGCTCTAACAATTACCACGCCCCACTTTGTAGAATTCGCTCGTTTATTTCTTCTCTCTTGATGTTTATTTGATTTGTTTTACCTAGTAGTAGACGTTATTCACATGAATTTCAAAAGCTCTGACCGAGAGACACCTGTTTTTACGTAGCAGTAATAGCCTCTCCATTCATTGCCAACTTGACATTTTCGAACGATTTAAACCCAACGTAATGTAATCGAAAATAGACGATATTTCGTAAATATAAGGATTTTCGCAGGATCAAATGCACAGATACTTCTGACACTAGAATGCTATACACAAATAACTGTGGCACCTTTTCAATTAATGATTTTGGTTTATTTGGAAGTTGTTTCCTATTGCTTGCTTTGTGTTGCATAACGAAAAGTAATATACATTTTTTAAATTATTTCATAAAATTCATTGATTTCCTTCTGGTTTTATGTACGAAAAAGTTATACGCAAATAAGTGTAGTCTGTATTTAAATTATATTCGCAAAAGGAGATTATTTACCAACGATGCATGCATGACAAAAGTCAAATGAAACTAGTTATAAAAGAATGTTACTGATATAATTTAACTATTACCAATACCAGATGCATATGAAATTAATTATATGCAAAAAGGATTATGCTCTAACATGCAAAATATACACACCCATATTCAAAAATGTTGATCGACGTTGTATCCGAAATTATAGGGGCATTGCCATTTTGTCTTCGATTCCGAAACTTTTCGAAAAGGTGGTATACGATAAACTTTCTCCGCTTGTTGATTCCCGTTTGAACGAGCAACAACATGGCTTTAGAAAAGGTCGCTCAACTACCACGAATTTGACAATTCTAATCTCTGACGTTCTATGTAAAATGGAAAAAGGATACCAAATTGACGCAGTCTACACTGACTTCAGTAAGGCGTTTGACAGAGTTGACCATTCTACCTTGATTCTAAAGCTTCAGAAATTTGGTATTGCCGGGTCTTTACTCAGCTGGCTGACCTCCTACCTTCGCGATCGCACACAATGTGTAAAATTTCAAGGATTTTTATCGAAAAACGTTAGTGCTACCTCTGGTGTACCCCAAGGTAGCCATCTTGGCCCACTTCTTTTTAATATATTTATTTCTGACTTATCTGACGTCCTAGCAGGCATACCTCATTTACTCTATGCAGACGATCTCAAACTTTATCAGACTATTGAATCGAAATCGGATGCCCCCTTTCTCCAATCCAAGCTTAATTCACTTGATCAGTGGTGCAATATAAACAAGCTCTCTCTCAATATCAGCAAATGCCAAGTTATTGGTTTTTCCAGGAAATGCACGGTCACACACAATACGTACTTTCTCGGCAATATTATGCTAACCCGAGTTGATAGCATTGCTGACCTCGGAATTATCTTAGATGAAAAACTCCGCTTCACCTTACACTTTGATAAAATGCTTTCTCGTGCGAACAAACAGCTAGGTTTCATCAAAAGACGGGCCAAAGAATTCCGTAGTCTGTGGGTCACAAGATCCTTATACACTTCACTTGTACGTCCTATTCTCGAATACGCTTGCATTAGCTGGAATCCCGCTTTTGAAACCTACAGTGACAGACTCGAGTCAATACAAAAACAATTTCTACTTTTCGCCTTGAGAGAACTGTACAACCCTTATGATTTTAATAGCTTACCCCCTTATGAGTTTCGACTGGGTCATTTAAACCTATCGACACTAGCCTCCAGAAGAATAATGATATCGGCCTGCTTCACATTCGACGTCATTAGAGGCGCTATTAATGTAGAATTCCTGAATAGTAAAATTTCGATAAATATCCCTGTGAGGAACACCAGGTCCAATCGTTTCCTAAAAGAATATTCACATTCGACGACATATGCAGCAAATGAGCCTATAAATAGATGCTGCAGAATATTCAACAGCATAAGTCACTTATATTCCCCTACGATTTCCAAATCATCCTTCAAATCCTCTCTTTTGCATGCCATCCATACCCCTAAACCTTAAGCCATAGGTTATATGTCAATGTTTTTATTTATTGATTGTTATTTATTAATCTTTTTGTTACTTTTTTCATTTGTTTGTTACTTATTTAACTTGTTTGTTTTTACTTTTTACTTCACTTTACTTTTCCATTTTATTTTTATTTTGTTATTTTATATAAGATTTTGTACCTTGTTTGGTGAATTAATAAAATAAAATAAAATAAAATAAAAATAAATTCTTTCAAACATTGTCTCATAGTATTATATATTAAATAGGTAATATCATTCAATGAACTTTGAAGTCTAGTCTTACGGGGCTAATGTCGTGGCTTGGAGTAAATGATTGATTTTTTATTGTAGTTCCTACCATTAAGCGTTTAAAAACAAATAAGGCTGACTATTCTTGCTGACTATGTTACTTAGCTGTTTAGATATAAAAACCATCAATTTTTCGGTGTTGATTATTTATTATATTGAGCCTACATAAAACCTTTTCAAAATTCATAGCGTGAATTTCAAAAATATTTTCTACCTATCCTAATTACGTTACAATATTTTTTATGTGAAATCCATTCTTCTTCTCCTTCTCGCTACCCAAATTCTATCACTACACTCAACCAAAAACAAAACCCTTCCTGCAAAATCATTCTGCATGCTAGCGTCTCCTATAACAAAGAGCATTCATTGTCAAACAATCCACACGTTATTGTCCAACAAACAGAACATCACATTTCCTAGAATAACATTCGAAATGCATCCGATTTACAAAATAAACACTATAATGATAAGTAAACACCTGCCTATTGACTACCGTACGCCAACAGTTCCAGAAGTCATCATCGAGCAGGTCAGGTAAGAATTGCACCTTCAAAGTCTCAACCAATCAAATTTAGCACCATTCTCCCTGCTGTAGCGCAACTTTCATTTCCCACTTTGTTGCGCGACTCCATTTTCTAGGCGTTTCTGCTCGCGGACCAATTGAAATGTTCTGTTGACACAATACATTGAGGCGTGCACTTTGTTCACGCAGCGTCCATGATGGGTATAAATACCGTTAGGAGGGGAATGCTGACTCAGTTTCAAGTCAGCGTTTGTCAGGAAAAGATTGAGGATTGGATTCAATATTGTGTGAAGTGAAGAAATTTTGAGTTATTTAAGTCAATCAGTTTAGTTGACAAGTTTGTGAGAGAAGTGAAATAAACATTGGAAATGGCACAACAAGTGATCGCGACAAGTAAGAAGCCGTTCAGTTCGAGTTTTTCGATCGAATCGATCCTGTCCAACAGTTTGAAAAACCAAGATGTGCAGTCGATGATCACATTGGACAATCTGGAGCAATCGATTGCAAGTTTTAATGAAGATCGTAGTGTATCGGATGCGGAGTCGATTCGTGATTGCGATAGCCAGTCGCGAATGGCGGACAGCCCCATGAGTTCGGATATCGATGAAAAATCGGAAGAAGGTGATGGATCGCAAAAAGGCGAAGGCACTGACGAAGATGAAGATAAGGAATCTACAAGTGCAGAGAAACCAACATACAGTTACAACGCGCTGATCATGATGGCGATCAAAGACAGTCCCGAGCGGAGACTAACTCTGAATGGAATTTACAAGTACATCATCAACCGTTTCCCGTACTACAAGAAGAACAAGCAAGGCTGGCAGAACTCCATCCGTCACAATCTGAGTTTGAACAAGTGCTTTGTGAAGGTTCCCCGCAGCTACGATGACCCCGGCAAAGGAAACTACTGGATGTTGGACCCGTGTGCCGACGATGTTTTCATTGGTGAAACGACCGGAAAACTCCGCAGGAAGAACCCCGGTGCATCATCTCGATCAAAATTGGTTGCTCTTCGGCATTCTATGTACCCTGTGATGCAAGGATTTTCGCCGTACTCCAACTTCAGTTATCCACCGACTGCTACAGCCCACCAGCAGGCTCTATTGGCGGCCTACAACCGCATTTCGCCCTATTCTCCAAACTACGGTCCTCAGCTCCAATATCCTGCCAATGTGAATGCATACATGATGGCAGCGAGTGGTCTCCAACAAACACCCGGTTTTCCCAATGCCGCCGCTCCGTTCGCCAACGAGCTCCTCCAGCGCATGCAATACCAGCAGTTGTTCCAGCGCCAGGCTCAAATCAGTTAATTCACAGGCCGATCATCTCCACGGATTAATTGAGGAGTGGCGTTAGTCAAAGAAGCATCTTACTCAGTATTGCTAGTAGGACTCTTCGATTCGCAGCGATCATTTTCTCGTCGTTGTCGAAATCGATTATAATCCAGTGACGTGATCGGATTGGAAGTTTCACGCAAAAGACGTTTGTTTTGCATTGCCAGTGCTATTGTCGGAGAATCGAATTGGTCGTGGCGTTGGAACTCGTTAAGTTAACTTAATCAAAGATGTTCGATTTAGTAACTTGGAAGTAGGGATGATTGTGATACATTTGTTTTCGAGAACATTCGAGCTGTAAGTTACCGTGTTAACATGTAAAGTGAGAAAGGAGCTGAAGTATTGAAATTGATTGTAAAATTGAATTTGCTGTAAAAAGTTTTGAAAAGTTCAAAGTAAATTTTGTACAATATTCGCATGTAGAAATCAGATCTCTAGTTGAAATGTATTGCGTACCTTATCTAGAAATTTAGTCATTGTTATGTAATACGTAAGACTGAAAAATAATATTTATTAAAAGTGGATATAAATTGAAGATTTTTGACTTTTCATTATGATTTGAGAAAGAGAAATAGGGTGTTATGGAGTCTTACCAGACCAAACGGTCTAAATTGTAGGTTTTGTTCCTATCATTAGCTTGACTCGATGCGATTCCTGTTGTATTTTTGTATTCTGAACTGTGGAGGATTTTCAGCACCTGACTAGCGCTGAAAAAATTCTTTTGAGCGTCTATAAAATAGGCAATTACGACATAATGGCTGAATAACAGTGGTCCAACATGACTCTGATGGAAATTGTAAAAGAATTTTTAAACGATTTAAATAATTTAAATAATGAAATAAAGTTTCCGCTTATGCGGTTACTCTTATGAACATATTCGAAAAGAATCACCATAAAACTGAAAATTCTTCGATTTATTGTTATTCGCAGAGTAGAGTTAAACTTTGTGAAAAATCCTGTTCGTTGCCGGCAACAGGTAACTTAAAACGATGCCCATCATACGAAACATATGCAAGAGCTACTAGAAAAAATTGTTTTGGTGATATCGGGATAGAAGCTCGTACCTATTTAGGGGCATTCATTAAATAAAAAAAGACTTAGAATTAAATGCAGTCGCTTGATTCATTTTCTTGGACTGTAAACAGGGAGTTTGTGCTGCAACCTGACATTTCTCATGAAACTATCTTTTTGTTAGTCTTTTAGTTATATCAATGATAACCGTAATTATCGTGTAAATAATTGATAAAGAATGAAGCTCTGATGTAAAGCAGCAATTATTTTTAGCCATTATTTTTGAAATGAGACTACAAGTATGTATTTATATTTTTAAACTGCCTTGAAATAGGAGGAGACTCGTGTTAAAGTAGTTTTTGGAGAAATATTTGAATTGAATAAACCTGGTCAAAATCTTTCTTGTGGTCTACACAAAAATCTGGAAGTAAATGACGAATTTTTCTTATAAAGTGTACAAATATAATTCAATTTCTTGACGGTTATTCATGTTTCGAGGACATTCATTGGTTTTCAGTGTCCAATACACACTAAACAAGAGGGCAATTTGCACTCAAAATATGAACTTCTGCTGGGAAATTGAAGTAAGTCTAACTTTAAAGAGGAAAATTGGCTAATCTTTTCAAAGCTTTAAGAAATGTTCGTTTATCGTGAAAACCAGCTAACATACCTAATTATTAACATACTTATATTTATATGCTTGAAAAGCAACTGTAAGAAATCTGTCGCCCGTCAAGCAACTTGTAAGGTACCTGAAATATGCTGAATATTATTTGATTACATATGCAAAATATGCGAAGCTGTAAAATAGAAAAATGGGAAAAAATAAATTACTGCAATACAGCAAAAATACAACCGCATAGTAATTTAGATGATAACTATTTAGGCACAAACTTATTAAATCCAAGACAGTTTCAAACATACTAGAATGGGATAAAGTTTTCAATATCATGCCTTAAAACCGTGAATATGCAGATGCTACCTTTAATAATATTTCTAAAATTGCTATATAAATCAGCCATAACGATTGAAAAAAACCTTTTCATTGGCTAATGTTAGCAATACTTAAACATAATCAATGGAAATCATCATTTTTATGCATCAGGTGGTGCTGCTAATGATTTTCGGGGCTAAAATGACTCTGCTAATTTGAGAAAGAAGCCGATCAGGCTGCAAGGAAATTTAGACCGTTTACTTGCAAGTTTAAGCATGAGATTTTTATCAACTCGACTTGACACTATGATTTCCTCTCTCGATCTTTTAAGGTTAAAGAAAAATAAATATATTTTCGAAATCGCAACAACTTTGTGCAAACCTGCATTGTAAATTTAGCTATGTAAGCTGTGTCACAATGTCGCAAAACACTACACGGAGAGACATTTCGGCAGTGATTTTTACTAGAGTGGATAATATAATTTACTATTCCGAAAATTCCATATGAAAACATGAATGTTATTACAAATTTGATGAAAATTTACTATTTTCCTGCAAATAATAGTCAATTCCATTACATACTACAACTCACTCATGTTCATTGTGCTGTAGTAAAGACATTCATGTATACATAATTCACAACAAAGTAGTAAAATGTGTAGTGCAATTGATTGCAAAGGTAATGGAGTAAAAAATTATTACTATTGCAATAAAATTAATTGCAATTTTTGTATAATTTCATTACACTTTTCTCTCCGTGTAGGTCTTTCTCAAACAATCGGAAATATTTTAGCGAGACATCGGGGTTTTTGGGTATGAGGTAAGCAAAAAGTTGCGCCTAAAATCACATCGAATGATTTCATGTCCTTCTAATGAATAAAATAATTGCCCCATTTGTTAGAAAGTAGTTTATTCAATTTCTGTACTTCGAAGACTGAAATCACCCACAATTCGCCTTAAGATCAAGTTCTGTTATAAAAAAGACGATACTTAAAGATTTTATAGGTAAATTTCTAAATTTTAGCTACTTTATTAATTTAATCTATTAATGTATTTCTTTGCCACTACCAATTCATCAACAGCATGAATTATTAATATTTAATAATAATTATAATATCTAACAACGTTATCAATTAATGCAAGGTTTTCTGTGTAAGTTAACACAAACAAGTCCAATTTTCGAACTATACTCGTAAGTGTTTGTAAGACGTAGTGTGTGTAGTGTACTCGTAAGTCTGATAGGTTCACTTCGCAGTGCGGAGGGTGATCACGAAAACCACCTCGTTTCCTTAATCGCCTTCGACGCAGGAAGGTGGACTTATATGTGTCTTTTATGTTTATATGTATATAAAGCGCTTTGTGTATCTACTGACATTAACCTTTTATAAGCCTTACTAACACACTATAAATCCTCTAGTTGTCCGAAATATACAATATTTTTTGTTTTTATTTTTTTTTATTATTTTACTATACTGCGCTTCTCAGTCATCACAAAGTTACGATAATGCTGAGTGGTTTATTCGTGAATTCGTGGTTTATTCTTGAATTTGCCGCCCTTTGAATTTGCCGCCGGGGCACAGGCAAAGGCAAATAAGAAAAAAATCCCCCCAAAGTTATCTTGAGAAACATCTCCTTTACCAAATGCATTTTGATTTTTTTGTTTCAGATGATTCTGTTGCGAGTTATGATGAACACCGCAAAACAATTTTTTTCCAGGCGCCTCCGGAGATTCACTGTCACTCGGTCAATTTTCAATATTTCGCAATGAAAACTTGCTCAAAAGTTGCATTATTATACAAAAATTGATTCAATAAACTAACATTCTCTGTATCGCCAAAAAAGATTCTTAAAAATATACCTTTTATTCACCGAACTAACCTTACCCCCTTAGGTTACAAGTTTACTATATTCTTGTGCATAGTATGGAACCTATTACACTCATAATAGCGGCTTTTTCGTCATTTTATATCAAGAAAATAAATATTAAATTAATTTTTACTATAATTTTGGTGTACCCAGACATAACGTCAATACTATTGCCAAAACCAGGTAATTTTAAATTCAG
Source organism: Nemotelus nigrinus (assembly GCA_947369275.1). NCBI lineage: Eukaryota > Metazoa > Arthropoda > Insecta > Diptera > Stratiomyidae > Nemotelus > Nemotelus nigrinus. The sequence continues at coordinate 15,890,609 of OX376375.1, forward strand.
TTTACTCATGCGAACAGAGATTTGTAAAAACATCTAATTGCTCACCCATTTATGATCATTGATCTGAGGACAGTCTGCCAGATCGTTATCCTCAATAGTAAATACCATAATTTCTACAATGCACCCCACAAACTGTTCAAGCATTTTTCTTGGACACAGCCATATCAAATTACTGAACATCAGCACCAAGGTTTCACCAAATCTTAGTTATCTTATTTCTCAAAACTGAGCCAGTATTAAATTTGGACATCTTTCCAGCTTGATAATGATCAAGTTTGGGAATTTTTAAAACTATGCAGGTGCTAAGTGCCTAAAACTTAGTTGTGAAATTTCGAATTGCGTAAAATTCCGGCAAAGTCATCAAATGATTGAAAAATTTTCAGAACGCATTGATATTCATTAGGTCAAAACTTTAATAATTTTTTATGAATGTGCTAGCAAACCTATAGCTATGGCAAGCACGTGAAGCGAAAATCTTCAAATTATCATTTTTTAGGAGAAAAAATCCTTTTTAGGAAAAGTGTTATTAATTGTATTTTTTACACCGTCAACTAGAAATTTTAGTAAAGTAAAGTAAGTGGAAACTCTGAAATTCTTTTCACAAGATGGGTTGCTCTCAACGTAAAGGGTACCATAGTTTAAAACTAAAACATGGTCTCATGGCCACTATACATTTTTGTTATTTTTTCATCAACAGATGCTATGATTAAATTTTCATATCTTCAATGAAAATTTATGATAAATATTTAAATTTTCAACAGTTTTGGGAACTCCGCTGGTGGCAACCCTAAAAAATTTTCTATCACTGTAACTTCCGATTAGTTTCAAAACCCTGGAAACCTTGCTTCCAGTGGCTTCCCATGCCTAAGCCAAATAAAAACCTAAGACATTCCTCTAGTTTCCTTCGAAAATCAGTTTTTTAGCCGCGCCTATGCTTTGTATTTGCATTAGTTCCATTAATATTAAGTATAATTATTCAACGTTAAAAAGCAAAAATATCCTTAATCAATAAAACCCGAGAAAAATGACAGATTTTGACGTCCGAGATGCAGTCAAAAGATATAAACATTTGAGAGTGATGAAGGATATCAATGATATTATTTGTTACATCAACAGCGGTTGTAGTTGGAGTAAGGCTTCATAAAAACACTGCACTGCGCATTTGAGCAATTACAACTGCAGCTTTGTGGATAGGCGAATCTGAATGAGCACTATTTATTTCCAGTGTGGATGCGGCTAATTTCGGAAACGAATTGTCAACTGGATTTACCAATTTTGGAATTGTTGTGTTATTAGCGTTGCTATCAGCTTCCACTTCAGCAGAAATGAACATCACAACTTTTGGGACATTGGATGACCTAAACGTATCAGGGACCACTAGCTTTGAAAAGAAAGAACGACTGCAAGGATCATAAGAACAAATGCAAGGGAATACGCCAGGATACGGGGAATTCCATCTGAAATACAGCCAAAATTGAAGCTTCGCGGTTGAGATTTATAGAAAGACAACATATTTTTTACCCATTTGATCTAATTTTACTTCCGATGGCAAGTAAGCTAAGAAATATCTGGTAATTAAAAATTGCTTATTTATATTCTGTCCAACTAACCGTTAATTACTTTAAAGTAGTTCTAATATTTCAACCTATGGTTTCGGTCCTTATTCTTTCCTCATGCATTCCCCGTTTTATCATTCAGCCTATTCAGCTTGAATGAAAAATTGATAGAAGCTTGGAGGCAATTTAGTCTGAGAATGTCCATGTTTTTCAGTGGAATTTTGAATATTTTTGAACGGAGAAATTAGTTTCCCTTCTAGCTTTTTATATTTGATAATTGTCATCGGTTTAGAGACATTTTGTTTCGTATATATTCATATCATTCTTAGCACTTTGCATCTAAGCACGTAAATTTAATAATGGGATGTATTTTAACATTGGTATATATTTTTTTAATTTAGTAATGGGATGCATGTATGTATCTAAAATTTTTAACATGATCTTGATTAAGGATGCATTAAATTGAATTCAACAGTTTTGCTTTTAAGATTTTTTAAATACCAACATTTCATCCTGTACCTACAAATATTCATATCTCCAAATCTTACAAACGCAAAAAACAAATAATTCCATCGAAATCTCCCAAAGGAATAATAAAAACGTGTCGTCTCGAACGATGTTCTTCGAACAATCTTGTTAGCTGTCAAACATAAATAAGACTTTAACTAATTGTATAGAGAGCTCTCTATGTGACTTATAAGTTATTAGGGAGGTGACTTGCTCACACCGAAAAGACACCGCACCGCGTGACCACAAGAGCAAAAAGACGATGCCGACAGCAGTGTGCTAATGTTAAGCCAACAAAAAGGACGAAACGATCAAACAGTGCCGATTAACGCCTCCACAATTTCAACTGGCAGGATGACTGGCCGGCGATCGTGCTCAAAAGTCAAAATCTTCAACTAATGATGTTGTTGCATGACTTTCAGGCGGCGCGGGAAGGATATTTTTCTTTGGGGTTATTTTTGAAGAAATTTATTTTTTGTGTGGTAAAAAAATCATTGATTTGCGAAAAGAGCCCTAACGAATCTGTTTGGTCTTTCGTATCTAGAGATTAAAGTTCCCGGTTGTGAGACGACTTAAATCGAACAAAAAAATTAAAAAATTCAACATCGAAGGGTTCCACTTCACTATTTAAGCTTTAATCGCCAAGCCAAGTATATCTGCTTTTCGCATATTACACTCCCTTCGTTCAAAGACCTACTTCCCCTCCTTTTCCCCGAAAATTCGTTTCACACATGATCGATTTCCCATTGTTTGTTAATGACTTTTAAGAGTTTGTCCCATTGCGGCCAAGTCTGAATCGAAATAAAAGAAAAGCAAAGAAAATACAGATCGGTTTTTTGGCAAATGACTCGATTCTTGGACAAAGGACCTTAAGAAATCGGCACCGGACCAAAAGAACCGCCGACACAGAAGCTGAAAATACTGATGATGATCATTATTTGTTCTCGAGAGGATATCGGATCCCAGATCTGTATGTTTTGTGACAACTTAATTTTCAGGATCAATATGTCGGCAATGTGACTTTATACGAGCCGAGCATTATTTCGTGGCATGTTCTTCCTGCAATCGTCGCTGCCACTGCTCCTGCCACTGCCAGAGTTATGCCAAGATTTTGAGTGCGAACACGAAAATATAATCCGATTTGATTAATAGGCAATCGTTGCGGCTTAGTCATTTCGATTAATGGAACTTAAATATTTTATTTTCATTGTGAATCGAGATGCGAGAGATGCAGCTGCTGATTGAATGCGATAGGTGAGGTGTGAAGTCGTTTCGTTTGGGATTTGGTCACGTTGAATCCACCATAAACAAAAATATTCGAAAGAATCTAGAGATTACTATAAAAATATTCGGAATCAAGTCACATTCTTTGATGACAAGACAACTAGGAAAGTAGTAAAGGAACCTAAATTTTGTTACAAGAGTTTTGGTGGACCCGGGCCATATTTTCGATGTTACTGTCTGGCGTATGCAAGAAACTTGTCTTCTCGCAAGTATCATTAATTGAACTGTGGTAGATTATTTCAGTAACATATTAATACGATATAAATAAATGTTATATAATACTCATTATAAACGAATGTTACACAAGAATGTTCATTGGCTGGCTGGCTGTCAGTCATTAATTTTTGTGATTTTCGATTCCTATTGTTCTGTTTCGAAAATACCTAGCCTAATTGAATAAAATCATTTAATGCATGCGCTTCAACTGACATTTTTTGTATTGTATACAAACCAGCAATCCCTGGGGCCATAAATACAGTGTTACTATATTTCTCGTCTCTCTTCAGTTCTGTTTCATTCATATCTCGAAAAAATATTAGATTCACGTCAATTACATCTTGCTGTTGTCTACCGATCAACTAATCTCCACACGATCTTAAGCTGACCCATTTAAATGGCTTGCGAATGTCATGTCGTTGAGTATTAGTACAAAGAGCATTTCCAACAGATACATTACCGCAGCAATGGATCGAATCGATCACTTTTCCTTAGATGGCTTCGAACAAAGTCTATGGACACAATCTGCGGTGCAGCTCCTTTTAATACTAAACAAATCAATTGTCCGAGACGTGAACAGTATACGCAACACCGAACGCTCATTCGAATCTGCAATAGAGTTTGGCGTACGACCCGGTACGGGCAGACGGCCAGGCACTTTACAAGCGCGAGTCAGTCGAGCTGATGTTAAAAAAATTGAATATCAATCAAATCATACAAGATCGAAACAGATCAACAAAGATCAACAACAGAGAAGAAATGCCGAACTAATCGATCGATCAATAAACAATAATGATCATGTCATGTTTACAAATCGGCCGCGCGATCACCAAGATATTTTCGGTATGCTCCAATGGATTCTGTTGCGGCAAAGTGCTCTCGCCGCTTTTCAGAGTAACGGAATGAATGTGGGGGAGTCGTCCCGGTTAAGCAGGTAAGGAGTAGGTGAAGATGGGGCATTTTAGAGAAGGTGATTAGAATTGTTATACTCCAAGAAGCGCAGTTCATCAATAAAGTATTTAAAGAACAAGTATTGCTACAAAGATAGTTACATTTGTATTGTTTTCGATACCGAATCATAAGAAATGGGAGATAGGTTGAAAGAATAATACTTCTCGTAATGAAAATTCAATCCTTCGAATAATGTGCTCATCGTCTAAATTATGCCGAATAATCATCCATATCCCGTAAAAGTATCTACTAGCAACACAAAATTGGCTTCAACAATGAAACCATCACTCGAAGCCCTTCAAATAGCAACAACAAACGATTTGAGCAACATAATCAGATAGCTTACATTTGCACGAAATCGAATGTCTTTGAATGCTCCATCATCGTTGGCACGATCCTATCGTCATCATCAAGATCATGAAAACGATCGATACGAAAGACCACCGATTCATTTAGCCTGCAGCTTATTATTGTTGCAAGTGTCGATATTTTCCAAGTTGACTACTCGAGGACTAAGCCCAATGACTCGATTTCTTTAGAAGTTGAATCATTTTTGTGTTCATTTTTTTGGACCTGAAAGAAAATCAATGGTAAAGATCATTGATATTAAATATTTTCACGTTAATTCCGTTATGAATTGTTTGATATTTTTACTCTACGATAGTAACAATTGTCGTGGTTGCTGGTTGGTTTCTCTGATAGTCATTTCAAAGAGACACCTGAATAGGTACTCACTTACTACTTATTGCTTAGAATTATTTGGAAAATATTCATAGCGCGTCCAGAAGAAATAATATCACTTATACAAGCTCAGCTTTTTTTTTATAAAGTGAGTTAAAAAATACTGAACCATAAAAACTTATTGAAAATTAAATAAAAAAAGCAGTTAAAAATTCTTATGTTGATTCAACTTTCCAGGTGTGTCCATAAAGACTATTCTAGCTTTTGTCCATGGCTCGGGTACTACTCGGATGTGGAGAGATGCAGAAAAAATATGCAGCACTATGGAGGTGATGGCCCTGCCTGCGCTTTGGATAATTGCTAGGCGATATCCTATCTTTACATGTGGTGTTGTAAGGTCTAAATGTGCTTGTTTTGCTGCTCAGTTAATTTTGGCTCCATATTTTGCTTCTTCAATCATCTGCCTGCACTGCTGGTGGGTTGTCCACAACTGGTCATTACGGGAATCAGCTAACAATTCCCGGGAGTAATTTTCCTGTAGTATGCTCAGAAACCCGTCTAGATCCTCAGCACAAGAGAGGTTGTATCTTTCCCCACGTAAAAAAGTAAGTACGCTGACAGTTGCACTTAGGATTTTACTAATTCTGTTCACTTCTGTGCTTCGCTTGATATTCTCGCAGAATTTTTTCCTTTAGTTGCGCTTTGCGTCATCCGACGCTCTACAGATGCGGTCTCTTGTCTCTGTCAATTCGTCATTCTACCAGAGCGTATAATTTTTCTTTACAGACTCATCGGGGCTCACATCTTTAAAATGTGATGGTGATGTTTCTGTCAAACGGGTCATCTGCTCGATAGTTTGTCCTAGGCTCGTCAGATACAGATCGTATCACTCCTTCTGGTATCGCCTTGTTTTCCTGGAGTAAACATCCCATTGTGCTTTTCTCGGGTTCCCAACTCTATGTCAATAAAAACTTCGCTAATTGAATTTTCAATTCCACAACTTCGAAAAATATAGAAATGAAAGGGAGATTGAGGGTCAAGAACGCTCGACTTGAACACCGTAGCATTCGTTCGAAGCAGCTTGTGCACAGAGTCTCCTTCTATCGTCTAACCTCGGACGTATTTTTGGAGATCCTCGAGACGAATTACTGAAGCCAATCCGTCCTGAGGACATTGCTGCAGGTTACCGGAATGTGGCCTCTCACATTGTTGCAAGTAAGATGTAAGTAAGATGAAGTAAGATTTCCACACGTGCTTAACACGAGAAACTTAATCAGTTTGTCAGTCAGTCATACGCTAAGGATTACCTTGACCGCGTCATCTATGAGTCTCCACTGCAGTTTTTCCTCTATATTGACGAAAGTCAACTTGAAATGATCGGACTTTTCATAGGCTCTTCGTTTGATTGTCTTTTGAAGATTTTTTTTCCTTGGAGTGTTAGGGCTTGATCGAAGCCTTACGAATTAGTTTCACCTGAGTAGCCTCAGCCTTCGCCATGGACTCCGATGTCATTCGGCCGTTCGCTTTTCTTATCCCTTCTTGAAGCGTTGAGTGTTCCGCTTCCTCTCTTTAGAAGGATCCGATTTAGTTGCTACTTCCATTGAAACGGTCTGTGTTTCTTTAGGACTGTTGCCAGCTTGCTGGGTCACTGCTCTGGCGAGTGAAATTACTATACGTTTCGAAAACACGGTAGCTGCCAGAGCGGGTTCTTCGGCCAGGTTAAAGACCCGAAATCCATCGACTGCCTGACCCTTAGTTGGGGATCGCATCACCTTTGATTTCCTTTAGAAGTTGTTCGCTACTGGTTGAAAGTTCGATTTTTTCATAGAAACTGTTTTTATATATTTTAGGTTTTGTTTTCAGCGGCTATCCTTACCCCTTTTGAGATTGTAAGACTGTAAATGAACTTTCATCGCATTCACCAACCCAGGCGCCACATCAAATCTCAGTGTCACATCTGCAGAATTTATCAGAAGCGTCCCTTTTTCAAGTAGGTGTGAGGCCTCCATTTACATAAATCATACAGCTGGTGGCTATCCAGGCTTGAACAAGTAGAGGTTTGTGACTTCGAACAAACCTTACTTAGAAAGGACAACTCTTCCCTAGAGGTAAGATTGCCTCCAGCACCCCCCACGAGGAAGTTACGGGTCAAAGTTCCACCTGCGCGAATATATACGGCACGAGCATATTTATGTATAGGTACTGCATACTATTTCCCCTATTGATCGAAAGTTTCAAACTGGTACGAGTCCCGTATAAGGCCAAAAGTTGAAGTCATTTTAGTTGAAGTTAGAAATTTCGCACTCTTTCTACTATGCTCCGTAACATTTTCCGTTTCAATTTTTCAATCAAAAAAACAAGGTGCCTAGCTCTATTTTCGGGATGTGCTTCCACAGCATGTCACTGAAAATTAACAAAAGTATGTGCTGGATCTGGGTATTTACTCCTTCTTTATCAAAGTCCTATCGACGTCTTTGCTTCTTAGCCATCGTGCTGTAGAGCCTTCCAGTTCAAAAAACTAGAATTTTTCGTTTGAATACTTTCTTTCATGCTAATATATGTTTAAAACAGGTTGCCTTGGACGGGGAAATATAGGTAATGATAATGATTCATATAGTACATACGTATTATAATGTACACAAAACGGGCAAATACTCACTTATTACTTTACTGCTATGCACATAGTCTTTTACTGCTATGCACATAGTCTCAACTCCTATGTAACATAGCCAATTTAAAACAGGTTGCCTAGGACGGGGAAATATAGGTAATGATAATAATTCATATAGTACATACGTATTATAATGTACACAAAAAGGGCAAATACTCACTTATTATGGGCTTTGCTGCTATGCACATAGTCTCAACTCCTATGTAACATAGCCAAAGCTACTGTGAACGTAGTCTTGGAAAATATAATTAAAGTAAGCAAAATAACAGTAGCATTCCAATAAGAGCATGATGGGGGGATGATATTCACCTTTGCAACTATAAAAGACCATAATTTATACACAAAGAGACTATAATTTATATAATTTGGGGGGAATCCATAGGAGTAGGTGCTATAAATTCTATGAATTGTGCCATAATTATGTTAATTTTGATTTCTGACGCTATGTTATTTCCGATTTCTGACGCTATGTTATTTCCTCAGTGCACTATGTACATAATAAACTAAGCTATAAAATATAGCTCCCTAAGCTTTAAAGTATAGCTTGAAAATTCCTGCGAATAGGCAACAGTAGTGCTCACCATAGTGGGCATATTATTACATGGTTGTAATTAGCACTCTGGCTTGATGGTTTTTTAGCCGCTGGGTTCCCAGCTCCAATCAAAGTTCGGGCTGCCAAAGGACGTTGAGAACAACAATTGATGACTTTGCAAACTGCAATCAAATAGCACCTACTCCCATTTGTTATTTTGAATCATATAGCTAACAGCTGACATGTAGTAAGTTGTTCAAATTTTCACTCAACCTTGAGTGATAGAAATATGTAATCTATCAGGTTAAATTTGAAATGAATTTTCATTTCATGAAAATTTTGATTTCTCATTAATAAATCAAGTTTTTTAAAATAAGTTTTGGTTGATCTTTATTTTTTTTGCTATTATTTGAATTTAGAATCTGACTACGGGCAATAATGTCATTCATATTACAAAATAAACAAGTAAAACCACATGCCTACATATTTTTCGAAATTTTTTGTTTTTTTATTTTTAAAAAACTACGCTGACTTATTTCGTTGATAGTCAACACACTTTCTGCTCTGTCGCGGCAAAACCCAACAACCCCATGAAAATCCATGAATTCTCTAGTATGATTTATTGCCTTTCAATGATTTTGCTTATTTTTCGGCTGACGTTGGCTTCCAACGACCGTATAAAAATGACAACAATTTTATTGGGCCATTACAATATGCGCGTGACGACTATCAAACCATCAACGGGCCATATCGATGCTAGTTTGGTTCGAGATACCTATCCAAAGACATCGAAGAATACACTCGTGCTGCACGCGCATTGATGGTGAGTTCGCTCTACGGCAGTACCTACCACCGAAACTATGTTTGTTTTAATCTGATAAATCAATACAGTGATTGTGCAATTTAGACATTAAATTCTTTTTGTTTCGGCATATTTCGGCAGATACATCTAGTCCGAATCTCGGTTTGTGGCACAGCAGGAGCATATCAATCATGAGATTGATGCTTGATAAGATCGGTTAAAGGTCACTGTAGACTATGGTGAAAATTTTAAAAATATTTATGGATATATTATGGTCGAATATCTATCTTTCTTTTCTATTGAAGATATATTTATTAATTTATGATATAAATAAATAAATTAATTCCAGAAAACAATTTATAAATTAATCCCAGAGAAAAAAATTAAAATTCAGATACCCATGTGAATGTTAAAATGAAAACCCTTTGAGACACTTTGATCGATGAAAACATGGGGTGATAGTTGTTGACAAGCAAATTTGATACTCCTGTCACAAACCTGAATCAAATATGAATTCTCTTGTGAGAAGTCATTTTGCATCGTTTCGGAAAAGTATATGATTGTTCGTAAATATCTACATATAAATTATAGGCCACGTGTGTACGTGACTTTATCTCATTTCGGAAACACAGCGGCTTCTACTGCTCAATTGAAAGCAGATGTGATTGATTACGATATTACGGTAGTAAAAATGTCTCCTGCAATACAGGTCAATTATATTAAGTTGGACGGAGTGCAATACCAGCTAAAGTGCACTGACCTGCTTCAGAGATATTTGAGAAATTGAAGGTGCAAAAAAATATTTAGAATTCACCTTTCTACTTTCAAACAAACTTTTAAACAATTCATTGCGACTAAATGCCATTGCATATATTTCTTCAATACGTTACTTAAAAGCTAGTTTTTACACCCTTTAGCTTGATTGTTTATTTCGTCCTAATCACCACCTTCACTGATACCATCATTATTTCATTCGAGCCCATCAACGAAACATTAAATGAATTACCTTTACTCCGTTCCGCTTATAATATTCCGCTGAGTAATCAACAACACTTCCATTCCACTTTCACCCCTTTACTTTCGCATATCCGCCGTTCGTATCCTCCTCATCGTCGACTGATTTCGGTGTCCAAGGCGTGTGATTGCTACGTGTTACGAAACCATGAACATGCAGTCATCTGCAACAATACACAAATTGGTTCAATTTGAGAAAAATCAGGAAAATCTGCTACAACTTTTCTCCCTCGTTGGCAAAATAACAAGCAGACGAGAGGAAATAATGCCGAAGCAGTACAAAAAAATAATAACAGAATGCAAGTTGGAAAGTTTCGTTTTTTCCACTAGCAAACATTGCAACGAGAATATGATTGAGGTAAAGTTTCCGATGGTCGGAGAAAAAAGTTATTTACTTAGTTGGAGCAGGAGCAAAAGAACGGATGGATAGATACGATGAACGTGTGCTTATGAGGTTAGAATAGTTTTGAGGAAATAATAATAGGATTTGCCAAGAATTGGAAAAAAATCCTGGAAAAAGAGGAAAAATGTGCAAGTAAAGTTTTAATGATTGTTAGACAATTGTTCACAGATGATGGTTCTTGGTATCTGTTGAAGCTATTGTGTCCTCGCTTGCTCTTCAAGAATATGTGCCTATTAAAATTATGGGTTTTCTGAAACACTATTTATTCCCACAAAAAGATTATGATTGTGTTATTCTAACTTTTTTAGCAATCGAATTAATTTACAAGCATGAAACTAGAGCTTGAATTCATCCCGGACTTTTATGGATACTGTTATTAATTTTTTTGAATGTAAATTTTTCAATTTTCATTTCAACTGACTGTTTTTTTTTTAAAGATAAGTGAAATTCACATTTGAAATATAATTCAAAAGTTTATCTTATCATTTTCTCAATACAGGTGCTTAACATGCAATAAATCGGTGGTAAATTTTGTCGACCGAAGATTATTATTCCCCACCAAAAATTATTTGAATATAAACTTTTTCGTGAAAATGTGGAGTTTGTTTTAGCAATGCCCCGGTCACCTGATTGGCTATCGTGGTCGCATCTGGCGATTAAGTAATACTGTTGTCACTAGCGTTGTTTTTTGGCGAGTTGAAGCTTACAATGATCTTTGTACGAATCAATACAATGCTCAGCGGACCCCCAGAAACAAATTTAAGCATTGAACGCATTTGTCTTTTTTGTATAGGAATGGCAATTTAAATAAGCTAACATAAGTACATTGGAGAACCGATCATACACATTTTTTGATAAGTCTATGGTGCTAGACACAGTCGAATGTGCGCATCGTTTTTTGGCAACTTTTCTCAAAAGCTCTTTTTAAGACTCTGACCATTCGATAGGGTTGGCAAGTAGTGTTTTTACTATTCTTGAATCCGAATCGCTCATTTAGGAGGATGCCATTTCTTTCGATAAAAGAGTTGAGCAATAATTTTACGTAACGTTCGAAGAATTTACTAACTATGCTAATGAGGCATATTGGACTTAGGCTATGCATTACTTAGACTATGTAATTCATATGACTTACGCCTTTTGAAATGACCTTCTGTAATAAGAAAGCCTGAAGCAGGCGTTGAGAACTTCGCATTAGTAAATTGATGTATTTTGTGTATAATTTCGTTAATATTGCCCGGACTAGGTGCTTTATTAGGTTTTGAAATCCACACTGAAAAAACACATGGCGCCAGACGCCATAATTTATAGACTTCTGGCGCCATGTACATAGTCGATTTGGGGATAGTGATAAAATATAGCGCTACACGCCATAATACATGGCGAAAAGTACATAGGAGCAGACGCTATGCTTATAGCCCTCCACGCCATACACTATAGTCCTCCACGCCATGTACTATAGTCCTCCACGCCATGTATATGGCTTTGAGGACTATATTACATGGCATGGAGGACTATAGTACATAGCGTGGAGGACTATAGTACATAGCGTGGAGGACTATAGTACGTGGCGTGGAGGACTATAGTATATAGCGTGGAGGACTATAGTATATGGCGTGGAGGACTATAGTATATGGCGTGGAGGACTATAGTACATGGCGTCGAGGACTATGGTACATGGCGCGGAGGACTATAGTACATGGCGTGGAGGGCTATAAGCATAGCGTCTGCTCCTATGTACTATGGCGTGTGGCGCTATATTTTATCACAAATCGACTGAAATCGACTATGTACATGGCGCCAGAAATCTATAAACTATGGCGTCTGGCGCTATGTATTTTTTCAGTGCACCAAATATAAATTCCACCAAATATAAATTCCACCAAATATAAATTCCACCAAATAAAAATTCGAGTCAACATACTCACTATTGAATGTTCCTGCTCCAGTGTGAAAATTCACCGGTCGAAGTATAGAAAATATCGCAGCCAGTATTTCAGTTCAAAATGTGTCAATTATGTAGACACAAGCTCTATTGTCACTTGCTGACATTTATACGTTCCTTTACACAGCATGGCTGCGAGTTATAATTGGAGTGCCATGAGCCATATTACATGGTTCATGGCACTATGTAATATAGCGTGTGGGGCCATAATTTCTGTGCCATGTAATTATGGCGCTGGGAGCCATACTGCATAGCTCAGGGCACTATGTACATAGCGTGTGGGACCATAAATGCTGCGCCATATTACATAGGACCACGCGCTATGTAGATTCTGACATTATGGCGCTGGGAGCCATATTGCATAGCTCAGAGTACTATGTACATAGCGTATGGCGCCATAAATATTGCGCTATGTTACATGGCTCTGGGCGCCATGTGGATTTTTTTCAGTGCAAAAGGTCAGTAATGGGCACTTTCAGTAGTAGTGTGTTCTAGGGAACTAATGGGATAATTGGCCATAACATTGATCTCTTGGTGCCCGATTGCTCTTGTGAAACAGTGTAAATTATTTTTCGAATTTGCTAATCTACTTTTACAAAGTATAAACTAATTTTTTCCCTTTCAATGTGCTATCGATAATGTGTTTATTAATTGTTTGTTATTTCAACTTTGATTTCGAAAATCAAAGATTGCTCATTTGATTATCTTTCCCAAATGATTTAGCTCCTGTTTTACATAATTTTCCTTAGTTCTTTCCCATTGCTTGCCAATTTACGTCTTTCAGAGATAATGTTTTTTATATTTCTTGTCATTGCTGCTTGGAAATGAAAGGTGTGACAGAAATCATGGGACTGGCAATATTTTTCGCGCTCGAGAGGATGGACTGAAACTTTTTAGTCTGTGAAATTTCTTTCTGCTGCATACTTCAAAATTGTCATGTTATCAAGACTAATTAGCTGTATTGAAAATAAATCTTCGAATAGGCACATTTTAGTGCTGCCATCGTTTCAAAGTAAGAGCTATACTTAGGATTGAAAGATTGTCATTAGGAGTTGGAAAGATAGTTGAGTTGGGCTTAGGTGTAAAGCTATACTAAACTAAAATCTAATATAAACAAGAAAAATCTTAGGCTGGTAAAAAATACTATCGAAAAAATAAAACTGATACAGATTTTACGATAGTAGATTGATTCAAATAAACATTGGATCCAATTATGCTTATTTGAAGGGGAAAATTTAGAAAAGCAATGAGAAACACTAAATAAAGAAATAAAATACAATTTCATGTGGATACAACATACGTGGGGACGACCTAGCACTGAGAAAACTCTCTTGTATTTCGTCAAAAATTTGAAGTTTTAGATACAACCAAGTAGTTTGATCAAAAATATCAACAACTCCTGTGAATTCACTGGGACAGGAGCGTTGTTGTTTCCAATGCGTCTGTTCTGTTCTGGATAGGGGGAGCCAAAAAAATACGCCTATAATTTCCGTCATATTACTAAAGGATGTGATTTTAGTTTGCTTCAAAAACCCTCGCTCACTTCGCGAGCGCAATGTCAATTGTTTTGAAACTGAAATCTTCTGATTTGGGGCATTGAACTGCCTTCACAACGTTAGAATTCATATATTTTTGCCAAATTTTCTACTTTAATCACAGTTTTTTTTTGCATATTCAGCTGCTCTTATTACCAAATCCCAAGTCCCTAACTAAATCTAGTCCAAGCATTTTCAAGACCAAATACATACTCCTGAGTCAGAAACGATTATATTCCGATAAAAGTCCTTAAAAATAATCCCCAGGTAGTTTAATCTCCTTTCTTTAACGTTATTATTCAATCACCCTGCATTTTAATACCCACTGAAGCAAGCGGCTACACAGGGGTTATTTATGCAAAACTCCCTTTCCTTCATGAAACAATGCACTCGGGTCGGCATTAATTTTATTGCTTGTCCGGATTTAGGTAGCTATGTTTGGTCAAAAGTTAATTTGTTCAAACAAGGCACAATAAACACTTGAAAACTGGAAATCGCATTGAACTACATAGAAGATTATTGACCTTCTGATTTTGAGGAAATGTGCCCATGCAGATATTTGAATATACCTTCAATTAGTGTCGGAGCATTGAATTGTTCCTTTTCCAGTTTTCGATAGAAGAAGACTTATCATAATTTTTATTGCAAAAGTTAATTGCTATGAGGGGATTTCATAGTTTTATTAGCGGATGGGATAACGTACAAAAGGTGGGTTGATTTTGAACACTTTGCTATGGCTGTGAATATTTGCGAGGAATATGTTTAAATTATTCTCTATTGAAATAGGTATCTTCAGAGGTCCATAACACTGTTTCTTCATTTTTGTAGCTCTACATATATTTATTTCATCTTAATTTCCATTTAATTTACCAAATAAATGAGAAAAAAAACAAGTAACGGCTTAGAAGTACTCAACAAATTAAATATATTTTGTCCACATAATTCAACGTAGAGCTTCTGATTGATCTCGTGAAATCTTTTAGGAATGTATGCATCTTTATTCGATCTAAGGAGGAATTTCTCTGCGAAGCTGAAACACACAACTGGGCTATAAATTTTCAAAAGTATTTTTCTTAGTCACGGCAATTATTCATGAAATACCGTCAACGAATTCAAAATATTTTGGGTGATGTTTCTCATTTATTTTCAGTTTGTTTGCATACACAAATTAAATTCGTTTTCTCGAAAATATATTTCAACATACATAAAATCTTTATTCAGCTTTATCTAGTTGGCATTCGGTTTTATAGATATTATTTTTCGGAAATAATACTGGACGTTCATCCTATAATTCTCTAAAATATCGTTGGCAATGCTTTCGATGCTGAAAGCTCACTTCTTGACAGCAAACGCATAAAAGATGCCAAAGTTTGTTTTTATTCCAAAACAACCCTACTTATTTATAAGAAGTCAAAAAACCATTTAAGACCACAACAAGATAAATCGATAAAATCATTTGATTGAACAACAATACAGATTCAATGCACCCGCTTACATTTTCTAATGTATAGTTCAGGGTGCAATCTATTTTAGCGGATAGCGCATTCAATCTAAAAGTAAAAAGTGCGGGTCCGCTCCATTATACTTCATTGATGGTCACTCGGCGGCCACATGGAGGCAATAATGGAATTGACACTTGACACGATTCGGTACTAGCCTAGAGTAACCACTTTACAATATACGGGATGAAATCATGATTTCATCACATCATCAGAGAATCATACAATCATGAAGTGATAGTGCTCCGGCGGGAACGAGGAAGACTCGTCAGAATTGCTCGACATTTTCGATGATCAGTCACGAGGCCAAATACTTAGCCAGAAATTCAACAACATTTTCCAAATGTTACTCCTGACTTAGCTGCAACATCTAAATAGCTCGAATTCAAAGCAGCGTCTCGAACAAACAACCTCGCAGTTTTCAAGAGGTTCATTCGATGTTTACAAATTACCCTGTCTTTGATGATTTCAATACGACTTCGAATAGGCCGGAATGCATCATCACCGCCACCGCACAACATAACACGTTCCCATCTCTGTGATCTGAGTCCCGCTGAAATTCCACTTGAAAAGTTCACGACGCGATGAACGGAACGGACGACCTTCGGCGGTGACTTTCCACATCTTTTGCCCCCTAATTTGGTTAATTGGAAAACGGGTCAATAAATAGCATCCCATAAGATGTTCGTATTTCCTATTTAGATACACAACATTGCTAACAAAGCATTCGACGATGCCAGCGACATCGTTCAACTTGTTGACGGGACTCTAAATTGATGAATGAATAAGCTAAGGTTAAATATTGTGACTCTTAACACTTACGAGGTCGTCAAATTTAATTAAATTTGAATTTAAGATGGGACTGAAATAAGTCAGTTTTGAAAGCAGACGCAGTATGGCTGCAGGGAATAGATGTGAATACGATGCATTTAAAATATTTAGCGTTTTTCACATAAGCTGATAGATATGAATTGAGCTGATAAATATGAATGAATAACATTTAAATATTTGCCTATGCTAAGGTAAATATATAATTTTTTTTTCATTTAGTGCCTTTCAAATGTATTTTGTGAAACGGAGATTTTTCAATTAAGTTGGTTTTTAAGTGAAAGCAGTGGCGTGCACAAATGGGGGCTCCTTTTATTGCATCACTGCCTTATATGCAATACTTTCTATGCACATTTGTATCTGCAAAGAATTTCAATGAAAATCCACTGTCTGTTGAATTAATTTATATTTTTATAGAAGTAACGTCAGAACTAAGTTTAGATTTTGATATTAAATGATTTTGCTTATTCTTAAATTCTGAGAAAGGTACAGTTCCAGTTCAATAAGTTGTTTGCTGTTACAAATTCAAGCTGCTTACTGAACGAAAACAAAGGCGAAAAATAAAAGGGGCAACCACCAGAATTCGTCCCATACTTTCCTTAATTTTTCCAAAAATATGTCATAAAAGGTTCAATACTTCACTTTGCTTCCGTTTGTAAACTGAAGAATATTGAAGAAGTAGATTCCAATTGAATTCAAATCATTTTTGAAACCATCTGCGTTTGTGGTCTTTTTACTACTGTTAGAAAATAAAATAAGACCAACGCTCTTTGAATCATGACGTTTGAAAAAAACTTACTAGAAAGTGCCAGTAGTTAGTTATTTGTGTCTTTGAAATAAACCTAAAGTATTGCGGAGTTCCCGAAACCAAACTATTATCAAAATATGCTCAGAAAATGGTGGGTTTAACATTTTATCAAACTATCTCAACTTCTAATTTCATGACATGCTAAATAGAAAGATTAGCAAAGCTGAAAAAAGAAATGGATTAGTAAATGATGATTTATTGCCTTCAGTATTCCACCTATATTCACCAGCGCTGATAAAAATAATAATTCGGTATGCTCTCGGCGTCAATTATGCTCTTAACATATTTCAAAGACCAGTATTACGTTGTAAAAAAGAATTATTATGCACTTGAATTATTATACACCTACTTTCCTTCCAAAATGAAAGTAGGTATTATGATAAAACCCAAAGTATGCATAAATTATTTCTTACTTTATTGGAATGCTACTTGTAACTTTCAAAAAGTGCAAATTTTCGAATGACCATATCGAAATTAAATTTGAATATGTGAACAAAATTGATAAAGCAAAAAGTTTCTCTTGTCTAACCGTAAATAATTTAAATTTTGAAAAATATTATTCAGCAGTGCAATTGGATACCATCGGCAGATAAGTTTTGCTCCCATATACATAGATATTCGTGGTAGCTGTGTTTTAGCACCTAATGAAATGGCTTTTGAATCGAGGTGGAGCTTTAATCTTCTCCTTTTTTCTCCTTTCATATCAAAAGTGAAGATGAGCTTCCCAATACGTCCCCGATTAGGTAGTACTGGCTACACGGTGAAAAATATTCGGATAAAATTGATCTTCACAATGGTGTACTATTATATATCCTAATATTCGTATAGATTATATATGTTGACGTTGAATAAAATTGTTCTATCCTATTTTGGAATAACTTTTGTACGAGTTTCGTATGAACGGGTGGTTTATACCAAGATCGGATATTATTTATCATAAATTCATATTTTAAATTCATATAAAGTTCGTGGTATCGTAAAACGAATTATTTAGAGTTACTCTTGCGTCGCAAGTCGTAAAATTTGTATTTCGAGTTTGTAAGTGAACTGCATTGGACGCAAAAATCTATTCGGGAGTGTTTTCGTGAAACGGATTGCTTAGAATTACTTTTGCGTCGCAAGTTGTGCAATTAGCATTTCGAGTTTGTAAATGAAGTTAATTAAACGCAAAAATGTACTCGGGAGTGTTTATTAAAGTTATTTGTGAAAATTATTTGGTAGGCATAAGGAGCAACTTTAATCACTACAGGAAGATTGTAAAACTTTGATTTTGGTGAATAAAGTATACATAAATAAAATCTATTGAGTTTTTTTTTTCAAATAATAAAACAAATAATCGTTATCCATCTCAAAGTACATAATTGAATTTAATGCTCGAAAGTTTTACTTGGTCTACTATGTCAAGTGTTTTCACAACACCTACTTTTATCTTAAAATGCATAAATATCCAATTGCTTTCATTCTTTTTTCATCATAATAGAAAATTGTTCCCAATATATATATAAATATATATATATATATATATATATATATATATATATATATATATATATATATATATATATATATATATATATATATATATATATATATATATATATATATATATATATATATATATATATATATATATATATATATATACATATTCATAATAAAAAGAAGGGAAAAAACCAGAATAAGATTTTGGGTTTTTGAAAATGGGTTAAATTTATCGTGTGACCTCGAAATTAGAATAATATATTTCTTATTCAAAATGGTGTACATTTAATAAGAATGTGGTGTATTCATTTATATGCAATTCGGATACCGTTTATAAGAGCGTCTTATTCAATTTATATGAATAATTGGTATTGATTTTATCTTATCAGATAACATTTATCTTATCAGATTAAATTGTTTTATCTTAAACAAACTTATTGGATTGATACTAACTTTCGTTTGGACCTATATATATTCCAAAATTTATCAAATTTATCCGAAAATTTCTAACCGTGTAGCACTTTGTTCCGGTTATCATACTTATGATAGAGCACTAAGCTAAGTTTAGGTGCATTTGCTAACAAAAACCTCAAAAGATAAGCTATAGATAATAGAACAGCTACAGTACGAACTCAAATAGTTCAAATAGCAGATAAAATATTCATCGTAAAATAATCAATTTTCATGTTGGGAGTTTCGCGAAAAAGTTAATACCTATTCCCATTAAAATAGCTCTCCCAGTCGGGAGTCAGTCGAGCAGATAAGCGTTTCGTGCTTACTTTTCGGTTGTTCAAAATTGCTGTTTATGCACGATTTTTATTTAATATTTTTTTTCCTTATGCAAAAGTATAAATAAAAGGGTTCTAAAGACAACTACAAATAAGTCAATAGCACTCCATTTCATTCAATTTCAGTTCATTGACTTACAATATCTGTTTATTTGACAAATCGTGGCATTTTCCCTTTGCAAAATTAAATTTTTAGAAGCGCAAATTGATGGTATACTGGTATAAACAATGGTATATTTTATTGAAAGTACTGTCTAGCGAGGGCTACTAATTTTCCCCATCTTTCAGGCAACTGACGAGTTGCTCGGCGAAAGAGTTCTTCATCTTTTTCGACTGAACACATGGATCAAGCCTATTTTTGATTTTCTCATAGGAAATGAAAGCACGGTCAGGCAGGCCATCCGCCATCGATCTAAACAAATAGTAATCCAAAGGAGCAATGTCTTGGCTATATGGCGGGTAGGGTAGCATATTCCAGTTCAGCGGTTCCAATGTGTCCTCGACGACTTTTGCAACATACGGCCGTGCATTGTCGTGTTGAGAAATTACTTTATCGTGTTTGTTCGCATATTCGAGCCGTTTTTCCTTCAATGCTTGGCTCGGTTACGCCGATTGTTGTTGGTAGCATTCACCAGTGATGGTTTCATTCGACTGGAGCATCTCATATTATACAACACCATTCTGATCTCATCATATGCCAAGCATTAGTTTGGAGCCATGGATATTTGGCTTGGTCATCCATGTTGAAGCTTGACCAGGGTATCCTTGGCGTGTTACTGCTAATGATTTTGCAAGATTGATCTTGCGTTTGCCATGAGTCTTCCTCAAGTATTGCAATCAATTCTTCGTCTTTCGAGATTTTTCTGCTGATAGGATATCACTTAAATATCTTGATAATTCATAGTTATCCATTTTAATGGCAACCAATTGATCGTTAGCACACTGAAAAAAATCCACATGGCGCCCAGAGCCATGTAACATAGCGCATTATTTATGGCGCCATACACTATGTACATAGTACTCTGAGCTATGCAATATGGCTCCCAGCACCATAATGTCAGAATCTACATAGCGCGTGGTCCTATGTAACATGGCGCAGCATTTATGGTTTCACACGCTATGTACATAGTGCCCTGAGCTATGCAGTATGGCTCCCAGCGCCATAATTACATGGCACAGAAATTATGGCCCCACACGCTGTATTACATAGTGCCATGAGCCATGTAATATGGCTCATGGCACTCCAATTATAACTCGCAGCCATGCTGTGTGAGGGAAGGTATAAATGTCAGTAAGTGACATTATTTTATTTTATTTTATTTTATTAATTCACCAAACAAGGTACAAAATCTACTAAGAGCTTGGGTCTACATAATTGACTCATTTTGAACTGAAGTACTGGCTGCGATATTTTTGATACTTCGACCGGTGAATTTTCACACTGGAGCAGGAACATTCAATAGTGAGTATGTTGACTCGAATTTATCGAATTTATATTTGGTAGAATTTATGTTTGGTGGAATTGATATTTGGTGGAATTTATATTTGGTGCAATAAAAAAACACATAGCGCCAGACGCCATAGTTTATAGATTTCTGGCACCATGTACATAGTCGATTTCAGTCGATTTGTGATAAAATATAGCGCCACATGCCATAGTACATAGGAGCAGATGCTATGCTCATAGCCCTCCACGCCATATATTATAGTCCTCCACGCCATGTACCATAGTCCTCCACGCCATGTACCATAGTCTTCCACGCCATGTAATATAGTCCTCAAAGCCATATACATGGCGTGGAGGACTATAGTACATGGCGTGGAGGACTATAGTACATGGCGTGGAGGACTATAGTGTATGGCGTGGAGGGCTATAAGCATAGCGTCTGCTCCTATGTACTTTTCGCCATGTATTATGGCGTGTGGCGCTATATTTTATCACTATCCCCAAATCGACTATGTACATGGCGCCAGTAGTCTATAAATTATGGCGCCTGGCGCCATGTGTTTTTTCAGTGCACAGTATTAAGCCAAAGTCAAATTGTCACGACACATAAAATGGGCAACGGAGAATATAGAAAATAATCAATAGGCCCGCGTGCTTTTAACCACCCGATAAAAAACCAAAGCTAAGGACAACGATACATGAGCTGACCACGATAATGAAAGTTCACATTCGAATAATTTTTGGTGGGAGCTTGTTTGAATGTTGTGAAATTTTCTTTGGCTGAAAAATTGGCGTGCTGCACCTACTTAACTAAAACATTGTTTTGTTTGTATTAAAATTATAGTGAAATGAACACACCATGTATTTATTTGCTAATGTAAAAAAAATCCATAATTTCCCCACTAAAAAAAAACTCGATAAAAAATTGTCAAAAGGGATATTATGACAGTTTCTGAAAGCTTTCAAATAATCATCAAAAATATGGTATACTTTCCGCGAAAAGTAATTTAATAATTTACAAAACTTAATTTTTAAAATATAGTTAATTATCTAGCTGTACGAAACAAAATTCAGTAAGATTATTGGTCAAAATGAGATGCGTAATCTGCATATAAATATTGACTTTTTGTTGCATGGGAGCGATTTTAATAGAAAATAATAATCTCCACCTCCATGATATAACTCCTAAATATTTTTACGCTTGTATTTCCGTATACTTAATTTTGACTTTATTCCTCTACTCATGCACAAATTATATTATATAATATTTCACATTTGCATAAATTACGTGCACTGGGTTTTCAAATAAACGCGTGCACATCGTGTTTGCATTCGCAGACCCACGTTGGGCGCTACCGAAATTTGACTGAAACACTGCGAAAAATGGATTGAATATTACAATATGCATCGAAAATTTAATAAATATGTCCACATATGATTACTTTGATTCCAATAATACCTCTTTTGAAAGAATATTAGAAAACTTTATGCCACACTAAGCCGGAAATAGTTTTAGAACGTTTTCGCAATATATCAGAAATATTTTTGAAATATTTGGAACACATTCGCGCGAAGTCTCAGTCAGTCCCGGCCACAGAAGCTCTGGAGTTAAATTCATGTTTAGCTTGGATTGCAGGTCAAATCAGAGCTGCTGCTTAAGAGGCAGCTTATTTGATGAAAAACAGTAGGCAAAACGAGTCTATGCGACCACCTACAAAACCAAATGCAATTTGTTACATAAAGTGGTGTTGAGTTCGCATTTGTGACTTCTTTATTCGTGGTAATCTCTAAAACTACATACACAAAAAAATAACAAAATGGTTGATACTAAAAGGAAAAATCATTTTTGTGATGGCAGCGCCGAATTACTGTTGCGGTGAATTTCTATATTGAAATATATGTCGCTGCTACAGGGACATACTGCTAATGTCATCTGCATTTTCATAGCGAAAGCAGCTTTTTCACGTGGAAGTGTGAGTACCACTTTGGCTGAATTTGAAGGTATATTTTAGCCGATATAGGTATCGCAGGCATATCAGAAATATTTCCGAAATGTTTTTGGACATAGCACGGGGGATAATATGCGCGGTGGACTCTTGGGACACATCGAAAAGTTCATTGCGCATATGACCACTTCAGTTCGATTAACTTTCGGTTTTTCTAGGACATCAAAGGGTAGAGAGTCTGCGTCTCTTTAATAGTTTTGTGAGGTTTCCGTGGCTGAAATTACCTCGAAAAGGGAAATTTATGTCCGATTTTCCAACAGTACATGGTGTTAATTCCCACCAATTTTCCCCAGGGACAATCGGAGAGCTATTCACCACAATTTTATATTTATTTATCAAAACTGAGACAGTGTCAATTTGAATCTTCTTCAAAAGATGCTATAAATTCTTCACATTTCGGTCCTAAATTAATATCCATTTATGGAAATTAATTCTCTTCATCCAATTCGATAATATTTTCAAGTGAGTCAAGTCAATGAAATTATGTTTCAACGAATTTCAGCAAATTATTCTTAAAATACTACTGAATACTACTGCACTCTGCATGCACTTTGTAAATCAGAAGTTGCTTTGACTGAAATAGTTCATAATATATAAAAGTAGCTTTGAGTATGCTCAAGAAAGTAGAAAAATACTTTTACACGATTTTTTTGCATTATTTCATATGGTAGACATTGAAGAAGAGTGTAAATTACCTTCGAAATATAGATATCTGGGGTTAAACTCAACTACGTGTTTCCCATAGCCGTCAGACGATTTTACCGATTGATGTCTGGCTGGTGTGTTTGTTTTTTATATGTATTGGTCGTGTGCTTGTTTTTCCTCAGTTCGTTGTCTTTTCGTGTATTTTTTGTATGTTTTTGACTATTTTTTTCAATTTTCGGCCCCTACTACCACTTGTGTGCCCACTGGTGGTAAGATTTTCCGACTAGGGACTATCAAGTCGAATTTTACCCTAATTTTTAGTTGAAAATCCTTACCCCAGTGGTTTAAGAAGCGATACTAATTCATTTCATCCCTGGTTTTAATTCAAATGCAAGATGGCGCAAAGAATTGTTAATTTAGCCTCAATAGTTTAAAGCCTTTAGATCAAATAAATTTGGTGAAAATTGTTCGAAAAAGTTTTATTTAATTTGAAACATTTCTCCCACGATTTTCTTCCACAAGCAGCATTTTTCCCTCTTTTCCCCTTTTCAAGTGTTAGAAGTCGAAAATTCTGACAAAATGGGGGAATTCCCACGAATTCACAACACTGCTCTGTAGTGTTGTTTTTGTCCATGCAAATTTGATAAAAAATATAATTTTTTATCTCTGTCCAAAATTGTATATAATTGGATGGAAGGTCGCATGAACACATTTTGCCTATTGATTTGGTTTAAATATGCAGCCTCTGATGCTTCTGTAGCTGAGATGTTTGCTCGTTTTAAGCGAATCTAGCTTAGACGGGTATATTTTGATTCTAACTAACGTATCTGCATCATTACTCGATAATAACTGAAAAATAAATATATACACTACAAACTGGTGTAGTGACACTTTATTATCACATTATTTTCTATTATCAAATTTTATTAATTTTTACATTGCAAAATCTTAACAGACGGGTAAATGCTTTTCATCTTCAGTGTCTATCAGTCTTAACCCATAAAAACAGAGGAAATTACCCTCGTTTTTTTTATATATTTATTTTACTTCATACAAGGTAAGCAGCGCTTGTGATATTATTGATATCTTTAAAGAAACTGACATATGTAACATATGCCTAAAAATAATTGGCCTTAAAATGAAAGTATTGATATATAACTTGTGCAAACACGGTAATTAATGTCCCCAAGCACTTTTATCGCGATAAAGATGCAAACTTAATAAGCAACTTGCTTGTAGTTTTTTCGTAACTCAGCATTGATTGTTCTTTGCGTTGTTTGAAATAAAATAAATTTAAACAAATAGAAGTTCAAGAGCTATCATATGAGAAAAATTAGATTATAATTTAAATTAGTTAGTCAGATTAGTATTTATAATTAATTCCAGCACAATATTTGCAATATTATAATGCATAATTTTTCTACATTTGAATTAAAATCTATGCTCAAGCATGCTTGAATTAGATTTTATTTCCGAATTTGGCTCCGCTACGTTTTGCTGTTCTGCAAAAATTTGCTTTTACATAATTTAATGTTTCTGCTTTCATGCAATAACCTGAATTTTGTCAAATTATTTTACGTCTAACGAAATTTACGAACATAACTAAATTGCATCCAATTTAATGATGATTGGAAATTGACCATAAAACGACTGTATCTCTCCCCCTCCCAATTTTTAGCTACCCATCTGAAGATGGTAATTCATCCAAAACATCTGTATGAAGTCATCATTTACTCAATAAAACATACATACACACATATGCATTTCGATCCATCAAACAAAAATATTATTGCAACCCGTCTCAGCTCAGCCACTCCATTTTCGCTAAGCATCTCCCTAAAAGGCCAACCAGATCATCATCATCATCTCCCACTCAAACCACTCACTATCTATCGTGCGGTTGCTGACACAACAAAAGCCACACGAAATCATCCAATCCACCCATCCTGAATCTCGCTCAGTTTCACATTCGATCCAATGCGCCCAGTAATCGTGACCAAAACGACCGAGTTTCCTGGCATTGCAGCAGGCGCGCCATCCAAGCCCCAAACTACAGTCAGGTGGGAGTGCTCAGAGCCATCAGCACCCCATCCGAAATCACAACATTCGCCAAAATGCCAACCAGACAGTGCTGCGTTTCGTTCCAGACCCACTTTGCAGCCTTGCAACAATTCCATGTCGACTTTCACGATGCCATCTACTTCCTGCCAACATTCACATTCCTCCTGCCCCGGTCTCCGATCCGAAAGCGCACAAGACCCTTGACGGACCGAACGACCGACATCCCTTTGTCGTCCTGCCAGCCGGGAAAACGCCGAATAGTCAAAAGCAACACCACTCTTGTATTGCAACTCTTTAACTTTATTTATCGAGGAGTTTGTCAACACGCTAATGCAAGAGCCCCGAAGTTGCTGGTCCGGTTTGGAAACAGGCCCTACACGCCGCGCTCAGTTTGTAAACTTGTAGCACAATTTACACACCACAGTCGAAAACATTTACTCGCCTGAACACTCCCATTCCGGGCGAATGACCGGCCTCTATCGAGCATTGCGCTGTGCGCTGCTGTTGGGATGGCCGAGGTGTTTGGCTGTGTTTCACTTCGAATGAACTGTAGATGAAAATATGTAAACAGATTTGCCGTGCTGGCTGGACCGGTTCGAACAGTGCACCTGGCTGAGGTGTTCATCGCCGTCCTGGATAGGATTTGAGCCGGCGCCGAACGGGGTGTTCGAGGAGTTGCGCGACTCGACCGGTTCGCTCGGCTTGGCCCAGCCCACAGTGCCTTTCCACTTTCTACGACCGGTCCAGGCCGGTCCCACAAAATGACGTCTCATGGATTGCGCAACTGCCCCGAAAATGCACGTAGAGGGCTATCTGTTCGACTCGCGCAATGCGCTGATTGGCTGTAGCGCCAGCATTTTGCATGTAGTTGTAAGCCAGGTATAAAAACGAAATAGAGTCGTATTGGAAAGTTCAGTTTAGTGTTAGATGTCGTTGTGGTTGTCGGTTCGAACGGGAGCCATGTTTTTATCGGAATTTCATCGGAATCGACTGCCGGCGGCTTCTGAGCAGGTATAGTGCGATCGGCAGTGCTCTCGTCTCCGAATTGGAAGAAATACAGTTGAAGTGACAATTGTTGTGATATTTGTGATTGTACCACTGTGCATCAATAAAGGATTGATTTGCCGAAGTGTATTAATAAATTAGTTCATTGAAGAATTCAGAGTAGTTGTGCGAGTGTCCGATTAGGTGTCCAACTAGAATCGAGTGTCCTGAATGGAGGTGGATCATGCTCAAGATTATAGATCGTGCAATGCATCCTGCCGCAGCCGAGCGCCAAGCCATCGACCTTCAACGTCATCCTGCTCTTATCAATATGTCGCGAACGCCAATCCTCAAGTCGAGTTTTTCGATAAACTCGATTCTGCCGGAAACAATTGAAGATCGCGATCGATCGTCACCGACCCGTTCGCGGACTGGATCACCGTCTGATGTGTGTCATTCGCCATCGTATGGGTCAGAAGGTGCCGAAATCTCGGACATCGAATCCGACCTGGATGTCACCAGCACCTCACCTCCGCCAGCATCAGTTGACTGTAGTACGACTAGCAGCACTCTGAACAATAACAACAACGATGGAAGCAGTAGTGAAAAGGAAGGAAAAGACGGCGATGAAGCGTCCGAGAAGGATGGGAGTGAAAAGAGTGCGGAGAAGAAGGCAAATGAGAAACCACCGTACAGTTATAACGCCCTTATTATGATGGCCATTAGACAGAGTCCTGAGAAGCGATTGACCCTCAACGGGATCTACGAGTACATAATGAAAAACTTTCCTTACTATCGGGATAATAAACAGGGCTGGCAGAACTCCATCCGACACAATCTGAGTCTGAACAAGTGCTTTGTTAAAGTTCCTAGGCATTATGATGACCCGGGTAAAGGCAATTACTGGATGCTCGATCCTTCGGCCGAGGACGTTTTCATAGGAGGCTCGACCGGGAAGCTGCGACGAAGAACGACAGCTGCTTCGCGATCGAGATTGGCTGCATTCAAACGATCTCTGCTGGGACCCATGTTTCCAGGCTTAGGATATTCACAGTTTGGACAGTTTTTGTACCCTCCTGCGGCCGCAGCTGCAGCAGCCCCAGCTCTCCTAGCTAGTATGTACAGTAGATACAATCCATACATGCCAAAGCCGCCGACGCTTCCCATTCCTCTGCCTTTCGGTGCGCCAAACAGCTCGGCTAGTGGGATGGAGAGGCTACTCAGCCCACCCCAACCTCCCACATCGCACATGTCGTCTGGACTTCCAACGTCGTCTGAATTGTACCAAAGGATTCAGTACCAGCAGCTGATTCAGCACCATGCGGCAGCAGCCGCGGTGGCGGCGCACCAACGACAGCAGCTTGTCACGCATCTGTCACAGACGAGTCCGACTGGCAGCCCAGGCGGGGGAGGCCAAAACGTGGGGATGATATCACCCAATAGCCCACAGCCACCAGTCGGACCAATCTACAAGCCAGTCACCGTTGTTTCCCGGAATAGTTGATCCGCCAACGGACGCTGATGGGGAGCGTAGACTAGGTCGTTTAGGTTTCACCGCATCTAGTGCACCGCCGTCGTCCTTTGATGACCATCCGGCACCTGACTAGATTTAGGATAGCCAGCAACGCGAAAAAGGCGGACTCAGCACACCAATCCAAACCCAGTGGGCAACCTGAACCGCATTAATGTGATCGAATCGCTAGAGATAAGCACCGCGACTGTTTGTACATAAATATTGACGAGAGCATCTTTGAGTGAATGGATGAAATTGAGGATGAAGACGTTCGTTAGTTCGCCGCGCGTCCCATAGACGAGATCCTCCTTGTACATTTGAGTAAATATTGTTCGCTTGTAGTCTATTATTAGTTCTAATACGCTAATTTGATTGAATTTCTGTGTAATCTTATTGAACCCAAATAATTTATTGTTGACGAAACGACGACGATGATGATGAAGACTCTAATTTTATTGCCTAAATTAATAATGATCGATTTATGCTTAAGCTATGTAACATAGTGAGAATCAAAGGATTAAATGCAACGTGTAAGATATGTAGAAAATAGAAGTAAAAACGATGAAAAAAATGGAAACTGCACCAGTAAGTTGATAGAAAATATATTACAATAATTAATTGAAAAAAAATATCTTTGTTTTGATTTGGACTTTTTTTTTGGGAGGTCATGAGGTGATTTGAATTTGGCTTTAGGTGCTATTACATCGTTCTCAAGGATTTTTGGCTTATGAGAGGAATTAAGAAATATTTGAAAATTTCAAAATATAAGAATTTCTTAGATATTTGGTCAAAGTATTTTTGTTAGCGGTATGCAGTTTGTTGCTACCAAAACAGAGCTGAATATTTGAATATTTAAAGTTAAGTGTTTCTTTCTTAAACAAAATTGACATTCGAATGTTTCCTTTAACACTAGAAAATAGTCAGAGGAAAAAAATCTTTGTCTTTCATCAAGCAAATATATCGGTTTCACCTAAAACTGTGCCGTAGGAGTAACTAAAATTAAAATTGAAAATTTGAATGCGGCGAGTATTTATACTTGCATATCATTACAAATTAAATTCGTTACGCAAGACGCTCCTTTATTACCAGCAAAATTTCAAAAAAATAATAGGTTAAAACCTGAAAATTTACGCAAAGTTTAGTTTGGTTGCATTATTATAGTGTATTTTGTGTAAGTAATTAATGCATTTGGATTGAACTGATACAATCCACATTTTCGAAATCAATTTTTTACTGAAAGAGTTCAATTCCTGTAGCGGGGCTTTACTTAAATGGTCGCTTTTTTCACTGCACCATTGAAATTTTCTGGCAGGTCCTGCCCTTTTTTTTACATTTTTCTGCTCAAGTTTCAAATCCTACAAATCACTAACGTGTGCAGGTGGCATAATGTGAGCTATATGCGAAGTAAAGCGTAAAATATTCACAAAATTCGCTAAGGTCATTTATTAAATGCGGTTTATAAATAAATAAAAATAAAGAAGAGGCACACTTTGAATTATTTTCATTGGACGCTTTCTGCAAGGAAACACGACCATTGGAATTAGGTATATTCCCAAAGTAGCAAATACTAAAAGAACATTTATCATGTCTTTCTCACTCTGAAGATTTCTTTCAAGCATTCACTGGCGTGCACAGGAAAAGGCAAGCAACTGTCCTTCTGTTGCATAATTATTCTTGAAATTTTTTGGTTGTATTTTACTCCGTAGTACACTTTTCCTGTGCCTTAACTATACTTTGCTTAATATT
The DNA here is from genome assembly GCA_947369275.1 of Nemotelus nigrinus. Classification (NCBI taxonomy): domain Eukaryota; kingdom Metazoa; phylum Arthropoda; class Insecta; order Diptera; family Stratiomyidae; genus Nemotelus; species Nemotelus nigrinus. The sequence goes on from OX376375.1 coordinate 15,920,510, forward strand.
AAGGAAAGAATGTAAGTAATTCCGGTGTTTAGCCCGTCTATTTCAAAGACCTGGACACGCCTGTGCATACATCTAAATTCTCCTTCTATTCGGTTCGCTTACCTTTCCAGATGTAGGACGTGTGACTCGTCTCATCTCTATTGAACATTCGACTAGAGTCTTCGAGTAAATCATCGGCTTTGCCTAAAATTGAATTTTCCTTCAATTCGGGAAGCTAGTTTCAGCTCTAATACAGCAACTTGCCTTGTTAATGGTTTATTCCTTCGCCCAAGCTGACCGCCTTTGAAAACATTTGGGCCCTACCATCATCTTTAATAATTTTTTTCTATTGTTAGAAAAAGATCGTAACACTTGCGCAGGAGACCACATTTTGCCGAAGAGCTTTTTCTTTTCTGCTGTAAAAACGGTGGCTTCAATTTTAACTACACGTTCTTTAATACGACCTTTAGTTAATTCGGTCCTGTTACGTAGTTTTTGGCACAAAGCCATGACTGCAACTCCACAGCCGGCCTTAAACTCAATTTGCCCGCGTCAGTTCTTATTGTTTTCAATGCTTCCTATGTTTATAAGCTCTCGATAGAGGCGCAAAAAACGCAACTAATACAATTTTATGATATAAAACCAATTTTTGAAAATATGTTTGTTCTTAGAGTTGGCGTCCGACTTTAAATCCACCATACTAAATAATAATAATAATAATAATAATATAATTTATTGCAGCTATTCATTTTACAAACATGATACAAATATTCAATATGAGACATACATAGCTCGCTCCTCGCAAAAGTAAGAGTACTTGTGCGCGAGTGCGGGGACCTAATACGAACTACTGCATTCAAATATATGAGAAGCTGTGATCAACTATAATAAACGTTTACATAAAATTCAAATTAAAATTAAAATTCAAAATAAAAAAAAAACAATATAAGCTTGAATTAAAAACTAAGAACTAAGAACTAAAATTGGACAAACGGAAAATGCATTATATCGAAAAGTTGACAAAGGGAGAGATAGCATAAAAAGTGTAAGGCGAAACGAAAACATTAAGACTAGAATGAATACTTTAATTCTTAATGGTTTAAAAGTTAAACACAGAATCGAAGCATTGGCTTCCACTTTGAACAAACCGTTTTAAAATTGACTTGAAATTAAGATCATTTAGCGAAAGTTTTATCTCTTGGGGGAGTTTGTTGTACAGTTTAGGTCCTAAGACACTTAGGTGCCTCGCGGTTTTAGATTTTCTACATCGAGTTGTTAAGATGGGAATTGTCAATTGCCTTCTTGTTCGGTAGCCGGTAGTATGGATATTGAAATGGCTGACGTTCAGGTACATAAATTTTAAAGCCGCATATAAGTAAAGCTGACGAATATTCATTACACAAAATTCCTCGTATGCTTTAGTTGTTGATGAGAATATTGATTTTTTCAAACATATCTTAACAATTTTACTCTGCAAACTTTGTAGAGGGGCAGTATGGGATGAAAGCGCTGCACCCCAAACAATGATAGCGTACTGGATGACACTCTGAGCGATTGCAAAATAAACTAGCTTTATTGTGTTAAGATTGGTGTTATATCTAAGCCTCATAAACGCATAAAGTGTTCGACGTACCTTACGTATGATATTTTGTATGTGGCTTTTCCAGCTGAGATCTTCGTCAATTATAACGCCTAAATAATTTATTTCTTTGAGCTGCTTTATCTTAGCATTATTTATCGAAATATTTAAATTCAGATCACTCAAACTATTTTTGGACCCGAATGCTAAAAAACAAGTTTTTTCGATGTTTAACACAAGTTTATGTGCGCTTAGCCAGTTGTAAATTGTTTGACAGCCTTTATTTGCTTGAAAGAAGACCCTATTCCAAGTACTACCCCTAAAGATTAAAACAGTGTCATCCGCGTATGCAATTATCTGGCCATTAAAGTCTGGATTATTCAAATGTAGGTTACAAAGATCATTTATGTATAAGTTGAAAAGAATTGGGCCAAGTACAGATCCTTGAGGAATACCGCATTTAAGCTCCAAAGTACCGCTGACATCTGACCCTATTTTAACTTTTTGTTTACGACCATAGATATAAGAATGGAAAAGACTGTATACATTATCCGAGAGCCCAAGTTCCCGAATTTTACGTAGCAATATAGAATGGTTGACAGTATCAAAAGCCTTCTTTAGGTCTAGAAAAACTGCGATTGTTTTATCATTACTGTCGATAGATTGGTTAATAAAGTTGGTTACACAGTAAAGAGCGTCGACAGTACTAGTACCCTCACGAAAACCAAATTGGTTTGGTGCAATTTTATGGCGCACAGCTAGGAGTTCACCAAGTCTAGCCTTTAGGCACTTCTCAAAGATTTTAGCCAAAATTGAAATCAATGATATCGGTCTGTAGTTATTCAGATACTTTTTGTCCTGTGTTTTGAAAATTGGAATAACGACAGCTGTTTTGAAACGGTCCGGAAACTGACCAGCCTGTAGGCAGGCATTAAAGATATGTTGAAGAGGTGTTAAAATTGTTCCTGCTAATTTTTTAATCACTTTAGCGGTTATTAAATCTTCTCCAGGTGATTTATTCTCATTCATAGAATTAATATGATACAGTATTTCTTCCTTGGTTATTGCTTTGAAATCAAATGGCTCGAGCCGGTCTGCTATTGGAGGTGGAGGTAGAGTAGTTTGAGGGACCGAATTGGATATACTTTCACCAATTGTTGAAAAGTAGTAGTTGAATTCGTTAGCAATATCACTGCCAGATTTCAACAAAGTTCCGTCTCTAGCTAAGATTTCCGTTATGGATTGATTCTCTTTTTTATTCTTCGCTATTATCTCGTTAATCATTTCCCATAATTTTTTCGGGTCGCTTTTGTATTTATTAGTTTTTGACATGTAATAATTTGATTTCGCTTGTTTAATTGTTTTGTTAAGGATATTTCTAAAAATTTTGAATCTACGCTTCAGTTCCAGGTTAAACGGTTGATTAGTCAACATCTTTGCAATTCGGCTTTTATGACGTATTGACACAACAATTCCTTTGGTGCACCAAGGTTTCAACGGAATCATTTTTTTCCTAAGCGTATACTCAGATATAGTAGCTGATTTGTCTACAAGATCGTTTACAAAACTTAAAAGACTATTTACCGCCTCATCGGGGCATTTGATATTACATACCACATTCCAGTCGAACTGTTGGGCTCTTTCAACTAAAATATCATAATTGATCTTTGTTACTTGAACCGTTTTATTATTGCTATTAGCTGTTTTGAAATTTTTATAGGTCAGTTCGGCTATAGTACAGTAGTGATCAGTAATATGGGTTTGAAGAATAGCTGGTTCAAAAATGAGGTTGCTAGTTTCTTTGAAAAATACGTGGTCAATACATGACCCACTGTTTGCTCGAGTAATACCGTGGAGATGTTTGTTGAAACCAAATTTACCTAAAACATTGAGGTAATCTTGTGCAATGCAAGAGATTTTACTACCATATATGTTTATATTAATATCCCCGATTATTATATGGTGGTTATGGTTTTTAAAAGTTTCCAAATATACATCCAAAGCTTGGATGAAGCTACTGGGCTCAAGACTTGGAGAACGGTAAAAACAGGAAATAAGTAAGTTTGAACTGTTGGGTAATGATAAAGTGAAGTGCAACGAGTTAGCATAGTCAAACATGACATCTATTTGGTTGACAGAGTAATCATTTTTAATATAAACAAGTAACCCGTCACATTTATTAAATAAATTTGGTTTGACTATGCTGTAGTACCCATTTATATCAAAGCCAATAGCATTCGGAAGCCATGTTTCCGTTAAAACGATGACATCGAAAACATATAACATACTATTCATTGTTAAAACTAGCTCGTCAAAGTTTCTAGCAATACTTCTGATATTCATGTGAAGTATTCTAAATGTAAGTCTGTTGTTACTATAGGTAAACTTATGAAACTCCCCTATATCAGCAAAGATCGATGTACATGGATTGCTACTATTTTCGATTTCAAAATTATCGATTAATACATCCATTTAAATAAAGAAAAACAGAAAAAAATTCAAACAAAAGAAAAAAGCTATCAAAAGCAAAAAATAAACAAAACTAGAAATAGAAAGCCTAAAGCTGGCCAATTACATTGATATCATCAGCGCAATTGATGATTACGGGTCTGTCACCTTCTGTTTTGCGAACGAACACTTTTCCATATTTCGCCCAAATGAATTTAAAGCTCCGCAAACTTGTTTTTGCTTGGTAGAGCAACGCAGCTGTTGTCGGAGTTAAGTGATCTCCTATGAACACTCTACTGTTGTCTAAACTTTTATGAATTAAATTAGCTGGAAGCCCTGCACCGTCATTTCGCCTTCTCACAGCTGATTTGTATCCGCCAAGGAAAGAATCTCTATCAGTTTTATTTGCAAATTTAATAATAATTTTACTTGAGCGTGATTGTGATTGTTTCGGTCTGAAAACTTCCTGTATGTTGATCGCTGGGTCGATACCGATCGCCACCGATGTTAGCTTAACGATTTCGCGCAGGTTTTCATTAGTCGTTTGCTTGATGCCGTTTAAAACAACGTTGTTCGCTCTCAATTCAGTTGCGAGGCTGTTATTTTCAATTTTTAGCTTATTAATTTCCGATTTGATAGTAACATTTTCCTTGTTAAGTTTTGTGACCTGACTTATCAGATCGTTCATTTTAGCCGCATAATCATCAAATTTAGATGACATGAACTCAATAGCTTTTCTCATTTCACCAAGTTCGCTATTGGAGTTGTTATACTTTGAAAAAATTTCGTTTTTGAAACTAGCAAACATGTGCTCATAATGTCAGCCACAATAGCCATTCCCGATTAGATTACATAAGGCCGAAATAAAAGGTTTGAGTACAAAATATAAAAATTATAAAAAAAAAATTTTACAGATGCTTAATCAACTAATTTAGACGCGTTTACAGACACTTGCGCTGAGCCATAATTTCACGCACGATTGAATGCAAATTGTTTTCAAAGAAGTTAAAACCTTTCAAAAATCTCGAACACAGTGATTATAGTTTCAAATATTGCACTTTATATTTCGTTTCGTTTTAACGAGTTCGACTCTTGCTATGAGAAAGAAATGCATTTGCCAGCCGACATTTGAAACAGGCCAAGATTAGGAGCATTCACCTTACCTAAAGTTATTTCACATAAAGGCAAATACTCAAATGCGCCCAAATTTAAAAATATGTTGGTCTGTTGTTCCCACTCAAGAATAATACATCCTGTGAATTTTGTTTCAAGCTGATCATCCGGTCGTCATTCCACGTGCACTAAAATTTCGGAAAGTAATTTTTCGTAGGATTACCTTTCTTATGGGATAAGAAATTTTGAAAATTTCAAACTAACTGTGTAGATAAAGAATAAGATTTATGAATCGTTCACATTACGTCCCAAAATAAAAAATTTTGAAGGATTTCGGTTAACATGCCTGCCATAGCAACAAAGTTGCTCAAGTAATAAGATGATATTGTTCATATTTCTATTTTTATTTTACTCAGGAGTTAAAAATAGCTACTCATTTATTTATTGTTATTTATTTTATTTTTTATAACAATCACTATTAATTTACTTTGCGTGGACCCTTCGGACCTTTTCCATGCCCCTGAAAATTGATTTTAATTCGAAACTACAAATTTGGGCAACATAGAATATGTATTATCTAACTTCTGCGACAAAGATGTTGCATTTCAAACTATGGAAAGCATGTAGGTGGTCAAGAATATTGATTCGTCAAAGGTAAATTCAATTCCTGCATGTTCACATTCATTGAGTTTTTTTTACAAGTCTTTTATTGCAATACCTTCGCTCATTTTAGCTGATCTACCAGTTTTTGGGTTGGTTTTTGCTTATTTGGTATGAAAGACTTGAATTCACTATACTGTTCAAATCGATTTAACATTGTTTGGAGAATTGCTGCAGTGGTGGCTACCCTTTAGGGAAACTACTTATTTACACTGGAAATTCACGGAAAACTACTTAATTACACCCGACAACCAAAGCGTTAACCAATTTCAAAGTAAGTTTGAAGTTAACAAAATGAGTTTTTACATCAACGCAGAAAATTGAACACCAAAAAGAATATATACTCTGTTCAGCAAAGACAGCATAAAAACTCGCTTTTACATAATTCGCTAATAACAAAGCAAGTTCTTATAATAATAAACATATATGCAAAGAAATTCAAAAATATTTAAAATAATTAATGTAGACATGTAAATATATATAAAAAAAAAAATTCAAAAAAATACAGCTAAATATTCCCTTCTACTTATTATTTAAACACGTATTCCGCGCTCTTATTTTCTACTCAGCAAACAAATCTATCAACTGTTCATTAACATTTTCGATATTTGCGACTACTCTACAGACATAATACTGTCAGTGAATTTAGAAGATTTTGACCTTTTTGTACTTGAATGGAAGCCCAACAAGTCCCTAACACAGAGGTGGGTCTGTCTTATATTACATATACTATATAAGTCGTCAGAATTTACCTTGAATTTGACATGGAGTCAAGGTAGAATTGGATGCGATTCCCCTGATTTCGACCTTATTGGCAATCATTCTGATGGGAGTTGTAGGGTAAACTCCGTTCAAAATTGGGTGATAAAGCTTTGTTGTTGTGCGGGCTTTTGTGTCTCTTTCACAAGTCTAGCAAAGCAGTAAATATCCGAAAAGGAACATATTTTATTTACGGATATTCATTCACTATTTTCAGCATGATTTACTCTATCAAATCATTCAATTATGAGCTAGAATCTAACCGTTGCTCGATTACTTTTATTTAATTTTGAGGTGTTCTCATTACCAAAATTATCAATAATAATCTCCCACGCGTCAGTTGTAGTTTTTATGCCCATTTTTAATACCACTCAATTTCGTTATATTTGTTTAATCGAAATGACGCATAAATCTTTACTAAAAATTGTTATCAATTTTCAACAAAACTTTTTAAAACAATGAGTCGTGCAGAAACGGTGTCCCATATTTCATTATTTTCATGTTCTCTCAGAGGCGCATCATTTAAGCCGTAACTAATGATAGGCTAAACATCATACCATACTAGTGCTGAGAGATTGCGAGATGCTTTAACAATTTTCATATTAAGCATAAACTTTGTGCAGGGTACTTTATTGCGAGATTATGTTTAATAGCCTAAGATTTATCCTATACCGCAGTCAGAATTGTTGGATGTATGTTGTGCTCTAACTGCAACCCAGAATCCATCAACTGGTGCTCCGAATCTGGTAATTAATTTTTTTAGGTGTTTTCCCTCCAAAAAAATGTTCTCGATATTTACCCCCCCAAATAATCTTCAAGAAAACTTCAAATCCCCCATTTTGTAGGAAAATCCCTCAATCTGGCAACGCTGTCATGCACATGATATGTTTATTTATTTATAGCATTGAACTACTTTTGAAAAAATCGAAGGTTTTTTTTTTTATAATATACGCGTGTTTTAAAAAATACTTCGATTCACTTGTTTCAATATTTTCAGTCGTTCATATTACGTCTGGGAACAAGGTCGAATTAATCGTTTGTGGATGAAGTTTTTATTTATTTTATAAAAAAGCTTTATGAAAGAAGATAATATACGTGATATCTTAGCATTGAGATATTGTGTAACTTTTTTAAGCAAAAATTATATTTTTAGTCCAAAATTAATTATTTGAATCAAATTCACTTTTAACACTATCTGGCCTGATGTTAGCCCTTTCATAGTGAGAATTTAGCCCCATGTCATTTTTAGAGCTAACTAGGCTGCATGCACTGTACACTCGCCACAATCCAAAATTTCTGGAATAAACCGTAAGCAGTCCCTTTCTCCGCAGTGCATCTCAATTGGGTGTGGTAAAAATAAAAAAGTGGTAGAAATAAATAAAAAATACAAGGAAGCAAAGGTTTCTGGTCGCTTATCAAAGGTGTCAAGAACAATCTCTCCAGTTTTCCGTGCCACCTCGTCTTCATGGTGGTAACGTATTTAAATTTACTGAGTAAATGCATAAAGCTAACCTTTTTGCGGAGATTTTCGCTTCAAACTCTTATTCGCCACCTTCATCGCTGAGTCTTCCTAGCCCTGCAATGTGCGCTTTCAAGCAACGGCCTCTATTTTTCCGCGCAAGAGAGGTATTGAAAATACTTGCCAAGTTGGATGTTTCCAAATCTGCCGGACCTGATGGTATTTCGCCCCTCGTCATATACGACTGAAATAGATCCTTCCGAATGAAAGCTTGCACACGTACAGCCTATACCTAAATAAGAAGAGGTATTTGAATCACGCGTGAGCTCAAACTTATTGAAAGATCTGGAGTGGAACCATCTTATCAACGACTGCCAGTATGGTTTCCGTTCTGTGCGCTCCACTTTACTTACATTGCTCACTGAGAGAAGGAACTGCTCTCTCCATAACTTTGGTGTATAACAGATATTTCGAAAGCCTTTGACAGAGTCTGGCACCCAGCCCTATTAGCCAAGCTTCGTGCATTTGATCTTTACCCCGTCCTCGTCAAGTGGATCGAAAGTTTTCCCGTAGATCGTTCCTTTCATGTTGTTCTGGATGGACTCAAATCATGTGTCCACACCACCAATGCCGAAGCTCCGCAAGGCTCTGTTCTTTTACCAACTCTCTTCCTTTTATTTATAAACGACCTCTTTTTCCACTTTCAATCCCAATCATAGTTTTGCCGATGATAGCACCCTTGACTTTGCATACTGGCCGACTCTCGTGGGAACGCTGCTTCTGTTAGTAGAGATCCCATATGTTTTGTTAGTAGAGATCCCGCTAAACAGGGAACTATTGAGCATTATCGCTTTGAGCTCAGCGAACCGTGTTGTGTTTAATGCGTCTAAAACCCAATGTTGTCGTCTTTCACTCAAGCCTTACGCTGCTCCTGCTAGCTACATTATTTTCGTTGATGTTGTAGGCATTTCTGAATCATCTTCGTTAAACCTTTCAAGATTTAACATCTCCAGCAAACTAAGCTGAACCAGTCACATTTTCCAAGTTGCAGAAAATGCCGTGAAATGCCTAGATTTCCTTAGATATATTGCACATCTACAAAACTCTCGTAAGACTAAGACTTGTGTGTAACTCCCATATATGGGCTGGAGCAGGTCGAACTGCTTTAGTGGAACTAGACGAAAACTAGATGAAAACATTGATTCACGTATTGAATCCCTTGAGCATCGGCGTAATGTGGGTCACCTTTCTCTTCTCCATCGCTATTACTATGGTCTTTGCTCTAACGAAACATCAAGTTTGATACCTTGTAGAGCACCTCCTATCTGTAAAACCCGAGCCTCTAAACGCGCTCACTCTCATACTCTTTCGATCAGTGCCATTCGAACCGTCAATTTCACGTTTTTTTTCTTATCTAGGTCATTAAGATTGTGGAACAGCCTTCCATCTATTCTGCCGTCCTTAACTTAAACCTTCTATCTGCATTTTAGTAAATTTCGAGACATTCAATGATTTGTGTTTTGCTGCAACATGCAGATATATCGAAAGGGCATTTTTCATTATTATTATTATTATCATTATATCAAAAGATAAGTTTTCCAAATTTTGTAGAATGATTTAATAGAGTAGGTATCTAGTTTTCGGATCCGGTGTTAACTCAAAAATGAAAAAATGTCTGATAGAAGGTTTATACTAAGCACGGCAGTACTGTTTTCTCCACCGACTATAAGCCACAGTTGTTCAAACGAATCGTGCACCGCTATCTTCTGCAAACTGAGCCCTTCCTCTCTACCTTTCCTTGAATTTCTTTCCGCCAAGACTGTGCTATAGCATGATAGGGCATCCTTTGACCCTTGGCATCATCATAGAAAAAAGGTGTGTAACAATCTAAAAAGAAATATAGAAAAATCGTTGCAAATGACCGTTTAAAGCGCAAATGAATTAAAAAATAGTTGCAGCCTTCTTCGAAATTTTAATCGACCACTTAACTAGTTTTCTTCCTCTAATTCTCTATTATCTAATTATTTTCCTTCGTAGCAAATACATTCGCGTACAAATGAAATATGATACGTCGAATACATTCAATATGTATTCATTAGACTTACCAGATTAATAGTTATGTCCAAGAAACGTACAGAATAAAACAATCTCTTAGCACAGAACCAGTTAAACATGAATAGGTTGTCCACTGCAAATTCGAAGGACCATCGCGTATCTCAATCAGCTTCCATGTTTCGTGGCCTGTTTCGATGTGAAGTGCTCAGACATCTCCTCCGGGCAAGGTAATTCGATGGACTTCATTAGTTTTAATGTCTGCACAATATGTTAAGTGGCACAAATTAACGCAACGTCTACCTTTTGCTTCTTCACGATAAACCCGAGTGCCCGATGAAAAGAAGACGAAGGAAGCAAATCACTACTCACAAGATAGGAGCGTTCGTGCTACATGTTCGATTTTCGTCGGTCACCAGCACTTTTTTGCCGACTCTGCTCCACCATCGTCAAATCATTGCTTCATGCCGCTGTCCTTTTGTTTTACCATCGGGCGTTTGTTTATGGTGGAAGTTCATTAAACAATTAGTTTAGACCCTCGCTGGCCTTAAGTAGTTGTCGGCTTTTGTTCGTCATCGCCTTTTTCCTCTCTGTCAAATGATTTGACATTAATGAAAAATCTTTCAGCACGGCAACAAACGGTGTGAGAAGATTCGAGCTGGGACTTTTTCTGTTGACTTGGCCGAATCTTTTCAGTTTCGTGTTCGAGTTGGAAGATTAAAAGCCTTAAATCGTTTTTTGTTCGGCTCGAAATTGTGTGGTGGATGGAACTGCGAATGGATCAGGTCATTTTTGTTTGACTGGCCTGATCCATGTTTTTTTGGAGGTCACCGCTGAGTTTCGATTGATATAACGAACTAATTTCGAAGTGTGAAAGGAATGTCTTTGTTTGAGCGATTTGTGGCTAATGGGATTGTTTCCTTCATGGAATTTTAAAATTAATTGAGGCATTTGAAATGAGGCATCTATCAACAAGCTGTCGCTGACGAAATGCAATGCTATGTTTGAGGTTTAATTGGATGACAAAATAACTGTGATTGAAACTAATAAGCTGACGAATGGTACACAAAAAGACCAAGAAAAATTGTTCCCTGAAATAATCCAATATGATTGGTTTTAATCGGAACTAAAAGTAAGCGTACGTTTCAATGATAATCTGTTTTTTCAAGCAGTCAAACATATTTTTTCTCACCCTGTTCATCGACCAGATTAGCCAAACAATATCATACGATTTATTTGAAGGTATTTCAGGAACGTGACGCAATATCTAAACATAAAAAACCAACCACCTGAACATGTCATCTTACTAAGTGTCAATCGAACCAAGTCAAAACAAGATTAAAGAAGTTCCTCTGGACTCTTCATCGCAGTATTATCGCACGCGGTCGCTCTTTGACTTCATCAGTTTCGTGCTGACAAGCGGTTTATGCAGTTTTGTTGATGGTCTTAAGGTAATCTTCATGAGGTTCGAAAAAATATCGAATACGACATATTTATCCGGTGCGTCTTAGCTTGGTCTGGCATTTCGGAAAGAATGCTTCGTATCGTTCTGTTCTTACGTACTTTTAATATAATGCGATAATGACTCTTGATCGAGATGTCGTTTCAGCACAACTTGAAACGGGTGCCTCGTGTTTAATCACATGCCAGACATAATAAATGAGAAAAAATCGAATAAACGTCTAGGTATGGTTTTAAAGTCGAGCATGCTGCAATGGAAGAGAAGGATTGATATGAAGAGTCGAAAGGATTCGTAAAATGTCAGTGGACGTTGATCAAAGCTTAGTTGATTGAAATGAAGTTGATTATTGGAGGATTTATTAAAGCAGAAATGTCAAAATTAAATTTGATGGATAACGTGATCGAATTAATTTATACTAAGCTGCGTTCGTACAAACGAGTTCTATAGATGGAGTGGATTGATTGAGAAAAATTTCACTGTTAATCTCATAATAGCTATTTAACACTACCACTTAAAATACTCCATTCATACATATCTGATCCGTCGCTAGTCAGTCCCCATTTAATCAAGCCAATCTGAGCTCAGATCCACATAGATCAGCTGCGATATCAGATGTATTGATTTGTATGCCAAATTTTGTACAATTTACAACGCAAAAACATAATTCTACAATTTTCGGAACGTTCGTCGTACGGTATGTTTAATGCATCAATTTATTTTTGACAAATTTATCCAGTCAAAAATAAGGTATATGTGTTACTATTTAAAAAATTTACATTAATCATATTGTTCGTTTTAATGTCTTAACGCCTAAATTAAAAATCCGCCAAAATCATCTGATCCGGTAGAATAATGTGTCTGATAAGTAGCAATCTTTAAAATTCGAACACTCATAGCTCTGTGAAATTTTATGTCAGACCAAATATCAGGCGCAATCAAAATATTTTTGAAATATATTATTTTTGCTGGGAGTTAAGCAATGAGAAAGTAACATGCTGTTAAATGTCGTCCATGTGCTCAATCGTCAGTAATCAAAAGTAATTAGCATTTTCTCTATTTATTTGTTGACTACTTGCTAGCTTAATTCTTTGAGGCCAAACGTAATTTGTTGAGAAAAAGCATAGCACCAGAAACCATTAGTTTTAGTATTAAAAAAAATAAATAAATATAATTCTTCATAGTTGATTTCAAGATTGTGATATAACATAGTGCTTGACAACATAATGCATGGCTAATAATTTATAGCAGTTGCAACAATTACCGAATTTCGACAGTTGTAGGTGTTGAAAAACTTTATCTTCCTTACTGATATTATGTTTCTTAAGTGTTAAATTACTACAAATATTTCCTGCTGTAATCCAGATTCTAATCCGTAACCTTATTCTTTAAGGCACTAAGCTACAATACACACGAACTTATTGGAATGTTATTCTTGTTTAGATTTTTTTAATGTTTTAAGCCGAGATTATGTTCATAGTAGTTGGGGCTATGTTACACAGGAGTTGAGACTATGTTTAGGGGAGCTAAGACTATGAGTAGCTGGGACTATCATTGATCCTGGATTTCGTTAAAAAATCTGAGAAACTGTAGTAGGTGGGGGTATAAATGCAATAGGTATTGAGTGCTTAAAGGTTCCAGGCGGCAGCTTATCTATATGACAAAATCATGTAAGTATACACAAGCGCAGCACCCAAAATCGGAAGGCTACTTCTTTCTGGTCTTCTACTTGCCAGGCTGTCCAGTCTATCATGAACACCTACGGATGAAATGTAATCAAACTAGAGCGTAGACTTCCCATGGGAGTTGATTATTGTGGATGTCGCGTGACCCATTTTAAGCGCATACTTCGTCTGGCACTATGCGCTAGTTGTCAACTTGGCAAATGTTATACTGATGGATTCTCTTAATTCACTTTCTATTGAAATATAATAACTTGATTGAAATATAATAACTTGATTGAAATATCCATTTCTCTACGAATACGCGCTCTCTTATAAAAATGCCATGACATAAGGACAACACAGACTTTTCTGAAGCCTGCAAATACAAGGAAATAAACAACATTTTAGTCACTGAGTCTTCAATGGTGTCAAGAACAAATCGTCTAGCACCAGATAAGGTTGTGGTGGCTAAAAAAAAATTGATTTCCTGCTATAGCAGCCAACAGCAGTTGGCCGTTTCCATTTCACATGGGCCGTAATGCCAATGGGAAATGGCGACTTTGCGGCGATTGCAGACCCTTTAATGCCATAAACGTGCCGAATAGGTGTCCGATAGCCATTACGCTGCATAGCAAAATAATCAAAATAATCTAACTACATGGCAAAATAATCTTCTCCGCGATATATCTGACAAAGAACCAGCGTTAAAGCCCGGTCAACCCGAACAATATTCCCAGGATCGCCTCCTGCACACGTTTCGGACTCTTTCTACCAAGTCCTATACGATCTGAAACTCTGCTTCTTTTACCTTTTGGCTAACATACATAGAAGAGCACAGTGTTCACCTAGAACAAGTTTTCGAACATTTCGTGGGTTATGGTTTCATCATGAACTTGGAGAAGTGTCACTTCCTTGGAATTTCAGTCATATTCTTAGGACATGATGTTTTATTAAGTACACTAAGATCGGGCTGAGGCAATTACAATTACGAAAATTGTGACATTGGTATCAAAGATTGGTTGTCCTTGAAAGTATATTTTGATTTGTTTCGGATCTCTTGAAACTCTTTGTCCGACTTTTCGGACAAAGCTATTGCGGCAAAGTCGTGGGTACTGGGAAGAATAATTTGTTCTAGACGAGAGAATGACGACAACAACGTGGTTGTACGTGACATGTCAAGTGTCACAAGTGCTCACTAATGTAACTCAGATGTCTAAGTTGACAAGATGTGGCCAAGGTATTATTGATTTGTAGTCTCCTTAAGATCGACCGTTAGATCCATCTTTAATTAAGAATGCCTTGATATGTTACTTCGAGCAAGCGGTTGTATATCCTATACTCTGTTGTGCGTCTTGGCTCCTTAGTCTTCGTTTGTTAAAATCTCTAACCCGAGAGGAGTTCACCGCGTCGTCAGGCCAACTCCTGGACGTCGTCAGGGCAACTCCTGGAAAACCCGAGGTATCATAGCGATTTGTTTTCAGCTCGATTTTTCAAATTTTCAGCTCGATTGGATGGTGTGATCTGCAGAAAACACTGCTGGAAGTTCAAGGTGGCTGATGAATATTGCTACATAAAGAAACTCAAATAACTTTTTGTTAAATTCACATATTATTTTTTAAAATAATGTATTTTTTTATGAAGTTTGTTTTATTGGGCTTTAAAAACAGTTGAATTTAAATGGCCCCCACGCTCATCGACGCATAAGCGACATCTTATCATAAAGTTATCAATTACTACCTGAAGGGTTGCAACAGGAATTGTTTCAAATATCATTCGAAGGGATTACTTTAGGTCATACAAATTTGTTGGTTTTGTTTTGTAAAAATCCTGGTCAGGAGACCTTGCGGCCAACAGAATGTGATTTTCTGGAAATAATTCTATTTGGAATCCTCACTGCAATTCAGTCAGAACAATCCTCGTTATGGAGAAGTTGCACCATCTTATTGAAACCACACAGAGTTAAAAAATGATTCTCCTTCGGTGTAATTCTGGATAGAAAAATTCTTTCAGCATCTTTAAATGACAGTTTGCATTGACTGTAACTGTAACATCGTTTTTTCTCTCGAAAAAGTAATGCTCGACAATGCAGCTTGATGAAACTGCATACGACACTGTCACTCGAACTGAATGCGATACCGTCTCATGGAGTATCTCTGGATTAAAGTCACTCAATTTAGTTTTGTTTGCTAAAATTGCCGTTTAGATAAAAATGGACGTCGCTAGACATGATAGTGTAGTTCAAGATGTTTTCGTCCTTGCGGCAAATCTGCTGCGTTCACTTTGTTTGTTAGCTGAATTTTATTAGGAAATAAATGTAAATCTTTATGCAGAACTGTGTACAGTGACTGTCTGCTAATACTCATTTGAGCAGATAAGCTCGTTGTTGAAACTCTAGGATTAACCTGTATAATAGCAGCTACATTAGTGATAAGTTCCTGCATCCAAACTGAAGGATCTCTATAATTAGGTTTTCTAGTGATTGTCCCACGCTCGGTAAAATTGTTAATGAGCTTCATTATATTCCACCTGTTCGGAGGAGTGCTGCCAAACGTACGCCTAAATTCTCTTTGAACGGAAATAACAGACTCCAATGCGTGATAGCGATGCACAATCCAAATTGTTGTTTGATTATCGCAATCGCCCATTTTTGGTAAATTTAGAGACCAATCTTGTAAAATAAAAAAAGCAGAACCGTTTAATTACACAAAAAAAAATATTATTTTTTGGTAGCTTATTTAATCAGCCACCCTATATAATGCATATGTACAATATAAACATAGTTGTAAATCAGTAGGCAGCATAGCGTGATATGTGGAATGGGCTCTGCTGCGTATAAAGGATATCCGGCACCAAGTTCCAGAATGATCATACATACGTAAGCAATTCCACTCTAACTATTCGTTCTCTTTCCAATACTGCTCATTGTTTACTTCCATGCTCTCTGGTGAAGACGTAAATTGAAGACCCTTGGACACAAATTTCTCGTTGCTTCCATATATTTTTCAGTTTATTCTCTATGGAGTAAAAAAACATGCTTGCAGATGTAACTTTTACTTTACTTCTATGTACTTTCCATCTTGATTTTCTCATTTTTTTCTGGTCATGCTGTGTGATACATTCAGAATTCGTTTTTGAAGAAAATTTATTACATGACACTGTTCTGAAAAAATATCTGGACACATTTTTTTCCATTTAGATTTAAGATGTATTTTAACCAAATATGAGGAAAGCATTGCTTGCCTAATAGCCCGTCCAGACTACAGCTACTTAAGTATCCGGATACATAAGTATTGTCCACACTGGAGCGACATCTGCAGATACATTTTACCCTTGCCATGAAAATCAATGAAAAGTGTCGCTGCAGTGTGGACAATACTTATGTATTCGGATACTTAAGTGTCTGTAGTCTGGACGGGCTATAACATTTGGTAGAGTAGAGGTGAACACTTTGTTGCGACAAAGGTGGTATTATCGACCGATTGCTGCTTCAGCATAACTTTTCTGATAAAATCCTATTCCAACTATGATTCAATTTGCCAACGCTTTGAAATTAACCTACCAATTATTGACGCATCCTTCAAATAAATGTCACTTCAAAAAGACTTTCTCAGCATGGCAGCCTTATTACGCGATCAACGGACTGTTGAAAAAACACGAGCGATTCCAATCATCGTTCTTTGTAATTCGATCGTTAATTTGAAAACGACGCATTAGCCCAGAGATTAAATCACTCAAACACTCCTCATTCATCTCGCTTTCGCACCAAGTGTAACGCAAACTTCATAATAAGGACAATTCAATTTGCAATTCTTTATCTTCAACAACTTGAGGGATTAGTGTCGAGTAACAGAGTTGACCAAGTGCCGTTGTGGTTTGTCGTTGGTAATGATATTTTTTTCATATTGAATGTGTGCAATTACCCTGCCAAAGTGAAGGCTCTCTCGTCTGATCGAATCAGCCGGGAGTTGAACTTCTAACAGCAAAAACCACAACAAGCCTCACCTAATTACCTCCGAACGACAAAATTAGCAATGTTGTACATGGCAAAGTCCGTCCGCTCGACAAGCAGGAAAACACACACCAAAAGTGTCATATTCGCTGTGACTAAAGCCTATTAGGGGCCTTGCGAGCCCATTAAGGAGACTTGCCTCGAGTCCACGATGCATCGCATCAGCTACTGTAACCCGATGCTGTCGCTTTGTTTACTCGTGGTTAGTGTTCGCTTGGCGGCTGTAAATCTGCTAAATCATGAGATAAGTACTGAGATTGCATTCGATTACCCTCGTGTTCGTAGTCGATTGACCATTAAGTAGTTTGGTAGCTGAAACATAACACAGTGTTTATCATTAACATGAATCTCATGGCATTGAGTCAGATGCAGATTTTTTCAAATTTTTCGTAAGGGAAAAATCGAGAACGACCTCAAGTGAACGTACTGGTGATTATAGTTACGAGGTTACCATCTCGACTCATTTAAGTTCGCCAAAGTTATGCACTGCACTTTGAAGTTGGGACCAGATTGAGCCACAGAAGTCACACATTTAAATCAAGGCACAGTTGAAAGCAATGGATTTGTGTCAAACTGCAGATACTCCTGCAAGCACGCTTTTAAACTCTTCTTTCAATCGACTTAAGTTCGTCAAAATTTCTTCGCATCAACTGCAACACTGACAAATGATTTACTTTGTAGACGATCAAGCGCAATGACCCAGGATGATTCTCGACTGATCGAATAACCGATTGATAAGGTTGTCTCCGTGCTTCCAGGCAAGTAATGGGAAATGACTTGCATATTTGTTTGGACGAGAACCAGGACATTCGATACACTAATTAAATTGTCGTGTTATATGCGCTGAGTGATGACTAGTATCCTTCGCACGGTGCTGCGGTGCTGAAACTGAGAGTGTCATGTTCAGCTTCGACAAAAACCTCTCGGATCTTATGATATCGACTAACAAGTGTTTTTGCTTGCGAAATTCCAAAATTGATATTGCAAACGTTTTTTCAGGTGATTAGGTTGCAATTAAGATCAGTTCGGATCGAATGAGTGCTTTTGTGAAATTTTCACATCGTTTTTTCGAACATTACTCGTATATTAGCCTGGGAATCGAGCTGGGGTGAAATCACACCCGAAATGGTTTTCTGAAGATCGACGAAGAATAATGCGAAACCTATTGACGCCCTCTTAACTTCGAATCGCATATGTCGCTCCACAGTCGACTGTTGTGCCAAGTGCCTACGAAGATCTAAGGCATTCCTTACAAAAGCTCAAGAGCCTGGCAATAATTGTTCTCGATTGCAGTCACAATTAGACTTCCCGGCGGTGTGTGAAAATTTCCGCAATTCGCAATCGAAACCCTTGAGTGTGTTGGCAAATCCCAGCTCGTCGCAATTCGATTGGAAATGGAAACGGACCACTCAATCAACACACGAATCATTTGCCTCACGGAATCGATGCTCAATCGTTACTGAAGATGTCTCATTGATTCCAGATGACTGGGTTCAATTAATCGCATTGCTTTGCAGACGCGAGGGTCTTGTGCGATTCACCGCAATCACATGCACGCCGTTGACTTTCCCATTGTGTTTCCTTCGCGACAGAGCCGCCCGAGTGCCAGAGTCAAGAGAGTTGTCCTAACGCGAGATTTCCTTAAAATAAACTGGTGCATATGGTCCGATGGCGTGTGTGCGGTAGTTTGAAAATTCAAACCATGAAACATACTCGTTAGATGAAACTTATTTGCCCACACATAAATTCAATTTATTTGGTGGCAAACAGAATTAAATGCAAATAGGGGATCTGGGTGGATGGATGATGACTGTTTGGGATTTCAAGATCGAGAACTGTTGGTCAGTTGTAAGTTTTATATATCATCTCATCAAACGGAGCACATATCTTACATGCATTGGCGTTGCAATTATATTCACTCTAAATACAACAATCTCTGAACAAATATGTAAATCCTACCCATTGAAATCCGTTTCCAAACGACTAGTAGCTCCCCTAGATCCAAGAATCTCTACTGCAACTTATTAAATTAACTAAAGATGTTCTCTTAGATCGACTAAAGTATCTGTAACTTGTGACTTGTCCATAAATTGAATGGACAAACAAGCGAGAAGTCAAAGGCCTGTACGAAAATATTCTACTCATCGTAGATGGCCAGTCTAAATGAAATGGTACTTTGTTGAGCGGCCGCGTAATCAGTCTGAGGTCAAAATATTTACCACTTGACCCTTAACTCAATCGGCATGAGTACGTGGGCTGACATTTTAAAGTAATTTATAGTCATAATGTCGCTTTGTCTTATGTCGAGAAAATGCATATACCACATAGTTCTGATACTGATGAATGCATCAATAATTTTTGAGGGATTTCGGAGTAACTCTTTGAAACTGATGAAAAAAGTTTCAAAGTTTTATTTCAGTTAGATCTAAATCAATAAAAAAGTTTTATGGCACAGAATTTCGTTATTTTAACTCCATTTTTTCCTCATTGTATTGGTTTTTCTAGAAGTATTTAAATAACAACTCAGCTTAATTTATAAACTTCTATATGTAAATTTAGAAAAATATTGGAAAATGTGCTACATTTTTTTGTATCATATCCGATGCAGGTATGAAATCATCATAAAATGATGACAGTGGGTTGATCTTAATAAAAGTCTGATTTGGTCGATGGTTTGGCTGCAAAATTATGATAAGGCTGTTAACTATATTAATTTTAGCTAATTTTTGACACAGAGTTGCTTACATTAAATTTTCAAATGATAATGATCTTGGAGTAAAAGTACACAATAAATGTTTCCATTTTAAACTTTTACGGGCGGTAGCCCTTAAAACTTTTCTACCCCTATAACATCCAACACAGTCATCGGATCGAAACGAATTTACAGTGTCAGTTGGTCTCAGACTGAAGTAAATTTAGTATGATTTTGATTGTGGTTCTAGTAAGTAGTTATATGCATCGGACATTTTTGTTGTTTTCACACCATCAGATGCCACAATGAATTTTATTATGATAGACATTTTACAATGAAAATAAAAAAAAAATCACAACTCCTAACATTTTTTATTGGTCTACACAGTTTCCGCTCAATGCTAATTTCACGGTCCCGGAGCATTCCTAAACGATTTAAAATCAAGTTGATATTATGAAAATGAAACTGAATTAAACCAACTTATTACTTTACACGCACGATTCATAAAATATCCAATATAATTATTCAATATTCTCCTAGAACGAAGTCCATCATGCATAAAAATTTTTGGAAAACAATTTTCCACATGCCTCTTGAAGCTATATTTTATAGCTATAAGCTTGAAGCTATATTTTGTACACATCAGATGCGATCACAACTGCCGCGATATTTTGAATAAGAGAAACTTTATCACGTGTGATATTATGACGCTGGAAGCTATATTTTATAGTTCAGACCACTCTGCAGTTAGTCCTTGCGATCATAAATCCTGTACTATGTTGCATCGGAATGCGCGATAATTGGAATTTTGTCATTATGAGCATGGTTAAGAACTTTACTCAATATTTTTTTGATTCAGAAAAGTATTATGTGAAATAAAAAAGGCATTGACTCAAAAGCTTGTTACATCTATTACCCTTCTAAGATGACCAAATATCACATCAGGCCTACGCAAATTCTTAAACCTCTTCTTGGTGTACATTTGAGATTTCACCAAGCCAAATGGTACTGTGCTGGACCCGTCAATTTAAAATAAGTTTCCGAGAAAAATGTGGAAAAATGTCTTTTTTACTTTTTTTTTTACTCAACGTCCATTATTTGAAACACATCGATTTAAAATACATAAGCTGCATCTAAAAAACGCATAAATAACAATAGTTACAATATTACTCAACGATCAATGCAATTGATACTAAACGCAACCCGTCAGCCCGGTCGATGGGTTAACTGAAACTTCCTATTTTCTCTCGATTGCGGGGCAATTAATCTGAACTTCAATTTCCTTTAATCAAGCTATCGCTAAGGAACAGCCCCGGCACGTTCGCCGATTGTAACAATTAATAATATTGTTTGCAAGATTTCTTACACAAATGGCGATTATTGTGACGACGATGCTAAACGGAGCCGGCGTGGACCAGCTGATGGACACTTGTCGTCATAAAATTAAATTCTTGGCATCGGAAAGCCGTCGATGCTCACATATGACACAAGCCTGCGTTAATTAAACGCCCAGAACTATGTTGTCGCTGTAATTGAACAGGAAGTCATTGATAAAAGAGTAAGATTTCATTCAATTCTTTCACTTTCGCATTTCGATTGTGGGTTTTCTTCGAGCGAAATGAAGATCGACAGTGGGAGCTAAAAGAGTTTTTACATAAGGATAGGTTGACATCCTGAGATTTTGAATATTTGTCTTTGGACTGAACTGCCTATAGGACAAATACGACAAAACATTAAACAGCATTTGGTAATTTTAAATGGTTTTAATTTTGCGCAGTACACATTTAGGATCGATCATCAAGCGATTTAGCTGAATTTTAGTATGATAAACATTTATCGTAAGTCAGAAAAAACCCAGGAAGAGCCAAATTGAACCTGTTGGTGAAATTTGAAAAATAACTGACCAACTATTCTGCAAACACTGATATTTTTCGTGAGTTGGATCCCCGCAAAACTTCTAATGATTTTGTTTACTCTGATTTCAATAATTTCCCTGGAAACAATTCAACTTTTGTGCTACCAACTGTGATACCATTCGTCGTCTAACAGAAGCTTCGTTCTTTAAGATATCACGCATTTCCAGCTTAGTCCCATAGGCCAGAGTATGCGCTAAACTGATTAATTGATAAAGAACTGGACACATTGCGCTGCCTACAATATTGCAATAGCACACTTGTCCCGAAGTGACACAGAGTTTCTTCTAAATGCAACGAATCAACTCGAATAACTTTAAGTGGGATATCAGACCTCACATTCATCTCGACGTTCGAGCTACTTTATCCATTCAAATGTAATTTAAGATAGTCGACAAAAATATACGTAGCTATGTGATGAATGCGAAAGGAGGTTGCCAGTCTTAGAGCTACCGTTATCGCATGAAACTCTCTACGGTCAGCATGAGAATTGCTGGGATGGATATAGTACATGCGAGCAGTTGTAATTGAAATGATAGATACGGGCTGTTCGGTGCTTGGAGAGTAGAATTAGCAGATTAAGTAGAATGCTTCAGATGTCCAAGCATCTTAGACTCAAGTTGTTTGTTGTATGCTTTTGCCTATAACACATTTCCATTCAGTTTGCCAATTATGCGACTATTATCCAATCAAACAAATTTATTTGTTTATCCATCAGTGCATCATTTCCATCTATCTAACTCTATTAGATTCTCGGTCAATCTACTCTAAATATGAATTTATGAAAATAGTTGTTTGTTTCGAAAACGTAGCAAGTATTCGCTAGAGTTAAATCAGCTCAATTAAAATCTCAAAATAAGCTTAAATAGCTGGTAATGTACTTGATTTTTAATGGAACGTACTTGGTACTCTTACAAATAGAGGTTTTACTGCGTGTAATCTGTGAAATATGTATGAGTGCTATTTGAATACTGCAATTAATCCCAATTCTGGTGCGCGCAAAGAAAATGTTCCATAGAGTTCACTTCTTCCAAGCAGGGTGGACAAAGATCATCCCGATCAACATAAATCTCCACATAGGCAGTTGTATTCCGCCATTATACCTGTCATGACTCCACAAACCTTCCCACTCTTGTTGAGGAGGAATCTTGCAGTGCCATGATAAGGCTCAGAGAAGATGATCTTGGTGTGCTTGTCCACATCAGAAAACAGTGATCTCTCTTTATGAGTATCGAATAACCACATTCGAAAAATGGCCTAGGTAATTGTGGTCGGCACACCTAAAAGACTGTATAGCGGATGCGTCAAGCCTTGCTTCGCAGAACCATCAAAGTCTTTTTTTTCCACCGAGATCGCAGCTTACGACTATTCAGAGTAGATGTACCTTTTTGAATCAAGCGACAGATTTCAATCGTGTTCTACACTTCTTCTGGACAATTTCCGAAGCAGGCAGAGGTGTATGCAACGCTGGCAGCACAGCTTAGCTGATGTAGCAAATAGCGATACGCTTTCCCTTCAACTTTTCATGCCCAGCAAGCAGAAACAGGCCCTTCGAGAGAAAAATCCCACCTGTCACCAGTCCCAGATCTAACATCTGTCTTTGAGTCGTCCGTTAAAGAGATTGTGGAACATCTCTCCGTATTGACGTCTGGGAGCTCGTAGTTACTTCTGTTCGCAAGGATTACTTCGCACTACTCCACATCGTGGTGGCATACCCATAGACCAATAGACCAATTTGAATTAGTCTATAGGCAGAGTTTACTTTCAGGAGTAATACTCCTAGCACCACAGATACCTAGACGCACAGTTCTTTTCGGCCTGCCTAACTTCATGGAAGCATAGATGAATTTCACAATAGTCCACTACAATACGGATGTGTACGTGATCATAATCCTTGTCATGGTTACGCAGATCCACATAACTACATTTCGGACCCTATGTATTGGCGAAAGCTCTCTTGCACTGCCCAAATGCGTTACGAGCTCCAGCAAACTGCACATCCACATGCTTCTTTCAGATAAATTTTTTGTCCAAGATTACTCCTGGCTATTTGACTTCGTCTGAAAGTTGAATAGTTGTACCCTTCATTATTAGAATAATCAATCCTCCTTTTCTTTTCCTGTTGAATAAGACCTGTTCCGTTTTACCAGGATTCACTAAAAGGTTGTGCTTCGAGTGCAGACTGTCAATTAAACCCGATGCGTGGTGTGTATTTCTACAACTGACAATCAGCTCTTTACTGATTGCTAGTGTGGCCACATCAGCATAAGTTTGTGCAGTTCGATTAGCTGGGAGTCAATAAGCATACTCCACAGAAGCAGCAAGTGGACACCCTCTTGTATCAATCTTTTTGTTACCGTCATTTTCAAGAAGCAGTCAGTTCAATCTTTTGACAACTACAATTTCTGAATTGGCCGCCATGAACTTTCGCTTCATTACTCAACCAAATGCTTCAGCTTCCGTGCTGGTAATTGGAGTTCAGTATATTAGTATCCTGGTGCAGATCCCGGTTTGAAAACTGTCTGAGCGTGGTGCGGTCAAGCATTTTGGAAATCAAAATGCAAATCCGTGGCCTTGTTGGCCTTTCATCAAAAAGGGTTTTGACTGAGTTTTGGTCCCTTTGACTGAGTTGAGTCGGCCCCAGCATAAGCACAATGTAAGGCAATACTTCTAGCTTTTTCCATTTTTTACTCAAAAGAGAGGATGAAGCCTTGTCCAAACTGATCTGAACAAACCTTATACCTTCAGACAATGCAGTGTTCAAAATGAATGTTTCTGCTGACATATTGGGTCTCTGAGTTGACTGACAGGGATCTCTCCAGTGCAACCGGCTTCATCCTGCTTTTCAAAGATATCTCTGAAGCCCGATTCATGCCAAAAAGCGGCGACTGTTTATGCAGAGCCTTTTTTGCCCTTCGGTTGAGAGCTTTGCTTGAATATCTATGTCCAGTTGATGTGGCTTTACTTTCAGCCTCCCGCTCGAAACATTTCTCCCCCAAAATAACAGCATCGGCATCACCAGCTAAACTTTCTCTCGGTTTTTCTGGCTGAGACTGAGGTTTCACTACCTGGCTGCCAGTTTACTGGTAAATCCTTATAGTTTTCATTGCATTGAGATCCTTGTCTACCTCCCTCTGTTCGCAGCTTTCTGCGTTGGCTGCGACTGATAGCTTCCACATGATTTCAGGGTCGAGATCACAAATCATTTTTTCCTTCTTTGCCTCCTGTGGGCGTATCATTTCACTAGCCGGAATTGTCTTGTTCAGTGCTGCCCTTTTCCTCTCGTGGGAGGATTTGTGACAAGGCATCTATTCTCCAGACACGACCATAGTCTGACTTCCAGCTGACGATGGACTCGCTTTTCCGGAGCTTACTTCCAAAGCAGATAATGTCAGCAAGTGCGAAAAGTCATTGGCCATATTGGTTACCTGTAATCTTCCTCTGCAACCAGGGCCCTCCATTGCAGTCATATATGAGGTTGCAGTCATATATGAGGATGCATACAATCGTTTGGATTCATCTTCAAGCTGTTTTCAATGCGCTCTTAGTGTGACATCTTGCGATCTACAAGAGATGAGCACATTTGAGAGAGTTGAATACATTTTTTTTGATATTGTTCGCATACAATAAAAACTTGCAGCAATGGAATCAGGATGAGTCTCGCTGATAGTTTTTGGCTTTATAAAGTCCTAGAAAGAAAATTTTTGAGATTCATGACCATTATTCTGCCGAACGTACTACATTTTTCCTGATCCTAACGCCACACAAATTATATTATTAGCGAATCGGTATAATTTCTATGCCGAAATTTCAAGACACCTATATTTTTCAATTCTCATCAAATTGCTAAGCCTCTAGTTTTCGAAACATAAGAGCGTTAACTATTCGTCACCATTTTGAAAATCCAATTTTTTTCATGCCAAGCATCTAATCTACTGTGCTAAATTGTTTCGAAAACAGTTTTTCCACAATAACTTACCCTTACCCTTTTCATTATACAGCACCCAGAACTGAGTTTGGTCTGAAAAATATTCGTAAACCATCAATTACCAAACCATATTCCAGCAAAGATTACTATTTGATATTCCAATTACTGATATTTGCACATTTCGCATCAAACTAGTTCTACGAACCTCGGAAAACTCGCACCAACTTTATTGATGCGCAAAAGGAGGGTATAAATGTTTTGGAATAGATTTAAACTGCAGGAGAAAAGCCGCATGCATGCTGCTGCAGCTACTGTATTACAACCACACCCAATAAAATATTCCCTGTCCAAGATTTGCTTATAGTATGAAATCAATTACTGATTTGAAAACAAAACAACTTTTCCAGAGCTGCCAATATGGCTGAAAATAAATTTTATATATTTTTCCAATGCACGTAACTAATAAAGAATCTAAGCCTGTGATTTTCCGGGGTAGAACTAGAAAGCTGTGTTGATGACTAGAAATTTTTAAAAATTGTAAGACCAGAGCATTATTGTTTGTAGTGAAACATCAGCGACTGCCAACACTCGCCGAACATCCCAACGAAGAAAAACACATTCCCCACACCAAATCCGACGCCATCAACATTTAGCATCATGTTCTCGAAATGTTTCTTCCCTAACATACTGTGACAGGGTATGGAAAAATATTTTTCCCAAAATATTTCGATCTAAATGCAACACAATACATTTTAATGGATGCGTTGATATCCGGCTGCAGCGTCTCAAACATAAAATCGACAACGCGCGGTCGGATTTGGAACGGAAAAAATAACAATTTGAAACCGGTGTGGTGGCGAGGGTTAGTTTCATGTAACTGCTTTTGTCCGAACGAATAGGGTACAACGTATTTAATGTTCGCCAAAATATAACGACCCTCGACGAGCAAAGATCACACTGCCTTATATTTTTATTTTGTCGCAATGCAAAGGACACTCCCATCTTTAGCGTAGCCATGAGATCCCTAATATGATGGCGCGTTCTCGCATTGAATTAACGAAGGGTGACACAAGGTAGCGAAGCAAGTCCTAAATTGTTTCTCGACACCATAGCAGTGATGCTCGCAGTCCCCTTGTTTCTGTTTTACTTGCGCAACATGCATGTATTTATTTATGTTTATAATACAAAATCAGCTACGCTTTCATGTTTGGAATACGAGTACAAATAGGGATAGCGAAGCTGTCTTATTTTTGTCTCGGCACTTTTAGTTTTTTTCGGACTATCATTTATGAGGCCGAGAGTAGATTTTTAACTTGCAAATGCACTTGGTTATCATGGTTATTTATTTAATTTTATGTGCCTATGATGCAGAGTGGCGTTCTTTTCACTGAATATTCGAAATTCAAAAAACGAACGCATATAACTTTTTAATTTGTTTAGGAGGCTTATGCCCATACCTTTCATATTGGAGGTTGGTACTATTTGCTGAAACTCGAAGATAGTTTTATTGATAAATTGTATTAATTGAAAATTCGCAATTAAGCTTGAATAAATTTAAAGCATGCGTGTTTCACAAATTTCGCACTGAGGATTACCTATGCCATTCGCATATTTCTTGCATTTTCTTTAAAGACGAATCTTCAGCACCTTCCTCTTCTAGAAATGAATGAGTATGAGAACTTTCTACTTTTTGAATGAGTACGTTCCTCTTCTTGAATACTCACTCATTCAAGAAGAAAACCGAACCCATCCTTTTGTGAAAATCAGAACTATATCAGTGATCTGACTATTCAAAGAAGTCCTTCATAAATCTAATTTCATTAGCATTTATTCTCAAAATTTACCTCATGTAATAAATTAACTTACACACAACTTCGCTTCAACTCTCTCTTCTCCCATTTCCATGCAGTCAACTGAATACAGGATTCATTTCGATTCGTACGCACTCATTAGATATGGACACCCTTTTATATTGAATAGACAAGAATGAGTGTAGCGAATTGCAACGAATCAAGAAACAAGAAACAATTCAATCTGTGCATATTTATTTACTGACAGGATTCGTTACGTTTTTCGGTCGACAACAAACACCCCAAGCTGCGTTGTAGGCTCGAATGGAATCCAAGCGCAAGTTTCAATAAAAAATGGTTCTTTGATCGTCACCACATATGGTAGACAAGGGGAATGAAATAAAATTAGCTAGGCCATGATTTGATAAAGAAGGGACATTCACTTTAATTCCTTTATTAAAAAAAAAGCAATGCGATTGTAGCAGTTTTAGATTTCACATCAAATTTTTAAATTTGATATCGAATATATGTGTCGAAAATGGCTCATTGCAGAAAAATATTTCTGAGTAATTTTCTTTCGGGTTCAGGAAAATAAAACGATTAATAAATTTTTGGTAAAGCAATGTGAAAATATAATCAGTCCTCAAAAAGAATGCAACTATCTTCTGAACTCAGGCCCAAGTAACAAAAGCAACAGTGAAGCTAAATTAACACAAATCGCCTCGAATAGGAATTATAAATACATATATGTATGGATGTATATTTTTACTTATCTTATATCTAAAGAATTATTAGTCTCACGTGTCTTTTTTGTATGAAACTTTTGTGCAAATTTGTATGCTGAATGAATCTGCTGTCCAAAAAATCACATAAATCCGATAGTTAGTGACATATGTAAGAAAAATTGATTTTCATTACTTTTGATTTTAACCTTTTTTCACGCACACGCTTTTATAATGGGCTTTTGATATTGCACTTCTCATCATACGATAAACGTTGCGAAATCTTCACTTGAATTCCGTTTGCAGAACGGCTTTTTTTGTCCAGAATGACCCAGCTATGGCGAAAATCGAGCCAACAAATTAAGGAGAAGCAAAAATTTAAGAATTGAAAATGAAGAATCGAGAAGTTATAGTTGACAGACAAGGCAATACTTGTTTGGAAGCACGAGAGTTCTTTATTCAAAATATCGCACCTGGATTAGATACTGGCCACGAATACGAATTACGGTGTTTTGTGAATTATATGGTTATTGGCTGAAAAGGAAATTTTTAATCTTATAAAACAAAAGAGCCAAGTTATTTTGAATGCGACGGACGACGAAGTCAACAGGACCAGTACGAACAATGGACCAGTAATTGCAATTCATTAACCCGAAGGATTGAAAAATATGCACTTTACTCTCTATAAAAAGCTTCCCCCATTAGCCGCTCTCATCACCTCTCTGTGCATATTTACACTCAAAATTTGCTCTATTTCGGTTTTTTTTTTTCTAAAAACAAATCAGGAATCCATATCTGCTAAGTGCTCAATGTTAGTGCGAAAAATGCAAATTGAAATTCATTTGCATGTTGAAAGTCGAAAAATGCCTCAACGATTTCGTATCTATTCATTTCGTATCTGTGCCAGAGGTAGGCTCAGGGGAATTTTTTTGGGTGTAACTGACGAAGAAGAATCAAATAAAAACGAAAAATAGAAGGCACATATAGAACAAAAAGCCATGTCTTCTCAGAAAGACAGGCAGAATTCTGTGCTAATAAGACTAGTAGCATAACTCGACAAGAGACTGTACCAAATGTTTAGACAGATAATGGACACTTAAATAGAATTACCCGCTCAGTGGAAACAGAATGAGGAACTAATCAACTAAAACCGAAAACTAACGGAACTCATCATAAACAAAACTACAAAACAGGAAACATAACACTACAATGAAAGCTGACGAATTCAACAACGCCAGAAACGAAAAATGATAAAATAAGGTCAAAAGATTTATATCGTGATCACGAATGTTGCTCACGGCTGAGGACAATGAAACCAAAATAGAAACACAATCATATTACTCAGAAAAAATGAAGGTTCAGGATGCTCTCATAGGAGCCAGCAAAATACAGACTGAAAATGAGTGTCCTACTCTATCACTACCAAAATCAATAAAGACAATGAAAGTACTCAAACTGCATGGCCTAACATCGGAGCGAATCAAATAGGACCTCTACGCTCCCTATACATGAAATTATGAAATTCGACAGAGCTGGCAAGGTAAAGGTCTTCGATGATGTACTGGAACTCCAATTTTAAGAAAACTATGGTTGGTGTTATCGAGAAAGAAATTTCTGAGTCTATAGATTCAATCCTTGCCATTCTCCAGCAAACCAACAAACTTTGGAGAGTTCAAACAGCTTCCATCTGAAATTGACTCGATTGGATTCCTATGGCTGATACACCACCGTTACAATACACTGACAATATTCATAGATATTATTAATGCTATTTTTTGAATGAGGGGCTTACCTGAGGCCTGGAAGGTAGCAATTATAGGTAGCGGTTGAAGCCGGCAGCGACTTTGATATCGGCTAAATTCTGACTGTAGACGGCTGAAAAATTGGAAAACGTTCGACCTAGAAGTTGCTAAAGACATAAGAGAGCGAAAAGTGTGAGGAGAAAAAGGAAGGATATAAATTGGAAGGAAAAGTTTAAAAAGGGGGAAAAACAAAAAAAGTCTTGAATATGGTTTATACGGTAATTTAATCGAATGCTATTAACTCATATTGGCTGTTTATTGTCCATAGCAAATGCCACTAATACATATTAGAATATTGGGAAGAATTGTCATGTACTAGAAAGCTAAATAAAAACACAAAAGGGAAAAAGAAAATCAGCGCTAGGACATATCAGTGATAGTAGTGCCGCTAAAAATCATTTGGTGAATGATAGTACACATTCGACTTTAGCAGTACGTGGAAAATGCGTAAAGTGAACCAAATCCTAATAGCATGTGAAATCATGAAAATATCAATACCACAACCTAATTATGTTCTTAAATCATCATATTTTCACTTAACAGTTTGTGACTGAATCAGCTTAATTGTTTAGCGATCGAAAAGAAAATAAGTAATTTTGTTCGGAGAACATCGTCTAAGCGCACAAAATTTAATTCATTAATTTTAAGCTTTGACTTACTATGCTTTGAATTTTAAATTTAAATAACTTAAATAGTACTATTTACAACAAACTTTGATGAAATTTTATCGTTGACCAACTGATATAGTTGATAAACCAATAAAATTAGATATGTCAATAAATCTAAAAGTCTTGCAGTAATACACTGCAAGACTTTTAGATGAATTTATTTGAATTTAGTTTTGTGTTGAAGTTTATCATAGACAATTTATTAAATTAATGTTTTTTTTTAGTTCAAGAGATGAATATATGCTAAATATATTAAAATACCAATTTAATTACTCCATAAAACTACCTGCTACTATTTCCCCACAAATTGGTGTATCATTCTTGTTGAGGTTTTCATTTGCGCGAAATCTGGGTCGATCTCGAAATCCGCATCGGGTTGAGCTAGTTTTCGGGTTTGGATCACGGGGCATACTATGTCCTGA
The DNA here is from genome assembly GCA_947369275.1 of Nemotelus nigrinus. NCBI lineage: Eukaryota > Metazoa > Arthropoda > Insecta > Diptera > Stratiomyidae > Nemotelus > Nemotelus nigrinus. The sequence continues at coordinate 15,951,628 of OX376375.1, forward strand.
CCTCAAACAAAGTTTTGCACTAACGACGACACTGTGAAGTCGTGTTTCGCTACAGAATCGTGCCCATTTTAAAGCTTTCAGTCTTGGAATTAATTTTTATAAACATTTACCTCAACGTTCCTTCAGTTCTCAGAATTTCATTTATGTTTGATTTTTCTTTTCCTGATCCAAATAAATGGAATGGCAGGTTGGGTTGATATTTGTTATCAAGAGCAGTTAGGTGCGTTAGCTAACTAGTTTTGTTTCATTGGCCATATTTGGTAATAGATTAAATCGTCTATATTGGATTCTTCTGACTTACTTCTTTTCATTCTCAACTGGTTTCTTACATACAGGTTTTATAATTTTTTTTAAGTTTTTTAGCTGATGAGCAGAAAAAATTCCAATATATATGAATCGTTAATTGATTTCAGTCTGAGTGGAAAGAAAAAAATACAGTGAGAAGCCTTAGTAGCTGGTTTATGTTTTATGGTTTATGTTTCTTCAAATCCACGAGCCCTTGCAATTTGTTCGAAACAAACAAAAGTGAACAAAAGTAAAGCTTCAGCTACAGGATTCCGTCATGAATATATCGTTCGAAAGATCATAAATATTATGAAAAATATTTAAACAAACATAAACCTTCATCAGAAACAGCCGCATCCTCAGATTCTACAAGAAAACAAGAGCATACAAAAGAATTGATCACGTATTGTACTCGCCATTTTCAAGGCAAACTCGGTCAACATGAACACCACAAGGTACCCAACTGTCACCACTCTTGTTCTCATCTTTTTTCATTGCAGTTTGCTCTTTGTGTCAGCCGCAATTGACGAATTACCATAAATCATCATTGAATCGCTCGGATAGTTTGCTAATTTTTCAATGGCACCCTTCTGCATCCTCGACTGATCTTTGTGCCTTCGATTCGGCCCTAGCTAATCGTTTAAATAAGACATCTTTGGGTCTCTTATGCGCATCCCTCGGCCGGGACACCGTGCTATATCTATCAGCAAATATTTTACACGGATTTCAGAAACTCCGAATGCATGGTTCGGAGAGGCGATGAAACGGCAGATGTTGATCGTATTACAACAATCAATGAGGTGTCATTTTTGGTTTGCGAATATAATGTTTGTCCTTATTTCGATCTGTTTGCATTCACACGAATCGGGTTGCTTGTCATCATCAGTGATAAATGCTGATATTTGGAGGTAGTCCAGAATATTCCTGTGTTAATAGTTGAACTGATTTATCGCGCTATGATTCGGTGTGAAAGTAAGTTGAAAATGGCTATTGCCATTCTCATTTGAATCGTGTTCGTATGTGAATATAAAGCTTATTCTGACGTCAGGGATACTTATTTTTGAGGAAGTAACAAAAGAAATGCTTTTTGTAGTTTTTTCATTTAGTAAAAATAGAAATATATTTTGGTCAATCGTCAAGCCAACAATACTTAAAGCAATTCATCTTGGATCCAATTCCTTTCACATTTTACCACAAAAACGAGCGTTATTGCAAATCATGAAAATGGAGCTATCACGCTGAGTCCGATGTAAAAACATACGGACCTTACACGCTTCGAAATATCATTTTCTTCACAATTACATATTATGTGTATTCGGTGAAGCGAAGGTGTATTCAAGTTTCCAAACCATATTATTTAACACTATTCTCAGTCCAACTTCCAACTATTATCGGACTATCAGATCTACGCCTGAAGGAAAAACTCAAGCTGCAGCCGAAAACAGAAACACAGAGAAATTAGCGAAGGAATCAGAAGAAAACAGTAAACTTTCCAAGTGTAACTGTTGTTAATAATAATGAATGCCGTGCGGATCCAATTGAAATTTTCATACACTCATTACGTGCGATGACACAACGAGGGCATTTCTTTTGAAGTCGACGATGAATAATAAAACTATAATTTGCATGACAAAAACGCTACCACATTCAGTTTGAGTGATATGCGCCGTAGGAGTCCTTTCAGTTGGGGAAACGTTAAGAAATGAGCAAAACACACATTTCTTTTGTAATTCGAGTGTATGGTGGCAAACAATGGTGGCAAGGTGTGAAATAATGAGGGAAACAAAATTGAAATTAGAATGATGTTGAATTGGAACGTTGTGTAACGTCAGAATATATTTTCCACTTGATTTTAGTTCACCTCGATTGACGTGGCTTGATAAGGACTGGTGATGACTTGCGTTGCTGCAGAAGAAATGTTGTAGTCAATACTAAGTAGTGTTTTGCATGAAAAAATAAAAAAAATAATGCAAATTCAATCCAAACAACTTCTGCATTCAAATATTTCCGCTACTTCTTCTTCTTCTGAAAATATTCTTAAAATCAAGCTAAATCATTGGTTGCCATGTTCGGATTCTCATAATTGTTAAATGATTCTTTCCCGCGGCTATGCACCAAATTCAGACATTTTCAATTTGCAAATAACTTAATTAAAACCGACTGAACACAGACTGTCGAAAAAAAACCATGGCCTAGAGTCACACCAGAGCAGTAGCAAACCTTTTTCATTCACCGCCATATCTGCCGACTTTGTTTCTGATAAAATCTAATTTATATTGATCTAAATTTATATTGACGTTGAGTGGACTTTCGCTAGCTTTCAAACAAGCCAATTGAGTCCGAAAGAATAATTTAACATGATAGCAGATTGGGAGAAGAGAGACAAATTCCCAGTTCTCTTATCTGTTTCGTGGTGGATTAGCATTATCTGGCTGTTAATCAGTTCGATAGAGCCATAATGATCAAACGGGAAACAAAACTGAAATGGGAGCTCTAGCGTTATTTATTTTATTGTGAAATTTGTATTGAATCTCTTTGCGGTGTAATAATTTCGATTTGACACCTACATCACTGTGTTTTTTTCTAGCGTTTTTGTTTCGGAGGGTTTTATTTATTTATTTATTTATTTATTTATTGGTTTAATGTCTATAACAACAGATCGAGTCCAATTACGCAATAGACAATGATAAATAAAAATAAAAATATAATATAATTCAATGATAAATAAAAATAAAAATATATATAAAACGAACAAGAGTATCATAATTCAATAGAAAATAAGAATCCAAAATTTAAATATGCAATTAGCCAAGATGAGCATGCATTAAACAGAATAAGTAATTACTTTATCCTTTAACATTTTTTTGAAAAGCATCAAGGTCGGTGGTAGGGAACCAAGTCTGAGTTCGTTATGCTGCCTAGGTAAACGTAGCAGCGGTGAAAAGTAATATGTATCAGCCCGTGCAAATGGAACATTAAACGTTAAAGTTGATCTACATGACCGATCCAATACACGGACGGAAACCAGGTTGCAGAGGTCTGATGGGACAAGTCGATGGTGTAATTTAAATAGAAGGCATTCATCAAAGAACAGCCTACGAGATTTCAGGGATGGAATTTGCAGCATTGTAAGTCTCGCACTATACCCACAGTAAGTCAAATTGAATTTGAAAAGCAGAGTGCGGGTGAACCTGCGTTGTACAGATTCAACCGCATCAATTAAGTACTGAAAATGTGGGCACCATATTTGACAACAATACTCAAGGATACTACGGACAAAAGAGCAAAACAGGTGTACACAGGTGGAGATATCGGTAAAATGCTTAGAAGATCTAAGTATAAAACCCGAGAGCCTGGACGCTTTGGCAGTAATATGCATTATGTGTTGGTCAAATAAGAGTTTAGTGTCGAAAATAACTCCCAGGTCTTTAAAACAGAATACAGCATCGAGAGAGGTACCGGAAGCGCAATAAGAAAACACTAAGGGGTTAGTTTTACGCGTGAACGACATTTGGCGACATTTTAAGACATTCAGAGTAAGATAATTTGCACTACACCAGTTGCTCAAAGTGTGCAGATCATTCTGTAACTGAAAGCAGTCTTCAATTGTATCGATTACTCTGAAAATTTTAAGATCGTCTGCGTAAAGAAGGGAGAAGGAGTTTAGGAGACCTGGCAGATCATTAATATAGATTAAGAACAACAAGGGGCCAAGTATCGAGCCTTGCGGAACACCAGAGGTGGGATAGAAGGGAACAGAGGAGCAGGAATTCACAGTAACAACACAAGCACGTTCATAAATGTAAGAAGAAAACCAGGAGAACAGCGGTCCATAAAAGCCATATTTTTCTAATTTCAAGAGAAGAAGCACGTGATTAACAGAGTCAAATGCCTTAGAGAAATCAGTGTAAAGAACATCCACCTGTCTTTGCTGATCGATGGCAGAAGCCACAGTATTGCTGAAAGATAACAAATTGGTAACAGTGGATTTACCCTTGACAAATCCATGTTGCTCCTTGGCAAGGAAAGGCTCGAGGAAAGGATAAATTCTGTTGTAGACAACTCTCTCAAGTAGCTTGCTAAAGCAAGGTAGAAGCGATATTGGACGGTAATTGGAGATACAAGCGGGGTCACCTGCCTTAAGTATGGGAAAAATGTTGGCTGATTTCCATATGGAAGGAAAAACACCAGAGGCGATGCTTAGGTTGAAAATAATGGACAGGGGTACACAAAGTGAAGAAGATAGTGACTTAGTTAGTATATTAGGAATACCATCAGAGCCAGAAGAAGCGTTAGAATCGAGACAACTCATTAAATATTCAACTTCTAAAGGGTTTGTACGAAACGACGAGAGCGCTCTAAGGTTAGTGCGAGACGACGAGGGAGTGGTGAAAGAAACATGTGGAGGAGAAAGAGGGTTTTGTGGGGAAGAAAATGACGAGAAAAAACGAGCAAAGAGCTCACAGGTCTCTTCAGTTGTAGCGGCAGAAGTTTCATCAAGAAACACCTTTTGAGGAATGACGGGGGATTTTTTCAGTGAATGAATAAATGACCAGAAGGGTTTTGAATTGTTGGAACTAATAGAAGCCTCAATTCTGGCAACGTAGGTACGCATGGCTTCTTTAGCGACCCTCTTTGCATGAGAGCGGTGCTTTTTAAACTCAAGCAAATCATCATGCAAAGCGGAACGTTTAAATTTGGCACGAGCAACATCCTTTGCCCTAAGGGCAGCAGCAACTTCAAAGGTGAACCAGGGAGCATCATTGGGTCTCCTGGGACGACATGTGGGAGTGAAGCGAGGAATGAGATTAGCGAGGAAGACATAAAGCCTATGGAGAGCCTCATTAACGTCAGAGCAGCGAAGAAATGAGTGCCAGTTAATATGATTGATTTCGTTCGCCATTCCAACAAAGTTGGCTTTAAAGAAATTGAAGCGCCGGTAGCAAGAAACTGTGGATCTAAGAGGAAGATTGAAATAAATTTCTAAAAGAACAGGAGGATGGTAAGGGTCGGGAGGGACATAGGGTAGAGCATCGGAATCCAAATCAACAGAAGACACTGGGATATTAGAAAGAATTAGATCCAATATTTTGCCATTTTTATTAGGTACCGAGTTCAATTGGGAAAGAGAACATAAAGAAATGAATGAAGATAAAGTAAGCGAAAGACTGTTGCTGGAAGTGATGGTTGAGAAAGAGGTATTCCACTCGATGGAAGGCATATTGAAGTCACCACATAGCATTAAGTGAGCGGTAGGAAAACGGCACAGGAGATAAGATGAGAGCTCTGCAAAGAAAATTTCATAAAGTGAAGAAGGACTGTTACAGGGGATATAGATTGAGGCGATAAGTAATAGTGAAGCAGGAGCAAGAGAGACACGAACTAAAATACACTCCACTGAAGATGTAGTTGTAAAGTCACTGCAAACCGAACTAGAAAGAGATTTGTGGATGCCAATAAGAACACCTCCACCATCAGACTTGCCAGAGATTGACCGATCACGATCCTTGCGGAAGACAGTGTGCTGTGGTAAAATCTCACTATCAAAAATATCATCTGTCAACCAGGTTTCCGTAAGACAGATAATGTCATCAGAAGATAGGGCAGAAGAAAGACTAATTTTATCAGACTTGGTCCTCAAGCCACGGACGTTTTGATAGTACAGTGTTAAGGAACGTTTTAAGTTTGAGTCTTCTTTTCTGGTCTGGATCGAAAATTTTTTCGCGGAATTTTGGTGAACTCTTTTACAAAGACTCCAGGTGGCCAGAAGTCGCACTTTAGTAGGTCGTTGATGCCGGAAGAAACGGTGATGCAGAAAGAAGCAATGGTTTGCTCCTGCAGATTATCCGGAGTCAGCTTTTTGCACAGCAAAAGAGGTGGTGCGTATCCAAGCTTAGCAGCTACGTACTTTTTTACTGTTTCGGTCGAAGTACGATATGCCAACCGAGAAACAAAAACTTTAAGTGGAGGAGTTACAACCTCCATGTCCGGAAGCGTAAGCAAAGCAGCAGCAGATGCGGTAACGAGGTGACTCGTCGAGCTGCTATCCCGCAGTGAAGAAGGTGCAGTTAGCACAGTCTGGGTAGCAGATAAAGATGAAATCGCAGGTATCTGGTGACTCGTCGAGCTGCTATCCCGCAGTGAAGAGGGTGCAGTTTGCACAGTCTGGGTAGCAGATAAAGATGAAATCGCAGGTATCAACGGGCTCAACAGCTGCTGATGATTACCGGGCGTGTGTTGAGGGACACGCCTAGATGTTTTAGCTATAGTCTGAACCTGTGAACGAGTACGAGCAGCGGTGGGCGATCCAGGTGGGCTTAACGTAACGCAGTCATCGATCAGTGTTCCTTGCGAGGACCCAGAGGGCTGCTCAATGTTAGCAATAGAGACCAGCTCATCGACCTCCCTGCTGGTGCAGCGAAAATCTTCCGCTAGTTTAGTAAGTGCTCTGCATAGAGTATCAATCGCTGACTTAGCAGAACGAAGACGCGAAGCGTAGGACCCCATGGAATGTTTCCTGCATTTGTCGCAGAACCAATATACGCCCGAATCATGCTTTAAGATAACATCCGTACATTTACCCGGAAGGGAAACGCATTTCGAATGGAATGTTAGAGCGCAAAATCCAGCGCAAGTAATCATTGGTGACGTGTGTTTTTTATCCAAACACTCAGCAGCATCACAGTGAAACATAGTAATTTTTTTATTATTTTGTAACGTAAAAATAATTAACACTACACACGACGGGTTAAATAAAGATGATGATGTATAAGAGTTTATAAGTTAAACCTTGAGTTTTAAATGTACGCCTGAATCTAGGCAAAAACTAAATTTGAAGCAAATACACCCACTTAAATCAAGGCACGAGTCATAACAATTTAGAAAAGCACTGGTTTCAATATGTACACTTTTAGGTCGAGAATGTAAATAAATCTTTGAACAGCGTAGACGCACTTCGCACTTTGTACGGGAAAAGTCAGTGACACATCGCAAAGCTCTAGCCGAGAAACGGTTAAAATGCAAATTCGAACGTCTTTTCTTAAGAAACTTAAGAATAGGGGGTAGTGTTGCACGAAAGCACTAGACGGCGGCGCGTAGGAGTAACACAGCTAGCATATGAAGCTAGGCGTGACTAGGAAACGGCGGGCGGGACGGATTAATTGAAGAAAAACACGGAGCCAATGACGAACAGTAGTGCACTCGGTTATCACAATCAACGACGAAAGAATGCTTTGCATATTTAATGAATCTTTTAGGTAGCGAGTAAATATTTTTGAAAGAGCGCTATAACATTTGCATTGAAATCTGGAAAGAAGGAGCCGTGTTTTTAAAATGAGACGGCCTGTGAATATTATGAATAGCAAAGTAGCCGGAAATATAAAGCGGTGAATCGATAAAATCTTTTCATACTATGCATACTATTTGATTGAAAAAATGAAATGAACAATTATTCAGGAGTTTCGAAGATTCATTCGGGTGCAGATATTGTCATTTAGCGAAGGATGAAACATATATTTTATTGGTAGAGTATGAGTATCCGGTTACTTATAATTCTTCGAATCATTGGTGATTGCGTTAAACCAATATTTTTATTTGCTTTTCGACTGCTCAACTATTTTATTTCTAGGATTCATAAAATTTGCCTTTTCGTAGTAAACTGATATTTTTAAGGATGTTACAGTATGTGGTGTTTTTGGATGATTTGACAATGAAAACTTAAATTGAAATCAAAGACATGATTGTGGCGCCTCAAGCAGTGTGCTGTCTGCTCATTTTTTGCATAAGCAGTGGCCCAAATATTTATTTGGGAGTACTTTGTTTTTTTTTTTTAATATTTTTATCAGAACCAATACTCACAAACAATCATTCTTTTATGTATATGTTTTAATATTTTTTTAAAGTGTGAATATTATTTCTAATTTGGCAGATGTGCTTAAAGTTTTAAATCCTTTAAGACAATAATATCACTGACATCAAATATTTTATGTCTATTATCTATTAGTTTTAAAGCACCAGTGATAACTGAGTGGTTTTATACAAGCTAGGTGCTTCTCTGTCACTGGAAATGTTGCTAGCAGCAGTGAAAATCTATCTCGTACTAGGAACTTTTCTCTCTTTCTTTTAATCAAACATAGCTTACATATTACTCCTATAAAGTAAAAAGTAAAATTGGCTTTTTATTACGTTAGTAAGTTGATACATTTAAGTTAAAAAATGATTTAAAAATCAAGGGGAAAATGTGTTTCTTATGCTATGAAATATTCTGCAGCATTTGTTAACCAGCTTATTGCTTGCATATATATATATGTACATATATAAACCATGCATCTAAAATTTCAAAGTGATTGATTATATGGATCTACACAAATCAATACAATGAACAGTCGAAGTTGCTAGTGAAAGCTTACAAAATTACAACTGTCAAGTTAAAGTAACCACAGCTGACACAGAGTTTTCACCAGGAAGTGAACTCAGCCTGCAAGGGCAAAAAGAAAATATAATTTTTGACCAGTTGGCAATATTGAAGCGATGTGCCGCTGGTACAAAAGAGAAGGCTCAAAATTAACCAGTTGTCAGAATCCTATGGAATATTCTCTGAATTAGTTGAATATGGAGGAAACCGACTACATCATGCGGTTCATCAACTAGTGCTAAAGCTATGATTCAGTGAAGATGTACTGTGCCATGTAAACTTTTTGCCTGAAGTTGGTTTCTTAGTGCTCCCAATGACTATAAGCAACTCTACACCTGTTTTAGATTAATTGAAATTTACTTTTTTTAAGTAATGTTCTGCTCAATGAAAGAAACTATCATCGCATCGGTCTTGTGCCGTTTGTGTGCAAAACCATGGAGGCTATTGTATGGGCCACAATGTACGATTTCCTTTTAACAAGGAAAATTATTGCAGAACAGAAACACGGTTTTGCCAAGGGGTTCTATTCTATGATAAATTTACTTAGCTGGGTAAACGACTGGACCAGAGCACTCAAAAACGAATACCTACCGATGTTATGTCCTTAAATTTCTCTCGGGCATTTGTCAGAGCTGTACATCCTGCGAAAACTCGAGCACCAATAGAATTCGACGTAATTCACTTATGTAGACTCACCACTATCTCTCTGGTAGGAAGTGTCTCTCTAGTACGAGTGCTCTCCTCTTTTTTATCCTTTAAATCGACCACGAGCGGAGTGACACCAGGATCGGTTTTAAATCCTTTGATTTTTATTATATTCAATGTGTTGATGCCTTTTTGTTTTTAAAACAGTATGTCACCGGTAGGATCAAGCTCAATAAGCTACTCTCATTTAGAGCCTTAATTCAATTTAAATGAAAGTCTATGAGGGCAGGTTTATTTGTCTTTGGTATAGCGAAGGCGTTGGCGCGAAAGCCAAAGATAAAATGAAGCGCCTAGAAATATCTTCTGCAGCAGGACTTACAGTTGGTTACTTACGCTTTTACTAAATTAATAACAACATTCCTGGGAACGTTATTTTCAATCATGAAAATGTTTGTCATTTGTAGTGCTATTTATTATTTACTTTAATCTCAAAGCAGTGAATTTGATTAGAGTATGAATTTCTCAGTTTTAGGTAACTTTAAAATTTCCTTCCTTACATGCCAAATAAGTTCGAATACATTTCGTTAATGGAACGCCTCGCTTTTTGTGACAGTATCGTTCATTTCTTTCACCAGTATTGAATTCAGCGGTGAATTATCTAGATCTTGGTCATTGTTTTTTCTATGATGACAATTGCCAATGCGTACAGATAACTCTTGCAATGTGAGTAAAGAGACGTATATGGGAGAAGTCGATTTTGATATTCCATTCAAGTGCAATTTAGTGGCCTTTTGCTATTTATACAGCGCTCGGTTTAAACTCAGTCGGCGGCAACGAATACTGATAACGCCCCATTAATGGAGCGCTGATGTTGGTAACCCGAATCAAACAAATATAACGAAGAGATACAAACCCCCAGGCTTTAGATCATTACCTCGGATTGAGGACTTAGCCACCAGAGTTTTCCGCAAATACTGGCGAAATTTTTGAAGTAACAGAAATTATAGCGCAAGCATTTTAGATTTAAGAAAAATTCAAGTGAAAGCTTTCAACGGAATTATCTTAATGGTGGTAAAAACTATGAGCAACACCATTACGAAACCGAGTGTACAAAGAAACTTCATCAGTTTTTCTGAAATATCCCACCTGGAAATTTCACGTGTAACCTATAGTTATCACATGAATTCTTGTTCCATCGAGCCTATTTACCATTAAAATCTGCACAAGTGCTTCATATACGAAATTCACGTGTGAGCAGCAGTTTTTGCATTCGCGACCAGCATTTATCGTCTGTATACATCATTATGCATTATTCAGCATTCAACTCTATAGTTTAATTCCTATAAGTTAGGCCAAAAATGTGGTTCGTCTCTCAGTATAATTTTGCGGTAAGAATCAGGATCGGCATCGAGCATTCACTGAGGTCAAGTCGCTGTTGGTGATCCTGCGGCTTTAGCTCTTGTATCAGCGCGATCTTGTAGGCACTTGAACCAAATCCTTACGTAAAATTCGCCACAAACTGGTTTGAGCAATGCCTAAGTCCTGGAAACGGCGAGGAATTTGCAAAAATGTTGGTTTCGTATCACACTGTCACGTACTGCCGCGATATTCTTTTCCCTTGGAAAGAAAAAGAAAAAATAATCAGTCACTGAATTTTATGCATGTGCTTAATTCCAACTTATTTGTAAATGACTCAGAGTCCTTCAAAGAATCTACCATATTTGTCCCATCGAGTGCACAAGGGAATTATTTACTCTATCAAACAACTCACAATCAATCGATTCAGATTTCATATCATCCAACATGTATCTACTTCCCACCACAAACACCTGTCAATCATTTGGCTACTTTGTCAACATATCTACATAGTGAGGTAGTTCGACCAGAAACAATCCTCATTCAAATGTTTCTTTAAACCTTTTCGAATCCCAATTGTATGAGTGTTTGTTATTTTAGGTCACCGATTGAAAAACAGTAGCCAATCCTTGTGAAACTCTCGATGGCTGCTTTCCCAAGATATTATTTTCGAAGGAATGTAGGTAATCTTCCTACTGAACTTATGAAAATTATTTTCATTTACATTGAAACTCGTTATTGTGCACGATCGATATCCTTCGAATATTTCAGCGCTATGTCATTGAAATAATAGATAAGTAAGTTGTAGCAGTTCAAGGTCTCACTAAGTATTTTTAATTATTCATAAAAAAAATATATATTTCAGCTGCTTTTTGCTTTTAAAAACCATTATTTCCATCAACATTCCACCCACTGACTAGAAAACTAACTCTAAAGCTTATTTATGAAACGATTGCAATCTAAAAATATTCTCATACGATTTTCGCATTCCGCTTTAGACAATTAGAAACAATATTTCGTTAGATTAAATTTTGTATTTGTATAAAATCCGACACTAATGAAACCAAATCACCTTCGATAAATTCGAAAATGCAAATGTCGGTATCTGGTCGTTGATCGGCGTCATCTAAGGCCGACCGAAGAAAATTAATGTTGAGTAAAATTTTATTGACAGATTCTTAAAACTTCATAAACATCATCTACCGGCTGGACCCAAGCCAAGCCACTCATGACCATTAGACCGGGATAAGAACAACTGGAAGATCTTTGCATAATTATGTGGTAAACGAGGGTCCACTGATTATTGTCTTTTCGTCGGCATCTAGTTTGAATAATCTTTCTGATCTCAGCATAAGCCGACCAAAATATTTGTAATCTGTCAAAATATTAAGATATTGGTTGGTGTTTTGTTCCTTCGGCTTTACACCCGATATAGGGCGGTGTAGTGAATTTGGTCTGAATGTATGATTTCACTGGGCAAACAATTCGATATTATAAAACCATTTTAATACTTTAATTGATTTGGAAGGTTGGGCCGCTGCTTCTCAAAAAGCTAACCTTATTCAAAAGAAGCCTCACTTAGGCGCAGAAGGGCCCACTGCGATAAGTTGATTCGAAAGATTTAAAAAAATTCTGTAGAAAAGAATGAATTAGAACATCAAAACTAAATTTACAGTTTGGATATATTTTCAGATCCGCAAACGACTTTAAAATAAAAATATTCTCACATGTTAGGAAGTCTATAGTAGTTTTTGTTTGTGACATTTTGAATTCAGCGAACATAAAATAAACAAGCAGAAAACAACGTAAATTATATGCTATATTTGCGGTATGCAATGTCAAGTAAATAGAAAAAAGTAATTCGTAGCTTTCTAGGTCATGTAAAATATTAAAATATTCAATAACGAATAATCAAACAAGAAATCCAATTTAATATTAAATAATGCAATTACAAATAATCAAACGAGCCGTAAAATATTGCCGCTGGCAGCAAAATATCAATCCAACTTTAGCACCATCGTTTTCAGATTATTCTCAACTTTTAATTTATTTCAGCGACTTAATTAACTCGAGAATGTTTTCGAGTTTTATATTGAAAATATCCACGTAAATCGATCTAGAACAAAAACGCCGCTCCTTCGATTGACTATTATTATGCTCATAATCGAAATACTAATCCGAAACCATTTCCAATTTCATACTAAAATATCAAATCAGTTTCTGGTTCGATATTGTCGTTAGGAATGATTAGTAAGATTCAACAGGAAGGTGATTATAGGCATCGTCGGGCGTAACCAATAAACCGCGACAGGTTAGGTCACAGAATTGTGGTTCGAAATTATATGTTGAATATGTAAATTGATGAAGTGTGCAGTGATTCAAAAAAGTTCTAATGAACGAATGGTACTTAACAATAGGAAGTTGTAAGAATAAGTTTGTCCTACAGTAGTGAGAACATGAAAATATATTTATGTATTATTGAGAAAAGAACGCAACAGCTTCTGGCACATAAACATTTTCAGAATTCTTTTGCTGTGATGACACAAAAATATTTAAATTTCGATTGAAAGAAGCTAAGCCTTTTGTTTTTTTTGTACGTGTAGATTGCCTTCTGCAAGTGATGATTAAAATATTGGAATGCTCGGTTATTTAACAAATATTCCTACGTGCATTCATAATTACCTCAATTTGTACCTTTTTTCTAGGAAATGTAATAAAATTTAATGTGATGCAGTTTCAATGTTCGCTACTGTATGTATGGAATAGATGTCAGTTCCGCGAACATTTAATTAGATTTAATCCTTTGTTGGTAGCGGACATTTGCATGGTTTTTTTTAGGTACAGCTATATTTCTATGCAGAAGCTATAATAAAAAAACAACTATCCAATATGAAATTTGAACATGTTTTTAGCTTTGATATGGTAAAACTTTAGAAATGGTGCTAACACAATGTTAGTGCTAGGCGCCTAAAAGTTGGCGAAGAATTCGTAGCTCAGTTCTGATAAGGTCATCAAACCGTTACGAATTCCACAATATCCACAATACACTCATAACCCTACGCGATTTTGAATGAATTCGCATTTGACCCTGAACCATCGAGACTCCTGAAAACTTTTCCTTTGCATGAAAAAATGCAAATTGTACAGAGATATTGTGACTCTTTACCCTGTCAGTTTTAAAACTCCTCATCACACCCGGGTGGTAATCCTCAATTCAAAATACCTATTTTTGGGGTACTCAAAATTTGTATTCTTTTTTTAAATTCTCAGAATTTATTGAAATAGAGAGGGACCAGAAATAAAGGCTTTCTTGCCTCTAAAACTTCCTATGCAGCCATTGGGTGATTCACTCAATAGTTAAATTTTTGGTTGCGAAATTAGTATAGAATCAATCGTCAGTGCTGATCATTTTCATCATTTTTCACTACACATTTGTAAAGCATCAAATTTCCATATTATATAAAACCTGTATTGAAAACAAGCAACGAATGCTCAAATTTCCTAAGTTTTCATTCGAAATAAATAACAAATGTTTAAATTCTGGAAAATGTGCGGACGTAAACTCTCAAATTATTTTTACCCGTAAAATTGATGCAAAGCAAATTGTGCTTGTACAATGAAGCAGGTTTAATATACTTTTGGTGGTGATGGCTGTATAATTTGGCCAGTTTTGTACTGAGGACTGACTACGCTCATAAACACAATACCATGGATTTATTCTGGGCAACTATTACTGGCATGGAATGGTGGAGATTATCTTGTAGTACCATCGAAATTATAAATCAGGGTTAATTCGAGGTACTTTTCGGACGCTAAAGATGCTTTAGTTCCTTCCTCCGTTTTCAGCAAAAAGAGGTCTGACAGCCGCCCAAATAAGAGGTAGCTCCGAAATTGTTAGCATCAATTTAGATGTGCTCTACATCTGATTCTCGCTCATATATAACCCCAGAAAGAGTAATGGAATCCTACCGAGGGACTGCTCTACTGCCAGAGACTGCTGCTTCGGGTTGTGGCTGGTAGATTCAGAATCTTTTGACCCAATTTCAGAGACCGAGTACGGGCTCAGGGTCCTTGACTCCTCCCCAATCTTGAATGGTGCCACCGCATTTCTATTTAGGAATAGGAAAGCCTCCACCATTTTCATTTTCACCATTTTCAACTACCTCGTCCATTCTCCGTTGGAAAAGCGGGATTGAATACTCTGACAATCTCTAGAATTTCTTCTGCATCAGAATGGAAGCAGGTAATTCATGCCATGCATTGAGACCGACTGGAAAACAGGAGGCGAAGTTGGTATAACGTTGTAATAGTGAGGGAAGAAATTAATAACGGGCAGCTTCACAGGCTTATGTTTGTATCGATAGTAGTATTCAGAATCATAGTAATCCATTCAGTCCAAATAATGTTTTTCCAATTTTCGTGAAAATAAAGTTACATAGGATATTTTTACATATATACCATGAGCTAAAGATTTGACTTATTCTTCTGAATTTTCTCCAACAAGTTAGAATTGTTTAATCAGTTTCTGGTTTATTGCTGTTTGTTTCATTACTCAATTTTGCTCATTCGTTGAATAACAACACACATGTATATATGTATGCAGGTATGTTCACGTAAAATACTCGTTTATTCTTTTCGAATAATCTCAATAAATCATCTATCGTCCCAAATACATTTCAATGCCCATTAAAACACATTCAGTCCGAGAACAAAAGTAAACAAATGTATCCAGTTACAATCTGATAAGGATAGCATGAACAACATTGAGAAACATATTCGTAACAATGAAACAAACTAACGTAACGTTTTCTTCACTTCGCAGGACGCTAGAAAAACAAACAACCCCCTGAAAATTTCACAAGCGATTTTCGCATTCACGTAGGTACGTATTCCGATTGCCCGATTGATAGAGTTCGTCGTTGTTCTGACGTATCCTTGCAAACAGTTGAATGAAGCATGAATTCTCGTTTGTGTGTACTACATGCTTAGACCACAATATAGTAATGTGATATTTAGTTGGAAAAAAGGCTACTGTATACCGAACGCCTGTTGTCTGCTTCCGAACTATCCGAAATTGAATGAGAGCCGGTCCTGTTAGTAGTCCCGCTACGCTTGGCTTAAATAATTTTATTTTCATGTCAATCGGTTGATCCTTGAACGATAATCCTCTATAAATCATACAAGCAAACATAGGCAAATGGACAATACAAAAGAAGAAACAGTCATCGTATTGAATTACAAGGCAAATTTCTGCCTAATTTAAATTTCTCGACGTTTACAATCTGATTAGGGAGATTCGATACTATCGATGGATGTATAGTGTTTGAGATATTTCAAATTAGGCAGAAGTAAGTGGTAGTTGAAAATGAAAAGTTTTTCAGGAGATAAGACTTTAATAGCTGAGATTTTTGCGAAATGAACACTATTTTTTTTTTAGAGTAATCTGTGCTAAATTACGAGGAAGATATCATAATTGCGAAATGATGGGCGGTAAAAATGAGCAATCATTAGGTAAAATGGGATGCTGTGAGTATAAAAGATCATTTTTGAGGAATTGCGGCTTAAAAAGGTGAAAGATGATTTTTGTATTATTATTCAAAATGAATGCAGCAGAATTTGGAAACAAAAAAACTTGCCTATTGTGAATATTTTGACAGAGTAACTGTGTTATCTTCTGAGTCATGATATCTTATCTAGTTTTATTTGACTAGATATAGTTTATTTGAGAAAAAATCAACGAATGGTAATATCGTTTTCAAAAGTATGAACGATAATTTCCCCATGTCAAGATAAAGCATTAGCAAAAAATATGTTTTTGAAAACTGAAATAACTTCGTTCTTTGGGCTTACGTTAGAGCAGTTTGTAAGACTTTAGAAGAATATATGTCCCTTATGATCACGAAAGTAGTAGTAAAATATGATTGAATTTGAGTAATTCGATCAAAATTTTAAATTTTTTGGCCAATTTTTACTTTGAAATCGAGATATATTTTGATTTCTTTACAGATATCCATATTTCGGAATACATTGCAAAATGTTTAAAGATATTTTAAGCTCGACTTAACAAGAGAGTAGATAATACCAAAAATATCGAAATCTGTCAAAAAACTGACACAACATTCACATTTTTGTTATTTGTAGTAAAAAAGGTAATTCAAGAATTAGTATTGTGCAGGTATTAGTGATAGACGAAATGACTCTTTTAATGAACCGTTCTTTTAGAATCACCGAAAAGAGTTATTAGTAGCTAGGCTGCTGACGTTTATTGTACTGTTACATTTGCCTCCGTTATACTTCTTTCAACTTGGCAATGCTGAATAGCATACAAGTTTTTAAAGTTTTGTGCGAGCATAGTCTACTTAGGTGCGTTTTTTGTACTTCAGATCAGATCAGGTTTAACCGGTTCGTAACAACTATCCAAAACTATACAGTAATTTTATTGCTAGTTAATGTTATTGAAATATTATCATGACGTATAGCAACCGACATGCAGCAACCGCTACAGTTAGTGGTCGCACCAACCGTTTCAAACAATTTCCCTCAATTTTCCACTCTATTGTAAACCCATGAACTTTAATTACTCAAACGGTATTGCTGTTCACACAATTCGCCTCAGGCAGGATTTTGTTGTTGTTTACAATATTGCTAGCCTATTCTCTCTTCAACTTGATAAAGGTGCAGAAAAACGCGATAATGATTGATTTTCCATTCCACCCAAACCGAGCTATCTATTTCACTGGATTATGCGTTTGGTCTCAAGTCCATCCAAATTTTCTCCGTGCTTTACGCGAAAAGCTAATCAAAAACGCTCACCCCACATAACAGGCACACCTGAATACATAAAGTAAGCTCAATGTATTCGAAAACCTGTGCGACAGTGGTGTCATGAACTCTGTCTCTGTGCGAGAGTGGTGTCAGAACTCTCTCAAGTTGTGTCATTAATCGCTGTAAACAATCAGTTTACAGCTCACCGCTCATAGATCTGCACGGTGATCATACACTTTTTGCCAGCTCACCGCTCTTAACTCTGTGCAATGATTGAGCACGGAACTACAAAAACGACTCGATGGGGATGGAGAACGATATGTGTTTTATGTGCGATAATAGTATTTCGTGAACTAAATAGAATAGAATGAAAGCACTCAGCACTAAATAGAATGAAATATGTTGGCTTACATTATTCAACTGTGCTAGTGGTTCTTTTTGATGGAATAACAAATTAAAATATGCAGTTTGAAGCGGAACACTTTTTATTATCCTTGGTAATTTCTAAAAGTTTGTATAATTGGCTTACATATAGCCTTGCCTTTTGTCATGATATTGCTGAACGTGGTAAATAAAAAGCAGCTAGATTTTGATATTAGTTTGAATACAAACCTGTGTTAGTCAAGAAATATAAAAGATTTCATCAAGCAAGCAGTTTACAACCTGTGTTATGTTGTAGTGACGGTAGCTGTGGAAGTACCTACATAGTAACGCTAGCCTGAACTAGAGGTATGCATAATTTGCCGAAGCTTACTTCGCGAGGTGATTAGCATTCAATACTTTTCGAGGATTTTTCACTTTAAGGAATCAGCTCCATTAAAAAAATAAACTCCTGGGCTCAACACTGAAAAAACACATAGCGCCAGACGCCATAGTTTACAGACTTCAGGCGCCATTTACATAGTCGATTTCGGGATTGTGATAAAATATACCCAAACACGCCACAGGATATGGCGAAAAATACATAGGAGCAGACGCTATGATCATAGCCCTCCACGCTATGTACTATAGTCATCCACGCCATGTGGAGGACCATAGTACATGGCGTGGAGGATTGGTAGTAGTCGATTGTAAATTATATGCTTCAGGACTTCATCCATATAGTTTTTGGATGATATTCGTTTTTCAAATTTTTGCGAAACTACTTTAATATGCATATAAAATATTTAGTTTTGCAAATTTTTATTCGTATAACATTATGTGATCAATAATTTAAGAAACCACTTGTGGTTAGGTATTAAATTTTATTATATTTTATTTTATTTCTATTATATTTCTGTTTTTATTTTTTATTTTTTTATTTATATTATTATTCCTGGTCAAATTATCATTGAAAGCAGGATTCAACTACGAAAATTACGTGATATAGGAAAAATTGAACCAGGCACTGACGAAATAAACATTCATTTCTGAAGATTTGCGAAATTTAAATACTTATCTGTACATACATGTTTTATGTCCCCACTAGACATACGCTAATTTATTTCCAGCTACTTTCTTCAAGCATAAAAATAAATAAAACGACATTTATATTAATAATTTATAACTTATTTCCAATTATAAATCCCATGACAAACGGTCAATATCTCAGAAATAATGTCAGTAGCCTTCTACGCACCAATTCCGAGCCGTATTGCGTTGGTGAGCTTTTCTATTTTAACTAACCGATTCCCATGTACTTATTGCATTCCGTTGGCTCCTGATGATAGCTCCGCAGTCCCAGCAGTTGACTGTAACAAATGAAACTGTTAGCAGTGATCATAACACAAGTTTTCAGCAGTGGACAGAAGCAATAATGGATACAGCGGCAGCAGCCGAAGAACGATTCCACCACTTGCGGCTATTTACCAGGCTGTACGGGAAGCATTAAGTGGCTTGGACCACGGTACCGCCTGCTGTGCTATATTGCATTGCTTTGCTTTGGCAGCACATCATCTTGGCTGGTTAATTCAAGACTCGCCGATTCTACCATACCTTCCGTTTTAGACATGGACATGGTAAGCTGGTAGGGATGAGATTGCAATTAAGTTCTTATCAAAAAGGAAGAGAAATTTGAGTGTTACCGTTATTTGGTAGAGCTGAAATAGTAAGGTAACTTCCATGGGCACGCCATTAAGGGTTTTTGGTTAGGTAACTTCCATGAGTACGGGTTTTTGACTATCCACAAGAAACTCATAAAGATCAGCGAAAATAGTGGAGAATACCAAATGGTGCATTGAAAGACAGAAATCAAGGGAAGTAGCCAAGAAAATTACCACACCAAATAATCTGGCAATCTTACTTCCACGTCTCGCTCCTTCTCACATAACTAACCTGGGAAAAATTACTACGTACAAACCGATAACTTTTCAATAAATAAACGAGCCGTTTACAATTTCACCTCTCACAGGTAAAATGTTAATTAACTTTTCAAATTGCCATTCGCGCGTTGAAATACTCACGTAAACATGACTTTTCTGGATGCGACGACGCAACAGAGTCGTGCTCCACGACGCATTGTAGCGTCTTAATGGCGCGAACAAAGTTGATGGCCAAAACACCGGTCGCAGCATGGGCGCACAACAATCTCCGAGAAAATTTGAAAATGCCAGCAGGCGATTTTCATGTTTACACGCAAATTTACACCCAATCTGTTTTGTATGAGGATTGTACGCGGGCAGTATGGGAGTTTCGATTGAGTATCAAAGTGTAAATAGAGATATCATAGGTTGACTTGATAGAGTTTGTGTTAAAACAAACTTTCCGTGATAAGACTCGTGCCCCGAAAATCTTGATTGTCCCTAAAGTTAATTCTATAAAATCAAGCTAGAAGTTTGTTTCAAAATGGGGATAGGGTGCGAGATTTCTCAGTTGTTGGGACAGTATGACAGGTTTGCATGTCTTTGATATTTATTTAAATTTCGCTGAACAAACGATAACGCTAGACTTTTACTTGATGGCACCATCACTTTGTATAAATTATGTTTATAACAGCATAAGTGGAAATCAGTGGGAATTATTCACAAAATATTTAAAAAAAACAACATTCAGCTTTTTCAAATCCTATGGGAGTTTGAATGATTTGCGACAAAGTAAGTGCTCGAAAGAAAAGTTGCCGAAACATCAGATACAGATACAGCAACAACAGAAAATAACAAGCTTCGAATCATGTCTTTCATCCAAGCGCACACTGTAAACTGTCATCGTTCACCCTGACAAGATTTACATCTACAATAAATAAATAAAAACCAAACATAGGACATCGTAAAAGAAAACAAATAAATAATCGACAATCGACGGCAAACGCAAAAAAGAAATTACGGGAACTTGACACTGTACTTAATTGGGTTCTCTGATTATGACAAATGACCTTCAGGACTGCTGTGATTCAAATGACTTCCTCAGACTCTCATCTGGGGCCCGATCGTTTTTTAATCCGATTCTGTGGGCACGATTCTACCTTGTGCAAATGACGCGGACGTTGCATTATCGTTCATATCGCGAAAATGCTGTGCAAATTGAAATACTAGTTGTGGTCTGCGTCGGATAGGAACTTGGACAGTTTCAAGATTCGAAAGTGGCTGAGATTTAGTTTGAGTGTTCTTAACGAGAAGAAGCGATTTGATTTAGTGGTCACGATTGAATGACTCGATTGGTCTGCTGAGTAGGATTAGTCCAGGAATAGTTCTGAATCCTGACTAGATTAGTTCATTGACAGATTTGATACTCACGGTTATTTGATGAATTAGTATTTTAGATGTTGGGACATAATAATAAAATAGTTGGTGCAAAATTTAAACATTTGATATTTCATGGAATTTTGTTTTGCTTGATGCAGCTTTTCCTCGACGCAATACTTTACTTATTTCATCATATTGTGGAGGCAAAATCAAAAACTTCAAATGGATTACAATCATCTCAACAGGAAACATTTAATCTTTGATGCTAGACTTTTTGTTCTAGACTTTTCAACGATCGCTCATTTTATTAGAATTATTTTGAAGTAATATTTTCATGTATCGGCAAATCATACCCATACGTATCGCAAAAATTTTATAGTTCGTTTTTGTTATACGTAGTCTACTTTCACAATCGCTTCCAAACTTGAAATCACCATATTTCTTCGTAAATCCGATAAAAATGGCAAAGAACACTTTTAATTATCTTAAACGGCTCCAATAATTCGTTTCATTACCCAGCAAACTCATATTCTTTGCATGAAATCTACGCGCCAGCATTTCGACTTGAATCATCCGTGAAATATCTGTTGGAATGAATATCTTTCTGTCGAAGCAAAACTATGAGCCAAAGATTAACTCAATTGAAGCCCACGTACTCGAGCTGATTGAGTTAAGGGTCAAGTGGTAAATATTTTGACCTCAGACTGATTGTAAGCATCATCTTATTGTTCCAAGCTGGTTGTTTGCGCACATATTCAACTAAAATCTTACTGAAAATGTGTCTTTACTAGTCGGACTTAATAGTAGAATAAAAGTACCGCGAATGCTTGTGGTTCAGTCTAATGGCTTAAATTAAACGGATAAAGAGTCAACTGAGTCGTAAATAATAATGAAAGCGAATTAGATGATAATTTTAGTGAAAAGTGTGTAGGTGATGTTGAAAGTGTGTATGGAAATTATGAAAGATGTCTAGGACGCTTTTCCTAAAAGGTCGAATTTTGTATAATAGGTTGAGATAGGATAGGTTTTCAAAGAGTCAAGTTGTGCAAAAATTGAATACTGGATCAATAGCATGGTGCATTGGTATTTATTTTCATTGATGACTTTGAACAACTACAATAAAAACTTAACGGATCAATAATTTAAATATAACAAATAAAATTACAACTGGATAACAATTGAAATTTCAATAGTCTGTGTATGGTCGTGAAATAAATGCATTCAGATAATATTTATGTAAAAACGAAAAATTAAAATTGAGTATTCAAAGTATGAAGCTCACTAAGAATTTGTATTTTGTTTTCTTTATAAAAAAACCACTATTCTTCCGATTTTTTAAAAGATTAAAAAAAGTTTTTTTTGTTTACCTAGCTGCCGTAGCTGCAGAGTTGTCGGCACATTTATCACACAAGCATGTTTTTGGTGCCCATCAATGTGTTCTGTGAATTTCGTAATGATCTGATGACTGTGAGTAGAGTTATTGCAAGTCGAAATGTTACAAGTTTTCTTTCTTTACTTTTAGGCACTAATCGCCTGTAGATTTCTGCCATTTCTAGCTGACATATATATATAAGGTAAACAATTATTTTTTTTTTGCTCATCAAGGTCAGCAAGCCCAGTTGCTATCATCTCGGCTGGTATTGAACGAATATTAGAGGGCATTAATGGCCACATACAATGCCCGTTTAAAACTTTCGTACATTCCTATTAGCTTGGGAAGAAAGAAGGGTTGTGCTCATCTCTAAAGAGAGGAAAGTATTACACACTTAACGAAAGGATTATAGTCCAAGTCGTACAAACTCCTTATTTTTTGAAGATTTTAGAGAAGTTTGTGGGGTTCGTGGAGTACACAAACTATACTCTGATTTTGCGGTCACAGCATGCATATAGCAAAGGTAAATCCGGTCAAACGGCGTTGCATGTCTTAATGAAGTGGGCTGAGTACATCCTAAATGCATTTCTGAACATCGAAGGAGCCATTCAATGGCGTGCGTCTTGAGGCAATTGTGAATGCTCTTCAAAAAGTGGATATCAGCTTTTAGCTAGTTGGACTTAAAAATCAGCTACTCGCAAACCAGGTATTATACTCGTCTTTGAGAAGCTCAAACGTCAAGCGCGAGGTAAATACGTGCTCTCTCGTTGCAGGTGTTCTATCTCCCTTGGTTTGGAATCTAACAGCTAATGAGCTTCTAAGAAAGCTAGATGAAACAAAAAGTAAAGTGATAGCGTATGTAGATGACATCATTATTGCTATTAGAGATGAAGGGTATATACTAGAACATGTATATGGAACATGTACTTTTTCAAAGCAGAGAGTACCTAGTACGAAATTCAAAAACACTACAGAGTGGCAGAATATTTTATGCTCTTCGACCTGAGCAATCAACCCGAATAAATTTATCGGGGAAAAAACTATCTTTAAAAATTTTAAGACCTTTAATTTTTTGTAAACCTGCCTAGGTTTAATCAATTCTTAAATAGAGATAAGGTAGAAATTTTAGTGATAATATTATTAAATAATGACTTTTGTTAAAAAGTCGGCAAAAAAGGTACCAAAATTCGGAAAGGATTAATACGTATGTGTAACCACTAGCAAAATATACAGACCCGTTATACTTGGGTATTTTCTTAATAGCTTCAGATGTTATCTGTAGGCCGATTGGCGAATATATTCTTACAGATTTCGCTAGTTGAAGTGAAAGCACCAAATTTACTCAAGGACTCTGATTTTAACGACCATTTGTCAAAACCTAAAAAACTTTGCAAGTCTTCAAGGGATCGAACTGAAATTTCTTCGCGAAAATAACGATAAAAAGTCGAATCCAAAAGCGTATTGAAATTGAACGCACGCATCAATTGAGCTATATTCGTAGCGAAATATAGAAAATATTGAGAACCCATAAGAATTCCGTGAAAAAATGGTGCAACGCCAAAGAAGGGAAAGAAGACGATATGAAAAGAAGTCGTCGGCCGTTGGCACATTCAACAGAATCAAAAAGAAAGATTCGAGCATTGGCTGAAAGTAAAACAGGAGTAGGAACGCGAATAGTGACGAAACAGCTTAATAACTCCCGGCAGTCTGCTTAAAAAGTGTCGAAGTGAAACGTGCAGCGATAGATTCGATCTACTAACTGAGGGCCACAAGCCTACATACAACGCATCAAACCTTTACTTTCCGATTAGAACATTTGAGACCAACTGAAAGCTGAAAAACCTTTGAATTGTTGATAATACCCGTGGTCGAACCCCCTACAGGCGAGTCGTAAATTCAACTGCATCCAAAATTTAATCGACAGCATAGGCCAGTAGGAACCAGCAATCTCGCAAATATTCTCGTAATACAAACCCTGAAATCCGGCTTTAAAGTTATGATAGCTGACGGAGTGAGCAGTTGCGGAAAAAGCCAATTTCATTTTGCTAAGCAAGGAGTGCCTGTTAATGAAGAAGATTACAGAGAAAATATCCTCCCTGTTTTGGCACAAAGTCTTAATAATCGCCATCGATTTATGAACTGAAAAGAAGTAATTTTGATTCAAGAAAGAGCCAAGGCGCATACAGCTTTCAAAACTTGTGAGGCGATTTATGAGCACCTTTTTAATGTATGGATGGATTGGCCTAGTAATTCTCCTGATTTAAACCCAATTCAAAATGTGTGGTTCAGATTAAAGGAGAATATCTTTAGAAAGCCGAGACCAAAAAATAGGCAGGAGCTGATTCGACGTACACAAGTTGATAAGTATTTTCAGTATTAAAATGGTTTGAGAGGAAGTTTATGTTACTATCAAAGAAACAAGATAAAGGCTTACTCAGATAAAACTTTCTTATTTGAAAAAATCAGCGATTTTAATGTTGAGCTTCTGAGAAAAAATGGTTTATGGAGAGCAAAAAGAAAATAGAGCAGGGTAGAACTCCAATGCTCGTCGGCTTTGCAGAACGTAAAATGTTATAAAATACAAATATTTCCTTGTTACTACAAAAAAAATATCAACAAATATCATAGTTATTCTTGTTGAAATTTTTAATACGCTACGCGCTTTTATGGTACCAGAAAATTAAATCCGGGATGTTGTGAACTCCAAACATTGAACATTTCACATCCAATATTATGTATGAGTAAATTAATTTATAAAAAATAGAAAGTTGAAATAAACACGTCTGTTTAGTAAGTGAAAATATTTTACTCGAAATTTTTTTCACAAAAACTTCAGAAATTGGCCTACTTGTTTTTTTTATAATTTTTTTTTTGTGCTGTATAGTGTTGTGTATAGTGATGTGTAATTGTGGATTGTATTATTATGTTACACACATTAAATCCAATATTATTCCTCGTCATCTTCATCTTGCATTAGGAAAAAGTATACATAGCCAGCTTAAACATTTATTTCCTATACAGCTTCCCATTGGCTAAATAATTTTTCATTTGTTATTTTAGTCAAATCCTTTCAACTTTTCGTCGAATCCTGGTGGTTTCATGACAATTCCATTGTTAAGGTATATATAGTACATTAATGGGGTTAGTTAGACACTGTTCAAAATCGCTCAAATTATAAAAATTTTTGCCAAAAATTTTGTTGGTGAATCACCAATATAAAAAATAATGTAATTTTCCGCTATAAGTTTTATTTTGATTGCGGCCAATATGAACTGAATCACATATGAATACACTGCACATGTAGTTGAGCATACAACTAATATTAAATAAAGTATAATCAAATTTCCAAAAATATTGTCATTTTATCAAAATATTCATATATCGAAATATCATTCTACACTTTATGCGCTCATATTTTTCTGAAAAGCATCCACCATGCGTTGTGAATCTGCGTGAGTATAAGCATATATGTATGAATCGACAAATGCATACTATCCGTTGGTGATCGGGAGGATAACCGGTACGAGACGTTAAAGTATCAAATTACCAAAAATATTTTGCATATTAAAATTACCCGATTTATGTTTCTTAACGCACCATTAGTTGCTTATGTTTATAGTGAATGCGACATGACAATAATGCGACATGGCATTGTATGAAAATAAGAGTTGATTCGAAGCAGTCTTATTTGCAAACAGTTCAGATTTCATCATAATATCGGTGGGATTTCGAATGAACATATCGCCATTGAAGGTGCAAACAGCAGTTAATTGCTATTTCTAGATGGACTTTCTTCTTTGGATTCAGAGGGTTTCCCGTATGAGAATGAATCTTTTAGTCTATTATTTTCTAAACATTATTTAGTTTAATATATTAAGTAACTTTCTTTGAACGATGATTTTCATCCGCAATGCTTGAAAGTGTACGATCAAAATTTCCAGCAGAAGTGAATATACATTTTTTTGTTAACACTGGCACTATTTTCTGATCAAAGACAGTCTATCAAATGTCGGTCTCTCAGAAAAAGTGTCATATTTTCAAAGGTTTCGCCGTCATAGACAGTGCTACCTATGAAATCAACGACCCGTGTTTATGAGTAAACTATAGCGGAGAGAATCAACGCTTGGTTTCTGTAAATAAGAGATGTCTGAGTTGACCTGATTTTTCACCGGTAGTTGTATAGTGTATTCTTTTACTAATATATTTGTTTTAGATTTAGATTTGTCTTTAAAGCCAAATGCAATATTTTCGAAAAAAAAATCCAGCTCGAACCAGAATAGATCACCCGAACAGTACCTACCATTGAAAAAAATTTAGACTATTTCAGTTGTTTTATCACCCCAAATTTCACCAAAATATTTTTGATTTGAAACTTCCAACTCTTGATGATAATTTAGATGGTTTGCGAGTAGCTGAATCCCAAGCAGAAAAAATATTCAAAAATTGCTTGCGAAAACCCAATCTCCCTTACCGTCGTCCCTATTTCACAATCCGTTCTAAGATAACTCCTCTTTTTAATGAGCCTTAATAACATTTCAGATTATATTTCAAAAGAAAAAAAACATCCATCTGAAAAATAATGAACTAGTTTGATACTATCCAATCGAAACTGATAGAGTGAATGTAGATTTCGAAATTACCTGCGCTTTTGTGTTTTGCAATCCTATAGCACTGTGGGTGCAGAAACCCCTATCAAATCGCGTTCGATATGATTCCTCGGTAATTTTTAATTCGATTTCGTTGAACGAATATCGAATTTCATCGAAAATCGTGGGCGCGAAATAATTTGTCTTTTTTAAGCTCAGGAAGATAAGGCGGCACTTTGGAGACCTGAATGTATGTAGTGACCTGTATCAATGTGATTAGTAGTTTGTTTGAAATTCGACAACGGTTCGACAGTAAATATTAGATGCGGCGTATTGATTCAATCATGTGCGAAATTAATGCGGAATGGAATTGGATTGGTAGTGGGATACAATTTGAAATGTTAAAGGATTTATTAATGGAAGTATATTGTCAAAAGAATTTTATAAAATCCACTATGTTCCTTCAAATACTTTTCGAGGCGAACATTTTCGAAACACTTGGTGGGATTGAATTGATTCATTTGTTTTCGATGGAATAGTTAGTATTAACTGAAATGCAAGAAGATTGATTTTCAAAGATTCTAGTCAACAGCTTTGCGAAAAATGGAAATGATGTGATATGCAAATATTTTCAAGTTAAACTATCGATTTTATATCCACCAAATACAAGCGGAAATTCTTCTCAAAAGATTTGGATGTGATGAAATCATCAATAGTTTGTGCATTATTATATTAATGTCTACTGTATTTGTGTGAAAAATTAGAAAAATTGAGAGATTTTCGATAGTTTGAGACAAAAAAAAAAGAATCCCAGAGTTAAAAAATGATATAAATGTGATGGTTAACAAATTGCTAATTACAAAAGTTTCAACTATTATTTTAAAAATCAAAATGAATGCCAAAATTGCATAGAAAATGAAATTGCAAATTAATTTAGGGAAAAGGGAAGTTTTGGTACGCATATAGAAGTTTTTATCCTATTTCTTCTATTATACCATAAGATGTAGGTTTACTATATTCTAAGATGACCAATCAAGCATCGAAACACAAAAATTACTCGATCTTGCAGTCGATTCTGAACGAAGTTGTAGAATCATGAATAAGGACAATAGTTGGCCTTTTGACAGAGAAACTTCAGTAACAGGTTAACTGTTCGCTAAAATGTTGAGAAATAAGCAACCCGAACCACTTGTTTGATTCTGATGACATTTCGAAGTGGTATTCACAAAGTAAATGGAGAGAAACAGGGAAAAGCTCCCTTTCATGGATGTCACGATTTCAGTTTGTACAACGTCACGGAAGACTTCATTACTATGCGTTGGTGTGAAAGCCAAGGATTTGACCATAAAACCTGTAGATGTCAAGTGACCCTTCAACAAATTTTGGAATGCGTTAATTGCAAAAATAAATACTATTCCAATTTTCAATACCACCCTGACTATTACGAATGACGAGAATACAGACCAACACAGCGATGAATTATTTATAATAGCTCAACACAAGCAACAAATGTATTTGCTATGCTAATAATTGTAGCATTCATATAAAGATTGACGACTTAAAAATCCATCTCAGGGAAAAAAAAACCAACAGCAACACAATTTCGTCATGTCAAATGAAACTTGGATTTACTAGTCTGTAGAAGCATATTTTACGATGAGTGCTTACTCTATGTTAAAATTCTATTTTGAACTTCGGAGACTCGAGACTACCTCGACATTATTTTGTCCAATGATTCAACCATTTTGAATTCAACCAAGTTTAGGATCCTGGTGCGTATATATATATATATATATATATATATATATATATATATATATATATATATATATATATATATATATATATATATATATATATATATATATATATATATATATATATATAAATAAATACTCCTATATGAATAGGAAAACTGGTAAGCTTTAGATGACAAAGCTATACACCAAAATCATCTATATATTACCAAAATTGGTGGATGGTAAGTAATTCACGATGAACATCAAGTTAGAGGTAAAATGAACACCAAAAACCACTCTTGATTATCTAATCGTAATTATTCAATGAGCAATAATTGAAACAACCAAATCAAAGTCTGAAACGATACTTGGATAGTGAAGGATGTCATCGACGCTTCGAATCAAAACTGGATGGCCCGTACAAGTCATAAAAGAAGCCCAAATGACTAATTGCTAAAGGGCGGTAAAATTCTGCATATCGAACAACCACCCCAGGACGGTGATCATTGGGACTCTAATTAATAATAGTAGTTCGCTCATGTACAAAGAAAGGAATCGCATTTTATTTAAAATAGAAAATATATTCCTGTTTGTCGCCGTGATTATCCCACTAGAGCAGGAGAAATCTCATAGTGAACGCAATTAAACCAAAATGGGCAAAAAGTATGCAAAGCGTAATGAAGCGGTCTTTTATATTCGCTACAAAAGTAACTAAAAAATTAAGCAACTGTGTTGTAAAGTCAAACAGGCGGTATAAAGTATAAAAAATATGTTCTGCATGGGACTTGAAGCGAGCGACAACGACCAAGCAGGATAAGGCGATTCTCTAGCTGTTTGAGCTGGATCCTTCTCTTCTCGCTAAGAGATGAATGATGTCAGCACCAAAACACCTGAACGGCGTTTGAAGGAGGCCCACGTATTTTATTGACCCACGACGTTAAAGCCTCTGCTCTTTGACCAACACATCGAAAAACTCAAGCTTTGGACTAATGAAACTATGGATCACGATTGGGCTAATGTTGTTCTGGTCCAGATAATAGCATCATCCAAATATACAAGCGTGAACTCTTCAAACCGGTAAAGAAGTTGTTTTCAGCGAAAAATGAAAAAGAGATAATGACCCAATAAACTGATGCAACTCTGGAAGTCCTAGAAAGAAGAAAATGGCGTGACGCCAATAGACTGGCCTTCCCAATATCCAGACGATAATCACATCGCAGTCCTGCTTTCGAATCAGGATTCGAACCACGGATCCCATACACAAGAAGCCAGTGATATACCCACTAAGCTACTCAAGCTTCTTAGTCCTGAAGAAGTTGCGAACATTATTGACGGCCTTAAAGCAGTTTGTACCAGTTTGTAACAATTTCATGTAACAAGACCACTCGGCACTAGTTCTGAGGTGACCTTGGAGTCACTGTTTCCGAAAAAGTGGAGCTGTCATTAGCTCAGAACCTTAAATGCTTGGCCGAATGTTCTTGAGCGATTTGCGTTTCCTTTGTTTTTAGCACATATACTTTAGCGTTTATGACTTTTTCTGCTTACTCTCCCGCTCTAATTTGGAGATTTTAAATCCTTCGTGTAGTTTCTGGGCCTCTTGCACCGTTCAGCACTCACTGGCGTAGGCTTTGGGCGCAATGTTTTGGTATGCTGTCCTTCAATCAAGGAATAGTTTGAAATGGAAGATATTTTATTTGGTACGGTTTCCTATAGGAAAAATTGTTGGATAATATGCCGGACAGTAGAAGTAGGTTTGCACACTATTTTTTTCTTTTTGGCTCTGATATATTGTCCTTAAATAAATTATTTATCATGGCTACTCCAACTTTAATTGCAGTTTTTATTGCTGTATTGCGTTTGTTTAACTGGAATGACGAGCCATGGACAAACTTTAAAACAACAACCATAATAAAAATTGCACCATGTTCTCTCAGTGGTGCATCAAGAAAGCTACGGCATGGTTTCTTAAGCTTGAAATGAGTTTTACATTTTTTCTTGGCAAGTGGTGAAATTTTTTGTTGTTTTTATCATTGAGAATGATGAATAAAACCACAAGTAGAAATATTTGTTTACTTTTTTCAAAAAGAACTTTTCACGTTTGCTTCTTATCAAATATCTTACATTAATGATTTTCCTTATTTGTGATGTTGAGCTGCTGTGCACTTTTGTTGATTACGCACTACATTTTGTTAGAAAATTAGTTGTATGAATCAGCCCAAACTTCAACCCTTGTTGATGCCAATATTCAATCGCCTATTCAAAATATAAAATCATACGGTTTGTTTCAACATTTGCTGAATGGGATTAATGTAAAAGCCGGAGAACTTTAAAGTGGAAATCTTCTGATTTTTCTCACAAACGTAATAAGATTTGACCAAAATACTAATACTCCTATATAACACTCTATTGCATTTTCTACTCTCTTTTAGTTCAAGAGTACTTTCGTTCTCAGTAGTTATTTTTCGATATAATTTCTGATAAAAAGTGAACCTAAGTACTTTCCCAAGAAATTTTGTCAAACTAATTCACGTCACGCTGATTTGCTACTTCAAATTCTTAAAGTAATCTTCTCGAAAAGTAGTCTCAGAGGTTCCACAAGTCATTCTTCAAACTGTAGACCAATGCGACGCTAGTACTATTCCAAAAATCAACTATTGCCTTGAGGTTCTATCCACTCACTCTACACCCCGGTGCAAATCAAGATCACCACCAAAGGTGACTTCATCTTCATTCCACGCATTTGACTCCCTGATATTCTTGATTCATTCGTTATCTCAAGTACTGTGAGAAATCCCATGCGAATATCCTGCTGAGCTGCACAGAATCGATTGATCATTTCAATAGGTTTTTTTGGGAACGGTGTCGAGACAGAGTAATCTGCTTGCCTCGAATTCCCGTTCGGATTGAATTTTTAATTAAAAACATTTTGACCACTTAGCATGCACGATGACGGCGTGTGATTCGACCGACAATAGGCTCAATTCGAAAGGGGTAGCTTCTTGAATTCGCGTTCAAACGGCCGATGAAACAGCAGGAATTCAATGTCGACAAGCGATGTGCACTTGATTTCGTACGCAATTCGTATACAAATAATAATTACAAACGTATGGTCGTTGCGGACGCCTCCTCAATTGCAGACCCACTCCGGAAACCATAAAACAAGCCATGCACCACGCATTCATTAATCAACGCCCGCGCACATACTTATGGCTATTGTTTCGACATGCGCAAGGGGTTTAAGTGGAGTACGTAGTAGTGAAATCCGCTGGGCGTTTTGTATAGGAAGAGATTTCAATTTGATTTAGTCCAGTGTTAACCCTTTCCTATGGCTTGTTTCTAAAAACAATGCTAAATAGGAATCGCTTGAAAAGAACAAAAACTTGTATTTCGGATCACGTAAACATATACATAAAAATGCTTAAATTATTTAAATATCAATGAGGCGCAAGCAAATTATCAGGCATCTTTTTCAAATTGAACGTATACAACAATCTATCACAACCTGGGTATTAATAGCATTATTGCGACTCCAAAAGCAATATCATTACCGAAGATACATCCGGCTTAAGAAGCAGGACTATATTTCAATCTATGCTGAAGGGTTAACATATCTCAACATTCTATACTTAAACGAAATAAAAAATCATAATTTTTTCTGTTTCCTAAATTGGTAAATGTGCCGGCACGTTGATGAAATGTGAATTGATGCGACAATCTGACTAAAACAACGCACGCTTCAACGGAAGGGTCAGCAATTGTTTTTGATTAATTTGTTCATTCGTCCGCCGCTGTTTGATATCAGACATTCTAATGGAGGGTGAATTGAAAGTGATTTCAAAATTTATGCTACAATGTAATTTATAGCAATCAAGCAACTAAACAACAGCCAACACGAATTTTCGAGTTTTGCTCAGTTAGGTGACTTTCTTCAGTCAATGAAGAATAGAATGAGTTTTAAATTAAAAAGTTTTGGTTTATACCAGATACATCTTGTATAAAAACCGAGAAAAAATTTTCAAAATAAAATTTATTTTTTTACAATGCTTCGAAATATAAAGGAATTAGAATATTTTGAAATTGTTAAAAGAAACAATGCTATCAGCAACAGATACGTTTCATTTCACCTTCATTTTTCTTTTTCGGTTTGAAAAATTGTTTTATTTTTTGACCATAAATGGAGCTGACTTAAAATATATGACGCTTGACCAATTTGACGCGGGATGGATCCCAGAATCTTTGAGGAATAAATGCCAGACTAAGTGAAAAAGGTACTACGAGACCAGCAAGGAGGCAAAACATATTTTATGTCGCTAGAGTAGGGTTACCTGCAATGGGACTTCGGCTCCAGCGGCTCCAGCAGAAAACAAAGCACATGAAAAAACCTGTTGTAACTTTAATTGGCACATTGTTTATTAAAAAAATAAACCCGGTGTGAGAAAAAAACCATATTCAAATCTTAAAGGATCATTATTTGAGAAGATCAAATTAAACTATTAAATTTCCCAACCGAAAAGAAAGTCTCCTGAGTAGATACAATTGCACCGTTGAACCGATTTCTATTCATCACATTGTTTGTATATTGGATATTGCCTATGCTAGTTGGCTACTAGTTTATTAACAATTCCAACAAAAGAAATAGTTCGATCATCCTCTGTAATTTTCCCCATTCTTCTTCTTCTTCTTTCGGCTATCGAGCGGCTGCCGTTGCATCTATGGATGCGAATCGTTTCTTTTCGAATGCAGCGAAGAATGTGTGAACTCGTTACACCAGCATAAATTATTCCACTAATCGCAAATTATTCTCTATGGTGCGGTAATCGAGAAGACATTCTCAATTACACCTGCATGCCTGGGCATGGTTCGGAAACGGACATGATCATAGGCTGTTGTGAAAATGGTCAGGTATCAGAAATCTAATTTTCCAGGCTTTATAGTGAGAGCTGTAATTATGTCGGCCCGGTGGCTATATTCAACATGGCGACACGTTGTATTATCCAATTCGAACAATACACAGTGGTCAGTGTTTATAATGATCGCGGTATTATTGATTCATTATGCGTTAACGCGATGAATTGGTGGGCGGCTGCCTGCCGATCCTCCAGTCATGGCAAATATCGAAATCGAGATGAGATAGGTTGGTGTTTTTTTGTGTGGATCGTATGAGAAACTGTTTTTATTTGGTTCATGCAATTATTTTCTGTGATTAAATGTTAGGATATATGTAGATAGAAAACCTGCTATTACTTAGATCTAAAAGAATTAAATCACAATACGTCTGCGATAATTATAGTATGTACCTTGTACTGAGATTTGAGTTGGAGTCTCTCATTTTACGGTTTGAGCCATTCATCAACTTTATTTGGGCAGTGTAATTTGTTTTGGGAAATCGAGCTAATATTTTAGATTATGGTAGTAAGCCTATTATATGAATGCAATAAAATCTGATTTTTAGTGACTGTACTTCTATCAACTACATACAGCTCTTAACATCACACAGATCACTCTCAGTCAATCAACGTTAACTTGTCCTAATATGGTCATATTCATCATCAGTTCATGCGGGGATAAGCAAATTTTAAAAGAATCGTTATCGGAGACAGGGTTCAGATATCGTTTGAAGTGGCGCTACATAAATACACTGAGGTATTAAATGCATATATTGATAAAATGTGTGGACTATATGCACAAAAAAGTGCATGATTTCGAAAGGAAGAATTTAAGACTAGCAAAAATATAGGCGAAAAGGAAATACAATATTTGAAACAAACATTGGAGCCAAAAATGTTTATTTAAAGAAGAAAATGGAGAAATATGCTGAAAAATTTAAATAAGAATCAGAAAGTAAAAGGGAGTTCCACACCATTTTTCAAACCATTGGATATAATGAAATCGTAAAAAGAGTACTTTTGAAAAACAAAGTTTTATATTATATACTTTTCAATTATTTTAGCCCAACGTTTCTGAGCCAATACAAACACTATTTAAGCCAGCCGTAAAAAACTTTTTAAAGCAAAGATTAGTTTCGGGGTCAACTTTAAGTCTCGCAAGAACCATATTATAAACAAGAGCTTTCTCATCAAAAAAGGACATTGAAAGGTCATAATAGGATCCTTCATCTTCCATGTCACTGCCAAATTCTGTGTGTTTAGAATGTTAAAAATGCTGGAAATAATAATTTTGTCAGTCAAATCTCTGTATCGAACAAGTCAAAAGTGCAAATGTTAAATAACGTCAAAGCCACGAACGATGAAAAAATGAATATTGCACAAGAACTTAACTTTTTTTGGCTTTAATATACAAAACCAAAAGTGTGTGCAATGTGGCAATATAGTAGAAAACTAAAATCCATCTCTTCGAAACACCTTCAGCTGTTTATGAAAAATCACAATAGTCAATCTAACAAATGATTCATAGCAATCTCTTTAAAAAAATGACTAACCGATTTGACACCTTCATTGCTGCTATCAAAAGCTACATAGTCCTATATCCCAATCGGGATTAATTTCTCTTCGCAGTCGACCAGCTAATAATTCAAACAAATATTTAATCCATATTTTTGCGAGAGTAGCAGTTCAACATGAAATTCGCCATGCTCATCAACTAACCGCGGAACGAATTACTTAAGCGGGTTCGTATGCTATCCAAACCGAAATTCTCCAACGAATCATATTTATTTAGTAATCTCCATCAACGTGATGATTGCCTTATGCAACCCGGCACCAGGCTGCTTGGCGCATCCTGTTCAAGTGGCTTTGTCGATGATGAAGGTATCAAAATGCTGTTCCTTTTTTCGGGACGACTTTGTGGTGCATTGAAGAGAATCCTCTTATTGCGCATCTTTTGTTACTGTTTTAATCTCTGGAACTGATCGTGCCAGTATTGTTACAAAATGTAGTCAGAACGTTCAGATAATTGAAGTAACATCTTAACTAGAAATTGTGGTATTTCGAGACTTTGCAACTTAAATTTAAAATTTTGTACAGTGAAAAGAGAAAATGTTGGGCCGAAGAATTAATTAAAAGAAATGTATATGTACGAAAACCTGAACGAAATCATGTTTCGGCTTCAAATGTATTTTTATAAACTGATAGTTTTCGCTTAGAATGATAGTTTATTTAATAAGTTTTAAAGCCCCGCAATTATTTGCAGGTATTTTTTTAATGACTAAATATTTAATGCTCAACTGTTGTCTCACTCTAAGCAAAACTCATTCTTCAGTCTGATGTCAATATTGCACAAAATATCATATGATCTTCCCACAGAACAATTAGCTAATGGAACTCCCATGAAAGGACTAAACAATACCAGCGAGGCGTACGTGGGTGAACCTTTTTGATCAGCTTGTGGTCGTAAGACATAGAAAAGACACTTGATCATTTCGCTTGTAGAATCGTAGGGAAACGAATTTCGTACGGGTTGAATAAATCTCTTTTCAAAGATCTGAAAAGGATATTTAATACCTTTCAAGAACACTAAGTAAATGATGTAATCCCAACAAAGATCGGGGAGATATACAGACTTTGAAGTGGTATTCGATTTAGGTAGCTCAAGGTGCAATTGATCTTGTACGGAAAGGATTTGCGAAACACCTTGAACGAAATTAGATCCTAGTCGTTTGCTAATAAAAAAGTTACTTCTGTAATTAGACTGAACCTTACATCGTACCTATAGGTAGAGGATGAATTATGAATTAGAGAGGTAGAGGTAGAGGAAACAGCTACTGCCTGAAAGGTATCTGAAATATTTGTGCATTACAAAACGCCTTATTTACTCTTGTATTGTAGGTTTTCTGTAGAACATATGCGGATAAAGAAGCTGTTAACGTACGTATTTACACATATGTAGGGAAGCTTCCTGTATTTTTTTGATTTAATGATTAGCTTATATCTAGGAGTATACTGCAATTCAACCCTTGCGATTGTGATGTAATCTGATCATGGCAATTGTTAGATGAGCACGAGGGTTATTTTTCCCGAAAATATTTCATTTTAAAATCTCGAAAGTAGAGGTTTGTGTCGACAGTTGAATTGAATGATAGCACATTTGTTACAAAACTCTATAGCTTATTATTTGGAGTATTCGAATGTTGTTTTTTTCCTGAAAATGGATAATGGTTTCAGGCTATAGCTTTTACTCCTGAATACTACCAAATATTTCCAAATTAGAATAAGTTAAAAATACTGTTTTATATTTTTTATAATACGGGTTTAGTCATATCTTCCAAAGACTTAGTTCTTATAAAACTAGAAAGTTTGGTGATCACATGGTATAAACGGCTTTTTTGAAAATTATTTCATACACTGTTGCAAATGAGGTACGAATTCGGCATGAAAGAACGGAGAAATAAAACACAAGGGCAGTATGATGCTTAGGTCAAACCACCAACTCTCTGCGAATGAAATCTTTGATTCAGAGTATTCAAATTGAAGTATTATATAAGTATATAAGTGACAAATATTAACGCCAGCAAAATCAAAACGGCAACCTAGAGTGATAAAACCGCCCCACCACAAACGTGACCGGATATGCGCACGGGACGAGTCAACTCAACTCTAGTTTTTAGAAGGTCGGGTACCTAGATTCATGTACCACAGACTTTATGACGCTTTTATCATTTAGGGATGTGTGAAAGCAAGTGATTTTCCAATGAAATTCGATTTTGAATCAATTTGCTCAAAAATTAATATTTATATTTATTTCTATATACATGAATCTACGTATCAACAACTTAAGCTGTACCCCCACCTTCTAGTAACTAGATTTGAGTTGACTCGTGTCGAAACGCTTAAATGCATAGACGCTCGTCTGAAAAAATACTATTAGACTAGTGGATTGACATCAGGACTGATCAAGAGAAATTAGAGCAGACATGTGGCTTAGATTGGTGGAGTGTGTAACATTTAGGATGTAGTTTAGTATTTTCAAAAGCTTTAGGTTATTGAATTTATTCAACATATTGGGCCAGAAATATAGATTACGGTAGAAACTTGAGAGGAGAAAGTAAAAGAAGCGGCGAATATCGGCTGTTCGCAGATACAGGGCGATTCTATCGGGCTTCAAAGAAATCCTGCTGAAATCCAGGCTGCCGAAGAATTTGCTATTTAGAAAAGCACGTCACAAGATAATCTTAGCATCAACGAGGTCGCCACAGGCATGTAAAGTTGAATATGTTTTTCTGTCTACGAAATGTCCACGCGCTTTTTTGTATGGTCTCAACGCAGCGGTAGTGATGGGCTTCCGCATTTAGGCTGCTTTAATCGTGTTACAATTAGTGTTGGGCGTCATTGATATTTTTCGCAGTGAATGAGAAATCATTGGTAGCAGCAGTGCTTAAACATTCAAACTTAAAGTGAACGAAATCACAAAGAAGAAGAAGACATGACAAAACAAGTCACAGTAAAAAATAACAGCCATCAAAATCACTGTGACTGCAATCGCAGCGAACAAAATCACAGACCCAAAGAAATTTAAATGGACGAAAACTGTGATTGTTGTGATTTTTTACTGTTATTTTTATAGATGTGATTTCAATTACAGAAATTTCAATGGTTATTATTTTGTATGCTATCATTTTGCTTAGGCACTATGATTTTGATCGCTGTGATTTTTTTCTGACATGGGAATTGGGAAATCGTGTTCGACTTGACATTGTAGAAAATTTAATTCACATACTTTTTGAAGCTCTTATGTGCCTGCTTTCCAAAAACTCACTTGCCGAATACGGTTTCAGTTCAAACAATGTTAGAAAACTCTGTATTAGCTGCTCATATTTTATGTGACGAATAACTACGCAGAGCTGATAGAGGCTCATTGATTTTATCGATATCTTCATGTCTGTAATTCAAACTGTTATTCCCAAAATCTTTCAGATGTGCGTTAGTTTCATATTTCATGTATCTTATGAAATTAGAATCATCAACTCTTTGCACGTAGCTAGATACTATTTCAGAGTTAAATTCACAAATTATCGATCTAGAAAATTTAAAAACTCTTGCGAGTGGTAGCCCCAAATTTCTTTGTGTCCCTATAACTTCCAATGCAGTCATCGGATCAATACGAAATCATAAGTTTTTATAGCTCTTAGATTTTCAATGAAGCCTGAGTAGCCTAGCTAGTAAAGATCTAGCTTCTTGTGTGTGAGGTCCCTGGTTCGAATCCAGGTTTGAACGAGGATCGGTGCACCAAGCTTTGAGTTCACCTAGCTCTGAATAGGTACCTAAAAAGTAATTAATCAATCAGGGGTAAAGTCTGTCGTGGAACTAATCACTCCACATTCGTATTTATATCGAATGTAAATTTTTGATCAAGCTCTCTACCAGCTTGAACTTCAAATTCATACGTTTTCAAGCCAAATCTATATTTTTTCGAGTGAAAGTCATACATTTTTAAGGTAAATTCATGTTTTGCGAATCAAGTTCGTAAACTATGATTTGAGTCCAGAGTTATTAAAAGCAGGAAATGCAATGTCTTGACGTTTATCATTCATAAACTTTTGAATTGAGTTCAAAGCAATTCATTTCAAATTTGAAATGCAAATGAGATGTTTAAAGTTATGAAAATTCCTTGCGCAAGATATACATTTTATTGGTGTATATTTATGTCTATACATATATATTTGATGATGATGAAATCAGAGCGAAAAAACATCAGACTGATAATCCTTCGTCTTTAATACAGCTGATTATGAATTTTTTGGTCGAATACGATCGCAAATAGTATCCCATAAATTTTCAAATGGTCTGAAAATAACTTTTACACACTATCACTTTGAGCTTCACCACTATAGGAGATGCTATGTGTTAGGTAGAAGTAACTAGGTTAAGGTTAGGTTAGGTTAACGTGGCTGCCGATCTTCAGAGGCCTGACGACCAGCACACATAGGCACAGGAGAGGCCCGTTGTGATACCACAATATTTTAGTGACTCTCTTCTACTCACTAAAGTCAGGAAACCATTTGCTTCCTTTGAGAAACCGGACTATCCCCTTTAGCTTTACTAGGGAGAGTTCCGTCAGGTTTGAGAGAAAGGGTGCACCAAGTGCCGCCAGTCTTCTCCTTGCCAAAGCCGGACACTGGCACATGAGGTGTAGGACGGTTTCCTCCTCATCCTCAGAGCCACAGCTCCGACAGAAGTCATTAAACTCTACGCCCAAACGTTGTGCATGCCGTCCTATCAGGCAGTGGCCCGTTAGAACGCCCACAGTGCAACGAAGGGCGCTTCGAGTTAAACCTAAAAGCTGCCTGGTGCGATGCGCATCCATGGATACCCAGGACTGCCTTGTTATCACACAGGAAGATTCATCTGCCCAGGACTTCTTAGCGTCCTCAAGATATTTTTGCCTTATGGCCAGTTTGACCGATGTCATCGGTATACCTATTGAAAAGGAGCAAGAGACCTCGGGTAGCAAAGCTCCAAGCCTTGCTAGCTCATCGGCCTCACAGTTGCCCTGAAAACCCCTATGTCCAGGTACCCAAATCAATTGAACAACCGAATGTCTCGACATCTCCCTAAGAGATGCACGGCATTCAGCAACAATCTTGGACATTGTACAAGGACCAGCAAGGGACATAATAGCCGCTTGGCTATCTGTGAAAATACCAATATTGACCCCGAATATTCGATTACACAGAAGCCATTCGACTGCCTGATAAATAGCCACTACCTCCGCCTGAAAGACACTACAGTGGTCTGGTAGACGGAGGGACAGCTTGAGATTCAGCTCATCTGAGTATACACCACTCCCAACTCTATTGTTTAGCTTTGAGCCGTCAGTGTACACATGGATAAGCCCATTTTCAAGGGTGATACCATCACACCATTCCTCCCTGCATGGAATGCGAGTTGTAAACTCCAAATCCAGTATGCATTGTGGGGCGATGTAGTCAACAACCGCTGGTGCGGGTACTCCCTCGGCCAAGATCCTCGCATGACCGAACTCTGTCCTATTCCATGCTGAGATACAATTTAGTCTCACAGCTGCAAGATTAGCTTGCTGTGAGATCAGTAGGTTGGTTGGAAGCCAATGTAGCAGCACAAACAGTGCCTTAGTAGGGGTGGAGCGGAGCGCTCCAGTTACCAGTAGTGCAGCCATTCTCCGCACTTTTTCAAGCTGCCGTTTGCAAGTAGCCTTAAGAGCAGCCTGCCACCAGAACGCCACCCCAAACAAAAGAACTGGCTCCACCACAGCAGTGTAAAGCCAAGCAACAGTACGAGGCTGCAATCCCCAACTCGCCCCTATGGCCCTTTTGCAGCAGTAAAGTGCGTTGAAAGCCTTCCGAGCTCTTTCTGCCACATTGTACGTCCATAGTAACTTCGAGTCAAGGATCAGCCCTAAGTATTTGACCTTCTGGCTCAAGTTAATGGAGACTCCATTCAATTTGGGTAACTCAAAATCAGGAACTTTGTACCTCCTTGTAAACAGCACTAGTTCCGTTTTATTAGGATTCACATTCAAGCCGCACTCACGACTCCAACGCGAAATTATGTCAAGAGAGTGATTTAACCTCTCCGATAGCGTAGATAAATACTTTCCCGACACTGAAACAGCTATGTCGTCTGCATAAGCAATCACTTTGCAGCCGGCACGGTCCAGCTTCCTTAGAAGAGTATTCACCGTGATGTTCCACAACAGGGGAGAGAGAACTCCACCCTGAGGTGTGCCTGTGCTGACTCCTAGTCTTACGCTGGCATTACCCAGCGTAGAGATTACAACTCTACTTTTGAGAAGCTGCACAATAAAAGCAATCAGCCGTTCATCCACATGCATTACCGAGAGAGCCTCAACAATTGCGTTAGAATTAACGTTGTTGAAAGCCCCCTCGATGTCCAGGAAGACAGCAAGCGTATATTCCTTTAGAGCAAGAGATTTCTCAACTTGGTCAATAAGGACGTGAAGAGCAGTCTCCACAGACTTGCCTTTGGTATAGGCGTGCTGTGACTGCGAGATCAACATAGGATCGATTGATCGTTTAATATGGTAATCAATGATCCTTTCCAAAATCTTAAGCAGGACTGAGTTAAGACTTATTGGACGATAGTCCTTTGGCTTAACATGAGAGACTTTTCCTGCTTTCGGAATAAACACAACTCTAGTTTCCCGCCAGCTGGTGGGAACATACGAGAAGCGTAGGCAAGCGTTATAAATCTCCCTGAGCCATGGTAGCGATACTTCTATGGACTGCTGAACGTCAGCCGCAAGCACGCCATCAGGGCCCGGGGATTTAAACGGCTCAAAGGAGTTAATAGCCCACCTCAGCTGAGAGTTTGATATTCTGAATTTAGTAGTACCGTAATTTAGTTCCGTTTGGTGCACTGTCCTTATAGGGCAATAATTACCCGGGAAATGTGCGTCCATAAGAACGTTTAGAGTATCTGCACTCGAACTAGTCCAAATGCCCTCAGGGTTCATTATGCACCCCATAGCCTTTGGTGTCGTGCTTAAGACCTTACGAAGGCGATTTGCCTCGCTGAGACTCTCTACATTTCCACAGAAAGATCTCCATGAGGACCTCTTAGCCTTGCGTATGGCATACTTAAAAGCCTTCAGCTTCGTTTTATACACCGACCAGTCATTAGATCTTTTCGAGCTATTAAACTCCCTCCTACATTCTCTCCGCAGGATGCTGATTTCCATACTCCACCAGGGAGGCTTAGGATTGCCTCTGGCCGGGGGTGGCTTACATGCTTCCCTAGACGCGGAGTTGAGAGAACTAGTAAGGGTGTCAACCGCCCGATCCAATTCATGGTAGCAGTCAATGCTCCTAGGAGCAGTTTCCAGTGAGGATCGTACCAGAGACTTAAATAGCTTCCAGTCCGTCCTCTTTCTGTTGATAAAGGCTGCCTGCATAGCAGAGCTTCGGCCAGCCACGTTATACGATATGTACCTATGATCAGAGAATGAGCACTCTTGTAGAACCCTCCAGTCAC
Organism: Nemotelus nigrinus; assembly: GCA_947369275.1. Classification (NCBI taxonomy): domain Eukaryota; kingdom Metazoa; phylum Arthropoda; class Insecta; order Diptera; family Stratiomyidae; genus Nemotelus; species Nemotelus nigrinus. The sequence continues at coordinate 15,994,373 of OX376375.1, forward strand.
GGAGAAGATGCGAGTGCCGCCCACTAATCAAAGTAACATCAAGAACCTCCCTGCGGTTTGAGGTAAGGAAGGTTGGTTCACTACCAGTATTGGCAATAAAAAGGTCGTGGGCCAGGATGAAGTCAAAAAGTTCCTCACCTCGGCCATTAGTGTTGGAGCTACCCCATACTTCATTATGAGCGTTGGCGTCAGTCCCTAGAATAAGAGGCACACCAATCTTTTTGGCTTCAGCCACAACACCCTTGACAATGTTGCAAGGTGGGCTACCGCCATGATCGTGTGCCATGTAGCAAGAAACAAACCAGTATGGTATCTGGTCGATTTCCACTGCAACAGCCATGTTATCCCTGTCACTGAAATTGTGTAGTACAAGGACGTTTATGGTTTTCTTGACAAGAATGCAGACACGTGGCTCATGTAAGCCATCGGGGACCACTAGTCTGTATCCCTCAGTGCGTAACCCGCAAACCCGGTTTTTAGCAACCCATGGTTCTTGGATTAGAAGTAACTATTACTGTCGTGATTTTCAAATGATATGATGGTTGTGTCGAGTACTCAGTCATTGGTTTTGAAAATGCAGTAGGAACTTTTTGCCATTAATAAGAAAGTGTTACACTCCTTGTTATTTTCAAAATAAATTCTATTCAGCTCATGTAATGAAAATGAAAAAAAACACACCGCTCTCATTAATTCATTACCTTTCATTCTAACTACAAAGTACATTCAATACATGCAAATATTGGACGCTTTGTTTCGATTTTTCATGAACACCTGTCTAACATTGTACACAAAATACTTATTATAAATTGCTAGAAAAGAAATGTATTTTCCTAGTAATTATATAATTTGCATTGCTTCAACGGAATCAATAATTTCCCTTTGACTTCGGTTTCGCCTCGCTTCGATTCGAATTGTGGTCAATTGTGGTTCTTGTTTTCGTTTGTTCAGTCTGATTGCGTGATCTTATGATCCTTGTTCGCTTCGAAACAGAACAAAGATATTAAAATTTCATCGAAATGATGGGAAAATTATTGATTACAAAGAGTCCAAGGTATGATGTTAGATCTGGTAATTTTGTAAGTAATCCAAAGTAGTGAGTGAGCTTGGAAACAGGTGCCTCGTACGCAAATGGAAAAAGTTCTATCAATATGGAGACAGTGCCAGTTAGAATTATTCAGACGTACGTTTTTTTCAGGTGGCAATAAAATGTTCACTGATGTGGTTAAAGTGACGTATTCAAACTGGAAGTAAAAATAAATTGTATGAAAAATGCCCTTGAGATTAATTTTGATGTCGACATCGGTATATATTAGCGGTTTAATTTCTTAAACTCAAATGTCTAGATTTTCTAATTTTAATTTTTAAACTCTACGTTATATTTTCGGTTTGATTCTTAGTTATAATTTAATAATATATCTCTGGAATAACTTATGATTCGAATACTTAAACGACCACCCACTGTATCTACTATACAATTACTCCTCATCATAACATCCCGGTTGGTTTCTTGATCGGTCGAAAGCATATCATTCAGGCATCTGGAAATTTTCCCAGCGTATTAAACTGTTTAGAGAGCGAATGCTTGTTTCAGCAGCAATAATAGCTGTAAAGAAAACAACCACAGTCCGCACAACCACAGTAACAGTAGCCGTTTTTCTAATATTTAATAACCGCGTGATGCGATAGCGAACAGAAACATATGTACCCGGTCAAACAGTCAGTCGACAGAGCTGCCTGAGGATTTGTTTCTTCTTCGCTGAACGGACGCGCACTGTTAATGAATAATTAAGAATGACAATAACATTGCAACCTGGCAGGTATACTGTCTTGATGGTTCGCAAATAACAAGCTTTGAAGGCTTATGACTTCGATTCGATGAACGTTAATTTAGCGAGCTGTTTGCGGTTGAGGTTTGATTTTGTTTTATAGTTTACAGCAGTTTCTCAATGCATGCGACAGGATATGATGGTTAGAAATACGAAGGGAGAGTGAAAATGCAGGATTTGTCCAGATATTTGATTTGTTTAGTCGGAAATGTAGAAACAAGGGATGTGCTAAATTTATTTGAAATTAAGGATTAATTCCTGGCTAAGTATTCAGTTGTTATAAATATAGATGCCCTCGTACGTATCGTTAAGGGGCAAAGGATATTTTCGCTTTGGAAACAATTTAATTTCCTGCCATCATTGCCATAATTATATTTCCAATTTATATAACGTGTTTCTTTAAGTCCATGCTACCTATACAGGCTTAAGCATGGCATTTGATAAAATTGATCAAGAAAATGTTTCGATTTTACGTGTTTTTCACACACAATCAAAAAAAGCATGGGAAAAAAAGGATCTTTAAAACAGGTTAATATGTCTTCGGTGAGCACTGACAAACCCAAAACCATTCAAATATCGAACTTTTATGACAAAATGAAAAAAAAAATCAGCTTCCACCACTTACCATTGGGCTAATGTAACTTCCGAAATAAATCTGGTCTTGCTGAAGTGTTGAATCACTAACTAGTCTAGTCGATGAATAAAATATGTTTTATTTTACTTTGAGCTAATGGCTAGTTTTCACAGCCATACAATTACGTGAAGCAAATTTTTTACTTATTTATAAAACAAGATTAGAGCATGATACGTTATTTCCACATAATTGTAGTACATGTGCTTCAATTTTTTACCAACCGGAAAACATTACACCGATTTATGCCTTAGGGCTCATCATAGTTGCAGTGTTGATCACAAAACCAGTATTTAAACTGCACTGTGTTAATTATGTTAGCACAGTTTAAATAGAAGTAATGATGATATGCTTGTTCCCAAACTGGTCATTTTATGTGCAGCTTATGCTGCACAAATGGAATACATTGGAAATTAGTGACAAGCAATTTGTTTTGAAAGGTATAAAATGAGGCTATGACTTTGAAATTTCGGTAGATTAATTTCACTTGTCGCTGAAAGATATTATTATTTTCTTCAAAAATATGAAAGTAAGTACAAACAAATCACTTTTGGGATAAGTTGTCACTGATTATTCTAATTTTTGGTAGCTCATCGCGTTAATCGCTCTAGTTGCTTTCGCAGTTGCTACTGATGCTCACCCTGGCACTGTTGTTCATTATTCGAGAACCGACGTTGTTCACGATCCACTATATTATTCGGTTGCAGCTCCAGTTGCCCATCCTGTTCCAGTTGCCGTTGGCTCAACTTACCCCAGGACTCTACTTGGATCTTTGATTCATTCAATACTTCCAAGTGGCTCAGTTCATGTTTCATCGCCAGCAGCTGCAGTTTCCGTTAATTTATCGGGCTAAAGATGTTGTGTTATGTAAGCTTAAGAAAAAATAGTGCTTTTTATTTTCAATAAATAGTATATTTCAAGTGAAGAGTTAGGAGCTGTTTCGTAGATTGAATGCTTTCAAATTAAAAGCTTTTGCTTTCAATCAACCGTTATTTTCTTCATGACACAGATGATTTCATCTTTAAATATGGTATAATTAATTATAACAATTAGTTCTTGGAGTTTGAAGTTGGTAGAGCTCTGTTTTCGTAATCGAAATTTTCTCGAGTAAAGGCTAGTACTGAGTTAATCGTGAAGCTAAATTTTGACATGTCTCCATTATCTGGCCATTCTTTCGAGCCAAAGTTTTGGCAATGGAGAAAAGCAGAGACACTGCTCATTCTTGACGGATAAAATGTCAAGAATTTAAATTTTCGATCGATTTTCTTATTGGAAAGACATTTGCACAATTCAATTTTCAAATTCAAACACTAAATGTCTTTTTTTAGCTTGAAGGAATGAACTGCACATACTAAATTGGTGTGAAATGATTGGAGACATGTGTCAATGTCATCTATATTTTCAAAGCGAAAGCAACTTCAAAGCAACTTTTCATGCACAAAACTGAGTACAACTCTAGCTTATTTTCAAGCTAAATTTCCCCGAAATAGATTTCACGTGAAATTTTGTATGAGAATTTCACGTGTTTTACAGATTTTTTCTTTACGGACTTTGAAAGTCCACGCTTGTATGACCATTTTATCGGCGTGCAAATTTTGAGTCAAGAGCTCTAAACATCTGTAACCACGCTCGGACAAGCATCCGAAAACATTCTCTTTCACTGGATGTTTAACACAGCGCAGAATAAAATGTGTACTGCGGGTAATTCAAGTTTGCTTCAGCCGACCCTCCGCTTAAATTGCTTTATCGAAAAAAACATTGAAAAACCTTATTCATAGTCCAGGCTTTGTTTTTTTCCAACTGTTTCTCATGTGGGAAATACATATAGGCCGAGACCAGGCGAGCCGAAGTCAGACGAGACCGCGAACATGTGGACGGCATTTGACAGCTCGTCCGAAATCGCTTTGGCTCGTGCTCAACATCCATTCCGATCGGAAAGCGGACGAGCGCCTCTGACACCTGTCAAAGTCGCTTGTCTGGACCGTCCACACACTCGGCTCGCCTGGGCTCGGCCAATATCTATTTGGCACATCAGAGAGAGAAAAAACGTTGCGTAGCATTTTTGAATACTTTGTACAAGCTAGTTTGTTTGACACCAATTCCCAAGTATGAGCAGGTTGGTTTAAATGTGACCGCAGTCCTCGGTGGATCTTTCTGTTGCAAAAAATTTAAGGCCATCGGTGTAAAAAAGACATTTACATGAAAGACGTGGTTGGAGATTATTCACATAAAATAAGAAAGGAAGAGGTCCTAGAAGAGATTCTTGTGGAAGTCTAGTGTTGGGTTTAAAAGGAGTACATAAGGAGGACTTACATTGAGCACAGTTAGATCCACCAAAGAGATAGGATTGTAACGATTGTATAACAGGAAAGGAAAATCCAAGATTCTGTGATTTTCAGGAGAATGTTGTGGTCCACATGTCCAATGATAATTCTTTATATATGGCGTGTACTTTAAATCGCTTGTCAACAAATTTGGCAACGTTATTTGTGAAGTCCGCTAAATTTGTAGACGTAGAGGACATTTGTGGAATTAAGTGATTATATTCGTTGGCAATGATATCATGAATATGTCATTGTAAGACTTTGGACAGCGCTGGCGAAGTGATATCGGCCGGTAATTGGTAAAGCTACTAGATTTGAAAGTTGCTTATTTAAAATGAAGTTGGAAGTATGTCTTCAGAAAGAATTTTGTTGAATATGATAGATAGAAACAGGCTCAGAAATTAATTGGTCCTTCACGAAAACAAAAAAGAAATGGTGGAAGAGCATTCAAGGTGCCACTGGATGATGGTTTCAGTATTTTCACAATTGTTTCAATAGTTGATGGGCCCAACATCGTGATTGCAGGCAATCGATAATCATTAAATTCAAGTGGAATTTGGTTTGATGGAGATAAAGGAATGGCAAATGCACTAATTGGGCGCTGCGACATGTTTGAGGATTAGTGTTAATTTACTCACCCAATTTCATACTATGAAGTAAGTTCTCAGTAGTTGGTAGCTGCTTACAGTTGGGACTAAAATAGTTTAAACTTACCTCTCCGCAGAGAGGATTCTATTTGCGATCATTTATAGTTGAAGTCCAGGTCGTGTGGGCATTTTTCTCGGTACTTGTTTTTGTGGTGAAGGTTTAAATTGATAGAATTATTTAACTAAGGAGGTTGTTTTTATCGTCGAGGATATGCAATTGGAATAATTAAAGAAAAATGTATCCAAAGCATCCAGAACTCTATTGAAATAGTTGACTGAATCATCATAGTGTAGCGCTGATAATAGATTAGCCCCATCAAAACACCTTTAAAAGGAGTTAAAGCCATCATAGTTGCTGCAAAAAAAAGTTATAGTTAGGATGTTTTCGTAAGGAGTCTGAGTTTAATGTATAGCCATTTAAACATTTGAAAAACTAAGAATGAAGTACTGATAAAGTAAGAATAGTATCAGTTTTTACTATCTTTAGTTTGTATTTAACTGTACACATACTTTTTCGACTGAAGTTTTTTTATGTTTTTCTGTTTTGTTTTATTTTTTGGTGTTATAAAAATGTGTAAGGTTAGCATTTCCATAACGCCAGAATGAGTTTAAAATAAATTTTAGGTAGAAGTAAAAATGTACTAAAAACCACTTCTACTCAAACTTTTTCTAGTGTTCATGACGCTCGTTTCTCGATAAAGTACTCCAGGATTGGAATTTTGCTAAATCAGTTACTTCTATTTTTTTCTAAAGTAAAGAGAAAACTTAGGATGTATTTCAACTTGTTGATAGATATTTGCTTTTCGGAAGTAACCTTCGAATATTCATCGGCTCTCAGTAATTCTCTAAAGTTTATATTTGTGATCAAATTGACATACATACGTACCTATGAATGTATTTCTACGCCAATTTTCAAACACTTATGTCAATCCAATAAAAATCTCTACAAGCATCTGCCTAAAGTCCAATAAATTTAAAATTGCTCTCTAATCCTGATAAATATTTTTCCAATCTTAAAAACAAACATTTCCGTATGAAATTTTACGAAAATGTCATTTGTTAATCCGGCGTAGAAATGTATTCGTTGTTCAATAATCTTTGAATAGACGATAAACAAGTTCTATGTCATTCCGCAAACACGCATAATGACAATGTCTCAATAAAAATGAACCCTGTTCGCATCAATCGAGCCGCCATTGAATAACCTGGCGGAACTGTGATTGTAAATGGATGGATATGCAAGGAAAGAGACGATTTTATTTCATTAGAAGCAAAACAGAGGTTGAAAACCTCAGCAGTTGGCGAGCTGAACAGTTGGTTTTTTTTTCTTGGGTGGTTTATTATATAAGTTGCTTATTATATACTATATGTAAAAACTTAACTAAGTAGTGTCCAAAATTCTACTGACTTTTTTTAGTTTTTTCATAATTTAAAATAAGATACAAATCAGCTGATTTTTGGGTTAATAAATTCAGTTGCTCTCGCGTTTAGAAAGCAAAATATTCTAATCTATTTTTTTTTATTGAATTACAACTTTTTCCTTTAAAAGAGATTCTGCTATTTTTAACTTTATTGTTACATAAAACCACCATACCTGAAAATATAACAAACAATCAAAAACAATAGAAGTTTTGTATTGTAAATAACCAAAAAACATAAACTTATTATGTTTTTAGATTTTTATTATGTTTTAAGAAGAAATATTTAAAAAAATAGTTTTTTATTGAATTGTTGATGATCCGCTTTTAAAACCACTACAAACAAGGTTTACCACCACTTCATCAGCAAATCCATAGCACACATACACCCGAATCGAACCCCTAACCAATCCCATTTCAATCGCAAAAGTGTCATTGCAATATTCTGACACTAGGAAATAGTACGCATCTCTGGCACAGTGCAACCCTCTGTAAAGTGAGTGTTATTTTAATTCATTGGCTTCAAACTAGCCGAACAAAGCGTACCTCAGTCGACAAAGAAATGCCAAAAGTCAACCAACCGTGTACACAATTAGCTTCGAATCGACGATGTACCGTTTTGTGGCACACTGGCCCCTCTGATTGTCACTTAACAAGCCTCTAAATATTCATCCGGAATAGGACAAGATACAACTGGTCTAAATCCCTTTTCCCAAATCCGCCATTGAAAGAGTTCATCACTTTTTATTGTTGTAGTTTTAGAAATAAGAGAGAAGCATAAAAAAATGCAAGATCGAATAAGAGTCTTTACGATTTTCAAGTTGACAATGATCCTCTTGTAATGGATATCTTTTATGATGAGGATATCGGTGGAGTTAGTGTTTTTACGGTTTGATAGTTTCAATCGGAACTATTTGGTGAGGATCACATTGGGATTTGTGGAGAGTAGTATTGTAGATGTACATAAATAATATGAGACAGTTCAGTATTCATGAAGAGAGTGGTGTAGTGATGAGTCGAGCCCATATTATGCAGTTGAGAGTCTGTAGACTGTATTATGCATATTTTGAAGAAGTCCTATTATTAGTAATGTTTTGTCAGAGTGAGTAAAAAAAACAAAGCTTGAATTAATTAATTTGAAGGTTGAAATTAATAATGGTTAACAAAGGATATACAAGGACATTTATTTCTTAGCACTTAGTATATTCAGTTCGATTGTATTGTCATCTGACATAAATGGGTCTGAAAACTGAGCTATTGCCGTCTGACATGACTCAATGTTAAATTCGTGAAATGTGGTGGAAAAGCGACACATTTTTGCATTCGATTTTACTGAACTCTAGCCTCATGTAAGGGTTTCGCAATGACCGACCGAGAGGAGACAGTCGTAGTCCCCTTACCTCTTAACCTAATTTGGCCTGAAAATACGCAGAGCTTTCACATAATTATTTTTTTCTCGCGCATTGGTTCAAAAAAATTATTTCACCTGAAAAGCATTAGTTAGCCTTCCTAAACTATGCATTTCTGAATTGTCTGGCGGTCAAAAAAAGGAAAATAAGTAAAAAATATGTCTAGCTGCAGTTTTCTGACAACTTTTTGAGAAGAAGAAAAAAGCGGCTAAACAATTTCCTATTAAACTTGGATGCACAATTTCATAGAAGACCGTCTGCCCCCTGTTTTAATTTATTGCAGCTAGCTGATTTTATTACTAAAGCCAAATGAACACTTTAAGTATGTAAAATCACTAGAATTATCAACGGTGAATAGAAAATCAGTGTTCGTGTTTTTATTTGCCGTTTACCAATGAAGTCACTCAAAACGAGAATATTGTTCATTAGAAAATTTTTACAATTGTAGAAGTTAGATGTTATTTGTTTATAAGAAAGAAATATTTAACCAAATAATATTTAACGCATTCGAAATTGTAGATTCTTCGCAACCATGTTTTTTTTTTTAAATTAAAGCATATAACTTTTTTCTGATTCGAGCTTATAATCTGCATTACGTATTATGAATCAATAATCTCAACGATTTCTTTGTATATGCCCTTAAATAAAAATGTCCATATTTTTCTTCCCTTTACAATCGAAAACCATCCAAAACACATTAGCAACGCAAAAATTTTGCGCTCATTCACATATAAAGTTTCTTCACATTGAATCGATCGTCATCAAAACACTGTACGGTACCATTATCAGACCGACACTGGCACACAAAATCCGATGACAACCAAAATGTCCGATCAACAAGATAAATGAAGCTGAACAATAGCAAATGACCACTGAATTATATCCGAAGCCGTCTGCAAATCGAAAAACGATTTGTGGAAAAGGTAAAAACATGTATGGCAAACACCGAATAATACATGAAACGTACCGAAACGTACAAAGGAAGAAAATATTACATTATGAATGCGGTTTCAATGCTCAATTGTTTAGAACTTTGATGACCACTAGTGTTTATCAGCTTCAGTGTTTATCAGTTTTTAAGCTCACACACAACCGAAAATAGATGAAATCGTTTTCGTTAATTATCTTGGAAAAGTTTGTGGTTTCAGCATAAACAATGGACTAAGCGCGTTGAACAATATGTACAATACTTTTGAATTGATTACAAAACGAAATCTTTTCAATGAGTTCAGGTCAGTTGAGTGCTTTGTGTCAACATGAGACAATGCTTCAAAACAAGATAACATTATTTGTATTGAAAGCGAGAGAAATGAATCATGCGTCCTTCAACGGGAGCTTTTTGCAATTCGAACTGAAACAAAAGACTTAAGCAAGTAACCCGAAAATGTTGTGGTGAATTGAATAAATGTAGTTGAATGACTTCTAGTAAATTTTTATGTGATTGCTTCAAACCACATTAGATGTGTGGTTGCGATTTGTAATGTAATAAAATAATTTTTCCTATGTCTACCAGCTATATTGAATGTTGATGAATGTCATATCTATTTTAGACGCAAGTCGGCGGCATAGTTCTCACGTCAAAATCATATCATTTGAAAATTGAATTGTCAATAAAAAAAAATCGATTAAAAATTGTAATACCTGGCATTTTATCGGTCAGTTATCAGTAGAGTCCGCTTTTTTCCATTGTCAGAATTTTCACTGCAAAAAATTACCACATAATCCAAACTTGTCAATTAAGTCAATACCAGCCTTAAGAATTCAAGGATTATCTCAAATCTTCCTTTGAAATTGTTGTTGGTAGCTGTGTTTTCTTAGGTTAAAATAAAAAAGTGTTCAGCTCGTCATACTATAGTTTTACTATAATACTCGCTCTACGTTCTATTTGTTCTATTGTAGTTAGTATTCCAAGGTTTCCACAAACTTACTAAAATAAATAAAATTTGCATAATAAATATTCACTTGTCGAATACAGGTGTTTTAGATTTGTGAACGTCTGTAAAATTAGGCTTCAAGCCTCTACTGAGAGGAAGTACACAATAAATGTTTTGGCAGGTGGCAACCCTTAAAGCTTGCCTACCTCTATAAATTTTCAGGATGAGTTTGGCCTCACCGTGAATTAAAATTGGTTTACTTTTGGCTTTGGTGGCAGCAAAGAGCTACCAGCAACATACATTTTTTTATTTTTTTAACGACAGACGCTACAATTATCATTTAATCTAATAAACATTTACAATTAAAAATTGGCAAATGTTTAATTTTTACAAGTTTTGGGAATGTTTTGAATGGTGATTCCAAAAATCGTTCTATCCTGTCAATTCCGGTGCGTGTATCGTATAAAAACAAAATTCTCGAGACATGTTGATCTTGAAGTATTGCCAGCTCTAAGCATTTTTATAATTTTTGTAATAAGAGATATTCCTATAAAATTTTCATACGATAAACATCTTGTAACGAAAATAAGTGACAAGTGTTTTACTTTTCTGAATTTCGAAACGTTTGCGAGTGATAACCTTGAAAACTTTTTAATTTTGAAAACTTTTTAATTAACTAGTGATAAAAAAGCAAACGTAGGCTAGGTACATAAAAATGATACTTCTGTTTTGAAAGGATATTTTGGAAAAAAGGATAATTCTGTTTTGAAGGGATATTTTGCATATCGCGGGTGAAAAGTGTTGGCATGCTGTTGAGCATCTTGCAGCATCTATTTATGGCTCATTATATCTAATGACACTTACGGGCTGATTAAGTAAAAACCAATCCTTATGTAGTCGACATTAACAGCGTCTCTAATCACATCGAAACTGCGTTCATGCATTCAAAAAATACTCCTTTACTTTTCTTCGAAAATTAGTCTCTCTAGCGATTTCGTTGCTCTAGAGTTTTTTATATTCATACTGATGGGCTGGAATCTGCCAAAAATCAATTTTTACTTTTTGCTTGGAAATATGTATTTATTCTATTATTTAAAAAAATTTTAGTTTATGCAAACAGGCTTAGTCTTCTAAATCCTGCGAAATAATTTTCAAGGATCACGGCTATGCTCATGCTTAGTTTATGACGTTATTAAGCGCTACTAACTTTAGTCTCGACAATTCAGAAAGATGGACTAGTTATACGTTCACATCTTATAATTGAGTGTCTACGTTATAATATGTGCAAAGCCAATAAAAATATACTGCAAATTATTTGAAAATTTTGCCTAACAATATTCATTATCTATTATCAAGCTCAAGCTGAAGACTTTCCAAATCCTTAGCATCGTAAACTTCAACCTACCAAATTTTGTCCCACAATAACTAAAAACCTCCATCGCCAAATAACAAATATGTTTAATTTTACTTTATTTATGGTAATATTTAATTTATTTAATTTAGCAGAAACTGGTATTGTATGTTGTTAATACGCCTTGCTTTGGTTTAAAGTAAATAATCGATAGAAATCATAAAAATTTAAATATTTATTGCTTTCAACCTCATGAGCAGTAGATTTGTTGAAGTGCCAGCGTATATATTTAAATGAGGTGGCAACGAATGGAAAATGGATGCAAATGAAAATTCTTGGTAGACATGATTATTTGACAAATTCTTATCATTGGATAATAATATCCTCCATTGAAACCTAAACTGTTTGATTGGCTTTCGAAATTTTGATTCAATATTTCACTAAAAGTAGGTAGTAAAGAAACAAAGTTTTTCATGCAACCAAGAGGTAATTTAGCTTGAAACTAACCACAATTCCGTGATGGACAAACTGGACACTTAAGCACATATTATAATTATTGCAATAATGCTAACTAGTTTATTTTTGCGTCACTGCGGCATGAAGTTTCACCTTCAATTGAAACTATTTGGATCCAGTTCCAACAGATGCCACCATGGTATGCAGCATAATCTTTACTGAAGATACTAGCACATTTTGTCCAGAAAACCTCTGCAATGCCAGCAAAACCAAAGCTAGCCCTGGCAATGATACAATCGTCAGATATGGCAATTCAAACTATTTTTGTTGGAAACTGCATTACGCGGAATTTGTCATTTAAAACACGCATCGTACAACATGATGAAGCAGAAAATAAATTCTGCATATATTCAACGAGAGAACTCATTCATTAGATTCTTCTGCAAAAACTATCAAACGTCGTAGCGTGGCGTTTGGCGACATTTAATGATATTGTAATCAAATGTTGGTAGTTTTAGTGAGTAATGCATGTTTAACCCTTTCATTGCTCAATTCCATTGATTTGCATTGAATTGGACCTTTGACAGGTCATGTTTTTGGTGAATTTTTCGTAGGTCTGTGATTAATACAGTGGAAATGGCAACAAAGCTCTGCCTACATGTTCTCATTTATACGATGTGCTGACGGACATTTGAGTTTTTGAATATGGATATCTTGATATTAAACGACTAGTAACGACATAGATCCGGAAGTCGAGTAAAAGTCTCTTTCCCAATAGCATTTGCTGATATATGTATGACACGAAATTATCTCGAAACAATCGATCATGTTTACAGATAATTAATAATATATTGCTTCAAAAATTGCAATTGAAACTTACTATCAAACTAAGAGTTAATTGTAAACAATACCAGTCACAAAGCGACGAACATGATATGAAGTCAGAATGCGAAACGAATTCGCGAATTCTGTGAATTGAAAAGACCTCCCCGTAACTAATAACTGCTATTTATGTAGAACACAGTAATTTGCATCTAAACGCATGTCATATTATTCTTTGGTGTACTATATAATGGCCTAACGCCGAGATAACTGGTATCAGTTTGAAAGCTTCCTAACTCCAGTCGGGTTGAAATTGAAATATTCTTGCAGTGAATTTGAAACTCAAATTTAAACCGAAAAATGAATAATTTCGCTGCTAATTGTGTAGCGCTGATTGGATTAGTTGCTGTTGCACAGGTATGCTCATCATATCTGGCAATAAAACTACCATTTATGTATTATAAAAAGTGCAACGCATTCGAAAATTAAACATTGTGACAGCATTTTAGCTAACTAGCTTAGCGGATTCTACTAGGTTGATTTATTTTCCATATATTTTCAAAATTTCAGCAAATATTAAAATTTCTTAGAAATCCATTTTATTGTAAAACTTTTCATACTTGATATTTTAGATCTACGTCCATGGTATACCCGCTGATCCGCACATGAAAGCTGTTGCTGAACAGTGCCAAGCATCAGAACATGCTACTCCAGGTATGCATTATTGTTTGTGAAAATCGCGAGAACTCTGTAGTTTACTCTTTAGTTTGACAATTTGTTTTTTTTACAGCTGATATGCAGGCTTTGATGGCACATTCAATGGACCTGACCAAAGAAGCAAAATGCGTTATTTCATGTGTCATGAAAGAATGCGGAGCTGTAAGTATACCTTTGAAATATCATTTTGTTAATGGGGAACTGAAACATTTGTACATTCTCCATCAGCTCACCGATGACGGTCAAATCCAGAAAGATGTATTCATGAAACATTCAGAAGTAATTACCAAAGGCGATGCAACTCTGATGAAACATGCTGCTGAAATTTTCGATGCCTGCCATGATCAATCGGATCCTGATATGTAAGTGACAGTTTTTTTTCGAATTATTTTTATAGATAATTGATAATTTGAAATTTAAATAATTTCATAAAAGACTAGATACACAGCAATCTAAACTACTCATTTGTCATACCAAGTCAAACGATAATTTTTTTATGACAAATTAGTAATTAAGGTTGTTGTGTGTCTAGACTTTTGAACATAATATAAATTATGTTTTCATTTGTAATTTTTGATTCACAAAATAAATAATATTGTAGTTGCGAATTGGCTTACAAATTTGCTGGTTGCATGAAAGCTGAAATGGTCGCCAGGAAAATTGAAATCGATATGTAAATTAAGTATGCTTTACTTCGAAAGAAACCAATACGGAAATATCATTATTCCTATTTTCTGTTAAAAATGATGAACAATTTTTAATGAGTTATCAGTTCAAGTTTGAAATGAAATTTATTACTTAGGGCTAAGTGGCAAATATATGTATAACTGCATTTGAAATGAGGATTTTTAATTTCAGACAAACATATTTTAGAAGGCTTACAATTTTATTCCTCTTCTCTCTATTTTCACACTTCATCATAAGCGTTGAAATATGAAAATTAGTAAATCACAATCACAACTACTTGTTTTTCGGAAAATAGCATGACATCACATTATCTTCAAATATTGGTAGTATAGTCCCAAAAATTTATTAAAGTGCTTTCATCTGAAAAATATATTTGAATAAAGTTAGTAGATTATAGATATAGTAGCCATTTGAGTAAATATTTGCATTTTTTGTTTTGATTACCCAATCGTAATACGTCTGGGACTACTTCTAGGGCGAAAGACAACGAGCTTTGAATACTTAGGCACGTGATATTCTGAGTTTTCGTTTTACAATATAATATTATCTGGAGTTGGTGTGAAGAAGTTACGAATTGTTACATGAAGCTGAATCATATCGTGTAAAAGATTTAGGACGCCAATTTTTAGCACATGTCTGTTTTGACCCTCTCGTTTTTAAACTGAATTGCGCTTTACAAGCATATACTTCTTTACGATGGTCTTATTATCTCGAGTGATTCCTAAATATTTAGCGTTGTGTCACCCAATCTTGTTGTTATTAGAGTAGATCAGCGATATTTTTAACAAAAGGCTCCAATTCAAAATTAAGAAGACCTTATAAACGTTGGAATAATTACGGTCAAGCATATCCCCATCATATGCAAATTTCAGTCCTCTACCGCATTTCGCATGTTTTGGATGAGTTCAAAAGAATTTTGAAAAGTGTTGAGTGATTGTTGTTGTTTGGGCTGGTACATGGTCTCAATGCGGATTTATGATCCAGATATTGAATTAGTCTTATTAAGGGGTTATACACAGTCACGAGGCCGATCCAACGCAATTTTATGTACATGTACAATTTTATATATATGTACATATATATGTACAACTTTAAAATATACTTTATTTGCCAAACTCGAACTGTGTAAACCTGCTACATCCGATCGCCGTTAACTTCTCTAAAAGAGGCGTTTTGCGGTGAGCGTGATAATATAAAGTATAATCAAGTGACTAATCGAAGGAATAAGCAAAATATTCATTTGCTACCATTTAGTTTGATGTCAAATTCATCGAAATAACATTTTTAGCATTTTTAGTATTCTACGAGGTTCTTCGCTCCTTTGAGCGTGTCATCTGCATATTGCAGGACTTTAACTTGAGGATAACTCACTGGAAAAGCAAGGTCAGCAGTCAAAATGGTGGTGATTTCGCAGGTCCTCGGAGTCAATTCGCTGCATTAAACAAAAAAAAACTGTCCGTTGCTGGGGAGGCTTGCAGCGGGCCGTATTACTACTTCCGACTTAATTAGCTTGAGTTAAACTCGACTACGTGTTCTCCATAGTCGTTAAATTTTTTATCGATAGATGTCTGACTAGTAAATATAGTTAGCTTGTGTTTTTTTTGGCTATGTTTTTGTGTTTAGGGTTTGTTTTTGTTTATTTATGTGTTTATCTTCAGTATGTTTCCTGCATGAGTGTTTTTTGTGCTTGAATTTTTTGCTCCTGCAACCACCGGTTCGCCTTCTAAATGAAATTTCTCGATTGGGAAACATACAATCGAGTTTTACTAGCCCTAATAAATTTTCAAATAGATATATTTTTAACACTATTTGTAGCTAGAGATGGGCAAAAGTTATCATAGCTCATCATTCACAGCTCTTTTTTACTATGTTGCGCCGTACTTTTAGTACGCTGAGCCATGAACGATGACCTATGATCGCTTTTGCCCATCTTTATTTTCAACTAGCTCAATCGCATCAATTGAATATCGACAAAGAGGGCACCTAGCTTGAAAACGAAGACATTTCGCACAAAGGAAACACACACGCGTATGCAGAAGGAATCACAATCGAGAGCCTTGGATGTATGTAACAGATAATATATGGATATTAAATTTAAGTTTTGAATGAAATACTACCCAAAAATCCATGAAGATATGGCCAAAAGATAGAGCAGAAAAAGACATAACTTATATTGTAGCCCATTTGGAATCGTTCGGCAACATTTAAAGGAGTAAAATTGACAGGACCAGTTGTAGAAGCAGTCATCCGCTGACTTGGCAGTCTACAAAGGACAGGGTGAAATGAAAAAAGATCGCATGTAAACAATAGAAAAATCAGAGGTTTATAAATCGAGGTTCAAAAAAATCAGGAGCGAAGAATGGAAAGGAAACCCCGCCACCAGCTAGCACTCGTACAGGGCGTATAGCTGACATGATTCGATTGATAGCAAAATATTAAAATATTATGTTATTATGCAACATATTTTATTTAAAACCTATAACATACAGCTAACTGATAGACATACAATCGAAGAATCTTAGAACTATCGAATAAAATTCATACAAAATTCAAGCTATTATGCATTGTTAAAATTACGTTGAGCATATCGATGCAAGCAAACATCACAAAAACCCGGATGACCTCTATTAAGTTCGAAAACTACTCTCTGAAGTTTTATAAATCCGTCCTTCCGATAGAAAACATGCAGAATGAAGTTTCCAGGCCGTGGGTGACATTCGGCACACAGCTTCTCCCTTAATAGAGCACTGTATTGTAGTTGAAATTCCAGCGTCTGATTATCACCATTATCTGACGGCTGAGCAGCTTCGATGTTCGCATCAGCTTCCGAGTGAGTTATTTTTCGCTTCGCTACAGTCACGTTAAGATAAAATTTTGAAGGAACTGCAAATTCACTATGCGTCCCAAAGGCTATGTGTATTATTTCTAAGCCGGTCAAGTCTAGGAATATATTGGGGCGTTCGATCAACCTTCCTGTTGTGATATTCTCAATAGTGGTTGAGAAAACAATTGCAGTGGGAACTGCTGCGTATCGGTTTGTAGGTAAGAATAAATCGTCGGCGTCATCAGAATCATCTGAGAATTCTTCATCAGAATATTCTGATTCACTGGTATATTCATCTAGCAAATCAAATTGTTGTTCCTGAAATTCTTGAAGGTTGTTCTTTTTCACTGCTAGAAAACCCATTTTGATGCTATTTGTTTTTCTACTCAGGTATATTAAATTTCAAAATATGATCTAAGAAGCTTCTGCTCCAACTGAAGTTCAGGATCAGAAGTTATACATTTTATGAAACCAACTTTTAAAATTTGGATTTAGTTTTGCCCTAGCTATCTAATTACCGATAATTATTCTATGAGGATTTTCGCATTTCTAACCTTCTTTTAACACCTGCACGCAAAAAGGGTGAATGCACTAATTACATTTTATTACCTGCATTCCTAACGGGTCATAAAAATTATCTAACCAAAGAATGTTTGGTTTAAGTTAGGATTTGCAAGTGTCAAAAACAAAGCGAAATATAGGATTCTTATTGGTTTTTGTAAACCCTACCTAGAATTTATGGGTGACGGATAACAAATTCTCTATGAAAATAAACCAATTTGTGATAAAACAAAATCGTTCAAATTGATTTATTCAGGATAGCACAGTACGTGGTGTCCGTTAGCTAAGATTTAATTTAACGGAGCTGAGATTCAATTTAACGCTGCAGTTACTTCCATTCAAGACCGTACCTGGAGAGATTTAAGGGAGCGCAGATCTCCACTCATTTTCATCATCACGGTAAAATCTCACCAAAGCCAATTCAAATTTTCGTTTGATAAAATTTTAGAACGAAAAATTTAATTTGAATTTGACAAACTAGACATTTAGTTCTAGCGTAGCAAGAGACGATGGAAACACTATTCAATATTGATTGAAAATTGACCACGTGATAAGTTTAACTCACTAGCTCAAAATCTGCAACAATCACAAAATGAAGGCACCGAATTGACCAGCATTGCTTACATGTTATAGATTTTTTTCAAAAGTAATGCCGACATTTTGGAGAGTAAATCGAAGGTTCCTGAGATTAGTCAGTATAACTAGAAGCAGAAAGCTCAACCAGCGGAAGAGTCTAGATGGAATATAAGGGTACCTGAAAAATCACTTAAATGTCCGGTGCCGTCAAAGTGTTTATCTCCATTTCTTGTTAACATAGACCTATTCTTCATTCAAGTAAACTTTCAGACACTTCTATATTCCTTTGGAAAGAAGAATTGTGAGAAATGAAAACTCATAATGCTTGACTGTGACAAAGCTTTCGAAATTTTCAAGCCTATGAGGGCGCAGAGTGCCACAAGGTAGACAAAGAAAAAAAATTCTAATTTGTGATAAACTTGAGCCTTTGCTTACCATGCACAAGAACAGCGACCCACCACCAAATTACTACTATTTTTAGAACTTGAAACTTCTGTTCACGACAACTGACGACCGGATAATCCGACGAATATGAAATTTACAGAGCATGTTGATATTAACTAAGACCAGGTCTGGTAGACGTGATTTTGAAACGCGGGCAGCTCTGTGGCAGTGATTCCAGCTTGAAAAATTACTGAAAAAAGCTGCCATTTAGCCCATAACTTCCGACTCAGTCAATAAATTTTAATGAAACTCACTTATTCTAGCCGCATTTAATGGAAATTTGGTTGAAATATTACGATACTTATTGGGAAAAACTAAGATACTTTCCTTTTCGTATTAAAATACGGCTAGTATAATTTTATTGGTGGATGAATTATACCTAGCGTCCTCATTTTTCTGGGAGGTAGTCCACCCTATTTTCAATCACCCTTCTCAGCCGCGTGACAAAGCGGCCATTCACCTTAGTCAGATTTCAAGGTGATCCGCTGATGCGGACGAGAGCCTTCACGGCCATTTTTAGGGTAACCTGCTCCCGAGGCACTTCTTTTTTTTTGCTGATTTGCCGCCTTGATGGTCCGCAATCACAGTGATTACACCAAGCACGTAAATTAGCATGCGATTGGTGATAATCGTCCGCAGGCTTGATGTACAATTTTAAGTCATCCGAACATAGAAGACAGGAGAGCGCTATCAATTCTTCTGTCTTCAAGGAAGGTAAATGACAAACAAAATAAAAATAAAGGACCTTAGATAGATCCCTGAAAAACTCCGAACGTTTGAAATATATAAGAAGAAATGGAACCGTTTAAAGTGACCTTGCAGGGACAAATAACAGGAAAAACAGGAGAGAAACACAGAGTCAAAAGTCTTCAAAAAGTCCGTATAAATTACATCACCTTAACGTTGATAATCGTAGGCAGAAACATACTTGTCACAAAGAAAGGACTAGCACAAACTGGTCAGAAAATTCTTGGCAGAATCAGCAGAGCCATATCTAGCGATAGAAATGATGCTACTGACATATTAACACTGAAATAACAATGCAAAACTACATTTTTTGCAATTTTTCATTTGAATCGCGTATCGGACATGATGCAGCATAAATAAATTCTGCATATAGTTAACAAGACAGCTCATTTATTAGATTCTTCTGCAAAAACTATCGAGAATAATAGCGTGGTGTTTCGCGACATTTAATGATGTTGTAATTAAATGTTGGTACTTTGTGTGGATAAATTATGCTTAACCCTTTCATTCGGAAAGTGCATTGATGTGCATGAAATCGGATAATTGGCTCATTTTTTGTAGAGGTATGATTAACACAGGGAAATCGTTCCAAAGCTATATGCATAATCATTGATAGGAAGTGTTGAAGCACAATCGAGTAATGAAATGTGGTTATCCTGAAACGAAGTGGCTAGTTGCAAGGTCTGGAAGTCGAGTAAAATAAAATTGTATTTCTTTCCCAACCACATTTCCTGATATATCATACAAAAATTATCTCGAAAATATCAATTAGATTTAATAATTATGTATATTGCGTTAGAACTCGTTAAAACTTCGAGACTTGCTAGTTTTAGGGTTAATTGTTTCCGATACCATGCGCAAAGCAGCGGAAACTGTATGAAGTCAGAATGCGAGACGAATTCGCCAAATTTGTGAATTGAAAAAACCCCCGCGTAACTAATAACTGCTATTTTTATCTACAACACAGTAATTTGCATCTGAATATTAAGTATATTATTCTTTGGTGGACTATATAATAGCCTAAAGCTAGGATTGCTGGTGTCAGTTGGAAACTTTCCTTACTTGAGTCAAATTGAAATTAACATATTCTTACAGTGAAGTTTAAATTCAAATTTAAATCGAAAAATGAAACATTTTGCTGCTAGTTGTCTCGCATTTGTTGTCTTAGTTGCTGTTGCGCAGGTAAGGAAAAAACGATATCAATCGTTGATTTGCTTCTTTTTTCCAAGAATAAATAAAATATGCAAAGGCAAGTTATACGAAGTACAAATAAAAATGAAAATTGTGACAGTATTGGCATAGCAACTTTGTTGATTAAGTTTCCTTATATTTTCAAAAAATCGGCAATCAATATAAATTCTTTGAAGTATAATTTTTATAAAACCTTCGATTTACCATATCTTAGATCTATGTCCACGGTATGCCCAGTGACCCGCACATCAAAGCTGCTGCTGAGAAATGCCAAGCATCAGAACATGCTACTCCAGGTATGCATTATTGTTTGTGAAAACCGCGAGAACTGTGTAATTTGCTTGCTCTCTAGTTTGACACTTCCTTTTTTCAGCTGATATGCAAGCTTTGATGTCACATTCCATGGACCTGACCAAAGAAGCGAAATGCGTCATTTCATGTATGTTGAAAGATATCGGAGAAGTAAGTGTACCTTTAAAATAGCCTTTTGTTTATGGGAAACTTAAATATTTTTACATTCCATCAGCTCACCGATGACGGTCACTTTAAAAAAGATGGATTCATGAAGATTGCACAAGATATAACCAAGGGCGATGCAACTTTGATGCAACATGCTGTTGAAATGTTCGATATCTGTCAAGGCCAATCGGATCCTGATACGTAAGTGACAGATAGTATTTTTGTTTAGATACATGATAACTTTAAAGTCAAATGATTCTATTTACATAAAATATATTTTCATTTATGTATTACATAAATAATATTGTAGCTGCGAATTGGCTTACAAATATATTGCTTGCATGAAAAGTGAAATGGTTGCGAGAAAAATCGATATTATGGGTTTGTGAATTAGGGATGTTTGACTCCGGAAGAATCCAATACGGACATATCATTATTGTTAACAATTTATGGATTTAAAATATGAGATGAAATTTATTATAAAGGACTTAGTGGCAAATATATGTAAAATTGTATTAAAATTGTATAGATTTTTAATTTGAGGAGAAAAACATTTTAACAGTTTTTTAATTTTATTCTTCTTCTAAGGGTCAAAATGTCCTTAAAAGTAAATTCATAAATATAATAATTAGCCTAACGTAATGATATACAAACTATCACTTCTTTTGTTAAACATTGCATCTAAGTCTCTTCAAATTTTAAATAAAACTTTATCAAATTGTTTTCATGTTATTGATACTCGAAACAAATTTGAATCATGTATTAAGCTGAATGATGTAGTAGCCATTCTATGAAACACCCACATCATTTGTTTTAATTACTCACTAATCGGAAACAGCAAAATAAGTGACAGGTCCTGGGGTTCAATCAAGGATCACCAACAACGAGCTTTGATATTCTTAGATTTCCTTTATTATTACTGGAACATCTTGAATTGCATCTTGTGCTAACAGGGAGCCAAGGAGTTACAAATTATCTTTTTGTTACCCATCTGCATCAACTGTGGAATGAGCTATTGGGTCCCAATTTTCCCCATAGCTCTGTGTTAATCTTCTGGTCCAAATAATGCCTTGCTCTTGATAGTATATTCCGTAACTTTATTAGCTATTACCTTCGTACAAGAAGCTTCAGTTAATTTTGGAGTCGTAGGATAAAGGATGTGCACCCATTACAGTTCAAGGCAAGTTACGTCATGTTGTACATGTTGAACGCAAGTTACGTCAATGACATTAGAACAGAGAGCGAAGTTGAGATTAGTGCTCTAGAGCTACAATATACATAATTTGAAAGAGGAAATAGCCTAAGAAAGTGACTGCACAAAGGCGGTTCTACGTTGGAGATGGAAGATCTAATGAGCTAGTTCTTTTCAATCGCTAGTTTTGACATTGGGTTGATCAGCTTGTTGAGATGATCAGCAAGATTTGCAATATATTTTCTACTACAGTTTTTAAATTCTTCTGCAATCGTCTTGATTCGCAGGTCCTTGTAGAAATTAGCGTTGCGGAAGCACCACGGTGTTCCGATGATAGAACTATAAATATTTTTGACTGGGTACTCTGAATGATGTTAATGTTTCATGCGCAAGCTTTTCTCCAGAGCTGTAAGCCATAGGTTTAGATTGGCTTCAGGATTGGCTTTTGGACAAACACTTTAGAATTGACCCACTTGAAGCTGATGAATTGAAGCTTCAATTGCTGATTTTGTCCATTGTCCAGTTGCATAGTCAATCGTCGAGTAGTAACACGAACACTTGCAGTGTTCGGGATGCCATAACTAAATCTTAATCAGTGCACAGAATGGCAATGCCATCCGCTAGCTGTAGCTGTCTTGTCGCTTATGTCGAGATCAGATGTGTCCCAGCAGCCAGCATGGATTCTATATTCAGTAGTAGAATATCTCTTGTATCTAACTTGGAATATGCGGTGAGTTAAGGAAGATACTGCAGTTCATGGAAGCATTGGTTTGATTTTGAAGATGAATCCATGCCAGACTTCGTCTAAAAAGACTGCTGAACAGTACTTCTGATCTTCGAATGCTATTTTAATGTCTGACGTGATACGATGGTCCTTTTGGATGGTGCTGTGATGACTTCGAAATCTGAATTGATGTTCTTGTATCTTCCTGGCATCTTCAAGTATACAACTATAAATAGAACTTAACTTAACTTGGCAGTTCTTAGTGGGACTTCGCTGATGATAGGCTTGTTACTTTCCACACCAATAGTCGGCATTTTCGTGGAGGCAAGGTAAAAATACAATCATGGTGAAATTAGCCTCAAAATCATGCTGAAAGCGTTGTGGATGATAAAAATGTGGACAAAAAGATTCAAGAAATGATTTGGCGAAAAATAGCAATTTACCAACAACAGCTACCTGACATGAGAATAAACAAACGGTTACTGGTTAGCTTGAATCATATTTTAAAAAAACAATCATATCACATTAAGCGTGTCAGAAGCAACAAATTCTGCACGTGCAATGTACTTTAAATAGTACAACGCAGAGCATTTTTTGATGGTTTGAAAAATGTCATGGTGGGGACTTAGCTTTTACCATGTATGTTATCGTTGATTACTCTTGCAGTGTCAATAACAGCAACGGGTAATATGGCAGCACATTTTTTCAAACATCCTCCTGTATATTGTAAAGGGCATTTTATAAAAGATGGGCCAACCCGTTGACAAAGAGGAAATCATCATTCAGGCTAGATAATGGAAGCATTGTTTTTCAAATTTTGAAAATATCCTCAAGGAAATGTCATAGGAGAAACCACGTTAATTATTTCTAAACAGCATTTTTTCTATCCATGGAATTAATTTTCGCGAAACCAAAACAGCACTCACAACCTGCAACAATTAGACAACGCAATTAGACTTCGAGTCATTCACAAAATTCAACAATACAGAAATCGATTAATGGCTGATTCATAACGAAGAATCTACTTGAATTATTTTCGGTCTATTTAATATAATGGATCTATTTAATTATTTTCGACCTATTATATTAAATATTCAAGCAGACTTTAGGTCTTCATGCATTTTGACCATTCAATTAGAATGATTTCGGTGATAATGAATTTCTTGGTTCAAGTGTTACTGATACTGAGAAAGCAGCCAGCCATCAAGGGTTAACCGAACCTTACCAAAACGGTCTTGTGAGACCAAAACTCCATCCCACGGGTAAGGCGACTTTAAGTTTATCGAAATAATTTTTCACCACTTCCACTATACCTAATTCAATCTGTGCTAAAGCTAAACGACTAGTTTGCACTAAACTGCTCTCATACAAATCGTTTCATTACGCTAATGAGATAGGTACTTGTGCATTTGAATTTTTGTTGTCAACATCAAACAACTTCCCTGACAGTCTAATTTATATTTCACTGTTTTAATTAACCGCGAACAAATTGCATTTATTAGCTTGTCGCGACATAGTTCCGTGGCAATTTTCATTCAAAAGTGCAAAGCAGTTTGCCGGTAATCGACTTATTTACATTTCTTACATAAAATATTCATCTGAATTTCGAAATGAACTTCGTGTTAAACACTGGAACGAATGTAAATTGAAGCGTGAACAAGTGCAACGGCTACGTAGGACTGTATTGACAAGATATGCCAAAATGAAATCGATACAAACTGTTACAAATGTAATTACCGGTGAGATAAGATAAGCCTGTAAGTGATTGAATTAACTTCTGTTTATCAACTTGGTAAAATCATAAAAAGTAGGTTTTAATTAGTTACGGAGAATGTGAGATCGTTTTATATGTAACTCAAAATTTGATGCGCGGTTTCCTGCCTGTACCTGGTTTTGGAACCAGAGACCCCCACGCGCCAGAAATCACTACTCTATCCACTTGGCTATGCGAGTTTGTTTGGGCTATTTCTAGCTTAAATTTTTTATCGAATTTTCAAGCGTGAAGTAAATTTTGCTCGTTATTTCTTTTAAAATAAATACGTGCACCCACAAACTTTTTGAGATTTTTGGAGCACTTTTACAGTTAGAATAAAATCTTACCATTTCAGTTCTGACAATTTTGACCGAAACTTTAATACAAAAAATATTCTGAAGCACAATTTGAGATCTCTCCTTCACAGAATTGAGGCATTTTGTCCTTTTTTGACCTCACTCATTCACTTTAAGCACTGCGCATTAATCTCCGTTTATGCAATAATGTTGCCCTACAGTTTCACGTGGGAAAAATATCAAGATGAAATTCATTGTGTAACTGCAAGCTAAAACTGAACTATTTCACAATTTACGGCTTATCATATCATTCATATTTTTTTTTAGCAAATAGTCACAATAGCACAGTTTTAGTTTTTATTTGCCGATTGTTTTATTCAACGTAATAATTAATAATTTGAGTTCAACACATATCAAATGGATATTTCATAACAATGTGCTTCAACTATATTTTGTTGCATTAATCCAGATCATCGTTTCACATATGAATCAAAAAACTATTTTCAGTTACATATCCAAGTCAATTTTCCTTGCGGTAAGTTCAGCTTTCATGCAAGCAGCATATTTGAATGCCGATTCACAGCTAAAATAAAAATTAATACAATTGTTTTGAATCATTCCCTTACTAGAAATAATTGAACTCAAAGTTTTGCTTACACGTCTGAATCCGAATGACTTTCGCAAATATCATAGATTTCTGTTGCATGTTTCAGCATCGTTGCATCACCTTTAGACATTGCTTGAGCATGTTGCATGTACAAATCCTTTTGTAGCTTGCCATCAGCTGAGTACTGTAGAATATAATATCAAAGCTTAATATGATGTCAACACTTTGACTTTGTGAATTATGTTTAGTGATTTTATTGTAGACTTACGATTCCGAAATGTTTCATCATACAGGCAAGTACACATTTTGCTTCCTTGGTCAGATCCATCGAGTATTTTTTCAATGCTTCCATATCAGCTGAAACAAATAAGATGTGAAATTTGAAGTTTAACTCAAGATGATTTAGACAAATTACGTCAAGTTACCTGGCGAAGCATGTTCTGTAGTTTGGCATTTCTCAGCTGCTGCCAACATTTCAGGACTGTTGGGGTCGCCAGCCTGTTAAGAAGGAGGTAAACACTTTCAATCAGTTTTTTTAAGTCCTTTAACGCTATTTCGAAACTTAGTATCTTTGACAAATTCAACTTTTTTGGATCGTTTTTAATGAATTAAATATAATATTATTCAAAAATCCGCGCGAACTGCCCGATATATTTCAACCAGATCTCCCATAATTTTTGGAACTGCTGCAAAGCTATAGTAATATTAATCCAACCCACCTGCGCAAACGTTAAAAATGCAAATACAACAAAGATTGATGCACTGACAGTACTCATTTTAGCAAAAATTCACGATTTTCGGAACTGGCAATAAACGTCAAAAGCAAGTAACTCTGACCACAGTATATTCCACAGAAATTATGAAACTGATATTCAATGTAAAAACGTTACCTTATTTTATAGTTAGAAATTTTCGAAACAAACAATTCTATTCGATGACTAATCATCTAACGTGATAGCAACGCTGACAACAAACAGTCAAATTAGCAATTATTAATCAAAGGGGAGGCTCCGTGGTTCTTGAGCTTGGCAATTCAGTCTCGGCTTGTGATCTGAAATTGGTTCCGCTACCGTGTGTACCCAACTGTTGATACATATAAAAAAACGGTGACCAGTTAACCCTAAACTAGACCGTGAATTTCACATTCATGAAACTATGCCCTTGCTACGGCTTTTGAATAAATACATCGAATTACATTTCGGTCATAAAAAGCATCTATGATATTCAATTTCTTGAGCCAACTGAATGCATCACAAATTTGTTTCCTGGAGTGGAGTTTTGTGTGGAGTAGACTCTTGTTTGAATATTCTTACAAACAATTCAAGAAATCCAGTGTATGAGGGGGTTAAAACATGTGATCATAAAACCATAAAAGTTTGTTAAACAACATTCAATTATAACATTGTTACTGACCTTTGAGTATCGAAAAAAAAGTGAAGGTTTCCATTAAGATCAATTTTAGACTATTCATGTTGATTCATGTAGTACACTTTTTCATTGACAAAATTAATAAATCTGAAATTGAGCGTGAAGAAGCTGTTTCAGAACCAAATCGAAAGCTATGCAGTTACCATTTTCATATGACTGTTTTTATATGTGCATATAGGTGTTTATGTGATTTTGTGTTAAAATAATGATGGCATTCCGAAATAAATTTGTTTTGATATTGTTAATGAAATGAAATCTTAGAACATTATGAAATATCATTATGATATAGTTTTATCACACGGTTATTAATTAAAATAAAGATGATATTTTGTAAAATATTTTTCACAATGAAAACGTGTTCAATTTCATAGCGTTATAAAATCGAATCAGTGAAATATGATATGCAATCAATTGATTTTTCTTGTAAACCTTTTTGTTTTCCTATAAACAACTTAAAAAATGTGTAAAGTTAACTTATTTGTTAAACGTCGCATATATGCTCACATAAAATATTAATTATTAGGAAGTTGGTTGCATAGCTCGCTCCTAGCACCATCTGAGCTTTGTCTCTGATTTTGAAGAAGCTCATATACCTTATAAACTTGGAAAAGTTGGTAGCACTATTTCAATAAGTAGTATCGACTCGTAGTCTTCAACAAACCAAATATCTCCTAACTTATTTTTTTGCATTTTCCGTACTTAAGCGTTTATGCTCTGGATAAGCAAAATCATATTGAACCAAACATCATCCAGTGCTGAATATAAATTAAAAAATAATTTCAAACGTTTTTGAAAAGGAGTAGTTAAATAAAATACATGCAGTGCTTTTTCAAACGAGAGACTAAGATTTTGGCAAAAAGTTGCTTCCATATTTCGCTCAAAATGTGCCAAAACAGTTTGAGATTTATATTTAATTTTCCGCATATTAAATTTTTGTACCATTCAAAAAATTTAAAACTGATTTTTTAGTCATTAGACGGGGGAAAATGATGAATCGGTGGTCTATTTTGACATAATTTATTAAAAAAAAGTACATTATTTATTCAATCTGAAAAGTGGGATTGGTAAAGAGCAAACCAGAAGATCCATGCCACCTCATAAAATAGATTCTTGCGGGAATTGCTTTTTCTGATAGTCAAAATAAATAGAAAGATAGATCCAGTGGGTGTTAATCGGGGAATCTAACTGAATAATACACATATGCACAATAGAACCCGTTGTAATACTTCGGATACATTACTTCTGCCACTGTAATCAGAAAGCCATCCAATTTATTTAATAAATGGCAATAACTATCTTATTTAAATCGATGAAACAAAAAACAGTCAGACTTGCTACAAAGGCGGGCACTGATACATAGGATAGAAAACGCAGTCATCTTTACCCTCTGCTCCCCAGATCGATGAGAAACTATGAAACCCAGCACTCGACTGTTGCGTGCACCATCCTATGAGCGGCTCATGAAAACGCCTTTGACAGGCGCATGCTAAAAAAACTCAAGACTGGCTCGCGATTGCATAGGTTTTTTCTCCTAATTAGGTTTTTTCTCCAACCCATCTCACTCCTCCCTTAAACAGAAAATCATGCCTAAGTGCAGATATTTCGAGGTTTTTACAGATCTGACGTTGGTTTTTGTTTTTACATCATTTTACATCTGGCTGAAGGCAGTGCTACTATATGTCAGTATGGGTCTAACTATATGTTTGAAGAGTAGTACTCCTCCTCATTAAGATATCTTTCATGTCTCTCAAGAGCTCGTAAGGTTTCGTAAGCGTATTTAGAGCTGTGAATGCTGCAAGCTTACCCTGCACCATTTTCTCCATTATGTCCTTCATCATGCTTTGAAACAATTCTTACATATTGCAGAACCGCTGAGCCATGATATCCGGCTATGGGATAGTGGGCAAGATCCGCGATGCTTAAGGCTATTGTTAGCTTTGGCGCTACGTGTTTTGAGTTGAAGTGTAGTAGTTAGGGATTTTGTAAAGGGCTTCACTTTCACCACCTGTGCAAACGTCTTCCTCAAGTTCTAGGGGTTTTTTGAACATCCCTCAAAGCTGATCGAATGATCACCACCATAGCTGACACATTTGGCATTTTCTTTATGCAGTTTTGTGCATTTTGAGAAGTGGCGCTACCCTTTGCAGGCTATATGCTTTTCCTGGGCATGAAGATTATTGTCTGCTTAGTCAAATTCTTGACAATTACGGCACTGCAATCACTATCCCCGAGATCGCTGGGCTTCAATTTTTCTGGTCGGATGGCGAACTACTTTGATGTTGTATATTTCTGTCTCGCTTCCCAGATGAAGAACTTAAGCCAGCTTTGTAGTTCCAGTTTGAGGAAAAATACTTTTGGCAAGACTTTTTCGCCCCAAGCTTGCAAATTCTCAATTATTTCCTCCGGTTTAGGACTTAGAGACTACGAATCACCACTTTCAAATTCTTCTCCTCCGGGAGAAAGTATATGTGATATTGAATTTCGTTGTTAGTGAGGAACTTAATTAGTCTCTTTCAATCCATTGGAATAGTGGTAATCATCTGAATGCCAAGATAGACGTTTTTGGCTGACTCGTAGTTTATTGGTAGATCCTTAAGAGCCCTGGATATTTGCGTCCACTTTTGTAGCTTCCTGATAGTCTTTGGAACCGCCGTTCTCTTTTATACAGTCTTGTCCAAATTTATATGTCTTTTGTTGTTTGTTTTTGGTTGCATTGTAGTTAATTGGATTGGAGTAGTGTCCTGTTTTGACAGCGGTTTCATCAGAGCTTTTGGTTTAAGAATTATAAGTGGAGAGTACTCTTGTTGAGCCTGTATTTGGCTAGTTGAGAAGATACCATCCTGCTTCTTCATGTCCGATTCGCAATCTAATTACCCTTCAAAATCCGTGTCCTCCACCGTAAGTGGCATAGACCAAGCCGTGTAGTTTTGTTTTCTCTGATAGTGAAAGTTTCGGTAATGTCAGTAGTTTTCACTTAAGATTTTGTTGTTTTTTGTTGTCCAACTGTTTCATTATAACATCCTTAAGATCTCTATTTTGCATAGCTGGTTTTTCTTTTTTATTTTCGTTGTGCTGAAAGATATGTCTGAGTCTTAATTTTGTCTAAATGAGCGTTCTGCTCTCGTAATTGCGTTAGTTTCATACTTGCTATGTGCTTTTGGTACTTAACTCTGAATAGGCTATAATATTTAGTCACTGTTTAGTTATTGCTTGGTTTCCATTACTTTTTCTGGGCTCTTAGTAATTCGAGGTATTCGAAAAATAATTTCACCAACCGGTATCAACTCTGAGGTTTGAAGAAAGATTTCTTAAAATATAGATCCTGATTAGTTTAAGAAATAGGTTTGGGTTTTTAGTTTTTCTAGCTTCTGCTGCTTGTAAATCTAGTATAGTCCGCTCTTATGACACAGATTTAAAGCTAGCTCGCTCTCAATATAGAATATATATCAGAAAAAGCCCATTTATAATAAAATTATAGTTTTTTTTTATTTCAGCGGAACGTCGTCTTAATCGCCTCTGATTGTCTTATTTCGCCTAATCTTCATTGTCCTTCCTGTTCTTGTACTTTTTGTTTTTTTTTCTTCTTCATATTTTATGTACGAAATTAATTACCTTACGTAATCAAACTCGTTGAGTTCAAATATTTAGCACCTAGGTAATTCTTGCTAAATATTTGAATCGAACGATTTTGAAGCAATTTTCATTACAAATATTTAAATTATTTTTTCTTTCAATTAAGCTAATTTAGAATAATAAATTCGCTAAATCTTCCAAAACATACATTGTCAAACACTAAAATTCACAATATGTTGATGCATTTTTCTCTTTAATTTTTGAAAAACTAACATTTCAATCTCTTAATTGAAAATTTTATTTCCAAATCCCAGTGAGAAATAACAAAAAAGGTGCATGCATCATTCCTAAATTTATCGATCCGCGTAAACAGTGAGAATGAGAAACTAGTTGCGAATTGTTCGAAACATTTTACAACTCTTTTTTATAATGATATATTGCATAAATGAACCAGAAAATTTATTACTCTAGAAAATTTCGGTTTTCATTTGATTTCATTTGATTCAAGGGCCAATTTCCGCTTCGCATTCATGAATAGTATCCGACGAACATGGGAACATGAGCACTAACTTATCTACCATAAATTCGTTCCCGAAATTCGATTAACATTAATAATACGAAAATATTTTCTTTTCAACCAAAACCTAATGCAATTATCCTCAATCAAGTAGCAAATTCACAACAATAATCAGAAAAATCGTTCGAAACCACAAACAAAGCGAATTACTCGGCACAATCATTGAGAAACGAGATTAAAGTAGCTCATAACCTTCTGATAGTAACATCAATTAAATGTAATAGTTTCCGTGCTGGTTTAACAGTAGCCGAATCCAAAGCTCCCAGAAAACACTGAATCTCATAACTTTTAACCACTCACACGGCTTCTTAGCCGCACTCAATCCACTTCGCCATTATTTAATCTCCATCGTCAGTTGCTGGAAGCCCGACCAAAAAACCATCATTTCAGCAGTGTTTTGAAATCAAAAAATTTATGTCATTAATCTCCTTAATGCGAACATCAGCGACTCGAGCTTTTTTTCACGTTTGTCCGAGCGAATTTAAAACTGAAACATTCTCTTATGAATGGAAGCCAGTTGGTAGGTACATACGTAGGTTCAACTCCCAACTATTGGGTTTCGGTCAATGCGTCCAATGTCCGCACGGCCGTTCGAAACCTCATTTAGTCTTGTCGGAACAAAAGACGTGACGGCACAAAAAAGCTTAAATAGTAGTCATATAATCAAAATTATGATTGATATGTGGCTATTCCTAATGATTTCGTTCGGTGTTCATCGTATCAATCAAAGCGCAGACCACAAAACTTGCCATATCCTCTTCAGTTGCCTCACGCTCGGCTCAATACACACGAGCACTGGTTCATATTTACCAGGGATGAAAGCAATGCCGCGAAAGCGCTTCTTTTCAAAAAATCTAATCCATTCAATTAGATTTCGAGAAACAATGCAGCGGCAACTGGTCTGCGTGGCGAGAGAAAAGATGAACGGGCGAGTGTGGCAAAGAAACGGTTCAGAGGAGCATGGAAAATACGCGAAGAAAACAGACTTGCGTTCGTCGGATCGCCTGAGGAGATCTCAAAATGGTTTTAATTGTAATTGAAAAGGTATGAAAACGGATCTACTAATAGATACATCATGATTATAATTAATGCCATAAACACAATAATAGCCATTGTGGAAGCGACTGTTGAGATGGGACTGAGCTATGTATGTCGGATTCGGTTTGCGTGATCAATGCAGCATACAGAATCACAGTCGAATAGAAATGGTAGTGAAAATTAAATAATACATATGGATGGGTTACCGCCTGTTATTTCCATTTATTTTAATTGAACTAACGATACCATCTAGTGGCTTTATTACTTTGAACGTATCGTATACATATATTTCATTCATAAAATAAAGCAGTCAGTTCTTTACTAAATTAAATATTGAAGGAACTGGAAAGTTTGAACAAGTTGCAGCAGTGTTCAATCAACTAATCATATTTAAAAGATTGATTTTTCCATGTATCCATAAAGCCAATGCGATTCCAAAAAAAGGAACTGACTATTTCTTTACTAGTTAATTTTATTGACTGAACTCACCAGGAGCAAAGCAATTCTGATGTTTAAATCGAGACTGATACTTCCATTCAAGCACCATAGTTCCCAGCCTCTGAATCTCTTACGAAAATTACAAACCCGTCAAAATACATGCAAAACGTCAACCCTAGAAATCTATTCGACAACATTGTCTAATCGTCGAACACATCAAATGATCAAAGCAAATCTTCCAACAGTCCGATACAAAACATTTCCATGTCTGTATAAATACACTTAAATACCATCTGAAGATACCATCATCATATATCGTTTCACGAGTGTCAAAAGACCACGATCAATTAATCAATAAAAGAACTACACGATCGGAAGATGAAGATAGAGATTTCAGACAGCGCTCGGTGAACCTGAACAAGACTCGCGCACTAATATTTTTCGACTTCCACATCGCAGCAGCCGATAAAAATCTTGAGTTTGGCCACCGCTCAATCAATTTGTTCAGATTCGGCCGATTCGTAATCACTGATCATGTCGAGGTGATTCATAACGACGATGATCTCCCGAAATAATATCCTGGGGGTACAGCACGCGGAATGCAAAAAGCGCAATACGATCGGGATGCAAGTTACTGAGTCATAGCTCTGCTGCAGTGAGCTGATATTGTAACAAGTGGGCAAGCTAGTTAGAGGGCTTAGAAAAAACTTGGTGCTGTCAGATTATCAATTCGATTAAAATAACGAGGATAATCTGTAGTTAGTCCCGTAATCTTTCAATAAAATATTTTGAACAGTACTCAGCATAAAAATCGCATAAAATTGCTGCATTTCGTTGAACTTGCCTCAAATGCTCCATACCCGTAACAGCTTCGCAGTCTCAAAGTCCCAATAAGAAATTGATCGCTTTCGAGGCGCATAAATGCTTCTTAAGATAGCAATCTTGTTCGTAATACGACCGCTATCGATCTGAACAGTTGATGATGCTATTCGACGCTACAGATGTTGGTATTGATAAATGCTCTGCCACGAAAGCTACGATCTTTTTTATATCTTTTATTCTTGTGTCGGGAATTCAATAATACCGTCGGACCGACCGTCCATTATGCATTATGATTAGGGCATTAATCCCGAGATTGAAATGATGATCCCGAAATTCGGGATTAGAATTTTCGGGATCCCGAGATAATCCCGAGCTTTCGGGATTTTATAAAAAAAAACTATATTAAGGGAATTTAATTAGATATATTGGCTTATTCCTACTCAATTAAAACTTTATTTCAATTATATATACAT
The DNA here is from genome assembly GCA_947369275.1 of Nemotelus nigrinus. NCBI lineage: Eukaryota > Metazoa > Arthropoda > Insecta > Diptera > Stratiomyidae > Nemotelus > Nemotelus nigrinus. Next base: position 16,028,258 of record OX376375.1, read on the forward strand.
AAAACCGGAAGCTAAGTTCATTATAATGTTAAATTGATGCACATATGTGCATGGGTACTAGCAAGTAAGACGTTAATCTATAATTGCATTTAAATTCATCTTATGATCTAATTTCTTCTTATTTTCTTGTCCAATAAAGCTCTTTATTTGGTCATGATAGTTAGTTATAAAATTAGTTAAAAACGAATTGCATTATATATAACATATAACACATAACGGACGTTACGATAATATGATAAAAATACATTATTCTTTTTAGTTGTTTACATATCAATTACAAAATAATATTGCTTTTCAATGAAATAAGTGATAAGTAATAATATCGATTGGTTCAAACTGCTGATTCATTTTGAAAGTATGCTCTTAATAAACATAATTCGTCAAGAGTTTCAAAATTTAAACTAGACCTGATTTTGCTGCACATATATCCAGCTGCTGAAAAAGATATTTCGGGTACACTTTTTGGTGGGATATTAAGCATGTAATCATACGCCAGCTGTAATTCATTATTACAACTAACTTCCGCTTCGGTTTTCATAAAACAATATTTCTTTCAGTATTAAGCTCTGCTTTCTTATTCCCAAAATGGGTTGAATTTCATCAATCCCGAAATCTCGGGAGTCCCGATAAAAAATTCGGGATCCCGAAAATGTTCAAAATGTGTCGGGATCCCGAGATCCCGAGATCCCGAAATCTCGGGATTGCATGCCCTAATTATGATGTGTGATGGGGAGGCTGATTGTTTAGATGTGTGGAATTAAATTTGTTTTCATTACTGACGATCATCCTGTCAATCGATTAAGACGAGAAGTGATCAAAGTGTACCGCCCTTTTTAAGAATGCTCTTTGAATTACTCGGGGTTTTTTCGTAGTCAGATTCCATGCGTTTTTAAGAAGAGCAAGTTTTAGTGAAAGAGCTAATTGAATTCATATTGTAATGAAATTGAAAGATTTGAAAGAACTGAAAGATTTTCCCTTTTGAGAAAATAAGCAAATCATATACAAATCTTCTGCTTCGTCTACACAATCAGAGTAAAATTTTTAAAACTCTATATCGAACAAAAACGGTAGGCCTTTCCCAATTTACCTATATTTTTAGCATCAATAACGATCTGATAATCAGACACTGTTGAAATTTACAGAATGTATTGGTCTTAAGTAGGACCAAGTTTGATAGAAGCGATTTGGAAATGTGGGCAATTCTGTGCCAGTGGCGCCATCTTGAAAAATCACTAAGAATAATAACTACTTTTAGTCCTATACCACCTAGTCCTATCACCAGATTTTGACGAAATTCACACAGTAGCTGAATCTTACTTTAGGCCATGTTGGATAGAAATTTGGTTGTAAAATTACATTGGAGCTGCCAGCTATGGTAATTTATGTGTCAATTTTTCGATTTTTTTCAACTTGATTCCATTCATATATCATCTCATTTTCATGCGATCCTGTAACCATTCTTATTTCAGTTTTACGGTGTACTACCTCAGTAAGAAGAGTGCAAGTCAAGATTATACAATAATACTGAGAAGTAACACTTACTTTCGCTTCTCTAAAGAACCTGACTGTTTAATTTTGTCTTTGTTGTTAAGCTATAAAATTATGTTTATGGAAATAGTAAATGGGCCCTTTTGGTTTCAATAGTCCATACATCACAGATCGCCTGTCCCATTATGTCAACTTAAGACGAAATCGCTTTGAACAGTGCTTTTGCGTTTGCCGCTAAGTCTGACAACTTCATTTTCGTTCAGAATTGCAGTGAATTTGAAATAGAACGACGAAACCCAAATCGGCGCGAAATGAACTCCACTAATGAAGTCATAACTTGTCCGTCTGGAGAGTATTTTTGATGCAACTCAATATGATTTGTTATCTTGAACCGTAACCACGGCACTGGTGATGAATTTCACGTAAAAAGTTGTTTATTCTTCTTGTTTTTAGACGTTATGACCGGTTGATTTCGGGAGCACCAAACGATGTTCGATATCACGTACTGTTTTCTTGAAAACTTCGAAAATCTGCTTATGTTGGTATGATTGGCCAGCTGAGACAATATTACGCAATTTACATTTTGTCTAGTGTTGAAACCTGTCAAGTTGAGATACATGAAACAAAATGATAAATTGATTATTACCACATTCGCGAGCATGCATAGCTTTTTCATATATTTTCAATGAGTCAATACGCATTGAGAAATTGACAACTCAAAGTGGCTATTATTTTCATATTAAGGCTCTCGAATGTAACAGGCATTCTCGAAGCCCAACAAATGTCTGTTCTGTAGCTCGTGCGTCATAATGTTGGCATGCATATTGTATGTAACACCAGCGCATTTCTACTCGAAAACAAATTCAAAAGGAACAAAGATTTTTCGCTGGAGCTCGACTTGCAACACATAACCAACTAAAGTGGGTGTCGGCAGATTTCTGACATCTAAACAGCCTCATTATGACAAATTGATGTTGGACAAAGTGAAGCGATTTATTTTATAAGCACCGGCTCCTCTCGCAAAGGCGAACACGTTCGCGAGTAGGAAGATAAATAGTGTTACGTGCAGTGTTGTATTCAATTTTTTCGTGTTTTGATTTTGTTGTACGCATTCGAAGTGTTCCTTTGTAAATATTTTCAGTTTGAAGTGAGCTTTCGGAAAACAAATGACGAGCACGTACTCTACTATGGAGCATAGCGAACAATAAATGGCATGGTCGAAAGCAGAGTTTGCTTTGTTGTCAAACAGACATTGATGAAGATGTTAAGTTGAGAATGATTGCAGTGCGTTAATAATTATTTGTATTGCATAACCAACATGGCAGAAGAAATTATTTTGCAACACTGTTAGAAAGTGCTTGCCCAAGGAATCAAACGAAAATACCTACCTTAGTCGATCAAAAACATACACTTTCTGCTGCACCAATCTATAAGGAAATATGCAGCTCTAATTTACTGCTAATTGAAAAATACACTTCACATCTGAGCCGTCCTTTTTCATGCTTTTTACGAAACCGTTTCAAAAACAAGTTTATTCGTGTTTCAAATTTAATAGCTTGATGTCTAGTAAACGTAATATAAACGCATCTACACTGTCGCCACGAAACATTGTCAGCAAACAAACTACCAATAAAATTAATTTCCATGCGTATGTTGTCAAATGTCTGCACATCTGACGAATTTAATTGACGCTGAATATGCATAAAAGTCGCATTCAACCAGCCAGTCCATCCAATCACTTTGCATTCCATCGTCATCAGAAAATTACTAATATCTTCACGATACAAATTCAATGGTATTTTACGACCGTCATGAAATCGAACACCTCACCGTAAGATTTGATTCAATCACTTGTGTATATATCTGGCGATGGAAACTGAAGTGGCTTCTGAGTGAGGAACGGATTAAATCGGAATATTAATAATATCCAGAGATCATCTTAAGCTAGTCGGATATCTTGAAGATAAACCTAAGACTCGAATCATTGCACCTGGAAGAGATAAAAGCATGAATCCATTAAAACTGAGAGCATGAAATTAAAACATGAATGATTTGAGATAAATGGTATTTAGAGGAAGAGATATCATAGTGCAAATATGTAGATAGATAAATTGTACAACAATAAAGATTTTATTATGGAATCTAGTGGTTGAAATGCTTATAGGGATTTGTTGTTGATTTTCTTCTGAACGAGCCACAGTATGACTTTAGAAAAGATGTTCTGTGTCCGACGTTCTGTGTAAAAAGGAGAAAGGCTACCCAACTGACGCAGTCTACAATAGCTTAAGCAAAGCTTTTGACAGAGCTGACCATTCTTTGTTGATCTTAAAGTAGCGAAAATTCGTACTTGCTGGATCTTAGCCTAGCTGGCTCAGTTCCAAGCTCCACAATTGAATCCAATTTGTAAAAAGTCACGGAGCTTTTATAAAAAGTACAATATCCTACCTTGGGTGTATCACAAGGTGGCCCACTTCTGTTTAACATATTCATTTTCGTCCTGCCAAATATACCTCACCTACTTTATGTAGACGATCTAAAATTGGACCTCATCATTGAATCTAAATCTGATTCACTTTTACTCAAATCCTAACTCGATTCTCTTGATTAGTGGTGCAATATAAACAAACTCTCGTTTAATAGTGAGAAGTGTCAGATTAAAATTTTAGTCTTTTAGTCTACACAGAACACTTACTTTATATAAAAAAAAATCTAGATAAGGTCCCCCACCCTGGAGGTGGTGAAGTTGGGGTGGTGGTGATTTGAGGAGTTGTTCACAACATAGCCCCATAAAAATTTCACGGCGGTCACCCCATAAAAAAAGTTACAGCCCCGTAAACTATCCAATTTTTGGAAAAGAGATTGTTGTGCTGGGTGCAATATGCTGACTAATAACTTGTAGAAGTTTGGCCGCAAGTGTCGTAAGGCTAAGCTAAAATTGATCATTCATTATCTTGCAAAATCGCAATTTTATTAGGCTATAACTTTTTTATGGAGTGACCGCCCAACATTTTTATGGGTTTGTATTGTGGACACTTTTTTCTACAGATTCTACCCTCATCTCACCCCGCATAGGGTGGGGGACTTCATCTAGACACTTACCAAAAACTATTCACTTCTCGCCCTTATGACTTCGATACCTTCGATGCTGCAGCTGCTCTATTCGCCAACGAGTACCAAAGTATCCTTCAAATTTTAGAAGCCATCACCAAAGTATCCTTTTAGAAGCCATCACCCCTTAATTTTTTAAGCATTTTGTAAATATGTTGTCAAATATATTATTTATTTACTGGTACACATTTTTTTATTTGTTTTTTTTAAATATATTTGTGAATTATTTATTTATTTGTTATTCATTAGTTGCTTACATATTTATTGGCATTGCTTGCATTTGAATTTATATATATATATATATATATATATATATATATATATATATATATATATATATATATATATATATATATATATATATATATATATATATATATATATATATATATATATATTACCTAATAGTTTGTGGATACACTCGCATAAATACACATCTGTACACTCACAATAAACAACTCCCCACAAAAGCTTTAGGCATAAATCTCACAGCAATACTATTTCACACTTAGGCTAAGATAGATGTAGTTTTTAATAAGAGTAGAAAATAAATCAGTATGTTCTTGAAATTGATCGAGTTAAACTCAGAATAATTAAATCTGCTTAAAAATTAAATACTATTATTACTCTTCTAAATCAATGTTTTATTTTAGAAGGCATTGAAGAAAAGAACATCGAAAAGTGTACACCTTGCTTGATGAAATAAATAAACATTCTAAAGTTGGGTGGTTGTGGTAGGTGTGAACCAATCATTTTTCTTTAGGTTTCCTTTTAATTATTCTTGATCACATTCGATAAAAAATCACACTCAAAAAGCTTTGGAAGTTAAACGTTATTAATATTAACTCTTGACTTCTGCTTGGATGTCTCGGATATACAGACAAAATTTCCCAGAATATTTCATTTAAGGGCACTCTTGGCTTTGCTCTAGTGCATTTTATAGACTGGATATATTAACGCCGATGAATAATGCGCGCACTGACCCCCAATATCTCATTTATATAAAAGTAACTGATCTAACTTTTGTTTACCGTAGGCAGAGATTTTATCATAATTTTAAAAACAACACAGTAATCACTGCATGACGAAGACAGCTTCAAAAATATTTGCAGGACTCATAAAAGCTTGAATATAATTCCCAGTTTCTTTTCCTTAGTGACCTTTGGCATGTCATTCTTAGCTTTCATTTGTGAACGTATCTGAGCTCAAATCACTTAATCGTTTGTTCTTCGTCAGTTTTGAAACAGTTCGTACTTCCAGGCTATCGTGGATGATTTGTCTTCAGTTTTCCTCCAAAGCTCTGCTTTAATTTTTTAGCTACTGTAGGATTCAACCATCATACTCTGTATGTTCAGTTTCGCTGTTTTTCTTCTGATCTTTATTTTTTTCTTAGATTTTCCCTGTGGTAGAAAACCTGACGAACCCATAATTTTTCAGATTCTGATTGCATTTGTATCTCTGTAGTTTCGTTCAGACTGTAATTAGATGGCTAACCCTAGATATTCTTCATTATTATGGCTGATTCCAATACGATTCCAATACGAAAAAAACACGAACAGAGCCCAGTTAAGTTTATTCGAAGCTGTAGGAAATTATAACTTAACTTTATTATGATATATACCAACAAGATGATGACATCAGACTATGGTTTAATTCACAGCGATAGCGCCGCTATTTTAAAAGTGAAAGTAATAAATTTCTCCTGATATCCCGAGCCAGTTAATGCTTCTATCGAAGAGGATTTATTTTGGTGATGCGGTTGGTTTTGCTTGTCCTTTTTTTTCCAAATCGATGCTGGCCCGTCAACCATATTTTGCTGATTTCTAAGCCTTTTGCCACTTTTGTGGCTTTTTTATAGCCAGAATTAAGCCTAAATGGCCAAGTTTGCATAGTTTTTTCAATTACTTATAAAAGACTAAAATGCTTTTATCACTAATATAATTGAAAGTTTTCATTTTGGTTAGTAAAATAAAAAAAAATGTTTTTTCAAAATCAAGCGAAATAAACATGTATTTACATTCTCACGAAACTCAAAATCGACGCAATCTTTGATCTATGACAGTAGTCAATAGCTGTATGTATTTCAGTGACATAGTAGTTGTATTTTTTTTTTCGAAAATCAAATCTACGATCATTTTAAGAAGCCTTTAATCCAACCGAAATCTACAGACAAACAGAACAAATCGTACATAAAGTGAAATGAATAGCTTATTCTTCATCTTATTGACTTGGGGCTTAAACAGAATATATGTCGTCTTGTTAATCTTAATCTTCTTAAACTGATACCCAAAATCCAAACGATTTTGTCTTGCTTTGTGGATGGAAAACGTCTTAAGAAAAATGTTTACCGAAAACTATTCCAATTACCGTACGAACGATTCTCTGTCGAATTTAAGAACGTGCATATTCAAAGAGGTCTTTCAAAGTTGACAATAATAATTTCTAATGTTTCAATATTTTTTCGATTTTTCGTCAAAGTTCCATTGAAATTGAAATATTTCGAGTGATTCGTTTGGCAAGAAAATCACTGTGAATATGGGCTTGGGAAGAATTAGAAGATTAGTTGACAGTAATACGATTTTACGATTTCCGAAATTAATTCTAACAAAGAGATATCGATATCTTATTCATGCTGGACATCAGCTTTTGAAAATTCACTTGATTTGCTTATAGATGCTGCATGCGCCTTCCATACATTTTCTTTGATGCACAATATCTATTCATATCAACTGTTTCGGAGTGCTTCCATGTAATTTAGCTTCGATCTTTTGAAAACATTAATTCCTCAGACATGTTCCGAAATACTTGTAACAGAAAATGTTGTATCAATAGATTTGAATATTTTTCGAAATTAGTTAATTTCATCGCAATCGAATTCCAGAAGTTTTTCATTATACTTTTCAAGTCAACATCGTTTCTATAATTCGACTATTTCTATGGCTTCATCAACTTTGTCACTTTTTCATTACATCACTATCACATTGTCGGCCGCAGAGAGCCCAATAAATTCTCTGACCTAAAACACTACCTACTGTCTCCATCAGCATCTTTTTTCATCAAAGTCGGTGGATACTAAAAGCGAAAAGCGTAAAATCTAAACGATATGCATGACGGCATCAAAAAGCAACAAAAACCCCTATCCTTAAAGACACCGAGCATAATTCCGACAACGAACAAGAAAATCATCAAAACTCATCGGTGCCATCAAAAACATATAAAACTGTCCCAACTTCAGTGATTGCATCTCGTCGTTTCGATGCCAGGTCGATATATTGAGTGACCATCAAACGGCGATAATCTCGATGAAAATATACAAGATACCGTGTGACGGGATCATCGCGCTACTTTGCGATAATGCATACAAACATTCACGGCGATTCACAGGTATTCACAGGTATTCGCGGGGACAGGCCCTGGAGACTCAATGGGCAGCGATTAAGGCTAATCTGCATAAATAATTACAAATTATGTCGATCTGGAAGCTCAATGGACTCTGTGTTTTCGATGCGGGACCAATCAGTTGTTCGATGAGACTCTGGATGGTGGTAGTGCTGTTGTCACTCTGTACCTGGAAGATTGGTGATCATTGCAACATGATAATCGTCGCTGAAACGATCAATACAAAGATAGATACTGTCGCCAGATTGCTGTGCATTCAAAGGCTTACCGCTTTCTTTGCGATGATGTAGACTTTTGCTGAAGCAGATTTCGTTTGGCGGTAGTCGAGGTTGTTTGAGGTGATCGTTATTGTGCGATGTATAGACTTGAGCCCTTTCACTTGTGCTTTACTGCTTTTTCAATAATGCAGTTATTCAAGTGCATCATGACTTCCGCATACCGCGCATCAATTTAAAGAGGTCAGTCTGAATGACTTAGCTGCATATATTAAGTTATATTTGCATACTAGGAACTTTCAATTTCAACATCGCACAACATCTAGAGATCCTGAAGGAAGTGTTCCGTTATTTGGAATAAAGGGTGGGTGAGAATGGGTTGAATGTGGATTGGGGCAAGGCCCAAGCTGTATTGGGAATTTCTCATCATAGGAGGAAGTCTGGCATTTCCCGGAGATAGTTTCGTAATACAGGAGATTCATTGCAGATTTTCTGAAGTTGATGGCGCCACTCACAAAATTTCTCAAGAAAAACCAGCGACTTCAATAGCCCAAAATGATACTACCCACAGTCCCAATTCTGATATACCCAGATTACAGCCTACCATTCACTACCCAGATCAATGCTTGCTGACGTGGGAACACGCAAAAGGCGAAAAAGTGATCTCTTACTTTAGCCCTTGATAGAGCGAGAGTACGTCGTTGTTTTATGGGCGAAAAAAAGTTTAGGATGCACATGGAGTGCAATAAGCTCAGATTTCTAGCTGATTACCACTCTCTTGTCTGGCTGAACAATTTGAAGAACCTCAGTTGCCACCTATCTCGATGGGTGCTAAGGCTGCAATTGTACGATTACATTGTCGTACTTTGCAAACGCAAGGAGCATTTAGTTCCAGATGCTCTGTCTTGGTTCATAGAGATAGTGATGCTAGTGGTGCAGGTGTGATCACTACCTGGAATGAATGGAAAGGTAAATAGTGAATTCGCAGAAGCATGTTGGAGATCGGTATCTAGAGCTCCAATGAGAACAGTGTTTGGAAAAGAGTGGTTGCCACATCCACGCGTTTGAGGACTCTGACCTATTGCTATGGCGAAAACACTGGATTCTCTAGTACAGTGGTTCTACTGGCAGAAAAAGGCTACAAATGTGAGGAGATATGTCCACCAACGTAAGATCTGCCAGACAGTAAAGGTGTATCGGAATCTTCTAATAGGGCTGATGGTGTCGAGTGTTGAAGTGGTAAGTTCCCTATGGTAGATGATTTGTGTAGACTTAGTGGGGCATCTGCTCCAACTTCTGCATGGACATACATATATTTTGTCAGTGGTGGATTATGTCACGTCGATGTTACTGTATTTTTTTGTTGCTTTGGGGCATTTTTCTTTGGAGTTTCGCGGGTGATTATGAGCAACAACGGATTACAATCTCAACCTAAAGAACTCGCATGCTGACCAAGACCCATAGAACTACATTAAGGTTCATCGCGCTGTACCACCCTCAGGCAAATGAAGTGGAGCGTATGAATCAGAAAATCAAGCGCCTGCTACTTCATGTCCGAGAACTACTGGAAATGGTACAAAAGACCCACAAAAATATAGAGCATCCACAAAAATATAGCTTTGACGGGGAAAGGACGAATGGGGAAAGAGACAAAAAGAAGGACGGGGCCAAGAAATCGGAATTGTTACAACTGAAGGAAGCAACGCGTGAGTCGAAATCACGATATGATACGTGACGATATGCGTATTCCTACCGAAAGATCTAGTATGGCGACGGAACTTCTTCCTATTTAATACTGCATAGAACTTTTCTGTTAAACTAGCACTGGCTGATTACGATGCGGAGGCACATGTCTGGCTCGACATATGAGCTAGAAGACTCTAATGGAAAGAGTATGGGAGTTTGGCATGCTAATGATCTTAAGCGGTACGTTGCGAGCAGTAAAAGGAAAAAAAAAAACTATTCGAGGATGTGGTATAAGGAGTAAGAATAAGTCGGCTAAAAAGGATTTTTTAATTTATTTTCTCATATGTCTGTTGGGTTTGGCGGAGGAAGCTAAATAATAGAATATCAGATTAAATGGGGAAAAACAGTGGAAAAATCCAATAAAGTTTCATAAATAAAGCATAAATAAGTCGTCTGAGACATGGCTTGATATGTACCTTAGGCGTATATGAAATTGAAGGAACAAACTTATAAGAGAAAGTGTCAACGTTAGTCCTGACATTCAAGAAGGATATAATGAAGTTACTAAACGTTTTTTTAGTAAAATCTCGCAAGGTTTATGACACTCACATTAAAATAAGCAGCAACCCGAATAAATTGTTTAATTTTGAAGTGAACAACTACCTTAATATTAATTCCTTAAAAATATCACCTTTTTCAAAAGGTTTTCAAAAAGTTTTCTATGCGTCAGAACAAGCAAACTCAAACTTTTCTTCTTCCGATTCAGCTCTTATAGTTTTTGTTGACAACATAGAAACAGCACGTGAAGTAAAGCTAATTTCAATGTAAAGCTAATTTCGAGCTCAGTTGCAGCAAAAGTCCTTGACCTCATCTTCTTCTTCAAACTTCCTTGTGCAAAGTGTGTAGAACAACTTTTAAACTATAACATATATTATTTAATAGGCCACTTTCTACTGTAACTTTCCAATACTGTTGGAAACTTGTTTATGCCACAAGCAAATTCGAAAATGGTGGTAGATGCTGCACTAGGAATTAAAGGGTATTGCCATTCTATTCACAATTTCAAAGATTTTTGAAAAGATTATCCACAACAAGCTTTATCCACTTGTTAGTTCAGTCTGAACGAGTAACAGCATGGCTTTGAAAAAGGTTGCTCCACTACCATGAATTCGACAGTTCCAGCCTCTAAAAACATGTGTGATATGGAAGAAGGATACTACAGTCTGCACTGACTTTTTACTTTGGCAGAATTTATCATTCTTTGATAATAAATTTGAAACTTTTAAATATCTATTCAGCTAACTCCGTTCTCACCTTTATAGTCCAATCTGATTTGTAAAATTTTGAGGTATTTAGTTAAAAATATCTTTGTTACTTCTGGTGTACCACAAGGCAGCCATTTGGAACCACTTTTTTTTTTAATGTATTAGTTTCTGATTTATCTGATGCCCTGTCAAAACCATCTTACCTATTTTGTGCAGACGGGCACAAAGTTTATCACAAAATTGAATCTAAATCTGATACGTTTATTCTAAAATCTAAGCTTGATTTAGTAGACCATTGGTGCAATGGAAACAAGCTTTCATTTAGTTGAAGTAACCTAATATTTAAGATAACGTTCATGGTGTCTTTTTTACGTTTTTCGAGTGATTTTTTTTTGGATGAAGGTTTTGGTGGGGATGAAAATGTGGAGATTCCATATCCCAACAATTTTCGAAATGTTAACCAAAATGAAATCAAATTTATTCTCCTTCGATTAGGAAGCTGTCAATTGGTTCTAACAAGCGCCGATCTTTTGAAAACTCTCCCAGCTCTTCTATCAATATTTTTATGAATGGAAATCCGACAAAGCGGCTGTTTGTCGGCATAACTTGGTAAAATAATGTTTGAACCACATTCCTCAAATATCAATAACGGCACAATATAGCAAACAATAAATTCATTTCGCAAAATTATTCTTAATGTACCAAATTTCATCTTTCATTTTTGTTTCATGAGAAACTACTTTCGTCATTAAAATTCCGTATCGTCATGAGTCTAACTTTCCGAATGCATATTTTTTGGCAAACCGTACAATAACATCAAACAATGATCTTTTTACCACGAACCACGATCCGTTCGGTCATGGTCGAATAGACCACCTGCTGTTTGCCAACCGATCGATAGTTTGTATATTTCAATCTTTTACATTCATAAGTTATGACAGTTGACCTATCAGAAGATGTTGATGATGATGTATCACTATGAACTTCGAGTCTGATCGATTTAACAGAAACAACTACTGCCTTGTGGAGAAGATGTTTCGGGGCAACTGTGTTTCATTTCAGTTGAATTCTTGTTCCATCGCTTACGAACTACGACGGACTGCGAGCATCCGTTTTGCAGTAGATGCAGCACGTCTCCTGAGACACGATTTCGATTCCCGTCGTGTAACACGGCTGGACATCTTCAGTGAAGAAAACAAACATTTATAAGACGTCTACTGGCAGAAATGATTGTAGCATGTAACAAATGATTCCGTTGTTAACTGTATGATAGGGTAGTGGCAGAAGGAGTCGAGAGAATCTGACGGAATTTAAATAATGTTTTAAACTTCAAGAGTAGTGATTGAATGAAGATCATAGTATATTTGGTTAAATGTATTACTTTATGCGCTTAGAGTTGGATTCATCTATAGTTGTTGATTAGAAACCAACCATCTAAGCTTTTAGTTATAGCAACTGTTGCGGAAATTGAACTTCAAATCATTTCTCTCGAAACATGTCGATTTGGCACTGCTCTCTCCTACCCCGATTGCATATTTTAAACATATAACATACTGAAAGGGTCGTTGATCACGGTCTTTCGATACAGATTGATTCGCAATGACATACGGTGAATAAGACTGTTGACAGATAGGTTTAGGGTTGATCATCAATCATTCCGTTTGAATATTGGATAGTAGCGTTCTTTGGAAACAAGACTGTTGAGGATAACAACTGTGGTATGACATGAGTGCAACTGATATACATACATATGAATATGAGAATTATGGATGGGAGACAAGATGTTTGTTTTGATAGTGCCCAGGATATAAACAAATTCATGAGAATCAATTTCAGATTTCCAACAAATGCACTGTAATTGACTCAGTGGGTAAAATTCTTGAAATGTTTCAATGACGAAGTGTTTGAATCCTTAAAAAATGGTTTTAGAAACTGACAGTAGGCAGAGAGTAACATGATAAAATCAAATATATTCATTTGAATGAGACTTACGGCTGATATTCCATTTCACGTCAAGTTAAGAACAAGTCAGAGGAAAAGCACTGTTGGGTAGACTACCACGTAACGAATCAAATGCAATTGTAAAAAAGATCACATACAAAATACGAGATATTAAACTTATAAACCAATATGAGCTCAGTGGTCCAAATGGCATTATTAAGGCATACACAATAGAAATCATATGAAGGATTATGAAATATATTTTCTTCATAAGTTTTGAAATTTTAGAAAATTCTTTCCTCTTGTGGACCTACCCGTAAACGACGTTTATTCAACTGATTCTTAGAAAGATACTCCAGATAAAACCTACAAAACGATAAAAGTTCCATCGATCGCCATCCCTAGTATCGATCATAGTTTAATTTTAACCAGTTTCAATTCACTGTAAATATCGGATTTTAAAATCAAATTTACAAGCAGCTAAAATTTCTTTCAGCTGCTAACCAGTTCAAATACTTACGACAAGTTTCACCCCTACTTAATTACAAAGGGAGTTAACATCTGCAATTTCTTTCGTGCGGATGAGAGACTACTGCAATTCATCTAGAACTATAATATAAAATGTTTTGAACTGAAAAAAAAATTATTGCTCAACGAGCATAAGATCCACAAGAGTAACAGTTTTCTTTGTTCCAAGCGCAAACGGACTTGAATTTTCGTAAACTATCATCACAAAGACTCTTTGGCGACCGAGGTCAAACCATTCGATCGTGGTCTACATTAAGCTTTGTACTGATTTCGGTTCCACGTGAAATTTTTATAAAAAATGAAATTTTTATTCAAAATTTCACGTGATCTTTGTTTCGGTTACAAGTTAGCTTAGTCAGAGAATCAATAGCCAGATTTTCTGTTTGAAAATCTAGTTATTGGTTTGGGTTGCCAGTAAGTGTGTGTACGAAAAAAGAAGATATACAATACTTACTACGGAACTTTTAGTGCATACGAAATAAGCAACTTGAAACCTTTGACTTCCGGATTTAAAAAATTGTCTTCTTTTTCCTTTGTAAATCTTGGTTGATAGACGATGTCACTTGGGATCTCTTTTATTCAATATTTTCATATAGGATCTTTCTGAAGTTTTATTAGACATTCCTCGCCCTTTTTATGCAGATGATCTGAATATGTATCTCACAGTTAAATCGAAACAAGACTCAGTTTTCCTTCAATCTAAACTGCTATCTCTTGAGCAGTGGTGCAAATAAAATAATCTTGACATTAATGTCAGTAAATGTCAAGTGATTAGTTTTTTTTCCACATAACCAGAATATAAATTTTGATTATCGCCTGAATAATGTTCCAATAAAAAATGTTGATAGTGTCATCGACCTCGGGGTTACTTTGGATAAAAAGTTGCGTTTTAATTTGCACTATGGCAAAGTCTTAAGCAAGGCTAATAAGCAGCTTGGACTTCACACAGACATAGGCAGGCTAAATCTTTTCAATAATATGCTCCTGCTTTACTTTTGATGTTATTAGAAGCTTAATCAATGTTGTGTCCCGGTCCAATATGATAACATTCAACGAATCAGTAAGGCGAACGAGGCACACACGTTTATTGAATGAAATCCGAAACCATACAGTTTACGCCAACAATCTACAGATGCTGCAAAATATTCAACAGCTTCGCAAAATACCATTCCCCAATCATTTCCAGACCTAGGGTTAAAACTGGACTAAGCTGCTCACGCCATGAATGCTCCTATACGATTCCCTATCAAAGATGGTTAAATTTTTCAAATTTTTGTTTTATATATTTCATTATGTACATTTTAAATGTATTAAGATTGTTAAATATTAACTGTAAGTGTTTTTTTTGTACGCCTTGTTTGGTTGAAATAAATAAATAAACAGCTGAAAGAGGAATTATGTTGTGCCGCACTCCGACTAATGTTGCCAAATAATATTTTATGCCAAATCTATTGAAATCAACTATCAAATAGCTTAGACCAATTCTTATTGTAGCTAGTCTTTTCCCCTAGTGTAAACCAAATTCAGTGCTTATATCGCCTCAAATTTGTAATGGTAAAATATATTCGAATAGCACAGATACTGCACTTAACATAGTTATCATGGAAAATTTAGGCATGTCAATTCAAAATTCAACAGCACATGCACGTGAATTGATGCCCCTCATAATTCATGCGATCTAAGAATAAACGAGAATATTTAAGAAACCACGTTTTCAGTTACAATAAATTTCAATAATGACTCCCTGTCCAATTAAAATGGTTAAACTAATTAAAATCATGAATGTCCTTTAACGATGTCTTTTACCTTCAATCGATCTCACCTTCACTGTAACCACATCACTTTCTCTGGTTTTCTCTGTTGTTGTCTTGACTTTCTTCGTTCGCGTCTTATGTAGTTCGTCGTGAATAATTGATCGTGGCCAACGTAGAAAATTAAAGTGAAAAACAACATTTAATTTTGTATTACCAACAAATTACATAAGCACCATGTACACAAAGGATATTCAAAAACCATACCATCCACGAGCTGAATTTACAGTGTGGTGAGTGTGTACGCGATGAGAAATTGACCATCTGATCGCAAAGGAGATATAATTATACTTTTGTATTGTTAGTATGACCAGGCCACAGTACATTTTAAAGCTGTTGATTTGAAGAGGGAAGACAAGAACTATGAAAAATACTGGCATGTAGAGGACAGTTTGGAGAATTTCCTATGACTATAATAAATTTAATATTTGAATAAGATGCAAAGTCATAGTTTCGTTAGCTTTAATTCCAATAAATAAACATAGTTGCTATTTTTCTTGCTTTCAGCCCCAATTATTTAGTTCTTAACTAAAAATATTAAAACACAGTTTTAACAAAAAGCTCATACATATTTTCATTACCTAGACGAGGATGGAGTAGTAATTTGAGCTTAAGTAACAAATAACTTCTCATAGTCAATGGAGCCTTTTCAGCTTTAGCAATAAAAAGTATGCTATCTTATTATTACTCTTTGATAAGCCGATTCTTTTCTTTTTAGTCAAACCACTTTTACACACCTATTTCATACTGAACAGATACTCTTCGTAGCCAGAACTCCCCTAATCATTTGAAAAATATTTCATGAAATACAAATTACAGACTTACCTTATTACATGTGGAAGCACAGACTACAGCAAGCAACTAATTTAGTCCAAGAGTTTGTAAATATTTCATAGAATGAATTTGAACAGCGTATCAAAGACGACACAATAACATATTATTAGAATAAATACGATATTGATGGTCTTCGATGGTATTGTGGTCGCTGGTGAAGTAGACCAGTGAAGAATCCTTCGAGACATAGTAGTTTTGTATTGAGGCTATTGTATTTAATTCAGCTATAGATTGAATTGATTGACGACATGAAATATGCACGATCTCAGACTTGCATTTACAATATATAGTTCGAATCAAAAGTTGCGTGTGTAAATTACTTTCAAACTGAATGTTTGGCATTAAAAGATCACGCACATGATATCTAAACATATCATTTAAAGTTGATCAATTGATTTACATGTGAATTATGCCAGTTTCACGAGGATACATATGGTTGATTTCACGCATTGTTTGTTCGTAATTCAATCCGAAGAATTTTTTTCAAAAATGATATTTATCCATTTAAATAAATATTTCACAGATGGTTTCAATTATTATATTCGCCTTGAAAGTAATTTGCAGATGGTCTAAAAAAGTATTTTTCTAAATTAAATCATTTTGGTGTGATATTTAGTTGTGTTATAGGCTGGGATCAGGGCGACCTGTAATTGTACGCAAAAGAAGCGGAACTTCCCTTGCTTAAGACTCTTTTACACAAAGTTTTGAAATTAAAATCAAATTAACGGATATTATTCGGTAAAATATTCAAAATCAATACAGTTTTTCTTACGAAACATAAAACTCCATTACTTCTTTACACAAAGTCATGTTATTTTCAACAAATCAAAGTAAACAGCTTTGAACGTAACTTTACAGAAACGCTAAAGAAACTCGTGCGTTCAGTGAGATTGAAAGTCAAGCAGACATTAGCTTTTAGGTGATTACGTAAGCGTTATTGAGTCACGTATGGCGAAATTAGCTCATTTTGAATATGTTGTCCGGTAATAAGCAGCTAAATAAGAAAGCTAAGTTTGTAGCTTTTTGGAGTTATTTCTTTACTGTGAGCGGAAGATTAATTTAAAAAAAATTCTGTATATTACGGAAAACGAAAGGTTACGAAATTCTAAATATCTAATTTTAATGGGTAATTTCATATAAGTTTTAGTACGGGAAATTTTTAAAGAAGGTTATTCAAGAATATCGAAAATGCCAGAAGAATAGTTAAAAAATGTTTGCTATGTTAGCAATGTTCAAAATACTGCTGTAATCTATTAATTCATCATGTTTCCAACTTCAAGTGCTCTGAATTTTTAATTTCTATGAAACAAAAAAATTAAATCACAAAAATGAAACAAATAATCCAGCTGAAGCTTCACTGCAGAAACAATAAAACATCAATCAATGCGAACTGATTTTTTAAATCTTGCGTCATCTATATACATAACTGAGAGTAGTGAAGCAAGATTCAGTTTTGTACGAATTGTTGCAGGTTATTTGGCGATACATTCTTATTACTTCACTGTTTCGGATGTATATTCATGCTCGCTTAGCGATAAAATTGCTTAGTTATTTAGGAAATAGTTATTATTTTTCTATAACTTTTTATCTAAAATTTTTTTTAATGACGAAGCTCAGGGGATTACTCTTTGAAATGAATGCTTAGTTAGGTGGTAGGGAGACATATATGGGAGAAGCCAACATGAATTATTCCAATATTCTTGTAAGTTCCACATTTTTTCTTTACTTCTGAAGCGCTATTGTTATGCCTAGAGCGCTGGTATTGTGCCTTGTCGCTGGCTGTTAAGACAATACAAGGCGAACAAATGCAGCCATGAACATGGCGGGATTCAAACCCGCGGGCAGTAGATTGCTGTTTCGGGCTGGTGCGTTACCGAGCTAAGCTACGGATCCTACAAAGGGTATATTTAAGGATTTCATGTTATTGATTATTCTGAAGCTACTAGTACTTTAATACTGATAATTGTGATAACATGGACTACTCTATTGTCGCCTAAAATGTGCGGCCTTGTTATAGGCCGGGGACCACTAATTCGGTTCTGGAATAGGTAACCAAATACAAAATAAACATTATAATTGCCCAGGAACTTTTATGCAGATCAATCACATTCTGATTCAGGCAGAAGAAGTGACTCTTCAGAATCCTAGAATTTTTATCTTTCCGTGGGGCCAACGGCAATTTTGCCAATTAAATTTACTCACTTATGAAACCAGAGCAAGGTTAAGATGAAAATGCGACATCGAAAAGCTTCTAAGCAAGACGGTGGAAGCCGAGTACACATCTGTTTTGTACTTTGAACTAGTTTCCACACTTAACACCACGTTTATCAATGAGGTTTGGTGAAATAGAAACAAATGGTTCAACGAGGAGTGTTAAGCCGCCCTAAACGGAAAGAACGCAGCTTCCAAAAACCACATAGAATGACCGACAAGGCCCAAGAAGGAAAAATGTAACGTTTTAATATGGACTAAAATTAGTACTTTTTTAAGTACAGTTTCCTGTTTTACGAGGTATGGTATGCCTTATAGCGATACGCATCAGCCATCCGTTTTCGATAAAACCCGGTTTGGTGGTTTGACTATATTTTAAGTAAGAATCACATGCATGGGCAGTGGTGGGATTTGAGCCCACAGGCCGTAGCACGCCGCTTTTTAGACTAACATCTTAGTGAGCAGCGCTACCAACCCCCATTGCTAAAATTAGTACTCAGAATAATAATAGTTATAGAAACGAAACTTATTGTCTCCTTTCAGGTTGAAAATATGATGACAAGGACGCATTTTCCTCAAGTTATCCGACTTAGAAAGTTTTCCAGGAGTATAATTTTCAAAAATGATGGGAATAGTCTGAATAACACTTTTTTTCGTTGGAATATTATTGATATTTTTGGTTAATAAAAGAGAAAAGAGCTGCAAATACCTAGTACTTTTGATAATTTTTCTTCTCTAATGAAATTAAATTTTATTCAGTAGACAAATGGCTAGAAAATATGTGGTAGATTCGGTAGATTTTTCGTATATCTGGTTTAATTTTACTGTAGTAGAAATGATAGGAACGGGAATGTGCTCGAAATATAGGAATATTATATTGATTGGATTATTGAGAATACTTGTTGTTACTATTGAACTATATGACGGGACTTATTTTTTGACAACAGCTTAGTTTCTGAGTAGGTAATCTTTTAAACATTTTTCAAGGTCCAAATGGGGCTCACCAATTGATTCGAAGCCTCATAATTGTCCGTACGAATATGATAGCCAAATGTTGCAAGGAGTAGAATGCCGAAGTTGCCCAAAAATATCCATCACAAGTACATACGTAGCACATATTCTAGAGAGTTCAAACAGCGGCCACTGAGCTAATATTATTTAAAACTAGTCAAGGGCTCAATTTCCGCTATAAGAGAAAAACACATTTATTGTCAAATACCGTCGGAACCTGGTATTTCTTTACGTAGCTCATGAAATACGCCCAATATGACTAAGAAAGTTTTAAAAAATATACATAAATACACCATAAAATGTTTCAATGTGAGTAACAATAATCATAGATTCACTCTTTAGCTAAAACAAAAAAACATTGTTAGAAGCGAAATAAAGGAAAATTATCAATTGTTACTTTAATTCTTTTCTTCTCCACTGTAGCTTGAAAAAAAGCAAACGTAAAATATTGCAAACTTTGCGGAAAATCAATATAAATATTGGGGTACAACCCATTCGGACTTTTTTATTTTCAAGGTCCGTACTAACTGACTGGTCTATTTATCTGGATGGGTTTTCCGAAAACTTGTACTATGGTTCGGAGTCAGCTCCCTTTCTAGTG
The DNA here is from genome assembly GCA_947369275.1 of Nemotelus nigrinus. Classification (NCBI taxonomy): domain Eukaryota; kingdom Metazoa; phylum Arthropoda; class Insecta; order Diptera; family Stratiomyidae; genus Nemotelus; species Nemotelus nigrinus. The sequence goes on from OX376375.1 coordinate 16,048,356, forward strand.
AACGGGCTTTGTTGCGTCTCGACTAAGTCTGGCTTGCCAGCTTATACATTAGAACGTTGTTGTTCTTATCGGATTAGTCCTTCTCCATTGTGTTCAGTTTAAATATTGCGTTGGGCATAAGAATAACATGTAGCGTCCCTTTTGTTTCTCTTGGGGCAATTCTATCGCATTTTCTAGTGACCCATCCAAGCCGCTTAGAGGACAGGAGGGTGCACCGCTAATGTGAACTATTAGCCTTCAAGACCATTTCTAGAGCACCCTACTTCAGTAACATCAAATTCTTGTTTTTTTCGTTAACTGATATTCATCATACCCCTGGCAGTCATCTTGATTATCAAAGGTACTCTGCCATCGCCCGATTGGTAAATCACTGCCAGGCTAATCATTGTATCATCGTCATATTTTCAACAATTATGAGATATATAAACTAACAACCAATTTTACTATGGGGTAAGTCTCAACATCGATTGCTAAAACCTCGATGTGCCATTGTTATCTACTTCCCTCTAAAAAATCTGAAAGACAGAACATCAGTTATTACTAAGAACATTAGTTACGCTTAATTTCAATTAGTATTGAAATATCACGTCAGCCATAAATAACGTTTTCTAATCAAAACTTATGCAAAATATAATATGTATCCAGATTATCTTAAATTGTTCGAATATCGAGCTAGAATCCTCTATTATGGATATCTGAAATACATTGCTATTTTATGTAATATCAGATGAACAGGTTCGTTATAGTTTTGACTACCTGACTTCATTTTTCCCAAATCAACTTTGACACAGCGACTTTGAAAATTTCCCAAACTCATTAATAACCGTCGCCAGTGGACCACACAAGTGAGGATAGTAATCAAACGAAATCAAAACAGAGCCACTTTGTTTTTAATTTCTGCCACTTAAAACACTATAAACGGGCATCGAGCCGACCAGGATCACAGAGATTTCACCGTCAATTATTACTAGTCCCGAAAGAATACGTTACATAACATGGCAAAAGCAAATCCTGCGTAATAATGACCCGGTCGTTGATACAGATACTCTCTTCTCAAAACTATTTCGTGGGTACGTGTGTAGCTGTGCGATTGTGGACCTCCTGGCCGAACTTTCTGTTTCCCATAATTAAGCGATCGAGTGTTTCATTAAATCATTGATAACGATCGATAACTAATGATCTGTCTAGTAGACAAGATGCGCTTCGTGTATCGTTTGGGAGTTCGCATGATTGTAATTGATCTGCTATCAAATCCTGGATAGTGAGGTGAATTCGATTTTGCGGAAAGGTTCGCTAAACGAATGTTAGGGTTGGCTTTGGCTGTGGAAGATCGAAAGTAGAGTCGATGTTACGATTGCGAAAATTAGTGTTCATAGTACGATTTATGATTTCATACATATAGCTGAAATTGGGGAGAAAGAAGACCTGAAAAACTTGAATTCCAAATTTTATATTATGCAATCCACCTGGAATTAACACATCTTCAATAAAATCCCAGTTTCAACCCCTATGAGCAGATCTAATCAATTCCTTCAAAATCAGTCAGGTCTTCTACCGTAGCTCACTAGCATTCCCAGTGACTTATTTGGATATATTCTTTCCCTGGTCGAAGAACTGACCATAAATCTTCGAAAAAGGTACTTGAGTTCGGGATGGGCGTCACGAATTGTTGAAATGTTTTGGCTTTTTGTGATGCCGATTGGTTTCGGCAAGTTCCTACTTTTTCCCGGCGGCCGTGCGTTCGATCGTTTGGTCCAGGGTTTTGCGGCGGTACCGATGATTTTCGTAACATCTTTGTTAAATGCTTTGTTCGATTACCGCCACATTGCCTGGGCCGCCGTCGCCACGCTTGTGATTTAAGAGGCTCGAAACCGATTCTGTGCGTTCTAAGCGAACGATAGAAACATGAAATGATGGTTAGCTTTGTGATACCTGTATTATTACTTTTGTTCCTACGAATTAACTTTTTCTTGGTCGTCTCATTTAACTTGACCGCAAATAGATTATTCATTTTGATTGATGGAGTTGTAGAAGTGATGATTCAATTAAATGTTTATTATGCTCGTTTGCATTGTACGATGTGTCGAACGTCATTTGTTTACATATGATCTTATGGTGTAGTGAAAAATGCAATGTTGTTGGATAAAATATCTAAACGATATTAAATGCCTGTTGAAACAGAAATGCGCTTTTTTAAGTCCTTTTTGCGTATATTTCAGTCTACATTGATTCCTGTTGTTCCCTTTTTTATTTGGTTGGCTATATATTACTTTTGTTTGCCTTCCTGAGAATTTCGAGAATGAGTTAATGTAGCATTTCATATCACTTATACGATTGCATCTATATAGTTCAGCGGTTTCCGTTAAATTTTCTCATCGAAGATTCGATGCATAAGCAAACCACTTGACTCAACTAAAAGCAACAAGGCAAAAACTTCATTCATCACGACAATTTCAATTAGTGGTCCAATAACTGATGAACTATAAACAAACGACGCGGGAACGAGACGAAAACGATCACAGGAAGCTAATCTTGCTTGTGATCATGCCGGTCATCAGTCATTTGTCTGAAGAGTTCCGAATCACTAAAAAAAACATGATGTTTCGACTAAGTATCTGTTCAACAGATTAATGAATAATTCGTGACTAAGCTGTCTAATCATTTTATTTAGTCTGTACTTAAATCGATCTTAACATTTATGGTAGTCGAGCAGTGGCATTAGATGAAACGATACGAACTTTGGTAGATATGCATCTGTTTCCGATTGAAATTTACACCGGTTAATTTGCGTAGATCTGGCTCAGGGATGGAATGCTGCCTTTGGTAAAATGAGCTTGTCACTATATTATGCATTAGATTTTATGTTAGTGAGTCAGTAAATGAGGTATAACACCTGTATTATTTTCCAAAAGCCAGATGGTAGTAGAAACTAAATAAAACCAGATATGCAACAATAAACCCTCTGAACTTTTGTATTTTTGTTGCTTTGAACTTTAAATCATTTGCATATTTTGGTATAAATTATTTAATATGCATCCTAATTACATTACTAAACATAAATACATAAACATTTACTTATTTTCCACCAAATGAAAGTCAAAAATATTTACAAAATTGTTTTGATTATTCTCCTCTCATGAAATCCACGGCACTTACTCCCCCATTATTCGTAACACATCATAAGTCATATGCTCCCAGCCCCAACAAACATGAAAGTCGTTTCTTTTTATACACTGAAAGTAATTGTAATTGAGTGTTATATGCGGCTTAGCATCTTTGCTAAGTAAATCGTTCAACCCATCGTAATATCCCTTACAAAGTTTATTTCATCCCCATTTCGGGTGACATTTCAATAGAAATCACGCTAAGGGAAACACTTACATTTAAGGCCACTCGATTTCCTTTTATAATACATAAGCAGCACGCAGCAACCCTTCCTCAACATCGGATTTTCCTGCAAGTCAGGCAAGACATTGTAATCCATTCTGAATAGAAACATTTGGAAATTTTGTGCACTGAATGTAACACCATCCCTTCGTTTATGAGGTTAATCGGGAGAAAATTGAAAGAAATGATATGGTATGATTGTTACAAGCTGTGTTGAAAGAAAGTTTTTAGCGTATTTATTCATAGATTTTAATATTTTCACAATTTTTTTTTATGCTGCATGTGAATAAAAATGCTGAAGAGGACTTGCAGAGAAATTGTTTTTTTTTTCTAAGATTGGTATTGCAATGAAAATTTAAAAATTTTAAATTGAAAAAAAAATGTTCATGCTAAGTTTAAATAGAATGACAGTGTAGTTGATTTCCTTACAGCAAAAGACAAAAAAGATTATTAAATGTCAGAATTTTGGTTAAAAAAATGTTCATTGGAAAAAACAAAATGGCCGATTTTTGAATTTTTTGAACTAATGTTTGTAACCCCAATTGCTCATAGCTTTGGTAAACAACAACGAAAATAAACAATTATATTATCTATGATGGTATGTGCTATTTAACTCTTGAAGTTTCCAGTCGATCGGTGCAGTCGTTGTTTTAAAAGCACCACCGCCAGGACAAAATTACAGTTTCGAGAAAAGAACGGTATTAATGTTTTTGTCGTCGATTATGTTTTGCTTATTTTTGCTTTCAATCGGCAATTTTAGGTCTATAACAATACCATTCACTTCTTCGTAAGATTGATTTTCTCTTAGTCTGGTATTTCTATGAGCCAGTCTACTTTCATTTGTAGTATCTAAATTGCTTCGGTGAGACGTTTTAATCCGATCTGTGATTGGAGTAACGCTACAATTTGAACAGTATCTATCATGACAAGGATAATTTTTGCCTAAAGTTGGCATTCTTCGTTGAACATGCTATTTTCATGAACAAATTTTTACACGAGGAGATGTGTTGGCACATCTTCTGGTGTAAACTTCTTCTGGATGAGTCGGAACAATGGCCCAATTACACGAGTTTTAATGCTCGTTATTGTTCTCCGTATCCGCATTGATACATTTTTCGAGAAAATCTTGATCTGCCTTATAGATTTGCTTTGAAATAGATTTATTTCTTCATCAAAAGCTGGACTATGCTTAAAAGTTTCCAGATCATTGTTTTTGTTTGCATTACGATAGTTGCACCATCATTTTAACGAGCAATACTGAAGCAGTGTCTGAACATCAGTACAGCTTCGGTGATAATGCGTGTCCTACAAGTATCACTAATCTCATATTTCTGTAGAGTTTGGGCCATTTACTATGACTACACCGTTAAATACAGATGGTTTAAGTTTTTTTTTTGCTTTTCTGCAATATCTTTTTGTACCGTAGCTATGTATTTTTTTCAGCATCCTCTACAGCCTTTTTTAAAACTTCTGTTAGCTGGTTTTTAGCTTGGTTAGCACCATTAAACATCCCCTTTTTACGTGTACGATGCATTCTTTTTTACAAGTACCTACTTCATCACAACAAAACGTGGAGTCTTCTAATTGTGTCGATTCAATCAATTCAAAATTATTTTTAAAAAATATAATAATTTCCTTCTCTGTAAATTATAAATTTAACGTCACTACATTTTGTATGTATGTGCAGTTGATTCAATTTTTCATTTTTGATGCCTGTTTTCCTGATTGTATGTTTGAAAATATTCTTATTAAATTTTTGATTTATTTTTTATTTCTTTTATATTTTATCATAAAATTTGCTGTGTTTTTAGCTGAGTTTCTCTATCAAGTGTACGCTTATTATAAAATTTTTTTTCATATTTCTGAGAACTGACCCGGTTTCGATTTTGCAAAATTTATGTTTGAAAAAATTTCATAGATCTAAGCCTATTCAACCTTACGAGCCAAAAACAGAGGAGCAGTATTACTCTCAAACATGAATCGAAACTCAAAAAGACAAAAGAATCCCGAATAAATGGGCAGAGAGCGGACGATTAGAACAAATAGATGGGCGCCGTGCCACACTTAAGCTGCAAGAGCTTTGCATGAGCTAGTTACTTTAATTTAAATAGCTAGCGAAATTGATGTTACATTTTTTTTGCTTTTCCATAAACTATTCCAACCTTAGAGTCATGAATGTTTTTAAAAAATCACGTCTTGAAAATCCAAAAACTTCTCATATAAAGAGGTTCTTAAAATTTCTATCGCATTTTATGATTATTTGATCTACCATCCTGATTTTGCATGGCGATTGTATAAGCACGGTCTGCCAGCATGTTTGTTTAGGTTATCATAAAACAATTTCTTTTCTTTTTCTCTTTTTTTAATGATAATATTACCGAGCAGCATAACGCAATAAAATTATTATTTTTGAACTTTTCTATTATGAAGTCTCACCAATTATTCTTTTAACACAAATTGTATTCCGACTTCTTTTTTTTGCCGATAAAAATACTCTTTTGATACATCCACACTCAAGACGTGTGTTTTGCCATTTCCCATGATATTGCTTTGTAGTTCGGTTGAAAATCATCATCGGCTTGCTGTGATTTCGATTTCTGACACTAATAAGTGTCAAGGTCCTTCACTTTTTAACTGTTTCCATTGTTGTGCGAAAGTATCACACCAACTGAGACCCTGTCAGGGAGCCAAACTGCCATGAATAATATTCAATTGACCTGAATGGTGGCTACCATACCACTCATCAGTTTATTCATGTGTGATATCTTAATGCGGGTTTTATCGCCTACCTACTACTTACTTGTGCTTGTTATTGGCAGATCCAGATGTGTCTTGGATTAAGTACGAAAACGATTTAATTTTTGAATTTATTGTGAGAATGGTACTTGAATTTACTTCATATTTATGGATGAATTTCTTATTCTGTGAGAATTTCGTATTTTTTCTAGAAGAGATGAAATTAAAGTCAATTGTCAGTCAATAGTCAAAAGTCAATATTTAAAAGGCTACGTTGAAAACATGGCTGAAATGCATATGCTGCATAGCTTCCAATTCTTCAAAATTACTTGGCTTTCATGTTGGAAAAAATGGATTCATACTTTTTCGAAGTACATAGATGATTGGAGCTACAACCAGTACTTGTCATAATATACTGAGGTCCGTACAACAGTGCTCGCTGTCAGGGATGTTGTTACTGTCAGTCCACTCAAATATGGTCATCACCATCAAAAATCTTCTCATCATTTTACTAAAACAGATCGTCAAATTCACTAAATCACTCCCACATATCCTAAATTATAATTTAAAAAAAGCATATATGATTGTCAAAATATTTTTTATACCGCCGAAAGCATGTTTTCGTATTTCTTCACTCAATAGCCAGCATTATAAAGACATCAATTTCCCTGGCTATCTTCATATGTCTGATCTTTCCGCTTTCAGTAACGAAAAAATAAACTAATCAAGCAAACGATTAGAAAAAAATTATCTCTTAATTTGAATGCGGCGACTGCGGCGCTACAAACACGAGAATATAATCGTTTTTTGTCTTAATTTCCATACAAACGTAACCGACTGTGTATTTGATTGGGTCTTTTCAAAATACTTGAATTGACTAAATTCGATAGATTCATATTTTATCCATCACCTATGGTGTTTTCCGTTAAGCACAATTTATCGAAAATTAAATCGAAACCGTGTCTTTCCATGCTTGATACTTTCGGGTTTTGATAATTTGCTCGAAAGAATTCTTGAACGTAAAAGGAAGTAGTGAGTGAGAATGGACAAATTTTCGTTGAAAATGTTCAGAAAATTATAAGAGCATTGATTAGGAAGGTCGTTTATGGAGAGGATGGCGGAGTAGCATGAATTAATCATACAAAGTATAACTTAATTAAATATATTGTGTTAATTATTTTTTCCTTCGAATCAACACTCGGGACCCAAAATATAAGTTTTTTTTTGAAAATTCACACTGCTTCGCTATTTGAAAATAGCTTTTGTACGACCAACTACCCTATCTTAGCTGAATCAAAACATATTTCCATTAGTTCTAGCTGAAACAACTTAAATAAGATATTCAAGTTTACAGGGATTTCGATACTCAGCAACAAAAGATTCATGGTAACTTTGACCTAATGCTGCTCACCGAAAGTCTCCGCATTCATTATTAATGTTATTTATCTCCGCATTGGAGCTACTTGATTTTGACCGAAGATGTCTAATTCCATTTTGTCTGTTGATAAAGATGCGCCCGAAAATCATTTTTGAATTCCCATTCCGAATTTAAATCTGATGGAAAGAAAAATTTATTTCATTAGTTTCATTCAATTTGATATTTCAGTGGCTCTTTATGTTTGGATATTTTGGAAGATATTAAATTATCATAATGTCGCTTAATGCGCAAAGGCTTCTGTGATTTCAAGTTTGAGCCGAGCAGTAAAAATTTATTGGGAGACCACGTTGCAGGGATTATTGTGATCGTAACAGATGGATTTTAGATCGTCAAAGATGAGACGAGTAGTGTCTGATTCAAAATAAAGTAATGAAACCCAGCAATCCTGTCAAAGGTAAAGTAATATATCATACGTGCTAGTATAGAAATTTGTATATAACTAGCGTCGCCCGTCGCCATACCGTCTTGCCAGTCACTTAATGGACATCCGTCTTAACATTTTTGTCACTCTGCCGATAGATTCATCATCCCAACGATGAATACTCGCGCGATCGCATCCCATAGCCGTCCGCTTATTGACCAGTTGTGTTTATTTTTCTTTTGAGCTATTGTGTACTGAAATCTCGAGGAATCTGACAAAGTTTATGTCCAAACAACGTTTTGTTGCTGGTGGAATGTCTTTTTTAACGATTTGGTGCGGAGGAAAATAACAAATGAAGTTAAATTTTTATACAATAGTGTTGGCCATCGCACGTTAGTAATGTTATTGCGGTAATAGCTATAAAAAAATCTAAGAGGACTGTTCGAAAAGATTATTGTAAAGAACGTGTTTTAAAATACAAGGTTCTATCTACAATGCGTGCAATGAAATGGATTTAGGATGGTATTTATTTGGATATGTTTTGAAGATGGGAAATGAGTCATTAGAGTCGAATTAATCACTCAACCTTGGCATAATGTCACAGCTAATAGTTGTGTGAAAAGATCAGTTTGTAAAAGGATTATCGCATGAAATGCAAATTAGCAATAACAAGACGTTTTTACAATTTTAAGTAGTTGTTCCTACCACTATTTTGTATTTTAGTATCCTATTAGATTATTTTGCCATTGAAAATCGGAATAGTTGTTTTATAAAAAAAATATCTGTACCATAAATTTAAATCTTAATTTCCATGGAAAATTCATAAAACTAATTGTACAAAAAAACGGAGTGCATAGGAATCGCTAGAAAGGCTGACTTTCGAAATGATTTTGAGTGTATGTTCTACCAAACATCTTACTTATGACAGCCAGCATGTATCAAAGGCTCTGTATCACTTTGATTTCATGACTGCATTAGTAGTTGTAGGGGTAGAAAGATTTTTAAGGCTACCGCCTACAAAAATTTCAAAATTTTCGAAGCTGATATGTAAGCTATATTTCGAACCTATGTTTAACTGCAAGATCGTAATTATTCTTTAGAAGATAATTGAATGAAAATAACACCATAGTTGGAAGCCCTATTTTAGGTTTTCAACCAAAATTCTGCATACATTTGACTTCTTTGAATTGTAAAAGGATATGTTAGACCGTGTAGGTTACCCAAGGCATCCTGATTGGTCTGGATCAAAATGTAGATAATGAGCTTAGCAATTCTGTGCAAGTATGTCTAGGGTAAGTTTTAAAATAAATTATCACTTGAAATATAGGTTAAAAAAGAATAATGGGAGTCACTTAACCGAGGACTAAGTAACAGCTTATTTTAAAATCAAATCTTTATTGCAACAGTCTTATAACAAAATCTACTTATAAAGTATTATTTCAGATCAGTTTTAATCACTTTGGCAATCAACTTTGGAAATAAGAAGAGTTAAAAAAAAAACACATTTGACTCCGATTGCACTGAGATCAGGGCAATGGTGGTCACCTGTGGGTAAGCAGAGTCAAACAAAATTTAACACATATCGCAGATATAGCCTTCAGCAGAAACAGATCCAGTGCAGTCTGCATGAGACCACAACCCACATGCGGTACATCTGTGCGAAATTTCGTTGTTTCCGAATTCGCAGCACATGAGACAAGGTTTCCTGCGTCTTCCGCATCATCCTCTTTATCACTCTGGCACAATTTATTAGTACTTGCGTTTGATACTGGAGAACAAGCCTTTTTGCCCTTTTGAGGCTCTCTTTCTGCTCCTTAATCTTCTTTCGTTGGCCTTTACCTTTCCATTTCTTCTTCTCTTTTCCTTTGTCTTGAGATTTTCGTATCTTCTTATTTTTTTTTATTATCTTTGATTGGCGTCGAAAATAAGACTGTATCATACTGTTTCTTTTATAACGTCTTGGATAGACGATTTATAAGGTATTATCAGACGACTCTTGGGCTTGAAGTGCTGGTGAAGTGGGTTCTATTTGGTTTGATGTACCAGGAGCTGGTATACGCTTGCTCCGATGTTCTAGGAATCAACCTTGAATCGTGCACTACACCTGTCGTAGAAACCGAAATAGATTTATCACAATATTGAACTGATATAGCCTCAGATTGGAGAATTTCGAAAGTCTTGAGAGCTTATTAGGAGAATACCAGTTGCTCTAAATCCAGATTCTCCTTTGTTAATAAATGCAACACTATTAAATGCTTTAAAGGAAAATATGACTATCATGATTAGCTAGTATCAACGGAACAGGTTCATTCGTAGATGGATGAGCGTGGTGTTTAAATTGCGAGAGCCATTCAAGAATGAGGCTTTCATTTATCCAATCGTTGTCTGAACACTTATAAAGAGCTCCAATTGGACAATCCTTTTCGAGTAATGGATTCAACCTCTTTCTAGGAAAAATAAACACTGGTGGAATGCAGCGGCGCTCATTGCACACATTAAATTGATTTCAATTCCCTCTCTCTCAAATTGTGATAGACTCCACTCTCTTCTGTCTTTTCGTAGCTAGTAGTTTTCCACAGCTAGTAGTTCGCACAGTAGAAATCTCTTTTTCATCACAATTATATATGTGTTTTGGAACAAATTTGTATTTTTCCATCATTTCTCCTAATAGCTTATAGAATAATTGTACCTCCTCTTTATCAAAAGCTGTAATTCAGTTTATGCTTGTTGCTTTTAATTTCGTAATAGATATGTTATACCTTAACATAAATGCATTCAGCCAATCGCGTCCAGCCATTCTTGAAGCCAAATTGAAGCTATGTTTTTCAATATTTCAGCATATTGGAAGTATTGCTGTACATCCATAGAAAATATTGGCCATATTTTTTATCACATTTTCTAATTATTCTTCTACATCTGATGTAAAGACAGTGAGTCATCCAAAAAAAGAACCCAATTTATATTTTTGTAAATCTCTTTTGTAGACTTGAAAACGGAATACCTATAGTCTTAGCAGCTTTTCGTATGGAATAATCATCTTGTTCAATAAGCTGCACAGCCTTTCCAGAATCAGACGGCCAGTTTTCGGTTGTTCTGCCCCGTACTTTTGTCATCTGGGAAAAAAATAATGTAAATCTTTGCGGGTAATGGTAATCACTTGCGGGCAATAGAAATCGCCAGACTCTCAATACTCACAACGGCACTAATGAGAAAATAATCGAAAATTAACAAAACATAGTGATTTCAATCGAAATTTAAGATGCACATCACAATTTTGTATGTTAAGACTAACTACATAAAGAATACTTATTAAGATACGATAAGAAATTCGACACTTGCCGTTAATTTTACTAAAACGAAAATTTGCATTGGCGAGGCACCAAAGCAAAACACATAGAAACGCGCTACGCGGGTGGATGTAATTTTATAAATTTGTGGGTGACCACCATTGCCCGCTGACTCCCACTACCCTCTCTTACCCTATCCATATGTAGAAAAATCGCCAATTAAGCCCTGAAATGTATTCGACGCGAAACGAAACGAAGTGTCAAATCCCATACAAAATCAGCCTGGCGCAGAATTTCGTTTCGTTTGGTTTTGCTCGTCAGTAATGTATTCGAAGACGTATAACTGTCTTCGAAGACAACGCAGTGATTCGCTCTGAGATGGCACTGCACTATGTATAAGTTAAATTTCGCGGCCATTTAATGACCCAGGAGGACCCAGGTACCTTAAATTGATGCGAAAAATGTGACAGCTCATAATTTCATTCGAGTTTGCGCATATTTTATTGAAAAATGATTGAAAATGGATGGATGAACAGCGCATCTTTGCAAGACGTTTTCGCTGTATTTTGTTCTTCGAATAGATTACTAGGCTTTAAATCGAATTGATTTGACATTGACATTGATTTTCCTTAATACACAGGTGTTAATGTGTGTACTGATTGTAAACTATGCCTGCACGATAGGCAATGTCTTTCTCGCTAAATTACCTTGATAATTATTAAAAGGAAATAGTCTTTGAGACCACTACTTCTTCGGTAGTTATTAGTTAGATTAGAAGATTTAGGTTAGAGAAGATTTTATTTTTAGTTATTTTTTTGTACATTATTAATCTAATTTAAGTACTATTTACAATATAAAAATTACTAAATAGCGGCTATAATATTTTGGCCTGCTGGCTCTTGATATTTGTATTTTATTTATGTTTATCTTTTGAATTTTCTTTAAATCTTACAAGCTAATTATCATACCCAGTCGTGTACAGTGGCTGGGATTATCCTAGCAATAGCCACTTAAAATCTACCTTACGCTATGACTTAAGTCTAACTAATACCTAACTAAAACTAACTTAGCCTAATTAGCCCTAATTCCTTATCAGTAGTTATTAGTAAGAAATTCAATGACATTCCACATTCACTTAAAATGTAAGCTTCCGAGAGACGCTGTTTAAGGCGTCAGTGGCAGAGAGCCCAAAGTTATAATTGCCGGACTGAGTTCAATATAATCTGCACTACGATAAATGCTGAATTTTCTAGACTGAGAAATCAAAACGTTTATGCTAAAATAAGCTATTTCGGTAAGGCCAGCATACCATTTTGGAAGCTAGTCATACAATCGCAAAAATTTTGAAAAACAAACGGCAGTTCATTCTGGCTTTTAAACAAAAAAATTGCCTCATCTTCTCCGAATTATAAAAAGCTATTGCATTCGCAGACATTTTTTTTGCTGTTTATAAGTCTACTTCCCACTTAGGAGGGAACCAAGTTCAATTCGAGGTCTCCAACAGCATCCAATAACTGATAAATAAGCGCAGCTATATCCCTCCACCTTTTTAACGTATGGACTTGATCCACCCACCAAAACATAAAATATCTCCACGTGCAGAAAAATTTGGTAGCCTCCAGTTGAAAAATCTAACTTCATAGCAGTAAATTATCTTCATATAATATTTAATAAGTATCAGGTACCATTTTATTTTTCCAATCCATGGAAAATTGTTAAAATCATTCAAATTTGTCAAGGAAAGTAGTATCGTTGCAGGCTCAAGATCGATTAGCCTCTGAATACCTTGATCAACCTACTGCAAATTTTCTTAACAGACACAATATTTCGCTAAATGAGTAATTCGGATTCGGCAGTAACCATAGCACAAATCACTGGCTAAAGAGATTTTCTTCTATATCCAATGTAATTTGAATAACAAAAGTCTACTATAGCAACATCGCTCTCCCATATCATCAGAAAGCTTTTGATTGTGTCTGGAACGACGGTCTTATAGATGAAATGATTCAATTTAATTTCTCTACCCAAAATGATTCATTTGTTCTTTTCGGACAGAAAATATTACGTTCAATTGGATCATACAGTTTCGAATATAAACACCATGTCTGCCGGGTTTCCAAAAGGTTCAGTACCTGGGCCCATATTCTATCCAGTTTTTACGAGTGATATTCGTAAACATCCCTATGTTGAGCTAAGACTCTACGTTGTTGGCTATTTTATGTTGCACACCTGCATATGACTAAAACAACTTTTTCAGCTGTTTTTATAATATATAAAATGGAAAATAAAAGTTTACCACCAAAAAAACACAGTGCACTTTTTACGATCACCTAATAAATTACCACAGCGAAACATTAAGCTAAATAACCAAGAAATTCAGTGGTGCGCATTATTGAATTACTTTGGAATTACATTCGACAAATCATTAACATATAAACGTCATACGTTTAAAAAAAATAATAAAATGTCAAAATCTTATAAAAATGCTTTACACTCTAATTAACAGGAAATCTGTCCTTGAAAAATAAACATTTGCGTATAGAACTATATTCTGATCTTCTCTTAGTTATACTGCTCCTGTCTGGTCAGAGGCTGCCAAATGCTATCTTAATAAATAGTAAATACAGCAAAATAAAATATTAAAGATGATTTTCGACTTTCCCAGATATTATTCCACCTGCCGATTGAATATAAATTGTTTGTAGGCTTTAGTAATAGTCTCATCAATAGATTTCCATTTAGATTCAGAGCCTCCACCAATCCTCTAATTTCATCTCTATATTCATAGTGTGCTGGAATTTTTTATGGTGAAATATGTTATATATATATATATATATATATATATATATATATATATATATAATACGCATGTATATATATGTACACAAATGCAAAAACCTACACTATATTAACTATGTGAGGTATTTAAGCATTGTAGAGACGTAGAGCAAACGCTGAACAGACAAAAATTTATATATTTGTTAATATTCTAAATATCTTTATAAACTTAAATAACCAGTAAACTAACTGAATTGAAATAGTCTTAAGAACGTCACCACAAAATTCAATTTATTTCATGATCAGCGCTTTTCCAATGTTAATAACATCGAGTATTATCCATAATTTTTTCAGCTAGTTTCTTATCCGTAAAAAAATGGTAGGCCACTCATACTTAGATAGTTTGTAATAAGTCGCAGATTCAACCTACGCGCTCATTATTCACTGTTTATTTCCAAGCCCAAATCTACTTCCACCAATTCCTCTTCGTCATCGTCTTTATCCATGATCTCTTCTATACGGAATTCCGGTATGGTCCTGACTGATTTTTTGTCATGCTTTACTACTGATACCTCGGCACTAGCTGCCGGTATGGATGATCCCATCATAGCTGCGGATTTAGTTTCCTCTTCGCAAAACATTGGATTATGAAAAGACGTTGTTGCTCCAACAGCTGACGAATCTTGCCTGACGACAACGTCATTGGCGTCACGATCGAGGATCCGTTCGTTGCCTTCAGTCAGGCCAACTTCAACGTTTCCGGCGACATCAACGTCAGTATCAGCCGGATGATTTTCGAAACGTGCAAATACAAATGGTGAGCGGAATACTCGCGGTCGACTATGGACCAGCCATGCCGACAAAGGTAGTGTTGTCCCAATATTTCGCTCGTAATGTGCATACAATACAATGAAAAATGCTGCAGCAATCAGAAAAGTTACGATTATAATTGTCCAAGGGGATGTTTTAGACGTGGGCGAGTAGAACCTGCCGGAGTAGATTAGATCGTATTTGCTGGAGGCGAACTTTTCCTTAAGTGTTTGAGCGAATTGAACGCTTTTTTCACTATACACTTCTGAGTCCAGCATGATATACTGATAGAATTTTTCATCTCCTTCCTGAATAAGCGAACCATATCCTTGCATTTTATTTTCGAACTCCATTTGCACTGACAAATTTTGAACGATATTGCTAAAGGATGCTTCGTCAAATTTATTGCAGTCGTCCACGTATAACTTTAGAATAGCCCCACATGAAGCGCAGCAAGACCCGAGCGGAACAATGGGGTCAAAACAGGTTGGAATAGAACATGATTGTTTTTGATGCGAACACACACGATACTCATACTCAACACTGTTCTCGACATGATGACACCCACATACAGCCGCGGTCCCAGTTTGCACTCTTGTACCTTCCGACGACCTGAAAATCATTGAACCCAGCTCGGACTGCAAGAGCGCTTGAAAGTCATTGGCACTAAGCTCGTGGCCTTCCACAACTATTTCACCAATATTCAAACTTCGAACGTTTTCCAAATCAACTGACAACGCACTTCTTACGGGCAAGGATATTTTATCGCCGCTACATGGAATCTTTTCAATGTCCGGCACACTGCGGAATCGATCGAGGGTAGTGTTTATCCAGCTTTTCGGATCGAACCAGTGAAGATGTTTTGGTTGAACTATTTGCGATGGCAGATTAGACTGTCCTTGACAACGGGCATCATCATTGCTAAACAACTGAATTTGACTTGAGTCCTGAAGAATGAAAGCACCATTAATTGGTAGAATAATTCCTTTTGCGTTCACGTTCGATGGGAGTAGAAGAGCGGCATCGAAGTCTGGAGGAAATTTTAATTCGCTTTTCGAACAAGGAATCTCGTTGAGCGATGGTCCTGCTACTGCTGATGAGAGGAGCCTTTGCGTTGCCAGGTGATTTCGTGTTAAACAGTTAGCCAGCGAGAAACAAATTATAATTATATGAAAGTGACTGAACATTGTGAATGTTTAATTATGACTGAGTAGTGATGGAAAAAAGGGGCGTATTTTCTTCTTGTGATGATGAGTAAATAGACTGGTGTTATTATGTGTGTGATGATAACATTTATATGTAGGGACAAGCTCTGATAAAATATTTATTATTAAACATAATGATTTCAGTTGATGAATTTGTTGGGTTGATTTAAAGTATGTGAAGTATTCTTGCAAAAGGCATGAACATAATATGCTTTATCAGCAAAAATATCAGCAATCATATGCATGTTTGATCTATTATTGCTAATTGGATAACTAGATTGTTAGAAAAAATATTTTTTGCAGAAAATTAGGGGAAATGTGTAGATATAGATTGAATGCTCTAGCAAACGTGCTCCATCTTCATCGCTTCGGAAAGAAATTACAAAAATTAAAATACTTACCATAGCTGGCTGCCCTATTTTAATTTTTTAAGCGAATTCCAATCAAAATTGACTTGTTATAAGGTCCATCTGCTGTATGAATTTTATTTCGGTTTCGTGACTGCACCGGAAATTATACGGCAACAAATTTTATTTTGCTGTTCGTCCGGATTCAGTTCGTCCGGATTTCAGTTCGTCCAGATTTCAGTTCGTCCGGATTTCAGTTCATCCGAATTTCAGTTCATCCGGATTTCAGTTCGTACTGATTTCAGTTCGTCCGGATTTTAGTTCGCCCGAACTGAACAAAAAATAAGATGTATCACCTCAATACTCGACTCTTCAAAATTCTGATCTTCTGATCAGACTGTGTTGAAAAATTCTAAAAATAGTGTTTCTTCTGCACTGACCTTTGGCTCGACCTCTCAATAGGAGGAAATTTGAAGAGGTTTCATTACTGTATTTTTATGCAATCAGTTATAACTTTTCGTAAGTTAATAATGCTTAGTGGTTTCGTTTTCTTTTCATTTTCGGGAATATTTCAATTTTCCATCAATCATCGTTCTCACGATGAAAATGTAAAAACTTAAAGCTCAAAAAGAATTAACTATATCTATATGTAGGTACTAAACATTCATTTATTTCCACTCGGAAATTCATTTCAGAATTCAAAACAAATATCTGACTTTCAAACCATCCGAGCCAGAGTAGAAAACTAATTTCAATTAGTATAAATTAAATTTACTTCTCATTCATGTATCCCGTTCAAATGAAATTTTAATTAAATACAATTTTGAATTGACTCCAATCATACTAAACCAAAAATGTGAGTAGCATAGCTCCTGCCAAACGAGGTCAATATATCGATGTTGACCCCATGCGCGGTAAATCAACAGAACATTTTTAATGATCTTTTGGTCGTTTGCATAGCGAAACCCTTCGATTTGATTTGTTTCGTTTTACTTTGGCTATGCTTTGCCTCGCCTTATATGAAACGGTCACATCCAACGAAATTATTGGACGCAAACCCGATCTAAGTTCAATACCTGAATGCATTCACGGAGTACATATTATAAACGATTTCTCACAAAACGAGCCGCTACACGCTGTGATTGTTGATTAATTCTGATTTATGCCCGAGCAACCTTATTATTATTATTTGGTTTCATCTCTTCATCACGCCCGATTTGTGGTATCACCACGTTGCGTTACGTTGCGCCCGCCACACCGTGTCGGCCGACAGCACGATCGTCCAATTCGGTTGTCTTGTCTCGCACACTGCCATTCTATCACCTGGATTATTTCCATGCAATTTATACTCGTTAAGTATTTATGGGACTCGAACTTAAGTCTTTTTACCTGTTTGTGGTTTTCTTATTATTAATAAGATGTTTTTGCTAAGCTAGAATCGTTTACGTCTCGTGTAACGTACAACGAAGGGTACCTTTGAGATTGCCGGTGGCCGGGAGAAGCTCAGATACTACACGGAATCTTTTCTAGGGCGGTGAAGCTACCATCTCGCAGCGGAGTTAGCTCAGAAGGTGGTTAAGCGATGCCGCCGACGAATTATTGTACAGAAGCTGAGTTTTCTTCTCCGCTTAATTTGCTGCTAATGATCATTGCGCATTAACAATTTTTCGAAATTGTGCGGTGTTTTTCATCTGCGAATTTTAAAGAAAGAATATATTAAGAACAGAGTTGCCGGATCTGAAAGAAAAGGACTACGGCATATGCTATGAAGAGTGGAGACTTCAGAAGATCTTTAGGCTAATCGATACTGATTACTGAAGTCATCAAAATATTGCAATCATGTTGTTAACTTTAAATGAAATTACATTGACATTGAATTTGATCAAGAACCGAATTCGCACCAACTTTAGATCACATAATCAAAAACTCACACGACAACTCTTTTCTCAAATTTTGGATAATTTGTGTTTCATATTCAAAATGGATCATCATTTAATGAATTTTTGAAATTGTATTGCCAAAATTCACATTTTGAAGGTGTGCTAGCTTGTTGTGCTTTCCATCAAGCTTACGATTATCTCCATTGATTTCAGAATCTGGCCTCATTAAATGGAAGGCTAAACCACAATTTTGCCTCGTAATTGAGCTTCTGGTATTATAAATGTGATTTTTGTTTGTATCGATTTGCAGCTATCTCCATTTTTTGTCAATGTTCGAGCTCTTCAGTAGCATTTTAGCTCGGCATTGTGTATGAGAAACAAATTAATCGAACCGAAAGCGCTATTATATTGTCTGTTGAAATATATCTTTTCATTGCCAAGTATAATACCGACGTAATGTTGATTGCTTCGTTTGAAGAAAAGCGCACACCAATAGGGTTTTATTCACAGATACACTTTATGTGCAGTGTGCATGCAGTTCTGAAAATATATCTTTCATTATCACATAAGTTCACTAGACAAAAAGAAATCCCTGGTTGCGTTTCCTGCCAGTGGTCACGAAATTAGTCCTTCATTCAAATTCGCGAGTAGTCCACATAATATGTAATTGATCGTTAATGCTCATTCAGCAAAGGAGACCGCAACCACTCGAAGATCAAACGAAAGCGCTAATTCTGCACTCGAATCACACATTTGTAGTTTTCGCAATATCAGTGCAGAATTAAATTAAATATTTACAAAATATTGATGACGGCAGGAAATTCTTGGTTTGTTGTCGGTAAATTATACCCCTTTCAATTTGAAACTCCCGTCTTTTCAATTTTTCGTACATTTGTTATGTCTTCGTCTCGGCATCTAATCAAAATGAGCGAATTTTGCCGCATCGCATCATGTGATCACGTCACAATCGTAGCACAAAAAAAAAACCTCTCGAAAAGTGTCATATTTACAAAAGGATGCCGCCATACCGCCTCGAATCCTTTTTGATCCTCGGCGTATAAACGAGGTGAATAAAGAAGCCGAGGCGCGTCTTTGCTTATCTTCAAATCTTAATTCAATACCCATATGTGGTGTACGAATAATGGTGAGCAGCTCAGAAAAAACTCAGCCTAATGGAGGGTACCGAGTTACTTACCGGCCTTGTAATGCGTTACGAGTTATTTCCTTAATCAAAAAAGCTGAAAAGGTTGCGTACAATGACTGCCAGTTTCCCAATGTGTTTCTGCTCGTGAACGCATTCCCTTACAATTAGCAGCAACCCTTTTTTCTATGATGAAATGCTTTCATCTGATTGTACTGCCCCCGCCCTTGTGCGACTGAAAAATAATATAATCCTTGAGTGATCTTTGATTATCGGCTTCCAATGACGGGTTAATAAACGTGTTGATCGAGCCAGAGGTGCCTAATTTGTTCTTTTGTTAGTTGCTATTTTCACCTGCCTTTCGAAATTATTGGCAGATTAGCGCTATATTTCATGAATCGTCTTGGGTATGTGAGATTTTTGTAAACGATCTAGAGTTAGAACACGATCGAATGACTAAGAAATCGTTCTATATGTTATATTAAATAAAATAAATGACTAGTGCGCGAATTGATCTTGTATTCAAGCAGATCACAGAACGTTGAGCTTCATAGCCATTGGATGCGTAGCTTGATAAATTCATATCCACACTGAAAAAACACATAGCGCCAGAGGTCATAGTTTATATACTTCTGGCGCCATGTACATAGTCGATTTCGGGATTGTGATAAAATATAGCGCCACGCGCCATAGTACATGGCAAAAAGTACATAGGAGCAGACGCTATGCTTATAGCCCTTCACGCCATGTACTATAGTCCTCCTCGCTATGTAATATAGTCCTCCACGCCATGTACTACAGTAGATAGTGATAAAGCACAATCCCTGGCCAAAAAATTACAAACACTTGTGCATTTCATCATAACCTGCAAAAAAAAGGCAGGCTTGAGGTGTTAAAGGTGCCAGTTGAAGTGCTTAAGATTAATTAACTGTGTTCTTGTGGTTTCTTAATTAGAATATATGTGTTAGTTTGGATTTCGAAGTTTTGTGAAAGTATACGTTGAAATACTGTGTAAGTAGTCAAATGAAATTTCGTTACATAAAAGCAAAATTAACGAATATTAATATATTTTTCAGTATTTCATGCTTTTTCAGGAATATTCATATATTTTTTCAATATTCATATGGTATGGGGAGCGATTAGAACCAGAACCGCAATATTTTGTCGAGGGAACCATGTGACAGGATCGATACAGAAAATTGTTTAAGTCCGTAGCGCTGCCATAATTTGATGAGGTTGGCTTTTGGGCATCTTCGTTTACTTTTATGCAAGATGGCGCCCCATGCCACCCCGCGAAATCTACAAAAAAACATTTCGGAAAAAAATATTCCTTTACTATCATAACCAGGAAATTCACCAGATTTGCCCCGATTGAAAATGTGTGGGATGAACTAATGTTGTTACTTTATAAAGAAAACAACACTAATTGTCAGATTTTGATCGCAAAATATCAGAAAATATTTTAAAAAAAACATGGCATGGGGCGCTTAAGATAAAAGTGTGTATCAAAGCTTGCATAGAGAGTGCCAAGAGAAACCAACGCAAAAAAATTAGCAAATGATGGCAACACTAAATATTAATTTATGTTATTCAAATTATTTATATATATATATATATATATATATATATATATATATATATATATATATATATATATATATATATATATATATATATATATATATATATATATATATATATATATATATATATATATATATATATATATATATATTCCTAATATGTTATTCGTTGATATTATATAGGAATTTTCCATAAATACATAAGCTCTTATGTTGAAAAGAATACTTAAATAAAAAATTGTGCATTTTTAAAAGTGTTTTGCATTTTTTTTGCCAGTATGAGTGCTTAGACAATTCAAAGGTAATAAGTGCCTTTGCCGACTACTTGACAAGTTGTACTACAGAATATAGCAGGAGCTTGAAACTACCGCTAACACATATTTGTTTTGCTTCTCTAACTATTCTTAATTCAAATGTTCTTATTAAGAGCAAACATTTGTTTGAAAGGGCAAAATTGCATCAAAGAAGTGTACAAGATTAAGTTAAGCCAAAATTTAGCTACCTATGAACATAAATGTGAGCATAATGAATGTAAAAGTCGCAATATACTGTCATAATGTATTCTAGATAGTTTATAGTTAAGGCTTGCTTACATCTGAAACCACCGTCTCAAAAATATATAATTCCAATTTTTTCCCGAAATATTTGAGGCGGAATGTCTATTTTATCCTGGCAGAACAAGATGCGTCCCCACTCTATTCCTTTCTACAACGAGATTTCAATTTTCTAAACTACAGTCCAAAATATGGACTGCAATCAAAAATATGGGACAATTTTAATTTACTTTCTAATTTCACCGCAATTGTCCAACTTTTGAGGTTTCTTTGATTTACCTTTGAAGAATCGTGTGCAATAATCCTCCTACGTTATAATCAATTATCATTTTCTCATTAAAATAATATACACCTTCAATTTCATAGTTGGTTTGGTACGTACACAGTCACGTGCATTTGCGAAATTATCCAATACACTCGAATAAATACTACACACTTAGTCAAAGCATCAACCGAAATATATTCAATTTTCGAAAACATATGAAGCTACGAAGTTCGAAACTGATGCACAAGGTAGAAGTAGGTGGAAAGCTTAGATATTCGTTTGTAGCAGATTTTTTCAAAATTAAAATCAATTTTGCGAACATTCGGTTGAATTCGATTCATTATTGTTAATGAGTATGTGGATTACATGCAGAAACAAAACAAATGTTTGCATAAACGGTAGAGTGGAATAAACGATAGTATCTTTTGAACGTTATAAGCCACGAGCCGATCTTTCAAGGGCATGATTTACATACATACTAAATTTTCAAATACTTGCTTTCATTTTGGTTAAATAGGTCTTAAAATTTTGAAATTAACTTAACACACGAACTCTAAACACACTTGATTCACAAACAGAATTACTTTAAACATTAACTTGACAAAACCCGTCACCGAATTTCCGCTGCATGGTCAAATTAAGGACTTAACTATACATATAAAAAAATTTTCAAACTTCGTATTTTCCATGAAATAACCTACACTTTAATTCAGAATAAATTAATGAAAATGACTTTTAATACTCATCATAACAGTCGTCGTTTCCTCGAGTAGGACTCGAACCTACATTTTCTTACTCAAATTGTAAGTGCTCTACCCTTGAGCTATCAAGGTTTTGTTTGTTTATTTATTTTTTTTTTTTTTTTTTTTGATTTATTGTTCTTTTCAGATTTTTATTTTCCTCGCAATAATGTATCCAATTCTAGATTTGCACATCCATACAATACATTACAATGTTTTTGATTTATCACAAGAATATTTCCACACTTTTAATCTAAATTTCGATCATCCTCATCACTGTCATTGGGAGTATCCTGTTAAAACAAACACGAATAAAATACTTGATTTCATATTTATGAAATTTTTTTACCGGTGGAAATAGTCCTGATCCCGTCACTTTTAAGTGAATACCTTTCGAACAATGTCTTCTTAGCAATTTTAGACCGTCCTCACGTTCTGCCCCATATTTAGCTTCCCACGCGTCCAAGAGACGATTATAGTATCGTGGTTTATCTAGGAATTCCAAGAATGTATGTGAATTCGGTCCAGGAAATATTCTTTCTAATGGTGGACTGCGAGCCAATTCATCTTCTGCTATTACTAAACATCGGACGTCATCGGGAGTAAGATGTTCAAGAATCGCATCTAGATACTGTAAGAAATAATTTGAAGGTATAGTCAGAATGCATGAATAGTGTATTTTTCTGAGAAACTAATCAAATTTAAATATTTAAATCTTCGATTGGCAACTTTTCATTAAAATAAAAGCTAATATTATTGCATTTCTAGTAAATTAAATTGTAATTATATTCAGCGTCCAGTGTGGGCCAACTGATGAGTAACTTTCTTTCCAAAGTGAACTTGTTTATTTACTTACATCTTCGCGGCAGTCAATGGAATCACTAGTGAACTTCTTGTGTTTCAGAGCCTCTTCATTTGATAAGACAGTCACGTACAGTCGTCGGTCATAGCATAGTGGACTAGATAAATTGCACTGCACCAAAATGTCCTTTTGTTGCTGTTTCGTTAGTTTTGGAGGTACCTGAAACGTTAAAGCATGTTCAAATAATTATGCAGCGCACATTCAAAAAAACCATGACCTGAAACATGACTGTATTGAATATATACTGAACCAAAGGTCCTTTTACATGCTGATCGAGCGGTGATTCAATGTGCAACGACGGTGAAATGTTCACTTCGAGTAGCCACGGTGTCAAGTTTTCGTCAATTAATACATCGAATCCGAATAGTTCGTAGCAACTGTATTTGCTTGCCATGGAGTGGCGAATAATATGCTCCATGCCATGTTCACCAACAATTATTGTACGGACGACAAGGCTACGGATTTTCGCCCAGATTTTCTTCGTATCGATATCTATTGATCGAAGATGCGCCCATAGCGATGTCAATGTCCATTTGTGACCGTTGCACGAGTTTATATCGTCGTTTCGGACATAATTCTGTGATAATTTGTTGATACTGTAGTTGGTCAAGTGCATGCAACGATCATGAATCGATTCCATTTTATTGTTGTATTGAACTGAAATTTTTGGGATTGATGTGAAAAAAAAAATTGGATGCAATAAAAAAATCATATTTAAATGAATAGAATAGCATGTCCCCGAGAAAAAGAAATTGAATTTTTAGGGACAATATGAAAATGGTTAGAACATTTTTGGAGTGAACTTATATTGAAAGTAAAGGAAGTTGAACCGGGATAGGTATTCTAGAATATTTTTCAGTTTTGTATCGAAAAAATTTAGTTAAAATACCGCCGATAATCGGAATTTATTTTGAACATTAAGAACAAAACCTCGTTTACAGCACACTACTCACCTGAAGCAAAACGTGCAAGTCCTTCGTTATAGATAAAAATTCTCAATGGATTAACGGACGTAACTAAAACATACAATCTTACATCAAACTTACTACCATTGATAAGAAGTGGTTTTTCTATGTATCTGTAAAAACACAACATCACGTAATTTCAACATGGTTCGAAAGCACAATTAATTTTACTTTTGTATTATGGATGGATAAGACGATGGAATTTCGGACCATCGTCGAACCAGCTTTACACCAACTCCTCGTGCCGATGCTGGCGGTTTCAGAATCCATTTTGTCTTTTGTTTTGAATATTTGAACCATGAACGACTTAACAGATTCAAGTCTTCGGGTATGATAAACGTTCTGAAAAGATAAAAATAACATAATATTGAAAAATAATCGGCTCATAATTGAGCATTGAATTTTTTTAGCTCTATTTCCTTTAAAACCATTAAACAATTAAGAAAATGACAGAATTAATAAATAATAAATTAATTGTAAAGGTTATTTAATTGTGGTCATGGTTCCCTTCTTGTCTATAAATCAGCATAGACAACGTATATAGTCTCTAAAGCTTATCAAAGCAGAGAATATTGATACGGGAAACTCGATCGTCTTGCGGAATAAGCCTCCGAAGTCGAATCAAATTGGAATTGTTTTTTGCGTATCAATATTCTCTGCTTTGATAAGGTTTAGAGACAATAGACATTGTCTATGCTGATTTATAGACAAGAAGGGAACCATGATCACAATTAAATAACCTTTACAAGTAAATTATATCGATGGATATTAGTCAATGTTAAAATTTGCCACAACTATCGTAAATAAAAGTTAATGATTTCCAATTGCAAGTGGCCACATCAGTCAAGTATGCACTGTGTGCTGGTGTCTGATGAGAATCAGTGCACACTTTCGAAAGCACTTCAATGTAAAAAAAAAAATTTTTTTTCAATTTTAATCATCCCGCAAAAAACAATTCCAGTAAATTAATAATAAATTAATTTCTGGATTTAATTTAATACTTCAAGAACGATGTTTCAAATCTCGGGAAAAGAGGGTTGGCAAATCCAAAGACTAGAGTATTCAAATAAAATCGGAGTTACTCGGGATGCACTTGTCAAAACTGTTGCGATAATTGAAGCACTATGAAGAAAAGAATGGGTAAACATATATCGACCTGAGCCACTATCTTGGTGGCGCTGAGTTCTGAATTCAAACTTCTACCATCAGACGACAGTACAAAGTTAAAAATCATCACACAGAGTCTTGCCAGCTAGCGAGAAGAGAGAATGTGAAAAGCTTTGCAGCTGAAGCTCACATGAATGACGTCTGGAAGCACCCTGGTACCTATAAATATTTTAGACCCGGTCAGAATGACCGGATGGGGCATAGAATTTTTCTACTAAATCTAAAAAAGCTGCGTACCTGCGTACATGCAATATTTTTTATAGAGCGCGAGGTTTATCAGGTAAATAGAAAAATGGGTTCAACGAGCAGAAAATAAAAACTTGGTAGAATTTCTGGATCAACTGTACCAGGTCCGGAAATCCTACCAACGGAAGAGCAAGACGATGCAATACACACTTCCCTGTTCAAAATACAAGAACACAGAATGAAATTTAATTTTTGATCAATTGAAAATTGTGGAGCAGTGGGGCTTAGAACCTTGATGAACTAGATTATTTGAGGTATCTTTAATTGATAAGCACAACGAGAGCTGCCACCACCAACCATCAACAAAATATAACTATACCATACAACAGTCGGAAAATAAGTTATCGTGGGCCGATGGAATACTCGCTAAACTAGTTAACAGTTAAGCTGACAGCTTAAATCATGAAGGTTCTCGGCCAATCTATCCCATATACAATAAGGGACACATCACAATGTGCGCTAATTACAAGGTTCACACAACATATCGCCTATAAAATGATCCCCCTGTTCTACTAAGGTAGATAGCCCCATTCGCTCAGAATATAATTGGCTTATATTAATGAATCTTCACTTCAGGCAAATCAGCAAAAGATCGGATTATCTCTCTGCAACAGTCGATAGAAAAAATTCAAGAATGCTAACTGAAGCTGTTTCATTATCGTATTTAACTTTGAAAGGAACGTGGCTACACTATTGATTGGGGGCCAGCTATGTGTTTATCTTCTGAATGTACACTGGTATTGAGGTGATCTAAACAGCCTCTACGGAAGGTGAATGTAAGCGGATTCATCATCATCGGCACTCCAACGGGGGTTGGTACTGGCTTCCCTCAACAAACCTTTTCGCCAGCCGGTGTCATCATATAAGGCACTTAAAGCTATTTTAGCACCCACTTTTCATCTACGTCTGGCATCGCAGCGCCAGGTTCCTCCGGATTACATAGGTTTCCTGGACCTTGAATCGCAAAAGGAGAGGGCGTCCATAAGATCTAAAGAAGGTTTTGACAGCAAACAAAAGAAACGGTTATCTAGATTAGCCTTCACAATCACAAGGGAGCATCGACTGCTCTTCTCTACATGTGCTAGAAGGCGAATACGATAGAAACAAGTCTACGGATTGCATGTGGACATACTCATTAAGAAATCCATAAATATCCTTGCTATTTTAAACTTTACTGACAAACACGGTTGACGTAAAGCCGAACCCATGTTGGCTCGCATCCTTCTACCTCCTAGTAAATATGCTAAGTGGCTGACAGGTGCCACAAATTAACAGTGCTGCGCTGATGATAAATGTAGTAGCAAGTTCACATAGTGAGTAACATAGATGACACAAAATAAATTAAGAACAAATTTTAAAATTGTTACCTTCTCATGAAACCAAAGCCTTGCTTTCCAAATTTATCAATTTTTAGTTTCAAGTTCCGCCATAAACTATCTTTTCGTCCTATTTTGAATGAACCGGGTAGATGATTGTATTTCTGATATGTTTTAACTTCTTTGAATCCATGGCTCTTCATATGTTTATCCCACGTTCCCATCCAGTCGTGGGTTTCTAAAACAGGGAAAATTTACAATTTTTTTTATTGTATTAAACACAAAAGATCTATTTGCCAAATAGTGGGGAAACTATTACGTTTACTAAGCACTTTACATAGTTAAGAAGCATTTACAATTAAAGTTTTATATTTAAAAAAAAAAAGGGGGGACCCCGTTATCATCATCAACGAGTGATGATCATCACCAACATTTTGAAACTTACTTTTCAACAGTCTCAGCCCTGTGTTGGCAACTACGTATCGGACAATTTTCGGTGTCGCTGTAGACATTTTCCACTTCAATATGCGTTGCAGATCTGTTGGAATTGCTGGGCCTATATCTACATGCGACGAGAACGTTACATAAGGAGCGACTTGCGGAAATAGACTGGGCATAAGGATTGACGGTGGTGTGTAGTAAACTTCCAAGTCGCTACTCCCTCTCGATGATATCTCTTCACTTTTTGACGACTGTGTTGAATCTGATTCAGTATCGCTATCTTCGTGCATGAAATAGATGTGTCCTTTGTATTCAGTTTCGGTGTCTATTGAGCTTATGGATGACTCATCGTCAATAACATCTGTGAAAATGCAAGATTGTAGTTGAGGTGGAAATTAACGGGTTGAATTAAGAATTAAGAATTAACGCTTCTTGTTTGATTTTATTAAAGGCATTTGAACCCACCTTGCAACTCAGGATCGGTCAATCCATCGTCACTATTGCTTTTGTCCTCCGACGATGGCACCTTGATTTTCACGACAGACGCACTACTGGTACCACCATTCACTTGTGTCGTTCGATTTACCGCTGGTGTTGCTGAAGCTATGGTCAACTGTTTCACTGGTTCAACTAGCGATGACGCCATATTGGAAGCTATAACTTCGGTGATTTTGTCAAGTTGAATGTCGGCAGGTTTTTGTTCGGCCTTAATACCGTTCAGAGTTCGATGAATGTTTTCCAGGATGACATGTGCTTCGGGAATGGTTACTTTCGAGGAAATAAAATTTCCGACGGTTAATTTCGATTGGGGCGGATCATTTAGTGGCTGAACCAGTCTCGCATGATAAGGATTTACAATAATTTGTGGTAGCTGTACAGCTTCTCCTGTTAGCAGCAGATTGTTTTGAGCATCTGTTGGTTGAAAGGTCGCGTCACGATGACTCTTTAAAATCGAGGAGAAATAATTTCGAATTTCAATTTGAAAAATGTTGAGGTATTATTTATTAGGTAGCAAAGGCCTTATTGTATGGATTGTGTTGTTGTTTGATTGATTTTTGATGTTATGCAATTTCGAACATTGCAACCTTCAACCTTTTGATGTACATATATTTGAGAAATAAGGGCATTGATGGCTTATTCTCAATGGTTCATCAATCAAAATATTTTTAATGGATCTACATATATCCTATAATCTCTTGATAAGATTTAACTGGTGAAAAGAGCGAATTAGAATTTTTTGGTGAAAAGTGGAGTCCTGGGTTGCATAAATGGACAACTGTAGGAGTTAAAATACTTCAAGGCAACACGCAATCATACATTGTTCACTATGTCCTAACAGTATATAAAGATGTGTACTGCTTCTCCAATACAAATTGAAAGCAAAGTTTAAAAAAATTGAAAACATAAGCAACAAACACCAAAACAAAATTAAAAACAATGGTGCGAATGGTCAGCATTTTAATGAAGAGCCGCAATTCATTTTAACCTACGTCTTAACTATCCAAGTATATTATAT
This sequence comes from Nemotelus nigrinus, assembly GCA_947369275.1. Classification (NCBI taxonomy): domain Eukaryota; kingdom Metazoa; phylum Arthropoda; class Insecta; order Diptera; family Stratiomyidae; genus Nemotelus; species Nemotelus nigrinus. The sequence goes on from OX376375.1 coordinate 16,077,381, forward strand.
ACTGTAATTTTACGTCCTACCTTAGTAACAAAGACTTTAATAATACTGTCTGATCATCACTGAATCATCGCGAAATAATACATTGGCATTAAAAGTAAATTAAAGAATAAGTGTAAAATCCATTTTGGTACGTACTATATTAAAATTATTCCTGACATCCAGCAGGCTTTCCGATGGGCTACTCTGCTTCAGCTGCCTCGAACGTTTCTTTGGCGTCTTTTTTCCTTTCGTACCACTATAACTATGTCCGATGCTCTTCTTTCGCACTTTCACTGTGCCTTTAAGTCGAGGGTTAAGTACTATCGATTGCATTTGGCTACTTGAAGTTAGTTTTGTTTCATTCTTTGGAAACTATTTAAAATCTCTATAAAATGTGCAACTCCTATGAGGATACTTTTTTATACCTGCACCATTGGTTTCATTAGAGCTTTTGAGTCTTCGATAGTTGGAGGGTAGGTCATCGGTGGTGGTGATGATGACGTGGATTTATTCTTTTTCAAAAGTTGCGCATGATAAGTATTAACAATGTATTGGGGGCTTTTTTCTTGGGGTTTCTACGAAAAGGAGATGTTGAAAATTAAATTGCATAGGTAGATTCGTATTCATGGCACTAACCTGACAGTCGGCAGCTGTCTTTTGTATTTTCATTTGATTGGTTTCCCTCCAGGCACCAGTTCCATGGCTAACTTGTCTACCACCGGCATTGCGTGATCGGCTCGATTGACTAATGGTTTTCGTTGGCTCTGTCAGCTGATTGATTCGTCGATTTTTAGGCATACCGAAGTCTACTTGTTTGTTCTCATGAAAGTGTAAAAACGTTTTATGTGCTTTGACTTGTTGTTGATAGGCTTCAATTTCGCGAAGCCAGCTATCACGGAAATCGAAAATTTCGGGTCCCTTGTGACTCATTTTGTCTTTTTATTTCCACTTAATTTCGATCCTATGCTTACACCGTTCAATTTTTTAAATTACATTCGAAAATACCATTCGCATGATTAGATATTTATTCAATGATAGCGTTCTGTTATTATCGCTAGAAATTTAACTTCATGTTTTTATTTTCAAAGCTAGAAAGACATAAAAATATTTGCTTACTAGGATTGATTTCGGAAAATTTTTTATGTTTCTTCACTACTAATTCAGCCTATTACTGCATGTGACATAGCTTTTTCAAATCAACGCAGCGCTGCGTCTTCCCAGGCAACCCCACCGAATGCATCATCCGAACATCAAAAATAACTGAAAATTCCACTTAGATCCTGCCTTGAACGCAAAGCCGCAGACACCGACTCTGTACTATTTTCTACTCTTCAACGTTTCTAATCCCGCAAGACTGCTGCGCGACAATATTTCAAATCAAATAATAGTAATAATAATAAAATCAGCACCGGGGGCTCAATTCACAGCAGCAATAGCAGAGAATTAATATTTCACGTTGAAAAAAAATAAGATGTTTTGACATTCCAGTGTTTAAATCATTACCGAAAATATTTTCTTTTCTCATCTATTCAAGTAAAGCCAGAGTGCTTTGGCCATTTCATCACACACTTGCAACAGAGCTTACTCATAGGCATATGAATTGAGTGGATAATTTTATTGGAAGAATTTTCACCATGGCGACCATTTAATTCAATTTGAAGATTTTATAGTATTCTATTCTTAGACATTTCATAGAAATTCACGAATTGATGCGGCTATCCGTATACTTGAATGAAAAGTGTGTATGTACATATATTTCGAACAATTTCAGATTTTTGTGAAAAATGACGATCATTAACGAGAGTGTTGATGGGAAGCTTGATTTCTGGAAGGTAAAACAGAACAAAATGAAATAGATAAGAATTTTGGATTAAATTTTTCCAAATGACTTATGATTTCTTTGTCAGATGAAAACAGCTGACCACTCCATATTTAGTTCTATAATTTTACAAATGAATCAGCACAAACTCCTGGAGTCATATTTGACGCAACATTAGGATTTTAGCTTTATGTGATTTGTTACATCTAGCGGTGTCAACCTTTTTAAGCTATTACGTCCGCATTTTCTATATTTTTTAGTCCCTAGCACTACGACCTAATGAGCATATGGGGCCTACTCAGTGCTATGCTTTATAAGATATTCAAACTCCTGATGAACTTAGATATGTGCCAGACTCTTCTTACGTTCCAAACTGAGGGAAGAGCAGAGCCGAGAATCTGTAATCTTCATCTCACTAGTGCTGAACAGAGTGCAAGAAGGTGCTCTTTAAACTGTCTGCCACTTCTCTGCAGTATCTACAGCAATTACCCTGCCCCACGCTTATATTGTGGAGGTACTTTTTGCAAGGAAGATGGCCTATTAAAGCTCCACATAGGACGCTTGTGCATCTTTTATGGAAAGCCACTACTTCTTTTGATCTTTTTGTGTCGAAGCAGAGTTTATCTTTTTAGGGTTTTGAAATCCCCATACAAACCAGTAGCTTTTGATATATTTCTTAGTCAGTATTTTAGTATCCCTATCTGTATAAGTCTTCACAAAGCCCCAGTACGAAGTAGCACCAGTGTGGGGCAACTTAGCCTTATCAGATACCCCGTTTCCTTGGTGCCCCTAATGGCCGAGACTCTTCTGTGCTCCTATTTGATTTAGGGTATCTCGCTTCTAAGAGTATAGATGTGTTTATATATAATTCTGATTGATAAATTGTTGCCTCCATGGAGCAGGGGAAGTGCATTTTGTTCCTGAGCTCTACGATCTCTGCTCCCACTCCACAATACATCTTTGAGCTTTCCACATGTCATATTTGTGTACCTTTAGGCGAGAGGAACCTTTTCTCAAAGGTTACTTTAGAATTTATTTGATCGTAAAAGTTCAGCATTTCCATTATGGGTCTGATGTTCTCCAGGATATTAAGAGGGCTCTTTAGGTCTCCTGATTTGTACCTGCAGGCCTACCATAAGTCTGGCTTGGGACTTCCTTTTGAATTTTGAGGTGTAGCCGTTCAATGTTTAGAACGGAGAACATGTAAGGTAGATTTTAAGTCAAGTGTTGCCAGTTATTCCCAGTACTTGTACAGGCTGGGTAGTATTATTAGTGTGTAAGATAAAAACTGTCCAAGAAAATATATATAAATATAATTAAGAGCCAGCAGGCCAGAATAGTATAGCTGCCACATTTTAAGTTATTATAGCTAATTATACTTTAAGATAGTTTCAAAATGTACAATTAAAATAAAATAAAAAAATATTTTCAATCAATCAATCAATCAATGTTTAGATCGGTCTGACTTCTAAGTGCAAAAAGTTTGCTTTTTTTGTGAGTTTGTATGTATTTCTCCGCTGTCCTTCGGGAATCGGAGTAATACATGAAACTAGCATGCATGATTCGTGCATTACTAACAATGCGGACGTAATGCTTGAAGACTGTTTTCCAGTAAGTTCATGATATGTGTATATTAATTGCAGCTTAAGTAGAATGCACATTACTATTGGAAGAAAACTTGCGAGTATACAAGTGAAGAAGTCAGCGGTGGTTGTATAATAGCACTGTCTAGACATCACAGGCCATACTGAAGTAAGCATTACCTAAACATTACTGGTTCTTTTAAGACTATGCTGTTGGGTTTTCGAAAAAGCTTACAAACCTCACCAGTCTGGGACATCGCAAGTTTTAACAGAAATAAACTAAGAGAAATAGATCATTAATTGTTCCATTCAATAGTTTCCTAATATTTCCACTCAGATCATGAACAACTGAGTCTTCGATCTTGCTTTGACCAATCTTCCCCATTTTTCCTTTTGATTAAAAATCTCTTTCCATGTTTGTGCCTTGATTATCATCATCCTGCTCTCCTCATGAAATTAACTTAGAACCATTCGTCTTAAGTTAAATCCTTTTCTTCACTATATTTTAAAAACGACAATTACTCCACTTGGGTAATGAAATAAATGGTATTAACTGTCTATCTTCAGATAGCTATTCGTGGTAAATGCCAATATTCAATCAATATTAGCTATGCACAAGGATAATCTATGGTGCAAAAAGTGCTGAAAATAATAATCGATTTAAAAAAATTACAAGCTTCTATATTACGTATTTTCCAGGCGGCCAAGGCCCGACGTCGGGCTGTTGTGCCACGTTGATGATGATATTACGTTCAAAAAATATATCAAAATATATCATATATCAATATATCAGAAATATATCAATATAGTAAACTTGTCTTATTACAGTACTGAGAAAAAATCATCGATAGATCATAGAAAAAATGATTGATCAAAGCATAGAGAATAGCCAATATTTTAAATGTTTTAGAAATTGATTCATGCTGGCTATAGAGCATATTGAGCTGAGAAGGCAGTTAAAATAATTTTGGTTCGCAGAACTTAAAAGACCTTTTATAAGCTTCAAATGTAGGAAAAGATACCAAGATTTGGTTTCTGGGCTGCAACCTGCTGGAATAATCTTTAGCACTACCTCTCATGTGGCTCCCTTTGATATAAAATACTCTTAACACACGATAAACAAATAAATACCATAGAGGCAATATCTTCAAGATTTAATATCATGAAGATATTGCCTTGGATAAAATCTTTCGTATCTTCTAACTGCCATTATTATCGTGACTATTTTTATCTGCGACATGACAACAGGTTAAATCGAAGAAAAAAAGTTTCCGCTCCAAAGTACTAGGCCAAACTGCAATTCCGACTGAACGGTGGCGTAGTATGTAGACAGAACGAATTCATATATATTTTTTAATCTGCAATGTGATTCGTTCATTTCAGATTTTCATGAACTGAAATTCTTCAGTATTTAATTTTTTCAATATATTTCGATACAGTTTTCAAGACAAATATCATTTTCAAGCCTTTTGCATTTATAAAATAATCTGCCTATAACAGCTCGTCTATCTCTAAGTGAAAAATGAACGAATTTGGTTTTGACACTCAGAGCCCTTTTGTTTTAAGTGAACCATAATTTAAGTTTATTCAAATCATTTCGCATTTATGACCTCACAGCAGCTATGTTCTCTGCAAAATAGCAAAATGCGGTATCGTCTGCGAAGCATGTGAGGGAGCCCGCAAGATTGGCTGAGCAAAGAATATTAATGTAAGTTAAGAAGAGAGTATGCCCTAGTACAGAACCCTCAGGAATGCCGTATGAAATAGGCAAACATGAACTTGTGGACTTTTTTGCTCGAACCTTGAAAAACATTTGAAAAGAAGTTTAACAGAGCATCTTCGGTATCATTAATGCGGTTTCCGGATATACTTCTTTTTCGAAGCTTAAATTTATTAAGCGTTAATCAAAACCGGTGAAACCATGTATTTGTTTTAGGCAGTTGGCTATTATACTCTCAACAGAAGCCTTGTTAGATTCCAACGAATCACATTGCTCACCTCACTATGAATGTCAGTAAGCAAAAAAAAAAAGAAGCCTTTGACATGTGGCGATAGAAACGTTTCTGAATGTCCAAGCGTACTAAGCCCGGTTAGTGAATTACGATTTTTCTAGTTTTTTCTACAATTGAAATAAAGAAACTATTGTGTTCGATTCCAGCATCCATTTGATTTGACTGTGAAACATCTGATTGTGAATAAGCAAAAACTTTAGGTGCACCATTTCCGGTTTCTAGAATAGCATTTGCTGTCTCCCACTGATTTTTAATATTGTCCCTGCTTTTTCAAATAATCTACATCACTATCTTTATGCTCTAGCATATCCAGTTTCGGTTTTATAGCCCTAACTAGTCAGGTGTTTTAGGCCACAGTTGGCACACTTGATTTTCGAACCATATTTTTTTGCAATAAAAAAAAGGTAAAACTGATTAAACTTAATGTAACTAAATTCAATTGTTGTTGATTTAAATTGAAATTTTTTTAACTTAGTGATTTCGAAAGTATGTAACTAGCCTGTGCAAGACCGTTTTTGCATATACCGATGTATTATTCTTGGGTTAAGTAGAATTTTTCCTTTTGAATAAACTACAAATATGTGATATTCTACTTTTTTCATCACCTAGTTTATAATAAATCCTTTGAGAGTCCTCAATAGGGCTGAATTTCATGGATACCGAATTTTTCATTTAACTCTTCCAAAGGTCGAATGACAATCATAAATTGGTCTTAATTCTCGCTTTGTTACTTTACGCAACTTTGGATGTTCTTCTTTTTTTTTAATAATTGGATGAGTTTTTAGCGATAGACTTTGCAGTATGAGAGGTTGGCTATATTATTGTATAATTTTTCGTTAATTATTATACAAATAGGGATTTATTCATATACGGATATAAAAGTTGTGCAACAACTTGATCCTTTTTGATGCCACTTTGAATTGGCTTTTTAAACGGTGCGATCGCTCATGGTCAGCAAATCGTCAACAGCTGGTTGATATGAAAATATGCATAGATACAGTTGGGAGTATTTACTACAGAAAGCCACTATGTCGAAAGAGCGTTCAATTACTAATTGCACTAGTTTTGATACCACTTCAATATCAAAAATACATTGCGAAACTTAAATAGATGCTATATAATTTTTATATATCATTTATTTTATATAATATTATAAATTTTGCAGTTTGCAATTTAACCACTGGCCGAGAGCTAGAATAGGCAAAAGATGAGAAATTTTACTATAGCTTTTTCCAACATTACTTAGTATCATTATGCACTTGAAAGTAGAACAAATCAATTAACCAAATACAATTTCTCCTACACTTATTTGCAATTATCATTAATTATCACCCTCTTATCATTAACTCGCACTTTCTTATCATTAATTGGCACCTTCTTATGAACTAGCAACTTCTGAAAGTACTCTACAAAATTTGTACATTTCTAACTTTTACATACAATAAAATTTTCACTTATTTCGCATTTAGATATAAAAAACAAGTTAGTCATCGCATGTGTTTCAGAGGGATCTTGAAAATATGTTCATTCATGTTTCTCTGGTTTATCGAGTTTTACAAGGTAAAAATCGAAACAAACATTTATCAGACGCTCGAACTTAATCGTTCTATTCGATCCTTCCACCGCTGATTTGGTCCTATGGCAATTAAAATTGTTTTCCTCCTTCCTTCCAATCTCTCCATCACTCTATCAGCATGTACAATCCGTGTGCATGATTTTTTCCCTCCGGTAAGTTTTTCATAGTGCTTCCCAGACAACTAGTTTGTTGGTATAAGGGACAGCACAATTCATATCAATATGATACTCTCTTTTATTGTCTCATGATTGTCTTCATTGACATGTATCCATAACGGTTTTCCCGTTCGGGGATCATCTATTCAAGTTTACTATTTTGGCTTGTAGTTCCAAAATAGAAAATCGTACTTTAGTTTAAAATGACAATCATAATAGGTGAATTTTTTTGCTGAATGAAATCATATCTTCTTTGAGCCAAGGCACGCAAGTAACCTAAATTATACTATAGACATAGTTCACTCACCTCACTGACGTTTGAACTTTTTAAACGCATCATAACTTTTGTAGGATGGTCATCTATGAATCACAATGAAACCTTTTAATACTACCCACCACGCACCACTTGCTCACTTTCGCATTGAAATTCACAATTTCCACTTCTACTTACAGCGAACTTTTAACTAAACAACAAAAAACCGATGCACGTGGCTGACTAAAAAATCACAAAAAATACACAAAAACCAAATATTTTTTTTTGAAAATTATAGCCTCCTCAATTTAAATAAATAATCAATTTAAAATATTTCCACGACGTGCTCCTGCATTTTCACAGCTCCGAAGCAACGTGATCAACGTGCTTCTCCAAGGAAATACGACTTTACTATGGCACCGACGCGAAAACCACTGGGAGGAGCGCGGACTGTGACTACCGAATAAATCCTAGACTCGCTTAAGACCCGTTGATAAATTCTCACTCATAGTATTAAAATTCTAAAATTAATGTGCACACAACGTGTTCAGAAATTTCCATTGACCAAACAACCAACAAGATACTCGCGAATATTTAGTAGACGACGTGGAGGAAATTTCGTAAGTGGACCGATTTGAAATCAACATATCTCCATTAGTATATTAATTCGAATCGATCGTGAAGTTCAAGAGCGAAATGACTTTGATCAAAGGGATTGAAATAATTTTTTGTGAGTTTTTTTTACGAGTCTACAGTCGGACGGGCAAATTATTAAAAACAGAAGAAAACTGATTGCCAAGTGATTTAAATTTCGAAATGATTTCGTTCTTTGCTTGTGGAGTATGATTTAACGCAGACAGCAAATCAAAAATAAACAGCTTTCATGTTACCAAACCACTAAATCAAATGCGGTTTAGGAACATTGATTTCGGGAAAATAGAAAAATTGTTTGAAAACTCTCACCTTTTCAAATATATTAATCACCACCCAGGCTGCATTCGTCTTCTAATGGCGTAATTTTCGAAAGTACCCGCGACAGGTCTTTTGACAATTGTGCCATTCAGAAGACGAATGCAACTTGCCCTTTGTACCACTATTGCTGTAAATTAAAAGTTACTTCAAAATTTTCCGTAGATATGCACTGTGTTTTCATCTACAGATTGAAAAAGATGAGACTAAAACTAAAAATGACGTTTGAAAAATATTTATATTCACAAAACTTAATTTTTCGAAGTACACTGAAACAATGATAAATCAAAATCTGAGTGGAGCCAATTAATTTTCAAAAAAATATTTCAATGAAACTTTGATCGTATCGACTGAATCGCGTTGACAGTGTGTCTCTGGCTCGTGACACTATAAATATATTGATTGATTTCGGAGGCGGTGTGTAATTCAAACAGAATGCCCCGGATGAGAAGAAATAAGATTCATGATGTTAGATTCCAAGTTTTGTAGGCTTTATTTTTTAAATATGCTGTTTTCGGCTTCGCGTTTTATTTCCTTTTTGTACCGTAATTTCTTTTATATTTACAGCTCTAATGTTTTAGCGTGTTCATCAAGCAGTTGCTTGTAGGATCTACTTTGCATTATAAAATGCTTATTTCATCTATATACGCCAATATTTGGTTAGATATATATAGTAACTTTGCGTACAAAGATACTTTTCTTATCGCGAACTTTCATACTAAGCTAGCAAGGAAATGAAACTGCACTTAATGTTTCGATTTGTACATAGAAAGCTAGCAAAAACTGTTCGAGAGCTCGTGATTTCTTACGTTTTACAAACATAAAAAGTTTGGTTTTTGTGCATAGAAACTTTTACAATTTACATAGAACAATTCTGCTATTTCTCATTTGATACGCTTGTTGAGACAGGTTTCCTTACTTCTCGAGGGACTATTTATAGACCTCTGTCGAGTTTCAACAAGAGGACAATTATCGAATATTCATTTTATTCGAAACCCCATTTAGATTCGCTCTTAAATCGTACTATGTTATTATCGCGACCCTTACTATTTTCTGAATAGTGTCTAACCGTTGCCGGAACTCTAAATCGTACTCTGTTGGTGTCCCGGGGCGTTCTGGTTGTATCCTAGAATTGAATCTAGTGTGTTTTTTCCAAGGACTGCCATCTAATATGCTCTCCTGTTCAGACCTGTGCACATACGTCTTCCACGACACATTACACTTCATCCCATCATCAGAAAAATTTCCATTTACGAGCTCTCACTGTATTTCAACTTGTTCTCTTTTTACTTTTCACGTTTTTCATTCACTCTTTTCACGTTTCTTCGCTACTACCTTCCGAAAAGAAGTGGTCGCTATCGGGCATTTAGATTCACCTTTTTTCTGGCATTTTGGACAGTACCTGAACTCATATTTCCCAAGACAATCATGACTCAAGTGCCCTTTTCTTCCACATTTCCAGTATTGATAGGCGCCACTCATGGTCGATTCTCTGGTTATATCTGTTCTTTGGTACCAGCATTTGGTGAGGTCCTTAGGGGCTCTAACGTTTCTTTCAGAATATGCCCATTGAACCGGTTTGTAAAGCAAAGCATATGCTAAAGAATCCTTTAGCGTCCACTTTTCAGCTAGACGAAGAGACTGTTGAAGTTCTTCATCGCGCAACCACTGGATGAAAGCATCCTTTACCGTTTCATTTCAAAGTTTCAGATCTGACGTGGGATAGAACAAAAGTGTCAAATGCTCAATGTCCTAAGCCACCTGCTGTAACATTTCTCTTGGCTTCTGGTTCGGGTTCTTAGCTGTGAGCGATGTAACTCTTTCAAGTGATCTTCATCATACCTCATATCTGAGAGTAAGTGGTGAGGCTAGAGAAACTAGAGTGATTTTCAAATGCTATGGTTTGAAAAACTTCTGATACAGCTCCTCTTAGTGACACCATTAATGTAGCAGTACACAGCCGATTATTCCAATAATTGTATTCTGTAAAAGCTTCAGAGTGCTTCTTATATATAGTCCAAGAAGTCTGTCTATCAAAAAATTGACGCTATCAGCCTTTATCACCAGGTGTTTCAGTCCAAATAGCTCCCACAGTTTTGGCCCACTTCAGATCTCATTTCAGCATAGCGATTTCTTCCTCAACTTTGCTTTACTTTCTGAGTGTCTAGCCGGCGTTTCACTTCTGCAATCTGAGCACTCCACTAAGCACTTTGACCATCACTCCATCAGGGAACGAGGCCTTCCTATTCCTCATTCCAGACACTACGACGATCAGCTCCTCCTCCACTAGACCATATGCAGCCAACTATGCCGATAATAAATTTGTACCTCCCGCCCATTGAAAATACACTACCATTTGTAGGACTTGCTCCTCTTACCTATCTTTAGACCAAAGCGATGCGTTACAGATAAAAGATTTAATTGCACCATCATTATGCTTATTTTCTTCCACGGAAAGGTTTCCGTCGGGCATTCAGGCATTGCTCTCAATAGCATCAACTATTTCCCTGATCGTTGGGGCAATAATGAACGGAGCTTCTTCCTTTAGATTCACATATAGTGACTCACTTCTGTCTACCCTGGTTGCGTTCCAGCGAAGCGTCTACTTTCAGCGAAAGGTGTTGTAGCTGTGATCACTACTTTTCTAGTCCCTCGTTACCCTCCTACACCGGACTTTCGCTTTGTTGGCGTAGTGCTTGTCTTTAGCATCAATAGTTTCAACACATCGGCATCATCTTTGCTATACGTAGCCCGCGAGTGTTTTCGGTGGACGTGAACCACTACAAAACCCCTTTAGCAAGCCATATTAACGCGCACCCTGTAGCATTCGAAATCCAAGAAGACGAGTTCTTCTTTCTTCTCCTCATTGATCAGGACGATTTGAGCCTTATTTTTGAAGACGAGCTGCTTTTCAGAATATTACAGAATATTACTCTCATTTTCCCCTATTGCCACTTCTTGGCGTCAGGTGCATTCTTGAATACCGTGCAAATACTCGAGCCCATGATATGTTTCGCGCTATTTACGCTATGCTTCTCGACGAAAAGCATGTACCTGATCACTGCAGAATAGTTTGTCACACTGAGCCGTTATATATGCTCCCGATGGACTGAAAGTACGTACACCGGTAGCAGCGTACCATTTCAGCACACCTTCTCACTCGGGTGCTTATCATAATAGGAGCTCCCACTCACTTCCATAAAGCCTCCCACTTTTTGCCACTCTTTCTTGTTATAGTTCTGTTGATATATGTATGTTGAGTTCTTTCTTCTGTGGCGTATTTTCCCCAGCCCCATTCTATTGCTTACTGGGTGCCTCTGAAGGAGGAGTTTGCCTCCTATTCTTCTGCGCCCTGTCACTTTTCGTACAAGTACAGAAGATGTGGCCCTGGATTCGGCCACATCTTCTGTACTTACCGTGATTTCCTGCGTTTATTGAGAGCTCGATTCAGCTACTCTTTTACTTTTACAGGAGTTGAATGATACCCAGGACCACTGCAAGTGCTACCACTTCAATAAAATGGTACACCAAATGTGACTGCTAATATTCTATCTCGGCCTTTTATCAATTCGTTCGGCTGGTGCGGTTAACTTTGAAAACCTCATGCAATTCAAGCATACCATCCTTCACGTGCTTCGAAATATTCTTCTGGAGGATACGCTTACACTTAATAGGCTATTTACTCGCGCTTTAAGTACTCCCTCTTCGGGGAGGTTCGTGCTGATGGGTTTAGCTATAAGGAGCTATTGCTAGCCCCTTCATCCTTTTCTTCACACAAATCATTTGAAGAAGCAGAGCTAGTCGCTACATCGATCCGCCCAAGAACCTTTGCCGAGGAAGGAGGATTCCTTTGGACCTTTGGTCTCCCCGAAGAGACAATTTTTTTTTATATGCCTAATCCTTTTTGCTTTGCTACCCTCATTTCACTATACATTCGTGCTTCTGCCTATTTTTTTTTTCGCGTTGTTATTTTTACCGTTGTCAGTTCAGATCAGACTCGCTAGCTCCGTTCGCAAGAATATTTTTAAAAAATCATATTTTCAAGATACTGTTTAGGTCATATGTAGTTACTTTATGCCAGTAGAGTTAGAAGAAGCCCAACAAATAATTTTCAACTAATATTTCACAAGTTTCCGCTGATCTACTCTGATCCTGACGCATCAGTTTTGCTCAAATTTATAAAACTCTTGGTCATATTTTTAGAAGATCAGAAATTGATGAATGGCAAAAAGTATTTTTTTTTAGTTTTTAGCAATATTATTCACAGCAATTAATATTCCTTTTGGTGGTGCAAACATTTTTTCAAGTGAATGCGATCTTTCATCTTTTCAAACAAAACAAAACTGATTCTCATTCCGTGTAAAAATATTTGAGCACTGTATAAACATTGCCTCAGGAATTCATTAACAATACAAAATACAACATATTTCTCGAACCAGCTCCAAAAATAGACACTCAATCAAAACAACATCAAACAAACAATCTACATATTTATTCCAACGATTCATCACTGCATACTTGAGGAATGCATTTCGCGTACTAGCTTCATTAAGCAGCGACCACTTGTTCAGCCATGTCTATTTTAGTTCCCACGTGAATAGATCAACATTTCCTGTGGAATTACAGCTTGACTTTCTTCGAATATTGCACCGTGTAATTGGCACGGCCGGAAGCTTCCAACGATAAGTAGAAAATTTACGGAATCTGCAAAATAAATTACAAAATGCATGAGACATCATCGAAATCATTAGATTCTACTTAGACTACGAATAATTAAATAGGCATCTGTGGCACAAGTGCGAGAATCAATTTTGAAATTGAAGAATTTCGATATGAAGTCATTCAACAGATTTATGGTGAACTTTTTTTGTGTGCTTTGGTGTTGAAAGTGAAACCCGTGCATTTGGCATGGTTTTTTTTGAAATTGTATGATGAGTCCGTAGGTGTCACTAGTTGACTCGATGAAATCAATTTAATTTGATTTTTGAATTTGTGAATATTTTGAATGAAAATAAAATGTCTATGGAAGTTTCAATGATTTTTTTTTATTTAACACGTTTAATACAGAGCAATTTAAACGTTGGCAATATACACTCAAAGACAAAAGTCTACATACACCTCGACTATAGAGAATTTTTGAATGATTGCGTCAAATAAAAACGGATGAACGAACAGAAAATTTATTTAACAAGTTTATTCGATATAAAGAATTACGAAAATAACAAAACAGCAACCCCTATAATTTATGCTGAAAAAACATATGCAACAATTCTTCAAAATTTTTTCGAACATTATGTGACATAAGTCTACATACATACTTTTAAGTCTACAGAAAATTATTTACTTTAAAAGGATGCTGCATTGCCTTTCACCGATATTACAGCCTTAATTATTTTGGGTACATAATTTATTAGTGTTTTTTTTAGTTGATTTATCGATTGAATTCCATATTAAAGTATACCCTGTTTAAGCTCTTTTTGTTTCGAACATACCATTTTCTTTCAATTTCATCTCACAAATGTTCTAAGGGGCTCATGTCTGGATATTAAGGTGGTGTATGTAGTTCTTTTGGAGTATTATAAAGGAGCCATAATCATACATTGAGTGTTGTATGCTTTAGATCATGATCTCGTTGGAAGATTTGTGACCTATTTAAGCCTAGTCCTAGAGTACTAGATTTTAAGTTTTGTTTAAGAATATCTAAATACACATGCTGATTTATTTTCGATTCAATAAATACCAGATTTGCCACTCCACTCTTCGACATGCACATTTCCACCACGAAATTTTACCGCTGGAAAAAAATTTCTTTTCTCATAAGCCGCTTTAGGTTTCCTCCAAATTGTCATATGCCTATCGTTGCTCAAGATATTAAATAAGCTGATTATAACCTCCGACCAGAACTCATTTCCATTATTTATATATGAGACCACAAAAGTTTGGCCTCATTCTTGGATTCTGTTCAATGATATATGCCTCTTTTCTGGATACTCTACTTTTAATATTCTTTTCTCATTTATTACCGGGATCCCAGTATTTTCCAGTTTTTTATAGAAACTCGGCAGCAATTTCAGTTGCAGACATGCGGGGGTTTAATTTTACTTTGCGCGCTTTATGCGATTCTTCTCTATCGCTAAACGACCCGTGCGAGCCTTGGAAATGTAAGATCCTGTTTCTTTGTAATTTCTTATTGCCGCCTAGACTCTAGCGCAACTTTTGTCAACTAAATCCCCAATTTCTCCAAACGATTTCCCTTCATTATGATACTCGACTATTAGTGTTCTTATTCCAGGCGATATCTCCTTCCGCTTCGAAACCATTTTAACAGCAATCCACAAAAAAAGAATCTAAACTCACTAAAATGACTAATTCCTTTGACTTCCACACTTAGCATGAGTATTTGCTAACCTCGAGCACTTAATTACGGAAAATAACGATCAATTATCCCGATTTTCGGAAATGTGTGTACAGTCTTTTGTCGTAGGGGTTTGTACTAGTTTTTCAAGAACTTTTATATCTTTATTTAATGTAAAATAATAAAAATCTGTTAGCTCATTTTGTAACATTACATATCCATGAGACAAGTTGATAATAATTTCTGTTCCTTAATGTTGTAATATTTGTCGTAATCATTCAAAAACTTCATAATGGAGGGGTATGTAGACTTTTGTCGTGAAGTTTACAGTCATAAAATTGAAGGCACAAACCATCTGCAATCATGCGAATTGCTAAAAATTGCACTCTATTTAAAAATTGATTATGAATTTGTATCTATCCATTTTACTATCATGCATATTGCATATTACTATCATGCTTACGTACATACTTTTCCAAACTCGGTTCACCTTATACCTGACTAAAAGTAAACATATTTTGTTTTCCTGTCCAAGTTTACCAATGAGAGAGTTGTCAGAATTAGAGTTAGGAAAATACAAAAACATATCAAAACTATCTCACTGAGATTAGAAGTTTAAAACAGCAGATACCTTATTACTTTTTGTGAATTATTCTGATGAAGGTAAATTCTTCATTTAGGAACACATTGCTGACTTAACTCAGACATATTATTATCTTTATTAGATATATATTTAGTACCCACTCTATTAGATATATATTTAGTACACAATAATGTACAAATTCAGTTTTACAATGCACTGTAAACTTAAGCAGATTGCCACACAAGTTTTTTTTCTCCCAAAATCCCCATCATTTGCGCACAAAGTGAAAATGCCATGCTGTTCCTACAACTGGTATATTTGGATTAAATTTTAAATTTCTTTCAATCAATCGATACGAATTTTAGCAGCCCCATACTAGCTTTAAAGAAGTAGACGTTGTAATCTAGAAATAATTCCTCACCCGAATAATCACCACTTTTCAATATTTCATGTTTCATTTTTCAATAGCTCAAACCACTATTCTAACTCAGTCAATCTTCCGTACACGCCAGCCTTCATGCGTGTACCTTTGATATCGCAAAAATGCAAAAAAATTAAAATTTTCAAAAAGACTAAAATAACTTTATTCCTCAATTTGTCAAGCAAACAGTAATATTTCCACATCTAACTACATCCAGGAAATGGTTCGAAACGATTTTTCCTTAAAATAAATTTAATCTTCCTATCCATATCTTCATTGTAAATTGCCTTGCACTTTTCGAAATTAACTCGTCGTCGAACCTAAAATAGTTATCGATATCAGATTTATTTTCGTACTTAAATCGAATTTATGAAATTGCTTCACAATAAATAAATTTAGCATACAAACCTGAAATGGTTTCTCATAGTATCGTGTCCTACGAAATTGATCGAATATTTCCTCTTTACCCAGGATTCGATTAAGTATACGACAAGCTTCCTCGACGTTATTATTTTGTACAAAAACTGTTCGTGCTATGAACTTTGCGTGCCTCATTCTCAATACGATCGAATTCTTTTAAGGAAATATCTTTGAAAGTACTTTTTGGAAAAAAAATAACCTCAATACTTCTATGACATTTCAATCTTCTTCTCTTTCAATGGAAGTGCTTTTAGAGACGGATTGTGTAGGTAATGATTGGTAGAGTTCAAAACTCAAGTTTTATCGGTGATTCCCCTATATGTACCGATTGAAAATCTGAAATTATGTTGCAACTGGTATTTCAATCGCTTTTATTATGGATGAAGGTTTTAAATTTACATTCTAACTATCTGAAAATAGTACACTTTTAGGGTGGTGAATAGAGTTAGTTCAGGATGTTGAGTAGAATATTGCTGTTCCTGTGGATTCCAATCCCCGTGTGTTTTAGTTCTAAAAGATTATAGTCTCTGATTAGATGTAGCTTCTCAAAATGTGTCTAAAAATGGTTGAGTAAACGACGCCGAAAATGGCGAGAATGGAGGAATCGAAGAAATTTTTTTTTAATTTTAAATTAATTAGTTTAAAAAAAGACACCCTCAAAAACAAGCGCAGCACAAAACATTGAACAGATGCTTCAAAAATCGTAAAAGATATTTCGAAAATCGAAAAGATACGAAAATCAAACAACGGCAATTTCAATTCACCGACAATAAACTTTCATTTAGCATCGAAAAAATGCCTGAACTTCTACAGTAATATTCAACAAAAAAAAGGTTCATTAAGATAATTCAGATTGTAGCAGTAAATGGATTAAAGTTGTTCAAGAGTTAATTTTCATAATTAATTCACAGTTTTCAAAGAAGACAAAGGGCATTGCTAAATTTTATAACTGAGAATAGTGACTCATCATCAAGTGATGAAAATAATGCAGATTGTAGCAGTATATTAAATTATATATATTTGTAGGAAAGATGCTAACTGCAGTTGAACAGCGTAATGCCCATGGTCACGGCAAGTTGAAACTGGACTGCAACTAAAACTAGTACTGCAGTTCCATTAGAACACATGCAAATATATAGTTGAACGCCCAATGACAACTGCAACTTTTCGGTTACAGTTGGGCGGGATCAGGATAGATCTTAAGGAGAATGCTCTAGAGGACAAAATTGTGCTTGAAATATATAAGAACGAATTTATAACTAAAAAAATGTATTCTCTCATTTAAAGTTGAAGTTAAATAAAGTGAAAGTTAACTGAAATATCGTCATTTTGATTACTAAGTTTTTTTTTTGATTACTAAGCCAATTGTTTTCTATGCATTCGAATCAAATGTTTTCTATGCATATAAGCTCGCTTATTTCCATTATAAATAAACCTTAAATCTGAGTTGAAAAAGAGTTGCCATAATATCACTTATAATGTAACGGTATTGAAATATACGAAAATATTTTAATATATCAATTAAAAAATACTTTACACATACATAATTTCATTTCGGTTTCAGATACACTCAGTGTAGTATTGAATCGAAATACATATTTTACAACATCATGGCAAGGTATTGCTTATCCAAAAAACCGTTTTATTAGTTGCTATCTAATTACACGCATAAGTTTCAATCATCTTTATCGGCTCTTATGAAGCGTAAATAATAATATTGACATACAAATTTGATGAACGTTTATCTATCAATTCCACTAGTTTCGATCAATATCATCATCAAGTGCATGATAAGAGGATTATGTAAGTGAATCATGCATATGCTCGCACGATAAATTACAAAAACTGCCTGAAATGCGTATTACTCATGATATTTCAGTTTATCTCCTGGTAATAAATTGACAATAAATTTCAATAACTTATCGCAAGCTCGGTCATCCCAAAAATGAATCAACTAAACTTATGAAAATGTTATCTCAATTTTATTACTTCTGAGCTTGTTCGCTCAGCATATCAATTTGTTCATGCCATTATGAGCCGAAATAGGCTTCTTATCTTATTACAAGCTACAAGTGTTCAAATGTTTCGCAGTTTTTCATATCGTTTGGAATTTTCCATATATTCTCTACTCGATTACTCGTAAATTTGAACGTCCTTCTACGCTTCTATCAAACTGCATGTCAAGAAATCATCCAATATATGCAATATTAAGTAATAATTTAAATTCTTGAATTCTTTTATAAAAAATAAACAAAAAAAAAATTTCCAAACTATTGAGTTTTACCATATATGTTATGAAATTGGTATATTAAAATGGTAAGTATTCGAGTTAACAATGAAATATTCAATTCTGATCCCTAGACTTGATTAAATCATAGCACATTGATAATGTTTACGGTCTCGAACATGAGGGCTTAAAACTAATTCTAGTGCAAAAATATATATGTAATTTCAATATGAGCACATAAAAAATCACTGCCACTGAAGACTTTCAAATTTCATCCAGTTTTGATTATCCTTTTCGTTTCCTTAGATGCTGCTGAAGTTAACGTTGGATGATGTATCAGAAAGCACAGGTTTAATCATTTTCTTATATGATGCGTCGTCAAATATTCTAATATCCGTTCAATGCTCGCGAATAATATCTGAAAATGAAAGTTTCGATATAAATTTTAACATTTACTTGAAATATTTTAAATGAAATCTATAAAATTCATCATTTTTTTAAGTATATAATTCATCATTTTGAAAGAAGAAGCTTTTAATCATTTCGAAAAAAAATGATAATAACTTTTTCACATTTTTTTATAGTCCACCGACAATTCATTGCGTTTTGAATTCTAAAAATAATAATCCGCGAAAAGTTCGAAACAACACCCATGCTAAAAATTTATAACTCGCCAAAAATACATGCTACCAGCTTGCTTTTGTTTCAATAAAAAAATAGGCGAAAAAATAGAAATACCTAGTCATGCGATAAATAGTGTCCCATGTATGTAAATAAAAGGATAAACAAAAACTATTAGAGTAAAAATATTCAGAAAAGGAAATTATATGTTACTCTTAATTTTACTAGCTATAAAAAAGAATTATTCAAAATCCCATCCTAGCTTCAATACAGGTCTTTAGACGAGTTGGCGATAAATTCAGTACGTCCTTTATTCATAGGGAAATTTTCCACAGCTTGCTCAACATACCACTTTAAGCTCTCTATATTTAGGTGATTTTAGTGCAGACTATTCTTTATAATTCAGACCACAATTTGCAATCCAGCGGATTTATATCAGGACTCTCTGGGGGCTATTCTGGGACATTGTTTTTCAACCATGTCTGAGAATTTAATTCTTTGTGTGGGGAAAAGGGGAAATTTTTGCCAAACTTTTGATTTACGTTTATTGTGCATGTTCATATAAGATTTTAGGTTTTTCAAAATATTATTAAATTTGTTGTTTTTTTTCATCAATTCCAGGAAAGAAAACTGTTTCATGGAATTGTAGATGTATAGATAAATTTCTTTCGTTTCCAACGATTAAGTTAATATATGACAAGATAATACATTTTGAGAGTGATATTAAGACTTGATTGCGCATAATATCACTAGTAGTAGTTAACAAAACATTTTTATGAAATTTTTTTCGAAATTTTTGTTTCGCAATTTGAATGAAAATTGAAAAAGTTTACGTGAATTTTATGAGAATGATGATTTTAAAATTTGACTTAGCTAGCTTTCCTCGGTCTAGATTTTTCGCAAGACTAGTAACAGTTCCAAAGGTAAAAATAAATCAAAATCATCGCAACACAAAAAACTTGTTAAATTTCATCTCTGACAGCTAGCACCGTTATTTGAAGCACAAAAGAGCGCAATAAAAGTATGGATTTATTTTTTGTATTTTCTCTAAATATGCACAAACAATCAATATACAATTCGTTTTATTTTAACACACTTAAACTTTCAGTTGCTGCAAGTTATATTGTCGCTCCTAAAAATTTATTGCGACTTTGACACCCACCATTCATCTGACTGACAGATCGATGAATTCTTAAATTCCGATAAATTGCATCCATTCTTCATCTGCACATTTGATAAATTTTACTTCATTTTTAATGTTGTTTACAAAATTTTACGTACTTTCACAATTATTGTAATTTTATTCCGAAACATTTTCGGGGCAAAACATTAAAACCTTCTAGTATATGTGAACGAAATTTGAAAAATGTGTTCATAACTGTGTTCATAAATGAAGCGACATCCGGTTGGGATCTTAGCTTTCTATTACGCACCACTCACGATTCTAGATTCTTTCGATCATTTTGTGGATCTTGCTCTAGTACATTCGCGATCGTATTTGATGAGTTCTATTGAGATTTCATTGACATCCGGTGCTGCGTTGGTTTTTTTATGCGTTTTAAGGATTGCTTCGACTTCTAACATCGTATGAGCATATTTTTTATGCGTCGTACACTTCCTTCAAGGGAATGATGTTTTAGGATGTTTTCTGTCTGCTCATTCGATTTGCTGCTGGAGCTTGATCTCCCTAATTTTAGCAGTTAATCACAAAATTTATCTCCCCAACTAATTTTTCAAGATTTAGCGAAAATTTTTGCCAGAGAATAATGAACGTAGCAATGGTTTAGAATCAGCTTCAATATTTTGAATCCACTTCGAACTAAATATATTTTGTCTAGCCAAGTTTTGTGCTGTAAAATCTATAAAGTTTGCTGAAACGTTTATAGCTCGATTTCGTGGCACTACTGCAAGCAATTTATGGTCACGTACAAGCATGCGTGAGAGTTCGAGCGCTATCTGAGCTAATTTTATAGATACTATATTTAAAACAGTGTTGCCGCCGCATGTCTTATCTCTGAGTTTTCAATCGCGAACAAAAGACTTTTATTGTTGTGAGTGATCAGTCTTGGAGCAGCTTCGCTACTTACGAAATACAACGTTTCTGAGACGCGACAGTACGGCTTTGCAGCAGCAACGGAACGGAGCTCGTTAATTATAATGAACGGCAAGTTTTAATGCTATTTTCAGTATTTCCACGGTTTCTGCGGAAGTCGGTCGTTATTCGAGTTTGTGTGAAGTAGTGGATTTGCGGGAATAATGATCGTCGCCAGATTCAGCATCCCGACCCGATGAGTGCCGCGACAATCGTCTTAATTCAAAGATAATCGCAGCCGTCGTCATTCTTCCTCGCCACTACTTATTTCTATTTTCGACCCTTGGCTCGTAGCGAAACGCAGCAGCGGATTAAATTACCTAAAGCATACATGTGTTCGGTGTCGTCGTTGTCGTTCAGTCGAAGATATTGATTACTCGCTGCACAATCAGTTCGAGTTCGACTTTAGCATCACGCGCGACCGAATTGTTTCTAAATGAAGTGATCTCGCAATTGTATCAGTGATAATTAGTGCAGTGCAGATTGATTAGCGATTCGCGACGCGGAGTGCGAACAGGGTTTCATTGAAGTTCAGTTCCGATAACGGCCGTGCTATGGAGCAGAACTCGATTTTGGCGGAAGTTGATAGTCAGGCCGCAACGGCCACTACGTCCTTCCGCGATGTAGTGTTGAGTATGAGTGAATCGAAGGGCGGGTTGTTTGCGCGTCGTACAGGAGCGGGCGACTTGAATCTAAAGATCATCAAAGATGAGAGTGAATCTAGCGTGGGTGGTGAGCAGCAGATGGCCACGACCAGGATCACCGACATCGCACCCGCAGCATCACAGCCCAGATCCAACAGATATGTGAAGAGTCACGATCTGGCCTTCAAGGAGCTGCATTACCGCGTCAAAAGTGGATTTCTGAAGCCAGGTAGAGTTTATTCCGAATCTCTTTGTTCGGATGTTGTATGAATGACCTTAAAATGGCGTAAACAGCGAACTACGGTTTCTTGCACGCATCACGTCATCACGACCTAGACAATGCGTAAACGCACCGAAAGGCCACCAACAAGAACTCATCGTATGTGCCAGGTGTTTCATTACCGCTCTGCAATGACGTTGGTGTTTATGTTTGGGTTACTGCCATTTGGTTTTTTATGAATTCAGATGTGCAGCTACTTTTGTACGAGAGTTACGAGTGCGGAAGTAGATGTTTACAATAAGCTTGTTTGGGTTTGATTGTTATACGACTGGTTTATTTGAAAATTATGGTCAGTGCTTGCAAATAAATCAGAGTTTGTATGTTGATTTTCATACAATTTCAGATGATTGAAATAACATGAGTTTCTCTTTCATTTAGTGTGGATTATAAGTCAACCTACAGGAATGTTGAAGAATTGATAAGTGGTATTGATGACTTGAGTGTTGTAGTGCAAATGGATTAGTTGGGGTATTCGGGTCTGTATTATTTTCGGAGTTATTTCCTAGGTTTTTGAGTCTATTTGGAGTTTTCATTGATGAATGCACAGGTTCAAAAGCTACAAAAAATAAATAACGAAAAAAGACTGAATATACTCCTCAATTCAAATATGCCATTGGAAATTAACTTAGTATCAATCAACATGTGGTTCCATTAAGATATTCTGATCTTTGGGTATATTCGTCTTAGCGAAAAAATCTAAATTATGTCTGATCTCTCTCCAGGAGATTTATTGTATCGTAAGATTGATTTGAATTGCTTGAGGTTTATAAGTGCTCAAATGAGATGCCGCTTAACACGTACATACATATGTAATTGACAAAAAATAAAAAAGGTTGTGCGTTTTAGCCAAAAGTGTAATCGAGTATACAATCGTTTGAAACAGACAGAAAAGCGCGCAATGTACGCACGCCAGAGACCATCAAGGCCGAGAAGGATCGGATCATAAGAAATTCACTCCGAAAACAGAAAATTATGGCGCGAAATTCAATCGACAGAATAGGTCTGTTCGCGTACTACGATTAATTGCAATTAATTGCAATGAAGCCGTTTTTGTACTCCGTTTTACTGAATACTGAAATTTTCCCCTCTTTCAGTAAATTTCAGTAGGGTCTGAGCTACTGAAAAATACTGAAAACTGTCAAACGATTTTTGGTGTAATGTTATTATGAAAGACGAATATTTTTGTGGCGATAGTTGATCGCCGCTTAGGATGACTTTGTAAACACAATTGTTCTCCCAAAAGCCGACAACTGACACTTTTATTTGAACATTTTCAGGAAATGCAATGAGAGCGTTTTCGTACTTTTCCTGAATTTCCCCCACCACATGATTCAGGAAAATTCAGTAAAATTCAGTGACTGAAAGTATGCGAACAGACCTAATGATAGGGTGTACACTCGGTCGTCATTGGAAGCGTCGCAAGTCAGTCAGCGGGCTTGAGTGAGTCCATCACCCGGCGTCAGTCATGGTTTCGTGATGCGTAGTCTATAATGCCACCACTGAGCTGTTTTTTTTTTTTGCATGAAAGGCATGAAAACCTCAGCAAACCTGTATGGGCAGACGGTTTTGAACCGATTGTAAAGACTCTCAGCCCAACCATGTTTCAAAACCAGCATTGAGTGTTCCAGGAAGATTTGGCTTTGGCTTACAAGACCAGAACGAATCAGGCTTGAGCGGCACGTACCTGCATTTTTGAGCCCAGATGATTAGCCCTCTGGTAGCCCCGACTTGAGTCCGCTGGATTACAAGTTATGGGCTGTTTTGGAGGACACTGCCTGCCATAGAAAATACAACAACATTGAGTCCTACAAGTCTGCCCAGTCCGAAGCTTTTAACCATTTTTCTCTACATGAGCTACGGACTAAGATAGACGATTGGCAAAAGAGATTTCAAACCTGTGTGAAAGCGAAGGGTGGTCATATCAAATGACATTTTTTAAAATTCTATACACATGTACAAATAATCAAGAAAAATTTCAGGAAGAAATCTCACGACAATATTCTTAATTTGAAAAAACCCATGAGACAGTATTTATGTCCCTACTATGTATTTATGCTTGGCTTATAAACTCGTTAACTTTTTCTGTCAGTGGTGTATTAATAGGATGTTTGTTGTAAAATCAAATTTGAGCTGAGGGAAACTAAAAAGTGCAGTTTATGTTCCAAATATGATTATAAGCCAATAAATTAAAATATTTACAGATTTTTATGGAAATTTACGCATAAAGTTAAAGGTTTCACAATTTTTGCGCGAAAATTCAGGAGTATAGAGTATTTTACATGCAAATTACTATATCTGATTCCGATTGAAACCTAGAAAAGCTTTCATTCAGATATTTTCTCTTTGTCATTCTAGTTTTATAGAACCCTTTCAGATAAATAAAATTCACGAGGTGCAAAAAAACGCGCCCATTGTTTGCCAACAAACCCATCTTCTTGTTTTAATAAGGCGATTCGCATGCTGCCAATTCGTTGGGCGAACATAGACGTACGCTTATTGGAATGCTTTTTAATTGTTATTTAGCCTACTTTAATGATGTGTGCCGAGATAATGTTCATAGTAGTTAGGGCTATGTTACACAGGAGTTGAGACTATGTGCATAGCAGAAATATATAAACACATGGGAACAAAATACACATGGGAATAAATGGGAATGCGAACAAACTAGTCAATAGATCCCTCAAAAATTTTCCGAGTAAAAAATTTTAATTGAGTGCGAGAGTAGGCTCCTTTTTATTCTCACGATTCTAGAATGGCGCTTTTCTGAGCCAAATCGTGAATGGCAATCACAGAGAGCTAGCGCAAGGGACAACGAATAGGCTTATGTTGATACTTTAGGCTACAGATAGTCATCACCCACTCAAAAGTTTGTTTAAAATGGTTAAAAAGTGAACTTTAGTCATGATGCATTAAAAATCTACCAGAAAAATGGAAGAGTACATATATTTTAGGTTTAAGAATATGTTCAAATTTTTTGTTTTTGGAACAGAAAAAAACACAAAAAAATTACAGACGAGGTAATCCGATACTTAATTGAGCCAGTAATAACCAGAGTCAGTAAAAGTAAAACGATTAAAGTTTGTTGAATATTCTAGTTATTTATTATTTATCGTTTTTAGTTTTTACTTTAATTCTTAATTTAGAAAAACTACTATTTTCAAAATCAATTCGAGTATGAAGTAATCTTTTCACGGCCATGAAACATTTTAGCTTGCTGTGAAAACGTTGAGGGGCATATTCTCCTTTAAAATAATAGTAGATTTTTTCGCAAAGCAATCGTTCAAACTCTTTAAATTTCTGTTGGATGTTGGAAGCAGAAAAATTTCTTTTGATAGGCCCTGTCATTTTTAACATCCTTTCTATGAAAATCAATTAGTTTGGCGCCTAATTATGACATCTAACATCAAAACGTTTCAGGTGCAAGATAATCATTTGGACTTCCAAAATATTGCTTTGAGCTTCATAACAGCCCGTTGAGTGGTTTATTTAATTTCGCTTATTGAATAAATCTCCTGGCCACCAAGGAATTTTCTACTGTCTGGACAAAACTGATTTGCTGCATCTACTCTTTTTGATCAAGCATCAGCTTGGTAAGCACATAATGTAGCTCAATTCAGAGTGCTCAATGGCTTTGGTAATCTTACCACTAGAACATGCACTTTCTTCAAGAAGTCGATTAAACTTAATCTTATTAGTGTTTCTTAGTTTTCTTCTTCTTGGTTCTCTACTACGGGTATTGGATTTGTTGCTGAAGAGAATATTAAGTAGTGATGATCAGAGAGTTGCATTTCATGCAATATGTACCATCCAAATATTGATCAAACTTCTTCAAGAAAACATAGTCATTTGGACCGTTAAAAGGGACGAAGCCTTGGCATGATTTAAGTTGATCTGCATCATTTAATTGTGATCACGGTTCCCTTCTTGTCTATAAATCAGCATAGACAACGTATATCGTCTCTAAAGCTTATCAAAGCAGAGAATATTGATACGGGAATCTCGATCGTTTTACGGAATAAGCCTCAGAAGCCGAATCAAATTGGAATTATTTTTGCGGGATGATTAAAATTGAAAATTTTTTTATTTAAAATTTTATTTTGAGAAAGTTTATAGACAAGAAGGGAACCATGAACACAATTAAATGACCTTTGCAAGTAAATTATTTCGATGGATATAAGTCGGAGATGTTAAAATTTGTCACAACTAGCGTAAATACAAGTTAATGATTTCCAACTGCAAGTGGTCACATCAGTCAAGTATGCACTGTGTGCTGGTGTCTGATGAGAATCAGTGCATACTTTCGAAACCACTTTGTCAAAATAAAATTTTCAATGTAAATAATTTTTTTTTTCAATTTTAATCATCCCGCAAAAACAATTCGAATTGGATCTGGATCAATTTATTTCCTCAGGCATCGATTTTGTCAGAACAAATGTTTAAATACACTTGTTCAGAAACCGTTAAGCAATGCCCACGTGATTTCAGTGAAGGAAACCCTATCCATGGAGTCACAAAAGTAGGTGTCTTCCTTCTTCTTGATTTAATTAAATTTAAGTACATACAAAATTAGTTGAGTGTCTTTCGGTTTCTTTCTCTGAACACCGGCAAACTTCCCGGTTCAAGTAATATATAGGTTGAAACCAACTTCACTAGTTTTGAAATTGATGTACTTGATGATCCAGTACTTCTCGATACCCGGATTCAGCATACGGAATGTGCCAGTCATGTCATCTGTACTCTTGCAACGATCAACATGAATGGGTTTATTAAGATAAGGCACCAAAACGACAAACTCGGGCCGATTGACAATATCCAATCATGGAACAATTCGTGCGTGCCACTCCTTTGAAATTTTTGGAGGAGGTCACTACTTGTGCGTTTTTCGTTTCTTTTGTGCTAGCTGTTCAGCTGCAAATTTACCCTTCAGCGTCATCTCCAATTTTTGATTTACATCGGGAAGCGCACCTTTTTTACACAAAGTCCTCTTCTGTTTAGACTGAGAGCTTTATTGGGCTGGAAGTATTTAGTTGACGTAGGTTTGCTTCTAGTCACATGTTCGAGACATTGCTGCACCAAACTGCCAACAGTGGCATCAACCTTTTTCGCCGCCAACCTTTTTCTCTCAAGTTCTATTGCCAGGGATCCATTTGATTAAAAAACATTTGCTTTTCTACAACTTTAATTTTTCTGTTCGCCTTCACCAGCAGTTGCTACAAATTCACAGAGCCTCCACAACATAGAGCTATGCTCCTTGTGAACGTATCGTTTACATTAGCCAGTGATGTCTCTTAAAGTGTCTGCCTTCTCTTCTTTTGTCAGGATGTGGGAGAAGGCATATTTCACAGGAGTGGCAATTAGATAATTGGAAAACTCGTTGGCTATGTAATCCACCATTATAGTAACCTGTGATTTTAATACCTATTAGCATGAAGAATCCAAGCTATAGCAGGGGCAGCACAGGCAATAGAGTTATTAATCTCTCTCATCGAACTATGAAAACCGTTAATGAGAGGGCACTCAAGTGCCCATTGAGATACCGCATTGCGTAGTACACAACCCTTATTAAGTGGAGAGCCACCTTAAGTGCTGGCTGGACTAGGTGATCTTTTTCAGGTCCACCGAAGCCACTATAGTTAGGTCATGAAAAAAATATGAGCCAAGGGTCTTCATCGTTTTTTCAGGGAGGGATGGGCATTCACACAGGAGATGAAGAACTGTTTCTTATTGCTCTTTACACCTGCAGATTCGGCAGAAGTCGTTGTAAGGGGCACCCAGCCGCGCTACATGTCTGCCAAGCAAACAGTGTCCACTTAATATAACCAACACTGCGCGAAATGATCCCTTTGCAAATCGATAAGGTTTTTAGTGCAACTAATGTCAAAAGTTTTCCACATCTGTCTCTTCATTTGTAGAGAAAAAAAGGCATGTATAAGGTCTAGAATAAAGTATCTTGAGATTGAGCTAGTGATGCGCGATTGCGAGATATTAAACTCGATTGTTTCGATTGTTCAAATATCTCGAAACATCTCGATTATTTAAGTTGGACTCGATTGTTGCAATCGAGATAATCGAGACATTCGAAATAATCGAGACAATCGAGATAATCGAGACAATCGAGCGATTCGAAATAATCGAGATAATCGAGCGATTCGAGATAATCGAGACAATCGACCGATTCGAGATAATCGAGACAATCGAGCGATTTGAGATAATCGAGACAATCGAGCGATTCGAGATAATCGGCCGATTCGAGATAATCGGCCGATTCGAGATAATCGAGCGATTCGAGACAATCGAGACAATCGATCATTCGGTCGGTCAATTCATCGACAATCGGTTGACGGCAATTGAATGAGCCATAAAGCACGTTTCGTTGTAAAAATAAAAAAATGTTCAAATATTTCAGCAAAAATATTAAGTGTTATTATTTGATCAAACTGCAATTTTTTGGGAAATATTGATGTATAAAAGGATATGTTTATCTTAAGTTAAAATTAAGATATCTTTAACTCTTTGGTGGCGGTGGGAATGTAATGATCAGATATGCATGGAAATTTGTATGGCTAGCATTTATCATGTATAAATGGCTGGTAGTTTTGCTAAAACTATTAAGTCTGATCAAAGTGTATGATCAAATATTATATGAAGTTGAGTTTTGTCATGCTGTTAAGTATGTTAAAATAAAATCTGCTTTTAGATAGTGCAGTTTGAAAGCATATCATGTATCCAGTATTTTCGTACTTGCGAGTATTTTATTCAAATATTCAAAAAGTTTTTAGGGCAAAAGTACCTGAAATCGGCCAATTTTGGGTTAGAGTGGTTTCGGACATAACGGGCCAAGACCTATTGCTGTGATACAAACATTTCGGTTTTGTAGGGGAGTAAGGGGTTTTTTGGCCATAGTTTGGCAAAAACTGCCTTTACCGCGCTTTCAATGATTGAAAGTGGTCGGAGAGTACAATAGTGATATTTTAAGGATGAAAAAATTTTGTATGGGGAAAATTGGGCAAAAACGTCGAAATTTTCCAAAATTTTTTTTTTTGCGTAGCTTGAATTCGGGGACCTTTCTGAGCTGTTTCGGGTGAAATGTCCATACAAGTCTGGGAAAAATTGGTCTAGTTTCGAAGATACGGCATAATGCACAGCCGGAGAAGCCAATCATCGAACCAAAAAGGATCTCAACCTTTTCTTATTTAGCGCTTTTAGTGCTACTTTCAGTTTTTCCGGTCGGTTTTCCGGCGGATTTCATTTTGCCATATCTTCGAAACTAGACCACTTTTTCCCAGACTTGTATGGACATTTCGCCCGAAACAGCTCAGAAAGGTCCCCGAATTCAAGCTAAGCAAAAAAATTTTTTTGGGAAAACTCGACGTTTTTGCCCAATTTTCCCCATAAAAATTTTTTTCATCCTTAAAATATCACTATTGTACTCCCCGACCACTTTCAATCATTGAAAGCGCGGTAAAGGCAGTTTTTGCCAAACTATGGCCAAAAAACCCCTTACTCCCCTACAAAACCGAAATGTTTGTATCACAGCAATAGGTCTTGGCCCGTTATGTCCAAAACCACTCTAACCCAAAATTGGCCGATTTCAGGTACTTTTGCCCTAAAAACTTTTTGAATATTTGAATAAAATACTCGCAAGTACGAAAATACTGGATACATGATATGCTTTCAAACTGCACTATCTAAAAGCAGATTTTATTTTAACATACTTAACAGCATGACAAAACTCAACTTCATATAATATTTGATCATACACTTTGATCAGACTTAATAGTTTTAGCAAAACTACCAGCCATTTATACATGATAAATGCTAGCCATACAAATTTCCATGCATATCTGATCATTACATTCCCACCGCCACCAAAGAGTTAAAGATATCTTAATTTTAACTTAAGATAAACATATCCTTTTATACATCAATATTTCCCAAAAAATTGCAGTTTGATCAAATAATAACACTTAATATTTTTGCTGAAATATTTGAACATTTTTTTATTTTTACAACGAAACGTGCTTTATGGCTCATTCAATTGCCGTCAACCGATTGTCGATGAATTGACCGACCGAATGATCGATTGTCTCGATTGTCTCGAATCGCTCGATTATCTCGAATCGGCCGATTATCTCGAATCGGCCGATTATCTCGAATCGCTCGATTGTCTCGATTATCTCGAATCGCTCGATTGTCTCGATTATCTCGAATCGGTCGATTGTCTCGATTATCTCGAATCGCTCGATTATCTCGATTATTTCGAATCGCTCGATTGTCTCGATTATCCCGATTGTCTCGATTATCTCGATTGTCTCGATTATTCTCTCGATTGTTTTGGCGCATCGATTGCGATTCTCTCGATTGCGATTATCTCGATTATTTTGTGGCGCCGATTGCGATTATCTCGATTGTTAAAATATCTCGCAATCGCCCATCACTAGATTGAGCAGCTAAATAAAACACAAATTTACTGAATATAAATTTAGTACCTACTGACTGTTTATTTTCCATGTTTATTGATCTTGCTTTGCCTCAAAATAATTTTACTAGACAAATTGTTTGATTGTCTTCTAACATAATTTTGACGCCCAATGTGGGTTACAGGCAAGGAAAGCTTAGGACACTTTCAAAATGAATTCTCTCATACTGAATCGGTAAAAAATCTTATATTTATCTATTCTTCGTACATTCTAGTAGGCAGATTCATCCATGTTATAGTTTCATAAATGAAAACAAATTATTAAGTGTTTCCTCATTTAGTTAATTGAGCTCAAGGTAATCGAAACACATACGAGTACATCAAGATCAAGTATAATAACAACTACACAGTGAGTGGTCAGTGAACAAAGCTGCAAACCGAAATATTTTGCAGCGAATAAATCAGAAACATAGTACATGCTACAGCATATTTAATATTTCTATCATTGATTTGATATACGAGTCCATCTATGTAGTTGAGCATGGCCAATCTATTTCAATAGTCGAGGCACGTGTCAGTGAGCATTCAAACTGACCTAACCCAACGGAGCCGTTGCACTCAGCGAATGTGCAAAATACTTGCTGGTCATTGTTCTCTTGCTCTAGCCATACTACATCTATAGACAAAGATACATACTTGTAGCAATTAATTACAGAATAAGCAATGCAAATAAATGAACATATGAATAAATCGAAAATCAAAGAAAATGCAAATCAAATTGTTTAAATTAAATAGAGCATGCTGCAAAACTGGTTATTCTTAAGCATCTTTCAACAGTGGTTTCCATCAATATATAGAGTTATGAACTTTCCGTTAAAAAACCTGACTAACCTGCCCGTGATTGAAACGAGTCTATATCATGGAGAACACATAAAATCAAATAGACACCGCTATATGCGAACGAACACTCATTGTACGCTTCCTGTTAAGAGAAACCGAAAGCAAAGTAGGTATGTATCTTTTTGGCATCAATCTGCGATTGTACAATAATTCTCCCACTGTACCAGACAGCTATTTACTTTTCTTGTTTGATACTTACACACATCACTCTCTGTTTATTTTCGGTTTGGCGCTGTTGGTTTATTTTGAGCGAAATTTTTTAGTATGTACATATATCTAAAGAGTATTTTATACATATTAGTGGAATGCATTCGCATCTGAAAACGAGTTGAGATACAAACGGAAATCTGCACCACGAAAGCTTTGAATCGAAGTATTTGGAAGTTATCCAACTTGCATTTGTAGCTATGCAGTTTTAGCACATGTGGTTGATTAGTCACTCACTTAAGTCATTAACCTGCTTGTTGTTTCGACGGTGTGGAAGATTTGCGATGTAGAAGTTGTTGCTAAGATGCAAATATACTTTCTGGGTAGTTGTTTTCGAAGCGGTACTAAGCGACTTTAAAACGAAGCGTTAGTAAAGCAATGGTAAGGTCTAGAGGGAGTATATGAGTTTCAGAGCAACAGTTTTTATTGTCGAATGATATGTTGACGGTCGATTCAAGCTATTTGACTATCCATTAGACGGTCGATTCATGCTAAATTCAGCATGTAAATTTCCAATCAAGTGTTTGTTTTCACAAGTCTATTATTGCGGAAAATAACCTGAATAGAGTCATTAAGTTCGCAAGTGGCGGACCATTTTTTTTATTTAAACAGAAATCAACACCTATTCCACGAGCTACTTGCTTGTGTCAAAATTTTGAATAAATTGTTCATAAATTTCGTTTTTTGGCTTTGGAAGATTTCTATTCTGCCGAGCAGTTTAACTGGAGATAAAAATTAAAAGCTAATCTTGCTTCGTAGAACATAAAACTACCAAAGACCTTCAGATTTCTGACCTTACAACTGAAAGACAAAGCTACTTGCAGTTGATATTATTACAGCGAAATGTTCATGATGCTGGAAACTTGTAAATGATGATTGGATCTTACATATATGTATGTATGGATTCGAACAAAAAAAAAACTGATTCATTTGCCAACCGGTTATTCAGACTAAGCTAATAAAGCTTCTTCTGGGCAGATTGATGAAAACTGGTTTAAATCGCTGTTGCCGGCACTATTTGCATATATATGGATGTATCATATAGTCACCACTATTCCACAGAATGAAATGACTTTAAGATACAGTGCTTCAAATTATAATAATGCATTTGTCGAGCTAGTCTCAGAATAAATTAGACTTTGATATTGTCTTATATTTTCTAATGCACTATCATGCGTATCAGGTTGTTCAGTTCTGGCTGTCTAACTAATTTATCGTTAAGTTTGACTCGCACCGTGAATTTTATTATGGGTTTCTGGTTTTATACAAAGAGCCGTTCATTGTACAAGTGTATCGTTTTATGATTAAATAGTTTAAGTTCACAAATGGTAGCTTCAATTTTTTTTAACAAATCAATGCCGCACTCACGTTTGTTACTGTCGATAAATTCAAATTACAATTTTTGGGGGTCCTTTATTTTTTAAGGAGTGCATCAAAATCAACACTGTAAGGGGCAAACTAAGATTGCCAAATAATAAATTTTGTTTTTCGGTTGTGCTTTTTGTTTCTAGGAGACAAAGAGCAGTTAGTGGGAGTTTACAAAATTCAAAGCCGTACGAAAAATTCTTGGCGATTAGCTTGTAAAGTTGATCTTGGAACTCAATACTCGTATTGGTGCGGTTTGTCTTGTATTCGGCATTATTTTTGTGACCAATTTGGCTGTTGTATGACATTTTTGAATTTAATCAGCATCAAGCACTGCAAATATTCTAAAAATTTGAATTATCCAGGACTTTTAAAATAAATGAGATTGAGCGAAAGGAAGACATCAAAAAGTTGATGGTACTCGAAGCACCGGATCTGAGTTTTTTCGCTTCACTCTCGCTTTCTAAAAATTCGAGTTGGGTTGAGCCATGTAAATGGCCACTTATTTGCGTTGATGTTTCACAATTTTTTTCGAATTTCGAAAATCTCTCCTTAGGAACAGGTCAAATTTACCCTGAGATTCAACGAAAGCTCACACTGGCATTGGAAACGTGACATTAATCGTAAGACTGAATCGGAAGTTATAGGGCGAAAAGCTTTGATTTTGTTTACTTTTTCGGGTGCTACAAAATAGATAATTTGGTGAAGGGTTACGATAAGGGTTATGCGATAAGGATTTTTGAATGTTTGAATTTGACTTTCTAGACAAACCATACAATTTATTAGTCATTGGCATTTTTTCTTAAATAGTACGCATTTTTCATGATTGATGGATGATTGAAGGATTTCTGTTTACATACTTGCCGTCGCTACAGAGTTGCCCACACATTCATCAAAAATCATACAACCATATTTTTTATATTTGTCAATGTGTCCTTAAAATTCGTAGTTTCGGAAGTTATCGCAATTTAAAATTTCACAAATTTCCTTTCCTAGCTTTTAGGCAGTTTGCAAAACGATCATAACCAAGCTAAAAACATGACTGATTTTCGATTTTTAAACTTATTTCTCAAATATTTAATTACGTGTCCGGTCGAAATTTTGGTTTTTCTAGAATTTTATTGTCCTATCGTCCGTTTAGAGGTAACATCAGCCAACCCTTTACCTCACTCAATTGCCATTGAATCAGCTATAAAACTAACTAAAAGGGAATGAATTGTGTCGAAAAATTCATGGTCAAATTGCGTTTTTCTTAGTAAGTTACAAGTGTTTCTAATTAAATCTCCACCGCTGTATGGCTGCATCATTAAATAACTCGTAGTTTATAGAATAGAATAGAATAGAATATATGGGATGGAAAAACTGAAAAACTTTACGAAAGATTAATTTAGAGTATTAGTGATGAAACAAAAAAAGTAATAATTGAAAAAAAGGGACGAAGTTTCCTAAATTCTAATTTTCAACCAATTGTTATATCAGTAAAAATTTTTGTTTAGCAACAAACTATCTTAAGTGTTTAGTTTATAGTTTCAGACCGGAAACGAGACATGCCAGATACTGCAGCGGGGTTAAAAATAAATATAATTTTGATTTGTTAACCAATTTCTTCGGATTTTACTGGAAAAATAGACGTTGCGAAAATGACACATTCATTTTTATGTTAATTAAGGTCTACTTTTCTGTCGCTTAGTTTATCTCAATATGTTTATCGAAAGGAATTGAATCATTTCAAATACAAGAAATGCACCAAACATTATAAATTAAAATAGTTAAGACTTATCAAGGTACAAACACCTGAATGAACTTGTGAAACTTTTTGGGAATCAGTACATTAATACTTTCATTAGTTTTTACCTTCTTTTGAGTTAGATATCTTAGAATTGTCGAAGTGTATAGGGTCAAGAATTTAGAGCCCCAATGTTAACAAGGAAGTATGATGTAGTGCGTTGATTATGCCTTTCATTCAATTGGCTCGATTAAATATCATATGATATTGATGACAAAAAATACTTTGAAATAAAATCACCCTTAGGAAAAAATTCTTCGCTATTCAATCCTCTTCAGATCTGCTCATACAAAAAACAAACCGTCGTTATCAGTGGCTTTCTTGTCATATCACAATGTAATGAGGTTTGCGACTGACTCGACAGCCTTTATTAGTCTTATTGCATCGTTGAAGCCGAGAAGAAGATAAGTGCTCGTAAACCGAACGAATGAACAAAAAATGTCAGAAAAAAATGATTAGCTTCAAGCTCGTGAGCGATAACTAACATACGTACTTAGGTTCCAATTATCAGTGGAAAAGTCAACGAGTGTTGCGGTCGCTACCGCAACAAGCTTGATTTATATGTCTATGCTTGTATGAGCAATCGGTCTTATTTGCTTATTGCAAGTAACAAAATGCCGCAAAAATGAATATTTAGCGTACTAGAAATCTTACTCGCCAGATGAGGTAGAGAACTTGCGATTCTTTGTGGCGGCGATTGATTCATGTTCTTTATACCTCATGCATTTGCAATATTTTATAATCTGGGACAATAACATTCAACATTGACCCAACTCGAAAGTGTTGTAAAGTGGAACTTGAAGGTGTTGCATGATTGTTTCCCATTGAATATTATTTCCCATAATTTTTTTTTCAATTTTAATGGATGTTTCAATGTATCAAGCTTTAAATAAATTCTAGATCAACGGGTTTAGCTTAAATTTTAATGGGAGTCGCATAGAGGAAAAGTTATGCTAGTTGAGAAGTTTATCGTAGGTGTAAAATCATAGCTATTGCAATGTATGGATAATTTTATGGGTCTGGGAGATAAAGCTGGCAGTTATTTTATATCTAAGTCAATATGTCAAGAAGTGAAATGCATGAAATCACAACTCAATCCACACTTAATTTTTAAGAATTAAATTGAATTTTAAGAATTTTGGAAGAAACAAGTGTGCGATATGAATACGAATAACGTAATTGATAATAAAGAAATTATAATGATTTGAACATGTTTAACCCTATGAGGACGTTGTGTGGTTAAAAGGAGGCAAAGAATTTTTTTCAAATCATCGCGCATCTAGAAAATTTTTCACTTTGCAGAAAAAAGGCGCACGATTTATAAATCCAAAACTTTTTCCACTCTGTCGGTTTGAAATGTTCAAAAGTTGCAAGAATGGCTACCATTCACCAAAATAGGTATCTATTTTTTAGTACTCGAAGCACTTGTTCACGGAGTGTCATACCTGTATGAAATACATAGAACATATTGGTTTAGACTTATAGAAGCAGGTCTGATAAAAGTCATTTCAAAATGTGAGCAGCTCTATGGTTTCATCTTAAAAAAACGTATTTTCCAATTACTCCCTATGCAGTCATCAGACAAAGTTCATACCGTAGGTTCATCTTAATATCAATGCTTCCTACTTTACCAACGCATGATCTAGTTACTGTTAGGCGACTCGATGATTTTACCACGGTACAGCAAACTCCTATTCGAACTGTGCGGTCGATATAAGCGGTCAGGCTGCTCCTTTGGCAGATGATGAAGCTAACACCGTTTCACATTCACTGCGAATTTTCGTTTCCCGTTTTCTTCCCGTAACAACTGAAGAAGATTTGAAAAAGTATATTGACCGAAAACTACGCAGAATTTTCAATATATTATGCAATAAATTGACCGTGATTGGCAATCAAGATTTTTGGTCAACCGGCGTTCTGGTTAAATCTTTCGAAAAACGAAATCGCCGTCGAATTTTTCCCTTCTTCCTTTCTTCACTTCCACGTAGTCAAATTCTAATCCTTGAAATGATTTTCAATATTTTTTTTATGTATTATCAGAATATTGGTGGACTAAGAACTAAGTTGGAGCAAATCAAACTATCTTCCGCAACATCTTCGGATGGTTTCATTTGGTTAACTGCAACGGTAGCATCGACAGCATCTTCAAATCATTCATCTGCACAATGTTTTTGGATAGAATAGGGATCCTTCGCGGTCAAGCAAAACAGATGGTGGAAAGGTCCTTATATATGTTAATAAATCCTTCACTGAAAAATTTTGCTCAAATTTTTTTGTGTCGTATCCTGCTGAATGTGTTGTCGTGACTTAGCCCTTATTGCTTGTGTCAGCCTATATACCGTGTAACGCATTGCAAGTCAATCATTTGGGATTAATGTTTTTCATTTATTGGCTCCACTGAAGCGTTCTTTATATCCCTCTTATCTTTTCTTTTCCGATTTACCTTTTTCCAGTTTAATGTCATCCCAACACTAATGGCCACATTATAGAGCTTATCGTGTTTAATATTCACTCTTATCGATTCTCTTTTTCCTCTTCCTTGCACGCCTATGTATCTGCTGACACACATCATCATTTCCTTACGATAATGCTAGTTCTAGTTAGATGTCTCGCACTAAAAAGGTTGTGAGATCAAGCTTTAACTTTTTAAGAGCTGACTATGATAAAATGAGTGTAAAGATTAACGATAGCAGCGGTTTCTCTTTTTTTTTCGTAATATCGGCATTAATGAACTTCCTGTTATTCTTTCTTTAATTCGCTTATAGATAAAGATACTCCGCTGTTTCATCCTCACCGTAACATCCCCCTACAGTTCTCGATTGCTTTAAGCACAACTCTTCTTACTAAAGGTATGGCGCGTGTTGATTTCTTTTGTTCTGAGTCTCATTAGGCGCGACATCGTTATTAGTGGCTACGTATTTCGACAAAAAAGCAATATTATTAGTCAAACGTACGTACTTTGCTAAAATAGAGTCATCTTCTCTCTGCAATAATCCAATGCTTTTCTGGTCCCAATGCTTTTCTGGTCTTTTTTCTGAACTGTTAGAAAAATTGTTAGAAAGTCTATCGTGCTTTGTATAGTAAAATACCTAATGTACAACATGGTTTTATCAAAGGTCGGCCCACTTCCACTAATTTGTCGATTTTGTGTCTTCTTTTCTTGACAAAGGACATCAAGTTGATGTAAGATATACTGTTATAAGCTTACTTGTGTTGGCATATCCGGTCCATTCTTTCCTACATCCTCTATCGTAGCTACAAAGTTGTGCTCAAGGATTGCGCCTCCTCTCCATTTTATCCCTTTTTTGATGTTTCACAAGGCTCCATTCTTGGACATCTATCGTTTGTTATTTTCATAAATGACATTTGTTTTGTATTTTCATCTAAGTGATCTAAGTTCTTTATGCATGATCTAAGTTCTTTATTTAGTCTGTGAGCGGCTGGTTTTTAATGCAGTCAGAGTTCACAAACTTATATACATGATGCTTCTGGAGCTCTCTCTCCCTCTTAGTGTATCCAAATGTCCATTCCTATTAAACCAAACTCTTGGAACTTTGAGTATTCCCTGTCACGCAATATTCCATTTCACGCGGGTCAACATAGAGATTTTGGTGTTGTGCTCGACACCAAGTTGAAATTTGATCTATATCTATATCTAAATCGTGAATATGTTTATTTACCTTCTTAGTTTGTTGCATCTTTTAATACTGCCCCTAACTATTTCATGTAACTGTCGGATGCCACTGAATCTATCCAACGCAAGTTTACTCGTTGTCTTTTGTATAAATTCAGTGGTCCCTATTGTTCCTATGAAGAGCGTCTTGTCTGCTTGAATCTACACTTCCTAAGGTTTTTATGGATTTTACCTTGACCAATGTTTTTTTTTTACAAATTGTTTAACGGTCATTTTCGCTCCAGTATATGTTTATCTCTGTTTTGCTGCTTTTTTCCCCGAGCTGTCTTCCATGCTCCTTTGCACGTACAGAGTTCTATTTTCACTCATAGTTGATACGATTTACGGATGATTCGTAGGCATGATGAGCTTCAGTGTGGGTCTTTACTTCTAACTTTTTCCTCTTTAAAAAAACACATTTAAAATGAAAAAAAACATTTGATATTCATTTTTCATTATTTACTAATTTTCGTAATTTACCTTTTTTCATATTTTTGCATAAGTCGTATGTATCTTAATAAATAAATAAAATATTGTTAGGCAACTTTGACAGATTTTTAGTAGCAAATTAGAAATTCGGTCGTTTCTGCACTAAGAGATACTATCAATATATTTTGAAGTTGTAATTATGTGGAAATGAGCATAAGCAAAATATATTTAATCTTTTTAAATTTGAATTTGGTAACCCTAAAACCTGCCGATAAAGCCATCGGATTGACGCGAAACCTGCAGACTGAACTGATCTAAATATGAAGCAATTTCGATAAATTTTTTGTTTCAATACTGGCAAAGGCTTGTCAGCACGAGTTTTTTGGTTATTTTTGTACCACCAATAGAGTTTCATATGGTAGGCACTTTACGATAGAAATAAGCAAGAAAGGTACACTTTCCTTAAATTTTGAAGATTTTTGGGCGGCAACCATCAACATTTTTTATGCTAATAACTTTTAATTCATCGGATCAAGACGAAATTCACGGAAAAAATTGTTGTTAACGAGAAGCAGAGTCAATAAACTTTTAGTGCCGGTGCTAGCAAAGCGCTGAAAACATGGGCTATTTTTTCATTATTTTGCCAAGAGATTCTATCATTTCATTCATTTTAATCATCATAATGCCATAAACACCTTACAACGGTGTGAATTTATAAAGTATTGAAACTTTTCAGAGCGGTAACTCTTAGTTTTTCTGCACCTGTAGCCTCCTATCCATACATCGCCAAAAAAAAGTCAGCCTCAATAGGTTGGGTTGAGCTTGACTCTTAGGTCGCATGAGGAGGAAAGATTCTTCTCGAAAAGTCTATGGGGGCCAGATTATTGGAGCCAGTCATGCTCTGCCTATGGTTGACCGATAGCATACGCTAGGATGCCAAAGAAATTCTAGGGATATTCCTGTATCAGACTGCCGGTTTTTGTGCAGTTGATGATGACGAAATCCTTTAATCGTAATCCAATTTTTTTATTGGAAACATTGAAAATATTCTGTCGAATCAGATTGTTACTTAGCTCCCATCTAATGTATTTCTAGTATCGAATGCACGTTTCTCTTGGCAGGTTGAAATCTCCACAAACCTATAGAGAAAATCAAACAAATCAGTTAGCCCTTGAATTCGTCCCAAGTACCTTACAAACCGATAGCCACCGCATTTTTTATTATAGTAATTAATAACAGTGAGGTGTGCCAAATTCACGTGTCTACTACACCATGGTCATTTGAATCAACTACCACATCGAAGTCATGGCTATTTGAAGCAAACTATCGCTTTCGTGTCTACAATGATTGATTGATTCGTAATAATATATTGTTTCTTCAGCAATTAAATAGTGTTTGCTCAACAATTTAGAACAAATTCATTTAAAGGCACATATGTATATTGCAAATCACCTTGAGTTTTTAGTGGACCTCGATGTAAAGCTTATCGCACTTAGCACTAAAATATATTACTTAGTCAATCGAAAGCACTTAAAGCTATTTTGTGATTATTGATAATATTTGTGTCTAAATCAAGTCATACTTTTTCGCTTTTTAAAAATTTTTAGATTACAGCTATTGTTATCAATAAGGAGCTTCAAAGGTTAAAGCCGATAGCACATGCAAAGTAAATACTATTCTTACACGAAAATCCCCGTAGTTTTTCGATGTATTTTTATGAAATTTTTTTTTCTGCTAATGATGGTTTCCTGGAACCGCATTTTAAAACAAACTGTGTGACTTAATCTGCAGTTTTTATTCTCTCTCTCGAATATGCAGTAGCAATGCTTTCTTTATGTGTCTTTCAAACTGAATTTTCAAAGAAAATTGCTATCACACTTTCGGCATAAGATTGGAACAATGAAATGATGCTCTCTGTTCAGCTTTTCGTACATAATTGGCCTCCAGCAATACTCAAAATATGTTGTTATCATGAAAACACTGGGCTTAAATTATCATTTTTAGTATATTCTCCTTAACTATCAGTTACAGATAAGACAATGGAAACATGTAGATAGAGACTTATTTAGAGCTCATTATAGACGTTGATTAGATCTTCGGTCTGGCTGAATACTCCTATCTATGCGTCTCATGCTCAATTATTAGTATCCCGAATAATCACGACGAAACGTTTTTGTTAATTTTTTTATTTCCCTAACATTTGTTTTTGTATGCACTCAAGCTTATCAGTTTTCGAGATGATTTATGAATGGACAAAAGAAAATAAAATTTGTTATAGTATGAGCAATTTTGAGTACTTTTCGGAATTTCGTAGAGGTTATCGGATTACGCTTGTCGGTTATTAAGAGTATGCATTTTAAGAGTCACATCTTATTATGTGTACGAGAGATTATATTTTTGTAGGTTAGTGAGTAAACAGATACAAATTCTCAGAGATTTACGAGAAAATTCGTATTTCTGTTCAGTCGCCGCAGTTTCACTCAGCTCAAAAATAACAACATTATCCTCTTTTCTCATCTGTTGCTCAAGCGATGTAATATTTCTCAAAACACAGGAATTCAGTGCTGGATAAACTCAGTCTAATATTTTTGTCAAAATTAGCTGATAGCATATTATTATAGTACGAAAGCGTATACTTTATGAGCAGATGTGTGGATTTTTGTCAGAAAATATTTCATCAAAATTGAGCATCGTCCAGCAAGTTTTTTTTTTATAGATGCATATGAATCTTAAGGATTACTTTATGATCCTAACAGCTCTTTGGCAACTCGGAGCATCTGGAGTACTGAT
Organism: Nemotelus nigrinus; assembly: GCA_947369275.1. NCBI lineage: Eukaryota > Metazoa > Arthropoda > Insecta > Diptera > Stratiomyidae > Nemotelus > Nemotelus nigrinus. Next base: position 16,118,939 of record OX376375.1, read on the forward strand.
CAAGAGATTATTAGGGTGAGTTAGGTATGAACAATAACTGAAGCTCGTGCTTAAAAAAGGCTCATGAATTTCTAGGAGTGACTAAATTTAAACTCAAGTATATGACGATGAGAGCTAGAAGTAGCTCGAGCATTGGCAATGGAAGGGATTGACATGGCATCAGACTAGTTATTTCGTTAGAACAATGTCCATAGAAGTATTGGTAAAATAGACAGTGGAAGATAGAATTACTCAAAATGGCAGTGAATCAAATCAATGCTGCATCAGTGTAGCAGACGGCTTTCTTAATAGCAGGGCTGTGGAGTCGGAGTCGTGGCTCTGTACATTTAAAGCGGAGTCGACTCCGACTCCACAGCCCTGCTTAATAGTCTAGAAGTATCGCTCGAAACGCAACGTGGTATTCTGACCTCTGAAATGCACCTAAACTAAATCTCAATTCTTCGTAGCTTACAAGCGCTTTTCATTCGGACTCGCTGAGTTTCAATATTGAATGTTGTGCCGGATTTCCACTCTCCTCGAGGTTTGGCAAATGTTGCCAAGCCGAAAGTTTAAATGGTGACCTTGTCTTTTCTCGCCTGTTTTTCACATGCCAAAACATACACTCAAAAAAATTTTGGCTGAATTTTACCCTTATAATAGCAGGAAACTGGTTTCCTACTATTAAAGATGTAAATTTACAAAAGTGCGTAAAAGAATATTTTACTTCTTAAGTGTTTAAATTTTTTTACGACCAAATCGTGTAATTTTACCCTAAAAAATGATGCAATTTTATGGCTTTGGCGCAAAGGTAAATAGCAAACTAGTAAATTTACACTCTTTTTGCTTCAATTTACAAAAAAACTTTGTAGTATTCAGCTGATATGACGTAAAAGCAAAAAATGCACTTCGAATGTGTAAAAACATTTGTGTTTCGTTATTTTAAACGAAAAAATGAATATATTTCCTATGATCAAAGTATTAATTATAGACCGACTTTTTAGAGTGTAGCAAGCACAAGAGTGTTAATGGCTTCCTCGTTGGCTCTCATCTGTTTTATGGGGGTTTTTGAGGGTTTATGAAGGTTTCGTCCCAGCTCGAGGCCATTCGAAATGTCTGTTGTGTATGTATGCCTTGTAGTTGATTTATCAAAACGTACGAACGTTTTTCTGCTGAACATTCTAACTTCATTCTTTCCCGATTTCCATCAGCTCTATATATGTTCCAAAGTTTCATATCAATTTCTTATGAAGTAAACGAATTACATGGCTTGAAACATTTTTTTCTTCAATATACTCGACTTTACAGTTTTAAAATTTCTTATCATAAAGGTCATACTTATTGATTATAGAGATCCATCTGAGTGCACCCGAAAGATGATGAAAGTTAAAAAATATTATCAAAATAAGTACTATCGTTTGGAAAATTTATTTAAAATTATTGTCAACATGTTTCCATAAATAAGTACTCGCAGACAGTTAAATTTCTAGTAGGTATGTGATTTCTGAATTAAATATGGATTTGAAATTATTTAGTGGCTAGCAAAGAATAATTGCAAGGTTTGATGCGAACAATATTCTATATATTTATTAATTTGAGGACAATGCGCCAATATATAGTTTTTAGTTTTTTTATTATTTGATTTTTTGAAATTGGTTTTAATAAACATACAGAAATTGTGAAAATTCCGAAAAATAGATACATATGGCATCGAAATTGAAAACTAAAAAGTTACATCATCTGATTAAAATAATATTTCCATTATGCTGTCTTGAATACATATCTCTCGCATTCTTTAATGAGTTAATTGACCCCATCCGTTTGCAAGTAGATATGTTTCGGAATCATACGCCATAACTTCAGAAATGGCACACATCTGACAATTCTTTTAAGAATATTTACATCGTCTGTCTGCAACCGCACTAACCACTATTGCTGCTTCTAACGCCAGATGACGACACGAACGGATTTCACATTGTACAACCGAATATTGAAATATGAAAATTCTAAAAAAAATTCGGGTCTCCTCAGAAGAGTAGAGAGCATGTATGTGTTATCAATTTCGGCGTGCTAATGATTAGCGAACGTCCGACCATGAACTTCACGCAACTTTTCTATGTAGTTTGATTCTCGTTAGATGGCTAAAGAAAAAGTTTAGAGTTAGCACCAGATTTTGAATTGATCAGGGGAGACATGGCAATCGGGTCCGTTGTTTGGTTGATTTATTTTTAATATTTCACTTTAGTTTATTTAATGAAACGATGAGGAGGCTCAGTTGATAATCTTGACTACACGGTTATTTTGTATATTTATATTCTTATCAAAAGGTAAATAATAATTGTGAAAGGCGAGGGAAATCTACAATCAATTGATATTGAAATAAATAGTATAAAATATTGACCTTTTTTTATTCCACGGAGCCTGATTTTTCTGACCGTCCAGTTAATCAATGATTACTAGTTTTAATCCTGGTTTTCATTCATAGTTCTAATTTTTCAAAGGCCCCACAAAAGAATACCAAACCTTAAAAATCTGAATAAAATCCAATACGTTAGATCTCCCCTAATTTCAAAAGCTTTTTATAACGATATGACATGTAAGTTTTCTTTCGTGCTAAAATATGTCTTATTTTCGCTTCCCCCTCTAAGCGTGTTGACGAATAAGGTGCGATTTATGAATAAGATTTTCAAGCAGCGAATTTTTTTGTCGATGTATCGGTGCGTAGACCAAATCGAAACATGGTGCAGGAAACTTGGTCGGGATGAATGTCACTTAGCCTCCAAAGAGCAAACATAATCAATGATAGCTTAATTCTAGCTGATCGAATCTATACTTGTTAGCAGATTATATGTCATTGTTTTGATAGTACTCTAAAACAGCTTCTATAAATATTGAAAAACACAAATTGTAAAATGTATGATTATGAAAGGGGTTATGAACTAGTGATGCTGAACGAAGTGATTAGTTAGATGCAAGTGTGTTTCTATATTCTGTCTGGGAAACATGATTTGACCTCATCTGTTTGAAAATATTAATGCCTACTAGATTGCAATATTTTCGTATGATGGCTGATTGAATGTGCAATGAATAATGAATGAGTTAAAGTAGATTTGGTTTGACTAGATGATGCAACGTCATTGAGATCATAGAATAGTACAAATAATATAGATATGAATATCTACAATAATAGGTGTGTTTTTTTGCTCGCCCTAACCCCCTATGGATAGGGGGAGTAAAAAACACGACGAACGTAACATAAAATAAAGCTAATACTTTTTTTCTTACTATTTACAGGTAACGACTGAAATGAATTTTTAAAACAAGTGAGTTATTTTTTTGTAAAGTTTTACGAAAATATTTTGCCAATATAATATCAAAAATTTCATAGTCTCTTTGTTTTTTGTCCAATATCGGTTTGCCTAAAAATATAGCACGTGCTTTGATAATGAATGATGAAATAAAGCGATAAGTTAATCAATGAAAACATTTCGTCTATAAGATATTTGATAAATTTTCCTTGCCTCATATACTTACATATGTTACAAGGAAAATTTATTAATTTATTTATGGTCAGATATGGCTCGTGATTATAAATGGGGTCAATTGTGAACAATAATTTTAATGCCACAGGAATATGATGTTATATATTTTCTTAAAAAGTTTTTATTCAAAGACCCACTTTTCTTTTAAGAGTTATATATACTTTTATATCTTGACAAACATTTATGCAGTGAGGATAACATTCAGTGCTCTTCGAATTCTCTCATGAAATAAAGCAAAACGATTTTGCGGCAATTTATTATAGTTTAAAAAGTTTTTTTACTTCATAGGAAGATGCCCAAACCGCATTTTACTCCATTTTTCCCGAACCGTAGTAGTAAAATAAGATACTAAAATCTTTAAATATTCGTTGAGTAAAAGTGCATTGTGCTTTATTTGAAGACAAAATCAGGTGATACATGGGACTGTTATGCCACTTTCACATAGAGTTACTGCTTCTTCTGCTGTTTTCTTATCGATGCTGAGTTAATCTTGGGAGTGTTTCCAATACTCTCGATCAACTCAGCAGCTAAATGATTTGTTTTTGTCGTCCAATTATTTGAGTTCTTTGTTTGTGTCTGCCTTGAAAAAGTTACAATAAGGAGCGGAACTAATAAAGGGCATTTTAGGTCCTTCTTTAGTTTTGATGTCAGCATCCTCGTTTCTTTGGTGCTCTTCATGTCGGCTATTTATATCAGCTCGAGACAATTTTCTATTTCATTGAGGGATTTCCTCGTAGTCATTGTTTGGTCTTTGATGTTTCCATTTTGAGTAAATAAAAAACGCATAATTTTGCTTAGGTATACTAAATATATTTATTTAGTTGTTAGTTTGCTGAGCTTTTATTGCTGACTGTCTCGAGAGAGCTATTTTTTTCTAAACAAGTCATCAAGATAGATATCAAGTCATCCAGTTAGATATCAAGACCATCCACTATCTACAAAAAAGTTTTTTTACAAGCAGGCTCCTCTTCCCTCATATGAATTAGGTGCCCAGCCGTCCGGAGCCTACCCAGCTTTTTCTTTGTGATTATACCTGCATCTAGGTAGATTGAGTACAAGTCATGGCTCTAGAGGCATCACCGTTTCTCACATACGGTGCCAACGATTCTCCGCAAGACTTTCCTCTGAGGTCAGAGCGCCTTTTGCTGTGCAGCCAACTCTGCGAGCGATACGCGTGAGATTTCGGAATTTGAAGAGCACAAAATGTAGTAGGCTTTGCTGAATTTGAGCAGTCGCCCACATTTTTTTGCTTCCGTATTGTTGTTGGCTGCTAAAATTGGCCCAAGGTAATAGAAAGATTACACTGCTTCAAATTCATACTCTACTACGCTGATGGTTTGACCATGTACTTATTTCGTCTTTCCTTTTTTTAGAATATTGAATTCCAGATATTTTTCCATCGCCAGCTTAAGAGTGAAAATCGGATTAATTATTGTTTTGCCTGTGATGCGGTCACATTGATATTGAACTATGATGGCTTTAGCGTGTGGAGTTATACGCTCTTGCAAGATAGAGGAGAGTATCTTATAGGTAGTACTCGACAGTTTCGTATTCCTATAATTGCTGCACTTTGTGACATCTCTTTTCATGTGTATGAGTCATATTATGCTTTTTTGCCAGTTTTCTGGCATCTCATCATGATCCCATACGTGAATTGCTTGGTATAATGTCCACCCTTCATTTTTAATCAGCTGGGTGAATATAAGGCGGCTTTAGAGGATTTGTTAAATTTCAGTCGACTTATCGATCTTTGCATCTCACCCATGCTTCCAGTTGTTATTTCGGTTGGCCATTTAGCAATTCACTAAAGTACACTTCTGTGTTGAGTACTGCGTCACGTTCATTATCATTATCAAGTTCATTACCATTAGTGTTATCATGACATTGAGTACCTGTCTAATGTCTGTATTCCGGCTGGCGATCTATTTTGGCGTTCAAATCACCAAGGATGATTTGCTCATCATACCTGTGGTAGACATTGAGAATTCATTCGACCTGTTCATAATATGCATATTTTTTGTGGTTAGCAAAATCCTCTGTAGATTCGTGAACGTTTATGAGGATCCTGCTTGTGCATTTGCATCGAACACGGCTTTGGTATCAATTAGTTAAAGTCAATGATGGAAGACTTCATTTTTTTGATGACGTCGTAATCTAGCATGATCAAATGGTGTTTTGGTAGTATAAGTTATATTCGATTTTTTTAGTAAAATTATTGAACTTGTTAGGCTACGAAAAGCTATTGCGGGATAAGTTATTGGTCTCTCGCCAATAAAACTTGGAAGCGACTAACCTTATTATTTTAGCCAACCTTTCATTCAGGAAATATTCAGACAGGCCATATTCATGTTAAGTGACTAAGAATCAAAAAAGTGGTGACTGATTCATCAAATGTTGCCAGAAAACGAACTATTTTTCAGCACAAATACTGTAAAACTGCTAATCAAACCCTTAAATTAGCTCAATTCATACCCAAAAAATGGTCTCTGAGGCCAAAATTCAACTGTTACCTTGACTGTTCTCTTTGAAATCTCATTTAAACGAAAAATAAAAGCTAGACATCAACAATTCAAACATATTCAAGTGATAAAAACTCACACACTACCCGGAGACACCCATACTCAATTCCTTGAAAAACTCCAACATTAGTTAATTTAATATAGTGAATGTGAAATGTACAACAAAAGCTTTGATCATCACTCACGTTCACTTCTACGAGCCACATATAATTTTGTGCACATAGACTACAAGTACAAATCATAAAAACGGTTAAGAGACTTGAATTAGACTCTGTTAAATGAACACTGACCAAACTTAAACTTGTACATCCGCTCCAAAGTGTCATGACGATAGACGCGCTACATCAAACCAACCAACAGAATATTGCTGCACTTGTCTCTTAACAGAAAAAGTGAATTGAGAATTTTGTATTATGTTTTTATATGCAAATGTTTGTGATGAAAGAGATTTATTACGAAGAAAGAAATACTAATTTCAATGAACTTTTTTTTCTGTGAATATTTTAATAATATTAATGTTGAATATGAGCACATTGGAATATGTGCTTGTAAATTCGTTTATTGTCATAGAAATTAATGAATTATAATTACAACAGAAATCCAGGGTCCAAAAGTCGCGTGTGCCGTTTTTTTTCATATAAGGCAGTAACTCCAGAGAACGGTCACTTAACAGTGAAGAGCACTGCGAGTTAAACTAAACAGCTGAGTGGTACGACGCGCGTCAATGGACACACAATACTGTCTTGCAATCACACAAAATGATCTTCCACATCAGGATTTATTAGCATTCTTAAGGTATTTTCGTTGTTTCGGTGGCTAGTTTGACCGATAATATCATTGGTCCCGTAAGTGGATATGCTAGTTCGTAGAATCCAATGTCCTGGTATTGAAATTAATTGCACTCCTAAATTTCCAAACATCTCTTAATGAGATGAATGACATACGGCGACAGTTTTGGGCACTATTAAAAGACCAGCATGAGAATTTGAAGACTGTCTGACTTTAGATTTTAAACAATCATGACTATAGACTATTTTTCAAAAAACAAATATAGACTCCGAATATTTGATTACACAAAAGTCAGTTTATAACCTAAAAATAGCGACCACCTACGCTTAGAAGACATTGCATTGGCCCGGGAAATGAACGGACAGAGAATGTACCGCTGTTGACTTTATTGTTGAGTTTTTTATTCATCGGTAAAAATATGAATGAGCCCATTCTCGAGAGTGACACCATTATTCCATTCAGCCCTACTACTACTGGAGCAGAGACTCTCTCGCATATAACTCTAATATGACCAAACTCTGTTCTAATCCATGCCGAAATGCAATGCAGTCTCACAGGATTAAGATTCATTTGCAGGAAAAGTAGAGCTACAAAATAAGTATGAGCATGTTTCAGATGACGGGTTGTTTTTCCATCGTTTTATGTTTTGCCCTACAAAATCACATTCTCTACTTCGATTGACTTGCCTTGTAGTGCTTTAGCAGAGTTTGTTTTCTTTAATGCGAGGGCGGATCAATAATTACCTGTGTTAGGAATGAAGACACAAGTTTTTCAGAATTGTTTCACTGTTTATGACGATAAACTTTTCCCAACGTCCATATTTATTTCACTTGAATTAAATTTAAAGTTCACGCTTAAAGTAAATATTACTTTGTTTAAATTGCTATTCTTCAGCCCCTTATTGCATTTGTAAACCATATAGCACTGCTACAATGTTTACAGCCATACAAACATAGATTCATAACAAGTAACTGAACACTAGCAATTTCAAATCACAACAAGCAAATCAGAATTTAATTCAAGACTGGCGGTTAGAGAATTACATACAATTCTCTTTGTTTTTACTTTGAATGCATTCCCGACCTACAGCAGGCTCAGCCAGCCAGTCAGCGCTCATGTACTGAAATGCACTCGTTCGCAATCATGCTAAATAGCAAATAAATATGCATGCTCATTCACCCCACGATATATTATGTATGCATTTATTTTATTTTACTGTTGGAACGCTTTTACTGTCTCACGCCTGAACGTCGTTTTCCGCTAGATCCATCGATTTGAAATAGATGTATAATTACCTTTGCAGCCGATCGACAGTCTGTCACTTGCGTAAATAAAGTTCAATCAGTCGATTCCAATTAGATCAGCATAATTAAATTCTGTCTATTTAGAATAACAGTTGCAATAAGTACGAGACAGGCGGTGAATGGGTTAATTATTCGTTGGTTTATTTGCGAAGAAAATCGTAATAACTGTTCGCAACCTGCTTGCATGCATTCAAATACGTTGTATGCACGGGCACACTAGAATGCATTCTGCACAGAAGCTAGATGCAAACGCTTTAAGAAATCTAACCGCATAAATGACAGGAAGCACTGTATTGACTGAGCTGAGACGTAGTACGGATTAGATACAGACTTGTTTTGTTTTCACACCTAAAGCATAGTACTGAGCTCGATTTCACGTGAAATTTTCATACAAAATTTCACGTGAAATTGGTTTCGGCGAAAATTTAGCTTGAAAATAAGCAAGTTTGGTACTGTGTTCTTAGCATGAAAAGTTGCTTTGAAGTTGCTTTCGCTTCGAAAACATAGATGGCACTGAAACATGTCGCGAATCATTTCACGCCAATTTAGTTTGTGCAGTTCATTCTTTCGAGCGGAAAAGTGACATTTGGTGTTTCAATTTGAAAATGGAGCAGTGAAAATGTCTTTCCAATAAGAAAATCAATCGAAAAGTGAAATTCATGACATTTTATCCGTCAGAAATGAGCATTGTCTCTGCTTTTCTCAATTGTCAAAATTTTCGCTCGAAAGAATGAACAGATAATTGGGAAATGTCAAAGTTTCACGTGAACTCGAACTCAGTACCAGCCTTAATTGAATTCTCGACCGTCTGGTTTGAGGCGCGGTGGATACATTTGAGCTATTTCAATAGATTTAATATGAAAATTACAGAAATTACTCTCGCTTAACTCATTTTTGCTCTTGCTTATTTTTGTAAGACAAAAATTCTAACCTGTTGACTGTTTTTTGTATAACTGGAGACATGAATATGGTATTCCATACCATGCACTCAATTTTCATGGCGTCTTATAGATATAATATCTTTCATATCATTCGTATGTCGTTATAGTTTCTTTCATAGCATTCAGAAAAGAAGGATTCAGAACAACAAACTGTAACATTTTAAAATGTAAACAAAAATAAAACTGAATAATAATGTTGTCTTAGAGTATGAATCATTTCAAAATTTAAATATCACAAAATACGCGACGTATTAGTTTCAATTTATAATACACAGGCCTGCATTTTAATTGTTGTAGATTCCACACTAGTTAGCTAGAGATTATGAAAAAGCTTACAATGTTGATCGCCAAGGCGAGGTTGGCGTGATTGTGTCAATGAAGGATGGCGAATCGAGAACGGTAGTGACTTAATTAGGAAGTGTTAAGCATCTTGCGCCGAAAGTCCGTTGATATTCAAAACAAGTATGTAAATATATTAATTAAGAAAGCATTACGCACTATATACGATGCACGAATCTTATTTTGATATAATGGTCAAGCAACACGTGGACTATGTTGTGTAATGAATGCATTTTTGGAAGGAAATGGAAATTTTATGGATACAACCGAACTCCGCTGCCAGAGAATTATGAAGCCTAATTTCTCTTTTGAGCGAGGGAGGAAAACGTATTTCTTGAGTTTGGCCATAGTGGAGGAGACTGATAGGGCGCCAGTTTTGAAGGTTAAGATTTGCCGACGGTGTCCAGTTTCCAACAACCAGAATACCTTTTGAGGCGAATAATGGCATTGATAATATCTGAAAGTGTCCCAAGAATGTTATCGGGTACGAATATGTTGGTTATATTATCTGTACCTGGAGATTTTTCTTGTTGAAACTGTGAACCAGTCTTTTTACTTGTTTAAATGATGTTAGTGGTAATGGGTCTCCCCTTTGAGCTGTGCTATGTACGAGGGTAGTTTGATAAGTCATTGATTTTTTGAATTTTGCGCGCAGCAACTTTAAATGCAGCACTGCTCCCTTCAACTGACATCTATTAATAGACTGCTATCAAATTTTGAGCAAAATACGCCATTTTGTTTGTAACTGACAGCCATTGAAAGCAGACCACCTCGTAAATTGTACTAAAAATGGAAAACAGTGACTTTTTTGTTCTAATTAAGCATTGCGTATCAAACCATCACCAAAACTATATATATAAGCATTGCGTAATAAAACCATCACCACAACCAAGGAAAGGCATCATAAATACTATGGAGACTCTGCACCATCAACTTCAATGATGGGGATGATTTCAAAAAAGGTTTACTGAGTTCCGTTGTGGTCGTACCAGCACAAGTGACGCCGAACATTCAGGTCGTCCAAAAAAGGTCATTACGCCAGAAATTGTCGATAAAATCTATGAAATGGTATTGGACGATCGGCGAATGAAAGTGCGTGAGTTGGCTGAGGCTGTAGACATCTGAACTGAGAGGGTTCATACCATTATACACAAATATTTGGACAGGAAGAAGCTATCCGCGCGATGGTGCCGCAATTGCTCACAATCGACCATAAACGAGATCGTGTGACCACTTCAAATGAGTGTTTGGTAATGTTTAGCCTCAATAAGTACGAATTTCTGCGCAATTTTGTTACACCACACCAGAGACCACGAAACAATCTGAACAGTGGGTTTGTTTAGGTGATTGTACACCAAAGAAGGCCACAGCCACAATTTCATGGAATCATATTGATTACCTTGGAAGAGGTAAAATGATCACAAGAGAATATTATTCAGAGCTTTTGGGCAGATTCAATATTGATTTGAAGTAGAAACGACCGTATTTGGCAAAAAAAGTGCTGCTTCATCAAGACAATGCACGGGTGCATTGCTATTGCAATAAGTGATAAATTGGGCTAAGAACTGTTACCCTATCCAGCATATTCTCTAGATTTTAGCTCCCTGCGATTATTTCCTGTTTCCTAATCTGAAAAAAACTTGCGAGCAGAAAGAGATTTGGGTCGAATGAAGAGGTCATTACTGAAACAAACGCCTATTTTGAGGGCCTTGAGGAAACCTATTCTTTTCGAACGTATAACAAAATTGGAAAAACGTTGAACTAAAGGCATTTGAGGAGACTATGTTGAGAAATAAAACCCTGTTTTGCCGAAAAAAAGTCAGTGACTTATCAAACTACCCTCGTAGAAGATGTGTCGTGGTCTACTCGATGTGTTCTTCTTCTTCAAGATCGTTGTCTGAAGAAATGTTCTCTGAGAATTGGGTTGCATTGAACCGGTTACAATGCGTAGCCTACGACGCCGTCGCCGTGGCCGAAGTTGACCAACATTCTACTTTTTGCCTGGCTAGAAATTTGGCAATTCGTATATGCCATGTTGTATTTATGGAATTTTGTGAAAGTACTGGCGGAAATGGAAGTTTTGAGTCGTTCAATGAGTAAACAGTGTAAAGAAACGATTAAAGCTATTAAAGTTGGTGTTTCAATCTCTTTTAAAACTGAAATATTTAAAGATAATCAAACTTTGACGGCTATCAGCTTCGAATGGAAGCTTCATCATTGTGTTTGAAATTAGCTTCAGTGCCTAGCTGCAGCACTGACAGTAGCGTAGAAGAACAGCGTCCGCGGCAGGCCACAGCTGCACATTGTGTTTCAGCAGTAAGACTCCGACTGATTATTCTTGCATTCTTGATCAGGTCAAGAATTACATTTGTTAGCCGATTTGCTTTCTACTTCAATTTGCGATAGTCAGTTATTTTAGCTCGTTTTTTAATGTGATTTCTCCTCTTTATGCTGATTTTTATGAAGTGAGGAAGATAATAGCGGTGTTGGTTGTCCCTGATCGGAGTTTTGGTCGACATTTTTCTGTGGAGACGCTAAATCGCTTGTCGTTTCTGGCAATTGTCTGAGCTTACTGGATAGAGAAGTCCGGAAACCTTACCAGGCGGTAGTTATTTTCTCGTTAATAGGGGCGCCGATGAATATATTTTCAATTTGAAAACGCACTGGCGTGTAAACGAAATCGAGCTCATGTACCACATTTATATACACGTTCTGATTTATATTTTAAGATATGCCAATGTCTCAGACATGACTGAATATAGAACCAACGTGAGTGGGCTCATCGTGAATGAGCAGACAAGATATGGCCTTCGTGATCGAATAGCGCACGAAGATTTCGATAACATTTTGTGCTTTGGAGGGTCTCTAAGCGGAGATAATTGTGAATTTAAGATTACTCGTTACTATTTGAATGGGTGTTGCTTTTGTATAATTAGATGGATAATATTCCTTCTTATACGGACTGCTGTGCCTGCTCCCCTGGTTGTTAATCTATCATTTCTATAAATGTGATAGTTTGAGAGTCGCAGCTGATATCCCGGTTTCACGAAGGTTTCTTGTATAAGTGCAATGCCAAATCTGCAATCGGTGAGAAATTGTAATAGTTCACCTTTTTTCAGTGGCATGGAGTTCACATTCTACTTGAGGATGATTATTCGATTGACTTGACTCACTTAGCTTCATGAAAGGAGTGCGTGATGTCAATAATTGAGAAGGAAACATTCCGTGGACCATTTACGCTATCATGTCCTTCATCATTTTATGAAGTTCCTCTTGCATAATGACGAGGAACTATCCCATTTGATTTGATCATTTTGCGGGAGTCGAAGATTTATAATTTTTTCTGCCGGTTTGATAGTGTTTATTGGAGGCAGAGGGGAAAGTGGAGCGGGTATGACTATTTGAAGAAATTCGTGTTGAATGTTTTTGGGGTCAACCAACGTATCTTGCGCCACAATTGGCAGATTTTGGGCTTTAGGGCTTTAGTGAAGCCCATTACATTTGATGGACCAAGGCTGTGCGCAACAACTGTTGGAAAAAATACCATACTGCTGGCAATTATGGCATTGGGCTTGATCAGATCGAGCTTTTTTAGGTTTATTTTGGCACAGTAAGTGATAGGCTGAAGATTATAAATATTTTTTTGCTCAAATGAATGAGTTTTTTTATTTGTTTAGTAGGACCATTTCTAGTTTTTAAATAGAAGACTTTATTAGGATGGAAGCCCTGTCTTTCCAAATATAGTTTGATCTTGTCGAAGCTAAGTTCGTATAAGCCTCTTATGATGATGTTAAGGAGTTTCTTCTCTTGGAGATGGTACGTCCGATACTGAACTTTGAACTCGCTTAAGTTTTCGGTGATCTTCTTGTGGTCGTCAGTGGTGTTAGGAGAAACTTTTATGTCAAGATAAACCCTCTTGACAAGATACAAAATCTACGTTTCTTTGTTTAAGAACGCATCTAAGTCCTGTTTATTTGCTCAGGTTGGCGAAGGATAATTGGAAACACTTTTTGGGTCGTTTCTGGTTCTTTTACAGTTGTCGGACTAGTTTACTGCAGCTTTGATTGCGTAGCAAAACTAGCAGGCTTATTAAACTTTTGAATTACTCTGGCCACTACGGGAGCAAAATCTTCATTTGTAATTTTTTTTATTTGAATGATTTTTTTATGCGATCACAGTACAGCTAAGCCAAGAGCGCTGAATAACACAAACTTTCAAAGTAATACTACTGTTGGTAATCCACATGATCGATGAAGAGATGAGATTTTCTTTGCAACGTTGGCTGTTCATCTGATCATCTCTCACGTGCAATTGCGTTCTGGGCTGGTAACAAAGATCGCCACCATAGGCTTGGCTAATAACGATGTCTATTACCTGCTAATTCGCATTTGCTGTTAAATATCTCCTGGATCACTGCCTTCACTTGCCGAGAGCTGGTACGAACGCTTCTGCTGAAAACTCTCACTTGTTGATAATTAATGCTTTGCTCCTTAACCGTACGTCTTCTCTATACGAGTGCTAGTATCCAACTGTGCTCTGCTTGAAAGTTGCGAAACCTTTTCAGTGAAGATATCACTTGCGAAAAAAATCCTCTTTATACCTCGTGTCTGAGAATATGTGATAATTAGGACCGCATGCTTAAAATCTGAATGGCAGCGATGAACCGCACTGCTCAGTCATGATATTCTGAGGGTAATCGATATTTTACTATTTCGATGGACAATAGATATTTTATTATCTAGTGAGACACTGAATAATATTTAGCTTAACAGGGACAAATCAGTATTTTGCTGGCCATTAAGCCTGAAACGTATAAACCTGAAAATACCATGTATAATGTCAATCTGAAGAGTGCTACACTGCATTCTTCATCTCAAGTGTTCAAGTATACTATCTATAAAAAACAAGCCACATTATACGGGAAAACAATTGTGGTTTTGCATACCCATTTTAACAGGAGGAAATGAATGAAGCGTGCAAACAATGCTCGAGGATTAGAAACGTTTATATGAAAATGCGGAGTATCACTTAAAACATGCCATCAAAATTGGCAGAGTGTGCGTTTGTAAATAAGGAGGCACAGTTTTCTAGCCATTTTCTTTGCTGTGTAGTTGTTTATATGTATGTACCTCTATGTCATGTGCTTTTTGATTGTTTATACCTCACACAAAGTGTCTTCGAAAGTAGAAAGGGCGATGCGTGGCTTTCGTTTTGATTCATGGCCAGCATTTAAAAGATTTTGGTAGGTAAGGCAAGACGTGCATGCGAAAGTGCGTATTCAATATATCAAAGAGTTTGACATTTGGATTACTTTGAAAGAAAAATAAGAAAAAAAAACTTGCTGATGTTAAATAGCAGGATTCTTCTAGATTTGGATTTTTCAAAAAATAGTAAAATTAAATATTCTAAAATATTTATTTTTGACAATTCATCGAAATAGACGCTGTATGAGAAAAAAACTGTCGAGATCTTATCCACAATTTAACTAATAGCTTTCATGTAATTTGGTCACAAACTCGTCTACATCGGAGAGACTGCCGCTAAGAAATTCCAGAAAAAAATCAGTTTAGAGAAGAGACGAACATTCACTTTTTATTTTCATTTGATTTCGATAATCTTAAATATTTAATATTTCAGCCACAGTTTAATTCGTCTTTAATTTATTGTATATAACTTCAATTACAAAGACGCAAATACTTAGAACAATGCCAACACCAAATATCAGCCATGCAAAATTCAGTTCTTCGAATTTAAGTGGTCGTAGTACTTCCTCCACGATTTTCGAAACCTTGAGATAACCACCTTCGATAGCGTGATAAATGATATCTTTATTCCACTTGTCAATTAATCCTGCCTCCGAGAGCCGAAGAATAACGTCATTTAGCTGATGCTTTAGCGGGTAATCGCTTTGAACGGGAATCGATAAGAGGTATGATCCCATGCATAGCTGGCTGCCCTTGTGGAAATATCGTCGCGCAGAAAGTTTATTGAGTTCCTCGAACATCCGAAGGTAGTCCGAACCGAGAAAGTACCCGTATTCAGCGTTCAATGTCAGTAGATTAACCTCTAGTTGCTGGAATTTAACGAACGAGAAAAGTTTGAGATGCTTTTCCGGAATGAAATCAGCAATCATTCCGTAGAATACATCTCGAGCTATTATTTTTACGTTGTTTGCGTATAGGTTCTCCAGCGTATCGATCTGCGTACCGTGAATGGATTTGGTGTAGAGGCTGGTCAGACCGCTTTGATACAAGCTAAGAACTAAGGTTGTCATGAAAATAAAGAACAAATGAATCGCCAGCACTTTCTTTTTGTTCATACGAGGATACATTTGCAATGTACAGGTTCGAATGACGTTGAAAATTGCCTGTTGAAAGAACTGCTTTCGATTGCCATGGATTAGTTCTATAATCATGTTGACGATTGCAAACAAAAACATACAAAATCCGATTGAAATCCAAGGTAGGCTACAGAATGGGATTTGAAGATATTGAAACCGCGGCATTTCTTCCTGATACGGAGAAGCCACACAGTTCTCAATAAGCATAAAAGGGTACGTGGTCTCTAAAGACTTGAACAAACCTTCCATCGTTGCTATGAAAAAAGCCACTTTTTTACTCTCTAGGTAATGTAAAATGGTGAAAGGGCGCACACCTTTTCCACGATCACGTATGACAAGACTTCCATTATATTTTTTGGTAAATGCCAGTATTATGTTAAAAATGAATCCACTATACTGTTTGTTGCCTTTCCGGTCGACGTACTTCAAGGTACGCGGTACATCATTTTGAAATACAAGTTCCACGTCCTGTCCATGCAAGTTGGACAGTTTCTCACTGAATATAAACTTTGCGGGCGTTTCTGTTGGAACGCGCACTAGACTTATGTTGGGATACGGAAAGTACGTAAACATTTCCTGGCTTCGAACAATTAAACAATTGACAATTCTTTTGCTCCATAAGCGCTTGAGCAGAACGTCCATGTCTACATCGGAAAATTTTCCGATTGTCTTGAAGATCATTTTCGATTGAAAGTTGTATTTTAGCGTATGAAACACGAGGGAAAGAGTTTCAAATTGATTTTCACTGGTAATCCATACTACAGAAAGGACATGCTTGTTGAAAGCATATCGGAATTTGATATTTTGAAACTTGTTTGTAATAAAAATTCCGGGCACTGGCGATTCCATGAAACAAGTCTTTATATCCTCATTTTCGGTTTTATACATGTTTGAGTCGAAGAGGAGAATTGAGTTGAATTGGTGAACGGTGTGCAAATTTGTTATTATATCCTTCAGCGACGGTACAGTACCGTTTGGAACAGACCAAGTTTCTTCCACTAGACATATCCAAAGTAACACAAGTCTTGAATTCAGCACTCCCTTCATGTTCGGTGCTTTTTGAAACACTAACAGTGAATTAGACTCCCACGCTTATATGAGTGTTTTCATGTGTTTTTTCAACCATTCAGATCAACGGTGAACACTAGTATACTTTCTAATTATTACTTCAAGATATTGGGCACTTGATAACGCTAATTAAATCATGAAAACAAAAGATGAACAGCATAGAATCGAACAATGCAGCTACAATAATTTAAATGCTAACAAAACATTCAGAGATACAGAAATATGCGAACATAAAAAAAGGAGAAAACCATTTTTATTATATATTTTATAGCATGACTGTGAATATTTTCCAGTAATGTGGTTAACAAATAGATTTGGTTCTATATTGTGTATAATCTCTTTTTCACCTAACTTTGGCTAAAAAAAGGATTGACAGCAACTTTTTGAATTTATAGGGGTTTCTACGAGCATACAAATTTTCAATTTTTCTTGCGAACGACATGTTCTTTGATAGCCAGTATTCTGAAAATTTCGGTGAAGGCCTTGGGTTGAAAAATTTGGTATAATTTTTGTTTGGGAATTTCTTTTTGGGAAGCTAGTTTAAGTTATTATCGTCTTATTTAAAAAAATTATATTTACTTTCAAGATATTTAAAAAAATTTAACTGAGATGTTTTTCAATGGATTGTGCTGTTCGACTGGACGAACAGTTTCCAAGTTTCCATAGACTTTCTGATGATTGTGATTGTGATTTTTGTGTAATTGCGCTCGTTGATTTAATATCGTTATTTTTTGCTAAGTCAGAAAACATGGTTTATAGAGTTTATTTATTTATATCAATATTTATTTCAACAGGCCTTATCCTTCCTTGCCTTGATGTCATTTATACTGATTTTACGAAAGCTTTTGACACTGTTAATTACTCGCTGCTTCTTGGCATACTAAAGCATTATGGCATTTGTGAGCCTTTGCTTTCCTGGATCTCTAGTTTTTAATTAATCGCACTTGGGTTGTCTCCCTCTTTAGCTTGTCATCCTCACCTTTCTCTTCTTCTTCTGGTGCACCTCAAGGTTCTTCCATAGAACTACTTTTGTTCAATCTGTTCACCAATGATTTTCTTAATGCTTTTAAGTCATCTTGTCTTCTTTATGCAGATGATTTAAAAATCTTCCGGGTGATCAGAAATGCTACTGAGTCTCTGCCTCTTCTGCAGGTTTTGAATGCTTTCTCTAGTTGGTATTAATCAAACTGTTTGTCCCTTAATGTTTATCTATGCGTGTTTGATATAATAATCATTTAAGCCTTTTCGCTAAAGCTTTCAATTCATGTCTTCTTCACGTTATTTGTGGTACTATCCTCTCTTCTGTCGATCATTCATCTGATCTTGGCGTCACCTTTGATCGTTAACTGAAATTCGACAATCATGTTCTAACCATCACTAGAAGGGCTTTCTGGATTGCTGGCTTTGTTTTTCGTTCCTGCCACTATTTATTTAGCATTTCTACATGTGTCCACCTGTTTATTACCATAGTCCGTCCTATTTTTGAATATTGTAGTCAAATAAGGTGTCCTAGCTTCAAATACTTCTCAGATGCTGTTGAATCAGTTCAGTGAAGGTTTACACTATTTACTTTTCAAATATATGCTTCCGTATATACCCTACAATGAATGTTTGTCTTTTCTTAACATTCCTCTCCTTGAGCAGCGCTTAGCTTACTTGCATGAGATTTTCCTCCTCAAAATCTGCTGTGCTTACTTATCTTTCTCTTTAGCATATTTGACCATTGAACCACAATGGAGGATCAATCAGTTCCTCTACTGTGTTTGAAGTACCTTATGCTTGCACTGACACTTTCTTCCACTCTCTTGTTTTGCGGCTCTTACGCACTCATAACAGTCTTCAACTTGGTCCTTTTCACATTCTATTGCTTTAAATTCGTTGTGAAATATTTGTTTGCAATTAATTTTATTTTCTAATCTTGTTTCGAATGGATTTTTTAATTTTGTTTTTGTTATTATACTGCATATTACCTATTTTTGTATAAATACTCATTTTACTTTGCTTTATTTCGTTTTACTGAATTTTACTTTAATTAATTATTACTTTACTTAATTTTATGTACTTATCTATATATTTACTTGTTTACTATTCTTTTTTTTATTTTTTCATTGTATTCAATCTGGAATTGAGTAGTTTGCCTGTTGAATTAAATATTGATATGATGCGACACTGTCATCAGCAGCGCTGTGACGCACATATTATGTATCTATGATGGCACGACCTGGCATATTTTATACGGACAAAGATTTTGACGTACCATTTTGAATTGCGTTTAGGCTAGTCGTTGTGATATTCTGGTAACATCCGAGTGCAAACGGCTCCAGGCTAATATCAGGACGCTTTCGTCCCGTGAAAACCTTGGCAGACCTCAAATTACGCCATTGAGTTGGCGGGATGGATTCAGATTAGTTGCAAGCCTGATTAGCGCTGATCTGGCTCTGAGTAGATGTTCCCATAAGGGCACTTGCCAACCTTTGCGTCTCGTCCCTGCTTGCAGCTACGGGATTCATTAAAGCGACTGTCCATTCAGGCTGAGATGGAGGCTCTGAGAAGAGACCCAGAAAACATGATTAGAAATCCATTAAATAATGAAAACCAAGTAGTGGTAGACGATAATATGTCGGTGCTTCCAAGAGTTTTTTTGAGAATAGAACCAGGGGCGCTTCAATTATCTGACACCTAAAAGCTTTTTAGTGATGACGAGTGCTACCAGCACCGAAAAAGTGGAAGGGGAAACTTCACGCGCAGAACGGGTATTCGTCTAAAAGAATATAAGAAGTCACTGTGTGCTAGTAGACACTTCCCCAAAGGTTTCAAGACGTACTTTCCAAAAGAGAAGTTACATAGTTAAAGACAGAATGCAAGAAGAGGAGATATTAAGGAAATGCCGGTTTATCATCAAGGCTGTGGCAACAGCATTTCAGGCTCAAAAGATAAAGAACATGTCACAACATGTGAAGGATGGTCTTTTGGAAAATTAGGAAGCTCTTGAAGTGATTGAGGTCTATACCACGAACCGAGACACAATCAACCGATCAGAGCCCCTGGGTGACTGTTGCAAATAGGTCTCGAAAAGGTAACAGCAAGCAGGAAAGGTCGATATACCTAGCCTCACCTGACAAATTGCCATTAAAGCTGCAGTCCGAAAAAGGTAAGCGCAGGCGAAAGAGAACGCAAGCACCTAGGGCTAGGAAGGAAGCTATGATCATAAAGCCCACGCAAGAGAAATTTTACGCGAAGGTTCTTCAACAGATCCTCGGAGGAGGCGTGATCCCAATCAAAGTGAGGGCTCAGGTACGTCAAACAAGAAAGACGAGGGAAAGCTGGTGAAACTCGCTAAAAAATTATTTCCAAGGCCAAAATCGAGATGTTGGACCTCGATAGCTTCACAATCGAGGAAGAAGTGGCGGCAACGATTCGGGAGAGGGAAATCTAAAATGCTAAAACTACGCTACTACCTCCAAATGCAAGAGAACAGCGGACTGCTGTAGCAGAATTGGAGGATGCAAAAGCTATGAAGCTGATCAATCGAATATGAATTGGCCGGGTGAACGCCAGAGTAAGCAGGCAACCCAAAATGGTGCGCTGCTACAAATGTATAGTCTACGATCGAAAAAGGATTGCAAAAGACCAGATCGGAGCAGCAACTGTTGAAAATCAAATCAAACTGGTCATCTCGCAAAATTATGCACAGCTACGCCATTTTGCTTGTTGTATAATGAGAAGGCAAAACCAGGGGAAGCAAATCACATTCTGGGGTCCGGAGTATGCAAAGCTTTCAGGGAAGCGTTTGAGGCGCAGAAGAAAAAGCTTCATAGATGAGAACTCTCCAAGAGAACACACAGACGTGTTGTACGGCGAAAAATTTGTTCACGCAGCAGGTGTGGGAATCCAGAGGACAAATCACAATGATTAGTGAACCATATCGAAAGAGAAATCCAGAGACTTGGTATACAGACGCTTCAGGCTATGTAGCTCTACGAGTTGCAGACGCTCGAAGGTTTCGAGTGGATCAGCGGGGTTCGAGTGATGAATATGTTTGGATCCGAAACCAGAATATATATGTATATATGAAAAGAAGCTGACGAGACTTTATCCTCAATCCAAGTCGTTACTTTCAAGTCTTATGTTCACATTTTTGTTCGCATGGGATGGATTGTAACTTTTGTTCTACTAAGATACCTTTTTGATAAATTTGAGAATAAGAAAGATAGCTTAGTGAAGGGAAAATGTTTAATTTATTCACACGACATTGATATTCTTAAATACTAAACTTGCCTTTAATTAATTTGTGGTATATAACTTCAATTACAAATACGCAAATACTGAGAACAATGCCTCCGCCAAATATCAGCCATCCAAAATTCAGTTCCTCGAATTTAAGTGGTCGCAATACTTCCTCGATGATTTTCGAAAACTTGAGGTAGCCACCTTCGATAGCATGATAAATGGTATCTTTATTCCATTTTTCAATTAATCCTGCTTCTGAGAGCCGAAGAATTGCATCATTTAGCTGCTGCTTTAGCGGGTAATCGCTTTGAACGGGAATCGTTACGAGGAATGATCCCATGGATAACTGGGTGCTTTTGTGGAAATATGGTTGGGTAGAAAGTTTATTGAGTTCCTCGAACATTCGAAGGTAGTCCGAACCAAGCAAGTATCCGGACTCAGCGTTCAATGTCAATTGATTATGATCTGGTTGAAAGTACTGAACGAACGAGAAAAGTTTGACGTACTTTTTTGGTATGAAATCAGTAATCATTCCGGCAAATATTTCTCGAGCTATTATTTTTATGTTGTTTGCGTTCAGATCCTCCAGAGTATTCATCTGCGTACCAGGAAGGGATTTGGTGTAGAGGCTGGTCAGACCGCTTTGATACAAATTAAGAACTAGAGTTGTCATGAAAATAAAGAACAAATGAATTGCTAAGACTTTCCTTTTGTTCCTGCGTGGATAGATTTGCAGTGTACTGGCTCGAATAACGTTGAAAAGTGCTTGTTGAAAGAACTGCTTTCGATTACCGTGAATTAGTTCGATAATCATGTTGACGATTGCAAACAAAAATAGACAAAAACCGATTGAAATCCAAGCCAGTCTACTGAACGGGATTTGAAGATATTGAAATCGCGGCACTTCTTTTCGGTAAGGTGAAGCCACATAGTTCTCAATGAGCAAGGGGTACGTTGTCTCTAAAGACTTGTACAAACCTTTCATTGTTGATATGTAAAATGTAATTTTTTTATTCTGTATGAGCTGTAGAAAAAGATAATTTTGCTCATCTTTCCCACGATCCTGTACAATAAGCCTCCCATTATATTTTTTAGTAAATGCCAGTAGTAGGTGAAAATTGTAACCAGTATACTGTTTTTTTCCTTTGCGGTCGACGTACCTCAAGGCACGGGGAACATCATTTTGAAATACAAGTTTCATGTCCTGTCCATGCAAGTTGGACAACTTCTCGCTGAACATATACTTTGAAGGCGTTTCAGTTGGAACGCGCACTATACTTATATTGGGATACGGAAAGTACGTGAACATTTCCTGGCTTCGAACAATCAAACAATTGACAATCCTCTTGCTCCATAAGTGCTTAACAAGAACGTCCATATCTTCATCGGAAAAGTTTCCAATTGTCTTGAAGATCATTTTCGATTGAAAGTTGTATTTTAGCGTATGAAACAACAGGGAAAGAGTTTCAAGTTGATTTTCACTGGTAATCCATACTACAGAAAGGACGTGTTCGTTGAAAATAAGTCGGAAGTTGAAGTTTTTAAACTTGTTGGTAATAAAAATTCTTGGCACTGGCGATCCCATGAAACAGGTCTTTATGTCTTCATTTTCGGTGTTATACATGTTTGCGTCGAAGAGGAGAATGGAGTTGAATTGGTAAACAGTGTGCAAATTGTGTATTACATCCTTCAGCGATGGTACCGTATCGTTTGGAACAGACGAAACTTCTTTCACTAGACATACCCAAACTAACATAAATCCTGAATTCATCACTACCTTCATGTTCGGTGCTTTTTGAAATACTAACAGTAAATTAGACAGCCACGTTTACATAAGTGTTTACACGCCAGGATGTAATTATTTATTGGATTATTAATTTTTCTTATACTACAACCACTCATTCAGGCCAACGGTGAACTCTAATTGATTAATAACTCTAGTCAAAATAACTCTAATTAAATCTACAGCAAAATCACGGAAACAGAAGGCGACCAGCGTAGAATCGAACAATACAGCAACAATGATTGAAATGTTAGCAAAACATTCAGAGAAATGTACGAAAGTGGACGAACAAGGAAAAAAACAAGAAAAAACATGTTTATTGGTCATTTTATAGCATTGAAGTGCATATTTTCCAGTAATATGGTTATTACAAATGAAAATTCTTGCGAATTGTTCACACGCTCATTTTCACACAACTTTGGCTTTAAGAAAAAAAGTTCTAGCGCACACGAAGCGCTAGAGACACTGATATTCGAAGAAAAGTAAAGGAATCGTGCAGATTTTGAGTGCATGTTCTCCGATCTCCTTGGCACGATGACTTCATCGAAAGTTACAGAGACAGAAAGCTGTTTGAGACTGCCATCCGAAAAATTTCCAGAACTTGAAAAATGTAAACATTGGTTATTATTTTCATTTTATATGTTTTCCATATGAATTTCTAATGGAAGTATCTGTTGGTACGGAAATAGCAAAAATACCTGGTGCTAGCAGCCCTCAGCTAGCAAAAAAGCCAAAACAAAACCAAACCTGTTTGATTACCTTTACCACCCGCAAAAGTTTTCAAGTTTGAGAAATTTTAGAATTTGGTGCTTATTGGCACTACGAGATCATTACTATTTGAAAATGTAATGATAACATCACTTTAAAGAAATGACAAAAATATACAAAATCTGCGATAGCTGGCAGCCTTATCATACTTATACTCAACTACATTTGGCATACAATAAAGTTCATTTTCTAGGTGAAATGCATTTTAATTTAATGATTGCACTGGTGCTGCTATACGGCAAAAAGCTTTATTTTGCTGCGCGAATTTTCAAGATTCAAGGAGCAAAACTTGTCATAGCTGCCAGCTCCAATCTAATTTATATCAAATATGGTAGTAAAAGTAAGGTCCAGCTACTGTCTCAATTTCGTTAGAATCTGGTGACTGGGTCGGAACTTACAGGGTAAAAAGCTCTTTTATGTGACTCAAATTTCAAAATCGCTTCCATTAGACCAATGCACTCTGTGAATTTCAATTATTTCTGATTACCGGATCGTAGGCTCCCGTGAACAGAAGTTCCGGATGTTAAAAATATAGATAAATTAGGAAAGGGTTATCATTCTTGTCCGATACGTGTAGACGAAGCATAACATTTCTATATGAGTTGCTTTATTTTCAATTTCAGTGCTTGCCGCAGCTACACGGTTGCCAGTACTTTCATAATAAACTACATAAGTCTACAAATTAATAACATCAATGCATCTTCTAAAGTGCATAATGATTTGATAGCCCTGTCAAAAGTTATCGCAATTCAAAATTTTGTAAATTTTCTCGATGTTATTTTTTGCACCTAGCGCGTACATTGGGTCAGAAATTTTCAATACGTTATCATATGCATATTTGAAAATTTTTTTTTTTTCATATTCGCCTATTAGTTTGACATTTTTTTCGAATCTTTCAATTAGTTTATGTAAACCTTCTAAGAAAATGTTTTGTCTTTGTCCGAAAAGTAAGCTGCAACTGCGTCATTCGCTTCTACATCATTTGAAAACTTCGTTCCTCGAAGATCTTTTTTCAATTTTGGGAAAAGATAATATTCGCTGGAAATAAAATATCGAAGTCCACCTTATGCAGGGCAGCCAACGCAAAACGACGCTTGTGAAAGCGCTGTTGTTTTTAAGGCGGCGTAAGCATTCTCGGCACTCATCTTGCGATGATCTTAGCCATGCCAAGTTGATGATGAAGAATATTAAAAATGATTATGTCTGATAGTATTTCCCAATATGACTTTTTGAACCATTGCCGGAGTGGTCACTTCAAGTGAGGCCTTTCCTGGCTGGAAAAGAGTCTTAAAATGTAAAATCACTTTGAATTCGGTGGTTCCAAATTATCTTCAACAATATATTTATATATTTCTTTTTTTAAACTGCAAATAAAATGGAATCACCCCACAGCAGCCACAGAGAAGCACACCTACACTATAAATGATTTTCCACCGTGTTTAGTTGCATGTCGAAGATTCTGTTTTTCTAACGAAGTATTAATCATTCTCCACACTCGATAGCCTAGTGAGAGAGCGCTGGCTTCTTGTGTGTGGGGTCCCTGGTTCGAATCAAGGCTCGGACAAGGGTCCGCGTACAGTAGAATCTCGATTATCCAAACATCGATTATCCGAATATTCGATTAAGTGGACTTATTCTTCATGGCACTAATTACCGATGTAGAAATGATCTGACGGTGCAACGAGACATGTTACTACGAGTTTATTCCCGCATCCGACGTGTGGGTAGAGATGGGCAAAAGCGCTCATAGCTCACCACTCACCATTCACTTTCACAGTGCAGCGCCTGAAAAAAGCAAAGCATAGTCTGCGAACGAAAGCTCTCGTTTGACTAAACTTAGTGAAATGTGCAGCCAAAAGTATACTGAGAGTACGGCGCAACACTGTAAAAAAGAGTCATGAGTGGTGAGCTAAGAGCTATTTTGCCCATCTCTACGTGTGGGTACTTCCGCTATAGTTTGTTTGCCCGATAGTGTTTGTTATTGTTTGATTTTACATTTGATAGCGTTCAATTGATAGGTTGTCTTATATTTTTGTTTATGTTTAAAAATCTCATCATGAAATTCTGAAGAACGCAGTTTTTACTTGGTTCTTACAAAAGAGAGCATGCGGGCAGCCCATATCTGGACCTCTTTTATGTGAAAAAGCATTGGATTTTAATCAAAAGCTTGGTGGTGATACTTCTTTCAAGGCGAGCTGTGGATGGTTAGCAAGATTTAAATTTAAACATAATTCGCGTACTGGAGATTCAAGGCGAAAAACTATCTGCTAACGTTGTCTCAGTCGACTCATTTGTAGACGAGTTTAAAGCATTTCTAGATGAAAAGGAATACAATTTAGATTTTGTGTACAATGCGGACGATACAGGTCTTAATTGGAAAGCTCTACCAAGCATATCATTGGCATCGCGTCGTGAAAATGCAGCACCGCGGCACAAAGTAAGTAAGGACAAAGTTACGGTTATGGTTTGCACGAACGCTAAAAGAACACATCGATTGCCACTGTTACTTATTGGCAAAATAAAAAATCCACGCTGTTTCAAAAATGTCAAAATTCCCATAACTTACGCTAACCAACAAAAAGCATGAATGAACACAGATATTTTTTTTACTTGGTATGAAAATACATTTATTCCTGAAGTGAAGAAATTTCAAAAGGGACGTGGGAAAAGAGAGCTATGTGCTGTTGTTAGTGAATGCGCCAACTCACCCTTCCGCTGAAACACTAAGTCGAGAAAGCGGGAAGTTTACAGTAAAGTTTTTGCCCCCTAACGTAAAATCTATATTGCAACCTATGGGCCAAAGTGTCATTGAAACTTTAAAGCGTTTATACAGAAAGCAGCTACTGCGTCATCTTTTGTCAGCCGACAGCAGCGAAATAGAAACGATGTTGCATTTTTTTAAAGAAATAAATTTAAAAGATTGTTGCTATATGATGGTGGAAGCGTGGAACTCTGTAAAATCGCAAACACTAAAATAGGAATGGAATAAATTATTAAAGACACCATCCAATTCTTCAATTAAACTTACCATTGGTGAAGGGTGTGATTATACTAGTTTCTTTGCTTAAAAAGGAGTATGCAAAATGGATAATAGTTTTATAATGCTCTAGAAAGGAAATCAAGGAGTGGCTGAACTGCGATAGTGAAGACCCTGGATTCCAAATTTTAACTGATGGAGAAATCATTGACGATTTGAACAGTATCGAGAAAGAAGTTAGAGAAGAGACTGAAACTGGCGATGTATGTCAATTCCATATCACGCAAAAGCTTTTGAAGCTCTAGATGTTGCTTTTAAATAGTTTGAAAGACAGAACGAATCGGATGCCTTGCAGTTGTCACAATTGAAGCGCATCAGAGACTTGGCCGGAATGAAAAGATGTGATTCATTACGTCAAAGATTAATAACTAATTATTTTCAACCAAAATTTTAAATTACATAGGTATTATGTAATTCATTATCTTTATAGCTCGTAATTTTTTTTATATCGTATTGTCTAAATGACATATGTGAAACCCTTTTCAAATAAAACAATATTAAAATTTAATTATTGTTTGATTTGACTTTGAAATCGATTATCCGGATTTTCGATTATACGGAATACACCTGGTTTTATTTAAATCGGATAATCGAGATTCTACTGTACCGTGCTTTGAGTTCACCTAGCTCTAAATTAATCAGGGGCAAAGTGAGTCAGGGAACTGAACACTCCACACTCGTATTACACCTTGATTGTAAATTTGTGACGGAGCTCTCTCCCGGCTCCAACCCATAGACCCGTACTAGGGTTGCCGTGGAATAACTTCACTTTACACTCGATGTTTTGCGTCTGACTGGCATACAGTAAATTTGCTTTCATCAGTGAAAATTAATCACTTCCAGAACTAAACTGGGCGATTTTTATGAGCATTTGCGAATTCCAGGCGTTCCTTCTTATCCGTTTTAATGATGAATTTTTCCATTAAAACTTTTTTTCTCAAAGCGCGCAAACTGTTTCAGTACTTAAAAATTTTCCGAAATAATTATTTACTAATTTGGATAATTCTCGAGCACCAACTTTCGGATGTTTTTAACTTCTCTCAATATCATTTTTTCATTCGATTTATTTAAAAGTTTTCGGTTAACATTTCTTTGTTTAGTTTCAACTCTATTTGCACTTTCATGTTTTTCAATAATATACATACATATGTACGTATGTGTTGAGCGGTCGAAATACTTCTCTTAATCTCTTTTCTTATTTATTTTAAAGTTTTCTCATTTTCACGTCCACTTATAAACATTTTTCTTTGTTCCACCGAAGCTATTTTTTCAACAATTTTCTTGACTTAAGAACTAAGAGTATAGAATAAAGTCAATAGGCTTTAATAAGAAATTGCAATTTTTCCTTTAAAGAAAAGATTTCAACGATTTTCCTCAAATATTACGCAATTACGAATACGAGAGTGAGCGAGAGTATGTCTTTCAACTTCAATGCAAGTTCAACTTCAGAGCTGAACTAAGGGGCTTCGTTTCACTTATTCAGGTGGTAAGTGGGTGTGAATCAGAGACGAATCCGTTAAATTTATACGAAAAGAAGCTGACGAAACTTCATCCTCAATTTAAGTGGTCAACTTCATGTCATGACGTCACATTTTTGTTCGAGTGGGCGGGACTGTCATTTTGGTTCTTTTGTTTTGGAATTCGAGAAAAAGAAATTTAGCTTAGTGAAGGGATAATTTTTAATTTATTTACACGACATTGACATTTTTAAATAATAAACTTGTCTTTAATTTGTTGTATATAACTTCAATTACAAAGACGCAAATACTTAGAACAATGCCTCCGACAAATATCTGCCAGCCAAAATTCAGTTCTTCGAATTTAAGTGGTCGCAGTACTTCTTCGATGATTTTCGAAAACTTGAGATAGCCACCTTCGATAGCGTGATAAAGTGTATCTTTATTCCATTTTTCAACTAATCCTGCTTCTGAGAGCCGAAGAATTGCGTCATTTAGCTGTTGCTTTAGCGGGTAATCGCTTTGAACGGGAATCGATAAGAGGAATGATCCCGTGGATAGCTGGGTGCTCTTGTGGAAATATCGTCGCGCAGAAAGTTTATTGAGTTCCTCGATCATTCGAAGGTAGTCCGAACCGAGAAAGTACGCGTAGTCAGAGTTCAATGTCAGTAGATTAACCTCTAGTTGCTGGAATTTAACGAACGAGAAAAGTTTGAGGTGCTTTTCCGGTACGAAATCAGCAATCATTTCGGAGAATACATCTCGAATTATTACTTTTACGTTGTTTGCGTTTAGATCCTCCAGCGTATTCATCTGCTTACCAGGAAGGGATTTGGTGTAGAGGCTTGTCAGACCGCTTTGATACAAGTTAAGAACTAGGGTTGTCATGAAAATTAAAAACAAATGAATTGCTAAGACTTTCTTTTTGTTTATGCGGGGATACATTTGCAGTGTAAAGGTTCGAATAACGTTAAAAAGTGCTTGTTGAAAGAACTTCTTTCGATTGCCGTGAATTAGTTCGATAATCATGTTGACGATTGCAAACAAAAACAGACAAAACCCGATTGAAATCCAAGCCAGCCTACTGAACGGGATTTGAAGATATTGAAATCTCGGCACTTCTTTCAGGTAAGGAGAAGCCACATAGTTTTCAATGAGCATAAAAGGGTACGTTGTCTCTAAAGACTTGTGCATACCTTCTATTACTGATGTGCAAAATGTAACATTTTTATTCACTAGGAGCTGTATAATAGCAGGATTTTTCATATCTTTCCGATCTTGTACAATAAGCCTCCCATTATATTTTTTAGTAAATGCCAGTAGTATGTTAAAAGTGTATCCAGTATACTGTTCTTTTCCTTTGCGGTCGGCGTACCTCAAGGTATGCGGTATATCATTTTGAAACACAAGTATCACGTCCTGTCCATGCAAGTTGGACAACTTCTCGCTGAACATATACTTTGAGGGCGTTTCAGTTGGAACGCGCACTAGACTTATGTTGGGATACGGAAAGTACGTGAACATTTCCTGGCTTCGAACAATCAAACAATTGACAATCCTCTTGCTCCATAAGTGCTTAACTAGAACGTCTATGTCTTCATCGGAAAAGTTTCCAATTGTCTTGAAGATCATTTTCGATTGAAAGTTGTATTTCAGCGTATGAAACAGCAGGGAAAGAGTTTCAAGTTGATTTTCACTGGTAATCCATACTACAGAAAGGACGTGTTTGTTGAAAACATGTCGGAAGTTGATATTTTTAAACTTGTTGGTAATAAAAATTCCTGGCACAGGCGATTCCATGAAACAGGTCTTTATATCCTCATTTTCGGTTTTATACAGGTCTGAGTCGAAGAGGAGAATGGAGTTAAATTGGTAAACGGTGTGCAAATTTTTTATTATATCTTTCAGCGACGGTACCGTATCGTTTGGAACAGACGAAACTGCTTTCACTAGACAAATCCAAAGTAACACAAATCCTGAATTCATCACTACCTTCATGTTTGGTGTTTTTTGGAATACTAACAGTAAATTGGACAGGCACGTATACACGAGTTTTTTCACGCTAGTATTTATAAGTTTACTTATGCTACAACCGCTCATTCATTCAGGGCTAAGGTGAACTCAAATTAATTAATAGCTCAGCTCTGAATAACTCTAATTAAATCTACAATAAAATCACGGAAACAAAAGATGACCAGCGTTGAGTCGAACAATACAGCTACAATAATTGAAATGCTAACAAAACAATCAGAGATATGTATATACATATGTGTGTAGATACAGAAAAGTGGGTTGGCGAAGAAAAAAACCCAGAAATTCCACTTTTGTTGTCCGTTTTATAGTAAGACAGTGCATATTATTCATCAATATTACAAATGAATATTGTGTGCTGTTCATAAGTTCATTTTTATGTTACTCTGGAAAAAATAATAATTGACAGTAAATTTTCAAACAAATAGGGATAACTACGAGTATGCTAATAATCAATTATTCTTGCGAACGACATGGAATAAGTCTTTCATAGTTTCAATGAAGACATTAGGTTGAATAATTCGATACACGTGGGCTGTTCTACAAGTAATGAGAATGACAAAAAGAACGTCTGATTTTGCAAACGGTCTTTTTATTTTTCAACATAGTCTCCTTTCAACTTAATACACTTTGTCCAACAGTATTTTAATTCTTGAATACCGTAAGCAAAATATAGTATCTCCACTTTTACTAAATAGGCATTCCTCTCAGCAATTGGCATGCATTTTTTCCAGCAAACAGTTTTTTTAAATTCTGGAACAAGAATAGGTTGCTGTTAGCACCCTGATGAATATGGTATGAGCGGCAAAAATTCATAGCGTAATTCGTGAATATCTGCCATTTCAATTGAAGACTTGTGAGCGGAAGGGAAGCTTCCAGGCGAGACCGTTTCTTCTTTTCTCCAGGTAGTCGATGCTAATTCCCAAAAAGACAAAAAAAAACTGTTGCCCTCACTTTTCCAGCCGACGGAACTGTTTTCGTCTTCCTGGGAGCCCTTTCGTGCGTTTCCACCCATTGTTTGGACTGTTGTTTCATCTCTGACGTGTAATGGTGAATCCGTTTCGTCAATTGTGATGCATTATAGCATATATTCTCTTGAATTGTGCTTCAATATATCGAAGCACTCCATTGCGCCGAAAACTTTGTCATATGCAAATCTTCAGGCAACATTTTAGAAACATGCTAATTGAGCTACTTGCAACATAAGCAAGCTTACGCACTGTCACTTGACCCTGTAACACTGCATTGTGGATTTCGGTGATGTTTTCCGTAGTCATGGTGATTTTTGGGCGACCTAGAAGTGGCTTATCCACAAATGGATGAATGATCGCGTTTAAATTCCGCTACCTAGCTGCTTATTATGGCGTAGAGGCTCTTAAAGTCAAATTCAGCTCATTTTCTATTCCAGTTACTATTAACTCTTTGAAATGGATGTATTTTTAAAACAACATGAATTTCAATTTTCTCCATTTGCAAAAAGTTGTCTGATATGTCCGTTTGACATGATCATAATAACTAAAATACACAATCGAATTATCTGAAATTTTATAGTGCTTACGTTTAAGATTCAAACATTAATAAGATTATAAATTTTTAATTTTACAGATCCACTTTTTGTGTCATTCTCATTACTTATAGAACAGGCTACGTAATTTTCATTTATTTCATAGAATAAGAACCAGGACAGATGATTCATAGCATTCGACCAGATGATTCATAGCATTCAGGCTTTGTAAGAAACTTTAGAAAAATTGGTAACAATCACATCTATTTGTTTCTGTTGGTCTTACGTAGAACCGATTCAGTTTAAATTAGAAGTGGACGCTCTGCCTTTGATGAACTCATATTGGTCAGGAGTAAAAAACGGATGGAGGACAGGAATCAGCCTATTCTAAAAGACCATTTCGAGAGCTTTACCAAAGCAATAAAGTGTGGAAACGGAACAATAATATGAGCTTTAGTCATGGGATTTGTGGATGGGTGAAATATAAGCAGATTTTGAGCTGAATGAAAAAGAATCAGAGGAGAAGCTGGTGTTCACAATCATATGGACAAAGACGTTGAAAGTGACTTGGCTAGCTGGTCCGGGATATAACCAGGACAACAGTCAATATTAACATCAAGGCACGAGAGTAAGGAATAAAAAAAAGCAAAAAATTTATAGCATAGAAAAATTTATAAGATGTAATTGTATTGACTAGACAGAAGAAACTAGAAAGACATTTTCTAAAAAGGCCGTAAATTTCTCGCTTACAAACACAGAATTGGGGAAACAATGGAATTTTTACAGGAAGCGGACTTAGAAGCTGAAGAGTTTGTGTTGATTTGAGCAGATAGACGACTCAACACTTGTAAAGTAACCACGTATATTTTCTTTGATGGCCATTTCGAAGAATGTAGCTTTAAGAGCTCAAGGAAGTCACCCTGAGAACCTGAAATTTTAAACTTAACTAGATCTGCATTAATTTTCGGTACATCCATTTTTGGCCCGAGTTTTTGGTGATCTCTTTTTTTACTGTTAATCATACTTTTCGTGCCATCTTCAAAGGTTGTGTTTCTTTACATTTTGATCTTTCATCGGGTGTTCCCCAAGATTCCATCCTTGGATCTTTATTGTTTTTCTTGGTCATAAGTGTTGCCTTAATTACGTTTCATTCTTTTACGCAGATGACCTTAAGCTCTTAAGTAGCATTTCATCCATTAATGACTGTCTGCTTTCAGTATTTGGTTTACTATGAACTGTCTTTTCGAAAGTACGATGACGGGTTCCAATCTGGCTCTGAATCATATAAAAGATGTTGAATTACAATAACATCCTTTTAGTATCTTTGAGGATTGAAGTACGTTGACTATCTATCTATATGGTGACATTTTATACATTTCAGTTCAATACGAAAAATTTTTCTCGATTTTACATAGATCAACTCAGTACTCGGATTGGTGCGTTCTGGCTCTTGTAATTAGGCATCAGTTACATGAATACTTTGGAAGTGATATTAAATTTCTGAATTTCGGCAGCAGGCATCAGCATAAATGTGAAAAATTATTACGAAATTGTCACAGAATATTTCAAAATATGACACTCGTCCAGGAATTTTGACAAAATGAGAATGAGCGGAAGAGAAACGTCAAAACGTTGATGGTACACGAAGCAAAGTACCCAATCACTTTCACTTCACCCTACCTCCTTAAAACGTGTTATTCGTCTTATATTTCCAAAACTCCTGTACGATCTATATTACGATCGACTATAGCAAACTAAACTCAACTTCCAAAGATGGAGTTACTATAACCTTTGCCCGGAAAATTCAAAAATTATCTGCAAATCTTGAAAATAATCAATAGCACTTGCGATGTTACCTAACTTAAAACATGCTCACGAGTTACAGATTGGAGAGCAATAATCAATGTATATCAGATTTTCGCAATATCAACGCATCTGCTGTAGCGTGGATGTTAGTCACTAATCGGTACACAATAAAACAGATGATATGTATGTATTTTCATACCAACAATGAATAATCGCTTTATTTCTCATTCAGTTTCTGGAAACATTCAAATTACATTTTTTTCTCCATGGACGATAAATCCATCAGAATCTTTATCATGGCAATCAATCAATCAATAAACTATAAAAATTATCGTTGATCTGTTGATAAGTAACAATGTTTCGAAAAATCGGAACACCTGGTAGATTTTATATTTTTTGATTCAATTTTTTTTCGTCTCTAATATTACTTGTAAACACAGAAATTCACTCATAGCACTTTGAGGAAGATTATCAAATTCACACTTTTAACGCATTCAGCCTAGACTTCTTGCTTAGATAATTATTGGCCGGTGAATTATTCTTGAAACTGATTCAATTCTAGCGGTTTTATTTGATATTGATTTAATTTTTGGTTTTTGTTTGTTTATATGATTGCAGAAATCAAAACCATTTTGAAGGGTATATGCGGTAATTTCAAAGCTGGCGACTTATCTGCAATTATTGGACCGTCCGGTGCCGGTAAAAGTACACTTCTTAATATACTGTCCGGATATACGTGAGTAATGGCTTAGGTACTATATTTAGTTTAAACTAGATAGCATTTAAGTGTTTTTTGCGCACTGAATTTTTACATATACATATATATCAATCAATATCAATATGAAAAAATAAATATTTTAATAAAAAACAGTTTTTTTTTGAAGCTAGATATATTTTTATTAAATATCGATAATCTGCCCTCTTCTTCAGAAACTGAAGAAGAGGGCAGATTACCCTCGAAATATCGATATTTGTCAAAAAAATAAAAATATTCCCAGCTTCAAAGGGAAAAAATCGGTGTTTTATTAAAATATTTTTTTTTCATGCTGAAAAAATTGGTTCAAATTAAAAACAAATATAATATGATTTGTTGAGAAAGCAAATGTTTGAATCTATTGAATGATGTGACTTTGGGGTTTTCTTGCCTTTCTGAAAGCTTTGTTTATTATTGAACGGTTTGCATTCCTAGGGATAGAAAAATGCTTTAATTTTGAAACCACTCTTACTATTTAATATGTTAAATTGTCTTCAAACTTTAATCAGTCTTAGTTTAATTTCATAAGAATTCAGCTTTTAGCATATCGCCTAAAACGGATATTCAAGTATAGACCGGATAAATTCTATTCAAAAGCCAGATTTATATAACATGGCATATTTCGATCGAAACGGAAGCTAAGCTTTCAATGCAAATCTATTATGGCCCCGTACTAGCACGCTTTTAAGAAAGGTCGTTCGACCACAGCCAACCTGTTTGAATTTTTTCACCAGGTAACCAACTCAATTGAAGCTGGCCTCCAAACAAACTGGCATCCAAGCTTGATCACCCTATACTCTTAGCTAAGTTTCATTCTTTTCAATCCCCTAACTTGCTTTTGAGCTAGGTTGAGGCTTACTTGACGAATCGAGACTAGCGTGTATCCTTTTCTTAATTAAAACCACGTCTGGTAGGCCCTTCCCTGTTCACCTTATGATGTAGGTTTCAGTTTGCAGTCATCCTCAGTTTTGCTTTATGCCGATGACGCTAAAATTTTTAAAGTTTTGATAAACCTTAACGATCGCAATGATTTTCAAGAGCATCTGAACAAATCCTGACAAGTGTACGATTATATCTTACGCTAAAATTATCCTGTAATCTATGAATACCCACTTTTGAGTACACCTTTAAATAGATCAGCGAAATAACTCGATTTAAGAGTACTACTGAATCAATAATTTACATATGACGATGACATCGACTCAATCGTTGTAAAAGCTAGCAATGCCTTAAGTTTTGTCAGAACACGTTCGAGGGAATCGAACTAAATTTTTTCTAACTAAGACCCACTTTTGCAGCTTAGTTAGTCAAATACGCAAGTCTTGTATGAGCGCCGTATCAAAACGTTTACATTGACCAAATCAAGTCCATCCAAAAGAACTTCTTATGTTTCTGTCTTTGCGGTCTTCCGTGGTATGACCCTTTACATCTACCCCCTTAACAATACAGCTTTAATCTTTTGCGAATAGATCCCTTGAACTCACGATGTCATAATTCCATAATCTTATTGCCGCGATTTTGGCAGGCACTATTCACTCAAAAAGCTTACAAAGCCAACTTACTTTTAACACAAACAAAAGTTAGGCGGATGAACTTTTTGTCGATCGCTCAACATCGGATCAATTGTGGTTGCAATGAACCAGTCACTGCAATAATTAGATGCTTTTTCATTTGTCTACAGCATCACTTAAACGAATTCTATATAATAATGACCAATTACTCTTGTATATGTATAGTCTAGATTAGACGATTCTAATAAAATAAAATGAAAGGAATTAGTATAGTTGAGCTATGCTCTTTGAATCCACGAAAGTGAGTTAAGTTTGACAATAGAAGAGGAGTAAACTAATGAAGAGAATTGACCCGGAAGATAAACAGGGACTGTTCCAATCGACAGGTTCGACCCCAGACTATATAACGTGAACTTTATCTCATAGACTATTTTTTCGAAAGCCTAATGTCGACGAGATCAATATGTCAGTCAGCTTTCAGTGCGCTGACGTGGCGACTGATGTTCGAGTACTGACATTTTATACAATATAGTGGTATATTCCTGCACTATAGTTGATACTTTTTTTGCAATTTCCTTATATGCTGCTCTATTGCTTGGGTGTGATAGTTGATGGTATAGATCAAATATGCGTTTCCGTAAAGAAACCAGTACGAATAGTCGTGTATTTAGTATTTATTCGTCACATATTAGCTCGCCTTCGTCGACCTTCTTTTTTTTTAGACTAAAACCTCAATGATGTAATATTTTTCAACAACGATTCTAGTTCCACTGCTTTTTTGGTTCCTCTATGAACTCAGTTATATGAATATGTTTGGGCATTATTACTGTTTCTATTTGGCGTCGGCGATAAGGTTTTTATTCGCAGTAATCTATAGTATTTTAGTTAGAACTGTGCAAAATGAAATTAAGTTGACAGGTCTGCCGAGGAGAGGTTTTATCTGTTTTCTGATAACCTGCATGGTTAAGTGGCTGATGGTCCATTAGAATCGCAAATTCAGATCCCTCCATATATTTTATGCTTGCATATATGGCTAGAAGCTCTCGATCATAGTTGCGTATCGTCTTCAGATATTAGTAAGTTTTCTTTGAAAACTGTTCTAGAGCCACCCCGATTCTAGCATTCGGTTATGAATTTAAGTGTTTGGCCCTTTTTTTAATGCACAAGGAGCATTTTCTGTTTCTGTAGTTCAGACTACATTGGTTTTTCCGTCCTTTTTGGTGTTCTGCAAGTAGCTATTGAGAGGTGCTTGTAGTTCTGATGCATTTTTTAGGAATCGCCTACAAAGTCTAAGTAGTATATATCTGTGATGACAAGTAGCCTCACAAACAAAGCCTCGCAAAAAAAAAGTAAAATATCTGGGATTCATTCTGGATTTTAGGTTTCTATGGAAGGAAAATATAGCTGAAAGGGCTCACAAAGCACTGTGTGCTCTTTAGAACTGTAAAAGGTCTAACGGAGCAACCGTCTCCGACTCAAGGTTTTGAGGCGCAGATCCCAAGCAGAGAGGAATGGACTAGAAATTTATACCAGTAGCTCCAAAAAGAATGACAGTTTGGGGTGTGGTATATTTCCCACTAACCTTAACTTGAAGCTTTCCCTAAGCTTGCCAGACTACTGCAGTGTCTTTCAATCGGAGGTGTTGGCGATACTTGAAGCGGTCAATTGGCTCTTATGAAATCAGATATTTGGAGTTAATATTTGCATTTTCACCGACGGCCAGGAGTCTACACAGCCTTTGCGGGAGTTTAACTTTCCACAAAGCTAGTTCTTGAATGCCGTTCGTCTATTAGTGAGATGCCGAGACACTCAATGATGCAGCTGTTTTGGGTGCACGGACATAAAGCTATTTAGGGGAACTGTGAAACGGAATAACTTGCAAAGGCTGGTTTTTGCCGGAAGTACTTTGCAGTCTCCTGACTGGTATTGTGATGGTTCAGTTAAACTGGCCGTCAGGCAAAAATATTGAAAGAACGTTGTGAAGTCCTGCGTGGAAGAACCTCTCTCTCCGATCGCTAGACAATTGTCGAAAACTTTTGATATTGGTCGCACTAGGGAACTTCGCGATTTGGGAAGGAGTTCCTTCGTGCTACGGTGGCTATCTTAACTGGACACTGTCTATTTGGTAGGCATACAGCGCGGCTGTGTGCCCCTTACCACGACTTCTGCCGGAACTGTAGATGCGAAGAGGAAGAAGCAGTTCTTCATCTTTTTGCTGAAAGAAGGAGGAAGTCTCTTGGCTTATAGTTCTTTACTTGACTAACCGTAGGGATGTGAGGAGATAACTTATTTGCTGGTATTATTTCAGGGAGTGTGGCGAAATTATCCTTTTTTTTCTATGATAATATCAAAGCTCAGGGGATTGCCCTTTGAAGCGAATGCTTAGCAATGGCGGTAGGGAGACACATATGGGAGAAGCCGATATCAATTATTCCATTATTCTTTTAAGTGCCACATTTATTTCTTATTTTTCTAAAGCGCTAGTGCTATGCCTAGTCGCTACTAAAGCTTTAATGTGGCACTTAATCAATGGAGAGCTGGTATTATGCCCAGTCGCCGGCTGTTAAGACAACACAAGACGAACAAATACAGCCATGGGCACGGCGGGATTCAAACCCGCGGGCAGTAGATCACTGCTTCGGACTGACGGGTTAGTGAGCTAAGCTACCAACCCCCCTATCATCAACTATTCCGAACTTCTCTCTTAAATATTGGCTACATGATCGGCTGCAGCAAGAAGCTGCTCCAACTCTTGGCTGGAAGCTACGGCCAACATTGTGTGGATATTTGTGGGCAGCCTTTGGAGCTACAGAGCCTTTGAAAATGATTGGATGATGTGGCTTCGTGCCAGGTGTTTTATTTGGCGCAGGAGCTTGGATGGACGCTGATTCACCCAGTTCAAGATAATAGAGAATAATGCGTCTGAATTATCATAAGTATCCATTAGTCGCTTTTTTAGAAAAAGGTATTTACCTGTTATTGAAGGATCGTCGACGATGTTAGCGATTTGATTCAGCACGCTTTTTCGGAGTTGACTAAGCACTCTTGTTGTTTGTGATTTTTCCTGTGCGAAATTGCACTTCAGTTCGTAGAACCCACAATTTGAGTGGAGAGCATTGTGGAGAGGTCTATTTGTCTTTTTTCTAACGATAATATTACTGCTTTCAACGTCTACTTAGATGCATATATTTTCGCAAAGAAAAAGCATCCTAATTTAATATTATTAGCCCAACATTTACTTAAATGCTGAATTTTGAGCAGAGCTGTTCAAAACTTAATTTCTAACGAATAATGCTTAAGCGTATCTTTTGTTTTCATTTGTAGAAGTTGAATTATGCTTTATTTTAATATCGTGCTTTATTTTAAAAAAAATGATTCGATTGGAAAATCAAACACAATTTTAGCTATGTACGAATAAGCGTATTTAAATGTATTGAATAAGCTACATTTGTGTAGAGCTAGTAAATAACATAACTAATATTTATGTTCTTATGCTCTTCTTCTATCGCGATTTCAATCTATCAATTTTTGTCTATCTATCTATCTATCTATTTATCTCTATATCAACCTCGGTTTCAGCAAAATTTTTCTAACCATTGCGAAGAAATTATTATGCTACAAAATGAGTTACTATTGCATTAAAAATATGTCAACGAACGACACTTACATAAATAAATATGTGAAATCCTATTTATGACCACAAAACTTAAAGGTTTTTTCATAAGAATGTTTATTTTTTGATAGTTGATGAGCACTATTTGTGAATTTGAATATAAATATATATGACTTCCGAATGTAGAAAATCGATTTGTAAATAATGTTTGGGAATTAGCCCTTCGACCAATATTTGATAAAAAAAAACTGTTGCATTCAAATATTTTTTAATATGTTTACAATGAATGCCAAAAAATGTGAGCAATAAAAACACCAAAGCCCAACTTATAATTTTATTCATTGAATGGAACAAATATTTTAGATTCCTATGATGGAAAACCAAAAAGAAATTTCTATAAGACGTGACAAAAAAAAACTCCGATTCTGGTCTGAATTGGTGAAGTTCTTTTTTCATAAAGAAGAAAAGAGGTTGAAAATGCTATATCACGAAATCAGCTGCATACTTATTTATTTTGTACATGCATATTATCAAAAATATTGCTGATCATCTATATTTGAAACTAGATGCATTTCAATTTGGTCTGCAATGATTTTGTGACCGCCAATGGAATAATATTTTATGGAACTTATTTCGGTAAAATGCTAATGTGTGATTCTAAGAAACTTTTGTCTCAAAAAAATATGGTGTACGAACTCATCTCACGTGCGAAAACAGAAATATTGAAAAACATATGACATTCTTATAAGAAAATCTTCTAGTCGAATTCATTTAAAAGCAATTTTACGATTTCAAACAGTAGCACATTTTCAAAATTCATTCAAAATTAATTGATGCACTTCAGATGTAATTAAATGAGATACATTTTCTTATTTATTTTTAGGTTCAGTGAGAAAAATTTATTGAAACCACTCAAGTAAGGGTTGTGTGATGTTTGTCTGAGCTATAATTATAGAAAACCTTTTTTTTTATCTTGTTGTGTATATGTCAATTAATTAATTCATTAATAACTAATCCCTAATTCACTAATTATTATCACAATATCCATTAATAATTTATTTTAAATTATTTTATGTATTATTCGAACAGATAACTTATTTTAATACATCTTTTTTATAGGTTATTTATGAATACAGTTTGTAATAAAAATATATTTTGTATAATCTCTATAAGCTTTATAAATACCATTATATTTTCATTGGCTGAATAAACATGGACTAATCCCGACATTTTACTTCAATTTCACTTTGATTAAGTAATGAAAATTGTAGTTGTCGCATTGAATTAAAATATTATTTATTTTCCTTGCAAATTTTCAATTTATATTGATTTTATTTGTGTTCCTTTCAGAACGCAAAATATTGAAGGTGATATAACGGTCAACGGTGCATTGAGAGAATTAAAAAGATTTTACAAGCAATCGGCTTACATTATGCAAGATACGGAGCTACAACCATTTCTAACAGTCATGGAAGCTATGCATTTTTCTGTGAATTTGAAAGTTGGAAATCAAATCGGAAGAGCAGCGAAAAAAGAGCGAGTAAGTCAGTCAATTATTAAAAATCGATGGGCAAAAAGTAGTTGCATGTTTTTTTTACATTTGTTTTATTGGCGGGGGTCCTAATGTTCTCTACCACTGCATACTTCTGAGTCTATTGCGTATCCTCAGCGTCAATGTGTCCAAATGTGAGCCTTTTATGCATTATCCACGTATCCGTGAGCGATTAAGTCGTGAGAAGGTCATCAGCCTTATCTCCTCTCTCTGGACATCCCGATCCTTAGCTTTGCATCCCAAGCTCCGCGAATACACTTTGCTATTTTAGTAGCCAATTCCACTTTCTTTTGAGGGGCTTCTCTGTCCTGGAGACTATGGGACAGCGTGTCATATCTTGCATTGTCAAATGCTCTTTCCATGTCCATAAAAGTGTATTGATGAATCCTGGCTATCCTACAGTTCGTTCTGTTTTTCCGTTTGGACTTTTGTTTAACCCATATGGCCCGATTTTTTGTTACCTATGACACCATTATGCCCTGCTACTTACATAGTTACGATAGGAGTATTTTTATCCTTCTCGTTTGGAGTCACCGCACAGTTCATGAAGAGCATATGTAAGACTGCCCTGTTGACGATGCAAATCATCGTTGGTTAGGTTGATATTTTGCTAATGGACTCAACTGATATGCGTATGGCATATACTTCAGATTGAAAAACGGTAGCATGGTCATACAGGTGAAGGTTCAGATCCTAAGAATAAAAATTCGAACCTACTTCTGTTTTCGTCTTTGATCCGTCCGCCATGTATCCTGCAGTCTATTGTTGTGAGTATTTTGATCTGGCCAGTTCGATGCTTCACATAAGCTCATCAGTTCAGTTTTCTGTCTAGTATTATGTTTTTTTCTTAAGAATATAAGCTCGGATTTTGTCGGGTTTGCCCGAAGTTTGGATTTTCTGATTTGGATTTGATCCAGCACTGGTTGTGAAAGGTCCGGCAAAGTTTGTGTATCACAAGTACTACAATTTCGCTCATCAGCATATACTATCGCACTAAAACTATTGATCCTTAAATTTTCCAGTATTTCGTTGACTGTTTGGATCTAGAAAAGACACAATATGATCCTCCTTTGTGGACTTCTCATTCCAATTATCCTTTCCAATTTGGCCCACGAAAAATGTGGCCTCAATTTGCATGTTTTTGAGCAACTCCGATTCCAAAGTCGTCAGAGTTCCGTCCACTCAATATCGAGCCAAGGCGTCAGTGATATCATTTGCTGTTAATGTGAATTCCTTTTGCAGTAAGCATTTTTCTATTGTACCGGTTACTTGATGTAATGCCGTTTCACTGAATTGCCTGCCAGATACACATGTTGATTAACACAGAGTCTCACGACATCAATCGAATTCCTGATGTGCAAATTCAATAGCATCTCTTGTTTTTTGAGCAGAAAATATGTTAAACTAATTGGTTTAAATTCGTTCACATTCTGGATATACAACCTGCCAGGTTTCGAAATAAATACCACTCTAGCCTTTGTCCTTTGCTCGGGTACTACTCCGAGGCGAAGGCATGCAGTAAAAATTCGCTGCAGAACGGAGATGATTGTCCTATTTGTTTCTTGGAGCATGATAGGCAATATCTCATCTATTCCTGTAGCTTTGCAAGGCCGATATGTGCTGTTGTAATAGTCCACTCAATTTTGATTTCATCTGTTACTTCTTTAATCAGCCGCTCGAACGACGGCCGGTGAATTGTCTGCAATTGGTGTTAG
This sequence comes from Nemotelus nigrinus, assembly GCA_947369275.1. Lineage (NCBI taxonomy): Eukaryota > Metazoa > Arthropoda > Insecta > Diptera > Stratiomyidae > Nemotelus > Nemotelus nigrinus. Next base: position 16,161,518 of record OX376375.1, read on the forward strand.
TCGATTTCGGGAACTGAGTCTCTAGTAGCATGTCTGGGAAATCGTTCGAGTCCCCTACCCGATCTCCGTGTACATATAGGGTGACAGATGTAGGAATATGAAGGATGTGAGGCTAGTTGGATAGTATTTTTTTGGTAGGTCAGCCGGTTTGTTGCTAATCTTCGATTCTGGCATGTAGCTGAGTTTCAAACTGGCTTTAAAAATATCTGTTTATTTTATTTAATTTACTTTCATCACACAGAAAATTCCAATTACATGTTTAAGATGTGCCAGGTTGGTTTTCAGTTTCTCTTGTGACTCCTTGCCGCAGTACTAAGGTTATCATATCTGGTCCTGGTAATTTGAAGGATTTGAAGGAATTTATTGGCCATTTAACGCTTGCATACAAGAGGATTTGTTTAATCAGTGATGATTGAGGTGTCCGCTTAAAGCGTTCCTAAAAGTCTGGTGGTCTTTGGACAGAAAACTGGCGGTATCTGGGAAGCTTTTAAAACTTTCATAAAAGTGCCCCAAGCGTTTTGTTTAGATTTCCTTACAAAAATATTAAAATAATAGTTACAACCTTTGTTTTCGCATGATATTTATGTTTCGCGTCCGCATTTCAATGATCATTTAATCTTTCAGATAAAGCGTATTCTAGAGGCTATAGGATTATATGATTCGCGTCGAACGGAATGTGGTCATCTGTCCGGCGGACAAAAGAAAAGACTATCGATTGCTTTAGAATTAGTTACGAACCCACCTATTATGTTTTTAGACGAACCAACCAGGTATGTAACGCTATGCGATTTAATACCGACAACAATAAAATCACCGTAAACGAATATATATCTACTTTACAGTGGCTTAGATAGTTCCACGTCGACACAATGTATCTCTCTACTCAAAAAACTGGCCAACGAAGGACGAACAATTATTTGTACAATACATCAGCCATCTGCCATGATGTTTCGAATGTTTGACCACTTATTTGCTATAGCTGATGGTCAGTGCATTTATTCGGGTTCGACATCGAATTTGGTACCATTCTTATCGGAATTGAATTTAAAATGCCCGGAATCCTATAATCCAGCTGATTATCGTAAGTGCTTTTGGTTTAGAATATTAGATAACCGATAAAAGTCATGTTCAAGTTCATATTTCAAAAATGATTGAGATACAGCGGTTTATTAATGATTGCAACTAAGTAACATCATGCTGAGTTGCAGTTTTTACTAAGAATATATCTAATTACACTGAAATATGAATATCTCCAAACTACAACTCAGCATGATTTTATGCCGTAATTTTGAAAAATTCAATGTGAAAAACACTGAAAATATTGTACACAAAGTAGCAACTATCAATTATATGAAGTGAAGTCTAATATTGCAGTAACTGAAATATTAGTTTATTGAAAATTAATGCTAATATTTTCAACAAACCAATTAATTATGTAATGAAAATTAATGCTCAAATCACAAAAAAATGTCAGATTCAAAAGATCCTAATAAATTACATAAAAATAAATTTTCGATTCAACATCTTATGAATTTTCTATTTCCAGTTTTAGAAATTGCCACCAACGATTACGGACCTCAAAATCCACGTCTCGTCAAAAAAGTTGAAAACGGTTTGAATCAAATCTATCGTCAAAAACCTGGCAATGTAACGGCTCAAGTCGAAGCAATGCATGCTGTCCAACAAATGATGAATGCTGGAGTAATGACTCCTGTAACGGCGCCTGTAATCGAGCCAACCTACAGTCCTACGTTGCCAACGATAAGTGAAGAAATACCAGCTGCCGCCTGGGGAAGCAAAGAAATGACCGAAGACGGTTGTTGTGTCGAAATCGAACCGGGAAAATTGAGTAAAAAGAAAAAGAAAAAACTCAGTCTGCAAATAGACCCTAGTAAATTGTGTCCACATGAAAATCGATATATGTCCTCGTTTTCAAATCAGCTGATCTTACTCCTGCAACGAACTTTTTTAATACTGTGGCGTGATAAATCGTTGACACGATCGAGAATTGTTATTCATGCGTTGATGGGAACATTCGTCGGGATTCTGTATTATGGGATTGGAAATGATGCTTCGAATATGCTGAATAATTTTCGTTACATATTTTTTTCGATTATGTTTTTGATGTATACATCGTTTAGTTCGATTATACTTAATTGTGAGTATTGATTTGTACCTAAGAGGCAAGTTGATTTTTATGTTCGATATTTGTTTAGAAAATATTGATGCGTTAAGACACCTTTTGCATTGTACAAAAAAATGAATCGTAGATCTCTATGTATACACTTTATTAGATTTACATACCTTAATTACAAGGAGTGTCAGTTAATAGTTCCTATTTTTTATAAATTAAACAATAGGAATTTGGTTCAACGGTGGAATAAAGTTTTATTCAAAGCATTTGCTATTGCTAACTATGCATTTTTGGCATCTATCCTTTAAATTTCGGATGCCTTCTCAGAAAAATCGTTCATAATCATAAATCTATTTAGCGATATCTTCGTAATTGTTTAAATGTTTCTAGTAAAGTGCTAGATACACCAACGAAAACAAGTGGTAATCGCAAGTAAGTACGGCGGATAGAGCAAAAATCTACAGCCAATTGCAAAAATGGTGTCCTTGGCCTCTTTCGCTACATGTGATAGGGCACTGACGTGATACAAAGCCACTTTTCAGTTACTTGTAGCCTAATCTGGGCGCTTGTTGGCCCGTTATCAGGAAACCATTTGGTTTTTTTAATAAATTTTGGCAACTAATACAATATATTCAGATTAGGTACTATCACGAAATATTAATGCTAGCCCATTTCTTCTCTTTACGAAATCTAAAACTTTCTCGACGATGGCTTTGAAAAATATTTCGGCCCAGCTAGCATTTGATCATGCTATCAATCTTCACCGCTAGCTCGAACAATATTTGCTGAGGATATAGCCATTTCCAGAGATAATATTTTAAAAGCTATTTTGGAAGTTGATAATAAAAAAACACTATGGATTGACGTTCTTGCTCATACTATTTTTAGAATAAAGTGCGTTGAACATTTAGCCTCCCAACTTTATATCCTATTTATTTCATCTCTTTTTTCTGGGCACTTTTCATCGTATTGCAAATTTTCTGACTTCACACTAATATTCAAAAATATCGATACAATATCGATTTAGAATTTTAACGGGTTCGTCATTTTATCCACTATTGCGAGATTGTTTGAAAAATCATATGAGAAAAACTATCTATTCTGGTTGATGCTTGACTGAAAAAGCAGCAGTATTAATGGAAGAAAGGTCGTTCTAATGTTTCTTATTCCCCATGTCTTATGCAACATGGAGACTTTACCAAAGCATTTGACCGTGTTGATTATCCAATTTTGATTTCCAGAATTGAAGGATCTGTACAAAGATGGCTTAGCTTTTACTTCCATGACCACTCACAATATGGGAAATTTCAAAGGCTTATCTCTAAAGAAATTTATGTCAGCTCAGATATACCTCATCGTTTGGGTTACACAATCCTTATACACTGCGCCCTTTTCTTGGTATTCGACATTCACAGCATCTGTTTCACAGCTGTACTATTCGCTCCTAGAGATATTTTTCATCCTTGTGTTTTCAGCAATTTACCGCCAAATGGATCTTGCCTTAGATTTCGTAACTTATTACCACTTGTATCTCGAAGTTTGATGTTATCTGCCTGCTCCCGTTTCGAGCTTCCTTCTTTTAACCTATGCATCTCTTCCCTCTTCAAATTTTCATTGCGTTGATCCTGATCCTTATCGCCCTGTTTTTATGATTTTTTGTATATTAGCATAGTATCTCGAGAAGAGCAGAGCTGAGTCAACTTATAACTTTTCCAGCTAGTTACTCGCAAATGTTTACTCATCTCGGCGCTACCAACTGGTTTCTTTTTTTTAATGTCTTGACATTTATGAAGCTCAGTCATTTTTTATTCTCTTTTAAACGATATTGTATCAATTTTAAACCTGGGTCTCTTCGCTGAAGCACTTGTCCATTTTGATTTTGTGTGGCATTTTCTAAAGCGCTGCCCGTGAGAAAGCCCGTAATGAAGCACTTAAACTTTACAGGACTTTACGATCAATGGTCAAACAAACGATTGAAAAAGCAAAACGTATGCACTCTTATCTCTCCTCTGATAACTCGAAGTCTTTCTGGTCATATGCTAGCTAAGAACTACTAAACAATTTCCGAAGAATTTACTTTTGAGGGAAGCACTACGTTTTTGCTCAATATGTTTATGTTCTGTTTGCTAATGTTTTTGCTGCTTCCTTTACACTTTCTAACGCCTCCTCATGGGAATCTGTTTGTTCTGATATTGAAGTGGTGATGGTCAATCTTCTTGGGATAGATATTTTAATTCTTTCATTGTACCATATCTCTCTGCGAATTGTGGCACTGGTGATGTTCCTATTGATGGTGATCTCTCACCTGTGCCCAAGTTGCTCTAGCTTATTGACCGTGATATAATTCATAGTGCTTTAAGGGGGCAGGATGGTTTCCAACTTAAACAAAAACAAAATTTCAATTATTTTTTTATATGGAAGTACAACATCTCAGGAATATCCTTTGAAAATTTCAAGGCGATCTGACTAAAACTCGCAGAGATACCGGTTGTTTTATGATCGTGTTGCCAGGTATATTTCCACGAGAAACCGAAATAGTCTAGCTCGAAACTCGGAACTACATTTTTGAAGTCGGTGCGTAACACAACTCAAAAACTAATGCACCGATCTCAATGAACTTTGCCGGACATCTTTAATATGATAGATACTCGCGGATGAACGATCGTTTTTTTTTTTTTAAATTTTTTTTTACTATTTTTTAAAGGCAATCATAGGCTGATTTTTTATGTGAAAATGGTACCTCCAAATTAAAAACCTCACCAAAAATCGAAAATCGCATATTTTTCAATATAATTTCGTTCATTCGCGAAAAAAACTAATATATTAAGTAAATCACTTCGATTTTTTGATTTCAGATGACACTCTCAGGCCAGGTTTTACGCACCGCACGACGCCTTTTTTTCGAAGCGCCTTTGATCTACTGCCACCACGGGATAAATAATTAATATTTCTTTATAAAATAATTCCTACATACTCACAAAATATAGTTCTTCAATGCTTTATAAAAAAATAGTAATTATTTTCACTCAAAGCTGAGAAAAAAAATCGCGAAAATCGGCTTTTCTCCGGCCTCGGAAACCATCTTGCCCCCTTAAGTCACTTGTTTTCTAAGAACACCATTACTGAAGAAGAGCGTCTATCAGTCTTTCAGTAAAGATTTTTTTTTCTGCTCATATATTTGAATTTAAAGACCAATTTTAACAATTTGAAAGACACTGAAGAAGCGGGCAAGTTACCCTTGAAATATCGATATCTATCGAAAAATAGAAATATATCTATCTAAAATATTTGGTTTGAAAGCCAGAAACAGTTGAGTCAGATTAAATCAATCAAATATATTATAATCCAATATGGCGATTTTCTTTAATTTTATTTCCTAACTGAATCTTTTTCTGGTTTAAATAAATTATGTTATTTTTCTTATGATTCATTTCTATTTGACTTTTCATTTCAGTTCCTTTAGAATTTCCAATGGTCTCGCGGGAACACTTCAATCGTTGGTACTCTCTTCGAGCTTATTACGTGGCACTTACAGTAGCCGATATCCCGATTCAGCTCCTTTGTACCATGATTTTCGTGGTTATATCCTATATCTTGACAAATCAACCGCTCGAGCTCTATAGGCTACTTCTGTTTTTCGGAATGACCATGTTGGCATCGTTAGTTGCGCAAAGTATAGGTCTAGTCGTTGGAGCAACATTTAATGTGAAAGTAAGTCACACCTCTAATGATCCCTAAATCTTTTAACTAGCATTTAATTGTTTCCTTTATTTTCAGAACGGTGCCGTATTCGGACCATTTTTCATATGTCCATTTCTAATCTTCTCTGGGTTCTTTGTTCAAATGCGCGACGTCCATGAACTAATGCACTGGTTGTTTCACATATCATTTCTCAAGTATGCGCTGGAAGGATCGTCGCTTGCAATATTTGGATATGAACGATCGAAACTCGATTGCAATGAGATCTTCTGTCAATACGCACGCCCTAATAGATTTTTACAGGTTATTGGAATGGAAAATGGCGACTATGTATTCGCGACATTAGCTTTAATTTTTATATTTTTCATGTTGAGATTAGTATCGTTTTACATAATGTCGTACAGACTACGCATGAGCAGATAGTGAATAGTTATGAAAATCTAGTGTAATTTAATTGTTGATTATGTTTCCCTTTTCATAATGATATGGTTTTTGTTTTGTTTTGAATAGAGAGTTATTTTCATTTATGGTCACCCACATAGAGTTACCAAAACCCATTTATGACTAGTATTAAGCAATATTATTAGTCACGTTAGCTGTAAGAAATGAAGCCAAATTTTGTATACATATCTTTATAATAATCAACATTCCTGATCTGTTGTGGATAAGCCATTCTATACACATCTGTATGTATGCATATATCTATAGATTTAGTTAGTCAAGTGGAGATTTATGAGAACATTGTATTGTATTTTAGTCGAATTATCAAATTGTATATTGCGATTGCCATGTGATGAGAATATCAACCACATTAGAAGTTAAATATGATTTCATTTGTTACAGAATAAAGTACTGTATGGGTACATGTTTTTTAAGCAATGGTTTTATTTATATTAAGAAATGACAATTAATATTATTGTAGCCTTTAAATAGTCCATTGTTTAGTATTTCAAATAGAGTTTTCTGATTTCAGGTAATGGCTGAAATGTTGCACAATTCAGCTATGAGATGTCCAACTTTTTCGATTTAGTCAGTTTCCTTTTTTTCGTCGTAGATTGCCAAAAAAATATACTCAAAAGATAAAAGAAAAGGTTAGGTCGAGTCGGAGTTCGCTCTCGTATTACTTTAACCTGGTCGTGCTTGCTCAACAATCGGTGTTCACTGCTTCAGAAAACACCACAACTTGTGGATCGGTAAGACAACCCTCTTTCGTTTTGTGCTCAGTATTACATATATTTGCGTATTTTGAGACTGTGCGTCGTTATCCTCGTTACGTAGCATCGTTTCCTCGAGGTCGCTCCTCAAATTTGCGAACCAACTGCGCCCAAAACATGTATAATGATCACCGTCGTACTTATCCACGATACCGACAATACTGTGTTCCCAGTTTACCCATTCTGTTAAGGTACCTTCTGAAACATTTACCTCTCTGTGGCTACAGAGAGGTAAATTTAGGTCCAGGAGACCTATTTAACGACCTTTGATGCTTGCTCTCCAGCATTGTTGCCAAAACTGGAGAGGGTTGTGCGTCTGCTTGCGCTAGAGCTCCTGTGCCATTCGGCTCAGAGAGAGTGAGCCTTCTTTGTATTCTCCTCCAAGTGGATCCATCGGGATTACTCCTTCTACCACCAACATGGAATCTTTCGACACCGTGCGGTAACTACAGAGCCACGCAGGGCAACTTTACACTGGGCGTTGGCAATTCGCGCTCTAAACTTCTTCGTTTGGAGTGCATCCGAACAAATTTCCTCCTCGTAAAGCAAAATAGAGTTAGTTTTCATCATCAGCAACTTCCGTCTCGTTTCGCAATTGCCACCGATGTTGGTCATCAGCCCACTCAAAGACCCTACGGCTCTCAAAATCTTATGGATATGGTCCCAGTAGATCAATTTAGTGTCCAGGGTCACTCCCAAGTACCTTACTGATTTACTGGTCTGCGCCTCTGCGGAGCCCACTGGCATCGGGATGCCAGTCGAAATCCTCCGCTTCATCAGCATGTGGATCTCTATCTTTGACAGCACCAGCTGCAGGTTATCCATCTTTTCACCCTTCTCATGACTTGGTTAAGCCTGAATTGGGCGCACTCAGCAGTTCAAGAAGTGATCGTCAGTGTGACTCTCAAGTAACATTTTCGTTGGCATTTTCAGGCTCAGCAGTCCAGCGTAAACGATGTTCCGGAGGTAAGACCCGACCCCTAAGGTGGTGATCTTCCTCTGAGCACCTTCGTCGGTGTCGAACAGCGGCCATCGATGTCTAAGATAGCCCGCATTATGACCAATATGTAGGTAGTCAGGAATGAAGAAACTATGTTCGAGAGTCCCAAGCACATCTGTCCACCACGCTAAATTGAAGACATTTTGAACATCTAGCGTCATCAGCCAAACAACCGGTCGAGCGCTGTGGCTTGACCCATCTTCTCTCGCTACCGCTTCAATCACTGCTGAGATGGCATCAACAGTTGAAAATTCTTTTCGAAATCCGTACTAACTGTCAGACATCGCCAGCTGATGATTACTAACAGCAGCGGTGGCTTTAGAAACCGCTCGTGAAGCATCCCCACCGAATCTAACATGCAAAGTGGACGGTATGCGGACCGATTGTCCAAGTCTCCCTTTCGCTTATTGATGAGCGGTAAGCTATAAGAAAAAGTTGTATATAGCCATCCCAATCACGATTACTGTCTTCCGCCACTTTGAACAGATGTTCGATCAAGTTTTTGTTAAACGTTCTGAACGTTCCTTCGGATTGTGGATGACAAGACGTAGTTCTGGGTTTTTTGATACCCAAGGCATCACAAGCAATTGCGACTCTAAATTTCTATTTTTGTCAGAGGGAAGCTCGTTTGAGACTCCGTATTTGCTAACCCAGTTAAGCACTTTGCTCCGCTACTGTCGAAGCCTCCTGATGTCAATAGCCCAGAATTTTGCTCATTTAGTAAAATAGTAGGCCACTAAAAGCACATATCAGTTGCTTTGCTGCGGCTCCGGAGACGGGCCAACTACATCTATGACTATTTTTTTGTTACATTATAGATTTTCATCTTACCTGTGAGCCTTCTTTTGGGTCCTTTTACAGATGAGCAGGGTGTACATTTTTAGCATCAATCAATCCTCCAAATCTTTCTGCGAGTGCACTTGATATAACCGCTACTTACTTTATTTAGCATTTTATTACATCTGTAGTTTTTCATTTTCGTTTTAATAATCCTCTACAAAAATGCAAGGACATCTATTGTGCCCAGTAGCTTTTTCACATAGAATATCGGTCGGATATGCTTTGGATTTCAGGCATGATGCTCAGGCTCTTTTCAGGGTATTGTCTCCCTTTGCTCTCTATTAGGTAGCTGCACATCCTATAGTTTCGACAGTGACCATCCTTGTGACATCCAACTGGTGAAACGGTTAACTATTTTACGTTAACATTGACTTCCTTCTCCTCCAGCCGATGGCAATTCCTGCATTCTGATCGGCCTGGGCGTCTAGAGAGGGTGGACTATATTGAAGCTATATCTTTCGGCGCTCTTGAAATTGAGTAACCAACTCAAAGCAGTATTATTGGATTGGTCATTCACGTATTTGTGGAGCTGTTTGGTAGCGTCGACTATTGCTGAAATTTTTATCCGAATGGACGCAGTAATTTCTCCTTGGGTTGGAGATTTTTTTACCATCGACCTGCTGTCAAAATACTGCTTGGATAAGTTTCCATGGCAAATGTTTTCTGCAGCTCAGAATACAAGAGTTCAAATTCTGCTTGGCACTATTGGTTACGCAGTTAAATTACTGTGTTTTCTGCTAGCCAGTATGAACTTGGGACTCGAAAAGCTTCGAAGCTGATGTTTATCGTTGAGTACTGGCCAATATTTTCACGGCTAGATATTTGTGGGATCAGGTTTTACACCTCCAGTAGACGCTACATGGACAAGGTATTTGATTTCACGGCAGAGAGAACTGCATTTTGTGGGGCTTAGCTCCAAGTAAGTAGCTCTTAACCTTCTGAACATATCCTTCAGATTCTTTTAAGGATCTTCTCGAATGTTTTCGCATGAATACACCAGCCACTTCTTCTAGCTTACTGTCGGAAAGCTCGATAATTCGTTATTTATGCATTTCTTGAATCATATCGGCGACTTCAGCTTGTTTAGCTCGTAATAGGCATGGAAGATACAAAGACAAATGAAGAATAAGTTCTTCTCCATTATGATCAGATAAGTTTTGCGAAAGTTCTATCGATCAGGTACTTTCAAATACTCACATACTTTAGTACTTCAATTTCAATAAGTAAAATAATTTGTGTTGAATTTATTTTCCACTAAAAAAATTGTAGAAAGCAAAATTACTAGAATCATCAAAGCAAGATTGCTATTAGAACCATCGTAACTAGAATCAGATATGCATCAGTACAAACTATTTTCAATAAAAGTCATATCTTCAGTACACATGGAATCTTTATTTAACTTTGATGTCAGCATACAAACACCTGCTTGGGGCAACAGATTAGCTTTTAAGATATGCGTTCAAATCGAGGTTGTCGTTCAAATCAACAACCCACACCGCGCTACGCACATACGTAGTAATCTGAGTACACTTAATTCTGCATTTATCAAATCTCTCGTAAAGATCGAATTTCAATGTCGTTTGAACATTCATGTAGCTTTAATGAACATTTGCATTAAACTTTGTCCATTCAAGTATATTTATAATTAATTAACATTTGATTGAAACTTACAAAAAAATTGAAATGAGGTGTGCTAACTGTTTGGATACACGAGTAAGAGTACACGCATCTTCGTGACTTCATAAGTGCTAGATTTCAGCACTTTTTGCGCATTAACGAGACTTCAAAGTAATCAGAGTAATGAATGTAAAGTAAACTGCTAAACGGTCAATGCGTTTATTGACTACGAAATGTTGTTTTTTGCGATCCAGAGGCTCTCTCAAAATGCTTCTATTCTGGCAATACTCGTCAAGAATCTTGTAATTTAAAAGACGTTTTATTAACCCAATTGACCACATTCAGCGTGAGGCATATACATATTCACTTAACTTATCGCCTCAAAGAGCAAAGCCCCAAGAGCAGTTTGGAGGCGAGTTTAGCTTCTTGATACAACAAAATGACTATTCCGAAGAGAAGCTCATTCAGTTGGCGACATAATCAGCAAACGAGTGCACACACATTCTATCTTTATGAATTGCAACATTAGTACCGCGGTAACTGCTTTTTGTTTGCCAAAAACGTTTTGCAAATATTAACCCGCGCCTCGTGTTGTTAATAAGTTCGTGGCGTCTCAACGATTTTAAGAAATGTGTTTTTATTGCTCAGTTCTTTTGTTTACCAGTCGCATTATACAATCGGTTTGCATTAATTTTAATTCGTGGGTTGTCTCGAACACTTTTGGCAATATTGCGTGTGTGATATGAATTTCAATTGAGTGCAATACTAACTAGTGCAATTTAAATTATCTATACGTCGCTAGTATTTGGCCGAATGGATAATATTGTGACGAAGTAATGATAACCAATCTGCGGATAATACGCTGAAGAAAAATAGCAGAATTCATTTGGAGTGCAAACGGAACTGGACAGAAGTCTTATCAAAAAATATAATCGCAAAGAGTGCAAAAGGTTCGTGCAATGTAATGATAATGAATTGGTCTGAAAACAACGCAAATTCATGTGACTTCAAAAACGACATTGCTTATCGAAGATGCAAACAAAAATATTGATATTTTTGGAGAATATGTTGAGTTCGATGCAGTTGAAGAAGTACTTTTCAGAGTTACAATCACGTTCCAGTGGCTTATCAACTCAGAGATCAAGAATGGACCCTTATTTTCATTTTTCGGAAAATTGAGCATGGAATCTTTCTGAGGCACTCTGCAGTGCCTAAGGTTCATATGTTCATATGTGTCAAGGATGGGACATCCAGGCACTTGCGAGAAACTTAATTCAATGTCATGTCGCATTTTTGATAGAACGCTGAGTCTTTTACTCAGGTCTTGTTCCTAACAGCATCTAAGCAGATAGACATCTCTCTACAGAAGCTGGGATTCCCACTATTGCGTAAATGGCCTTAGTTGACATTTGAGCTTTGTATTAAATGAATCGTGAAGCTATCACTATCAGTTTATTATGAAATGAAACTACATGCTCGATATTTGGTTATTGTTGTCGATGAGTTTCCACAACATAGATTCAAAAACCAGACTGCACATTAACTAGGGGACATCTAGCCTGTATAGAAGCTTACTTCTTTTTAACAATCAAAAAATGTTTAATATATTCGGCACATGTTGCGATTTTCCAGTGCGTGTTTGTAATAAGCGCCCAATGTGGTCAAGCCAGATACTTGAGGCATGAATATAAAATATAATAACAAGATATTTAAGGTCCCTCTGGTCTTTTTGGTCCGTTTCCGGAAAATAAGATGTGTCTCGGTTGCTTATTGAAACAAATAGTCAATACAACAAAATAGGTATGCTGGCTTATATGAAGTCGTAGGAGCCAAAAGGTCGTTTTTTTTTTAAATTTCTCTATTTTACTATTAATTATTCTTTCGGCGAATCGTCTATTAATCGAGCTTTAATTTACATGAAGAACAGGTTTTTAATACCAGTGAATTATATTGCCGGATTATTTTAACAAATATTATGAGCTACACTAATAGTTTTGGTCAAAACTGTGTGAATTTTTTTTGGAATAGATAAAATTTTCGAAGAAGATTAGTATAAAAATCACTTTTCAATCACTCAAAAGCGTTCAGTGACACTATTTGTTGATTGCATCATCAGATTGAGCTGAAATTTTCAGTACATTAATGAATACATGAAATAGGTCCAACTGACACCAAAATTCGGTTTTCTTTAACCATTTGTTTTCGGCGGACTTTGAAGTGATATTGCAGATACCTTTATAATTGAAGAAATGATATTCGGGGAAAAAACAAGCAAACGAAATGAAATTTACATATGTTTTTAGCTTGGATATGAAGTTAGAATTCCTGGCTGACGCAAAGTTATGCATTGACCTATGGGTCCGTAGTGGTGTAGTGGTCCAACTCGATTTCACCATACCTTTTTGCAAATTAAAGGATGCTCTTCAACCTCTGCTCGGCCAGATACGTGTTGTCACCAGCCAGGACTCACCGAAGCAACAACGTCTGGTTTTCTCCAGTGCTGGGCTGTGACATATTAGATTCGGAATTGTTTCTGAGACTCTCAGCTTTTTATGTTTCCTATAGATGTCACTGGTTCGGAATGATGGCGTGTGCTGCTACAAGACAGTGGCTAGTAATCCAGTAATGATGTCGACCAACTGTTTGCAAACCTTCTGGGTTAATTCAAGTAAGCATTTAATAGCTGGGAGATTGTATGACCTCCACATGACTTGACATGATCCCATATAACTTAGCCCGACTGACTCAGACCTGCAGGGTAACCATTGCAAGTCTGAGTTATTCGCTGTCTGGACAAGGCAGCCTCTATTATACTGGAGTCGATCAAGCCCTCAACCGTGTAGATAGAGATTGGGATATCTTTCGATCTAACTAGGGGAAGACTAACCCCATACCTGGCGAATATCTCCTCTTTTTCATTTCCATGATTACCTTTATGACCGGAAACCCATTCGATTCGGACTCTTCTAATGTTGTTTAGCCCGTTCAGGGTCTGAATGCAATCAAGTACGCACTTCGATTTATATGCGTGAAACAAAAGTACCTTTGCAGCTTGACTGCCCGTGAAAATGTTGATCTTAGACTTTGTAGAATCCTCAACTTATATAAGTTCTGGAGCTTTTTGTATCGCAAAAATTCTACCTAGAAAATACTATGGCGATTAGCAATCTTGAAAGCTGATTCTATATCGCGGTGTGCAGAGTATTTTGTAGCACCTATTCCTATCCTTACTAGCTTGTACCTTAACATAGATTTGCAGTGTTAACAGTTGATCAAAAGTATTTTGAAAAAAAAATTTCAGTTTTTGTCCTGTAACTAAGTAAAACAATTCTTCTCTATTAAAGATTGGTTTGAGAAAATGTTAATCACACAGTTATTATAATATCCGGATTGAATAAGATCTCATGTAAAATAACTGCAATCAGTATCATTTACATTAAAAAATTCGGTCTAGTAGTACCAAGTGTTATTCACTCGTGCGGAAATTCATTTAAATTCTTTGCAAGCCGCAAATGCATAGTTTGTGCCACTTAATGATAGTGTAGCGATCTCATTCATTTAGTTGTTTGCTCACTTAAACGACTTTGATGTTTTTTTTCAGGAAGACTAGTTTCAATTTCAGTTCCCATAGAACATTGTTTGAGTTTTTTTGAAAAAAATATTGTTGCATGCGCCTAACCTCTCTACCATATCCCACAAAGTAATGATTTTTAATTTTTACGGATCCAGAATATAGTTTTGAGGACGCATTAAATTATTACTTAGCATTCAGTCGGCTTTGTGGTTGTATGTAAGCGCAAATTTATGGTTATTACCAAATAAAAAAAAACTTTACTGCCAGTTAAAATAGAACTTCTTTTGACTTCAAGAATAACTTTACATACAATCCATGTGACAAAAACAAGGTGATTTCAAGTACACCTTTAGTCGTAAATATAAAAAACAAAAACGCCAATACACTTTAGTTTACAGAAAAGCCAACTCGAATGCTAAATAGGTACGTAGTTAAATATTTGATTTGTTCCAAAAAATGAGCTTAGTGTGCTTACAAACAAGTATGTACAATGCCATCAGTGTTAGATCGTATAGTTTTAACGACATTAGCGTTAGCTCACCGCTGATAATTATCTACAAAAGATGGTATTCCAACAAGCCAACCTCGCAGTAACGTTCTTCATGCACGACTCTTTACAATTTTTAATTAAATTTAACCAAACCATTTGCGTGTTTCTAGATGGTTTTTTGTAAACTTCTGGAACTATATTCTTTTGATTTTAATGGCAAACAGCAACTATCATTTCAACCTGCAAGGCCTTGAGATTTTAGTCAAACGAATGTATTATTTAGTATTGTATCAGTCGTCCCCTCGCTCATTGCCATGCAATTATATTTACTTCTCTCCTTGTAGTTTGATTATTTGTTTTTTTATTTTATTCCAGTTTTAGGTTTAGTGATATATCAAATCAAATTTTTCTAGTTTTCAAAAAAAAAAATGTTTTGTTTGTTTTAAAAGTTGAGATATTTCATTATTTCGTGGGAAATCGACCCTCTTCTTCAGTGTCAATCAGTCTGTTCAGATAAATAACGATATTTGTGAAGAAATTTAAATACAACCTTGGTGTGCAGGAAAAATTGTTCTATCAATAAAAATATTTGCTGATATCATTTGCTAATATGCATCGTCGGCTGATGCATCAAAAATTAGCATAATAAAACAATTATTTTTTTTCCACTTAAGACCACTTAAGAATATGCACAATGGACTGAGATAAATTACGGATTTTTTTTTTGCAATGCTGGTCTTTAAATAATGCAAGACATATCCGTTTTTCGAACCAGACGTTGGTGAATTTTTCCACTTAAAAAATTGTTAAAATAATTTATAATCGTAAAAAATAACATACTCTACTGAATATTTTCATAAATTATTCAGTGAAATACTAATTTGTCCAACTCTTACAATATTTAAAGTTCTTCCTAGTTAAACATTCAAAAATACTAGCAAAGGTTTTGTTTGTTAGTCTTTGAAGTTTGTCTGAATAGAAGGCTTCTGTATAGTAAAATCGGTTTTAATGTGTTTGTAAGTTAGTTATCTATTTGTTTTGATTTGCCTTTGAGATTTGGTAAAAGGGAAAAATACTTGAAGAAGTATATTGCAAGTGTTGCGTTTATTTTGTATGTGTGCCGCCCAGGTTACTCGAAAGTGGTCTTAAGCACATAGCCTTCCGTTGTCATTCAATATGGTGTTCGTTCACTGCCATTTTCCGTGGTGTCTGTCTTCTCTTTGGCATGATGAAAATTGTCTGGGTTTCGTCCGAGTTTATCTAATTCTTCCATTTGTACCGAAGAATGCTTGCAAAGTAAAAGAGACGGCATCTGCTTACTGAGACATGTGGATAATGCACGTGTCATCGCCGAATATTGATAGCTTAGCTACGGTCATTTAAATAATGCCCGTGGTATATAAATAAGACAATTGGCAGATAGTGGGGAATTTGTAGCAAATTTCGCTTTGTTGCGAGTTGTCAGAGAAACCGAAGTCCAGAAGAGAGCCTCTCAAGATCATACCTCAAATATCGAAGGAGGCAAAAAAATGATTATGTTCCTAGAGCAGAATGCCCTAGAAATGGCCGTACAGTGCTCTCGTGTGCCTAAACGGAGCACTCTTGAGTCCACAACTAGTGGATGCAAATGCGCCTCACCCCAATTGAAGTAGGTTCAAGAAACATGGGATAGAACTTGCTCTGGAGAGCGGACGCTTCGTGTTTATCATCCGATTTCTTAGCCGCAATATAAAAGCCAAGGAGAAGAGTATTGCTTATGAAGGACTTAAAGACTCTTTAGCTTGAGTCAATTAGGCAGACTCAGCCTAGACACACAAGTGCGTGCAAAGAGACGAGAACCTAAAATACACAAAAAAAAATTGAATATGGGAAGCAGAGCCAAAGGAAGGGCAGATATTATAGGGCTTACCCCGGCTTCTGACTTCAACAAACACTGGAAATTCATCCCAAAATACTCACTTTAGGCTAAACAATTATTAGGCCAGTTTCTTCGGATATTTCGTAATATTTTTTGCAATATTTTCTCCTTGCAAATATGCTTCATTTTTAATTCAACATAGTCATATAAAATATATAGATATAGTTTTGAACAATAAGCGAACTAAATTTCATTCATTTCAAAAATTTGATTCAATCTGATTGCATGCAACTCAGCCTAAGTTCTCTTTAATATTTAAACTAACAATAGCTCTATTATCGTCGGGTGTACGCCAAAACCATGAATGTGCTTTTTTGGTGATTTTCAGTTTTTCATGTCACTATACGCGGAATTTTTATACAAACAATTTGCCAAAACCGGAAATGTAAAATTCCATTTTATGCCTACACAAAGTCAAAATTTCAATTTTATGAATTACCTAAAAACTAAGTATTTGCCAAATGCGTTACACCAAAATCATGAATATGCAGATTCATTGTTTTAGTGTAACGGAATAGTATTAGAATATTATCTTCCTTAATTCAAAGAAAATAATGTTTCTTGTATTTTAAAACTGATTTATAACAATACGTCAAATTTTCAAATTGATTTTACTCGAAATAGCATTTTAGCACATTCATGGTTTTGGCGTACACCCGACGTTATAATACGAGAGCTATGTTTATTTCAAATATTTCAAACATTTTTACTGAAGATATATTAGTAAAACAAAAATAGAGAAGAAACTATTGGGCCCTTTACAACAAATATCATCTTATTTGTAATTCAGGTGTAATAATCATTTATAAATCTACATATGCTTCCAATAAAAAAAACGATCCACATTTACCGTTTTTCAGGCAATATTATAATGTTTTCCTAGATTTTTGCTTTATGTTATGTGCTCCCTTGTCCATACTCTTCAACCGTAGCTTATTTCATGGTGTTTTTCCTTCGATTTTGGAAAACTTCTGTGTTCCTAACACTGATTTCAGTAGAAATTGAAAATGTTTTGAATTATCAATAAATATCACGTCGATCCTGTTTTCTGACACTTTTAGAGAAGATCGTTTGCAATAAAGTTAGCATTAGAAATCAAATTTCGGAGAGACAGCTTGTTTTTATTAAGAGTCGCTCAACTGCGACTAATCGAATTTGTTGATTTTGTAGCCTCTACATTTGACAATGGACAACACGTCGATGTAATTTGCTCTAACTTTTTGAAAGCTTTCGACGAAGTTAATAATTTCGTCCTACTTGGAAAACTCAGATTAATCGGTACATCCGGCCATCACTTGTCGTGGTTCACATCCTATATCTATAATGATACTTGTTGAGTTATCCTTAATGGTTCCTCCCCCTACCCTGTTTATTCCTCTTCTGGTGTTCCACTCGGCACTCTACTGTTCACTCTTTTGATTAATGACCTCCTATTAATATTTTCATCCAATCCTTTCCTCTAATTTTTTAGAGCTACATCAACCCTCAATAATTGTGTCTCATCACCTATTAGCGTTAAATACGTGGTATACAAGAAACTTTCACTCTGGCAATGTTTCCAAATGTCATGTTTTGTCCTTCTCCAATAAACATAAACAATCTGTTCAACGTAAATTTACTCGTTGTTGTCTCTTATTGTCCGTATGAAGATCGTCCAACATTCCTGAAATTCCCTTCCTTTAGTGGCCGGAGATTTAGCTCCGGTGAATGTTTTTGTACAAATTATCCAATGGGCATTTTCTTCCAGTATCTGTATCTCGCAGTTTTTACGCGATCACAATTCTGCCTCTAGATCTCAGGCTGCTCTAAATATTTCTACTTCCCTCTAACGCATGTTAGAACACTATAACGAACACCAGAATCAAGTTTTACATTTCATAAAAAACACATTTTGAAAAATCCACAATTTCGACAATCCATATTTTTGGTATCCAAAATCCACAAATCCGAAATACACTTACAAAAAATCCACTATAACAAAATCCACTAGAATTTTGTAGTTCACAATTCATTCAATTATTTGTTATCAAATTTATGTTTAAAGGTAACGAAAATAATAGCCGTTAAGTTTATGATCAGAGCAAAATGTCAGTTCTAACAAAGTTAGAAGGGCAATCCCCTAAGCTTTGGCATTATCATAGAACAAAAAAAAAAACAATCGTTGGAATAAATAATCTTGGAGTGTATACCTTAGTTAGAGAAATTTCAAAGGAGATGATAATGGCTAAAACCACATTCAGCAGAATTGGAGCTGGCAAAATGCACTAATTCTAAAAAGAAATCATATTCGTTACAAAAAATTAAGCGGTTACTAAAGAAGAAAGCTACAACTCCAGAATTAGACTTTTTAAAAAGTATTGCCTATAACACTAAGGCACTGTGCTAGCATTATGATAAAGAAAATAAAAAAAATATTGAAGAGTTTAGGTATTAGGTATTTACTCTCACAACTGAAGCACATTTAAGCTTATGCGTGAAACATTTTGGAACAGCTCCGAAATATTTCACGCATATGCTAAAATGAAGAAGTTGAAACTTCAATTTATGGATTTCGTGTTTATGGATTTTGAAATTTTGTATTCTGTAATTATAGATTCTGTTTTTATGGATTTTGTTTTTATGGATTCTAGTTTTGTGGATATCACGGGCAACCCACTTTGTTTGTACTGTTGCAGTTTATTCCGGAGTTGATTTCTCCTCAAGATTTTAAAGCCTATATATTTTTCTCATTACACCTTATTTCAACTGAACAGATATCCCATTACATAATCAATTGACAAATCCGAAATGATTTATATCACAGCTTATGTCGCTTTCAATTTGAAACCACCTCACATCTATAGTATGCTTAAAGACGTGTGACCGTGTTTTCATAAATTAAAACTAAAATAAATTGAAAGTATTGCATTTATCATGAGCAATTCAAAATATTTGAAAATTTCTCAAGAGACAGTATCTGATGACACTGGATTTATAAAAAAAATATACAATAACCTCCAGTACATTACTTGTTTTTAGAGGTGGGAATACATTTTTCCTTCTAGTGACTAGAGCAGCAAAAGTCCAATCGTTGGTAACGATAAATTGTATGTTTTCCAATAGGCAGACTTCGAAAATTTATTTTTCATTTGAAGTATCTATTTTATACATAAGGAGTGCTGAAACCAAAAGTTGTATTTAAAAGCATTTGCCATGTTTTTCGTTAGCTACTGCTTAATACAGTTCTGACAAATCTGTTTCAACAGTGAGAGTTAGTAGCAGGGAAAATAATATAGAAAATATGAGAATATAAATTTTAGAGTCGCACTTGCAAGCTTCCAGTTTGCATCAAGATATGTGAGCCGATTTATTATTAAAAGTTGAGAAAATTCTCAACGTCCCCGTTGTAGAAGATTAGGTACAACCATCGAAGATTTGAGATAAAACAAACAATAAATTGAGCTCCAATCACACGAAAAGCTTTTGCGCCAATATATTTCAGAATTGTTCCAATTCGTAACATACCTACTAGTGCAATCACCAAAATTATTAATAGATATTTTTGTGAAACAACTCTCTATACATAATTAAAATTTGCCAACAAAGAATCTAATATTTAACATTATTTCAAGTTCAATTTCTATACACGTTTCGCACATAAACTGTAGATTTAGTGACATGGTATATGATGTATTTTTAAGTGAAAATTAATTTCAACAAACATTATCCCAAAGTTCAAAGGCTATCAAAATTTTCAATGCTAATCAAATGTTAGCACTGCTAATGGAAACATTATGCAACACTATGCATTTATAATTGGTACATATTGAAATGAATATTTTAAGACGATGGAAAAAGTTCCCACTAGATTGAGCTAGCTGTTTCATAGCAGTCACTGCCGCCTACAATTTTTAACCATCTTTATGCACTTATAGCATTACTACGACCCAAGAAATATCTGCGCACAAAGTTCACTTCTTCAGTAAATATTATGCTAATTCTACAAACAAACTTTCACCGGCCCCACCATGCTAGGTTACAACTACTCTCGCACTGACTGATCGAACTTCTTTTCTATATTTCAGGTCCCAAAAGACGACAAGCATCTACGACATCAGTAGCTATTAAGCCACCAAGTTAGTAGTCTTGAAGCTGCGAAGTTCGACAAACTCTATGTTTGGTTTCGGAGACCGGTGAACACGTTTCGAGCTTCTATGATGGAATAAAAATCTCAAGTCGTTTGTTAGCTTCGAAAATATTCTCGAAAGCATAATAACAATCGTGTTTAAATCGAGTATAAATCGCATAATTTAAATTTAAAAAAAAAGATGGCAGATTCGGCAACAGATTTGCTACTGACGCAGCATCAAATAACAGTGGAATGCAGAAATGTGTCCTACAAGCCGAAATCTAGTGAGTGAATTCTACTGCGCTATGATTCCTTGCTTTATGTTTACGAAAATAACATGTGCAAATATTTTTATAGACCAGGTGAAAGAAGACTTGCTGAAGAATGTCTGCGGCAAGTTCTTGGCTGGCCGGCTTACGGCGATTATTGGGCCATCCGGAGCCGGAAAAACAACACTGCTAAATGTTCTTTCCGGATTCAAGTAAGTAAAATCTATAACGTATATTTCATTGCTGAAGAATCTCGTTGAAAAATCACATGTGTAATAATTTCGTTAGAAACTACGCAAAACAAAACGTTATCTGGTAAGAGTTTTGCAAAAAACAAATACGAAATCAGGAGTAATTTTTGTCGTCATTTGTACGCTCGTGGGCAAGGTCATAGTAAGATTATATGCCGGGAACATACGATATAAATTATTGATAACAGTGTTAAGTTTACTACGCGAAGTATTAGTGATTGATAAGAGATTATTAAAATATTCCATAAATTTTCTACTTTGTATGGATTGGACTAGTGGTGAAATGTTTTTTTATGAGCGAAAGGCAATCTCTTACAGCGTGGCTTCCGATCAAATAAATTGATTGTATCAAAGAGATTGATTTAAGGTATCACTAAAACGATCAGACGATATTGATAAACCGATAATCTATAATAACTAAAATTTCAAGACAAAATACACAAATTTTGCTTAATTAAAAACCCTTTGAATAACAGAAATAAACTCACTTGACTTGTTTTGAGCGTATAATAAGATCCCTCTAGTATTTTTTCGATTTTTTCAATTAGTTTATGCATACCTCTAAAAAAATGTTCTGTATTTGTCGGAAAAGTAAGCTGGAACTGCGTTCTTTAATTTTGGGAAAAGGTAATAATCGTTGGTAGCTGTGAAGACAGTGGCTTCTTTATGATTTAAAGATGTAGAGTTGGTGCTTTTAATCCATCTAAACCAATAGCCCTTTACATGGTACGGAAGCTGCAACACATCATAAATAATTTCGTAGTATCTGACTAAGGTACCCAGCAAACCAAATGTATCGTAATTAATTCATAAAAGAGTCATATTTTACGAATGTTTTTGCCGTTAACGAGCTCGCAAATGAATCGAAATCGATTCATTGGTCCTACTAAAATGGCCATACGAGAAGAATCATTTTTAACGATTCGTAAATGAGTTAGAAAAAATGTGGTTTTAGCGAGTATATATCGACCAGCAAACTATCGTTTTTTGTGAACGTTCACTAAATTGTTTGCTGGGTATGGATGGTTGTAACTATTTTCTAGCCATCATCCAAGTGAGGCATTGCTTCTGAGAAAAATAAATTCTTGATTTCTTTAAATTTGTTTTTGTGGCGGTAGCATAAACTATGTAATTTCTAGAAAATCTACTGGCCGGCTCGATTTGAACACTATATTTGTGAAAACTATATGAAAATCCAATGTGGAAAAATACATTAAGTATTTATTAATTTTTGTTTGATTCGTGATATCATTTTTGGGGAATAAAACTATCGTATGTCCCTAACCTAATTGCTACAGGTTCCTTGAGAGGGCTATTCATTTGTTTGGATGTAACAGCTTTCGTTGCAGTGCTTGGCCATTGTTCATTACACATATCATTAATTCTAAATTGGATCTATTTCATCTTTTGTTAAAGGATCGTGTAATCACAAGTTGACTAAATATTATACCCTTCTTTTAGAATAAGTTATTGGATATTATAACATACGCTTTAATTTAAGTGGCAAAACTTCAAATTTCGTTTTCCTTTTTCCTGTAAAATGAGTAGAAAACATTCTTTTCGAAAACGAGTGCAAATACTAGGCGTGTTTTTTTGCTCCCTCTATCTATAACAGAACAATGCTATCCACTGCAGACGCATTGGGAACACCAACTCCCCCTTTCCATAGCAGGAGTTGTTGTTGTTTCCAATGCGTCTGCACTGGTTAGCATTGTTCTGTTATGCATAAAGGGAGCAAAAAAACGCACCTACTATTAATAATGTATTGACAACAAGCTAATCGTTAGAAATTATTTTAGACATTAGCTTACATACTACTATAAAGATAGAATAGGATTTTTTATTTATGTTCATTTTTTTCACTAGTCATTCTTATCTTCTTTAAATGTTGTACTTTACGGTAAAGTTAAACAAATTGATTGCATTGCTATTAGCCACAGATCTTCTTAATCTCATTCCACAGCCCCGTCCAAAAACCTAACCGTAGTACTATCCGTCCATAACAATCTACAAATCACCATGAAAGTAAGTCAATCGCATTTAGAATTTCGGACATCACAGTACTACTCAAAATATCAATCACAGCTTCTGCTGCTCCTCAAATTATAGTAACAGCTCATAGTCACACTCATCTTCATAATCACAATTTCAGCTCTTGATCGAAATGACAGCAGCGAAATCACAGGGCAAAGCAGTTTACAAGCGACTCATATGCGTGCGGGCAATACGAATTGATCCAAACAACCAATCCACAACTAAAGTAAATTATATAGCTCTTCTGCTTATACTTTCAACAATTGTTTCAAAACAACATATTCAGTTGTTTTTTATTCTTTTCACGCGAGGGTAGTGTAATAAATAATATGATAAGTACTATTACCATCTGTACTAAAATTATCTTTGAAACACTAATTAAAAGTTTTGATTTTAAAAACCATAATCGAAGTAGTAACGAGAGCACTGCAACATAATGGCTAATTAAGAATAGTGCCGCTCTAGAGGCCACTTTAAGGTGTAATTATGTCGTTTTTCTTTTTTAGCGTGAACGCTTTAATATCCACACTATCAAAATTCTAGAAAAATTAAAGCTAACACTGCTCTATTTGCTAATAAACACTCCACAGGAGAAACAACAAGAGGACAATATCAGATCTTTTAAATCTAGAAGCTAACCAAGTGAGAAGAACGCTGATCTTAATTTCTGTATATATTGCTCTCTAATCTAAATAACAAACTTTTTAAAGATGAAATTTTACAAATATTTAAATCCATACCAAGGAATCAAAAATAAATTTAAGGTGGAGACTTCAATGCTAGAAACGTGATATGGAGTGCTAATAAAAAACAACAGAAAAAGAAAAACATTAGAGACAATCCTTGAAGATTTTGGGCTTATCAGCCTTACTAATGGGAATAATACCTGTTTCTACTAAGAGTATATAGCTCCAGGAGGCAGATAACTGAGCATAAATAAAAACTGCACTGTAAAATCAGATTTAAACTATAGGGAACTGAGGTTAATCAGCAAATTTGTTTGACATGCTAACAGGAAAAAAGTCGATTACACTTGCCAATAGTAAACTGAATTTCGGTTTCTCAAAAGATGTCTTGGTTTGTTAGTCCAAACCCCTAACATTATAGCTTTTACAATGGCAAATGAGCTCCTCGCTTTTGTTATTGTGCTAGGCAGCTTCGTAAAACTCAAGAAAAACAACTCGGCTTTGAACTCCAACTCGTCGTCTAACTATGGTTACTCTTTCTGACAGCTCAGTAATTTAATTGACCTGTAACCAGGGACACACTTTTTAGTACCAGATAAACAATCTGATCCGGTAAACGAACTTAAAAAAAGTGAACCCCGTATACCATATACTATCTTGATATTTTTAACAATATGTTTATTAATGAAAAATGTAATGAGTTACTGATGGAGTCAAAGCAGTAAATCAATCATCCCTTAAGTACTCGATGCCTGTATCCTCGACCTTGAGTTCTGAGCTTATGGTTACTATTTTAATAGTCGACTAAGGCCATAATTGCCTCAGTTTTCTTATTGTTAGTAATATTGCGTGCAATTAGCTCATAAACTTGTGAAAACATGGTATTATTTAACATTAATCGTATTTTTTAATTAGAATATTCTTAGACTCCAACTAGTCACTTAACTCAACAATGGATTCATGTAGGTTTTTTTCTAAACATATTTTTGATAGCCATATAAGGTTTTATTTTTGGATTTAACCTCAATTACGAGTTTAGTTGTTATGTATTTATATTGAAACTGGTGTTTGAATCTGCAAATGTGTGCATAATTAAAACGTGCCGTTTAAAATCGTTTTCACAAATTAGTTAGTTTGAGGTTTTAAGTAGACATTTTTATTTTATGATACTACCTTGCATTGGGTAATACTTCTGATAAATTTTTGTTACATTATACGTTTAATATAAATCCTAATCGATAGATTCATCCTTTAATCAGAATATTTTACGCACCACTTCTCTTATCACTTCTTTCAAAAAAATTATTAACCAACATCATTTTTTTTACCATTTTCAGAGACAATGGTGTACGTGGTTCAATATTAATAAATGGAGTCGAACGGGATGTTGATGAATTTCGAAAAATGTCATCATATATCCCGCAAAAATTTGCAATGCTCGATAAATTAACTGTATTTGAAACGATCAAAGCATCTGCGGATTTAAAATTAGGCTTAAGAACAATGAACACAATGAAAGTTCAAGTGGTGAGTTCGTAATACCCTCGATATACTAGAGTCACTACTATCACATTTATGCAATCTTTGAAATATTCCAGGTGAAAGAAATCACTAAATTACTAAATTTAGAAAAATGTTCCAACACTTTGGTCGAAGCACTATCTGGTGGCGAGAAAAAGCGTCTTTCGATTGGAATCGAGTTGGTCACGAATCCACCTATAATGTTGTTTGATGAACCAACAAGGTACATGAATATGCTACTCCATTTGAATAGAATTGTTTTTATTTCAAAAAATCTATTTTCTCTCCGCAGCGGTTTGGACAGTGTTTCGTCATTTCAAGTACTGGCGCATCTTCAAAAGTTAGCGCATTCCGGTAGAACTATGATCTGTGTTATACACCAACCCAGCTCGCGGTTGTTAAAACTGTTTGATGACGTCTTTGTGCTCTCTGAAGGCGAATGCATTTTGAATGGATCTCAGGAAGATATGGTGAAAGCATTTCAAGCAGATGGTTTTGTATGTCCAAACTATTACAATCCAGCTGACTATGGTAGATTTTTATGTGATTTATAACATTGCGGTAGTGTTATTTCTTGTGTCGCAGCGATCGAGGTGGCAAGCAAGGAACATGGGTCTGACCTGACAGCACTAATTGCATCCAATAAGCTCAAATTCTGTGATGACTTAAATATTAAACTTGATGCTAAGATGGAGGATGGTTCAAGTAAGTGTTAGTCTATTTTATTCACTCCAAAATCACCTCTGGTTTTTTACTCTAGCTATCCTTAACGGGTTCGTTAAACCGCGAACACCGAAAATTTACAGGCTTGATAATGGTTGTGGCAAAGCAACTCCTGCTACTTTCAGCGAGCAGTTTACAATACTCACGAGGCGGGCGATGCGTGACATGATGCGACAAAAGGTGACTTGCACACATATTTAAACGGTGCGTTTACTTTAAACTTATATTCACATCCGTTCTTGTAGCTCTGCGTGCATCTGCGTGTCATTACACATCTTTTTGTTGCGCTTTTATTGAGTGCTGTCTTTTGGAATATTGGGTATGATGGTGCGAAAGTTCTAAGCAACACCTCTTGTCTGTTTTTTACCATGATGTTTATATACTTTGGCAATTCGATGCCAATTATTTTGCTTTGTAAGTTTTCGCTATAAGAGAGCTGAATCGATTTCACACTACAACTATTTTTTGATTACAGGCCCTTTAGAGACTGAGGTTTTTTTGCGGGAACATTTGAACAACTGGTATTCAATACGAGCGTACTATCTGGCGAAGTTGGCATCCGATCTTCCTTTGCAAATAATTTGCCCTACAGCTTTTGTCGTGATCATTTATTACTTGACGGGGCAACCATGTGAGCTTGGGCGCTTTTTGATGTTTTGGGCTATGTGTTTGCTCACGGGAACAGTAGGACAAGGATTCGGATTGTTTCTAGGAGCTGCATTTGGCATGCACGTAAGGGACTTTGCCGTTATTTCCAATATGAAATATCTTAATACTATACTTGCTGCTGCAGGTTTCGGTCTTTTTAGTTCCTGCGTCCAGCATTCCAATGCTAATATTCTCCGGTTTCTTCGTTCGATTCAATGAACTTGTTGCATTTTTGCGCCCACTAACATACTTTTCATATTTTCGATATGCATTTGAAGGTTCGATACAGGCGATTTACGGATTCGGTCGGCCAGAACTAGAATGTAATACTTTATTTTGCTACTATAAATCGCCAAAGAAACTCCTCCAGGACATGGACATGTCTAACGAGACATACGAATGCGATGTACTGGCATTGGTTGTGTGGACAGTATGCTTGCAGATTTTATTTTATTTAAGTTTGGTTGTGAAAGTTAGGATGTCTAAGTAGTAAATGAGATTTTGCATAAGTATTTGTTATAATATGTAAATAAACAAGTTTTTAGCTACTTTCGTACACTTGCGTTTGTAAAATTAATTTGTTAGTCAAATAATATTAGCTCTTTTGGTGTGGAAAAGCTCAATCCAGACTCGTATCTATTTACGAAGCAAAAGTAGAAGTAACCTGTACGTGTGGACGCCGAATTTATTGCATAAATTTTAGTGAAATGTAAGAATACTGGTTCAAATTTCTAAATCAGTTACATCATTTATTTCTTAATAAAAAAAGGAATCACTCATAAGCATTGCTACGCAATGGCATCAACAATATAATTTCCTTCAACACCGCAGTGTCCTGGTTCCCCAAGCAGATGCACCTTATTGAACCTGGCGACAGAGTTCAATTATGCCTTGCATTCCTAAGCAATTTTCGAAGTAGTCAGCTTGGCTGTCTCTGCATATAGCGATATGTTTAATTGTAATTAATTATAATTTGAATGTGATTTGGGGGCATATTGAGAAGTGCAACAATCGCACCAGGGGTGGTACTCATGGAACCACAGATACCTTGGCACGCAGTACTTTATAATAAGGCGAACTTTTTCCGAGCATAAATGAGCTTAACAATACTCTACTACACCATTGGTGCTTACGTGATCATTGGAAAATACAATTTTTTCACTTTATGTATCTTTGTTGCTTAAAAATTATAAATCAACATTCACTTGGTTGTATCAGCGAACGTTCAACTCCAACAACACACACATGTGTCAACAAGTAATGATAAAAGGTCAAAATCATGGTCAAAATAATGTTTTGCACGCATTGTATGTTCAGAAGTTCATTTGTCAGTTGAATTCTACAAGCTGCTGCGACCTAATTCATTGGACCAACAGCCATCATGTTGCCAAAAAACATAGTACCGTAAAAAAAATATCTACAAAGTTTTGTCAATACAATTCCAACGATATCTATACATGCTATTTGCCTCCAAATTATTTCTACAGACTGAACACATCTGTAGATTATTCCTTGCGTAGAAAATATCAAAGGCCTGTTTATAATTTATCGAAGAATTACCCAAAATCAAAAACAATTATGTTATAATTTATATAAAAAAAATTATGTATGTATAAAAACAATTACGTATATATACGAACAATTATGTTATTAGTGTTGAGGTATCAAATTTTGTCATCCAGCGGGTGTAGCTCTGGCTGTGAACATATAAGGACCAGCTTTGAATTTTGGTGCGATTGCTGTGTCATGAACACATGCTGGCTTTTAGTTCATCTATTTGTGTCTTTAATTTAGTTAAGAATGAGGCATATTTGACCCCTTATTTCACGTTCGGATAAATTGATTTTTATATAAGGTCAAGCAGTGCTTGTTTTGACTTTGGAACCCGGATCGCATTTGCTACTTTACGAACTTACGTACGCATACATAAGGTTAGCATTTGTTTAGTACGCACTTTTCGTCACCGGATAAATTGATTTATACACACTTGATTAAACAATGAAATCGAATATAGCAAAAATGCGATAAAACTACCAAATCATGCTTTTCAATAAAATCAAGTTCCAAAAACGAAGAATCGAGACATGATGTAAGATAAAAATTGGCTGATTTCACAGTCGAAGAGAATATGGATACTATTTATTTCTTATGCGTTTCATACGCACTATATAATTTTTTTTAAAACAACTACATACAATAAATTTAGATAAATATTTTGTTAAAGAACCTGTTAGCGGATGAAATCCTTGCACTCCGTCATTCATCGTAATATCTTTTCTTCATGGCTCGGTATTTCTTCAATGTATACAATGCTTCTATTTCTTTACCCACGTATCGTCCATGTGCAAGTAAAGCTTTAATTTTTCGTGGATCCGTCTCCTGACTATTCTTCATAAATGTATCATGAATTTGCTTTCGTAATTTGCCAGGATTTTCGGGGTATTCCCGACTTAAATATATCAGCTGTAAAAATATTGGCATTATGAACAATTGAACATACGAACAGACCGAACAAATTAAAGAGACGACTACTTACATTTTTGTACAGTTCTATCACTTTTGATCGCAGCGACATAGTTTAAAAGCACAAAGCCAATTATTCAAGCTAACTATCAATGCTAGAACGGACAACAGCAGCCGGCTTTTTAACAAATTGTAGCTACGAAACACAAAAGACACAAGATACGCACTACTGCACTGAAAACTGACAGCACCATTTGACATTTGAGCGGGAAATTTGTATGGTGGTGGTATTGGATAAGTTGAGTAGAGTAACCGGAAAATCTAAAATTTAGTACTAAATTGTAACGTGGTAACTGTGGCTGTTACGTTTAAAATTACTTTATAAATATGGGTAGTGCGGTCGTTTTACTGCAATTGCAATATTTCTATAGTAAGTTGATGCAATGCATGGTAATATTTCATTATTTTAATGATATAGGTATATTACGCATGCCTTTAAAATTACTACAACATTTCGGATCAACTTGATAGCTTGAAAAAAAAAACGTTTAGTTTGATTACCACCGAGAAATTTCGTAGGAAATTTGTAAGTCAACCAACTGGTTATAAAACAGAACTTGCATTGAATTCGCTAATTTTTTATAATACTATGAATAATTTTCATGCTCTTTTTATGGCACTGATGCAAAGCTGGGTTTGGTACCATGTCATCGATGCGACGGTATATGAAACTACACACGTGAGTGCAAAAAGGATTTGTGCATAATAGTTTTCCATGAGAAATAGCATGCTCAATTCTCGCTATCGAATAAATTTAATAATCCTCATAAACAAACAGCCTTAGGTTCTTCAATATTCCGCCGTCCAAAGTTAAACAGTTTTAACTCCAATTTTGTAGTTTTGAGAAAAATTGAATTTTTTGAATTTTTATTTTCATAAGTTGAGACTTTTTATCTAAGAGTTGAAACTTTTTAACTAAAGACGAGTGCTGCAGTCTGGAAATATGACAATAATGTTAAGTGATTTGTTTATAGACACGCTTCAAAAATAAACTCTTGGCAGGTTACAAAGACAGAGCTCAATGCGCTCCATTACATCATGAAATTTTAACCCAAAACTTGCATTTTCGAGCTTAAGACTTTTTTTCCTTAGCACGGCAGTATTGCTTTCGATGAAAAACACGAGTAGACTGGTCGCCTTAGCATGATCTTATGCACTATTTAGAGAAAATGGTCAAAACACACACACACACACAAAACGATGAATGTGACGGGCTTCCAAGAAACGTTAGAGAAGAAGTTGGAAAATTGAAGCTCAAAGTTATACTATTATTTAGTGGAGACGGTTCAAAATTAGATCACTAGTGGTTCGGTGTGAAAATATTGGCTAATTTTGATTAAAATGGACCGAATAGATTCCGACACGTTAATCGAGGAGTGAAAAATGATTTCTAAGCTAAAAAGGAAGAAAAAATCAAACTCAACTATCCAGAGTCTTGTCAGATGGTTTGCATTCAGAAGAAATCTTAAAACTTAATTTTCTTTCCGGCCCGAGTCGATTGCTCAACCTTTAAAGAAGAACTTAAAAGAAACCATGAGTAAAAATATACCCATATATTTTAGGAAAAATATACCAAGGCAGAGTTGCAAAAACATAATATTTTGTGCCTGATAAAAATCGGAAAAAATATTAAATTTGTCTTAGGTATGCGAAAAATAAAGTTTAAAAAATTAGAGCGAAGTTGTTTCAGCTAATTTAATTTTCAATTTTTTAAAATTTAACAGCTAATTTAATTTGGGTGGTGCTGATGGAAAGGATAAAAAATACAAAATTGCAGAAGTGATACTGTCTATTAAGACCACTGTATTGGTTCCTGTATGGGGATATATACAGGCTGGTTGATGAAAAACGCTCCGAAGAAAAAAATGATATAATTTCTTATCTGTGTAATAAATCGGTTCGATTTTTTTTTTAATTTTACAGTACTATCTTTAAATTTAACAAAACTGGGTGATTGAGATAATGAAATAAGAATTAGAATTGTGCGCCTCTATCATGCATTGAAGTCTATGATTTCCGCCTAATGAGAATTTAGGCGCAAGTTGTGTGGCAATCCTTCAGGCATATGGACAATAATGAGGCTCGTAATCAATTCAAGATATTTCTTTCCGCAGATTCTGTTAGCACTCCAAATACATCTACAAACCAAATATTAGAACTCTTCGTATATTCTATAAGGCTTACTAATAAAGTCATCTGAGACTAAACTAGATTTCTTTTGCGTTTAAGTTAGGTAGGATTTGCAAAAAGGTACTTTGGCCAGAAAACCACCACTCAGTCTTAGCGAATCATTGGTGAACTCAGATGGCCAGAAATAAATCTGATTGATTGATTGAATACGAAGAGTGTGCCCAGATAGCCCGTAGCTCTGTGACCTCCTGAGCCTGTTGCGCCTTCTTTGCACTATGTTCTATAGTATATAAGAATTTGGACATTTCCCTTTTTAATATCCCGGATGGAGAGAAGAGCACACCCAAGAAGTTCTATTCTTCTTCACGCTAGTAAAAAGGTGCTTCACACTCTCAGCCAGCCTTGGCGCAACACCTACATCAGTTATGTCGCTACTCGCCTATTCTGTGGATGTAGTTTTTGCAAGGAAAGTGGCATGTTCCCCAGAGGACCTTTCACTTGCTAATTAATTTATCTAGTCGTTTCAGCTATCGTAAAGCCACAGTACGGAATGAGACTAGTATAGGGCAATTTAGCTAGACTTAGTATCACCAACCTCGTTTCGTTGGTGCCCCCATAACCGGAGACTTTTATCAGCTCGGGGCCGTTATGTGCACCCATTTCATTTATACGATTTAATGCTGACGCTTCTAGCGCTTCTTATCTTTCTCATATTCGTGGCCTTAAGTATAGCAAATAACTCTACTTGATTGATAGTGACATCCATAGGCAGATGTTAGTACTTTCGCATCTGGGTCCAATGACCACTGCTCTATTTCAAAATCCATCTTCGATTCATCACATTTGCGCCCCTCTCTCATTCTGCTATTTGTTTCTTGATAATAATTTGAACTCAAAACTTTTCTCGAAGGTTGCGTCAGTCTTTGTTTGATTGTTATAGTTCAGCTTTTCCATTACCGGCTTGATACCATTCAGATTGTCCATTCCAGGCCTGGGCAGTAAGGAAACCTTAATATCTAGGTCTGTAGACTTGGTATAGCCTGTTTAACCACTTCCTATTGAATTTTGAGGTGTAGTGATTCAAGGTTTAGAGATGAGAAGACAGTCTTCATAATTGGATTCCGGGATTATTATCGTGATTTCGCCCGCAGTGTCCTCCAATTTCATCTGCATAGTATAATGTGGATGCAGACCATGAAATCCCATCGCAAGTCTATTTTGATAGCTTTTTCGGTCTGTGCGCTTTGGTGTCTTGTATTTTACCCTTTCGACCAAGTACGAAGGCTATACACCTAAAATTCAGAGAACGACGATCCTGTTACAACTGCTGAGTTGAGTTTTTTCCTGTTGAGTTTTTAAATTATTCGCGGATCCTGCATGACTCACAGGCTAAAGCCTTCCCTTGGCTTTATCTTTAACGTCCTGCCCTTATTTATTCAGCTATTGGTGTATCCTTGCAATGAAGGGGCATTTAATCTACTTTGTAGTAGATGCTCAGGCAGCAAAGAGCAACACCTGCTTCTAACTTAGCTGGCTATCTATCCTCAAGAGCCTTATCCACGTCAGTCATTTGGACGGCCGAAAAAATCCTCCGGGGAGATTCTTCAGTTTAATCAACATTTAAACACCCTGTAAGGCATCGGTATAGGCAACCTGTAGCTATCTTTCACTAGGCTGTGGATTTTTCAGATTTTTTGGTGCCTAATCCATGCCCCTTGTCTTCTTTGGCGGCCTGTTTTCTGGAGTATCATTCCTGCGTCTGAGTATTACGTATTGGCCTTTGTTGTCACTGGTGGGAATGTCGTTTTCCTGGCTTCTTCTTTGGGCAAGTTAGGTCAACCGCTTTCATGCTTCGGGAGAGCTCCTCTGCGAATTTGTTTCAAGATCTATTGTCACAGATAGAGGGGAGGATTTGGGAGCATCTACCACCTCTTTATCTCCTGGTTTGCCTCTTACCATGAAACGCTTTGGCAGAGACTCTTGGTTTTTACTTTTTCTACCATTTGTCTTTATTGTGAAGCTCTGTTTCGCGTTTTCTTTGCCTTCTTCTCTTCCACCAGGTTATTTAGATCTGCCATGTGATTTCAGATTTGATTGGTACCTTGATCCGTTTAGGTTAGCCCTATAGCTCTATTGTTTGAAAGACACGGAGCCTTTAGGTTTTGAGCACTGGAGGCAGCCCCTCATTTATCATAATTTATTTTTACTCGAGATATTGACCCGCGAGAATAAAAATTCTAAAGACTACCCGTATCATCCCTAAGAATGAAACTGACTATTATCGTCCAATATACTTCTCAGAAAAGTTTTCGTCGCAAAATCTTTCCTCACTTTTAAAAATGCGTTGATGAGACTTCATTACCAGAAATTGGCCTGGAACTAATTTCTCGTATCCAATGAACACAAAACTCAATAGTAAAAAAAATCAAATAGTTTGTTTGTATAATATGGTTTTAATTCAGAGAATTATTTTTATATTACATTTTTTGAATAATATATATATTGTTTATGTATATATATAATAATATTTTTTACAGAAGAAACACCTAATAAAGTCATACGTAACTATTATTGTTCTTTAAACGTGTTTTTATAGAATTCATTAATTTTTTCTCAATTTCTTTTCATCGTATTCATCTTGAACTCAACACTATTGTTGCATTTACTTTTACTTCGTCATTAATATGATGCTCTTTCTATTTCACTTTTTAAAAATAAAAATGATTCGTATATTCTAAAACATGAGAAATTTCTACATTGAATTTTCTGGTTCTTATATATTTTCTTTGCTATGATCTATATATTTGGTATTCGTAATCTCTATTGTTTATCATTTCATGAATAAAAAAACTCTAGTGTGATTTATTTTCAATTTTTCGGATTCGTTTCATTTGCGTTAAAATTGCGCGCCAGTGCATTCGAACGTTGAATTCAAAAATATCAATATTGCCGGCCTCTTCGAATGAAAAAAATTCAATTGAACGCAATGTCTCTCTGTGTACGTATGAGTTTCGGTGTGTGATGGGCATGTTAAATTATAATACATATTCTATCGTAGAAGATTCGCTTTCATTTTAGCTTTTCTATTTTGCATGAAATGGTTTCGTAGTGAATATAGCGAATATAATTATAGCGATACACTGACAGTTTACCGTATTTAATCTATTTTCTGTATGTTTTCTGTTTCTCGTTTCACAAAACTAAAACAACGTTACATTCTATTTTCACTTAAATCATTCTTCCTGTTTAATTTCTACTCAATCAGTTCCTATTACATTAACGAATTTCAATATATAAATACGTTAAACTATGCTTTAACGATGATATGACAACACAGTGACTAGCAAAATCGTAGCACAGTTTTCGACTCAATTTTCGGTTGGACAGGGAACTTAACTATTTGGTGGAAGCTAGCTGTGTCCGCTAGCAGAAAGTCGGAATTCGAATTCAAATTTAATTATCTAAATTAATTTGGATTCAATCGAATGTAAGTAAAAGTGTGCTACCATTTCGTTTTCCATTGCATTTATATTAACTGAGTGCTGTACACGTTTCGCGAAAATTTTCCTGTAGGCGATTTTCCATTTGGAACCTGAATGACAAAAAACAGCTTCGCTGGTCTTTGAATACTGTGCAAAAATTACTCGGATCTCATATTCCATTCGCAACAATATTTTCCTTTCAGTTTTCATTGACAACATAATAATTTCACAGATGGAGAAGAAAATGAAGGCTAAGATCTGAAAGAGTGCTGCTGAAAAGAACTTCGAACAATCGTTAATGTGTTTCAATTTTCAATTGGAATGCCTTAAAAGTTAAAACTTTGCATAGTCATCAAACTAGTAAACTATTTTAAGAGGTGTGTTTTATGTTCGGAACTTGCAGGTTTTTTTTGCTGAATTATCATTTAAACGTTTTGTTTCATTAAATAGTTTTATTTCTTATTTACGTTGTTTTCACTTTTAAATTACTATCATAATAATATTCATTCATTTTTTTCATTTTGTTTGTTGGAATAGGAGCAAATGAATTAACAATAACAAATGATTATAGATAAACACTTTTTTTTTTTACATACAATGTACATAACAGTTTTCCTTGTTTTTTGTGTGTGTGTTGTGTGTCATAAGCTATACATATGCAATTTTTTTCTGGTAGTTGCTGATGTAATTTTCTTGTTTATTAAACTCTCCGTGTGGTTTTTTCCTTCGTAGTTTTTAGCGTTGTCTTACATAATGCAAACATGGATTTTTTTCGCATTAGCTAGTTCGTATTTTGTTTCTTGAAAGTATTAACAAATTAATAATATGCTTTTTTGGTTTGCATCGCTGATTAGCTAGCAAATTTTCTGTTTACTTTCATTTTCTTTGGTAATGCAATGCATTTTTTTGGAATTTCGAAAAACTGCAGACTCACAGTAATAATCTCGATGCGCCTTATATTGTGTGATGTACGTGTGTGCCAGTTCAGTTATCTGAAATTAAATCGATGGCAGGATATTAGTTTGTGCAGAAAACAAAATAGTTCATTTGAAACTAAGCAAATCGGAATCTGAACGTGTGATAGGAAACGTCAGAGTGAAATGTCCATCTGATCATGGAACTGAATTTCTCTCACCTCTCCCCATCGCGCTTCGCTATTGTCCTTTCTCGCAACAGTGTTGATAATCTTCATCTGAGATGGGGTAACGATATATTCTCGATATTATTTATATTACGATATATATCGATATATTCTCGAGGAGCTGAGTCTTCTAGACTTGAAGGTCGATGCGATGGGATAGAGTCGGGACAAAGAATCGACAATCTGTCACTTATAAATTTTTTGTTCATAAATTTGAAGCGGTACCTCGAAAATTCACCCAAACAATCACACAAACGTACAAAGGTATACTGTTTTGGATCCTGTAATTCGAAATCGCTTAGCAAAGTGGGTTGTCTTAACAAATATTTTACATGATGTCCCCATCTAACTAAATGGGAAAATAGCGAGATGACCAATATAAGACCGCCCAAATTTTCAAAAATTGGCAGAAAGATAGAAACTAAGAGTTTTAAGTTACTTTCTTCGTAAATAGCGCAATTAAATATCTTACTTGGTGACTTCAACATGGGCATCTCCAGATGGTAATGTTTTCTTCAAAAAGAAACAGCATCCATTTTCTTAAGATGGGCTTCAAACATTGTTGATGTAGGAGCCAATTCCACTCCGTAAATTCAACATCGAAAGCCTGCAACAACAGTAAATATCGAGAGTCTGCCAAACAACCCTAAAAGACATTGTATCCTCAATACTGCAAGGCAGCTCAACTGAAACTTTGGGCGAAACTTGAGATTAAATCAAAGCCACAATTGAAAAAGTTGCATAGCAAGTAATTGGGCACAAGGCCCGATGCAGAACGAAAAAATGGTTTAACGAAGAATTCCAAGATGCGCTGGACAACGAAAACAAAGCCTACAGATGATGTACAGAGTGTAATACAAGGCCGAAAAGAAAAGTCTACGAAAATCTTGGGCAAGTAGCAAATCGAGTAATCAAACAAAAAAAGTCTAAATATTGTGGCGATGATCTGAGGGAAATTGACGAAAATATCACGAAGAATAAAATGGAACTAACGTTTATAGGGCCTTTTAAAATTTTCAGCTTCATTTTCAGTTTGGTATAAATGATTGCAATGTCGCCAGAGTAGCTAATCTATAAGCAAGCCAATACCATCTGTCCAAATAGTAACAACAAACATCATCAAGACAACAGAAAATCAAGTCATATCGTAACTGTTATATAGGGGATCAAAACTAACTCAAGATAGGAGAATTCGCACGCATGTTGATTAGCTTTGCTATCACATTCTGTTTTATCAAGCTTAAGGCAGAGAAAATTAGGAAAGGGCCGTAGCAACCAAAATTCTCAAGAGAGGCTTCCAACTCCGCGAATGATCCTCCACACAGAGAAAGAAAAAGTCATCATCTAGGACGAAAAATAAATACAGGAGTGATGGGTGTCCTAGTTCAATTAACTTAATCTTGCTAATATATAGCTCCTAAGAACAAATGCATCTTTTAGTGTTGGGAGCAGAAAGTAGTCCAAAACTGGACCAAGTTGAATTTGCCAGTGAAATGGCAGAAATATATCAAAGTATCAGGTATCGATAAGATTCAAACGATACTTATCAAAAACGTTAGTAAAACCACCAATAATACCAGCAAGAGAAACTTTGATGCTGCACAAAGTCATGAAAAAGGACCAGTCAGCTAAGCTGGACTCTTTAACTCGCCCAGATGGTGAGTTTGCTAAGTTCAAAAATGAGTCTCCGCAGACTTTACTTGACTGAAACGCAAAAATTTTTGTGCCTGTGAATAAACTTCTAGTTATTTACGGCAGTAGGAAAAGCTAGTACACAACTAGATCTGTGGTCAGCAGTAATATGGTGAGGAACACAATCATGTCCTTTGAGAATTTCAAATCACTGGTCGTGTATAGTATCCATCCAGCTATGTTAAGAGAAAGAGTTGACCACATGCAGGTAGATCTAAAGAAAATGGTTCATGCATGCCTAGCTCTAAGGTGTGTTACGTTGCCTTGACGACAAGTTAAAGCAATTTTTATACTGAAACCTGCGAAAGATTAATAGTCAGCCTAACATAGTTTAGGCTGAAATATCTGAAGAGACTTGTTGAAAAACGCGAATAAAAGTTGCTTGCAAGGAAATTGATGAAAAGTGGATAGGAAAAGTCAATGAAGCTGCACTACTAGTGTTGCGTAGATCTCTGACTACTTACACTATTTCTTGAAATTCATATGTCATTCTTCGAAAAAAGGTATTCGATACCCATCAAGAGAGATAGATGGCCGACTTCTGATGTGGCCAGATACACGCAGATCTTATTTCCAAAATCTAACCATCTCAAAAATTTGTCATCGATAAAAGTAGGTAGAATTGTCACGCCATGAGAGGCATATTGATTGGATACAACCACCCATGAGGTGGACTCTGTAGAGCATTTTCTTTGCGCAAGCACGTATCAAATTTGACTGATTCGTCTGGGATTTTGAGCGTATATTTAGGATAGCCTCTTATCTCCTATTATTGATGCTGAACTTAATTCATTGATCCGCTAATCTCTAGTAGACAGGTGGTATTAATACTATTAATACAATGGATCCCCAATTCACCATCGCACACTCTATTAGAACTTCCGAGACTAAAACTTCAACAATTTTTGTTGATTTGAACCCAAATCCACAAGTGGAGAACGTACATCATAAACAAATAGTGGACAAAACGGTGATGTCCCTGTGATTATTAATACCGCATCTATTATCATTTTTGACTATGAGTGTGACATACGCTGACTTCCAGCAGGATGTGAGAACCGTCGATGAAAGCGATCTATAGAAGAAAATATGCAGGCAGGCACTAACTGGTTAGCATATATACGCAAGAAAGACGGAGGAAGAAGATCAGGTCCAGAAATATTTTTATAATAAAGTTTCATAACAACTTTACGGAATTTCTCATTCCTTTGAATGATAAATCGCTGCAAATGATAAGTTACATTTTCGTGCCCAATGTGGGTCCATAACTATATCGGTTTCCAAAAATTTGCGATTGTTTAAGAAGTTGAGGCTCCAACTAATTTATATTACCAATAAATAAATGCTAACATGTAACTCACAAGCTGTTACAAAACAAAATCTTAGCTTACAGATTCGTTTATAATTTAATTTTAGTGTGTCCATGCTACTGTGATAAAAATTGAAGGTGATTTTTTAATTTAAAGTACGCGGGTATTTCGATACTGAGAAATCATTTTCACTTGAATTTTATAGTACTGACATCAACATCTGTGTTGAATCTCAATGCCATTATTCTTATTTGTGAAATAAATTCATTTGCGTTTGACAAGTAAAATTGAATTTGGTGATTTTTTTTTTTTGAGCAAAGAGGTTGCAGTAAATTATGTTTGTGGAGTGAATGTTCAGCTGTGATATCGTTAAAGATGTTGCAAAAGGTCTTTCGTGCTCAGGATATGTCGAAAAAAAGATTTGTTAGTGGCAAACGCAGCTCCCAGAAGGCAGGTCTCATAAATCTCAACTATCAGTAAATGTCGAGTTTCAGATGCATACATTTCAGCAGCTTCAAATACTATTTGAGAAAATGAGGAAAAGGCCTCCTGAAATTTTTATTTTAACAGAGTATTCTTTCAACTGACAGTGATAAAAACGTGGAAAATTCTCTCAAAACAATAATTCGACATTGCTGTCAATCAATTTTTCAATGCCGGAACATTTTAGTTGTCGATCGTTCGCGATATTAAACTGTTCTGCATAGTCTGTTTGATTTGAATAATTTTTGTAAGTAATCTTTTTTTGATGAATATTAGAATAATATTGCACAGAACTTTCAAATAGAGGGTATTCAGTACACACATTCCCAGATTTTCGGCGATGTATGACGAAGATATAGAAAAAGTGTAGTACAGGGTCATGTGCGCCAAAATGTTCAAGAGCAGTGATACACTAGAAGCAGCAAATGTCCTAGCGCATGACACTGACAATATATAGAAAAAATTCAATACAGTATTATATAATAAGTTCAATTCAGTACTAGTGTAGTTTTAATATTTTTCAGTTAAATTTACACCTTCAATTTTCAAGTCAAACTCACCTCTATACTTAAGATTAAACAATTTAATCTTTCTTATCTCCTTCCTCTGCATCCTTAAGCGTATGCCATTGGGCAATAGGTCGTCGCGGCGATGCTAACATGTCGGACCAGTGTCGAAGTTCCGTTCCAGAAGCATTACATCCCAGAATCACCCGTCCAATAGGCTCAGATGTACCAATACGATCGTAGTCCACAACGGTCACTACTAGTTGAATTTTCTAAATTCACAGTAAAATCCGATAGAAAGTGATTAATAATATGTCAACTGATCGTAGTGTGATTTACAAATTCCAAAGAAGAAAACATTTTTCTGTAGTTGGTTATTAGTAGGAATAGTAGTTATTTGAGTAACTGTATTGTAGCAGTGTGTACACATATCAGATATGACAACACCAAACATTGCAACATCTTCATATGCATACAGGAACGTTTCTGTTTTTTTTGTGCACAGTCCTAAAACATTTCAGTTACGGGAACAATCTAGTTATTCCGTTACTACACTAAACATATTTTACAAAATTTACATTGAATCTAAATATGAAGCACTACACATCTAAATGCAGCTAATGACAAGGCTAATACTTGGCATGCAATATAAAAGTGAGAGAGTGCAAGTTGAACAAGAGGAAATTCGTTGAGTGCAAGGAACTCCTCTATAACCAGGTGAAGGCATTTTGCGGCTTATGACTTTTTTTCCGGGTCGGGGTGCATTTTGGGCATTGTGATTCTACTACGCTACTAATTGCCTAGATATTGCTTTAGAGTTTTCGAGTGTGGGGAGGATATGTATGTTATTTTTCGGACAGTGTGTTTTTGGTTTATGTGAAAACGTATCCGATCAATTTGGAAACTTATGTGTTCTAATGAAATGCTGTGCGGGTTTTGGAGTATTTATGTATAAACGTAGGTTTGATCCCACGTAAAATACTGGTAGACGAAAATGTATAATATTCAATCCTATTGACGTCATATAATCATAGAATACAAATTGAGGTAGATTAGGTTTGCTTTGAAATTTTTTTCATACTGCCTATTGATATGATTTTGTAATAGTTGTTACTGTAAGAATACCCGATTTATAAGCTAATTAATTAAAATTATGATAAAATGGGCTCTTGTTGCACAAAGAAATTCTAAAGGTAGTTTCCTAATGTTTTTAATGTGATTTGTTGGAAATGTAGTTGCGGTGCAGAAGAATACTTTCTGAAGATTCATTAATTTTTAGACAATGGGACTCGTAAAAGTGGCATAAAAAATGTTGTGTTTTATCAATAAGAGGCGTGCTATCGCAAGAGTTTTCATCAGGTGAATTTACGCTTCCGAAATTTCTACGGAAAACATCAAGTTTTTTGTTGGCCCAACTGATGCTTGACCATGATAAACAAAAGATTTGAATTGTTGATGACTTGCTTATTATTTATAAATATTTCATTTGCAATTTTTGCTGAATGTTAGTCACGAAATCGAATTTTTTTTTGTTAATATTACCAATAATAATAACTTTCCAAACAAAAATCAATCACATTATGTCTATAAGTCGGATACTATGTTAGTAGTGTGTTTTGTTGGGTCTTTTGATTATACTCGGGTTTCGTGTCTAGGACTATCATTAGATTTTCCTGTAGGGACTTGTGTTTTTTTTTTTAATTTCAGGTTATCGGTCTTATTTTAGCTTTTGCCCTATTTGATTTTTTTTAGACTTTGAATCTTTTGGAATTTATCTATTTTAAAACAGACAAAGCCCAAATTTAGAATAGACAACAACATACGGTTTCTTTTCTACCCAATAAACTTCAAATTAATTTCGTAAACAACAGTCGACAAGTCTACTTTCAAGATTAAAATTGAAAAAGTGTTTTTGAATCAGAGGACTCTGTTGAAAAATTTCCTAAGAAATATACAGTTGATTCGGGATAATAGAATAATTCATATAAAAATATTAGAAGTCATTATTTTAAGGAATTTTTCGTTCTGAGTTAGGTCTTAATTCGTAAACGCAAATTCTGTCGAGAGATCTAAATAGAATAAAAGATAGATAGGCTGATAGGCTTAAGTAGCTTGAATCGTTTAAAATATATGTTCTAAATCTACTTATATATTTAAAAAATGCTATGATAATATTATGATTTTCAACTTTTACTTAGACTAAGTACGAAATTTAGTATTGGAAAAACGAAGCGAAGTGTGATGGATTGAATAGGTACGTATCAGTCCATCCGTCGTTGACATTTAGAAATGTTTTCCTCAAATCAGAAGACAGTGTCAAAACAATTCACCCGGGACGAAATAGAGATGACGCTGATTAAATATGTCATGAATGACCAGAAAATTGAGCCTGTTTTGTGGTAATCGCATATGCGATCTTACAGGCATTGAAAAGAGTTTTTTTCTCGATAGAACTCAATTTAATTTGCGAATCTATGTGAAGGAATATCGTAGATTTTTTATTATTTCCGATTGATCTTTTATATTCGCAGTGGTATCATATTTGTCTCCTAGGAACAGACTTAAAATACTGTTTATATTGACAGTGTGTGATTATTTGTGATTCATTTCTTTTGCATAGCTAATATGTGCATGTTTTTCGTTTGAAAATATCATATATAGAGTTACTTTGTGGTGTTACACTAGAAGATTGCTTACTTGTAACTGTGTAACAAGTACAAGCATATTAAAATTTGCGAAGTATTATGATACTTTGTACAATAGAAAAAGACATAAAGTAGGTGCATTTAAAGGGAGTTGGAAACGAAAAAAACTTATTGTCGCTGTTATTATTTCAATGAATTGAAATTGCCACATAATCAACTACTCATAAATGCCATTATATTCATACAAAGTAACAGGACAGTAAGCTTAGATTTTTTACGTTGTTTTTCTTTAGTTGAGAGAAGTGGGGGGAATAGTTTTCGGTTTTTCTCTAGTTTTTAAATTGGTTCTTTGGGAAAACAAAACAGTTAAGTGAAAGCGAATGACATAACATTCAACTAAAAACATTGATATTGAACAACCTACTTTCAAAGCATCGAACACTGAGTATGTTTCTTTTGCACACTGTGTTATTTTTGTAGTTTTATCGTACGTTTTATAATTTAATTTTGACTAAGATATTTATGTACAACAGATTGGTAATAACATAAAATCGAAAAAAAAAGCAAAACACAAAGTTGAAGCCGATTTGAAATGAATATGCATCGAATTTTGCTATAAATCGAACTTAAATATATTGCTGTGAAACAACAATTTTGCTTAATGTAAACAAGTACACAGAAATTTGACAGGCAGTACTGTGTAGGCAAGGGGTTGACAAGTTGTTTTTGGTGTTAGATGAAGCAAAGAAACCAAGATTCAATTGGGAAAATTCAAAATTTTTCGATAACTACAACGGTTTTCAATGCTAAAGCGGTACTTTTCGAGGAAATGATTGTTGGAGGTTGTGAGAACAGGTAATTCTTCTCGCTCAAAGAATTTGTTTTGGACGAAGTAATGTACTTTCGTTGAAAAGAAAATAGTGCGAAGAATTCCAAAAGATTAGATAACAGTGATATGCTACGAATATTGAAAAATCACTGAAAAAACAGCAACGTAGCCTCAAATTTAGGAAAATCAGGAAGTGGCCATGTAAAACGTATCGCTCATTTTTTCTCATGCTCATGCTCATTGCGAAGGTGCATAGTGTACCATCCGTCAGAGAAATACGAAAATTCTCAGCAATAAGGCAAGTTTAAGGCAACTAAAATAATATGTATAATTCTTGAAAACTCAGACGGAAAATAGAAAAAAGCAAGCTGGTCTATGTTTAAGAAGAAGAGATCTACGACGACCACCTTAAACGATCTACAGTGAAAGTTTAAGAAAGCGGATCCTAGCCTGTATAGAAAACGAAGGAAGACATTCTTCACACAAATTACATATTATTTTAGCTAATGTGTGTACTTTATAATAAAATTATAATCGACATAACATTGAAATGGTTATTATTTTGGGCATCTACAGTGATCAACATTGATTTACA
This sequence comes from Nemotelus nigrinus, assembly GCA_947369275.1. Lineage (NCBI taxonomy): Eukaryota > Metazoa > Arthropoda > Insecta > Diptera > Stratiomyidae > Nemotelus > Nemotelus nigrinus. Next base: position 16,205,580 of record OX376375.1, read on the forward strand.
GTGAGCTGCTTAAACCGCCCGAAACTATCACTGTCACTATTTTTCCGACTTCCGCATTGGATGCAAGAAAACCGACCAGAATGGATATTTCGAATTGAATTTCTTTGTAAGGAATTGTTTGAACATATAACGAACTTTCAGAAAAAAGGACGGTAACTTATTACACTGCCGAAAGAACTCAGCAATCTACTACCTCATAGTGTGAATTCTGAAAATAATGACTGAAGTCAACTAAAGGTTCAACTTCTTTGATCCGTCACCTTCCAATTTACAGTTTATTTTTTAGAGTTTTGGCAGCCTTTTTCAGCTTCTAGAATAACTAGAATATGACGTTAGGTGCGTTGTTCAATTTTTGTATCGTTCAGAAATTTCAGCAAACATTATCTTAAAACGTTTGTGAAGTGTTTGAAACCAAAATTCAATTACATATGCTCAGCAATGGAAGGAGCATTCTCCAATACCTGGTGCAGCGAAGGTCCAAAAAGTTGAAAACGATCTTGTTTCACAATTTAGGTGAAAAGGGAGTCATCGTCCATTATTTTTCGTAGGCTGACTCATACACTTAAGAAATACGCCTATCACCTGAAAACAATATTCGACATTTTTTTCAATGGTTTAAGCAAGAAGCAAAACGATTGTTTCACAGAAGTAATCGAACAAAAAATTAACATAATACCTCCGTTAAGCACATGAAACCAACAAAGGACACATAACACATATGTAGTGTAAACATAAACGTAAAAATATAACGATCAACACAGCAATCACGAGTGTGTACATGAAAGAAAGAAGGTTAGCTTGCATCATGTGTGTTTTGTTTTAAGGACTTGTCGGCATTGCTTTCTCTCAAGCACACACACACATACAGAAACACATAAGTAATGAACATAATATAGAGACAACATATCAAAACACAAAGTAGTGTGTAATTAACATCAGTCACATTTTTGTTTTTGCGTACGATTGCTCTAAATTTTCATTCAATTTGTTTTACTTGAAAGGTTAAAGTAGTGGTAGTAGTGGTTTTTTTTGCTTATTTTGCTGTTGTAGTTGTGTTAAAATTCATTCAGTTTAATGAATAGGATAGTATAATACATTCTCGCATACTTGTATTTGTTCAAATGGAACTTCAAATGAGAACGACTCATTGTAGTAAGGGTTGAGGGTGCATTTTTTGATACTTGTCTTCTTCTTTTTCAAACGTTTTCCATTTTGCATGATTGCAATTTTCACATATGGATCTAAAAAATACAAAAGAAAATTATAAAAACAATAACAATAAAACAAATTAAACAATCGAATTTAGTCGAATTGCGTTTTTCTTAGTTCTTTTTTAGTTAATTTTAGGGTTATTTGTTTTTCAGTTTTCTCGAAATAAAAATCGAAATCAAAACGAAAACAAAAGGACTATAGTGATTTGATATCGAAATCATAATGATGAAAATGGTTTTCGGAAATAAATTTTGTGTTGTTTGTAAAAGCTTAGAAGAGTCTGTGATATTTTCCGTTGGCAACACTCCTATGTCTATATTGGCAGGAATGTCATTGGCGAATTTGATGCATCGATGTGTTTACCATGTACACTGATCGAGAGAGCAAGTAGCGGTAAATTATGAGTTTAAAAGAAAAAATATGTTATAAAAAAAAGTAGAAAATTTGAAGAATATATAGTTGCATGCAAAATTGTTCCTGCTTTCGATTTAATTTTCTCAATTTTCGAAACAGAAACGATAGCGAAAAATAGTAGAAAGCTTAAGATATCCGAAACAGCTCGAAAGATATTCGTAAATGAAAAACTTATCTGCGCTTCTGAAAAATCTTCAAATACTCTATGAAAAAGACAAGAATCGTTTGCAAGACAGCATGCATGATGTCAATGAAAAATGAGAGGCAAAGGAGAGAGAGAGAGAGAAATAAAAAAGAATCAGTGTTACCAACAGAAAATATCCTTGAATGTATGAGAAATATTGTTAGGTATATTTCGAAAGAAGTGGAAATGAAAAATCCATTCGTTGCGGGCGATAAATATGATATAAAAGTTGATCGAACAAATATGTAGCATCTACAAATCCTGAATGACTCGAGAATGATTGCTTTCAGCCGATCGGATATGGCAAATTCTGACAAAAATTGTCAAAGTATTGTCATTCCGAAAAAAATCATTTTCGAGTCAATTCGGTCACTAATAACATTACCAGACAATCCGCCGACATCCATCTTCTTCAAGTTCTTAGCTTCCAGGATAACAACGGTCAGCTTGCCAGCGGTCGGCACGTATCGAAGGGAGAAGCATATATCACCCAGCTTGTTGTCCTGTTTATCATCGAATTGTTCGTTTTGTGATAAATTCAAACAATTGATGAAATAAAGAAAAGAATCAACATTAGATGAAATATTGCAAGAACATTTTAATCTGGCAGTTTTTTTTTTAATTCAAGTCTTATGAAATTAAAACTATTCACCGAAATAAAAAGGAAAAAGTGTTGGGGGCTTGTTAAGAGCTACCTTTAGAACGGCAATTGTAGCGATTTACTTGAAATGCGCGAAACTTGCTTTAGCCGAAGATGTGTCAAAATGACTTACGTTTTTAGTTTTTGCGAGAAATCGTTAATTGTGGTCAAATTAAATAAATTATAGTCCGATAAACGTAAAGAAAAGTCTTGTTAACACTTTTATGTCAAATATAGTTTTCGTTATAAGTTGAGTTTATAGCATATTTTACGTTTATGATGTTTTTGCTATAGACTCAGCAGCAATCAATTTAACACAAGGGTATGTTGGCTTAAAAATAATGCTACATCAATATCTTAAGGTCATATTGTGTACTTTTGCGGTTTTGGTAAAAAATACTATGAATGAAAGAAAATGATGGCTACGATTTTCAACTTTTGAATGCAACAATGAAGACTTTTTTAAATTTATGTAATCAAAAAAGTTTTACGTCTTTTTTCGTATAGTATGAGACAGCTTGGTTTGCGAAAAATTTCTAATAAGTTGATTAACATTACATCAAACCTGGAAAGGTATTTAAGCTCCTTTGTTGAAGTAAGCTGACAGGTGGACTTATGGTCTTATGGTAAAATAAAAGAGTATACATAATCACCAAATAAATCAAATGATCTATTAAAGCATTTGATTCAATTAATTGATTCAGGGTACGACTTTGATTTCACCCCATTCATAGGGCACATCTATCATTGATAAGTATTTACCAATGCATCAGTAATGTGGTGCATTATGAATTTTTGGTCTCAAGGATTGCTAGTTACGGTGGTCATTGCTACTTTTTACTATGAGATGCTAGCACTTAATTTTCAAACAAAAATGATCCTGTTGTGAAAGTACGCAACAAATGTTTCGATTTCGAAAATGTTGAAATTTCTACGGATAGTAGCCAAGAGTTGCCAGCACCAGGCACTTTTGCTGTTTTTGTATCAACAGGTACTACAATTAAATTTTCAAATAATAAGCATCTCCAATCTCTAGTACATCAGAGGACGGCAGCCACATCATTCTTTCTATCGCTATGACTTGAAAGGGAGTCATTGATTTGAAGTCACAGAGGCATCTCTATTCTTTCCACGACGTACAAGCTGTTGGCACAGATTTTAGAATTTAGGATTATCCATGACGCTGAGAGAATTTTCGGTGATCACCAAGTGGAATATCAGGCCAAATATTTACGGTCAAATAAATTCTAAAATGATAATAGCAATTTTTGAAAATCATCATCAATTCATTTAGCACCATGCTAAAATCATAATCTCAATAAAGGTCGTAAAATTAGTGGAAAAGACTTGAATGATATAGCTAACTGGTTTCCTGCGAATGCAGTTTCAACACAAGAAGATGAGTAAGCTCCTGTACTCTGTAATTTCGCACTCTACTCTGGGAACTCTACTAGTAGTTTTTGGAAAACATTGATGGGTCTACGCCCAGCAAAAGTTCATCATACTCGATATAAGCTTATCTGCTACACATCCATAATTGCGAAGAAATAACAGAGTTTAAGTCTAAGAAACTTAGAAGGATCTGAGTGCTACAGGCGATAAGCAATCTTTAGTATCACAATTTTAAGAAAGCAGGCCATCCAACAAATTTTATTTAGAAAAGGCTTCCAAATTTTGTAGCGATTTCAAATTTCACGAGGCCAATTGCCACCAGCACCAAAGAGTCACATTTAAAAGGAGTAAAAAGCTGGAATTGCCTCAATATTGACTATTCAATATTTGAGTTTTTTAATTGTTCTTAGCTTTAAACAGCCTGCACAAACAAGTGAAAATGTGTTTCAAAAAATATACTCACTTTTCTATCTGAACTAAGATTATTATAAAATTGATTTATTTTGGAAACTCAATTTTTTGTTTAAGTTAAGTGTGTTTAAGTGTGGCCATAAACTTTTTAAAGATATTCTGATCTGGCATCTCCTTGCTCTGCTAAGTCTTTATCAGCTGTTTAAAGATTCGATACTTTCAATGCTGGCTGAAAAGAGGCAATTGTATATTCAATAGCCAAGAGTGAAGTTGGACTCCAAATTAATTTTTCATACTTAAATCGACGACGTCCTAGAAAATTCATTTGCATACTGTTTCAACAGAACCTCTTCTTTGTCTCAGAAAAACAAATTATTTGGTTATCCAGCCTGTAATTCTTGACGGCGGACATTTTTTGGAATAATTGTGCCAATAAACATAAGTAGCTGCTTTGTTACTCCGCAGTAGCAAATAATGTCTCCAGGAGACCAATAAACAAAATCGGCTTTTGCACTATACCAGCAATTATGCAGAAATCAGTTATTTATTAAGACTTGTGCAAAAAGGTTATAGTGATGAGATCGAAAGATCAGTTGGATATTTATCTAAAAATTAGCCCGAAAGCACTAACGGTAGAGCTGATGAGCAAGGAGCAGGCAATGAAATTTTCAAAGTTGTCAGCTTTACTAAGTTGCATTTAGAGCAAGGTTTTTCATTTTAAAACTTTTGAAAACTATAAACTTACGCTTTAAATCGTCTAAAATAGAAATAAGGAATGGAATAAACAGAAAAGTAAGATTAATCTATGTACCTCAACCTTTAGATATCAAATATAACACTTTGGTTACAGTCTTTTCTAAAAACTTAAATTCACTACAGGATGATGCTTCATTAAACACTCTTTTATCTCGAGTCTGAAATTTTAGCCATCATTAAAAAATTCATGTCTTATTAAATTTCGATTAGCCAACACTTCATGGGTTCCATTTCGTATTGTTTCGTATTCGAAAATATCTAAAACATAAAATTACGTTTGCAATTTAAACATAAGCATTTCAATTTTTCAATTTCAATATTCTAGTACGCTTCACTACTTTCGTTTAGTTCTGCACTCAATCATAATATCAACATCGAATCAACGTTTTTTTATTTCAAAAAGTACAATCAAAAATCATCGTTATACCTATGTAATATATATATAGACAACAAATCAGATACACGATAATCAAAGGAAAAACTGAACTTAAACAAAAACAACAAAACAAGGATTTTATAATATTTAGTTTCAAACACAAAATCGTACGTATACAGCATTAAACACAGTATTGATTTAATGATTTTAGAGCTTCGATTTTATTCAATATAATCACCATCACAAAGTACTATGAGTTTATTTGTAGGGTAGGGTAGAGCAGGGTGAGTAACAGACGTACTGGCATCGAAAGACTTTTACATACACTGAAAGTTGAACGATAACACAAATTCAAAAAAAAAACAGAAAACAAGTATTAAATTATCAAAACAGATAATCATTATCAGAAATTGTTGATAATCATTTTCTGGCAGATAAAGTTAGATGCTTGACAACTAGCTTTCAGTTTGTTTCAAACGACTTGCACTTGAAAATGAAGAGGAAGTAAGAAAATAATCATGGCAAAAAATCGAGAAATTAGGAAAATAATATCTTAGCTGACGTACACACTTATATATTAAGCAATGTTTTCTAAGGGGCTGTAGATTAATCTAATAGTTTTGTGTTTTCAAACATTTCGTTAAGAAATTCATACGTTTAGTTGCTTTTTTCGGATCTAATTTACACAAATTATAGATTTTCTCTTGTGGAATTGGAAACAGTTATACTAAATTCGTTTTGTACACAAATAGGAAATCAAAGGAAATGAAATTACACAAAATAAAAGCTAATGTGTTTTACTTGATATCTACTTATTATATGATGTTTAAATGTGTTTGCAGACAACCTCCGTTGTCCTTCTTGAACCTTTCCAACTTGGACCAAATAAGTCAGCAGGTTGGTGTTAAATTGTGTGCATTTTTTTATTTGGCATTTACCGTAAATTATATGCTGTGTTTGTTTCGTTTCATCTTAAAATCTGTGTAAATGCATTTTGTGGACTGAGTATGTTGGACTAGTACTTAAAATTCGTTGTTGTTGGTTACACCCAGCTCAAACCAGCTTTCTACGATTTTTTTGGAATTCGATTTACATTTCATGGTTTTGTTCCTCATACAGATTTATGTTTTGGTACAGTTTATCTAAGAAAATTACTAAAATGTCATGTAACAAATGTGTGTGCGAGTGTGAATGTTAAGGAAAGATTGAGCTGTGAGGAATGTGGATGAGAAAGAAGTGTTGTGTAGTGTACATGAATTTTGAATATTGGAGAAAGAATTGTTGGCTTTTTTCACATAAAATGGGTCGTAAAAGATTTTGAAATGAATTTGCAAAATTTTTTCTTATCAAATTCCACTCAACTTTGATTTAAGAAGTAATCAATGGTGTAGTTGAAATATTCAAAATTGTTCAAATATTGTTCAGATACATGACGATGAATTTGGAGTAAGAGGTTTAAGCACTGTCACCCGATGTACTTTACTACTAAAAAAGAATTTTTGACGGAGGGACGCACGCATTTTACAACGAAGTCTCCTATCACCGCTTTGTCTCGGGCGTCACTTTGCCGCGGTGGAAGGACTTTTGCTTCACAAGATGAAAAGAGTACATGATATCACTGTAGGACTGAGTCTGGAAACCCAATAGTGCTGGGCTCGCTTAGTATGAGAGAGGCTTGGATTCTGTAGGCCCCAGTCTCATGTCTGATTGCAATGGAGGGCCCTGGTAACACTAGAAGGAAAATATGCTTTCTGCCACTGCAACGGACTTTCACACTACAGCCGACAACTTCGAATATTGCTAACCAGGCGGTCGCCGGAAGAATAGATTCGGGCTTTCCAGGAAACTGGATGCCGGAAAGTGGAGCCTTAGAGCATACCAAGAGAAACCAAAAAAGGTTAGCTGGTGATGCCGATGCTGTCGGCTTGAGGCACAAATATTTCACATGGATAGCTGGTAAAGCTCTTAAACGAAAGTAGAAGATTCAAAGATGTTGGTAAAAAGCAAAAAGGAACCGGCTATACCGGAGAACTCCCTGCCTGCCAATCATGCAGCGAAGATGGTTATTATGAACATTTTGAATATTGATAAAACTGCAAAGTATTCTCCTACATTGTACTTTGAGAGGAGCTGTGGGTTCATGGTAGCAATATTTATGGACTCAATTCTGCCAAAAGAACAAAAGTATTTTATGACGAAAGGTCAACAAACCGAGGAATTGTTCTCTGGGTTCAAATCCATTATGCTCAAACAGCTTTGAAGCAGGAACCTTTCAGCAGTCACTGTGCAGTACCAGGATAATTATGAGCTGAAACGTGTGATAATCGCATCAGCTTAGCTTCCTTTTGACTTCCTACTACACCGCCAATAAAAGGACTGAATGACTTACGCTGAGTTGGAGAGACTAAAACTGCTGGTGGGCTTCGATGCTAACTCGCAGTAGGCACACCAACTAGAACAGCAACATATGTAATGCCGGACGAAAAAGACGCTTTGGTTTTATATCTTCTGTGGAACTAGTAACTTAAACACTGCAAATTCTTCGAACTTTTTTTGCCTTTTATAGAAGAATGGTTATTGTTATAACAATATGTTTACCGGGAATAGTTGGATCAATAGCTGGATGGTGCATATCGGTTGAGTTTTCCATTTCTGATGACCGGTACTTGATATTCCCTTTAGTTTCGTATAAGACACCCGTTATTGAGTAATAAAACCCAAGAAACACTGATTGGGCTTATTTCAAACGACTTCTTGCAACCAAAGCGTGTCCACGTAGTAGGATGAATTCGACGCTATCAATAGAGCCCCAGTTGAGCACTCTGAATGAAGATCAGCAAGAGCAGATGCAGCAACAGTGTTCCTTGGAAACACCGGGAACTAAAAAAAAACTCCGGACAGATGCCAGAAAACTCGTCAATCGAGTTTGTAAGAGCGGTTCAGAAGATGACTGGATCGTCCTCAGAATTGCACGAAAAACAAATGTATACTTAATGACGAGCTCTTGAACGAAAAATTTCTAATCGCGAGAGGAAGTGAAAATAGCGAGAAAGACCTTGAGGCTGTGCAAAGTCCTAGAAAAGGACCAACCTAGACTTTCTAAATTATCCAGGTAGTGATATTAAATTATCCAGGTTGTGATTTTGAAACGCAGGAGGCTTTGTAGCTTCAAGGTTCAATTTAAGATTGAAATTGATAAGCCGTTTTTAATTCTGACCAAATTTTCTTCTTTTCGTGTCATTAGAAAATGCTGGTACACAACTAGATCTGTAGTCCCCAGCGAAAAGGTCATAGACTCAATCATACCCTGTCTGAACTACAAATCATGGGATCTGGATCGTACCTATACGGCTGTGCGAAGGGAAGGGTTGCCAATTGGCTACCTGGAGATAGGCTTAAAGGAAATCTTCTGGGCATGTCGATCCTATGACTCCCCCGTGACAGGTTAAAGTTGTTTTTATAACAAAGTCTTGAAGAGGTGACTATTTTGATTCAAAGAAATTTAGACCGATCAGGCTTTAGTAGTTTATGCTGAAATGTCTAGAGAGATTTGTTGAAAGACACACACGTAGCAGAGTGCTTAATTTGAGTCCTTTTAATGAAGAGCCACATGCTTAACGTAAATCATGCAAGGCAGCCCTTCATGTCTTCAGACGTGAAAGATATGGAATAATCCGTTTAGAAAGTAGTTACTGGGAGCGTCTAGATTCCCGAGATGATGTAAATTGACAGCTCAAAGACAGATTTAGTGTTTGCAGGTGGGGCTAGGGCAATGGATGAAAGGTAGAAGGGAAAGCGTGTCGTTTTTTTGCTGTGATATTTAAATTGCGCTACTGGTGCTATGTAGACCTCTTACTACCTGAAAAATTGCTCAAAAATGCAAATCAAAATTTGAGTTCTCTGGCCAGAGTCAAAATTGGCTTTATATACTCGTATGTGACGAATAAGTATTGCACAGGATATTTGTCCATCGTGTTCAGAAGAGGCTGACTCTCCGAAAAAAATCATTTGCGTATGCCTGGCGTACCAATGATCTGGTTTAGATGTTGCGCATATGAAGAAAATAGCTTAGTGTCCTTTACCATTAAACTTGGACTTCATTAATATAACCAGAAAAACTCGGAATGCCATGCATCTCTTAGGGTAATGTCTAGACATTCCGCAGCACAATTAATTTGGGTACCTGGAGACCAATGAACTGGCAAGGTTTGATACCTTGCTACCGGAGGTTTCATGCCCCTTCTCTATTGTAACATCGATGCTACCAGTCAAATCAGCCATCAAGTCTTGGACTGATGAATAAACCTGTGCGTTAGCAAGAGTTTCCTGGGTCTCCATCGATGAGTGTTGTAGCAGCCAGCTATTAGGCTTCACCCGTAGTGTTTTGCATTGTGCTGTGGGTGTTCTCAAGGATCACTTTCTCATTGGACGGCACGCACAGAGAATGGACGCAGGGTTCAACGATTTTTGTCGGAGCTGTGGTATCTCATGTGCCACTATTAGCGTTTGTGGAGGAGAATAGTAGCAGTACTTGGTGCATCCTTGCTCTTAAATCTGAATGAATTGAGTGCGATTTATCAAAGAAAGCAGATGGTTTTTTGATTTTAATGAATAGTGGAGAGACAATCACCGAGACATCACAACGAACCTCTTTTGTGCGATTGACAACCACTTCAACCTATCTACCTGAACGGTGAAAAAGTGGTAGTCATATAGAGGCAAAAGTCTTTTGAAGGCTCTGATGAGTTTGGCCATTTCAGGTATTGTTTAAACCATTGGATTCAGGTATTGTTTAAACCATTTTTAGACCTGACTGTTCTAGCGATGAGCGACTTCTTTTTAGCAACAAGTGCAGGAACATAACTCATCTTTAAGAGCCAAGTCCATAAGGCAGAGCCTAGCCGCATTGTTGATCCGGTTAGTCTCAGAATCACTTGCATAGGTTCTTTCTAAGCCACTGAACAAAGGCAATTTCAAATTCATAAAATTTTTATCGAATATAGCATGAGTTTCTATGAGCTGATATTTTTTCGAAGGAACATTAAATTGCTGATCGTAAGTCATGAGTTGTTGATCAATTTAAAACGGGCGTGAAGAATAGTGTTATTATGATGAGCTGGTCTCGATGAAATAGTGTTTCAGTATGTTTTAATTTTATATAGATTGAGACTAAAATCAATGTATTCTGATTACAACTAAGTAGAACTACAGAGTTTACCTTGATATGACGTTATTCAATTTTAATTTTTGAAAACCTAAAACTTTAACTTGTATGAAAATCAACTGAAAATTTACTCGAAAGCGAGGATATGAAATACATGAAACTAATTTTACTTCTACAATCACAGCCTCGAAGCTCTAAATTAATACAAACATTATTAAGGTGCTGGGCATACATATTACAATATACAAATATTTTAAAACTAAATATAAATCGACATCAAGAAGCAACAAACAAAGACTATCTACAGCATTTCAATTAATTTACCTTCGAACACAACAAACCACAAGACAAATACATTACATATTACTCAAAACATCATTCGAAACGTATTCATGCTGGCGAAGCGAACTGAAATATATCTTACACGTACATATAAATGTATACGAATACTTTAGGTTATGGATAATATCCCCCATGATGGAAAAATTTCAATTTCGAAATAATGTCGAAACGTTTCGTCGATGAAAATCGAATTGAGGCGAATCGATCTTTTGGTCAGAAACAAAATATATGCATAAATTTCATTCTATTTACATATATTTATACCAAAGATAGATTTAGTTCTTTTACTTCCAATAAACTCGATTTTCTCGATAGATATTTTCAATTTAATTTCAATGTGATGATCCCCAAATGAAAAATATTTTGAAACAAGAATTAAAACTCATTTTCCAATCGTATAACTCGGAAAAATCAATATCGAATAATTATTGTAAATTTACATCAAATTTTCACGAAACTTAACCGAATGATGATCAAACAATAACAAAAAACAAAACACATTAAAAAATCAGTTCAATAAATACGTTCATTTCAATAGATATATGATATAAAGAAATTTGAAAGATACTTACGTGAATGAGATTTGCAATACAGATTGATTATTTTTTTTGAGTTTCGATTTTGCGTTTGATCGATTATTGCGTAATTTATATATGTTTTTTGGTGATTTGATAAAGATTATTTCAATTGATTTGAAGCGAAGCATGCAAATTTCGTAAATTGTAATTGGTTGAAATTTGTTTGGTTTTCATTAACAATTGGTTCATTAAATTCGTTAAATTCAATTTACAAACATGACGAATTGGACGATTTTTCATTTTGTTTTCGTTTTTTTATTGCAATTTTTTCCGATTGATGATTGCATTTCAATAGTTTTTATGTTCGGTAAATTTTATTTTTTGAATTTCGTTTTATCAATTTTGTATAATTTTTTTTTTGTTTGATTTTGAAGACACAACCATTCACAGGCGTAAGCACAGCAGAGTAAAATATGAGGAAAAAAGAGAAAAATAATGTTAAGTCAATAAAATGTTCATATTTTTGGATGTGTTTGTTCTTTGGTTTTGTTGAAATTGAAAATGATAAAATATGGTAAAAAGATGTAATTTAAGGTTTCGATTGATTGAAAAATAATGTTTCTTGGTGTGTTTTCGATAACGTTTCAGGGTCGTAAATGCTTGCTCATTTGTAAACTGTAGTGACGAATTTTCTATAAAAACAGTGCGTTTTGATTATAGTTGATTATTTTGTTTTGCATCTCGGTTGGATGAAAACCAATTTCTGCTTTTGTGTCTGTTGCAAATTTTTCTCGACCCGCTTTTTGAATTGATTTCGTAGAAGCTTGAACTGCCACCACAATAACCGCCATTTTCGAGCAACAGTATAATCGTCGTTTATTATCAAATGCAATATAATAAATAATAGTTTTTTGGGGTATATAAATGCCAGTGAAATAATCAAGTGATAACGAAAACAGAAGCCTGGCAATCGAAAGGGAAATCGTAGAGCCCAGATGGCAAAAAACAGCGGTTCCAGTATATGGGGGTTAACGGTCAGCTAACATTTTCAAAAAATATGAAGTTAAAGACCTGCAATATAAACGCACTGTTTCTATATCTGGCTTAATATTGCATGCAAATCTCGTGGATAAATGCGATAAAATTGAACTTGTAGAAGTTTTGAAAATCAGGCATGTATTTCAAAATGCTAGTAAATATTCTGAAATTTTTGAAATTTACATGCAATACCGTTCTTTCAATATAAATTGTGTATGTATATGTTAATATTAAATATCGAAAAAAATTCTAGGTTTACTAAAAATATTTTGGTTTTTGAATGTTTACCTATCAGTTCGAATATTAACGTGAATAACGGACACATTAGTAGTTATAAAAAGTTTTATGTAAAAACTATAATTAAATATTTTCAAAGCCTAATAACATTCGCCACTTAGGACTGCTGTAAATTTTTTCTCGAAATGTTCATTGTAATTTTCAGTGACTGAAATATCTCGAAAAATATAAACAAACTAAAATACAATAGTTTTCAATGTTGATGAAAATATTTTTATTATTTACTAAGTATTATCTGAAAGTCGTTAAGATATTTGGGGCGATAAAGAGAGAAGAAAAATTGTAAATGCATTCCGGAAAGATTTAAGAAAATACAAAGTTTAGCGAAATCAACTGTTATATGGTCAAATAAATTTAATTAATCTTTTTGTATGCATAATGTAGGTAAAGATAATGTAATCAAGATTACTGGTCGGAAAATTGAACGGTATCACGAAGAAAAATATACATACATATATTCTTCATTACTGAATGGAAATCGAAAATAGTTTTCATATTATATTGGCAAGATAGATGAAATCAAAAGTAAATAGTTTTTTATGCTAAGCTAAGTTCAGTAAAACAATTGAAGAGTGGTAAGTTTGAAAACTAACTTTCTGGTCACAGGAGAAGATTGAACGAAAAGAAATTCTGTGAATTAGAGAAATGTGTAAATGAATTTGATTTTTTTGAATTGTAGTTAATTACCGTCTGCTTTGAATATCTGTTAATCATTAAACGTTGTGAATTTAAACTAACTTTATCTGTGTTTAATAAGTGAATTTTCATTGATTTGAATTTTTTCAAAATTGATATAACTAGCCTTTTGAACTGGGTGTGAATTATGTAGTAGTATGAATCCTATTCGTTTTGCTTACTATCACAGATTTACGAAAATTTGTCTTTTCTGTATAAATATTATATACATTTCCATAATATGCAATCCTCACTTCTTTTATAGAAGATACATGATTTATCAAAGATAAGAAATGTGTATAGTGAACCCTGTTGAAAATAAATATTTACGCAAAACGAAAATCGAAATAAACTCACATTTGAAATGTAAATATATCTTCAAAAACATTTCAGATTTAAGAAGCTTCAAAATGAATATCTGTGTTCCTAAAATTCATTTTGTTTCCATCGAAATTAAAAAATAAGAGAATTTTCACGTAAAAATCATTTCAGATTTTGAAAATATTACAGTTCGGTCATACCTGACCGCCTTCTCCTTCGACACTTTGTAGCTCACGCCACTCTTCAATTGTCTGGGCCAGATCAACAGTACACAGTGGCACTTTGACTTCACCGATCTGATCGTGCTTCGAGAAACGATCAAAGTCAAATATAGCAAATACTAGAGTTTTATTCATGGCATCTGCATATGGTAAGCTCTGAAAGTTGAGAAAATATTTATATTATTATGTTTTTCTGAAAAGAAACTAACATCGATTCAAGTTTTTAGCATAATCTAGAAATACTGAGATTAGTTTTTGTTAAGTGATCGAAATGCCAATTTCAATGATTTCAATTTTGCAAATTTGTCAGTCGTTCATCTTACCTTGAAGGTGAAAGTTTCGTTAAAAACGGGATTCAATGTTTTACGATGGACTTTCGTTTCGAATTTCTTCTTTTTATCTGGAAGCAAATAGACTTTAACATAAGGATCGGATGTGCCACCCATATCAAGGGCTGGAAGTTCTTCGGCTTGTAATACAGTAACCGCTAAACTGTTTGAGTTGAAATCATATTCCAACTGCAAAAATAAAAAAAAAAATATTGAGTTGTTGTTGTTGTGAAAAGTATTTTTCCCTAAAAATACGAAATTGCAATCTGCATTAATATAATATAATGATCTTAATTATAATTCCGAAAAAAGGGGTATCGACTTTAATCCAGAATCGATGCGCTATATTTGTGGTAAATCTTTTACAGTACATTCTTTTTATGAAACTAATTGCTGGTAAAGCAGTGTTGAAGTTAAAGAGTGCCTTAATATCATAATAATGGTTTATTACCTTTGCAAAGATCAATCCATCTTGTTGTATACTGTATACTTCTTCGCATAATTCCCCAGGTATCCCTGTAAGCGTTTTGGTTTTTTTTTAAATAATTATTAATTTTACAATAACAAATTACCCGTTTTTTTTTATTAGGGAAAATCAGGTTTTTGGCTTCCAAGAGCTCCGAAAAAAAAATCGAAAAAGAAAAAAATCCTCCTAGAGTTACCTTGAGAAACATCTCATTTAGCAAGTACATTTTTTTTTGTTTCAGATGATTTTGTTGTGAGTTATGATGAACACCGCAAAACAACTTTTTTTTAAGCCGCCAGAGATTCACTGCCACTCGCTTGATAAAATCGATCTTTTTTAAAATCGATCCTTAGGATCCTTTCTGAGTCCCAAAAAACCGTCGCCATGGCTCTTTCTTTTGGCTTCCATGTATAGAGGCTTGTTTGGACTCAAGCTCATAATGACGAATCCAAGTTTCAATTCTAGTAATGATTTAACTCAATAATCCATCCTCGTCTTCAATGTAGAGGTCCTAAAACGCGCTGTTGTTTTTTGAGAAATGCATGAGCGTTCTCGACACCCACATTGCGTTGACCTTAGTTAAAACAAATATTTCAAATGATTGTATTTGATACTCCAACCATTTCTGTGAGCTATTTTTTCTATAGTTTCTAGTGCAAGTTTTTTTTTTTGACTTATTAAACAATCTCTGGAATGATCTATTCAACTGGCCGTCCCGACAGTGAGTCGTCTTCATGAAACTCATTTTCATGTTTAAAAAGACTGTGCCACTTGTAAATCATGGTTTTGCCTGGACAAAAGACCCCGTAAACGGATATCATTTCTTCCATTATGATTTGAGCCGACTTTGCTTCTTTAGTGAGGTTATGCACTCAATTTTCTCCGTCCGTTCTCCGTTTTTTGTTTATACTTATAACGAGTTTTCTAACTCAAGACGTTTTAATACACTACTCCCGTTAATGATCTACTTACAAGTTCCGCGAACTTCTTGACCCACCCTCGCATATCTATTTTTGATTTTCGTATTTATTTGCACTACGATTTCTAGAAATATTCCGAGATGGACAAATGCGCAAATTGTGCCATCAATTTTCTGCAAATGTGTAGAGTAGAATGGTTCGCAAATCCGGAGCTAAGAATTGAAAATGTAAAGCCATATCGGCGTATCTTTCGAATTTAAGGACACCTTGGAATATATTTTCCAATTTTGTTTTCGAGACGTTGAAGTAAAAGTAATTAAGCTTAGAAGCATCTCTTATAAAAATAAATCGTACCGTTAACTTTGTGAGTACCAAAAAGGAAAGATTTACTTAGCTTGTGTTAAATAATGATTGCTCATTGGTGGTCGTAAAAGTTAATTATGACAAATTTAGATCATTGTCGAGCGTAGTTTCCCGCAGTTTGCACATTCCGTTTTTTGAAATGTCTTGTTTGCAATGATTTTTCATATGTGAAAAATTTGAACGATATTTGTTTAAAAATATTTCCTGAGTTTAAGCATCTCTTGAATTTTAGCATCTCTTCAGCCTTTTTAACATAATAAAAAAATAGAGACAATAGCTATAAGAAAATTAGCTGCAAATAACTGCAATGTTCACGTAAAACTGCTCATATACACCATACCTTAATAGATCAAAAATCAGATGCACGCCACTTCTTGATTAACTTAAATGAGGTCTTCCACACTAATAACAATGAGGAATCACTGTAAGGTGATTTTTGTTTTCCAAGGTTTTGAAAATTAATATTGGAGGACAAAGTATAATTCATATTTATTTTCATCAGAACAGCACACGCTTAAAATTCAGCAACGATTCACTCAAAACTCATATCTTCTGTAATCAGTTCAGCAGTTTCTATCTGCGTGTACTGTTGCATGAAATTGTAATCTATGAAGTTCTTTGACGTTTGTGTACCATGAAAGTGTTTGCGTTTTAGAAACTTTCAAACTACGAAAATTATTTTCGCAAACTTATTCAAACAAAACGCATGCATGAAAAAGCCGATACTCATTTGCGTTGTCTGCTCACATGCATCGAAGCAGAAATATATTTTGTAAAGTATTTGCAAATGACTTTTGGGTCTGAACCTTATGTAGTTATACCTTTAAGATTCTCCAAAATGATTAAATGGAATCTCTCATCATTGATGTTGAAACATAAGCAAAGGAATTTTGTTGATAAGAAATCTTTGTAAGTTTACAATTTCCAAATTGTTCTCGCAACCAAAAATGATTTCTGACAAATTTCCATTGATACGATGAAGAGAAATACTTAAGTTTGACAAACTAAAATGGAATACATTTCTTCGACAAAACCAGGTGTAAAGACATGCAACTGTAGTCAAATAAATGCGAATTATTTATTCGATTCGGTATCAAAATATTACCTTGTACTGTAGTTTTCCTAGTTTCTGTTCACTTTGTTTACTTTCACCTTCGTCAGGCTCTTCAGCATTCTCCGTCAATTCTTCCATATCGGGTTGTACCTACGATCAGAAAAAAACACGATCACCACCTAGCTGAGCTACAAGGCTTTGAATTTTCATAAATTTTGTATTTATATTCGAGAAATGAGTGAAAAAGATTGAAATGATTGAAATGATACAAAATTCATGAAATTCATCCCCCATACTAACTTTCTCTTTATAAGCCGATCCAAGTAACTGTACCGATTTCAAATCAACTCCTTTCATTCCTTTCTTGCCATCTTTCGATCGTCGTTTCCGACAACATCGACGTATACAGAAGAAACAGATGCCCAGAATGACAAGTGATACAGCAATTATAATCGCAACTAGGCCCCATGTCGGTATGCCCATTTTGTGTGCTACATCTTCGGTTATCTCAACGGCTTTCTCACCCATCGTTTCCGTTTTACTCGGAACGGTTGTGCCTACTTGATTTTCTGTAAAAGTTAATATCGAACGAAAAACGAAAAAATAAAAACAGATGTCAATATGTATATTATGTATAATAATTTTCGCTTAATTTTAAGCCTTGGTTTGGATTTCGGATTTAATTTGATGAGTTCAAGTATCCTTACCTAGCAGTGTTTCCGTTGTTGTAGTTTTATGATGTTTATGGCCGAATATGTGTTTTTGAGGTTCTGTTGTGCTTTCATCTTCGGCCGGTGATAGTGTTGACGTGATAATGGGCGCAGCCGTCGCTTCGGCTTCGCGCTTCCAAAGCCGAACATTCGGCGCCATCTTCGATCTGAAATCAAAAGAAGATGAACGTTAGGAGATTATCTTTACATATCAAGCTAAAAAATTGCTTGGTAAAGTAAGCATCTAAATAGCACGTCTGCTGAAATAAGTATCATTTTTAGACATAAAAAAAATATAAAAATACAAGTTTAAGGACAATTATTTTGTTGCATATGTACAACTAAGGAGTTAAAAAATGGGAAATCAGAAACTTTATGGCCTAAGGGCTAGTTCCATACTTAGTTTGCTACCATTAATAACTCGTTATATAGCAAAATGTTTTGTACGGTGAATTTATACCTATATCTTACCAACGATCTACAAACAACAAATTAATATGATCAAATGCCCACAATGGGCGCCAAAATGCTTAAACCATTTCATGTGAATAATTGCAAGATATTTGGTATGCAGTACATTGGCCCAGTGAAAGTTTAGAATTTAATATGATTTTCAACATATTTTGTATTCGACTATATATTTGAGCAGTGTTTATATTTTTTGTAAAGGAAATGCAATTAACATAAAAATATGGTTTTCCAGATAATATTCGTTATTTTCAGAGAAATTCATTTGTTATTAGGATTAGATTAAAAGAAATGCTTATGAGGTTGACTTTTTATACATCAGGAAATTAGGCTGGAACTGCAAAAATGAGTAACAGCACTGGCTTTTAAACAAAAGTGCTTTGATTTCGTTTCAAATAATTTCCGTTGAAAGGAACAAACCTTTCTGTATTGTATGATGCAAACTTTTTAATTTTACTTTCAGTCAATCAAATTACTTCAATAATAATAACGCCTGAAATTTTTATGAAAAACAATCAGACTGTCGAAAGCAACTACATGTTTGAGTACTATGGAAATTCATGAATTCATGCATATTTGATGTGCAGAATAACGTGAAAATCTCGCTTGTCAGTCACAAAAGTGACAATGGTAAATTACAGAGAATATTTTGGAATTAGTAATTAGCATTTTTATGAAAAATTTCGATCTGCTGAAGCAGTAAACTGACAAATTTTTCGCTGATGGTAAAATGAAATTTATGAATAAGAACATCTCAAACGATTTACTGGCTTTAGATTCAAAATCACACATATCCATTATGGTTTATGCATCATGCGATTCCTGCAAAATGTATGAATTTCTCATTTGCATTTAAAATACATTTATAATGCGCGGATGAATGTAGAAATAAATGGATTTCAACACTGGGTCAAATATTGAGTGCTTTTAACAAGGGATATTAAATAAAATCAATTTGAATCACAAAAAAACGTCATTTTTATTCGAATTCAGTTCATTCTTAAAATCAGCGTAAGGTGTTTAGTTTTACAAGCAAAAAAATGTGTTTATGGTCTTCAAATTGAATACTTTTTTAAATTCAATACTTAATGGTTGAACTAAATACGCTGAAGTAGTAATACGCTTATCGAGTTGTTTTCAATAGCTTTCAAAATATGGACAGATTACCTATATTTGATTATGGTAGTTAAAATCATGAAACAGAAAATCAAAAGTGATTTTTTGATGGAAAGTTTTGGAAGAGGTTTTTTTAATTTTAAAAAATTTATGAATCTATCCATTTCGATTATTTAAATGAGTTTATACTGGGAATAACAACTCAGGCAAGTATAAGTGTCCACTTGTTTTAACAACTCTTGTAATGACTAATTACTGGAGAAATAGAGAGCATCAAGATGAATTAGGTTTACATAATAAAAAAACCTACCGCGCGATATAAATTGAATTACGAATTTCATCACAATGTTTCAATTATTAAAATCGTTATCAAAGAAAAATATATTTTATTCAATCAAAATTACTCCAACACATTACCTTACAATAAATTACGGATTAATTCTTCACAAAACAACTAATTACGAAATCGCCCTGAAATGAATTGAATCAATTTAAGAATTTCATGATTTCTCTCTTCCTTGTATAACGCATTGCTTATACTGAGCACGTGGACGAGATTGTTGTTCGAGTTTAGGCTTGATTATATTAATGCAGAACAGAAGATGGCACGTTTCTTGTATCCAACAAAGACACCACATGTATGCATACATGTCGGATTCACTTTCTTTATGCTCAGTAATTTGATCAGGAAATAAATGGCATGTGATAAAATAATTACGGTTGGATTGTTATGCGGAGAAATGTGGCTCGAAAAGTAATTAAAAAAACTGTTGCTGGTGCTTTAGTATGATTTTGATTGATCCCAATCTCACCAAACTATTGTTTATTAGAATTTTTCAAACCTCTCTTATATGCTTCGAAAGTTCTAAAAAAATAATAATTAAAATTTTTAACTGAGTGCATAACAAGTTTGCATATTGTGAACAGATGCTATCAAATAGAATCCATTAAGGTTTTCACATGATGCTCAAACAACCTTTGAAAAATGGTTGGTGAGTTGCCATTGACACATGTACAGAAAACTTTTTAGACGCAACCGGACTGCTCAGCGTTGGAAACGCAATCATGTATTTTGGTTTAATTTGTGTCAAAAACATTTTAAGTTCGAATGAAAACATGCTGAGCCTGGTGAACGTATGCTTCGTTCATTTATTATTTAATTTGTTTCTGGATTCGGAGAGGTTTTATTGCAGGAAACTTTCACTTTGTTGTGGAACACGACTTGACCGAGCTGTTTTCAATACAATAATTTGTTGAAGGTCAGGCTCTGATATGCTTCACGTGCCGAGCCCGTTAGCTAGTCAGCTAGGTGTGGGTTTTGGGACGGACGCATATAAGTAAAACCTAAATAAGGATAGCACTTGTTTATTTATGATTTAAATGTAAGAAATGGAATGCATTGAACTTAATCAATTCAATTGAAACCAATTACAGCAAATATGGAAAAATACAACCAAATAATTACTACCATAGTAAATAATAAAACGAAATATTATTTGCTTCAGTTAAAATTAGTCCTTTAAATAAAATAAAATAAAAGTTCAAAAGAGAAATTCGTGAACGAAGCTCTTTACCGGCTTCAACCCTTAGACCCGTACAAGGATTGTCGTAGGATTACTTTACTTTACTATACTGGTGGATAAACTTTCCGCAACTTTGAAATATCGAATGAAAATAATTGAGTAATGATTCAAAGGGCGCAACATGTCAAAATTTGGTGAAATTTGAACTACATATATTAGAAATTTATTAAATTTTAATTTATTAATATAATATTAAAATAATCATCTACAACAACATGCGTTAGTGAAATAAGCATCCACTAATCATTAAAAATGACAAGCACTAATCATCTACAAAGGAAAGCAAAAAAGTCTATGGTATATTAATTAACGTATCCTACCACTTTCGCTTTAGCCCCGCCTTAAAAAAACTGGATTTGAGTTGACTTGACTCGCGTAATCTAAAAACGCATGGACTGATGCCTAAAATACCCTGAAAACCACTACGTCCAGGTACCTAAAGTGTCGACACTTCTCTAAAGGCGCATTTAGACTCCCCCCGAGATATGATAAGTTTTTCCGAGCAAAAGAATGTGAATGGTTTTTTCGCCGGCACCTACCGGTTTGATGAGGGTTTTTGAGTATTTTTGAGGGTCTCGTCCTACCTTGAGGCTGCTCGATATGATTATATCGACTCAAAGGGATTTGAAAAAAGGTCTGGTGCTGGCTCTGTTATTATTTACAAATCAATTTGGTTTGCCTACGAAATTCTGGACAAGATACATCACACGAAGCATACTGTTCGAATATTTGTAAACAAATTTCTGAGCAGACACCCTTAAAGTCTTCTCAATGCGGATAGGACGAGTTTTACGGCGTACAGAGATAAAAAAAGGTCTATCGCTTAAATAAACGGTTTTTGAAAGAAGCCTTTGAATACTCGTCGAATCGTTTGCCATATGTGAAATCGGAGCATAAAGGCATAATTACACTCTCCTCGAACGTTTCATCGAGCAACTTGTAAAATTATTTCCCGCCATGTTTTGGCATGTGAAAAAACAGGGAATACTAAACGAGACAACCATTTACACCCTCAGCTCGCCTGCATTTGCAAGATATGTACGACATTCAGCAACGGGACAATACAAGCAACAGCAGGGAATTTAAAAGACACTTGGTTATCTTTGAAAATACCAATATTGACTTCGAATATTCGATTACACAGAAACCAGTCCATTGCTTGAAAAATAGTCGACACTTCAGCTTGAAAAACACTACAATGGTCTGGTAGGCAACAGCGTAGCAAAATAAATATGTATCCAAAATTAATATGAAATGTGTTCTCTTCTCAGCTCATAAAACAAACTAGTGAAGAAATCAACAAAAGTTTACTTTAATACTTATAACTTTATAAGGGATTGACACACAAAACGTATTTCATAAATATGTCCAAATCATACGAATTGTAATGAAAGCTTTCAAAACAGCTTTTATGATTTTATGTCTGTCTTTTTAAAATTTATGACTTTGTTTTTTATGGCTAATTCGTTTCATGGCATCCGACCAAATTCGCTTTAGAGGCGTACTCGTATACAACCAATAACAGTGACATAGAAAGTCCATTTGTCGTATAATGGAGGTCATAGCTTTGAAATACGTATTCAGATACTTATCTTGAAGTGAACCGACGAAAAAATAACATGAAATTGTGATCCGATTTTATCTTAAAGAAGAGCGTCAGAAATTAAGAATACGCAATACGGTTGTGTAAAGACATTTATCTTGCCAAGGGATTTTGAGTATTTAATTTTGTTTTTATAAGTAATACATATATGTAACTCAGTCACTCAAATATATGTAACTCACAGTTTGCAGCCACGCCTAGGATCAAAATTACTCAAGTGGCCTTGAACGAATATCAACTCCCAACGACGAAACAAAACAGCTTTTCCATCGTTGATTTTTCTTTTTCCACACATTTCATGATAATGTATGTTAACGGATATCTACAAAGTGTTCTTAGAACACTTATAATAGACGCTTATAAAAATGACCTACCTCAAAAACTCAATTGCGCTTAAAATTGCCTTTTTCGATTAACCTTAATTGTAGATCTGTTGTTCGTAAGCAACGCAGGTGGTAGCAGATTAGAAGAGTTGCGTAAGTATGAAAACAATCTAACAATTTCCTATCGACGGGAGCTCCTGGATTGAAATAGGGCGTAGCTGTACCTCGGCTGCTTTCAAGGACAATCTTAATGTCAACCATTACTTCGAGAGTAATACCTTTTGCTTGAGACTGGTGTCGTAAAAATAGCTTGTCATGGTGCTTTTTCAACCAAAAAGCTATTGTGAATATATTTCAACAAGCATTTTGCTTGCTTTAAGATAAACAGTAATTTTGACGTCATTGCCTTGACTACTTGGAAAAAGTTCAAGTGTTGTTGTTTGGAATTTAAATGATAGAGTTTGAAAATTCCTTTCGTTTGACGTTTTTAATAATTAGCTGTGAATGCGTGAATTATATGCTTAACGGTTTAATTAAAGTGTAAAAATATCGTGAAAATGTAAGTTAAGAAAAATGTTGGGAAAAAGAATTGAACCCGTTTCAACAAAAATTCATGGAAAGATTGTTGTGAATCGGAAAATATATATTTCTGTACATTAGCTTTAGATTTTTTACCAGATTTGAAACTTGGTTAAGTCTGTGCTGGCTTGATAACATTTTAAATTTAAAAACTTGCTACATGTTAGGCTGAAATATTCATCAATTAATTTATGGTTAATTTACTTCACAAGAACCAAAGAATTTTGTTAGAATTATCATAAAGCTCCACCAAAAATTTGTGAATCACTCACAAAAGTAGGAGTTTTTAAAAATCCAATAATTTCTTCGTCGTTTTGGCAGCTCTACTCTCGATGCGGTTACAGGAAGTTATTACGAGAAAATACACGTTTGTGTTCTATTTTGACTGCCTATAGCTAGTGTCCTTTCGTTCAAGTATTCTTGTTTCGAAAGAATCGTGTCTCCCTTTTTCGCTAGCCAAGTTTTGTATTATACATTGTGTATAGCCTATTTTGTCTTCAATGGAGACGTACATTCATTATGGAATCTGCTTTTAGATCTCAGGCTTGACCTATACGAAGACCAATTTAAGATATGAACACCGTTATAAGCCATAAAACATATACGTTTATCTGTGGTTATGTTCCGGATGGAGCTTCATAGCATGAAAATGAGGAAATACTCTGATTATGGTAATTCGTTGACACAGTTAGCGGGTCAGAGCAGCAAGAGAAAGAGTAATGGTGAAGAGAAGCCAACAAAGATATAATTTCAAATTGAGTGGTTCTGTAGTTAGGAAATTTGATTTACCGTAGGATTGCTTTCGCAATGTTGTTTTTATGATCTGATCTGATTTAATTTTTGCAGTATATGACATGGATTATTTCATTTGAAACCAAACGTACGATTTAGAGCAAACCCACACAGTTATATTTGAGTAATAGTAATTTCAAATAATGGATTTAAAATTAAATAAGAAAAAATTAAATCAATAGAATAAATGTGTTTGATACTTCATTCAATTTTGATTTTTCGAAGCTTTAGAGAACTTGAAATTTGTTATCATATATTGATATTTTAAGCGGATATCTGGTGCATGTAAACATGAATGCTAATAATAATAATTCCTTCGAGCTATTTTAATGCTATATAGTCCCCAAAGTTTGTATGAACTGATAGGCAGACAAATTACTTCTGTGACGGATATGTTCACGTTGAAAACGGTTTCGACAGCATAAGGTTAGGCAATGAGGGAAAACGTTGGTTCCAACGTGATGTCTTCTGAAGTTTATAAAAGGTATAATAAACTCAAACATAAATGTCACTGCACGGATCTGTTATTTTCTGTTGAACTGGTAAAAATCAATTAAAAATAAATATTACTAACATTGAGAGAACGAAGATAAATACACTGGATTTTCCTTCTGCGATTTTGGAAACGAAATGATGAAAAATTATAAAAAAATGAATGAGCTTGCAATACTAACTTAAACCTTTAACAAAAATAACTGATTTGTATGATAGTACAATAAGAAGAGCAGACTCTATGGATAAAAAAGTTTCCGTTGAGATGTTATCGATGTTTTATTTCTTTATTTTATGAAATTTTCAACATTTTAGCGGTAAACAGCATTATTTTGGACAGCAGCTTTGAGAATCTACAAAAGAAAGATCTGATATTGATAAAACGAAAATTGACGCAACGACGAAGAATTGACTACATTGACGAAGTGATGTAAAACGTCTCATCAAGACTTGCCTCAAAAAACCAATTACGCTATTGTTTCTTAACTAAGTGACAAATTACATCGGAAACAAAGATGCAGTTTGTATCCTTGCGATGATCTTACATGCCTTGTAATGCCTGGTCTTTTTAGTAGAAAAGCAGGTATTCTCTTTTGAAAAATCAAATACTTGATTGCTGTTGATACTGTATTTTTTTATAATGCTCGCATAATTTGTCAGAAATTTTATTTTTGGTCTTCTTTCTTACTCTTTTACTTTAATCTTCTTTCTTTATTATACATAACTATATACTTAGATTTCTCATTGATGTAATATTAAGCTATTTTTCTGGTCATGAGTCTTCAGAGAATGTGGGAAATTCAATAATATTAGTATTATAGTTATCTAACAGATACAGTACTAACTTTATGTATCAAACAACCAGAATATACTGTAAGTGTTAAGTGAAAAAAGAAACATGTAGGTGAGCTTAAATTTAAATTTAGATAAATATGACGAATGATAGTTAATTGTTTAAAAATTTTTATAAAACCCATTTGATAGGTAAATAAAATAGAAAATGATGAACTATCCGAGCTCAATCTCTCAAAAGTGAATACTCACGTACAAATCTCCTAACTTCATGGATGAAAAAATCTAAATCGTTCAAGACGAATCTTCTGCCAAAGTCGCAGCTATAACAAAGCATCGAAAAATTGATTCACAAACAGCTGCACTAATAAAGCACCAAATGGTGTGCGAATCCAGACCCCAAATTGCAATGATCAGCAAACCCTATCAAAGGGGAAATCCAGAGACTTGGTATGGGTTGCAAATGCTGGAAGGATCCGAGTCCACTAAAAAGATTCGGGTGATGGATATGTTTGGATCCGAAACCAAGGTATCAATTTTATCACCTGCTATTTATCGCCAAACAGCCCATTTAGGGAATTTCGAATTAAAGTGGAAGCACTGGAAGATAGTTTACAAGATCTGCCGGGTGCATTGGTGGTGGCTGGCGACTTCAACTCGAGATGTTTCGAGTGCGCTAATTAATTATGGAAATAGTGGCTAGATTAAACATGGCTGTACTAAATAAAGGCTCAACGCCTACTTATCGCAGACCGGAGTTCGTAGAGTCCATATCTTAAATAATTCTCGTTTTGGAAGCATTACCAGCGCTGACGAGGAACTGGAGGGTGATGGAAGAGTACTCTGGAAGCGATCATAACCAGCTGGCTCCGCTTGTCATTTCCCATGACATGCCATTCAACTTGCCATGTCAATGGCTAGTCAAGACGGTCTATGGCATGCTATATCTGTGGCTTCAATAGGCCTTCCTCTTCTGGAAGGCCTATTAAAGCCACAACTACAGGCAGCAAAACGAAAGGCCGGTGGTATTTCCAAAAATCAGGTTCCGTAGTAGCCACTCAACAATAAGTGCCATATAAGAAGTAATCGGTGATCTAGAGCGCACCGAGGCTGCACATCACCAGGCCAGACCAATCGTGTTTCTACTGACGCTGGATGTCCGGAACGCCTTTAATTCAGCGGGATGGGCAGATATTTTAGAGGCACTTGAGTGGAATTTTAAGGTGTAGGACAACCTATTAGCCATGACTCGAAACTATCTGAAGAACCGTCGCCTTATATATGAGACGAAGCAGGGAAATATCCGGAAAAATATTACTGCCGGAGCAGCACAGGGGTCTATTCTCAGGCCATATCTGAGGAATGCTGCGTACGACGGGTTCCTGTACCTTGAAATGCCGTAAGATGTGTCACGATGATAATGTGGCAGCTTTCATTACCTCCAGAAACCCCCACCTTGCTTAGCTCAAGTTAACTGAAGTAATGAGAAGAGTGTAAGGCTGGATGGAAAACTATGGTCTCCAGCTGGCGATTGTGAAAACTCAGATAGTCATGCTGACAAAAAGAAGGTCATACTCATGAGGGTCGGCTCCCAAGTAGTCGAAACTAAAAAATTTGCGAAGTATCACGGAGTGACTGTTGACTTCCAGCTGCCCTATCAGGAGCACATCTGGAAAGCATGCGATAGGGCATTGGAGATAGAAATCTCGCTGAGCAAATTCATGGCAAACGTTCGCGGTCTTAGTGCGAGTAAATACAAACTGCTTATGACGGCAGATCATTCAACGCAGGGCCAAATCCTTAAAAGTTGCAAATTACCGAGCTAAGGTGGCAAGCGTTTAACGCGGAGGGGCACTACGAATTGCGAGCAACTACCGTACGATATCAGGTCACGCCGTTTTGGGGTTTAGCAAGGATATTAATCCCAGTCGATTTATTGGCGAACGAGCGTAAGGAGATCTTTCTAAATGGCTCAGAAGTGGAATGAGAGGTAGCAGCCGCTCAAGCACGAGCGCAAACGCTTGAGTCTGAACATTTACGACTAGGCTGATTCACGCCATAAAACCTTGGCTTGGTCGTGTCCACGGTGAAATAAATTTCTACCTGTGCCATGACCTATCCGGTCATGGCTACTTTAGAAAATACCTTCTTATAATGTGGAAAGTCAGGACAGAATACTTCAAATACTGCATTAAAGAAATTGATGATGCATTGCATACTTTCTTCAAGTGCCTGCGCTTCAGAAGCGAACGGGAATAGCGTTTGTCGGCAATTTGCCTTGTGGCGCGGTAGACGAGGGTGGACATGCTTGAGTAAGTGTCCCAGTTTATGCAGAAACAGTATTGCAGCTGAAAAGAGAAGAGGACTCTTCCTGACAGAGCGAAAGTAGTCGTGATGGCACCTGATAGGTGCTAGTGCACAGCCGAGTCAAAGTAATGCTAAAGCGGTTCCGGCTTGGATTCCTGTGAGCATTTTAGTGAGTACGAATCTCATATAATCCTACATCTTTTGCAGGATACCTATAAAGGTTTTTTGACACTCGATTTAAAAAAATAAAGTACCTAAATAAAATCGATGCCAATAGCAACGTACTCGGCTTTCGTCCCTGAGCAAACACTTGAATGAGTTATATTACCTAAATTGGCGTCTACAAAATGATGGGTGGAATAATTTGCTTTCCGAAAAATTTGTTTCCAAAAACTTTGGAAACTTCACAGAGCTTTGAAAAATAAATCTCATGTTATTCCTCCACTTCAATCACCTTACGGCAACATTAAGTACAATAATCAGGAAAAAGTTGCAATAATAGCAAAAAACTTTCAAAAATCTCACACATTAGTCCAGCATTTAGTTGATATGGAAACAACCAATTTAATTTGCCGTTCAATTAAAGAGCTAGATTACCTATCGTCTGATTTAAGCACAAATGCCGTCTGCAGCTTCGCTGAAATAGGAAAAATTATAAAAAAAAATATAGGCAAAATCTGCTGATGGTTTCGATCACATTGTTAATATCCTTTATAAAAATCTCCCCTCGCAAGGCAAAAGTTCAATTTTGCAACATATTAAACTGCTGTCTTAAACAAAACTATTTTCCTTACATCATGGCTAAACTAGTTAGGTTTCCAAATTAACCTTCAAGGCGCACATCGACTCAACCGGTTCCAAAATCTTGAATAGTATTCATTCAACTTAACCATTTATTAGTAGAAAATTTCAATTATCTTCAGCTGGCAAAATTTTGATCTATAAATCTATTATCTAGCCTCAGATCTTGTATGTTTCACTCATATGCAGCAGCCTCAAAAAACATCTCAAAAACTTCAAATTCTTTAAAGCAAATATTTAAAGATTACTTTCAATAAAGCAGACTATTTTCTTACCCATCTACTTCACAAGCAAGCTAACATTAAATGCATTGCTTTAAATACTCGAGGAATACGTTACAAATTCGTCAGTAAACGTGAACATGCTGCCAATCCACTGATAGCATTTATAGACATGATAAGTGAAGTTGATATACAGCATTAAATTATAATTTTCCAGCACTAAATATGTCAAAATTTGAAAAATGACTTAAAATTATACTGTTTTGTTTGATAATTGCAAGTAATTACAGATTAGAAATGAACACTTTCGAATTTCATTTCCGAAAAATCAAAATACTCAATAATATACCATTGTTGCATGGTCAATGCTAAATTTATATGGCTAGTAGTACTGTGGAATAATTTCTCAACAAATATAAAACTATCAATTGCCACTATCGTATATGTTTTGCTCAACAATTTCCAATCCAATTTTTAAAATTCAAACCAGACCAAATATTCTAACTGGATTTCCAATTTATCCCGTTTAATTTTTTATAAATTTTCGCTTACTGAAATCAATTTAAATTCAATAAAACTGTTTCGGCAATAATGATTTTGAAATGGAAAATCTATTCTAGCAATAAATATTTAATCAATTAATGGTTTATTAGTTATTAGTTTCTATGTTTTCCATGGTGTTTGAATTTTAAGCTATTCAAAGCAACTTAAAACGAAGATACGAACAAAAGGAGTAAAATAATCCTTTAATTTGAAATTTTCTTCAAAACAATTTTCAATAAGTTTTTAATGATACAAAACTCGATAATAAGCATAAGCTTTTCATTTTCATAATATCAAATATTCTGGGAAAATTAGATTCCTTTGAAAATGAAATTAATTCCAGCAGCGTAGGGATTTGAATTTCATATATTCATTATTCTTTCCATTTTGTTCGTGTCTCTGTTCATGTAAGGTAAATTTTAAGGAAATTATTATCCAAAATTATTACCCAAGTGAATTTACAGTCAATATCAAATAAAGAAAAATTTCAAGTGAATTTTCAATTCTTCCATTTTTGTTTTAGGTCGCACCTTCTAAATAAAAGACTCTTCCACTACAATTTTATTATTTGGCCAACCATAAGCTGTTCACTACTGTTCCAAATTTCCGGTTCTAAGACTTATATTCCCAAGTTAAACATTTCAGGGTTGAATTCACAAGAATTTTCCGAATAAATGTTCACAGTAAAGAGTTTTTGATATTATTAAAAAGAGTTTTCAGGTCTCTAAGGGTGCACGAAAAAATTGGTATAATTTTTAATTGTTAATTCAGACTGGAATGTGACGTTGATAGAATTAATATATGATAAATTGTGATTGATAATATATGATAAATTATGATAAATTGTTTCATTGGCTAGGGTAAGCAGGATTGAAAACAACAGCAACTGAGGCAGGATTGCTGTAGTTTTCAATCCTACCTACCCTAACCAGCTCTTGATCGAGACGCAAAAATACGCACCAAATAAGTCTGACAGCTTCGTATTATACATAATTCGCCTCTGCAAATCTGTTTTCCGCAGCTAAACAGTTTTCCATAGCCAAACAGTTTGTCGTTGAAAACCAGTTTGCCGATACGAAACAGTTCACCGCTGCCAAACAGTGTATCTCTAATCAAACAGTTTGCCGCTGAGAAACAGTGGCTTGTTCGCAAACTGTTTTCGACTGCCAAACAGTTCGTTTTGACAAGCTATTCGTTTTAGTAAAATAGTTCATTTTAGAAAAACGGTTCGTTTCAGAAAAACTATTCGTTTTAGAAAAAACTGTTCGTTTTAGAAAACTATTCGTTTTAGAAAAACTATTTGTCGCTATTTGGAAAAACTGTTCGCTCGTTTTTTGCAACCAAACATTTTTTGCAAACTGTTTCGCTTTTTTGAGCCCATCACTATTTGTAAGTATTGCGTTAAAGTGCGGAAAAGTTTCTCCAAACAAGAAAAGAAGTCCTAAGGTATTTTTACACTAATAAGTTGTGAATTTTCGGTCAAACTTGTTTCTTGAGGTAAGTTAAACACAAATTCTTCAAATAAACATGAAATTCCCCAACTCTTCAATCATATTTAAGCTCAAACATGAGGCGAAATAAGCAATATTCCTCAGAGAGGGGGATTGAGATTCAATGTTGTAGGGGTGACAGTTAATCTCTCTGTCAGATAGCGCAAGTTGCTCACTGCCCCTTGGAAATGGCGCAGAAAGCTTTAAAGAAGAAGGATAATGAAAAAAAATCGAGGATGACTGCGGAAAACGAGCCCAGCAATGGATCGGAAAATCGTGCGAACTTGTAAAAAAATCCATTTGTGTCTTCTTGTATGATTTTGCGGGAAACGAATGCTGATGTTAGTGCAAGGACAATTCGTCGAAGATTAATAGAGGCCAATATTCTCGCCCAACTACGTAGAAAAGAACCTGTGCTCAGTAGAAAACATGTACGAAGCCGACTTGATTTTGCAAAGACACATTTACACTGGAGCGGAGAAGGTGGGAAGAAAAAGTGGTGTAGTATCCTATGGAGTGACAAATATAAATTTAATATCTTTAGATCGGACGGAAAGGAGATTGTGAGGCGCCCCTGCAACAAAGCTTTTGATCCGCAATACACCAAAAACACCGTTAAACATGGAGGAGGAAGCATTATGTTATGGACTTCTTTTTCGTGAAACGGCGTAGGCCCAATACATTTGATTGCGAGCATTATGATCAAAGAGGGATACTTGGATATTTTGGAGACCATAATGTTACCTTTTGGGAGAATATGCCGGCCCAAAGAACATTTCAGCAGGACAACGATCCGAAGCATACTGCGAGGGTTGAAAAAGTTTAGATACAGCGTAAACAAATTTCACTTTTCAATTGGCCAGAACAGACCTCAATCTTATTGAGAATTTATGGAAACAAATAAAGAATAAGTTTTATCAACATAAACTACGAAATAAAGCCCAGACTGTGGGCGACAATTAGAAGAGAGTGGGAATTAATACCAAAAGAAAGCTGTGCACGTTTTGTAAACTTAATGCCGACTCGCTGCAAGCAAATAATTAAAGAGAATGGTTATAGATTACTAAAATATAAACTTTAACAAAAAATTAGAAATGAAATGTTAGTTTTGCAAAGAATTCGATTTTTTAAAGTTTTATTATATGTATTTATTTTTATTGTCTACCTTGAAATAAAAAAAAAGTTGAATAAAAGCAAAATATATTCCCAATCATAATTAGAACGCATTGTTTGTTATGAGTATTTCCAACACACTCCACTTTATCATTGCATTAGATGGCACTACTTGTAAGGTATTGAAAGCTGTCAAAAATAGCTGCATGTCGGGAAATGCAGGGGGGTATTAATTTTTTTGACTACCAGTGTATGCTCGAATAAAAAAATTGAAGAATTACCATTTTAGAGTTGGTAGCATATTTGCTTTTTTTATTACACTTTCCATTCGATTTTCGCTTGAAAAATCGTACTAGTTTGGGATTGAACCGCTTATTTTGGTTGAGCACTAGACAGAAATCCTGTTGATCCTTTTCAAAAGAAAAGGATCAACAGTCCCAAACAAAATGTGGCAGAGAGTCAGTTGACAATATTTTAGCAACTTTTTATTTAATGACCTGTGTGCGTTCATTATCATTGTTTCAATACACCTACATCAATGACAGCTGTAAAAAATGTAGCACATTATTGCAGCATGCAAATTTAATGCCAACGTTTTCATCAAGTTACCATTTTATTCCCTTGCCAAGTCTCATCCTAAAGTAAATAAAAAAAAACAATCTACAAATCAAAAGCAACAGGCGTAAAACCTCAGCCAACAACAGCCCTTATCAGACATGTAAGCATTTCGAATTCCCAAGCGGCAAACATCATGATTGGAATATTAATCTAATCAAGAAAGCTTTCAAAATGCCAGTCATTCATCGATGACCTTATTTCGAGCTCCAGCCTTCTCTCGATATGAACAACACAAAATATGTGCTTGTATTTATGTATACACTGTCACAACCAAAAATGAAATCGTATTCCAGCAAATATAACTGTCAATGCTTTGTATGCGCGATTAAGTGTCATGGATGGTAGGGAGTTTTTTCATGGCCAACACTGAGTACCAATGTGTTAATTAGCGCGAATAACACCAAGGACCATTGAGATTCCGCGGTGGCTCGAAATGTGTCTTCGGATTAACGTTAACAGTTTATTGATTTTTTTTCTACAGGCTTCTCCTCTTCTATTGCCAACGAAATGAAAATCGATACGGCACATTTCCATCGCTCCACCGAGAAATCGAATGCCAGTCATGGGAAATATGCTTGACTGTAATATCATTGCAGTTGGAAAGACGATCTCAGTGATTTCACAAAAGTGCTCCGAGTATTGAACTTATCAGTGGCTTTCGCTAGCAAGCGTGAGTTTATGAAATTATGGGGCTTCGTATTTAGGGTAAGTGTCACTAATATGTTCCAAGCAATATGCCACAGAGTCATCGATGGAATATCCTTATTCTTGCCGTCGAGTAGAAGTTGCATGGGTGGATGTTAAAGGAAAATGACAATGTAATTCGGATTTTGAAATATCTCGATTTTAGAGTTGTATAAGTATTGTATGGTATTGCCTATTGGGTATAGCATCTGGCTTCTTATGTGTGAGGTCCCTAGTTCGAATCCAGGTTTTGGCGAGGGTCCGCGCACCGAGATTTGATTATATCTGGTCTCATTGAGTATATCTAGCCTCATTGAGTTTATCTGAGTTAATCAGGGGTAAAGTGATTTGTGAATCTAATCACTTCACACTCGTATTTACGTTGATTGAACTTCTGAACCAGTTTGTACCCCTGGAACCTACAAGGGTTGTCGTGGATTACTTTACTATGCAGCGTTAAATAAAATTAATTTTACATTAAATTCGAAATTTCATCAATTGCACGAGAAACAATTTCGGCGGATTCTTACAAGCCTAGTTTGAGCAAGAACGTCCTACAGCCTTCATCTTGAAATTCATTACCATTAACTCGTTCAGGTCACCAAAACAAATGATTCAGCATTCGTTACCTTATCATCTACCGTTCACAATTTCTCAACCCCCACTCATTTAGCGGCATGAATTTCGTGTTTTAAGTAATCCGAATCCAACTAAATGGATTGTAACAAAACAAAACAAATTGATTCGACTCGTACACCTTGATTGAGTTTCAAGCTTCAAGCAATTACTCCCAGTCCTATTTCCATCTCGTTCTTGCAGCCTCGAGGTACCTGGGCCATTTGAAAACTTTCTTATTTCAATTCGATCTACTTACGAAAAAACGAAAAATAATGAAGAATTTCTTTTCTGGATTTCTTTCGTTGCCCCACTCGATTCTCGCTCAAGAAACTCACTATTGATTTCCCTAGCGAATTCCCGAGTCGCATGTTACACAATAATAGCTCATTCAGGACGATTCGCCGCACTGAGCAAGTTGTATCCATTTTCGGTGCAGATATGTGTCGGTGGCTGGCCCGAATACTAGAATACTATACGTATACAACCGTAATCAACCGATTTTCACAGGGCCAGAAACTTATTAACGGGCTTAGAAAAAGCGTAACATACCCGTTAGTTTACACAAAAGCAACGGTTACACATGAAATTCATTTTATTATTAAACGCATTCAGGACATTTATTTGTATCGTAACAAGGAGAACTGTGGATTATAAATACATGATAAGTTTCCCTGGTGCGTAGTAATTTGACTTGTATCTTTCATAGCTAAGCAAGAATGGCTGGCGTTTTGGATTGATTATTATTATTAGCAGTATGGTTGGGTAGACACCTAATTGAATATTTTGCGGACTTATTTCGTTTCAACTTGAATATTCTGTGACGCAACATATTTAGTTTGCATTCATGACGAACAGAGCTTTGAATTGAATAATGAAAAGTGAAAATAAAATGTGATAAATTTTAGCAAGCAGTCAATAAAAATCAAGTGGCAGTAATTTTATGATGTATGGCCAATGTGTTGCTCGAGAGTAGCGAAAAATTGAAGCATCATATGTAGCAAGTAAAATGAATTTATGTTTTATTTACGAATCATTTAGACATTTTCATTTCGAGAAGGCAAATACATAATACATGTTGTACATTGCAGTATATGGACGATTTCAAAGTATCGGAAGCAATCAAAACGCAAAAAAATGTCTCCGATCTCCGGAACTCGAACCGGCATTTTATTTAATTTATACTACAAGCTGACTGAAAGTACACATTTATATTTGCATTGTTAACATATTTTTCTTATTTTAAGGTACGAATAATATTTAAATCAAATATTTACTGAGTCGAGAATCTGAAGAAAAGGCTGCCAAACATTTATGCTTTACAATAGCGATACAATCAAAAAGGGTCTTATTGACACAATACGACACGTAAACTCCAAAGTCACAATTGGAAAATCGATGGGAGGCATGAGCATTTGATTCCATATTTAGATAGAATAAAAGGAAGTATAGGGATATATTTAACGTCGCACGGAGTATCATGTCAACAAAATTCTGCCGTATGATACGTGGTGGCAGATTGCATGGAATATTGCTGACTTAATTGATGGTAACATACAGAACTTGGATTGAAACACTGAATTTTACCGATTAGTATGTCCACAAAGATTAAATATTTTTTTCTTCAAATTACAACGATTTATATGATGTCAGTTTTAATCACAGCGAGTAACAGTTTGTGAGAACAATTTTTCATACTTGAGTATAGTGGTTTTTTTAGACGAATTTCCACCTTCAGAACGTTTGTCGACTAATAATTTTAAAAATTTTCACACATGATACAATTTTTCAATTAAGTTGAATAGTTTATAACTTGTGATCACGGTTCCCCTCTTGTCTATAAATGAGCATCTAAAACGTATGTCGACTCTAAAGCTTTTTCCAAGCAGAGAATATTCGAAACGAGTGAAAATATCGCAGAATATAGGTCGGGGGTGTTAAAATTTGTCACAGCTAACGTAAATAAAAATTAATGATCTCCCACTGCAAGTGGTTACGTCAGATATGCACTATGAGCCGATGTCTGATGAGAAAGAGTGCATACTTTCCAAATCACTTAGTTAAAATAATTTTTCAATTTTAATCATCCCACACAAAAAATTCCATGTACAATAATTTATTCCAACATAGCTTATATGTGTAAAGCGTTATATTTATAAAACTTACTGCAACCAATCAAAATTTCTAAGAAAGTTTCGATTTCCCAAACACAAGGCAAAGAGTCCCACGTCGATCTATAAAAATATTTCAGTATCTTCTCACTGTTAGTGATAATGACTTCAAATATTTTTCGCGATATGAATAAACGGTGTTGAATTGTTATATTTTGAAATACATACTGCAAAAAATTTCTATTTCAGGAAAATCGATAAATTGATGATTTGTGCCTTAGAACACAACATGAAAATTCCATGACTTTTTTTCAGACAATCGTTTTCTCAGGAGTACTTCAAGGCAGCCACCTAGTGCCGGTCCTATTCAACATTGTCATTTCGAATCTCTAAGGTATACTTATAGACATTTCTCATCTTTTTTATGGTGATGGTCTTAAAATGTACTACAGTATTCAATCAGAATCTGATTAAAATTTCCTTCAATTCAAGCTCTTATCGCTTTAACGGTTTTGTGACCAAAACAAACATATTCATGTCCTACCATTACTTTTTTCATTAAGACCACATCTTAGAATCCTAATCTTTAGTCGACAGCCAGAAAAAAGTTTGGGAACATGTACTTATCTAATTTTAATTTACCAATATTTAAAAAAAGGTTATTAATTGCTACACACTTTGTTTGGTTTAAAAACAAGTGAATGAATAATTATGCAAAAAAGTAAACTAAAATATAACGAAGCAAATGACACATAAAAGTTGAATTTATCTCAAGCCAATCATATTTGGAATAAACAATAGGCGCGTTTTTTTTTGTTTTCGGTTTTTCATTGAGAGCTGATTAAGACAGTGGCATTGAAATCAACAACAATCCTGTTCCAATTGTGCTACTATCCTAACCAGCTTTCGATAGAGCCAGCAAAATCGCGACCAATAATATACTTGTGTTTTAAATTTGTCGGCAAAAAGAACTTAAAAAGTTCGGAAATTTAATAATATTGTATATAACAAGCTTGAGCTACCGATTCGATAGAGAATCGGCTACTAGAGAAACTATCTGTGGCATTGCCCAAAAGAATAACTATTTTCTTAGCTGTTTGTAATGGTAAGATCAAACCATTGGTAACTTTGCCAAAGAT
This sequence comes from Nemotelus nigrinus, assembly GCA_947369275.1. Lineage (NCBI taxonomy): Eukaryota > Metazoa > Arthropoda > Insecta > Diptera > Stratiomyidae > Nemotelus > Nemotelus nigrinus. The sequence goes on from OX376375.1 coordinate 16,242,773, forward strand.
TAAGGGAAACTTACGTAAAATCACTCTCAAAATAGTACCCACACTCATTGAGATCGTTTGAATCCCAAATTTCACTGATAGAAGATGTCTGTAGTTCCCGTCATGAACAAAACATGAAGTTGGATTATTCAAATCTCATTATTTTGCTCTTTCATAAGGAATGAGACTGGTATGAAAAACTGAAAGTGAGAAACTGAGAGAGAAACAAATTCAAATGAGACTTTAAAAAAAAAACAAAACAAAAAGAAAATAAAAGAACATTAAAATATGTTCCTTTATTTTTATCATCCAAAAAAAAACCAAAGAAAATCAAATAAAATTACTACAAAATGAAAAAATTCGACTGATTTGCAATTAAGTTTTTTGGATTGAGAATTAAGCCATGATGGCAAATAGTTTTCTTTTTTTGTTAAAAAAAACATGTATTATTCAAAGATATCGGGCCTATCTTGTGCCTTGTGTCTTTAAAATAAATGAAAAGGAAAAGTACAAAATGAGGTACACAATAAAACCAGGACGCAAGAACAAGAAGTTTTGTGATTTGATCATTAAACTCAAACGTAAAATTTTGTTTTGTGTCAAAATTTCTAGAATATTTCAAAAAACAAAAGAAAAGCTATTTATGTACTGTTTTCAATTTTGATAAGCACCTTCGACTTCGAGTTGCGTTTAGCAGAATAAGAGCATTGATTGAAAAATAATGTCATTTTTAAAATTTGTTTTCACTCCACAATATCCCATCGCAGTGTACTAGACGATCTTGCAAATAACAACAAATTACTAATCCAGCTGTTTAGAATCACTTCACTACATTGATCAACTGTCCAAAGAGTCATCATTTCATGAAAAGAGTATTATCTTTTCAGGGAATTTGATCAAATTGGTATACCTTTGAAAACAAATTTAACGAAAAAAAATGGGGATTGCTTCCTATCTTTTAAAAAACTTTTCAAATTCAAAAAACCCATAAGGTTTCAAATATTCTCACATGAAAGTCAGAGCTGGGAAAATGAGCAAAGTATCTTCTTGAGTCTGTTACAACCAAAGAACCGTTAAATATTTTAGGAAATTTTAAAAGATATAAAGTCAAAATGGTCATTAAAATAAAGAGGCTTTTAGAGTGTGGAAAATTATTCTGATCAAGAAAACTGTAATTTTTATCGTAATAGGGAAAATTAATGAAAATTAATAGTGAAGCTAATTTTCGCAGCACAATATGAAAAAAACCTGCAAAATAAATAAACAGAGACTGAAAGCGATTTCTAGTTTATAAAATATGTTGAAGATAAGGTCTTTGATGAGAGTTTCAATTCAAAAACATATGAAAATGAAAGATCTTTAAAAATAGTTCTAGCCTGAACAAATTGTAAAGCGATGGAGAAAATATAAATCCCCATTGCCAATTATTGCCAATTATACGTAGTTTTAAATAGTTTTGTTCATAAGCAATTTATTCAGGAAGTTGAGCCTAGAGTTCTCAAATCCTGTTCAAAAGTTTCGTATGTAACCCGTATGCTAAAAAAAATCGATAAAATTCTAGACGATATTTTCATTTTATCTAGAGTTCTAAAAACTTTTTGGAAATGCTCGTTACGATAAACTTTTTCCCATTCACGTCAGAGCCAGCAACAGGAAGGCTTTAATAAGGGAAGCTAAACTATTATGAATTTGGCAGTTCTAGTATTGGACATTCTGTGTAAAGTGAAAAAAGTATACTAGCATTATGCAGTCTACACTGACTTCAGCAAAGCTTTTCAAAGAGTTGACTATTTCACTTTAATTTTTAAGTGGCTTAAATTTGAGCTCACTGGATCTTTGCTAAGATAGTTCAGATACCAGTTTCACAATAAAACTGAATTTGTAAAATTTCAAGGATGTTTATCGAAAAATGTCTTTGCGATCTCTGGTGTACCACAAGGTAACTATTTTAGCCAATTTTGTTTTAGTATATACATTTCTGATAGATCCGACGTCGTAAATTTCACCATATACTTCACTTACTATATCTCAAACTTTATCACATAGTTGAATGTAAATCTGATGCACATTTCCTGCAACCAAATCTCAATCATTGAGCGGTGGTGTAATGAAAACAAACTCTCCTTTGGCATTCACACGCTTCTGGCTATTAGTTTTTTTCTCTCCAAAAATGCGCATTCCTACACAACACGTATGTACTTCTCCAGGAACATTTTGTTATCCCGAATTTTCAAAAATTTTCAAAACTAAGAGCGTTTCAGACAGACAAATAGTACGAAACAGCAAGCTTAAAGATAGTTTTCAGCTAGTTTGGGTGTCGCACATTAAGCTAATAATATTTAGAAAATAATTTCAATATTATCTTGAATCAGCTTTTGACAATTAATTTGTAAATCATTTGCTAAGGGCAATATTACAAATACGAAATAATTTTAAATCAATTAGGTATAATCTTGAATTGTCAAATATTAATTTCTTGGATATTGATTTAAAGTTAAAGATTTTCCTTGAGCATTTCATTCCCAACAAAAGCGTTTCAATGATCTTGAGACCATTTACGTCGCAATACAATTTTATTATATCTAATAAAAATAATTTCACCTCAAACAACTGTACTTGATTTTTCCTTGACAACAACTTCTTACATTAAAAGCTCAAAAACATAACAAGCAATTACCCTGGAATAATGAATAAGAACTGTCATACTACGCGGCATATTCGCAAAACTTAAATGTAACAATCGTTGTAAAATATTTATGGTAGCATACAATGGTATGTAAAATAAGTGGGTAAAGCCAATCATTCCAGACATTATTCGAACATAAAAGTTTATGCGAGAAAAAGGAGAACAGCTGTTATGAAAATGATTCGAATTATTTTAATACGAAGACGTAGTTAAGGTCAGTTAAAGTTATTGTCCGTATTGCAGAATAAGCAGTAACATTTCACAAGAGTGATTGCTGTTGTAACAGAAAATATGGCAGCTATGAATGGATGTCTTCTTGCATCAGTTCAAAATTTAAATTTTCGCACAGCTGCATAATGGTGATACGAGTCATATGTATGAATATTATTGAACATGCATTACCCACGCTGGGCGCATAATTTGTTTTATAATATACCTCTCTTGAATTAATATATATACAAATGACTGATACATGTTTAAGAATCCAAGGTGAAAGTGTTCTTGTGTAGATAATGACATTGCAAACATATGCACAAAATAGTTTTTTTCAATTTCCAGATAAATAAATTAATTTGTTTCCTTTTTCAGAGAAAACTACGTATTGTTCATAGAAATTTTCAAAATTTTTTATATTCATTAAGTTTTTGAAATACTGTGTTGCGTTTTTATTCTTAAAAAAAATGACCTAAGTTTATGTATTAATGACAAATCTTGTGTGAAAATAAATTAAACCAAGGTATATATTTTGGATTTGTGAATAGATTTTTTTGGTGTAAGTAGTCAAAAATACTGATCTCGTTGAAATTGCAATTTCTGCTATTCGTGAAGATTCTTCAATCTTTTTATGCTTTGGTTTTTACAGATTTATTTAAATATATACTATCAATAGGCTTAATTGAACAATTTACTAAACGATTAATGTGTTTTTTATTCGTGTTTAAACTGTTTAAAGCAAATATGCTACTTTTCCTAACGTGATCGAGCAATAGTGCCTTGTTTTTTAAATCTCTTTTAACTAAATAAAAGAATAAATAAAAGTGTATACAATAGCTAGCGAAAGAATTTAAGGAAAATTCGACTACTGCGAACTTTGTTTTCCAGGAGCTGGTTCCGAGCACCTTTGCTCGCTTACTTTGGACGAGTGCTTTTATTCGCGCAGCTACCATCTTAACTAATTCTGCAGCCTAAACGCTAATTCAATATTTGTTAGATATATATAACTTCTTTTGAATCAGTGTAAGTTTTGTTTTGATCATTTCTGAGCTAAAGATGATAGCTCAGGAATGATTGAAAGATGGTAGAGTTTCTCTGATGGTCTTTTGTGTTAAAAAGTTTCAGTGCCTTGTTTCGTATGTATTTTTGAATTGTTTCAATGTTTAAGGTGTTGTGGATGTTCCATGAAAATCGGAAATTCTTCGAAATGATATAATTATGGGGCAACCGTATCGTAGTGTGGGTCTAATTATCTGTTTGTAGTTGAGAAGTCGGCACCTGTACTCTACCATTAACACTATTGTTTTTAAGCATAGATAGGAGAGAATTATTTTCGTGAGTACACTCACGTCTTTTTTTCGTATGTGATCTTTCCAGTTGAGTCTTCTGTCGAATGTAAGTCCAAAGTATTTTGCTGTTGTTGACCAACATTAATTCTTGTCCTTCGACCCGTATGGTTGTTGATTGTTGTCTCTTTCATCTCGTGATAAATATTGCTTGTGCTATGTTGGGGTTTATTTTAATTTCCCATCTTCGTTAAAATTTTAAAAGTTGTTTATGTTGGTATTTTTTGCGCCTAAAAGACAGTCTCTATTAATCAGCGTATTATAAAAAGCTTTCCAGCTTGTGGGTTTCTCAGTCTGAACAGGTTATTAATGTAAATCTCCTGAAGAGTGAAGTGAAATGGCTTTTAATCATGTGATCCTGCATGTCTTTTGATATTGAAAAATCAAGTACTCTACCTCTTGAATGTGGTTTATAGCGTATAAGTTCGCTGAAGGTATGCTTGATCAGGTTTTTGTCCGCAATAAACTTGCATAGCATGGTCCCAGCTTTATTGTTTCTTGCAGCTCCTCAGTCACAGTGCAGGCCATTGAAATCACAGATTCAAATAGCCTTTTATGTTCAGGGATGAAATTTTTCGAATTGGTGGTTTAAACGCTGAAATAAACTTGAATTCAATAGTGTCATCCACCCTAGTTCTTTGATCGCAGTTGTTTGGAGTATATATATAGTATATACTCCATATATGTAAAAATACAATCAACTACCTGAATTCCTATACTATATATATATATATAGTATAGGAATTCAGGTAGTTGATTATATTTTTACTGAAAACAGCTGTACCGCCATCTCCACCAGTTAACCTATCATTACGATAGATAATGTAGTTCGGAATGACGAATTGATGACAGGGTCTAAGGAAAGTTTCCTAAATCAGTAAGATATTAACCCTGGGATCAAGCAGGAATTTCTTGATTAGGAAGTTGGCCTTCAGAGAGTATGAATATTTTTCAAAAATAATGATATGTGATATTAGCATGAGCTATAAAATAACAAGGACAAATTTTAAATTGAAAAATAAATAAATGGAGAGCTAAGAAAACTTAGTGGTTAAAAAGGTGAATTCGAGCTAATTGCGATTAGATCACAAACGTTTTATATGTCAGCAATTGCTATGCCCTTGAGGAAGTTTCAATAGCTCACTGTCAAATTAAGCATTTATTATCCTTTTTTTATTAAAAACAGACTACTTCAGTTAAATTATCCAGTCTAGCAGCAACGAACTTGCTATTAACTGTTTTGTATTATACATCTGGGCGGAGACTAGTGCAAAGTGAGCTTTCGAATGAATTTTCGCTATTTTCCCCAATTTTCTTGTTGACCACTTAATATTACAGCAGACTAGTTCAATTACAGAAATATGACACGTATATAATAAACTGTATTCAAATAAACTTGCAGTGATGTAGCTGTACATTAGCCGAGCTATTCCACACGCTAACAAGCAATTATGCAGTGATTATAATTCAAAATCAATAGATGTCAGCTAGGCATCAGTGCACAGCTACTGTCTAATTTGCGTCGAAAAATTATTCATAGAACATCATATTTTTATTGAAATCGACCATAGGACACCTGCACTTGATGTTATCTTGGAATATTCTGCGTTGAATTTTCACAACAAAATCAATCATTTTGCTTTCGACTGTCAGCATCATATAAGTGATTTTGATTGATGTAATGGAATGATCAAAGCAATTTATTTACGACGCTCTTATTTGTTTGGCTTATCCCAAAATGGTACGAGTTTGGAATTTAAAATTGAAAAATACCTAGATTGCAGGAAAATCAACGTTATTTATTTCAGAGTTGATTAATTACATCACTTAAATGTCATTGCACTATATAGCTGCTTAGTGTATGTAGTTAGTGCTTAATCACTTGCAGAAACACGGTCAAATATATGTAATTATCACCGCGTAAAAATATTAAATCACTTAGCTTTTATGAGCCATCGGAAATCACTCGAAGCCATTATGAATTAACCGGATTAAATACACATTCATAATGTAAGCTTAATAAATATACATACACAGAATGCACACAAAACTGATCCTAGCTCAATAAAGTGCGTCAATCGACCATCTGATTCGTATCTATATTTGCGCAGACAATGGAAAATCAGTGGAAACGAATGGAAGGGTATGCGATAAACGAATTCTGACGTTCTACTATGGAAGCTTTGGCATCAGTATCAGGCACTTAACGAGATCCACACAGGATAGCCTTGCTCTGTGCCATTCATATAGTTATAGCGTAGATTTTGTGCGCAGAAGCTTATCATTGACATCTGAACAACCGTTAGTACACAGGACAGTACGACGGCAAAATGAAAGAAATTCGCCTACGCCAAATAGAAAAGAGCCGTTGTCTTGGTTTAGTTTTCCATTGCTTTCACATATGAATCTGTCGTAGCCCCTAATCGGCTCGATGAAGAGATAACCAACTACATAGCTCTACCAGAATGTTTGGTAAATAGCCCGCAAGCCTAATCTTAATGGTAGTTATGTGTGAAACCAGTTGACATTAGACTTGCGAAATTGAGATTCAATCCAAATAAGGGCTGAATCATCCCAATACTTGTCCAAATATAAACGATGCTGCAATGATTTCTTTGTTTTTTTTTGTGATGATCACTTGAAAAAATTTTCTATTTTTCGCCAGATCTTTTAAAGTTCCATCGCTCTGGCCGTATTTGTCACTTATATAAATCAGTATCTTCATCTTGACCTATTTGTCCAGGAGTATAACAATTTTTCGATCATAGCGAAACTCTACCCAGGATATTTTCTGATTTCTAGGAAATCCTGAATTAATAAATACAAACCGTGCCTCCAAGAGCCACCACACATAGCTATCAGTATTATATGGCAGGTATAGTTTGACAGAATATACCAGCAGAAGAGACGGTAGGCAGTAGCCAAAGAGCTTCCATGTTAAGTGCCACTATCGATTTATTTAATATTTCTTCCACGAATTCCTCTCAGCTTTTCGCAAAGCACTGATACTTTTCTTCAATCATCTATTCTAGTTTTTATCACGATTTCATTTGCAAATTGAGAAAAAAAAGTCCTACCTTTTTTCTATCGGGATCAATCTCCTGAAGGTCGATTTTAATTTTTCTACGGTCCAAGGAACTGCAGATTCTCGGCTAGAATTTTCAATCTGAACTGAAACACATTTTCACAACTTTCCCTCAAGTCTCGGCTTATTCTAGATAGCTTTTGCCTACGTTACAAAGACTACAGATTTATTCACTTGAATTTCCTTTTTTTCACCACTACTTTCTACACTAGAGCCAGCAAACGAGCTAGCTAGCGATCGGAAAAGGACTCGAACCCAAACGAATTTTGTCTTATTCGTCCGTCCGTTCACTCGAATTCGAACTTTTACAATAGGAAATTCAACACTGAAACTCACTGCTATCCAAATTCCAATTGCGATTATACAAGAAATCAAGGATGAAACGCAAACCGAGTAAAATGGTTGAATGTCGACAGCGACGACGACAAAACTCGAACTCGTTATGTGGAAAACGGGAAGAGATATCAAGCTCTAGAGGGAAAATCGATTCCATGAAAACTTTTTTGTTGGACTATTGAAACACTTTTCTGTAGTTCGCATGCGTTTTGGAAAATTCGTAGCCCACGTTCGGAAATAGGTGAAAAGCGTTGAGTCTTTTAGTGGTGAGTTATGGAATATGGCGGTATCGTGGAAGGTAAAGTGCTTGATGGGATGAATTGGAGTTTGAAATGCTCGAAAAATTAAATCCGGTGAATTATTAAACTTAAAATCAAATAAATGAGTTATAAAATATAAAATTGAACTGATTGTTTACATATAAGAAAATTTAAAAAGTCCTTCGATTTCCACTACCAGTCGAAATCCACTTCCGGTTAATGATTTGAAAACATGTTCTAAGAAAAATGGGTTTGAATATTGCCTGACAAAATATGAAATGGGGCTGGTTCTTGTATGTGTTGTTCAATTTTCGTTGACTTCGTGAAAGTTATTGTTGAAACATATTTAACCAATTAGAGAGCTTTTTGGCAGCTTGTTTCAGATAGGCAAAGAATAATGTCATACAAAAACCATTTTCGTCAGTGCATCAAAAGTTTGAAGTGATATTAACACTTCTACTGCCGCAACGAATTATATCAACTCGTTTTTATTCTGATTAGACTAGCATCTGAATAGTGTACGTATTTTAAAGACATTATTTTGCAATAGATATCAATGAAAAATTTGAATGATTGGCCTTAATACTACAACTCTTGCATATAAAAACTGCTAGAAAGTTTGACTTTCAAAGAAAAGTAGGCTTAAGATATTGTTTTGCCAAACGTGCTGTTTATTAGGTCATGTATTATTTTGGCCCAATAACTGTATTAAAAGTGATCAAGTAGAAATAATTTCAGGGTTGCCAGTCGTAAGAGCATCAAAATTAAAAAAAAAAAACAAAGCACTTGTTATCTATTTTCGTGAAAGGATGTTTATCATACCAAAATTTGATGGCAGCATCTCCTGAACACATCAAACCAACACAGAGAACCTAAAAGCTTCTGGCACTTGAAATTCGCACCAGCCGCAATCATAGAAGCCGCAATCAAAGAAGCCGCAATCACTGATAAATTCAGTAGCCTTGAAGTTGTAGGTCATGTGAACGGCGTCTTACAACACCTCAAGGACGCTTTCTTTAGTATGACTATAAACATCGTAGGCCATAGCCGCAGAAAAGGTCTGAATCGACTGGTTTGGTGATAACGATTACGAACGACTGGTTTGACTAGCTACTGAATGGAACAATGCTGTAATTTGATTCATGCAGCAATCTCAAAGAACAGAATTACAAGCAGAGACGCGATGTTCGAGGAGTGAAGAAACGGGCTCACCTTTCTAAAAAAAAAACCTTGGGAACAAAAAGTGTTTCACGACATCGATTTTCTTTTTGATCAGCAATATGAAGTCATATCCAGCTCGTTGTACAACCTGCAAAAAAAAGAGAGAAATCTTTTATCTGATCTGTCAAGAGAAGTCTTCAAGAAGTCACAGCTCTTGCTGTACAACACCACAGTCTTACCAGCTCTCATACTTTTGTCGAATATATGGGTCTTTAGCAAGAAAACTGGCGATCTCTTTCCAGTTGAGATAAGAATTCTCCGACAGAAATCTGGCCAAAAAACATAAAAATAGATGATTCCGCTGCCTATACAATGAGATATATGAGCTGTGAAATATATAAGCTTTAGAGACAATATACGTTGTCTTTAAAGACAAGAAGGGAACCATTATCACAATTCAATAACCTTTACAAGTAAATTATATCGATGGATATAAGTCGGAGATGTTAAAATTTGTCACAACCAGCGTAAATAAAAATTAATGGTTTCCAACTGCAAGTGGTCACATCAGTCAAGTATGCACTGTGTGCTGGTGTCTGATAAGAATCAGTGCATACTTTCGAAGCCACTTTGTCAAATAAAATTTTCAATATAAATAACAAAAAAAAATTCAACTTTAATCATCCCGCAAAAACACGCTCTACACAAAAAAGTCTGCCGAATTGTCAGTTGCAGTCCTAGGTTAGGGTTAGTCTCTACGACACTGGGGGCTAGAGGCTGTCTATCTCAATATAGTGCCCGCTTCTTGAATGGATGTATTTTCGTAAATATTTGTGTTTGCGTTTTTTAAGCTCTTTACAATCAAACCCACTTCTTTTAGACTCAGCTCCCTGATATTCCTTACCGGACGTAGCCTTTTTTTCGAGTATTTGTGAATGTACGTAGTGTTCCTCATTCTTAGAGAAAATCTCTCTCATTTCCAAGTAACCTACTATGGCCGCACAGTGCTCACCAGGGTCCAACGTTTGTGAATTGAAGGCTGCTTCGCTTATATGAACTAGAGGCCTCTCTTAGGACACTTTCAGGTAAACTGCCCTACGGGCAATCAATTATTTATTGTTTCCTCGCTGATAGGTTTCGTTAAACCTAGTTGCAGACATCTTGCTTGAATTTTGGTTCAGTTGAGATGCAATGGAATCTTCCCAATGAATAAACCACTACAGGTTCCTTATCTGAACCAGAGCTCAAACCACGGAACCCACATGCGAGGAGCCAGGGCTCTCTATGCAATAGGCTTAGCGAGGTTCAACTGCAACCATCACTGAAGCTTCCTTCACAGATACTTAGGGGTCCTAGGAATTAAAGCCACCACAGATGATGAATACCGGCAGAAAACAACACTTGAACAAACTCACCAGACACCCCAACATACTTTTCAAGCACATTTGATCCTCTTGATTTCATTGTATCAAAAAATCTCAAGAACAGATTTTATCGTCATTGATTTTTCAATTTTTTGCCATTTTCTTATTTGAATACTCAATTTTATTTGGTTGTAATTTAATCTTCGATTGGCTTGTACATTTAAGCCACTCCAACTATATATTTGCTGTAAAATAACGAACATAAAGTTGCGTAAAGAAGCTATTATATTTGCCATAGTTTCTATAGTTTATTGTATTTGGGCATTCAAAGCGTGATGAGAATCAATTATCACCGTAGGCAATTTTTTGCAATTTCAAACAAATCCAAGACTATTAGGATGAACGGCACTAAAAAAATGACTTGGATCACATTCAATTTCATCAAATTATCCAACTCATGAGATTTTCACTTTCTTGGAGCACTATCTTCCATCGCAATGTCCGAATTTCTATTTCCGCATCAGTATATACAGAACCGGCATTTTGATTTTATCTCAACATTCCTCCATCATATCTTCCGTGCCGAAAAATAAACTGTCAATCAACTGAAATTGTGCTTTCCTTATAAATTCGACTGACTTTCACTTTTCAAGGGACGTCAGTCCGACGAAAGGGCCACGAAAAGGGAAACTTTCAGTGAGCAGACCGTCGTGGTATAGAAAAGATGAAATGAAATATTCCCCTACTACTGTCGTATCGATTTTCCCGGAGGATTTATCGTCAGTCATATGTCTGGGTGAATTGATGCTAAACAACCGACACTCATATATTTCAAGATTTTATAAGTCCTCGGAAATGATAAGTTACCCGGACCTGTTCGATAGGCGTCGACTAGACATTAAATTTTGTATTTAGGGTTGAAGGACGATATGTCTGAGATCGGCATGTTAGGCGATGAGAAATGTGAAGGAGCCCGATGCGTGTAGGAAGTGGGAGTGTGTGTCATATATCAAGATTTGATTCGATTTCATTGTTACGGACCTGGGCAATTAGAGAGAACGTGTGTAGGTTCAGGAATATCAGTGTTTGAAAAGCAACATATTTTGAAAAAAAATGTGGTTGGATTAAGCAGCTAGTAGATAGAATAGATAGAAAAGTATCAGAGAGTTTTTTCAAAAGTTATTGCTAAATACGTAACAAATAACTTTTCTGAAAGTTGATTGGGTATTATCCGAACAACAAAACTTTTTCAAGTTTTTATGTTGTAATTAATTTCAATTAAAATTACTTTCCAAACTTAATCAAAAATCATCTCACAGATTATCATGAAATTAGTGTATACATGCTTCGAATCGGAAATGAAGTCTAGTTAGTTTTAGCAAATCAGCTAAACTTGTAATATATTTTTCACAAAAAAATGCCGTTATGCCAAACAGTTATCTTAAAAAGTGATTGCGCGAAACACTCCTTGTAAATGGATTGTATGATTCCTGTACTCATGATTTATCATATCTGTAATAGACAACAGGCACGTTCAAGTCCGATAAAAGAAAAAACTTCAACTTCAAACTTCAACTTCAACTTCAAAAACAACAAATTGAAAAGGAAGAACATCAATGGCACACTGATCGAGAAATCTTTAACGTCCTAGAGTAAAAATAATGAGTTCATACCATTCAAAAACAGTTTTACTGAGAAAATAACAGATTTCAAGAGCTTAAGGATTTTTTTGAAATGTAATTGTCGTACAAAATGTTTATGTATTGATTTGACGACTGCGATAAAAAACGATAGCTATCAAGTAGATTCCATCATATTTAGATATTGATTCTTGAAGTTCCAAGAAATAAATTTTGAGCTTTCGATTTATTCAAGATAAGTCAAGTGCAAGGTAGAGAGCCAAAACTTCAAGAATTTCTAAGAAAATGTTTCAGCCACAACAAGCACTGTTTACTTATTGGTTAATTTGATTAAAAAATTTTGTAGCTTTGTTTCAAACTCAGCTTTTTTCCAGAAAAGTTGGAGCATTGTATTAGAATATTACTAAAATGAAAGAATACATTAAGAATAATAAGAATAATTTGAAGAAATAATAAGAAAAACTTTAAGAATAAACTTTTTTCCAACAAGCAAGTGAATATTTTTTTATCTAGTTTTTAATAAAAAAATAACACATATTGCTTGCAAATATTATTTATTTTAAGCTCTTCTTTTATCATCTTCTTGTATGTTTATTTGTAAAGTACCAACCATATTATACATTTTCTGTACTGGAAGAAAATTGAGTAACAAAAACTATAGCTTACTAATAAATAGTTTTTTTTTTAAAAATATTCTTATTACTGATTTTTAGGTTATATCAAGTTCAGGGATTAATCTATACTGAAATCAGAGCCATTTTTTGGGTTCAGATTATCTAGTACTCTGTCATAACCATAAATGAAAAAAAATCAATTTCAGAGAGTAGAACTGCAGTAACTGACAAAAATCATACTGCATACAAATAGCTAGAAAACAACCAGCTTTATATTACCGTATCCTACTAGTTTTTTTTATTATTCATCAAAAAGTCACTCAATAGAACAAACGTATGTAGGCTTGAATCCTATAGGTTTTCATCTGAATTTCAATCAAATCACTAATCAATATAAATAAAATATTTGTCACGATTCCAAAAAAGAGACTCTTTATTTCAATTCTTTTTACTTCCAATTGAAGTGTTAGTTTGTTGTTCAACTATCATCGTAGCATTTTGATTATTATAGTGATCCGTTGCGTTTACACTGCAATTAAACATATTCAAAATTGGGTACAGTGTGAAGCAACATGCTGATTATATTTCTTGAAAAACATTTCTCATCTTCATCATTCAATTACATGATGTAAGTTGAACAAATATCTCTCATCGTACCATAGTATCTTTAGCAAATATCTTCAATACCATATTCCGCCACATCTAGAATCGACCGACAACTTCAGCATCAAATTTGCACCTGTATGCAAATGGATACATAATATACCCAGCTTACATTCAAAGCAAAACTTTGAACATAATGACAATGTTGTTTAAGATGCAAGCAAGCTTTAATCTTAATCCGATGTGCAAACATATAATCTTACACAGGTATTTTGTCATGGGAGCTACTCAAAAAGGAAATTAATTATTCTACGGCTAATCCATCAACTCAACGGAACGCAAACTCAGGATTAACTTGGGATATTAGATGTATCTAGTGTTTAGAAAATGCAATTAAATCTGGCTGTGCACTGCAGTTTGAATGAGATAGTATCAAAGTCTGAAAATTTCAAATCAATATCATTTGGCCCACGTTGGGCGCAGGAATTATGCACTGTTGTGTCAGCAAAATTATGCTTGAAAAGCATTTAGAAACTTCCTTGCTCATTTTTTTAAAGACTATTAGATGCAAGTACTTGTTTTTTATATTATGGGCTTGCTAAAATTTTACTGAATGTATTGCATAAACTTAGCCAAGCAAAATGCAATTATTAGGACTTGTGCTACAGGTAAAAAACGATAAACTTTATTTTTTGCATCAATTTTCTTCAAAATAATAATTGACTTAAATGAATAAGTAAATAAATCTTGTATAAACCCAAATAGCTTTGAGCATCGCTCTTGTATTTAATTCAAAACAGTGTCAACACTTTAACCAATTTCGAGGACGTCCCAAGCTCAGCGCACGGATGCTTGAAAATTTATTGTCGTTTTGCGGTTTCACGATGAATTACACCAGTCGGGTCTGACTGAAGATGAACAAGTACGAAGCGCAAAGCAAAAAAGAAAAAAGTATACGAACAGAGAGAAAAAAACACTTTCTGGCTAGCTGCAGTCAGTAACGGACAAGAGATATAAATCTTGTTGTTCGTGTTCGAATAAGGAAAAAATTGTTTCCCATAATTTTGTTCTTACTAACCGATGGTGCCGTTGCTCCTGCAATCCGTATTTTGAATAAACGTGAGATAGATAACGCCCGCTGGACAGCATACAGCACAGTCAATTTGTAATGCAACATTTGCATGATGTCGAACTCCTGGGGGTGTTGTATAGGAGTATCTCGTAGAAGTGCAACAGGCGTTAGCAATCAACAGTTGTTTCACGGCAATCTGTGCGAATTCAACATACATCAGGAATCGAAGCCAGCTATAGACGGTTTCGTATTCGCTATTGGCTGAATACGACCGACATTGTTCGAGTTCTAAGAGAATAATTTACTAGCCATGTAGTCGAATTGGGCGAAATGTTACAGGGATTATTTCGAAACACGAACATTTCAGATTGAACAATTGATGCCGATTACCACTTTCTGTATGAGAGTAGTTCTAATTGTTGAAAACATCAAAATTAACAGTTTCAGTTGAAACGAAGGTGTGAGGGGCTTCATAATTTTCCAAAGAAAGAATTTACCAATATAGTCTCTAAATGCTTCAGTTTTGATCTATTAAATTTTTTGGCAATCCGAATTCGTTCTTTTATTCAGCTAATGAAATAATCATGAAACTAATAAAATTAAAGCTTATAATTAAGAGTTTTTTAAATAGGTATTTATGATAATGACGATTTAAAAAAAGTTTGGACAGTTTTCGAATAAAAATTTTATTAATTAAATACTAGCTCTTGTGGTTTTGAATGATATTTCAATAAAATTAGTATTAAAATCAGTTTGGGTGAAAAAAATGCATCTTTTGTACTCCTTTCTGGCCCTACATTCATATCTGTGTAGTTCTGTTCTCTTTTTCTCTCTGGCGTGGGTCAGACGTACGCTCTGTCGGTGTCGATTCCAGTTGTAATGATATAAAACGCAAACCTACATTGTGTCGTAATTATTATATTTCAATTATATAAAGTCATAAGGAAAATTATCACTGGCTTTTCATTTTACCTTTTTATGATAAACTCAATAGTCTTAGTATTTTTCAGATTGCTCAGAGCTATGTATATGTGAATAATGAATCTTCAAGTATTTTGTTACATATTATTCAATTAAGAGGGTTCTATGCCTCAAAAATCGATCTTGGCTTTTTTGCAGTCCACATCATATATGCATTTTTGCATGGAACTGAACCACTTTTGTTCCGGGAAAAATTGAAGGTGACTCAAAAAAAAAAAAAAAAATTTCAATTCCTGCAAACATGCGGATTTTTTTTATATGCCAGGGAACGTGTGCGGCTGCAATTGGTTAAATTGAATTGATTGAATGTCCATATGTGTGAAATTAAAAAGTAATTAGCGTTAAAAGTTTAATTTAAGAGAGATTATAACTAGCCTTCAGTTTATGATCTAAATCAATAGACATTGAATTAGACAGCAGATCACCCTCGAAATATATAATCGAATCCAATTTCTAATCCCAATTCATTTATTAATTTCAGATATGTTTGGGATTAAAGGGTGGTGTGGTGACATCATCTAAAAGTTTGAAAATATCATCGACAACTGGTTTAGAAAATGCCTCCATCCGATTCCATTTCAAAATACCATAATTGGTATCTTTCATTCTAATTTTCGAGATATTTGACATTAACTTTCCGTGCGAAATCAAAAGCAAAACGGGACAAATCGTTGATGTTTGCAGGCTGATATAAAATACTTGGCAATAGCTTCTTCTTGTTCAGCAGGAAAAATCTAAAAAAAAATGATGAAAAAATCAAATAATCAAATAAGAAGAGTTAAAAAATAAATAGAAATTACAAGCCGGTCTCCGAAACATGTTGTGCTTTCGATCTATCTAATCAATTTTTCATCTGTTGCTTTACTGACAAAAGTTACATTAATTTTCTTCAAATATTGGCAAAAGCTGGAAGTGACTAAAAACAACAATATGACAAAAAATCATTAAAGTGTTTGCCGAAAAATCATAAAATATGAACAAAAAATAATTTGTATATAATGTGGCGTTTAATGTCAAAATGTGCCAATTCAGCCCACAAGCTGTTGTTCTGTCTACTTTACATTCAAGAAAATGTGAATGAAACTATTTTTTTTTACACCAAATTAAAGCAAAAACATAAAATTTCACTTTGTGGTTGTTAAACTTGATTCGATAATGAAAAAAATACTTTTTCGCACGAAATCTACAGTATTTTTTTGCGCGCATGAGCTTCGATGTGTTCTACCATTAATGGTTATTTGACACGATCTTTCTGAATCCGCGTTTGACAGATAGGTGCCAATGTCAACAATAAGTTCCAATTTATACCTCACCCCGTGTTCCACCTCTCTTCTTACCTAGTAGGAATAAATATTTTATAGTTGTAACAGCTAGTCTCCTTCTCTAGAATAAAAAAGTCATTAATGGCTGAAATGAAAAATTTGAATTTAAAATTATTTATTTGATTATGAAATTATGCTTTTGATTGTTGAAATAATCTGTTTATTTGAATAAAATAATTTTTATTCTCCTACAAATTTACGGCTTGTGTTTTTTGTTTCTGGATTAGTTTATTAATTTTTACTTAAGTACTAAAAATGTGGGTTCTTAACATAAGAAGATAGATTCATTGAATCCATGTTGATGGGGGCTTTTAGAACTTAGAAGAGGACTGAGCAATTTTGAAAAGTTCACGGGTAGAGCATTTTTCGACATCAAACACTTCGCAATTGTGATTTAAATCTAATAAAATTTGGGGGACTCGAAGGTGTGAATTTGTCTCCAAATGCGAAACACGTACGACTTTTTTTTGTTTAAATTTCTTTTAGAGTAGATTCAGGATGACGATTTATTAGAAATAATCTGGCTTGTGTATGATCGGCAAAGTGAATTACAACCAATTTACTCATCTCTTAAAAGCAACTCCGAAAACAAACTGAGAGCTATAGAATATTTTTTAATTTTCAAGCTAAATATGTATGAATATGTTTCAATAAATTGAAAAATAATTAGACCGTAAAAATTAACATTTTTGCGTTGAAGTCAACACTAGGATAGAATTCGAACTATAATAACAATAATCATAAAGCAACTTATCTTAACAATCTAAACTATTATTGCAACATTTATTTTCAGCAAGCAAAACTAATATGCTACACAAATCTACTAAATGTCTTCAAAACAAACTCCAGAAACATCATTTTCAGCTCAAACAATGACACAACATTCACCTAGTATGCCATGAAACTCTTCCAACTCGCATAGCATAAACTTAAAAGCTAATATAAGTATGCATGTACAAACATAGTTGCACATTAGATTCGCATTAAGATTGAAAATTTCACCGAAATCGTACCATACACAGCCTGCCTTGTTCTCCTAATAGCTGATACCAATCTAAAATATATCACGCAACATGCTTCGTACAATTTCGACTGCTCCGTTGACATCCTAGCACGACTTAGAAAAGTCAAGCTTTGTGGAATGAACGAGTAACACAAGAGTGCAAGCGACCCGTATCCGTATCTTAGGTGTAATAGAAGTACCGGTAATTAACTCATTGGTTTGCCCCTAATTGCCCTCTCACAGGTGATATTAAGCCATCGCCAGTATGGCGATGCGACAGCTCGGTACACGAAGACGGCGTCCAATGGCAGCCGTTAGTACCTTAAAATAGCACCCATGTGCCAGGTGGTAGAAGTCAATGATAACGTCATCGCATTAGGTATCCATGTACAACGTACAAAATATTCATACCGGCTTTGAGCATTAGGAAAGTGGAAACAAACTTATATGTGAGCTGAATATGTTGGAAAATTTTGGAGTAATGAAAGGATGCTTAATTTATGTTTTAGTATCGGATGCTAGATGGATTTTGGTATAAGTCAAGACTTGTGAATGAATTTAATATGATAAAATATTTATGGATCATTTCTGCCATTTTCTGCATGTATCTGCATATTCAATTAAGTTTCAACACCCACATTGGGCGCTAATATTATTCGAATATATTAGCTACCTGTGAATGTATTTTCAATATTTCTCAATTTCAATCAAAGCCTTAGCTTGGGAACTTTGATTGAGCGCCAGTTCAGTTAGCCTTAAGTTTACCGCTTTGGCTGTAGAGTGGAAAATATTTTCACATGTCCTGCGTCAATAACAATTTCATCGCTTTTTTAGCTTACTGCTTCAGATGATCGCAGACACGCTTAAGATTACAGAAAATTTACAATTTACATTACAAATAGCTGTCAATATAATGAATAATCAAAAATATCAAAGCCATTTTCAAACTGACGGCAAAGAAGTAATCTTTGAGGTAGCGCATAATGTTTTGATGGAGTGTTCCTACTAACGCCAGGCAAGAACAAGCTCGTGGGTCAAATAAAAACGCAAGCAAATTAGATATAGATAAAATGCAAAACATTTAGACGACTAAATTATAAAGTAATAGCTTTGCAAGCGACAAAATGTACTTAGAATGAAAAACACTGGAAACTACTGGCTCTAATAGCTTTTTTTAACTGATTTGCCTGTTTCATTTCGTGTATATAGTAAGGCATGCACAGCAGTCAGAGACGAGGCTTATTTTGCCCTTACTTTTCAGGTTTATCTGCGCCATGAGCCAACTTTCAGCTGCTAAACCGTTTTTATTAAATAAACCATTAAGTTTGGGAGCTTCAATTGACTAAAAATTCGACTACTTTCTAAACTGAGTGGCTATGTTTCACGTATATTTGCAGACTTTTGCTGAAAAGTAACCAAACTTTACCTAATCTATGTTTTACTCGCTTTTAGCACGAAAATTTACATAATCTTTTCCACGAATATTGACTAGCATTGGTTTAATATATGCCAAATATTGATCAATTATACCTATAGCGTTCCGAACTACTTCTTAAATATTTCCTAATGTAGCAAGGTCGTCTCAAGTAAAAGAAACAAGTACACACTTCAAAATCAACAAGTACTTCTGATGGACAACATTTTCGACCACTCGTCAAAAGTATAGGTATATTTACAAGTGACTAAGTACGAGTCCGTAGCGAAGCACTTTAACCGTACTTACAATATCGATGTCGTTGTCCATTTCTAAATCCTTTTTCCATTCCAAGAGCTTCACTCGGATCAGATATCTTGTTTAGTGTTGCACTCGGGGCACTCAACGCCATAGCTGTTGTGTTTATGAAAAAGTTTCTCTACCAATAGTTTTGTTGAGGTTTCTCTGCCGTCGACAATTCTTTCATTCCTTGCTGCTTTCGCATCGTAGTCGACCGTGGCCGTTAGCAGCTTTCCGTTATCAGAAACCTTTCTTGGAGCGACGAGAAAAACGAGAGGACGGACGCTGAATAGCAAAATAACGTTTAGTTGTTGGGGTTTGTGTCAACAGCAATTTACTTCATTATTTATACTCGAGAAAATGGTGCCGTACTTGAAAGAGTCCACTTGTCCTGATATTTATAGCGATGAAGTCAGTGCAGTCGGTTTTCTACTAGGTTGCCACGAAACCCTGTAGTAGTGGCTGTGCACGTTGTGTAAATAAGGAACCACGCGAAGGAAAAACAGTAATAAGGAAAAACAAGCCGCATCATCTTACCACAGACTGCACTGCATATCGCATTCCAGACAAAATGGTAAAGGACAAAAATCAGCATCGGAAAAATGAAAAAAATCGTGGTTTGTGAAGCAGACAAAGAATACAGTTGCATCCTTTCCTTGGCACATTTTACATTTGACTGTCAGCAGTTTAGCAATGAGTATTTAATAACCGAATATGCAATGAAACCAGAGTAAATTATACTTATTTATGACAAATTAGTCGGTTAATTCAGTTTTTCATGTAATGTCTCATTTTTCACCATTTTTCGTCTTTGTCTAGAATATTTGAAACTTAGCACAAGGCTTAACTTTACGACTTTGTTGTTCTATCTGCTATATAAAAATATTTTCAAACTTTCGGACAAACATTTGGCTTAGCCCTTGGCAGCAATAACGGACAAAATATTCTTTAGATTATTTCATGCATGCTTGCCAAACTTAGAAAATACTTCATATTCATCTCATATTCCGACTAATTTCGCAATCGTTCGTCCCGTATCCTTTCGCACTCAACTTCTATTGTTTATTCAGCCGCAAGCCTTTGTCCATTTTCGATACAAAACTCACGCAAAGTTCCATTAAGCCGAACCCGAACAAAACTCTTGCCGCTTCATAATACCTACGTACATACACTTGCTTGCCATTCGGCACCTTTGCCTCGTAGCACATTCGTACGTTACCGAAACATTTGCACCAATTTCGAATTCAAAGTGTGTGCATTTGCAAGGAATCAAGGATACTTAAATGAGCAAAGTTTTTGCCAGCTCAGTAGCTGGCTACTTAAGCTTCACAACCGCACCGCACCGTCTATGTCGTCGACATCGTACCCGGGGCTGCCATTGTTTTTAGTTCGGAGATAACTTTCGGGATAAGTGGAAGGTTTTATATATACGATCTGCCTTATTGGAAGGATTCAAGCGTCAGCAGGGCCGCGGTTTGCTAGTATGGCGCAAGTTTTTTCTCCGTACATATGCATGTTATTTTACCGGTGAGGGCATTAGTGCGCACAAGGAAGATTTTTGGTTTGGTCAGTAGACGAGGTTTGAAGATGTTTTGTGCATATGCAGTTATTAAAAATTTAGGTGTAACATCAAATTTTCTACATCAGCAGTCTATAAATTTTTTCAGTTTAGCTTACTTCATTGCTATCATCATGTCTGTAATCTTGTTTCATACATTTCTAAGTGTTTTTGGCAAGACTGCTGAAACGAAAAAAGTGATAATACGTTTGGGTCAAAAAGTAATCCATATTAGTCAGGAAAAAGGTAGCGGAGCTGCCAACTATTTTAAGGACTCTTCAAAATATTTTAAACATTTGACTTCAATTAGTTGAAAGCTTTGAAATTCACTATTTAATATACACTGGATTCTTACAGTACCTCTTCCTTTTCTACGGTTCACCACCTTTGTGCTGAGCATCCCTGTGAATCAATTGAATTATTTGTTTCACATATCGCTTATTTGAAACATATACATATGTACCTGATAATATTTTCTCATCGGAAATATGAATATACAGCTCCACAACAGCTGTCACCCAAACCCGTGGCTATTTTTTTCTGCTGCATATAATAATTAATATTCTGATGGAAGCATTGTTGTATTTTATAAAGGTAAACCGATGTGCTGTGCTTCGATTCATTGACAGAAAATAGTGTCCATAATACATCCTCATAAAAATTTTTGCGGCGGTCACCACAATAAAAAAGTTTTGATCTCATAAAAACTACGAGTTTCGCAGGATAATGAATTAACAATTTGATCTTATTTTCTCATGACTATTCCTCAGGACACTATCCAAACCTTATTTTTTAAGGGGTGACTACAAAGAAATTTTTATGGGACTATGCTGTGAACAACCCCTCAAGTCTCCAGCACACCAGCTCCACCCTCTCCAGGGGACCTTATCTAGACATTTACCTAATAATTTAATTGTTTGTTCGGAAGTTGACTATTATATCTCATAATTGGCAACTTATGGTTTTTAATGTGTAATTTCTGAACCCACTCGTGAATTGAATGTTTCAAAATCTTGTCTCGATCGTATTTGCCTAAAGTCGCATAGAAACGGTACTATCATTTACAAGATTGCTGTGTATGATCTGGGAAAAAACGTAATAAGTTCTAGAATTAAAAAACACCTACATTATATGAGGTTGCGAACATTTTATAAAAACCTTTTCCGTAGAATTAGTCGTGACGTCATTGAATGTAAAGCTTACTATTTCAGCAGCAAACACACTGAATAGCTTAACAAACTCAACAACAAAAAACAATATTTATGGCATAATAATTCTATTTTATCTGACCTTCTCGAAAGTATTTAACGATCACTTCTCGTCTGTTGCGATTAGTTTTAATTTCGACAACTCTGTTGTTTATATTTCATCACGTTGTGATGTTGTTTTTTACTTCAACGAGTAGCTTATTTATTGAAGATTTTTTTAAAAGCCTAGCACTTAAACATCATATGAAAAAATGTCCAAAAAAAATTTGAGCCAAATTTTCTTCCAGATTACAGATATTTTGTACTTCAAATGATACATATATTTTGTGTTTCGAATTTTAGTATTCAGATGGGAAGCTATAGGAACGCATTTACTTTTGTCATTGGAATATGTACTATCACACAAAAAGGCGATAAAATTAATCTAAGTAGCTACAAACTCATTTTCTTACTACCTTTTTTCTCAAAAATTGTAGAAAAATGTATCACATCTTGGTTGTTGTCATTTCTAAATACAATGAAGCGTTTTAGTAAATGTCAATTTGGTTTAATGTCAGCGAAACCCACTATTGGAATATGTACTATCACACAAAAAGGCGATAAAATTAATCTAAGCAGCTACATACTCATTTTCTTACTACCTTTTTTCTCAAAAATTATAGAAAAATGTATCGCATCTTGGTTGTTGTCATTTCTAAATACAATGAAGTTTTTTAGTAAATGTCAATTTGGTTTAATGTCAGCGAAACCCACTAAAGGTGCTTTACAAAAATTTATTTTACTGCAAAGACTTTATAGGGGTGGAATGAAAGCTCATATTCTTTATTGGTTTCTTTCTTTTCTTTGCGAACGTAAACGGAAAGTTAGAATAAATGACATGTGGAGTTCAAAAGCGATAATAAATATAGGAGTACCTCAAGGTTCGGTTCTGTCTGTAATGTAGGTGTTCTGTAATGTAGGTGTTTTTTTCATTTTTAATCTTTATTATAACATTGATTCTAAGGTGGCAAGACCAAATACTACATGCTATTCAACTTAGGGAACCATTAGGTATGTTTAGATGTGAATCTGATTTTCCTCTCTCCAAGCCTTTTTAAAATACCTAGTTTCAACTATGACCGGCGAGGATGGAGTTTTCCATTATTTTCATTCGAATGCAAACTGTTTTGTCATTGGATAAGTTGCTAGTTTTAAATACTTAAGAGGCTGACTCTAAATTAAGCTGGAGAGATCCTATTATGTATCTTATGACTTAGTTTGATAGCTTGGTTAGACAATTATATAACTTGAGCTTCAGCAAAAAAAAAAAAAACCTACATTGGTTTGTTTCCAATCAAACTACAATATGGTTTAAGCTGATTGGGTGGTTTACATTTTACCAAATTGGAACCATTGATTGTCAAACGAAAACATTTCATTCGAATTTTTTTCAAAGTCCACCGTAGAGCTCCAATTTTCAATCTATTCAAATCATTAGCAATACTTTCGATAAAGCACTAATATTTTTTTAAATGTTTTAAGAATTTTTTGACACTTCAGGCTATAAAATACCTAGGGTATATGTTTCAACTGGCCTACGGGTAAATATCATACCAATGACAAACACGGCGGTTCCAGCGAAACGTTTCCCGAGAGGAAAACCGAGTCGGTTTAGTTTTGCACTACAAAACCGAGAAGCGTCCAAACCGCCGTGTGTGTCATCACTATGCTAAATACTAAACTGACTCAGTTTTCCTCTAGGGAAACGCTTCGCTGGAACCGCCGTGTTTGTCATTGGTCTTAGACTTTTTGAATTCACTTTATTGATTCCCTATCATAGACTATCAAATCTTGTTTTCTTTTCTACTGTCGGTGATTCGCCGTTTGTTTGAAGCAACTGAATGTTCTTCGTTGTTCATCCCCATCTGCAAAATCGTATAATATAATCTCAATGCACAAGTAGCCATGATTTTGAAATTATTTTCAGTGCTGTCGCTCGAACGATTCAAAATTTAGGTCAAGTGAGCCTTTGTTGCTTCTGTTTTCCGCAAGAAAATTATCATATGCAAATTTGTTTTTTCTGTAGAAAAAATATAAAATTGCTTCCGAAAATTTATCAATCCTGCTTTATGTTTAGATCAACAAATTCTGTGAATATCTTGTCAATCCAGTGACTGCATGGAAAATTTTTGTAGCAGTGAAAGCGGATAATTTTCTTAGGCTATTGCCTGCAGCATTCTTTACCTTTGTTCAATGTAAATTGATTACAGTTTAAAAATTGGTTGGGCTTTTCTACTGGATCAAACAGAGCCAAAGTTGTCGTAATCGCAGCTCAAATTTTGCAGCCCTCACAACAAATTGCTTGAAATTTGTTTCATTCTAATGTCCTCAATGTATAATAGACAAAGAAAATGTTTTCCGATTAGCAATATATGAAGATGGCAACACAGTCACAAGGCTGCTTCTATTTCTAAATAACTTCTATCCGACCTGCACTTCTATCCGGCCTGTACTCAATAAATAAATTAAAGCATCAAAAGCTTTCATCCTTCATCTATGAAATTAATTTTTCGTATTCACAAAAATTTGGCAATTTTTTTGGGCTTCAATATCATTGACCGAAATTCAGAGTCAAAACAATGGCAATTATTATTAATTATAAATTTAGTACCAGGCATTTTTGTGTTTTTTTTCCGTACTAGCAGATTATTATGTTAAATTTGCATATGCATATAATAAGCGACAAATATATAAATATTGAAACTTTGGGAAATTTCACGGCCGACAGCTTCAATAATTTTTCCATCCCAATAGTTTCCGATGTAGTCATCGGACGAAAGAAAATTCACAGGGTGTGCGGATCTTGATGTAAACCAGTTCTTGTATACTTTTGGTTGCTGTATTAATCATTTTCATCATTGATGTGCTAAAATATGATATTGTAAACTTTCTCTATTTTAAACTTTCATTACATTTCTGTGCCCCGACATTGGCTGTTAATTCACGGGCCGTAAATTAAGTGCCTCGTGTAAATCGAATCCAAAAATGTACTTGGTAATGTATTAGCTTTAATCATATATTTGCTTACAGCAAGGTTTTAATTTCAATATCCATACTCCAAAGTAGAAATAAATTTGAAATCAGTAAGAGTAAATTTTGAATGAAAGATATTTCAGCAGCTTCACTTTATGAGTGAAAAGTGTATGAGAGTTTATTGTGTTAACCATCGATGTTGAAGTTTTACTGGTTTAGAACCTATTGAGCACCCTTGATCCGCCATTCTGTCTAAAACTAAGGTAATCCGGCAAGAGAAAAACTAAATTAAATACCTTGAAAACGAAAATATAAACATTGATAATGCGTGATTTCCAAGGTCATTTTCTTGTTATCGACAACACTCTACCACCAAACTTCTCACTCCTTCGCAAACCCATTAGTTTATGAGGACAAAGTTTGGAATTTTCTCATTTATCGAAAAAAAAAGTAAAACTTTGTCCATCAATGGTTTTTCTAAACCATACCAATAAGAACGGATATTACTTCTTCGATCTTCTCGTCTGCATGCTGTACCAATATCTACCATCCATCTATTGGAAACTTTCTCTCCTATGTACGTGTCACATTCAACTTTTTCCATCGAGAATCTACAACAAAAAATGTATATTTCTGTATATCCTTCTGCCCGCGATTTTCCATACTGCCGGCTCCTCTTGGCTCTGTCTGATCTATGTATGTTTTTTGAATGTCATTCATTCATGTGTTTAGTATGTGGCGCGGGTTTCATGTAATGAAAACGACTTTGGGTTGTGAGTCCAAAGTCTTGGAGCCTTGAATTCACCACGCCAATTGTAGATTGAATTGCTACTGTTATTCTTGATGCTTTGCTTTTGCTGCGAGTTGAGGCTGTTGCTGTTGCTGTTGAGCGTGCCAGGGTTATTATGGATTTGAATTTGTGGAAATTCCTTGCAATTAGTTTGCCATTCAATGACACGTGACGAGTATTGAAAAAATTCTCTACTTCAGACCGACTTGAATTTGAAGTGAATTGAAGGAACGTGTTTGAAGTTGCGAGCCAATAAGTAGACCCATGAGGGAAGCTGGTTTTTTGTTTAGTCCAGTTTTTTTTTTACATGCTGGCATGGAAATTATTCGATGAGCTGAAATTTAAGAGTGATTGTCGCTCCTACATTTCAATAATTAGATGGAAGAAAGATACAAGTTTCTAAGATACATATCCGGAATATACCCTGGATTTTAGATACTATAGTTTGGAGTATAATTTGTGGCATGGAGTTCAAGTGGCGTTGTTTAATAAATGCTTAATAGTAGTAATAAGTGGTAAGAAGTTGCTTACATCTTAATGGATTGACATGTTCGTTGCATTGAAATTTGATAAATTTCGTGTTGAAGGTGGAAACGGTTTACCTCATTTTTCTATGTATCCAAAGTAGCTCTGTACTACTTGAATTAATTGATAGCTAATTTTTTCGACGATTGTTTCTATATAATTGAATGTGAAAATGTATTGCTTGACAACCTGAGTCGTCTTCATTATATGTACGTATCTATAATAGTTTATATTTATAATAATAGGCGCGTTTTTTTTGCTCCCTTTATCCATAACGGAGCAATGCTAACCAGTGCAGATGCATTGGAAACAACAACAACTCTTGTTATGGGAAGGGGAAGCTGTTGTTGTTCCCAATGCGTCAGCATTGTTCTGTTATAGATATTTATAATGCCTTACATTACAACTGAGAACAATTTCTTTTACAATTTTCATCTGAGATAAATCGTATTTTGTTTAAAGCATTTCAGGGTATTTCTGAAAATAATAATAAGCTATTAAACCTTCAAATCTAACTGTATTTAGTTTCAAATTTTCGATTCTACTATATTTTTTTATCATATTTCACCATCCACCGTTACATGACGACACTCAAAGCCTGACAAAGCAACATTCCAACAGTGCTCACGTCGTTTGCCAGGACGATGACAAACCATTTCAAAATTTCAAATTCATGACATCAAAAAATCAGTAATCACCTTATTTCCAGCCTAATAATCAGCAAAGAAGAACCTACCCAACTCCTGGCACTGTTCTCCACTTTTACGAACGAAAAGCCCAGCCAACTAGGTATCGCAATGTTATCTCGCGACCAATGAAAATCAATTGAATTTCAAATTACACACAATCTGCCTGCTAAGATCATGGACATGGACGTTAGTCGTCCGAAACGTTTCCGACAACTCAAACTCGAAGATTTCCAAGCACGACTGCAAATCAAATTATCAGAAAACACTCTACTGAACAGGGCAGGGAAATTATTTCCGTTTTTACGACTGTTGCTTCAATTTGCGTGTACGTACTCGTATCGTATCGTTCGAATCTGAAGGATTTCACTCCCTCCCATGCGGCCGGCCAATGACTTGTTCGACAGACAGCGACATAGAAATGTCACATTGGGCGCTAGATGCTGCTTTGCTTCTTTTGCTTGTCTGCGAAATGTTTTACTCCGATTTCAATTGATACATCGAGATCGAGATTGAATTGGGGCTGTCGTATTTGTTTTTTGGTATAGTATTGGATTTCAAGTGATTTGTTTTTGCGAAATAATAATGAGCCTTCGGATAAAGATTCCGAGTGTTTATGAGCTTCAGGAAACGATTAGTTCAGAAATTGAAACATTTTTGGGGCATTAAATATAATGTTATCGGAACTTTTGTTCCTTAAATATGAAGTATTTTTGATATCAATAAGTTTATTCATTTCTTAACTTATTTATTTATTTCCGTTTTAACAGAAGTGAACCTAATTACAGAAACAAAATGAGAAAATCAAGAGATAGTTCATTCAATAATTCATAAATTTACATTACGATAATGTAAAGAAGCTTAGTAAACAGTTGTAAAAAAATGTCAATATTATGAGAAGTTTCAAGAATTAAGGCTATGATATGCCGTCTAAAACGACCAAGCTGTAGTTCATTGCGTCTTCTGGGAATACGAAATAATGGCGAACGGAAAAGAAGGTCGTTTCGAGCAAACGGTATTAAGAACACTGACGAAGATTTATCTGAGCGATTAGACACGCGAAAAAAAAGTTTGAAGCCATTGTCAGATAGTATAGGACGGTGAAGGAGCCTGAAATCATCAAGGAGAACATAACAAGACTTTAAAGAGGAAATTCGGAGTAAGGACAGAAGATCACATTACACGCAATAAGGTATGTGCACGTGCTCTATGACATCATTTAAATAGACAAGATGGGGAGACCAGACCTGACACCAGTATTCGAGGATGCTACGCACAAGCGACAAGAACAAATGGATGGAAGTAGTTAGGTTAGTAAAACGCGGAGAAGACCTGAGGATGAAGCCGGACAGACAAGAAGCCTTGGCAGTTTTGTATGCGATGTGTTTATCAAAGTTAAGTTTTTAGTCGAAGAGCACACCAAAATCCTTATGCTTTAAATATATATTGGCCCAAGCTAGACCATCTCGGGTTGGGCCATCACAGGCCGATTCGAGGATAAGTGCTACTGTCCACACCATGGCCAGAGTTGACGAGCTACAGTTGTCTATTCAGCCTGTCAAATCCGTTTGGGTGGTGCATGTTGGTGCCCAAAACCCACTCAGATCGGAATACGAGCCAATATCGACCAATCGTAACAATCTCACTCCAAGATGGTGTACACATATTGGCCATAGGCTCTGTTGGTCTGGCTTGGGCCAATATGTATTTCCTACTTTAAAATTGTCGGCAGCCGCAAGAGACGATTCGGGTAAGGAGTAAGAAAACATTAGGCAAGACGTTTTACAAGTGTCAGACATTAAGTGACATTTAAATATATTCAGAGTAAGAAAGATCCTTTAGCACAAATCACAAAGATCATGCTGCAACTGGTGACAACGATCAAGCGAATCAATCACTCTGATCATCTTAAAGTCATCAGCAAATAGAAGACAGCGAGAATAGATAACTGAAGGAAAACCGTTGATAAATACCAGGAATAACAGAGGACCCAGAATTGAGCCATGAGAAGCCCCAGAAAGACGGTAAAATGATACAACACAGCTACGACCAGAAACATAGGATGAGAACCAGGACAAGAAAATATCAGATAACCCATAACCTTGAAATTTTAAAACAAGGAGCTTATGGTCAACGGAATCGAAAGCCTTCGCAAAATCAGTGTATAAAACACCCATTTGCTTTAGCTGGTCTACGGCGGAAGCAACCAAGTTAATGAAGGTTTTTTTTCTAAATTTAACTCACACAAAACATCTGAAATACAGCTGAAATGATTTCAATTAAACTTTGACCTTTGAATGATTTACACGCCAAAAACTTTTTCCGTGATTGTCCTAGTTAGTTATTTCATATTTACATCTATCATATTTTTACATCTTATTGATAAATTAAATCCATCTTCTTTTGTGCAAAGTGGACTTGCATTTGATTTTGTGACGCTTTTGAAGTTGTTAGTCGCAGTTAAAGCATGTGGTCAGTTAAGGATTTGTCTATTCTGAATTTTCTTTTTTGGAAGGTGTAGTGCCAAAATAAATTCATGAACGATTGTTAAAAGTATATAAGGACTCTTTACAATCACTTCAAACAGTAGAAAGATGGATTGCTGCATTGAAAAGTGGTCATACAAGCCTTGAGGACAATCCACATGAAGGACATCCAAAAAGTGCACTGCAGTGCAAAAAAAATAATGAAAATACATGATACGATTATGCAAGATCATCGATTAGCCGAGAGAGATTTACTAGCTGAAGTTTTGGGCTACAGAAATATGAATGAAAATTGGGTGCTGCAATAACGTTTGGACCGCTTTAGAAAATATATTTTACTAGTGTAGATCAGATTTGTATCTAACACCATTATCCTGAAACAAAACAAGAAGTTAAGGAGAGGTGTAAGCTCGGTACTTCAGCTACAAAGTGAGTTAGCAAAGAGATGTTAGCACCAGTTTTTTGATATGCACAAGGAATTTAGTTTGTAAATTACCTCCAAACTGGTAAAACAATTAATGCAAACTATTGTTGTAATCTTTTGGATCATAAAAGATGGATTTATAAAAGAAAAAAAACCCAAACGGCAGCACCGAATTTTTCAACCATCAGGCTGCCGATTACGTTTTTTCGGTTTATTCTCGAACATTTACTACCATTACTTCGAGTTCTGGAATTATTTCACACGAAACGCTACCGTCCGTAGTGTAATAGGTAATTGATTGAAGAATTTAATTTCTGTCAATGTAAGCACATCTCTGGGTTCATTATTAAAGCCTCCGGTCGATCATGTTTCGGTCCTCAGTCTGATATCAATAGGGCTAATAGGTCCTGGTAGGTAACTGGACAAATTAAATTTCTGCATCTATTTTGACGTGTTCCACCCTCATTCAATAGCCTGGCAATTCTACGTAGTCGAAATCAGTCAGCAAGCGTCCTTTTCGAAGCATTTTCATCTCCGTTGCCAGCTTGACTATTATAGGCTGGAGCTGTCTCTCCCTACAAACACCCCTGGCCGCAAATAAACTTTCGTTACCGTACAGACACATTGGCCCGATATAAATTTTCGTTGAAATGATGGCGTGAGCAGCCAACGAGCGGGTGAATTAGAAACGATGGTGTGGCGTTGCAATGAAAACGAAATGATTTTTCATTTATGCGAAAAGCTAAGCTCAAAAATTGACGTTGCCGATGAAAAGGGATTTTTCGACGCTTAATAAAAAATGTGGATATTTGACAGTGGTAAAAAACCCGAAGGCTTGTAGAATGAAATGGAAAAGTATGATGAGAAAATGTGAATTGAACGTTTTCGGGAATTCGGTGTCTTGCAAATAGTAAGCGGCGTGTTGGACTGAGACAATTGAATGGTAGAATTGTTTGAGGATGTTGAAGCTAAGTACGCCATGTGTTTCAATTATAAGTTCTACTGCATCAATAGATTTGAAAATATTGTGGTAAGGAATTTTTATACTTTTAATAAATGAATAATTACAATATGATAGCTATATTGTAAAATTTATAAAGTCAAAACATTGACTTTCTATCGAAAACCTATGATACACATTTGTCTATGTAATTATCTTTCCTGCTTTTTTCTCGCAATAAATTAAACAATTAAATCACAGTGATTTTTAAATGAAAATGCAAATGCATCAAAAAATTCAAAAAACCAAACCACAAATTCATCAACAAGTGACTGAATTAATATTGTAGCTTAAAAATCTACTTTTAAAATAATTTCTGGAAATATTAGGAGCTTTCTTCAGTATCCTATTGTATGCGAGATTCCAATCAAAGGCCTTCCAACATTATTTAGGATTAGGAATACAGCTTATTGAATATCGAAACAGCTTATCAAGGGTCGGTAACCGAAAATAATACATGTACACATAAACAATATATGTACACATGATCAAATGAGCGATTATTCATTTAATTGAAATTTCAAAATTCATCTAAAAATACGCATGTGTGTTAAAGTAGCTCTCCATCCCAAGCAAAACTATCTTAATTTCAATTATTATATTTCCCAAACACAATTACTTTAATATCATCAAATCTGGCTTCACTCCAACTTCATCTTCATTTTTATATACATATCCGCGATCGACCAACGTAAAACACCACCGCCCACTTAAAGTTTATTTCGAGGAGCATTTGATACAGCTTCGCGCCTATTTACACACAGACCAATCCCTTTTTTATAGTGTCAGGAGATTTGCCCGAAAATATACGATTTTAAGCGGTCCCGGCGACACGTTTCTTTTAGCTGTCTCTCGTTAGATCTTCTTTAGGGCTATTCAAAGTCGTCGCATCTTTGTCACTGTCTTCGTCGGTTTTG
This sequence comes from Nemotelus nigrinus, assembly GCA_947369275.1. Lineage (NCBI taxonomy): Eukaryota > Metazoa > Arthropoda > Insecta > Diptera > Stratiomyidae > Nemotelus > Nemotelus nigrinus. The sequence continues at coordinate 16,274,758 of OX376375.1, forward strand.
TTGTACCGATGTGGATTTTTTCTCTTTTAAATATTGAATAGGGTAGAAAATTGCTTTTGAAATAAATTTGATATGATCGTTGTGTAAAGGAGGATAAAATACCGCCCCAAGTAGCCACATAAAGGTTGTTCGAAGCCGATTAGGAGAAGATTTTGTAGGAAATTTATTTTATGCTTATTCTGACGGAGGTGCATAGAGTCATATTTATTTGGTTTTTGATGATTTTGAATATCATAAAGTGTGTGTGTTGGGGAAAAATAATTGGTTACGGGTTTTCAGCTATAAAAAGAATACTCAATTTTAGATGAAAGCCATTCAAGGCCTGGATTTACTCAAATTATAGTCATTTGGCTTTGATTTATGTACTCAGTTTCAGTGGAAATCTCAAACATAAAATGTGAATTTACGTGAGATGATTAAGGATGAAATTTGTTTTTCAAATAGGCATGAATATGGTTTTCGGAACGTGCAAGTTGAGCTGTCATGAAAATAAATATTTTCTATTTCATTTATTAAAGTGGAAATTCAATGCCTCGCAGACTCTTTGCTTATTTGAATGAATTTTGATTGGGTGAAAATGTTATTGGTATAATTCATTAATTGATTTTCCGAAACCAGAAAGGTAATAGGGGCGTTTTTACTGATTTCGAAGAAAATTTAGCTTTAGACTCGTTTCGTTGAAAATGCATATTTCTTTATACATAGATAAGTATATACATATATATATATATATATATATATATATATATATATATATATATATATATATATATATATATATATATATATATATATATATATATATATATATATATATATATATATATATATATATATATATATATATATATATATATATATATATATATATATATATATATATACATATATATATATATATATATATATATATATATATATATACATATATATATATATATACAGTCCCTGGCCAAATTATTATACTCAACCAAAAAAAATTAAAGATTGCGCATTTTTGCTATATTACCATAGTTATTTTGAAAGTTTGAGACAAGTATTGCTTTGTCATCGATTACGCATGCTTATTTAGTCCATTTTGACAATGATTAATGTCACTTACTGCATGTACCGTTATGTTTTGGCAATTATATGGTATAAGTCTCAAATGCATGCGTCATTGCTTATAATGATTTGGTTATGATAAGGTGACATTTAAGAGTTCTAATCGATTTTTTGTGCGAAAACAATCAGGTAATGTAATATTTCTGCATTTCCACATTATTTTCATGTATTTGTCTTGGGTTTTTACAGAGTTTTTTGGTTAAATACTCAATTTAAGGATGGGTAAACGAAAGGATCTGTGTGCAATCAAAGTAGGAGAAATTTCCGGCATGTTGAGAGCACAAAATCACACACAGCGTGAAATTGCTCGAATTTGCGGTGTTTCCCAAAGTTCTGTACGGAATATCAGTCTCAAAATGCAATCTGAAGCCGATTTCAGTTCAAAACGCAAAGGTCGATGTGGCCGTAATCGCATCACTACGAAGAGAGAAGATCGCTTTATTCGAAATACTGTTACCGAAAACCGAAAATCACCCATTAATGCTATCACAAATCTTGTAAAAGATGCCAACATCAATGTTTCGCAAAGAACAGTGCGCCGTCGAGCGCGCGAAGAAAATCTTTTGGGTAGAAAACCAGCACGGAAACCAAAGTTGACTCCTGCTATGATCCAGAAACGCTATGCTTGGGCAAAAAAGTACAAACATTTCACAGTTGATGATTGGAAAAAAGTAATGTTATACTGTATTATATTTTTTCCGCAAATATTGAATGAATATATAATATAAAATAGCCAAATATTCGTCATTTGTTATGTTTTGTAGGTTTGCTTTTCGGATGAGTCGAAATTCGAAGCAGTTGTTGAGAAATCAACGTTTGTCAGACGTCGGCGAAATGAAAAATACGACCTGAATTGCATCAATTCAACAGTTAAATATCCGCCGTCAGTAATGGTGTGGTCTGTTATCAGTTCAAAGGGCCCTGGGCCTTTGTATTTTGTAGAAGGAACGATGAATTCCGCAAAATACAAGAGTGTTTTGCAAAATAAGTTGATGCCACAGTTGGGGAAATGGTTCAAAGGCACTGATAACTGTACATTTATGCAAGATGGAGCTCCATGTCATACTGCCAAATGTATTTACAAGTATTTGGAATATAAAAAAGTCAAGGTATTGGATTGGCCTGATAATTCACCAGATATGAATCCCATTGAGAATGTCTGGGACTATTTGAAAAAAGAAGTCGCCAAATCTGCTCCTACAACCAAGGAACAACTCATTGCAGTACTCAATAGTACTTGGCACAACAGCCCAAACATAAATCAAATGATACAATCCTCTATAAACAGTATGCCACGCCGAATTAACGCGTTATTGCAAGCTAAAGGAAAACATACAAAATACTAATGTTTGACAAATTTCCAATTTTCTAATTTTTGTGATCTTTTTGGGAGCTGTGCTTCACTTATATCTTTAAATCGGACAAAATATACAGTTATGTAACTTTTTTTGGTAAATAAAAATACTTCGTAATCAAATGCACAACAAAAATGTGGGATTTTCGATTTTTTTTGGTTGAGTATAATAATTTGGCCAGGGACTGTATATATATATATATATATATATATATATATATATATATATATATATATATATATATATATATATATATATATATATATATATATATATATCAGCAAAAATATTAAGGGAAATAATCTCTGGAGTGCGTGATCCGAATGGGCTGAAATTTTCAGAGGACATAAATAACGGAATAATGCAGAAATTAATGAAAATAAAGATGTCTTTAACCCTCTAGTGAATTTTCAGGTATTCTATGCAGGCCTGCATAAATATATATATATATATATATATATATATATATTTATATATATATATATATTTATATATATATATATATATATATATATATATATATATATATATATATATATATATATAGGTATACATATATATATATAGGTATATATATATATATTTATATATATATATAGGTATATATATATATATATATATATATATATATATATATATATATATATATATATATATATATATATATATATATATATATATATATATATATATATATATATGTATATATATCAGCAACAAAATTCAGTGACTATTTCACAAAAATGCGCCATCCACTTGCAGAATAGGCCCGTCGCACTAAATGTTAATTATTTTTAACCCTTTGGCACTGGTGGCCATTTTACTGATATTCTAAATATACCTATAATTATGTCACCAAATAGTATTTCCAAAAAAATAAAGTTAACCAAATGAATATCGAACGTGTTTCTGATGCGAATATGATCATGTTTTGGAAGTTTTTAACCCTATATGTGCGCTAGCTGCCTAAAAAGAGATCGGGAAACATTAAAATTTATTGAATTGTGATTTCTTTTGACAGAGATATCAAATCATTATGAAACTTGCAAGACATATTGATATTGCTAAGTTGTAAATTTACGTTACTTTTTAGAAGCGTGTTGGCAGCCCTGTAGCTACGGCAGGCACTGAAAGTGAAAACCTTAAAATCATCGACTATCCAGAAAAATTGTCTCTTTTTAGAAAAAAATCAAAATTATTAGAAACATCTGTTCACGAGAACTTACGACCCGATAAACAGACACAGCTTAAATTTACATAGTGTAATGTTTTTGAGTAGGACCAGGTCTGATAAAAGCGACTTTGAAATGGAAGGAAACCTTTCTGCCTTATTAGTTTGAGCGCATTGGTGAGATCAAAGCGGTACATCGCTCTCGAAACAAGTTGGAGCACGTTTGGTCAAATCTGCACTCAAAATCTGCACGATTCCTCTACTGTTCATTGAATATTAGTGTTTCTTGCATTGAATATTGCATTGAATATACATTATTCTGCGTAAAAGACAAAAAAAAAGCTATACACAAATAGTGTGTAAAAAACTGTGATACACTAAAACGAATGGAGTCTGAATTACATCGCTAGATTCAAGCCCACATTTTTTATACCTCAAGCTTTTGTTTTACATGGTCACAAATGATAAATTAAATCTGCTGATCGGAATCTTGGTTTATAGTTTGACTTTGAGACACTCAATACTCACAGCCAATATGATCCATTTGTTACCAGACTCTGATTCGGCCTATACTGACTTATGCTTTCCCATCCTGGATTACCTGTTCTAAAACTGCCATGGCAGAAGCGGAGGTATTCGAAAGGAGAATCCTCCGCTACTGTACTGGTAGGTTCTACAACCCGGTGACTAAGAAGTGGCTGAAGAACCTTCTCCTGTATGAGGAGTCGGGACTGAAGCCACTTACGGACCGGGTTGTAGAATTAACGACAAGATTCTACGGACGGGCAGACGGACATGAGAACGGACTGATACGGTCACTTGGGCGTACAGGTGGCTCTAATGAGCCATTTATACGCCCCGCGAAAGTAGCGAATCAACGAAAGCTCATGGATGCGCTTTTTAATTATGTAGGCCTCCCAACGAGTAGAAGAGGCTAGATGTAAGACATAGGATAAGAAATTAGGTCTAATTAGGCTAAGTTAGTCTTAGTTAGGTATAAGTTAGACTTAAGTCATAGCGTAAGATAGATCTTAAGTGACTATTGCTAGGATAATCCCAGCCACTGTACACGGCTGGGTATAATAATTAGCGCGTTAAGGCGGCTTTAGGTATGCGGTGTTTGTCAAATACCGAGCACCTAGTTTGGCAAACTTCGCATGTGTGGTGGTTGGGTTGCTCGCCTAGTGCTTGCCCTAGGCCAAACACAAACATTCGGGTGCTCGCTATTCCCGTAGTTTGTCGAACTTTCAACACACATCAAAGTAGACGAGCACTGTGTCGGATCCCCGCAGCTCGTTCATCTTCCAGTTTTGGCGAACATTCGGCAATGTCCAAATGTCTATGCTTGTCATTCCGCAAGCACCAAGCCAAATTACTTGACTAGGTGTTCGGTATTTGGCGAAAGGGAGGTGTCTGACAAACACCGCATATCTAAAGCCGCCTTAAGAAAATTCAAAAGATAATCATAAAAACAATAAAAATATCAAGAGCCAGTAGGCCAAAATATTATAGCTGCTAGTAAGTAATTTTTTTTATTCTAAATAGTACTTAAATTAGATTAATAATGTACAAAAAAGAACTAAAAATAAAATCTTTTCTTATCTAAAAAAACAGCCAATAAGAGTCCAATCATCATCGGTTTGGCGGAAAAAGAAACCAAGTTTAGAAGAAGGACACCATTTTTTTCTGAACGAAATTGTCATAATTTCGTATGATAACTTTTTTTTAAACATTTGCGTATTTTCTCCTTTTTGAAACTTAATTTTTATTAGGATTTTTTGAAAATTTTCTTCTTTTTGTTGCATTCTTACCGATATATTGAAAGCTGCCAAAAATCAGTCCCTGGCAGCAGAAGTAACTCCATAAGCGAATAAATATTGAATATTGAATAAAAATGTATCAAAAGACTCTATATAAAATAGAAAACATGTATTTTCTTACTAAATACCAGGTTTAAAGTTTATTTAATGCAAATATGTTATGTCACCGAAAAATATAAGATGTCATATATTTAGCAATACGTTGGTATGAAAAAAACAAAAACGGGTATTTTAGGGCGATTCAGCATTCTTCTTTAATTCAAAGCGGTCTTTCCAGCATTGATTTATGTTTCTCAACCTTCATCTTTAAGTATCGCTTTTCTTTCAAGTCACACGCACGACTCGGTGATTTTAATTGCTCTTTCTGCTTTCGGTGATCGTCTATTTTTTTTTTTTTTTTTGAGCGGTATGAGCTAAAAATGATTGTTTATTTTTAGAGGGATCCTGTTTCCGTCATTCTAAAATCGGAATTAGCATATAAAAAACATTTTTTCCTAGCAGTTTTTATTCAAAATTTTATTATTGCGTGAACCCTCCAAAAAAACTTGTCTATATGCAGTTGGAAACAAAATCTGAACAGCTATTCAGCTTCATCTTGTTTTATAGTGAAAAGGCGCTGGGTCTATTCTTTTTTGCATGTTTTTTTCGATTCATTTGCACATAATTAAAACAAAGAGAGAAAATGTTTTTCTTGAATATTTCTTATATCACTCTTCCTAGCTTTTTCTGCTTCCAAAGGTTGAATTACTTTGAAAAATTACACAATTAACAAGAATGATAGCAAGCAAATCAATTAGCAGTAGACCTAGTGTAGTGTCCTGTGGGGTCCCAGGAATTGATAAAAAATGGTAAATGATCCTACATAGTAGCAAAATAGGAACTCAGTGAAACAAAAACCAAATGTCCGGATGAGCAAAGAATCATATATACATCATTAGCGTAGCTTCCGGAGCATGATTCAATGAGTGACTAAACCAATGGCATTTGAGAAGTCAACCTATTAATGCCTAGCCTAGTGACGGCTGGCAAGTACCTTTAAAGTGATATCAGCAAACACATTTTGATTAATAGTTCCCCATCTGCTCCTTGCACTTTTATATTGTTCCGCCGGCAGATTTTTAAAAGAAAAACACAAAAAAAAAATATACTGAAAAAGGACGAAAATTAGATCAAGAGGCAGCTGGGTTTTATTTACAAAAGAATAGGTTACGAAAAAAAGCAGAATAAATTTATCTAAAAGTTTTGAAAGCTCTTTGGCAACGTAAGTACTTTAGTACGTAAAGCAAACGTAAATAACAAAAGATGTTAGCCAACGACGTATGAAAATATTCGTTCTTTCAGATAGCCAAGGAATTGTCACTAGCCTAGAGTCAACGAAACCTTTTTATTTATAGATTTTGGCTACATCATTATTTTTGTTGTATCGAAAAACAATTTTCTCCACTTCAGTTAAATTTTCAAAACATAGTTCAAATCTGATATCTAGAGGAAAACATTTCTCTTGATATTTAAGAAATTTTTTACCTTCCCCAGTCAGGTACGCATTTGTACAAGTGAAACTCATGTCAGACCACAGCAAATTGCAATTACGTGTCACATATCGCTTTTCCCATCCAGCAATAAAAACTAACAAAACAACGCGTGTATTTTTCTCAAGACAGTTCATTTTACCATTGTCCATTGCCTGTCACTGGCCACACTCTGACTTTATCATTTTCGAGCATGATTTAAAAACATATAGAAACAAATGGTCAACCAGCGCCTTGGGAAAGTTTGTAGCGATACTTACGACAATGTTGGTTTTCTCGCCAGTTCACTTCCTCCTACAAGTAAAACTCGCTGCCCGTGGCTGAGTTTTTTCCGCTTTTTCTGGCTTTTTCTTAGTCTCTACATACGGTTACAGTTCCTATGTAGGATGGGCAGTAAAGCTAGTAGTAGCTGATATTTTTTTCGGTCGCTTTCCACTAGTTTTTCCGGTGTTGTTACAACTGACACTGAGCGCAGAGGACCTTTCTTTTTCACGAGTGTTTGCACTGTAGTTTTGCCGTTGTCATGGACGTTGGTGTCAGAGGCACTGGACAGAATGCTTCTTTTTCATACTGCATGTCGATGACGGCCAACTGAGCCACCGTACTGAGCTGGGAGCTCTTAATCGCAAAAACATGGACTACGACTCCGAATAACGGAACAATAGACCAAGTGGAACTTTTACACGTCGCAACGTTTTGTCTACTGTTTTGTCGACTGTATGTTGATGGTTTTTGCAATGATCCGAGCCAAGTTTGGACAGAAAGTATTCCGATTGCGACAGGCAGGTATTGACGATAGAGCTCCACATAAATTTTAGTTAAAGGGCTATTGATTTTTACGCGGAAGTGGCTTTATAGTTGGCTTTTAGTAGAATTTAAGAAGAGAAAATAGCACTCAAATATTTCAGAAGGACTCCTTGGTACTGATTTGTAGCATACAATGAAACCAGACAGTTACATTCGTACCTGTTTCACTTATTTGGAAGGGCAAATCATAATGAAATTATACAGTTCACCACCTCCTGAAACAATAGCTACAACTTTTTTCAAATGCATGTGTTTTCATGCTTAATTTTATACGAAAAATAATTATGCTAATTGAAAATATTTCGTTATCATAAATTGCGTTCGAGTGTTTTTTATTGAAATTTTAGTGAATTCAATTTAAACCAGCCTCAACTCAAGAGTTACTAATTTAATTGTCTGCATATTTCATTCATATGTCAAATATGTACGTAAACTCTAAGGACACACTTCAATTCACCATAAGTTAGTTCATGGTCCCGGCGTCGCTATCAGCTTTCCAAACGGAGAGTTCTAAAGTAAATTTTGTACTTTTGGTGTGCAGCAGAATAACAAATTGCCACTGAACAAACTTGTACAAGTCTGGAGCCCCTAAAGTTGACACCAATTGTCAAAACACAAATTGAAAGTAATCAGTCGAATATTCTTCTTCCCCAAAAAGGCGAACAGGGCACTTGACGTGTAACTTTCATCAATGTCTCACTATTTCAGACGCCGAGCAATGAACGGTGGCTGGGAGCTAAGAACCGAGCATGTCGAATCAAAACTTTTGCTACTCCTTTTCTCGAATGAAAGTTCCCACGGGACTTTTCATATAGGGGACACAGAAGGTGATACGAAAACAATTTCCCATGATTGAATTCCTTCAAATCGAATCAGTTCAGCGTCGAGTCGTCGAGTAAATTCACTTTCATGGAAATATTCTCTCGCCGGGCGGCCGAATCGATGATGTCTTTGAATTCCTTGGCGTGCCATTTCGTCTCGAATCGTTTTTTGCTTGCATCTACATAAAAATGATCGTACGGAAAACACAAGAAAAATCAAAATAGAACAAAAGCAGAAAAAGGAAAGACGAGCAAAGGATATGCCTGTGGAAAAGTCGTTTTCCTCATCTCTTTTTTTTCGCATAAATGACGTTAGTTGGAGGATGAAAGGTTTTTCATTGACCGGATTCCCTTTGTTTATTGCTCGGCCTACTGCTACTAAATTCTAGAAGTTTTTCTTTTTAGGGTCAATTCGTTCGTTGCCGGGAGCAGGCTTCGGGCACTTGACTGAAACTGGCTGAGTCTTGTCAATTTTATGTTTTCTGATGTACAGCTAAGTAAGATAGAAAAGAGTTAATGCCAACTTCACATTGAAAAGTTCTTTGAAATTTAATTAAAAATCTCGATTTAGGCCCTGTAATTCACTTTCGAAACAAGTGTAATGTTTAGAATGCATGGAATGAAGAAGATTCAATTTCCGAAAAGTCAATTTAATGAGTTCGATTTTTCGTATTCGAAACTTGCGAAAATTAATCAGCATGGCAGCACTGGGTTTCCCCGAAATTCGTATTTTTTCCCGAAAACAAGGGTTGTCCCGATAGTTATTCGAGATGTTATCTCAGCCCCGGTCACTGGTCGGGCTCGAAATCTGCAGAAATAGTGACGTTGTTGTGAAGCCTGTGCCAATCATAATATCTAACATGCAAAAGATAGTACGTTTTGATGAAGGTCCGGAAATGTTAGTACCCAGAGACAACCACGAGAAAAACATTCGAGGGACCAATATCAATTTGAATTTATTGCACCCCTTCAAGAAACGAACTATTTTGACGAAGAGAAAAAAAAACGCATAGAACCGTCGTTCTTTCGTAACGGCAATTGGCTATTATGTACTTTTCTGGAATTGCTACGAGGAGGTTTGTGCAAATTGTTAGAAGGAGTCACTAAAGTAGTGGATGATAACGATTCAGCAAGTTACTGATTTGAAGTTGTATTTTTCTGACGGCCGACTTTGTAGGGGCTGGAAGTAAGTTATTAATAATGCAGTCTGTAGAAAAAGCTGTTTTTTTTCATTTTCGTGTGGTGTTAATGAAATCTAGTTCTAATGTATTAAGTCTTCATGAATATACAGAATTTAACTTTATTCAAATAACCATGCAGTGAAAATGGAATTTTGAGTTTTTCTATTCTTCTAACAGTGAGTGTTTTTATCGGCACAAAGTAATAAAATGAATTGATTTGCAGTAAATATTCAGCATAAATCAAAAATGTACAATTCATTTCATCTGAACGTGCCTTAGTATAATACGATCAGACTTGAAACAATTTACAGTGGATGCAATTTGATAGGCCATTGAACAAGATACGGAATAATTGTTACATTCAATCTATAGTAATTGGTCTATTTACCTAGCAGCGTCAATATGGTACTTGTTGTTCTTTTTAACTTTGAGTTCAACTGCGTTTGGCAGGGGAAACATTTAATTTTGTTAAAGTGATATTTTTGAGTAGTTGAGTATATGAAAATGTTGCATAAAAATAATAAAAAATAATTAATTTTCGAGTAGAAAAAGCAAAACTGATAAAATAGGGCAGATTACTCGCGAAATATGAAGACCTGTGAAGAAATTAAGAAAATATCAAGCTTCTCAAGGAAACATTGGTCTTTTGAATCACATCTTCGAAAGCCAGAAAAATTGAATCAGGTCCATTTAATCAATATAAAACTTGTAGCGATTTAGAATGATTAGATATTTGGCAAGGCACCTCAACTGAACCGAAGTCCAGTAGAGAGCTTGCCAAGACGTTCGTTGATGACGAGCCATCAAGAAGACGAGCCAACAAAAAAAACGAGGAGTGCCCCGGGAGCTGGGTACCCTAGAAATGATCTTGTAGGCTCCTCGTCCGCATTAGCGGAGCCCCCTTTAATCTGACTCCGACGGATGCTGATGTGCCGCTTAGAGGTACTACGCGGCTGGGTTGGGCCATTAGAAAATGGAGTGGATTTGCTCCCAGAAATTATACTAGCCGCATTTTAACACAAATAAGGAAAGAGGCGTTTGTCCGTACAGGACCAGAAGTAGATCTCAGGCTTGGGTTGGCAAGCCAGACCCAAGCGTTGCTAGCATCTGAAAGCCGCTTAAAGTGACGGGAAAAACCTAAAATTTATCAGCTCTCAGGCCCCTGATGTTATTTTCAGTGTACTATTTGTAACATGTAGCAATCAGTCTAATTTAAAGACTTGCAACAATCTAACGGTAAAGTCCAACGCCGTTGCTGAAAACGAACCGTGCGCTTTCAACCCAGTGATGTGTTTTCTTAATTTTTTTCTTTTTAAATTAGTATTCAATTATTCCGCGTGTTTTAAAACAATTCGTGAATCGTACGATCCGAGGACCATCAATCGATAAGTTCGCAAAATTATCAACGTTTTTCATATGTCTTGATTATTCGTCCGTTTTCTAACGCAACACATTTTAGCACTCGAAATTAAGGAATGATTTTCGTTGCATTTGGGTATTTTTCAATAAATACATAACAGTAAATAATAAAGTCGCAAATAAAAAAGCTTTGCAGGCATATTAAAAAAATAATATAACATATAGTATGTATATGATTTTCTAGTTATAGCACATTATGATTTTTCATTCTGATTTTTTTTTCTTACTATAAGAATATACATATTACACAATATTAACAGTATTTCACTTGTCATCTTAATTTTCATTTATTTTACTATTACTTCACCCCTTATAATTCTTTTTTTCTGTGTTATTTCTAAAATATCTGTAAATATATATTTAAAAATAAATATGTATTTCAATTTGATTCTTCTTCTCACTTTTAGTTTATTTTAGTGCTTGTTTGCTTTCTATTGGTAGAATCACATGGAGAAGATAAATATAACAGTCCATCATATAAGTATTTGGCTTTCTTTTCTGATAATTTCAGGATCTGGAATGAACACATTAAATTCTCATCGACAGACATCATACTGCCAGGATTATTGAGTTCACAGCAATAATTTGATGCCGATCAAATTGGGACTTAATGTACACTACGAAGTTACACATTACAGCATCTAGCCAATCGGCCATTTACATCGGATTCGTAATCAAAAGCATTTCACAACACATTTCGGTTTTTGTAGAAGCACTTAAAATGTAAATTTGGTAAAATACCAAGCGGAAGGTTAATACCTCCGAACGAATCATTATGTATCCACAAAATGTATGACGTACGTGTGTATAATTCCCACGTGACGGTCCCACACAGATAAGATTTTCGATGCTTTTTCGATATTTCTCGGAATTTTACAGAAATTATACAAGGTTTAATTATAAACATCTGGGTACAGACAGAACTATTACATAGTAATCGCTTTACATCGTTCGTGGACAAGGTCAATTTTCACTAAACTGTCTCTAAACGTTCATGAAAGTGACCGATTTAAATCGGAATTGAGACTTTTTTGCATATATATATATATATATATATATATATATATATATATATATATATATATATATATATATATATATATATATATATATATATATATATATGTATATATATATATATATATACATATATATATATATATATATATATGTATATATATATATATATATATATATATATATATATATATATATATATATATATATATATATATATATATATATATATATATATATATATATATATATATACATAATAATAATAATAATATTTATGAATTTTCAATAAAAAAAATGCAAATAAATGGAAAATGTTCACTCTGTCTAATTAAAACTTTCAAAATTCCCCGCTGCACAAGAACGGCAGCTGTTCACAATGTTATTTCTATTTTGAGCTCTCAAAACTTCTGAAGAGCTAAGGATCGGATAATCAGATCAATATGAAATTTACAGGATGTATTAGTCTTTAATGAAGTCTGTGTGGCCTAGTGGTTAGGCCCTGTCTTTTTGTGTGTGGGGTCATTGGTTCGAATCCAGGTTCGAATGAGCACCGAATTTTCAGTTCACCTAGCTCTGAATAGGTACCTGAGTTAATCAGGTTTAATCACTCCACACTCGCAGGCACATTGATTGTAAATTTACGAATGAAGCTCTCTAACAGCTTCATCCCCTAGACCCACAAGGGTTGTCGTGGGATTACTTTATTTTATTAGACTTAAATAGGAGCGAGGCTGATAGAAGTGATTTTGAAAGGTGGCAGCACTGTAGCCGTAGTGTAGTCTTCAAAAATCACTGCACACTGCTTTTTGATCCATAAATTTATAAAGTATAGGAGTTTGGCAGAAAAATCACTGTGAAATTGACAGCTACGCTAATATTTGTCTCTTAAATTTTGAAAATTTGCATAAACAAATCAAGCTTTTTGCCCTAAATCTTAATCAAATTTGCTAGGAATTTGGTTGGAAAATCATGGTAGGTTTGGCAGCTATGGTGTTTTTTGATAATTTTGTAATTTCGTTACCAAGCGATATTGTCATTTAATTACCAAATGGTAATGTTCTTGGTGTGAAAATAAACAACCAATATTTGGATTTCGAAAATGTTGAAAATGTTACGAGTTGCAACCTTAAATTTCTAATTATCCCTATAAATGCGGCCATCGGATCGAAATGAATCGCACAGTGTAAGTTAACCTTATCGTAATGCAAATTTGTTATACTTTTGGTTTTGTTACTAGCTACGGAAAACATACGACAAACATCTACAATGAAACTAAGAAACCAATGTTTAAAATTTCGAAGCATTGAAATCTATTCGAATGGCAGCCTAACATTTTTCTATCTCTTTTATTTTCGAAAAAACGAGATTAATGGAGTAACTTATTCTGACGTGAAGCAGATGTGGTAGACTTTAAGTTGCAGTGCTGGCAAAGTGTCGCAAACACAACAATTTCATCATTTGTGTTATATATGCTTTTCTCAAAGTTTTGTAAGATAAACATCCAATAATAAATATAAATAAGAAGTAATTGACTTTTCTAAAATTTGAAAAAATGAAAAAAATGCATGCAGAAATATTATGAATGACAAAAAAAATATAATAAAATGAGGGCGTGCAAAATTAAACTTGATTTACGAATTGATAGCTGTGTTTAATAAGCTGCTCTGTGTTGTCTGAACAAAATTTATTTCATTACCGATTTGGTGGTTACCCTAAGTTAAAGTAGAGATATTTAGATCACAGTTTCTGTCCATAGATTCTATACTCAACCGCTCCAACTTACTCTACTTTTTTTGATCTACTTTATAACTTGCCTTGAGATTCTCAACTCTGTTTCAGGGTGATTAAACAAAGCTAATAGGTAAAATTAAAAAAAATTCCAAATATCAACATATTTACCTACGAAATATTCTCAGTTATGGGACCGAAATTTCAAATTATCGACATTCAGATGACAACTGCATTAAAAATACATTTATTCATTTTTTCTAAAAGAACACTTAGCAAAAAAAAATGATTATTAATTTTCAGTTCACCTGGAGCCCATCTGCAATAAAAGGTATTATAAAACCAACTCGACCAATTCTTTGCGGCCTCATTTCATCTTCATAGTGCTTTATTCGGAAAATCAACTGACGAGCCCAACGAACAATCGCAATGAAAAAGTACGGGTAAACCAACGAGCAGGTGCAAATCAAAAGTTCTTTCCGTTCTATGCATTGTATTTCTGAGTCTGAATGCATGATTTGAAAGATTGGTTCGTTGATTGTTCTTTCTGTTGGAAACGCCTTGGAAAATTTGAAAGATGAAAACTTTTATTAGCCAGTTTGACCTCTTTCGGGTGCACGCAGATGGAGAGTTGTTGTGGAGCAGTGAAATAGTTGGCTCTGAGGAGTTTAGACTTTGTACAAAGCATATGATGAAGAGGAAACTCAAGTCAGTAAAAGAGTGGTCTTAGACTAATGGTATACTGTTGTATTACCTTATTGAAGTTATTCATTTCAAAGTTACTAAGATATTAATATGCGCATGTGGTTTACATATCTTTCCCAGATTACCAGTATGTTTCTACTGCATGATTGAATGATGCAAACGTTTGTGCGGTACGATTTTTGTTTTTGAAAATTAAATGTCTTCAAATCAGTTTAGCACTGGAATTGAACGATGAGACTCATATCATTCGAAAAACACCACCTTAAATTCTTCAAAACATGCAACCAGTTCTATGTCGAAATTTTATCATTTCCACGACTTAAGTGCAGTCATTGTCGGAAATAGTCGAAATTTCGAAGAAACTTGAAAGCTTCTGAAACGACCATTTAAAGGATATAACTTCCTTAAAAGTTTCCTCCGGTTGCGCTTCAGACCGCGAGATCCGTCCGTTTGCACAATTTCGTTTCTCGCAAAACGATGAAATTGAATACTATACCCCGGCCCGGCTACAATAAAGTAGAATCAGTTTCCGCTTTAGATCACAATTTGTCTTCCTTCATACTATTTACTTGCTTGAGTTCGCTTCATTCGACTCGATTTCTTCCGGACGACAACAACAACGACGTCAACGTCATTTCTTGGATTATGTTATATGACGCGTACGTTGCCAGGATCAAATGAAAGGGTTTTATATATCCACTTTTGCAATTGATGAATTTTCTAGGAGCATTGCAAATTTATTTTCGAGAAGATAGTTTGTAAATAAGTAGATATATTTTCGCGAAATGGAAGACTGGAAGCGGAATGATAGTAAAACTGAAAGTTAAGTAGGATATTTTCGATAAGTGAATAGTTATTTTGACTTTCGCTGAAATATTTATTGCTGAGTTGTTGTGGCTTTATTGAGGGTGGCAGCTTAAAATATATGAGTTTAAAAGAAATCATTAATAACATGTACGAGTATATTCAGTGACTGTTACTCGTGTTTGCGCCATCTAATTTTGCAGAAATTTCAAGGATGCGTTAATAGCATATATACACAGAATAGGATTAAATCTTACCAAATTTAGGCTTCGGTGGGCGTTGCAGTGTTTTTTTAAGGTGGGCTGATAATTCTACGAATAAATGAAATTCAATAAAACCCAAGGCTATCGTATTAAACCTAGACATGCTTTTAATTGGTATATGCTAGAATTCTGAAATTTTTAACTCTATGTGGATGCTAAGCACCTTAAATAATACAAAGATAATTTGAAATTTTCGAAATGAAATCACAAAATTTGCAGGACACATTATGTCTGAAACAAATTACCTGCTTTATTTTTTGATAAATGTATGGACATCTCTGAAACTAAGGCAAACACGTAAACATAAATTTTTCAAGTCATAGAGTCTCCAGAAATAATGTCGCTATTGAGGGAAAGTGTAAAATTGAGCCCAGCCTGGAGCGAATTTCATAGTTTTTAGTGCGATGCTAATGAAAAAATGACGGCAATGGGTATTTTAATGATTTTTGCACTACTATCAAATGCTTACGTGCACAACATTTTATACTGAAAATATGCCAGAAATCCTTTTTTTTTTTTCAATATTTGGATATTTTTGTGGCACAAACCCCAAAATCTTCCTACTCCAAAAACACTCCTGATTGTCATCCAATCCAAATGAAGTTCACAGAGAAGGCAGATTCCATACCAGCACCGGTATTTTCCTTATTTTTGTACCTAGGTATGTTGACATTATGTTTTCACATGCAGCATCCTACACAGCCCTTTAAATTTTTCTACCCTTATAAATTTCGATAAAGTCGTCAATTTACTGGGCAAGCTAGTTTCAAAGTGGTGATGATGACAATGGTGCCCGTTTCGTTTTAAGCCAAAAATGTTGGCCTTTAATTTTTGTCTCATAAATGTACATAAATTCTGACAATACGCTTGCGAGGAGAAAATTAGATTTCAAAAGTTGATTTTACTATGTCAAATCAAAATCTTAAAGTTTTCGTTGAAAGGTTGTAATGGGCTAGAGTTTTTTTTTTAAATTTATTATGTCCTTACTTATTTACAGCTTTTAGAAATAATTTTATTTTTAATTTGTGTGTTTTGTTATACAAAAAAAAACTGTTCTTTGATTACCAATTTTGATTACGATTCCATTATTCAGATTCTTCTCTCTCAATTATTCACTCTTTTTCTGTATCGATATTTAGCTTTCAGCTGACTATCAGTTCACTGAAGTGCACTTCTCATCGCTCCAGAAGATCTTCAAGATGGGTGGTCCGATTAGCTTCTTTGTCCTTACAGTACATGCAGCGTTGTGTGCACTGCATCATGTTTCGGACTATTTGGTAGAAATTCCGATCCAAGTGTCTTTAGTATTTTCAATTTCATAAACCACGTTTTTTTCCAAGGCTGCTTATTTTGCCTGTGAAGTCTCTTCTCTCTCTTTCTGAATTCTTTATATTCCTATTCACGTACACGTATTCTCTGAGATTGTTGCGTTGGTCGGTATGCATCATTCTTATGTTCAGTCGCTAGTGTGCATTCAGCATCAATTTAAGAGTAGCTGTGATATTTTTTTTTATTAAGTACATATATTATTATTTACTTGGAAAAAAATATCACTTCTTTCTAGTTTCCTTTTTAGAACTAGCTCAAAAAAATAGATAATGGATTGTTTGATAAAATATTCTATTACTGCCTGCACTATGAAAAAAATTATGTTTAACCTTATCGCTTGCTATAAGAAAATTCGTCACACTCACACCTTTTTCACTAATTTGTAATTTATTTACATAACTGTGAAAGAAAAACATAACATAAATCATTTGTGGCTGGACTAGACTGTAATCAATCCATCAACATTCAGATCAAAATATTTATACAACTCAGCAGGCAATCAAAAATCTCTGTTAACCAATTCTTGAATATTCATTTACAGCTCAAAATCCTTACGGTAACTATTTTAATTCAGTCTTCCTATTACATACCGTAACTACTGCGTAACTTCCTACCGGAAGACGATTACACCTCTGAGGTTCACAGAGATTTCACCGAGCTTAGATGAGAATTACATCACTTGCTGCTCGTTTTCAATTTACAATCCAGTATACGAGCCCTGCTATCGTTCATTTCGAGGCATCCTCAAACTGCTCCTGACAAATTAGTTTGTTCAAAGCTGAGCTCTCCTGACCCGAAAGATTCATAGCACATTTGAAATATGCGAAAGATATGAAATCATGACTAAAATCTAGGAGATGAACTTGTTTCCTTCTCTTCATCCCTGTGCCAATCTAGTTTGTTAGCTAGATGGCTGGTTGGCTGCCATGTTACGTGATCCGTTCTCAGTCAGTTCGTTAAATTATTTTCTGAACGCATAGTCGGAGCGTCGAGCGTATGTGTGTGGAAGATATGCTGGACGAGAGGTCGTTTCGGGGATTTTAATCTGAATGAACACTTCAGTATGGCTAGGATCGCCAAACATATGTTTACCTCAAGTTGAGTGTGTTTCATATGGAGAGGGTTGAACTGAGTTGGTGTTTTTGATATATGTTTCCGAAATAGACGTGGTCTGATTGAAAAGGTCTTAGATTATGATTTATATTCAATGTTTTCATATTTTAATACGATTTAAGATATTTTCAACATTATATTTCTAGATGCGTGTGTTTTCTGAAAGATTGTTTGATTGGTCTAGCCGACTTTATATTAATTTGGTTCAGTTGAGGTATGCACTATCTATATCTCTGAATTTATTGACCAACTTTTTCTAAGCGAAACCATCCGTAGGATTCGTTTCAAATTTTGCTCAAAAACACCGGACTGGAGATCTGTTATCTTCGAGAACGGCTATTTTTGCTATTTTCCCCGAAATATATTCTCCACTTATTGATTTAAGGAGATTCTAACTTATTATTCTAAAATTCAACAAGAGACTTTAAAAAAAACGGATCATATCAGCCTCGGGTGAGGACGGTCGTATAGCTTAGTGAATATAAGCATCTCATCTTAGTGAGTAGGCATACTTGGTTCGAGTTCAGTTGTGGACGGAGAACCGTAAACCAAGTTTTGATTAAACCTATCTAAATATGGGTAACTGGGTAAGATAAAATGCAAAGTGTGGAGTGAGAATAATCATCTCACACTCATAAAAAAAAATCGATTTTCAAAAAGGAACCTCAGCAACTGCTAATCCCATAAAACCAAAACCTTAGCGTGACAACTCAGGTAAGAAATTGGTGGCGAAACTATACAGTTTATTTAAAATATAAAAACTCGAAGTGCGCTAAACAGTTATTTTAGAAAAAAAACTCATTACATTCTCGCGCCCAACGTGGGTTTTCAGTTCAATTCATCAGTAGTCACCAATTTCTATTAGATAATTGTTGCAATTCAAAAGAACTTTCTTTTTTGGATTTTTCCACGCAGCGGCAGCACCAAAAATAAATCACAGCCATGATACGGATAGTCAAAACGAGAAAATCCTCTAGTCAAGCTGAATAATCTACGAAACGCTTTGCATGCTGAGTAGATCTCGATAAAATTGAATTTAATTCAACAGCCACAATTCAACTACGATAGCACATGGTCATTTGTCATATTTTGAATCGTATATTGGTCGAAAGTAATAAATTTTGAAGCGATTTCACGATTGATTTCATTTATTGGCTTAACCTCGAGGGTGCATTAATGTTGTCCAGTAGTACATACGAGTCGTTCCATTGCAGCAGTCCAGAATCCAACTACGTTATGAGCGTCGCATTTTATGGAGATGAACTGAGTGAAGTTTATGGTAATTTACAGGATACGTTCGTAGATGCATGCCAGGCATTACATTAATTGGTATAAACTGCAGAGCCGTAGGTCCGTGAATACGTGAGGAATATATTCTGCCGTCGAAAGAAAGGTTCAATCACAAGTGGATCTGTTTAATTGCAAATTCGAAACGTTAATTGATGTGTTTTGTTGCGATAATGGTTTGATGCTGGGATTAAATCAGTTGTCAATAAATAGTATAAAGAAAACGAATACTATTTGAAATGCTTTCGGGCCAATGTGATTTTAAAAGGAATTAAAATATGTTTAAAATAGTTTAAGCTGGCTAATTTAAATACGGGAGTGGTTGTTAGGTCTAGTGATCATTGAGTTTGGTTTTTCATGCGAATTTTTTTACTTAACAGACATCATATTAACTCAATTTGGTTTACTCTTTTCTTGATTCCAGAATCAAAAGATAAATAATCAAGATGCATTTTTGTCTTAAGAAGCTAAATATGTTTCAATTTCTTAGCACATATCAACAAATCTGTTTAGCTATTTTGAAAAAACTTTGACCTCTTATATGGTGTTTGCCGTGTGGCCACTTTTAATTTTATTCATACGCTGTATATAAAGTGAAACTTTCAGTTTGCGATGACATTAATATTGTGCTTCACTGATCTTTCCAATATTGTTGCTTCCGTTCTAATTCTAAATCATACGATATTCTTCGTTTATTGGGACTGAGATACCACATATAGCTTACACTGAAATGATGAAATGGTTTGAATATACTCGAAGAATCTCTTTTATTCACCAATTATTCTTTGCATATTGTAGACGGCATTACAAAGCAGTGAATTTTGCCACAATAGGAATCAAACTGGATTAAAATTAAATATTCATTCAAAGAGCGCGGACATTTTCTATAGCTTGGGAATATCAAAATCAAGCAGCTCAAGAATCAATTCCATTCATTGTCTAAACTATACAATAGTAAATCCTTTTTTGTCGTTTGTATTTCAATTTACAACTTTAATGCTTTCGAAACATTTAAGCGGAGCTAGTTTCGATTCGAAACGAAATAATATGGAACGCCATTAGTTTGTTCGGTCAAGAATAGCCATTAGTTCCTACCCATCCGTAAAACCATTCAGAGGGCAACATTTCCCGAGTTCTCTTCAAAGGCTCTCCATAATATATCGCTGCAGACGACGGCACTGCCATCATTGTAAAATTTCAAGGCGTTACTCCGTCCATTATGAAAGAATCTCCTCTGGTCGTTAGCTATCTTGGCAGCAAGATAGTGCTACGATGAAGGCAGGGTATTTGCATTATGCTATTTTTTCGCTTGAACACTGACAATAATGCAAACAGGGAACAATGAAAATATTGAGAAAAACACAGTATTCGATTTGAATGAGCAGGCTTTCATGAAAAAATGCAAATTTTCACTGGTATTTTAAAGTTATGAGCAAAATCAGGAATATTTATGAAAAAATGCACTGAAAATAGAGTGAAATTGAAAAATGAACAATAAACGGATACAACACGAAACCATTGAACCAGCACTTCTCCCCTACGGTCATAAACTATCGGTTCAAGTAACCAGAAATTACATCGCACCAAACATTCACGAACAGACAACGCCACTATTTTGCGCAAAGTTTCCTTAACAGTTTGCCAAGAAGAATATTGTGAATAATAAAAATGGATGGTCAGGTCGAGGTTTTGTTCGCAGCCCAGCCTAGCTCAGCACAGTTCAATGAGCCCGTGAGCCCGCACCAAACCCAAGCACCATCCTAAGGACACAAGCGAAAGAGTAAACTTTTCTGCGACCTCAAAGCAACTCCAAGAACATGAAGAAGATTGCGGAAAAGCCTCTAAATGACGTGGATTTATGACTGCTAGAATAGATGATTTACAGAAGAGAAAGAAAATTTTATCGCATGTCCCTATTTGTTATTCGCCGTGAACGTTTAAAAATTCGCATTCTTTGTCATATCCTGTCGTAGTTGGCGGGACGATAAGTTAGGTAAGTGAAAATATCGTTTTGTGATGTGGTGGAGTGGAAGAAGTGGTTCTATTAATGTGAGAGCAATTTTCTAAAAAATATGTTTTGGGAGATAGAAATAGTGCTTGAAGGAATATTGACTAGATCAGTATTTGAGGGTCGGTAAGATTGTGGGCACATGCAATACGTTTTCTCTGCTGTTGCATTGAAATTCATTTCATGTTTAGAGTAGTAGTACAACGGATTATTTTGGCTGTATATCCTTTAATAATGAAATATGACTTTCACGATCAAACTTTACACCCAAAACAATACTAAGCTCACTTGAGTTCCCTATTTAAACTTTTCTGCTAGTAAAAGATCGTTGCATTGGAATCAATCAAAATAAATTAGAAAACTGCTATGAAATCTAGAGAATAAAAGAATCCAGATACTTCATAGGCATCATGATTATGAATCTGGCTATAGAAGCCCAAATAAGTTTGATGTACTTTAACTGCCACCTAATAATCGGTGAGTTTGAAAACTTAGCACAACTGAATTTATCATATTTTATATGAAAGTATATGCACTAGCAGCTTGTAACTTAACAACTTTTTCTGCTTTGAAAAATTGAAACTCTCCAAAACAATCCATTTTCAAATCGATTTCATAATTACTATTTTAATACTGATTTTTTATATATATCAGCATTCTAGTTTTTTAGGAATAGTGAAATTAGTCACAATAATATATTTAGTAGAAAGCCATTGGAATTCAGCGATTGAACCAAAATTGCATCAACGTTCTGCCGACTCCAGAGGCTGAAAATTGAAGGATAAAGTTCATTAGAATCGAAGAGAAAAATTCTGTAAAATAATTTTATTTATTTCAATTTTTTAAGCATAAAGTGATTCAAATTAAATATAAATTAATAAAATAAGAATTTTTCCAACGCGGCAAACCTCTGCTAAGCCATCGTTGAATTTTTGCACGTCGTACCTTTTTCCCCAGCCTACTAGCTCAGTCTTAACGTGGATATTTGCCACAAAAACAAATGGGAGAAGGAAATGGCCAGAACAGGTACCATTATTACCATATAAAACTCCAAAAAATGCACTAAAGCAAATTCAAATAAATAATATAATTTTGAAGAATAAAAATTCAACCGTTCAAATAATAAGGAAAATAATATACGATAGTTAAACAATATAAAAATTGGATGGCTACTGGATTATCCACATGAAAGTATCGGTTTACATCAGACGTTACAGTTCCCAAAAAAAACTTAATGAGTTTGCGTGAAAAACTAATTAGATCCCACCTTTACCAGCTCCTCAAAGACCAACACAGTTTGCAAAGTTAAATCCTGTCGTAAATTAAAATTCTATCAGCATTTTCAGTATTTTCAACTCATATAAAATAACTCTAGTGTTCATCACATCGTAGTTCTGTCTCGACGTCATATTATGCGTCTCTAGGCCAGTTTCAAAATGATAGCAAAAAAACTTACTCAATTTACGGTCCCATTGCACTTCCAGAGTTTCCCATACGGCAAGCACACTACACAGTCTCAACTACTTGTCATGATCTTTCTTATGAAACATCATCGTTCCCACCATCATCCCCACACATTCAAGCACAGAAAAATACGAAATATGCACAGGAATTGGGATTTCAGCGTGTGGTAAATGCAGGAAATTATAAGCCAGCCGACATAAGAACGGGGAGAAAAATAATCTCGACTAGAAATTCATCAGTGGCGTTGGTTTTTCTTCACAGGTACTCTCGAGCTTTCGAAAATAAGAGGAAAATTAAATGAAAATTATGCGAATACTGAGATGGTAGGACTTCAAGGATCCAAACTAGAATCTTTCGCATTCACGATACGATTCAGATCCATGCAATTCAGATGATTCAAACGGAGGCCCGCCCGGCCGAAGTGCAAAGCATATATACATATATACAGAGCCACGGGGAAAGTACGATTTATATGCACGAAAGGATAACATACACTACTTCGGTAGGCAGGTTTCAAAAGATTCTTGACGTGTCAAGTTTCCTCTGTGCGGTGGAAACTCGACGCTTTAGATAATCTTTCCTGGTTAGCACTTACACATCATGTCCTACGACTGAAAAGATATCGTTTCGTTGCAGCAAAAGCTGAAAACTTATTTGTGGCAATTTCGCCTCTAATTATATGAATTACCACGTCTGAAATAAGGAGCATATGGAAGAAAAAAAAACATAATCCAATAGTTTGTCATATGCAGGGTGTAGTAAAAAAATTCTTCCAGTTGAGAAATAGATTTCGCATTGAGATCATGTTTTTGTGTTGGGTATACTGTAGAAGATATGGAAGTAAAATTTGGAGTAAAGTATGCGTTTTGCTTCAAAATAAACACAGTTGTAACAGAAACTTAAATTCACTCTATGAAAAAAAGTCATGTTAATTTTAAGCTTTTATATAGGATAAGTGAAGTTTAATGTATGTTAAGTGACTGTCAATCTGGGAGGCGAGCCGAAAGATACACATAGGCCCATTAGAGGCTCGTTCTGATGTCATGGATATACTCTCTCTTAGCCTCTGTACTATGGGAACCATTTGGTTCCTTTGATGAACTGTAAAATACTCCTGAGTTTGATAAGGGACAGATCAGTCGAACCTGTGAGAAAGAGCGTAAATAGTGCTTCCTGCAAATAATCGCGAAATGTACTTTGCATAGTAAATTCCATCAGACATTTCAAGAAAATTGAATTACTTGAAGCATTAATAAATATGCTCTGTAAATATTCGCAGTGTTATACTTCTTGGCTTGATGAACCATATGATGAACCATATTAAAAGACTCAAATACACGAGCTGCGAAGTTCTATTGTTGACAATATAGAAAAACAACTGTGTAACATTCCATTTCAAAACCCGTCACCTATTGCAATTTACTTTGGAATATGCAGACAGCCTACCAGATATTTTGCAAAAGAAGCTCATCAGATGCTCCGTATAAATAATACGATGGTCACGTGTAAATAATTTCACATTAAATTGTCATTGTAATTCAGATGACAAATTTAAGATCTCGTCCAGATTTGGACGCGAATCCGAACTACGGTGAGTTTTTTTTGTAACTTCAAAATTTTTTGTAATATTATTTTGTTTTTCATTCCATGACAAATGAAATTTCGTCTAACACTGTTTTGATTCTTAACGAGCCAGAAGACGTGTTTTGCTAGTTTAAGACTTGAACACCTAAATTTTCTTCAAAGAAAAACCAAATTCTTTTCTCAATATCAATAGTACATTAGATTGTTTTATTTTTAATTATTTGATTGTTCGATTCTACATTTATTTACAAGATAAGATTTTTTTTTACACTTTTCATCATTTCCAGTTTCTGATCTTTTCTCGGAGTCCTTCCATCAGACTTTTGATTTAGTCTTTTCCTATGGTTTTGGTTGTTTGGTTCCATTCGTTACGAAGCTCCTCTATATTATTAACAGTTTTTTTAGGCTTTCTCTGAATTGTACGACATATGGTGGATATAACTTTTTTTCCACAAAATTCTCGTGGTGTTTTGAAACTAGTGTATCGTATTTTTTGCGTAATGGGCAAGAGCTAAAGTAGGCCTAAATATTATAGGTACTTTATGCTTTTTTACAAACGTTAGCGAACGTTTCTGAAGTTTTCTAAGCTGATCCTACCAGTTGTGTAGAATGGGATGCTCTTTTTACCCCATTGCCAAACGGCCCGCCAAATAATTGCTTTCGAGTCTTTTTTTTCGAACTGAATTGATTTACTTCTTGTGAAAAGCCTTCTCCTGGCAGCAAGTTGCAAAATTGGGGCTCGAAAGCTTATTGAAGTCGAATCCGAGGTTGGTTTTTCGTCCAAAATAAAACAGAAATTATTCTTCAGTTTTTCTCTAAACAACTTTTTCGCCCCCTCAATGGATTTCTTTTATTGCTCTACTCTTCTTTTCGGAATTTTAACCTTATATGTCTTTATGCCTTTCCTCTTTTTTCAATTTATCGCACTGTTGATTACGATGTTTTACATTGTTTCGTGATATCACGAGCTGATGCTAACCTATTCACATACACTGCCTGCAACACACTGCACCCCAGTTTCTAATCACTGGACCCATTATGCCGTCCACTTTTCTGTTTTTATTTAACGAAACCCTGCATTTTAAATTTTTCAATACCCCAAACAGATCTTTCCAATACTTTTATTTTATTCGCAATTTATTTCACTGTTCTCTTCGGATTCTTCGAAAAAAGATTCAAGATTAGCCTCAGTGTATTTTTCATTCATTTTTACCGTACTATTGCTCAAATTTTTGAAAAACAAGCTGACGCAAAAGGCAAATATTGACGTTTAAATTTGAACAAATCAAATATCAATCATATAGTTTCTGCCAAAATACTTTACAAATGAAGAAACATTGGACAAAGTTAGGTGTTCAAAACTTAAATCAATTAAGGACCATAATATTCAACATAATTTTTCAAATTTGACCCTAAGCTATTTTATACGCGACACGTAAAACTCTTAATCCAAAAACTAAAACTGAATACAGTCAAAAAAAAGTGTATATAATCAATTTATCTTTTCTTAAGTTTCAGTAAAACTTTTCAACGAAGAATGTAAGATAAATAATTCCGACCTCAGATACTTTCTTGACGTGAAAAACTTTTATTTCCTTACAAAATATCTTATTTTGTTGCTGTGTAAAATTCATGATAGAAACTAGTCTATTAACTATATTTGTTACTTTGTCAAAACAGTGGGGTTCGATTTTTGTCTGTAATTCCGATCGAGTCGATCTCAAATTCAATTATAATAAAGTCAAAGTTTCGCTGCGTACAATATTTCTGTACTTCTACAATACAATATAAGTACTATTATTAATGTTTCTGTACTTCTTTCATTATTACTGATTTTGGGAGGAAATTAGTATTAGCATCACGATCTGCCAACGTTAGTAGCGAGACCAACCCGCAATGGATTAAATTTGTATGCAAATAAATGACAAACAGATCGCTTGCTCTGGGACTGACTGAACCAAATATCTTGAAATCTTTAGCTTTGTCTGTAAGAAGAATATATTCCATAGCTTAACTTAACAATTATTTCTGCTTTTTCCAGAAAATCCAAATTTAAAATAATTTAAAATTATTGACAAGCATTACAAAAAAAATTTAATCTGAGACGACACTAACTCGGGACATCGATATTGGAATTTTTCCAGAGCCAACAAGGCAGGAAAAGTTCTATTTGTACTAAAGACAGACGGAAACTGTTTTATTCACACTCACGGCGGCCCATTATGTTACCCCTCTCGGAGAAGCCCATCAATTTAATATATAATCAGTAATGGCAGAGTACCTCTATTGCAACCTTAATTGTCGTATGAACGTTCTTCTATTCTCACTTTAAATCGGTGGAAATAACAATGTTTAAAAGCAACCGTTTTTCTTTTATTGTAGAGCATCTTGGATTAAGTACCGTGAATTCTTAAGTGACCTGCGAGACGGTGATTTTTCCAAAATTTCGAGTACCCGACAAACATATACATTTGCTTCTGATCTTATGCGCAATAAGCTCAGAGCACAGGATATGCAGCCCTGCGAATTTGAAGGATTTAATAAAACACCGCAACAACATTCGAAGACAGTGGCAAATATCACGTAAGTCACACCTTAAAACTTACCAGAATAAGCTATATCCGCAATATTGCTTAGTGCTTCTGAAAATGCGTACCAAACACAGGAATGAAATGCTATCAATGCAGGAAATAGATTTAAGAAAATTATTGAAAATAAGAAAAATCTTAAACAGCAAATCGAAAGCAATTTCGCCTTTACTACTGATGGCTACACTATAGTTTCTACAAAAAAAGTTGATAGCTATTCTATTAACATCACACACTTACTTTTCACATCAATAACGGTGAAAATAATTATGTTGTGCAACGTGAAATCTCTAAGCTCGGACTATCAAAATACCCTTCGGATTTGGAACATTGCTGCTGCTGCTCTCCGGCTCAAGTGAGAGCATTACTAAGAAAATTGAAATTCAATTTTTTTACGAGAAATGTTGGAATCATAAATATTCTTTTGTATATTTTCTCGTCACGTAGAACCACTTTAAACCAAATCCTATATTCCCTGACAGCTATCAGCCAATTAGTTTTTTACCTTCAGGGCGCAAGGTATTTCAATGTTTGACCCTGCCTCGTGTGCGCAGTAAACGGATTTTTTTTTAATGTGTCCAATGTTTTCTTCTTCTTCTATAGCCCCAGCTAAACAGAAAAATTGGATATTTTTTTCGTGATCATTCTTTCGTGGTCAATACTCATCAAGTGACAGTAAATTTGGAGTGCAGCCCATGCTTGTGACGAATCTTTGGTTACTTCCCACGACTATAATTTATATAATTTAGCCAATATCTTCAGTAAAAATTTAAATAATTTTATTTCAATATGCGAGCAGTTAATTAAACATGGATCAATTAATGTCAGTAGTCTGATAATGAGAACAGATCAATATTAGAATACCAAAAATTCTATCAGTGCATGCTGCATATACGGAAAATTGAAGGGAACTCGAGTCATACTGCAAAAACTGGGGGAAAATTAAAACCACTCTCATAACCAAATCCAAATCATATTAATAAAGAACCCACAACCGACCAAAAAACAACTTTTGGGACGTTTTTAAAAATTTCGTTAAATTAAAGTTATAGACATTTGCCACTTGAAATATTCTACATTTAAAGATTTCCAAAAAAAACAAAAACACTATTGACGTTAAACCCAGTTTAAGTGACCTCTCCTCTTTTTATGGGCAAACGACCTTTACGGTCTTTATCCTTAAAAAATATAATACAGGTGCCAATTGCAGATGATTGTTTAACAAAACAGATTTGTTTAAAAGCTCATACTGATCTTCATCACATAAATTCTACAAGACTACGGATCCGAACAGCTCAATCACAAAACAACGCTGCTCATAATGATCAAAATTCGATCACTTCTAAAAACACCTACTAACCTGCAGATTTTTACCAAATTGAATTCGTAAGATCTTAACATTTCGAATGAGAAATTCGGATTACCAATTTCAAAGCCAAATACAATTTATGCAATGAATTGTACAAAGACAAAGTTGTCCATCTGCTACTTACCCGCCCATTTATCTACGAAAATGAATATTTCACTTTATCCCAGACGAAACTACAATGGTATGGCAGCAGTACCAACCGGACAATGGTTGTCGGCAAAGAGATTCCTTTCTGAAATAAGAACAATCTTCGAAACTGTACCCGTATCGTTTCTTAAGCTTAAACCCGTCTGCTGTTGCCTTTCGACAGCATACCGAGCGAAACGAAGAAATTAATCTATTTCGAGTGAAAATTTATTTTCAACAGAATCATCATATAAATCTCATTTTGAAATGTTCACGAATTTGATTTTAAATTGGAAGCCATTTGGTTTGTCTTCATATCTCATGAAAACGACTGAGCTGACGATGAGTGTGAAATTGGTAGAAGTAGAGAAATGATTTTAGAAATTTTGTGGTCTTAATGTGCGAGATAAATTTATTGAAGAGCTTTTACTTCAAAAAATTGTACTTTGGGTCTAGGTCGGGTTTCGTTCTGTAGTTTGAGCTCAAAGGCTAAAAACATAAAAGACTGGCTTGTGACGTTTATGTTGTTTTTCTTGAAGTTAAAGCAGTCGTTCCTAGCAGTCCTTTGTGATTGAATTATATTAATTTATTTGCGTCTTGGTTTTGCAGAATTTTTCAAGCATGAACACAAAAAAAATTGTTAAACAGTTTGTTTTACAAATCAAACCTTTTAATTTCAAATGATTCAACACACCAGATTCTTTCGGATGATTTACTGAATTTTAAAACCACATATCTACTTTAGCTTTAATGATGCATAGGTAATTTCATTGGCATATCAAATCTTCAAAGTTTTCCCATCGAATTCATTTTGGCTGCATATAACTAAGCACATGTACGAAGGTACTGTTCTCTTATGAAGTTTCTGAGTGAAAGATAAACGAAATGATTTGCATTCAAAAGCATCTTTGGAAAAACGAAATAGAATTCGGAATTTATGGTGAACATTCCATGACTGTCGGAGATACTCGTACCTTAAAGCTAAGTATGTATGCGGTATAAATGCTGTTGAGCAGGATAATCATCAATGGGGAAAAATAATTTGAAGGCTTAAGAAGGACCGGATGGAATTTCACTAATTCGTTTTTCATTTGGTACAAAAAATGTAAAATCCGGAATGAATTGAGCCAAAATTGAGGATAATTTTTTGTATGGAGTTTTATTTGATGTATGGATTATCTTTAAAATGATATCTCATATTCTTATCAATTCGAATTACCACTGATTATGACTTTGGTTAACATGAATTTGACATTTCTTAGCTATGTATTTTATAAACAACTTTGGACGAAAATTATAAATTGATTAGGCGATGTATTAGAACCATAGACCTTTCTCCACAGTTTGTTGAAGCTTACTCTGAAAAATTAATTCTGATTATGGCCCGTTCTATTAATACAGATAAATAAATTCTAAAAATATCATGACCATTTTTGAATCCATTTTTTATAGTTCTTAAGCTTCTGATAACACTGCCATAGGAGTAGAAGGTTTTAGTAATATCAATATGTCCTGTGCGTTAGTAATTAGTAATAGTAATATCAATATGTCCTGTACGTTTTAAGATAATTTAATAGCTCTGTCAAAAGCTATCACAATTCAAAAATTTTCAAATTTTTCCAATTTCTTTTTAGGCACTTAGCGTACACATAGGGCTTATATTTTCTGAACACAATGCTCCAAAGAATTTAATATTGAGTTAAATGTTAATACAATAAATTGAAAGAAATTATTGAAACTGCGTTGTTCCTGTTCATGCGTTGCTTTCAATACAGTCCAGCCAACTTCTTGAAGTTGAAAACCAAGCTACTTGATATCTTTATCTTAACACTGTTTTTAGTCATTAAAAGTCTATAGATTAATTCATAATATAGCATAATAGTGCATAATCAACAGGAGATGTCCAATGGGTGTATTTTGTAACTCTTTTTGAACTGTGTAAAAAAAATTTGAATAAATTTTCAGTCAAAAATTATTGTAAAGTATAATGAAAACAAAGTTGCAATCCGGAAATATGAAAAAGGTTCTATAGCATACTACATTTGAAATAATTAACATCTTTGAGAATTTGGATACTTCATTTAACATTTAGAGCACATTTATCCAAAACTACATGGCTAACCACTCTAAAATGGTGAAATACCTGGTTACTTAAGAAAGCCGATGATATGAAAATCTGTTCCGGGTTAGTATTAACTAAAATAAGACCTAGACTAAATATTTTTCGCAGCCGGAGTTAACGGCTTAAGACGAGCAGATTAAATTATTTTCGAAATAAATCGAACAATCAGCAACGGAATAAAAATATTTATTGAATATTCTACATTATTTCCGAAAATACATCTACATTAACTTAGTAATTTACATTCAAAATGATTTCATCCAATATAATACGACTTTTTAAATCACATTTCTAGCCTATTCGCTCCTGGAATCATCATTTTCAAATCAAACAACTTCAGCATTCCCCATTTTCAGCCTTAGCTTGTAGTAATGACGCTTTCATTGGACAATTTTCTTCTCATTATTTTCAACCTTAAACAACGGTTATTTTCAACTTTAGCACTTTACCGTGTCCCTTTCGCACTAAATGCAAACTAATTCAAGCTGCTCGGAATATCATTATAAGATTCTACGGCCCTCAATAATTTCCATACGGTCCGTTCAGTTAAAATCGAAAGAAAATTACATTCCCATTTTGGTTCGAGTCCAAGACGCAAACGAACTCCACTCAACAATTTTCGTAATAATTTACGAGAGTTCTTTTCGGGTCTAACAACTCGAAATTTACTAAGTAGTTACTGGGAAGCAGGAAACCGTTAGGCCGACATCAATGCTACATTTCGATAAATGTAATCGTCCTTTCAGCATTAACGACTGACGAAAGCGACGAATGAGTGCAAAAGTGTTCCTCAAATTGATGACCGTTGCCACTCGTCGTCTTCGGGACATCTGCTCTACGACTCTGAACCGGAAACAGTTGAAATATGTTTGTGTGTGTGTGCCGGTAGCAAAAAGTTATGCCCACGTTCCAAGCGCACAATTCATTGAAAATTTACAACCAGGATTTATAGAGTAGCAAATGATTTCAAATGGTCCCTGAAAGTTTCGGTTCCATAATGGTGCGGCTCATTATTTCAACATTACCAACAAGATTGAAACATTAACCCTTTTAAATGACCTCTAATGGTGACGGGAAACGAGAGTGATTCGATATGGTTTGTCGCTCTCGTACTTGAGGCGGCACAGTTTTGTTGCCGAAAGCTCTATAATGTGTTTCGAGCAGCAGTATTCTGAAATCATTGTTCAGGACAGTGTTGACGGATGATGATAGGATGGATTGAACCAAAACTCGTTAAAAGTAAGATTGAAGTGGTCAAAATAGCTTTCAGTCGAAAAAATCAACAGTTAGTTTTTGGGAGCAAAAAATGTTTGTTAATAAGTCAAAATTATTGGGAGTAAAAAAAAAGTTTCTATAAGTTCGCGAAATGTGTATTCATGAAAATATTTCTGCTCCATGGGTTCGAAATTATTTTTCAGGAATTCAAAAACCGAAACACTTGTATTGCTTATTCCTTGTTCTACTGTGAATTCCGTACCACACTTCTCTCGTAGATTCGAATGCAAGTTTTCCGACATGGTCTGCAGACCTTGAAATGAGTACTGGTAAGATGCCTATCATGTGTTCCGGATATTTAGTCATGGTCAATGCGGCCGCTTGGACAAGGGTCTCAAGTTCAGCTTTCAACAGAAATTTATTCCGCCTTAAATAAAACCCACTGACTGTCCTTGTTCGTTTCATTTGCGATTAAACAGTCTTTATCGTCGTGGTTCCGTATATGTCCTGCTGTGGTAGAGAACACCATTCAACATTCGAGGTCCATAAGCACAGAAAAATTAGAAGCCTTCTAGCCGCAATGAACTTCATGTGGTCCTTTATAGCATTACGTTCTTTGGTCGAAAAGAACGGATGAATAAAACTCGAATCGGGCAATGATGAAACGCGAGCACGAATTTGGGTCACAAATAGTAGTCTTTAGTCGCTTTTT
This sequence comes from Nemotelus nigrinus, assembly GCA_947369275.1. Taxonomy (NCBI): domain Eukaryota; kingdom Metazoa; phylum Arthropoda; class Insecta; order Diptera; family Stratiomyidae; genus Nemotelus; species Nemotelus nigrinus. The sequence continues at coordinate 16,307,402 of OX376375.1, forward strand.
TTACTATGAATGTTCGAGCTGGTTCCGTAATGGCGAAAAAGGTCAATTCTAAAAGTTAGCACAAGAGCGCTTGATGAGGATGTGAATTTCGATGAAAAATATAATTCGTCTCTTATGCATAATTCAAACTTTGTCGGCGAGTTTACATGCAACGTTTGGCTAACGTACGAAGACACTGATCCACTTTTGCCACCTGACCTGCAAATTCAAAACCAACCTCGATTTTTGAAGCTCGTGAATGTGAGCCAGATTTGGAGTAATTCCATATTTCCAGTAAAATGTATGTGAGATGCAGTGATGTGTGCTGACGGAATATGCAAATGCACTTATGAGCGATTCATTCACGAGTGTTTCCACCAGCCGACATCTAACTGGTAAAACTCCCTAATCATGCTTTTGAGATGAATTTCTACCTACACATGGCCACATACAAATGAATGTTTGAGTAAAGTTTGTGTTGATGTCAAGTGACGGTGAAATTTGCATGTATGAATTTAAAATTAAAGCAAACATATGCATATGTAAGTAGTAATTGCGACATGGATGAAATTGAAATCAGGTTAAATACTATTTTTCTCAAGCTTGAAATAGTGAATACTGCACACCATTTGGCTTTACATACTTTCGAGCTTTAGAATTGGGGTGTAAATTGTCTGTTTCTATTTTGGAGGGGGAGGAAGCCCAAGCTTCTAAGCTTCACCTATGCAATTTATTATTCTTTAGGTCTCGGATCCACACGTTATTTTTTTCGGAATTAGGTGATGAATTCATACCGTTTTTATTGGAATAAATATGCTTTTTGTTTACATAAATGCTATCTGTACTGCAACACTAATGTCCTATGCAAACAATTGTGACATTAAATTTTGAAGTCACAAACTTTTCATGCTCGCATTTTTGTTGTCAATGGCAAAAAACCTTCAAAAGATGCCGCGGTCCCAAAACTGAAGGTTATGTTAGATTTTCCTTACTAAATAAATGTCCATTACACTTATTACAGATCTTTAATCCGGTCTTGTTTACGTTTACTTATCGATTGCTGCCCACTTACTTCACAGCTTATGATTCAGTTAGACAAAATTTGCTTCGTTAAGTGCGCAGTATTACCTCAACATATTTTGAGGTGGTGCTGAAGCCAATTCTGGATGCGAGGATGCTCCTTAAACTTGCAGATTGACTGCATGCGAAGAATGTATAGTGGGGATCATAGAGTGGTAGACATTTTTATGAGCGCACTACATTTTTTTGGAGCATTTCTTAAAATAAAAAATAGATACTTTTAAAAACAGGTATTTTTTTTGAATCAAAAATGTTCAAATATGATTTGGCGCCATATACGTTTCTTTTTAATTCAATGATGCAAAATGTTGATTCGAAAATAAAAATTTTATAATAAAGTGGAATTCAAATAAGATTCGCTTTTTATTTCAAAGTGATTTCAACTTTTGATTTAAAGTGATTCTAAAAAAAGTGTTAAGTGGTGAAATTTTTCTGAATGTAGGAATAAGAGAGCTTTGCTCAAGGGCCTAAGGCACGGCTATCCGACTTAGCGAATGAAGACGTTATGGCCGTTATGGACGGTCTGACGCTGTGGCATGCCTCTTCTGCTCTAGCTACCGCACTAATCACTGCTTCGATCGCATTAATTCTTAAAAGCAGTGCTGTCTGTTTGATAGATCGCCAGGTAATTTAGTTTCAGTAACCGCTCGAGGAGCTTTCCCACCATGCCTAGCATGCAGAGAAGGTGGTACGTGGACGGGTAACCTGAATTTCACTTTCACTTGACTTTCACCACCAATTTGGCAATTTTCCACCGTGATGCAAATACCCTGCCCCTAAACAGGATGTTATCATTATTCTTACAAACACATCCTTCAGTTCTTTATCCACATGTGGGATCAAAGGATGGCATTTTTTGGTGGTCATCCATCAGGATAATTTGAGAGCGGGATATGAACTTAACATAAAACCAAAACTGAAGATGATAAGATAACTGAAGACCGCAATCTACTTCAGCAAAAATTGAAGTTGAAAACAAATTCCAAGCAATAAAAACACATTACACTTTTGTTTGTTGTTCGTTGTTCCTTTTTGAATTTCTATCTCAAAAACTATCAACAAATAGGACCAATTAATCAAAATGTTTTTTAATTCGTGAAATTCAGATTTCACTACTTGATGTTAATATATCTTATCGAAACTCAAAGTGTGCACATCACGTTTTGTGGATCCTGTAAAAAAGACACTCTTAATTACTTATTGTTCCCTTACTGGGTGCTTGAAGTTGCATTTTTTCAATTTTCATCCCTTGATGATTGCTTGGTAAAATTTCTAAAAAGGATCTTGTGTTTTTCCATCAATGTGCCATGAAGTCGTGGTCTAAGGCCATCTGGTCTTTTGATTTTGCGGTCGCCTCGAGAAATAGATTTTTTTCAAAAATAATCAAAAGTGCTGTTATTAGTAAAAGTGCAGCACAATTAGTAACGACCAAAAGTTTTTACAAAATCTTTGTAATCGACACACCTTCAGGGCCTAGGTCCTTCTTATGCCTCATGACACGTCGATGATGTCATCACCCGTCTTTGGCAGATGAGCTGTGAAAGGAGCTGACGAAATGGTCCAAGCTAGCCACATAACTGGGAACGGAAGGCTGTATGCAAATTGTACCCTTCTCTCCAGGATTCCGAGTTGACCTCCTTGCAAATGGCCTGTCATTACTTTTTCTTAATATCTTCGGTCAAGTCTTTCTTTACTGACGTATAGACTGCAGAAAGATGGGTAGCTAGCATTTATTTCTGTATCGTTGCGCCCTCGGCCTGTACGCCAAATCTATGAGGTCATAGGCTCTCAATATAACATTATGTAAATATATTTAAAGTTTTATGGTATAATGTATTCAAATTGTGAAACATTAAGGATCTAGCTGGATACTCAAATTCATTGCTAGGGTGACGACTCAATTCAAAATGATCGAAAATTCTCTTTCCACTTAACCGTCAAATTACAAAAGCAAGTTCTCAATCTTATTTGAAGAAAAAAATCACTTCAATGAACAAATGAACGGTTATTCTCATCTGTTGGCTTGGACGATCGTAAATAAATCAGGATGCACCGCAACCTTCAAAAATGATGAAAGTATTCAACAGCTCGACGTGCCATCATTTTCGATCAATGCAGAAAACTAACGAATTCGAAGAACTAACTGTAATTTCGTGGAATATCTGTCGAAAAATGTCAACCCAAAATTTGAATGTGAAGCGAGTTGTAGCAAAAGTTTTTCCACGATTGCTTTTCACAGGCCCAAGGGATAATCGTCTAAAAGAGTGTTAGGAATTGAATCAACTATTAGAATACAATGCGATTATTTTGGTACTATGACTAGAACCCTGGAACTACCCTCTAATCCATTAAGCGGATAACAGCTCCATTCCTAGGACTAAAAATAAATAATATATTAAGTAGACATTTAAATATCAGTGGTGTTATCCATATTGAATATGTTTTTATCTAGAGCTAATGAACCGATTTAGAGAGCGCGAGTTGGAAAAATGAGACCTGAATTTGGCAAGCAGGAATTTTTTTCAGCACAAAGGTATCGCACCCTTGGTCACGTTATTGAATATCAAGCAGATTGTGGCAAAAAATTGCTTTGATAACAGTTTTGCATATTGCTTATTTGCCTGATTTATCGCTCTGCAATTACTTTTTTACTTTTTGTCGAGAATGATAAAAAAAATGACACGAATTCCTGGACAGAGCAACGTTTGAAGAATTTAAAAAATGTTTTCCTTATTGAAAAAATGTGTAAATAATTGCAAATCATCTAATGGCCAATATTTTGAAAAGGTTTTATGCTATGAAGATTTTAGCTAGAATATAAAACAAAGTTAAATAAGTATTGTTACACGGTGCACCTTGTTACTCTTCTACTACGTTTTGTCATTTGTTGACATTTATGATCAATTTACTTTTGAGATATAGCTTGAAACCAAATGAAGTCTCTATAACTCCCTCATTCGAAAAATACCGCATGAATTTGGCTGCATCGGAACTTTACAAAGTACTATCAGATGCTCAAACCTTTATCCGACCGTACTTTAAAATATGTCTCCAGTTGTTGAATAAAAAAACCTGTCGATTGGCAGTAAAGTTTCGGTTCGTAAGTTTCGTCTTGAAACCTACGTAATCTAAGAAGTTTTCAACTTTTCTGAGTCCTTTCACTGATTACGTTTTTCTAACAACACTTCACCGAAAGTATTCAAAATTATTTCACTTTATTACATTGCTAACACATTTCATCGCAACATAAAACACTTTCCAAATCATGCCATTTAGAAGCTTCAAGCTGAGTCTCCCTGAGAGAAAGAAAAAACCGAAAAAATAATAAACTCAACAGAATATATTTTTCAGTTGGCATTTTCGATGAGCCCCGAGGATTTCCTCTAAAACCCAGTCTCAGCTATTTTTTACGCACTTTTTACTACAATCGTAAGACCCCCGAATAAAAACTATATACTATGTAGTAGCTGCCTTCAGGACATCAACATATACTCGACGAGGAAAAAACTGTTCTTAAAGTTTTTCACCCGCCTGACTTTTATGCGGCTAGAGATTCAAGATCCTGTTTGATGTTTTGCCGAGTCATTTTTCTTCGGGAAATTTGAATAAAAGGCCCATTGAAAAGATTCCTCGAAACGATGCTCGTGCAACAATATGAAAACTGAATCATGGAAATATCCTAATTCATGGGACATCGACCGACACAAGCAGTGCAAACGACATAGTCGGATTTTTGTTCTTCGAGAATCAAATCGGTTGAGGCCAACGGAGACTCTGCTGTGCCTGGCTGGGCTGAAATTGTTGTGGGCAATAGAGATGCGGTAAGTTACTTAAAAACCCAGAGAAAATACATTGAGGCCGGAATTATGGTTTTGATTAAATTTATACTTTCGCTGGCGGATATTTCGTGTCGTGTTAATAATGGACACCTTGAAGTTGGGAGCTGGAAGCAAAATGCAGAGAATGGAAGAACAGAGGATAGGATAGATGTTAGTAATGAGAAGACCAACGTTTTATGTGTACTTATTATCGTACATATTATCACTCAACTAGATTTCATTTGCTAGATGGAAACTGGAGTTTCGGGATATGGTTCAGGAAGTGATGGCATGGTTCCAGTTTTAGGGCTGGTTCGATTTGGTTTTTGAGTGGAAATGGTGCAGAGTTTTGCTATTCATGTTTAATCATTTTCTTTACCAATAAATTTATATCCATGGTGCCTTACGCGTGCAAAAATTGCTTAAATATTTGAATTTCAATAATACCTACAATGAATTAAGCCCAAAAATCATTCAGATTAATTCTTTTTTTATGTTGATGTCACATTAAAGATAGTTTCACTCTCATAGTAATCAATATATATTGCTTATAATATTACATTCTACATATAATATTGAACATTGCGGTAGCTATCGGGCAAGTAAGAAAATAATGAAAGACAAAATAATGAACATTCATCAGAGTACTAATTGGAAGGCCAGTTGATGACAACTTATACACAAACAATGAAGAATATTTCTTGCTTTCTCTGGCAATGGTTTTCATTGTCAAATACTGTAAGTCAATTAAGACAATTTTCATACTTATTAGTTTACACAGCACTCCATCACTACAGCACTACATCTTAACATTCTTTTTAATTTCAACATAAATACCAATTTGCAGGATTTTTACAGAATGTTTTTCAGAAGGACTATGAAGCTGGTTTCTTTTGTGTGAGATAAACGCAAACCCAAACTGGATCTAAAATAAGCTGCAGATTCCAATCAATTGTACTGTGTTTCGGCAAATACAGGTAGATTAAGATGCAATTTACAGGAATTCAGCCTTTTGAATGATTTTAGTAGTCCGACATTATTGACTATTACTGGAACACAAGATATATGCATAAAGTTAAGCGTAGAGAGTTGAAGTCGAACTTTTGACACTTAAAGAAACATTCCCCCTAGAGAGAAAACGGAGTGAAAATGAAAGAAGAAAATGGAAATATTTGACTAAAAGGCTTTGCTAAATAAGGCAAAGCTGCAAAGGACACTTAATATAGGATGACGCAGCTAAAGTAAAATGTAAACGCAAAAAATTGTAAAGGTAAAACGAATCTTCGCTAAGCTGACTGCAGGGCAAGATCTGACAATACTTTAATTAGGAATCGACGTTCGATTTTCTAATGAGGTAATAAAGATGTCAAAAAATTAAGAAGAATAAAGATGCTAAAAATAAATTTCAAAAAACCAGTAGTTGAAATTTTTCAGCACACTCCAATATATTACGTTGTGAGGAATAATACATAAAAAAATTAATGCATGAGATAATCTTGATAAGCACATGCAGACAATACAAAACAAAGCAAAACTTTTGAATTCTTGAATAGAATAACCTCCTAAAGTCAAGTAAATTAAAAGTATTTGTAGTAATATTTTAATAAATTTGAATAAAAAGACCGAATTATGTAAAAGTCACTAGTCAATTATGATCAAAGATAAGATAAGAATATGTGAAGGTTACAGCAGGACCTAATATGCCAGCGAAAATTAAACAGAGAAGCAATATGACGATAAGGCTCTTCACATGCAGCTCTTTTTAAGACTGAAATTACGTCAAAGTCTTTAGCGCCCAACGTGGGTTTAGTTTCCTTTAACTGATATCATTTGATACAGTGTTTGATATAAAACTGAAGTTTATCTTCAAAATCTGATATTTATTTTCACTAAAAAATACTTGTTCAATCTTTGGATTATTTTAAGTTTAAAAATAATAAAACAACGTTAGTTTTTGATTTATCAAAATTTAACAGAAATATTTAAGTTTGCGTGGCATTTCTCTCGCCTTTGAAACATTCTCAAGAACCTTTTCTGTAACCTTTCAGATTATTTTCAATTGTTCTTTTTCTTAACGTTTATTGTTTTTGTTCTTTTATATTTTGGAATACAGCTGACTGCACGCCTTGGTATTTGGAAGTCACAATGCAATGCTATATTTATTGCGACAATTTGTTGAAAATCCAAGCAAAATTGTTTGGACAGCTAAACTTAGATGTTGAATAGAAGGATATTTGCTGAGAAATATACTTTAGAGTACAGAGCGCAAAATATTAGAGAAACTAATATAGATTGCATTAGTTTGATATTGGGCACTAAAATATGGCGCTACATATTTCAGGAGTACTAGGAATTTTTCGTTTCTGGACCCGCACCTAGCACAACTGTGCTGCTCGGGGATATAAATTTTCACAAAAAAAAACAGTTTCTTATTATAGATAAGCTGTTCAACAATTTTACTGCAACAAATAATGCAAATAATGGTAAACAAAAATTGAATATAAGGGATTTTAATTTGTTTATGAAATGGAGAAAAAAATCTACAGCTTCTCATGAAAGAGTACATAAGAAGAAACATAAATATTAGTGAAGGTATATTTTAAACACAAAAAATATGGTGAAAAAATTTCACCAAGATATTGAAAATAACCGCTCAATTCGAAGATCGTGATGGAATCGAAGCAGCCATGTCGGATCTTTAGGCTATGGAAGAAGATAAGTTTTAATAAACAAATAAATAGATAAGAGTAAGAAGGACTCAAGACGAAATGAATTAGTTGGGTTGGTATTACAAATTGTAGGAAACTTAAAGTAGCGCAAGGATATACGTGGTACTATAATCTTGAAAGTTCCACTTTCTTTTCAGTTTCATTGGGAAATTAACAAATCTTTCAAAAACATCTTCATGAGTGCGTTTCATTATGTTGTGTTTTTATGGTAGGAGCTACAGAGTATAAGTATAATTTATGAGACTGACACTCGTGCTCGAAAGTACAGCAATTCACGTTGGAGCTGTATGTGCTATTCGAAAAATCCTAGCCAAGCACCGGAGTCTAGTTCTCCCACTGGTCTTAGCAAAGAGAAGATGTATACCCGGGCAAGTTCTAAATCACAGTAACCATAAAACTCCCACCAGCGAGTTCTTTTCAATGACATGTTTGTGGTCACTCAAGTATACCTGCTACCCATGGTATAAAATTTTTATTCACTTTCGGGTAGAGTGTGCGACCAAAAAGATGTAGTTTTACATTCTTTGGGTCTAGCTCTGCCTGTACAGTCTAGGAACCGATGGTACAGCTACTAAATGTAAGCTCGCCAAACAAAGATATTGTCGCAACAAAGTCCCTCTTGCGCTAGGTAAGGTAAGTGTGAAGTCAGTGCCTTTTGCTATAATAAAAAACTCCTATTCATCAGCTTAGTAAGCATAAGGTATCTCTTCAAGGACTGTGATCTTAAATTTTAAGTAGACCGAAAAATTTTCTTTCTACCACCATTTGGACTTTGACGTCACATCCCCCAAATTCTTTAACGTGCAATAACATTGTACAAGTCAATTTTGACAAATATTAGCTTCTTCAGCAAAATTAATGGTAATTAGACCACTCGATTTAGGGGTGAATGATCTTGACAGCAGCTAGATGGATTATGGTCTTCCACGCCTTAACTTTTTATGAGTTTGAATGATGCCCAGAAAATCGGGTGCTTGTACAACTCATTGGTGCTAAGTCGCAAAAGCTGACGAAAGTGCAGATCCCAGCAATGGCCGACAAATCACTTCGCTTTTTACCCTTAGAAAACTTTGTGAGGAATTATTGATGGAAACGGTTAAGGATTAGTAGTCATGAATTATGAAATTGACAGACCTTATTGATTTTTCCGGAAATGAGTACAAGAGAATAGTTTTGAAAATTCAGGTAAACCTATAATTATGCTATTCATGTGGAAAAAATCACTCAAATCATCGATTCTCCTGAAAAATCTTCGCGCTTTTGTAGATCTATGGTATATTATATATTTTATCGAGGTAGTTGGTATACAAATTATACAATTCTGCGTCGCCAAAATTCGGTAGTACTTCAACAAATCGCCGAATTAATGAGCTCTCGAAGTTTTGATCGAAAGAAGTCACAACTGAACGATTACGTACAATTGAAATTTATTGGTTGTAAGGTTTGACAGGAGTTCTTAAAAAATGTGAGTTAATCTAAAGCTGGAGGAAATCTTGAAACATCGTCAAACAAAACACCTTCTTCTCACATCTTTTTCAATGTAATCCTCAACTTAAAACGAAATTCATACAATAGGTCGATGCTAATGTAAGGCAAGTTTGATTGAGTTTTGGTTGCAAAATCAGGATAGATTTGAAAGTTATTTTGGGCATTTTCGTACTAAAAAATGCTACCATTAAAGTTCGTTTTGCAATAGCAAAATATGCAAACAAGCAAAATATGTCTAAATTGCGTAATTTCCTTTGGACTGAAGGTTTTTTCATTTCTATTGTTGTTTTCCTTTTTGTTGGTGCTTTGTAATGAGTAAAGAGCTCACACAAAGAACCTGTCCCATAAAGATTTTTTTATTAGTATTTAAAATAACGAGTAAAGTCCTTGACCTTTATGATAAAATTTCATTGAGCATTTCAAACATAAAAAAAAGTAATTAAAATAAATGTGATTTTAAAAGATCACCTCGCTAACTCCATTTAAAGAAAATCATAGCGAAATTTATTGCAAGTGAACCAAACATAATCGATTAGATCAAGCACTTATCAATGAAATCTCTTGATAAAAAAAATATTTCACAAGTCAATATATAATTTTTAACTAGCTTTCATCATTCTTAATGATATACAATTGTATATCACGATGTCGACATTTATTCTGTTCCCGTTCTGCACACAGTGACAATTTGCAGGCTTGTGACTTTTTGAATGAAATTCAATTCATTTCAAAATTTTCTGACACAAATCATATTATCCAATAATGAAACACTATACTCCAATCAATATCATAAAACCACTATAATTGTATAACTCACGATAATTTATGGTTAAAACTCAAAAATTGATGTCACGTCAACGTAATTTTTTAATCACAAGGAGAAGAGATTCACAAGTAGTTATCTTTTCACGTTTCTTGTCCTAGTTGGCCTTGCCATATCAATTATATTTTTGATAATTGCAATCAATGAATTGAATTGATCGATATGTGAAACGATTTAATAGTAAGTGATGATAGTAATGATTTCTTATAATTGCAATCATTTGATTTACCACAAGAATTTGAAATGAAAAATGATTTGATCCAGAAGAGTGGAAATAATTTAGCAGGGGTAACAAGTTTTGACATCTAACTTTGACATACATTTGCTTTCAAATTTAGTGAAAAAAAAATTCACAAATCATAAACTTTTAACAACAAGATTCCTTAATTATTCAGCAAAAATGTTTTTTTTTTCTGAAGATTTCTGGCATTGTAAACTGATTCACTTCTTGATATTACTTGAATAATAGTCAAAAGCTCACAAAAACAACTGTATTGATACTCGGCAAATGATTTTTTCGCATTGCTGATTCCACGAAAATGTAAAACATGAATTCATTTCCTTTGAGTAGTATTCACCAAATCTGATTTGCTTCGAAAAAACGACAATACTTGACATGAATGATTCCCATCAATTTCCATGAGAGTAATCTATTAAATCATTGGCAATTTTATTAACTTACCTTATTTTGCATTTCAGGGTTTAATCCAATTACGATACATTGACTGCAAACGAATCCATTCCAATTTGAAGCACAAACTACAAGGGTATGTATTGTTTTACAATTTTTCTTTTATTTAACAAAACAAGTGAAAATCGAAACGTACATATTTTTTTCTTGATTTATTCATTATATTCATCATTATTTATTCAAAACCATGAAAAGATTGATTGACTCGTCATAATCCGAACGTCACGAAGGATTACATGACCATTAAAATATTTTTTATTGTTTGCATCTCTGGTCGCTAGCATGCACCGATGGCATGTCAGAGGAATTGTCGAAATTGATGAGACGCATCGATAGCTTGTGTTGGAAAAATTTCGCAAGCGTCATCAAATTGTAGTAAAAAATTAATCAAAAATAGCTTTACAACTTTACAAAAAACTAGATGGGTCATAGAAAGCAATGTACTTGCTCTCGAACCCTATTATTTCCTAAAGTAACCAAAATTTTAGTGCTGAATCCTAGAAAATAATTTCCTGTCGACTTTCCTCTCACACTCACTGTCACGATTGGAATATCCATATACATTTATGTTCGATTGCGCGACTGTCGGATGCACTTACGCGATTAAATGTAGTACATACTCGTATTATACAATGCGAACTGTAATAATCGTTAGTACGTATATGTGTATGTTTGTAGAATGTTGCCCTCATTTGTGTTTACACTACGCTATGCTACAGGATGAGAGTAATGACGCTAGGCTAAATGTGACGAGGATGGCACTGACGCTATTGATGCTTATGCTGCCGATGACAGTGATTATACATGTCCTATCAACTTCTAGGCTAACATGAGTGAATTAGATCTGTCTTATACATACTGTCAATTTATTACTAGCTGAACGAACGTTTAACCAGTCCGAATATACGATATGATCTTGTTTACTGACTCTTAACATATACTATACATACAAAGAGAAATGGAGGATGTGACGTGAGTAGCTTAGTGGATTGTGTTGCTCTATTTCGAAAATTGACAAACCGACAATGAACAGGATTTAATACTACTAGCACCGGAAAATATTGTTCTTTCAAAAAAGATATCAGATTATCCAAAGTATTCTATCTGCGTGTAAAATAAACTAGTTTTCATGCAAAAATAATAGAAAACCAATTGGCTTTTGCTCAAATCACTTTCACATCACATCTTGCAATTACATATGAATATATCCTAGTCTTCAATAATCCTTCGGCAATGTTTATTAGCTTTGGAAAAACTCCGATTGTGAGTCATTCAGGCGTTTTAGCATCGCGTTCCGATGCAGCCAGTAGGGCGGTGGATCGGGCGGCTGTCCCGGTAGAATTGATTTATTTTTGAGTATGGCCTTGGGATTGGGCGGTTCGAGTGTCACACTATTGCTAGCTGCGTTGAACATCACAGGATCAGCATACTGAGCGGCTGAGTGACTCAAGGCCGCCCGCAAAGGTGCTTCTTTCTTTCGTATCGATTCGCAAGTCTCCTTCATTTTGCACAGCTGTTCCTGGAGATTTCGGTACTCTTCGAGGAAACGCTCCAGCTGGGCAGCGTGGTAGTCATAAGCGTTGAAGGTATTCGATGTGGTCGGCACCATTGCACTTCTGCTTGTCAGCGAAGAGAAATCAAGGAGTGGCGTTGCAGCTGAGCTCAGCGATCTTTGGTGGGTTTCCCTGACGGGTGATGACGGCAAACTGGGATTTCTTCGGTGACTCGACGTTTGGCCAGGCGTCGTGACCAGATTCAAAAAACTATTCGAGCGTTGTTGATTTTGAGCTGATTTGAATTTCATTGGTTTGTTCAGAAGATAGTTATTGTAGGATTCAGCCGAAAATCTCCTAGAGGAAATATCGCCCGGCAAACTGGTATCGCCCAGCGTGCTGCTACTGTATTTGCTTGAGCTCTCCGGCAGAAGCGGCGATTGACTGTCCGATGAGTTTTTGAAATATTTATTGACCGATTTCATTTTTCGCGGCAGTGTACACAAAGCCGTGGTATTTGATGCGCTGAAATTGGCTACGTCCAAAAGGTCCGGATATTTTCTATCACTATCACAGAATTCCGTTTCGATTGTCCGCGGCGAGCAGAAGATTTTCTTTGACTCTGCAGGGCTATTGCGATCTGCTGTTGAAAGTATTTGCGACTTCTTGCCAAGAAATTGGTTTGACCAGGTTGGTTTTTGCTGAAGATAGTTGGCAGCATTTGAGCCAGTTGCTTCCGCTAAACGTGCTGCTGCATCTACTTGACTCGATACGGAGCTGGAACCAGATTCTGTGTTGGAGCTGAAAACATAATAAAACAAATGTTAGCAGTATGACTTATACAACCTAACCTTTAGCTTAATATTAAAATCTGAAGACTGTTTCCAATGTAGAATCAAAGTAATTGTTTATATTTATGCAAACAAAATATTCTCGTAAAAGCTTTTTAAACACATCACATCACATTCCAAAGGACATATGTTGATAATTCAAATATTTCCTTTTGTAGTTGGCATATAAATAGACAAAGTTTGTTCGATTTATTTTTAATCAAATGTAAATTTTTCGCTGCCCTAATTTAACCAAACTAATAAAAAAGCTAGTGATTTCGTAAATCATGGAATAAAAACGTCAATTATTATTCTAGCAGGCTTAGTTTCGGCGACACTCTCTGTGACATTAAGGGGGGTTATGGTCAAGTTTTCGATTTTTTTTATTATTTAACTCTATTGTATAGTCCTTCAAGAGTTCCCTATGAAAATTTGAAATTAATCTGAATAAAATTGACGAAGGTATTGGCATGAACTTAGGGACAAGCTCTCATGAATGAGTACGCGAAGAGGAAAACATTCGTATTAACAGAGCTGATCAAAAAGCTGCAAAAGAGTGCAAAGAAGGTCGAGTGCTTCGAAGACAACAGCAAAAAGATGCTCTAGAAATCATTGCTGATACCCTTACACTTTATGAACTTGGTATTGACGATTCTGTTGAAGTAGAGAAAAAAATTAAGGTTTTTTTTACAAAAAAAAATTCAAACGCGTTTTCTGAAACTTTTTATTTTTAAAGTCGGTGAGACACGTTACTCAAATAATAACGGGCCGATCCTTTTGAGATTTATCACACTTATTTTTTAATAATTGAACAAAGTTACGCTGTCGAGATATTTTATTTTTAGACTCTAATTATTTTTAAATAGGAATTTTATAGGAATTAATTAATAGGAAACCACAAATTTGGAAATAAATTTTTCCATTTTTTCGTTTTTTTGACTTCAAAATTGCACCAAAAATGAAATAAACAATATAAATGAAAATACTCGACAGCGTTACCAGTATCAATGTTGTAACAATGAAAACTATTGCTTAAAAAGTTCTAAACGTTTGATCAACAGCAGGTGTTTCGTGCAAAGCCTCAACAGCGGAAATTTTCATTGATGTGGTACGAAGCGTATTCCAGAAATCGACTCCCAGGTATACGCGACTGGTCAGAGATGGAACAATCAGAAATCGTACCATCTTCAAGCGGTCGCTGTATCGCACCAGCGGCGTGCTAACATATCCCACTAAAGAAGCTCTTTCTCGTTGACCTCAATCTGCAGCATTGACATCTGCAGCCCAAGATCCTTGATCAGTTTCAGAGTTTCCGCCGTAAGTATACTAACACTAGCTCCACTGTTGAGGAGCCCAATAAGCTTCCAACCTTGTATTTCAATCTCAGCAAAAGGCCGGTTTTCCCCGTACAATGTCAGAATTAAATCTGTGCAACTCTGTTTAAGTAGTTTGCGGAGTGTAAAGTACTTCTAAGATTTCCTGAAACTAGAAGTTGATGCTCCTCGTATGCGGCCATCTCCCAAGGCCGACCAGCTAGAAGGTGCACTGGAAGACTCTTTCAGAGGCTTATTTGCAGACCAAGGTGTTTGGGTCACACTGTCAGCACTATATGCCTTCTGAATCGAATCTAATAGTCAAATAGTCCACATTAATGGTTTCTTGACACTGTTGCTGGTTTGGAAACGGACCGCTCTAGATTCCCGTATTCGTTACAATTGGCCTGACATTTCTCGAGTTGTTGCACCGTTAAGGGCTTCACAACCACAACAAAATATCCAGGTCAGAGGCATGGAGCAATCTTGATAGGAATGTCCTAAATCTTGGCAATTCTAGCAGACCTGGAGCTCATTGAATGGTTGTACCGGATGAGGGACCAATGCTGTCAATTGGTGAAACTGACGCATGACTTAAGGTGCACGGAACGGTGGTGTGTGGGATGGTGGTAAGAAACGCGATTTTGAGTGCCTTCAGCTCTTTGACCCGATGGATACCATATTGCTTCAGTTGCGACACACCGCCGCAGCAACTCACGAGTTTTATGAAATTCCAGTCCCACCAAATGTTTTCGTAAACGCCTATTCATATAACGAAGCAATATACACTGCAAATCAACATCTGACAAAGGGTTATTGAGTTGCAGTGCCACTGCATAGATTCCGTCGAAGAACAACTGGGTGGTCTCTTCTGGTTTTTGGACGCAGGCGTCAATCTCATGTCGGATATCTACGTCGCAGCAGATTCAGATCGTAAGCAAGTACCGCCAATAAAACTCCATAGCTCCGCGAACTTTCAAGGATAAAAAAAAACCAAAAATTAGCATAGTTATCAGCTCCAGCCTAATTTCAACCAAATGTGGCTTAAAATGAGGTCCAGTTACTGTCTGAATTTTGTTAAAATTTGGTGATTGAGAAGGAATTTATAGGGAAAAAACACATTTTGTTTCAAAAATTTTTCAAAATGGTGCCACTACCAAAAGAGTGCTCATATTTCAAAATCACTACTCTCTGACTTGGTCCTAGCTAAGATCAAAATATTGTGTGAATTTCAAGTTGATCTGATTATCCGACCGTAAATTCTCGTTAACAGAAGGTTCAAATGTTTAAAATAAAAGTAGTTTTGTGATGGGATGCTGTTCGAAAATTTTAATTTGGCAGGGTGGACAAAAAATAAAATTTATGAACTGTTTACATCACTTTCAAAGAGCGACAATTTTTCAGAAGGATCGATGACTGGAATGATTTGTTTTCACTTGTTGTCGAAGCTGCATAGTTTCCCTTACACTCATTGATAATCATGTAAATATATGCAGTTTGAATCAATATCAATATGCCCTGCGAATTTCACGCTGATTCAATGTTTCTGTCGGAAGTTATGATAGCTTTCTACATAGAAAAGAAATCCTTGCCTACATTTAGGCACTCAGTATTCACATAAGGTTAACAATTGCTGATTCTTTATCATAAACAAGTATGAACATCATTAGCTTGCATTTCCAATACGAGTTTCTTTGCAAAACAATTATTTGCAAAACAATTATTTGCAAAGTTCAATGCAACACCCACCGCTGCCAAAGGACTAAATACATCTAAAGAAATATGAGTTGCAGCGAAACGATTTAAGTACTAATTTTAGATGATAATCATTAAAAACTAATCTATTTTTATATGAATTTTAATTAAATTTGTTTGTGTTTCTCTCTGAAAATTCAAGTTTGCTTTAACTTCTACATTGATTTAATCAATTCATCACGGTTTATTTATTTATTTGTCTTCAATCTACTTTCAGACTTGTTTTTGCTCGATTGATAATAGTCTATAATAGTTTTAATGATGATTGTATGATGAAGCT
Organism: Nemotelus nigrinus; assembly: GCA_947369275.1. Classification (NCBI taxonomy): domain Eukaryota; kingdom Metazoa; phylum Arthropoda; class Insecta; order Diptera; family Stratiomyidae; genus Nemotelus; species Nemotelus nigrinus. Next base: position 16,323,681 of record OX376375.1, read on the forward strand.
TCGTTTCATATTCATTATTATTTTTAGTGATTAAATTTAATAAATTTTATTGAATTAATTTATTATTATGTTTTCGTTGGACTCTATTTTAACAGTTGATATCAAAAATTTTTAATTTTATGGAACTATAATCTGATTCAACATACCAATTTATCAAAGTAAAGTAAAAAATCCAATGTCTTTGCGATTTTAATTTTGTTTAAATATCTTTGCTTGTTCAAGGGGATATTTTTTTTAGATCAATAAAAAAGTAAGAGGCAAATAAATTAAGGGGTTATTCTACTGTTAAACGGGTAAAAAGCAGTATCATTTTAAAAGTGTTGTAAAAAAAAAACTATTAGAGATATCAATTTGAAATTTTGCATGCATCTTTATTAACAAAAAAAATATAAAATCGCATTGTTGAATTTAAAAAAAAAACAAAATGGCGGCTTCTGTATGCAATTGATGGAGCGCGCGCTGACGGCCAGAGTCGATTGCGCGGCACATTGCCCAGGTCGTCCAGGTGATCTGCAATCAATTTAACGATAAAATTCTATTAGTTTAGCTACAAACACACAAAGTGAATCTAAATTGAGCCATAAAAATTGAAATTTGGTTATTTGGGAGCACTTTTTTCATCGAAAGAAACGTCAAAAATCGAGCATGCTATTTTCCAACACTTGTCAAATCGCGAAAATTTAGTATTTATGGCTCAATTTAGGTTCACTTTGTGTGTTTTTAGCTAAACTTATAGAATTTCATCGTTAAATTTATTGCAGATCACCTGGACGACCTGTGCAATGTGCCGCGCAATCGACTCTGGCCGTCAGCGCGCGCTCCATCAATTGCATACAGAAGCCGCCATTTTGTTTTTTTTTTAAATTCAACAATGCGATTTTATACTTTTTTTGTTAATAAAGATGCATGCAAAATTTCAAATTGATATCTCTAATAATTTTTTTTTTACAGCACTTTTAAAATGATACTGCTTTTTACCCGTTTAACAGTAGAATAACCCCTTAAGAAGTATCGAGCTATGTGGAAAAACAAATGCAAAACTTTCAATAAAGGCTCAAAAAAATTACACAAAAATGGAGATTTTTCACATATTATCCGTGGATCTTCATTGAAAATTCACATTTGTTTTCATCTTTAATTTGATTTCACCAAATTACTTTCCCCTACTTCTTGTGTAGTATTAAACTCTGTGTTTGCTTAGTTTCACGGTTAATTGTAGGTATAAGAGTAGTTTCTAGATATTTTCATATATTTTTATGAATGCGCTTTTTTCGATTTTATTTTATTTGTTTACTATCCGTTACATTTCGAATTTCATTTTGCTCAGATTCTGAATATAGTCAAATTTCATTTCAATCTTTATTGTATCGTTTGATCTCATCTGGGTCTCAACTTTCATTCTTAATTTATGGCATTTATTATTTGTGTTAATAGTTCAGTGCTTCGTTATTATAAATTAGTTAATTACTTTTAGAATACATTTAGAATACATAATCTCATCCAAAAATTAATGACCTCAAATGTTTTGTGCTATAATCATGTCAGGATTTGATTCTGAAGACATAAAACATGAAGTTTACAAGCAAAAATCAAAAACCACGTAAAATGCCATTTCAAGTTACGACATTATGGATCATACTGATTACTTTGCTTCATTATGTAATCACATCGAAAACAAAAACATTTTCCCTCAAGCTAACACGAAACCAAACATACTCACTCATAAATATCATATTTCTCATAAACTCACCTTAAATCCACCAGTCTGGGAATATGCAAATCGATATTCAGCTTCGTTTCAGCCGGGCTCTTAGCACTTGTTAGCGGCTTCGTTTTCATTCCATTCTCCTTCTTATTGAAGCCACTGCAGCCAGTCCCTTCGCTGTTATCCTCATAGCCCGTATCATCATCGTCCGTAGGAACATTTCGATAGTCGCCGTTCTTCTTCGTAGGATTAACAATAGCAATTCCGTTTTCAATATACGGTCGGATGTAACCGTTTTCGTCGACTCGAAATGGCCGCATATTCGGTTTCCGACTCATTTCAATTTTTTCGTAGCTGTCGCTTCGAGCCGGAGTGCTCCATCTTGGAGTTTTTCGCTTTTTCCGCAGCGAACAGACACACAGCGCTCCGAGCGATGACATGACGACCATGAGCAACGCTATTAGGACACACAGAAGTATCACTTTAGCTCCGAGTGCAGCTTCCGGCGGTTTTCGTGACACAGCCAACGTCACGCTCGCTTCAACCCGGCCTGCTTTATTTTCCGCAGCACACGTATAAATCCCAGCATCTTGGATATCGGCTGTCAGAATTGTCAAATTACTGGCATTCTTCTGCAGGTTCACCATGTACATTTTGCGACCCTGTGTCGCGGGTAGAACTGTTTCGCCGGACAAATTGGCTATCACGCGATTTTTCACAATCCACCTGACGTTCGGTTCCGGCACACCCTCAACGTAGCAGCTCATTGTGATATTCTTGCCCTCGACTCCGTGGGCCTTTGCATCGGGAGCGAGAATCTGCGGAACACACGCGAACTCATCCAGATCAATTTTATCCCAAGACTTTCCGTCTAAACGCCCAGGCGACCTGCACACCGGCGGCACACCGTAAGGAACATTTTCTCGCAGCATCCACGCGCGCAAAGGACGCAAATTGCACGAACAGTTCCACGGATTCCGAGCCAATTCGAGCCCGTGGAGGTTTTTGAACTTCGTCAGAACATCAGAACGCACTTCCATTAGCTTATTTCCGTCGAGCTTTAACCATTCTAATGAGGCTTCTAATCCACTAAAAGCCCCCAGCTCCAGAGTGTTTATTTTACAGTCTGATAGCTCCAGGCGAATCAAATGGGGGATCCTTAGAAACGCATCGTTGCCTATTCGCTGGAACGGATTGCCATTCAGTTTGATTTCTCGCAGTTCGGGTATCGAGTCGAATGCATGCGAGGGAATCATGGTGAGGAGGTTGTAGCTGAGATCGAGTTCCACTAAATTGCTCAATTTTCTAAAGGCGAAGCGCTCGATGGCACGCAGTCGGCACTTGGCCAGAAAGACTTTTTGCAAATTTAATAAATTAGCGCCCGCGAAAGCATCGTGGGGGATATTGCTTATGTCGTTGCCGGTCAAATCTAGAACCTGGGTGCCGCCGTCCAAACGTGTCGGTATATTTGATAAATTAGCATTAAGGCACAAAACTGATTCCTTGCCACTTTTCCACTTACATTCGCAGAGGCGCGGACATTCGCCCATCAGGCCGGGCGCCAGTGAGCACAACGCTACGAGGATTAGACTAAACTCTACTATCGTCCAAGGGGGTCGGAGCTGCTGTCGGTGCGGCGTGGATGGGGCTAATTGAAACTTCGATTCCATGGCATATTAAGCTTGTTCTCAGCATCGGGTTCTGTAGCGGGCTTTGGACACCCCTTCAATGCCATCACTACCTCTGCTGTGGTCCAGGATTGTGATACGGGGGCACGCGACTGCCACTAAGCACACTACATCGATTTCAGGCTGATTTGAGGTACAGTGCTGGCTTGTAGGTGCTCCTGTTCGAACACAGCAGCATCGGTGTGCCTCCTCACGTTCCCCGTATCGGTTTTTCCATGCTCGTGTCCTGCCGTTGAGACCAATCGTCGAAATTCTTGGCTGCCGCTCGATAGAGATGAACTTCTGAAATTAAACGAAGGCAGAAAATGAATTGAAAGAGGACGAGATGACTTTAATTAAAATTTGTAATACCAAGGAATGAATTTAATTGAAACTCTGTTTCTTAAGTTTGATACACACGTACACGGCAGTGAATCTATATACGTACGTGTCCGCATACACACAGCTACACACACACATACATCTTTTTGGTTGAGTTTAACTTTTTGGACAGCAAGTACGAGGGTATGAGACAAGCAGGCGGTTTTAAGTCGATTTAATTTCAATAAAGATGAACAAAGTTTCTACTTTTGGAATGAAAAATGGCTGGGCAAAGAGACGATTGAGAGGTATTGCCAGGAATTTTTTTTTGCCTACTTTCACGTACCTGTCCTGGCAATCGAATATCACCAGGAAATTTGTAGCTGCAGTGAAATGATTTCGAATAAAATACAAAGCAAATATTTCACTTTTGAATTCCGAGTTTAATTGTGAACGTTTTGCGGTGACGGGGATTCAAAATTGAATTTCTAGTTTTGATTTTGGAGCGGTGTGGTTCTTGAAACCAAAGGGATCTGCTTGGATAGTGAATGAATTGCTGAATCAATTTGCTTAAAAGTGTTAATGAAATTGTGATAAATGGAATACTGGAATATGGTTCTGAAGTGTTTGCAGTATGAAATATAGCTTCCTGTACTTGAAAATGCCTGCAATGCTATTTCCGTGAATCGAAACTGAGCATATAAGGTTTTTTTTATTGCGCATGTAAGTAAAGCTTTGATACTTTCATTATTTTTAACCAAAGCTTAATGATTTCTAAAAAACTTATTCTTCAAAAAATTGTCAAAAAATGGTTTCATAGTTAAAAAAATAATAGTCTGTCACAAATCTAATCGGATTATTCTAAGCCATCTGAAATACATATCATAGAAGACAATTTGGACTTAAATTTTTTGTGACGTCTAATACCGTTTTTACTTTCAGCTGTTTGTCAATAGGTAGTGAATTTTGGTCGACACAATGCACAATGCCGAGAAAAATTGATGGAAAAATGGCCAAGGATCCAAGAATCAGCTACTAAATTACGAGTTCTTTAAAAATATAGCTAGGAAATCAACCATTTGAAGGTTCATAGATAAGTCCTGTAAGAACAAAAGTTAGGAAACTGGAAAACAATCTGGTCGTAAAAGGCAATTAGTACAACCTAATAGTCGAATAATTAAACAAAAAGTTTAAAATGATCCTATTCCATCTCTAGTAAAACTCACCACAACATTAAAATATTTATTGACAAAAGATTTAAGGGTCCATATAGTATGATATTACTTAAGAAAATAAGGATACACGTGTTTTGTTCCGTTAGAGATATTTTTTGTCTGTGAATCTAAAAAGTGCTAAGTTTTTCTAAAGAGTATTGAAATAAGAATAGTTTAGTCTCAGATAAAGGCAAATTTTAGTAGAAAACTATGTATGGAACCAGACACAAAATAGATTTTATATATTATTCTAAAATATATTTTGGTTTGAAGAAGCATGAGCGCTAATAGAGGTGCAAATTTATTCTTGTTGACGAGAAGACAATGAAAATAAAGGGTGCGCGATTGAAAAACTTCAGCGTACTTAACAAAAATTTAAATTAGGAGCACCTTACAAATATGGCTGCTTTATAATGATAAACATTGTTTAAAATTACTTAATTTCATTTCAATAAAGTATGTTTGAGAAGAGTTTGGGCTTCAACTAGTAACTCCTTGTGTTCCTAGTAAACCTATGCCTAAAAATAACAAAGGACTGACATAATAACACTCCAAAATATTGTGAAAACTTAGTTTCTTCTAGGCCAGGAAGACAAAGGTGGTAAAAAAATCGTAGCATATCATTAAAAACTTTAATTGCATCCAGATAAACGATCCAGCTGGAGCAAAAATTTCTTAGATTTCATTTTTGCATTACTTTTTTCGGCAGACGGACTTTCATTGATTTTGCTCTAAACTGTTTTCTTTTGAAGGCTATCATTGTTTACTTGTTATTTTCTTGTAACGGTAAAATAAACAAACATGCAAATAGTAAATTAAAAAGCAACTACTCTTTCCTTCACTAATTTTATTTATTTATTTATTTATATACCAAACAAGGTATAAAATGATGATATAAATATAAAATATCAAATTGGAATTGTTTTTGCGGGATGATTAAAATTGAAAAAATTTTATATATCTTGAAAATTTTTTTATTTGACAAAGTGGTTTGAAAAGCATGCACTGATTCTCATCAGACATAAGAAATATCAAAAAAACTAGACAAATTTAAAAACAGATTCAAAATAGGTATAAAATACAAACAAATACAATATAAATAAATAAACATTCGATAAATAAATACATTAAACTATGTAAGAATGTAAGCGAAAGCTTGTTTTAAATGTTGGCCTTTTGCATCACTTTGCCTCGACTCTGTATATGTTAAACAGTGATGGGATCGGGACTGTGCCATCAGTTGTGATAGGAAATTGTGTAAAAAAATAATTATTGAGATAGAAATGATGTACGGTTGTACGTTGTACGGTTTGAATGAAAGGATTCAGTAATTTAAGTTTACTGAATGATTTTTTTAACATATTGAGATGCTATATGCAGTTGGTGGACTGTAGAATGTTTTTTTCTGAATTGAATTGAAAATAAAAAAATGGATGTGTTTGACCTTAAAAGATTTTCCCAACAACTTTGCCCAGCACAAGCAGTAAACTAATTGGGTGGAAATTTTTAACATATTTCGTTGTTTCACCCGGCTTTTTGATTGGAAGGACGATGTCTTTTTTCTACGCTTTAGCATAGTAGCATGATTTTATACAAGCATTCAATATAAAGGAAATAAACACTATCGTTTTTTTTTGTATAAGTTTTTGAGAGTAGTGTTAGGCATAGTACCGTTGCCTGGAGAATTACGTTTTTTCATTGATTTTATTATGTTTTTATTTACATAATATTTTCCCGACATCAAACTTTTCAACAGCAATTTGTGTTACAGTATTCTTTAGCATGTTTTTGTTCAAAGTGTTTTTTTTTGTGTTTAATTATATTGTAAACACCATGAAACTGTTTGTTTAGAACTAGAAATAGTGTTTTTGTATGTTCTATTCCATTTTTTACTCTTGTGCTTAGATGGTTCATTTCAATCTTTTTTTTTCCCGTTGTATATGGCCAAAAAAATCTTCAAAAGATACCCGTGTGAACAAACAACGGGCTATGTTAGATTTGTACATACTAAAAAAAATTCCATATCATCAGTATTAACTATAATATCTTTGCAGAGCTATCATTTCCACATTATGGAGTTAGGGCTTGAATAGGACTTATTATTGTGGGATTGATTAAACTAGTGTCTTCTGGGTGCACTTCTCTTTATGGCGTAGATCCTTGGCCAGAGCTCCAATTGGTCCCGGTAAACTTTTTGATCGGATTGTCAATCAGGTCAGTGCCTACAAAATTGCTGAAATTTAAATGATAAAAACCAATTTTCCAGTAAAAGACGTCACGTTATCGCTTTTAATTTGTATCCATAATTAAAGGAGTTATTATTATGAAGTCTTCGTTATATTGAAGAGCAAAATATTTCAATTAAAATGGGAAAATGGAACACTGTGGATTCTGAAAGTGCTACCTAAATTTATAAAATTATCATAGGTTCTCTTTATCGTTTTGAAATCCGTATGAAACGTTTCAAGCTCAGTTGCATTAATGGTGCATTAGATGTAGAATCTTAATTGCTATACTTTCAATAAACTTTTTCAATAGAAGGCAGTAGCTCATGAATCATATAGTTCCTCATCTAAATGGCAGAACCCTTGCCTTTTTCACTATAAAACAGCATTGCATACAAAACAGCACAAAATGACGTATTATTATGTATCGTACAGCAAAGTTAAAAATTAAGAATTCTATAGTTACGCGTAGAATACGTAAGAGATAATTATGCAAATTTTTCGGAAAAAAAGATGATTTTTAATTCAGTACATCATTTTAAATATCTAACCGATGCGTGAAAAAAAGAAATTTCACTATCTGCTTAGCATTTTTTTCCGGAAGCCCAAAACAAAAGTTGATTTTTTAGCACGAGTGAGACTTGGTGCGTTGTAGGGAAAGTAAAAAGCCTTTAGCATTCGAATTAAAATGATGAAGTTATTAGCTTTCGAAAAAACAGAATATATTTTTAGATATAATTCTCCTGAAGATAATATTTGCCACAAAACTAGCCTGATTAAACATAAATTATGTTTCTAGAACTGATCCTTGAGATGTTGAAAATAACATCCATTCCAAAACGAAAAATAACGGTTTAGCATGCCATCAAAAATATAAAGCAGTTGACAATAAATTCCAGTTTATTAAAAGAATTGATTGTAGTGAAACCGGCAATAAGGAATTGGTTCAGACATTTGCAACACCTTGCAGTAGTGTCGATGTGATACGTTGAGAAAGTTGATTTGTAGTAGCAACAAGTATATTGTCAGATTGTTGTCTAGATTCCTTTCTGGAACAGTTTGACTTCGCATTTGAGTTGGGAAGCATCTCAATTTCATCGGCTGGCGCAATTGGAAATTTGGCACCGCCACAAGACTGTTGATACTCGGTTGAGTCGAGTGCAAAAGCTGAAGGAATTAAAAACTGTAATGGTTGCAGTAAAGTTTCTCCTCGCGAACGAGTATGCGGAGCTTTCAACGCAGTCCTTACTCAGGGTTGTGATGATACATCGATTAATCGACATTGAGACTATCAGCAACAGCTGAGACTCTTCAAACTATCAGCTAGTAAAATGAAAATCGGCCGATGATTTAACAAGGGAGCGATAGAGAAAGTCAAAAACCGATTTCACAGAACATAAACGCGTGATATTTATTTCCATTCAGTAAATTATGGATATAATGCACTTCATGCAACTAATGGATCAATGAATCATTAGAAAAATGGATGCTTTTTTACGTACTTCCAAATTTTATTGTTTCAAACCCACGTTGGGCGTAAATTAATAATTTATTATTAGGTCCCTTAAGGCTTGAACACTCGAATTCTATCCAATGTTTTATCGCTTGCAAGGTATTTTGAAAGAATTCATATGATTGATATTTGTCTAAAATTAAACGTCACTATTTACCTTCTTCTTCAAAAGTTTAAACCAAAATACGGTGAAAATGAATGCAGATGAAAATATAAATAGTTTAATTTCGAAACTTTTCACGGCAAATCCGAAGAAAACAGTGAAGTCAATTGCGAAAAATTAAAAGTATTGAAAGGAATCGGTCGGCATCAACTCGTGATATTGACATGCAAGAAACAGAAAATGCCAAAAAAAAGAGTGCACAACAATTGAGGAAATCAATAGCGAGGTCGAAACAATTTTACAAAGAAAAACTGCAGAGCCATTTCTGGCTTGGTTTGGACGATGAAACTTATCTCAAATTCAGGCCGTCAATTTTATAATTTGAAACCAACCAACCAGAAAAAGACCCTCCACAAGAAGAAAGATCAATTCAGCTCGAAAAGTTTGGCGGAATAACACTTGTTTGTTAGATCATCTGCAAATGCGGTAAAATGAGCACCCTGTTCTTCACAACAAGTACGATCAGCTCGGAAATCTGCATCAAGATATGTCTTCTGAAACATTTACTACCGTTTGTAAACAAGCATAGCGTACCTTTAATATTTGTGCCTGATTTAGTTCCTGCCCATTACCTGAAAAATGCGTTCAAAATGGTTTCAAAAACATTGTGTGAATTTTGTGGGAAAAGAGTTAAATTCACCAAATGCTCCCGACCGATCGACCGATATTCGGCAATTGTTCAAATCAATTTAAGGGAGACCCAAAAAGTTGTTTATAACGTGAAGGAGCTCCGTAAAAACGGAATCAAACAATCAAAAGCATAGGAGAAATCAAAAGTCTGATGCAAGGGCTCCGAGAAAAGATCAGAAACAAGAGATTGCGAAAAGTATAAGAAACAAACAAACATAGAATTGAACATATAAATAATAATATGTAAATCAGTTAAATATGTTACTGAAATTAGAAAGATACTTTTATTTTTCGTTGGACAGTATTTAAGTGCTCAAGCCTTAGTCAGAAATGATATAATTGTACATTCACTGCAAAACGTATCATCTATAGTTTACCTACACCATAACAAAATCAAACTTATTCCAGCACCAGTAGTCTCTTGAAATACTGTATGTTGCTCACGATAGAATTTGGCTTAAAATTGGAATTTTTCCATTTTTAGGTTGAATCTGAGTTTATGGATAAAAACCCATGTTTTTTCTTCTTCAAAATGCCTTTAAAAATAATGTGTGATTTTGAATAAAAATTCAATTAAATCTATAACTTCACTGCTTATAAAAAAAAAACACTTGAATTCTCATTTTCAGGGCCTCTAATTAAAGAATATAGCATTGCAGCCTTTACGTAAACATCATCGACATACAATTCATTACAAGCCGAAAACTGATTTCCATTTTTTTGTAGTTCGAAAGCAACCGAAATATCCCCAATAACACCGTGCCATTAAATGAACGCGTATTCTACAATCAATGCAAAAATTTCATTTATTTATTTACATTTCTGATTTTTCTGGCATTAATGTTCAGATGAATTGAAACACAAGCCTATAATAATATGAATATCAAATACATGCCTTTTGATTGAAATGTGCAGCAAATAGATTGTTACATTACGACTTTAAGTGCAGCGTAATTACCGCTGGGTTCCAAAAATAGCGAATATACAGGGGAAAAAACTTTCATGATATGAATAATTTCCCCCGCCTACATTCTTTTTGTTGTTTTAAATTGATTTATATCCACAAACACTCAATTTCCTTAAATTGAATTCGTTCGTCTTTTTCACGTTCGACTGAAACGAAATTAAATGGATTTCATCTTAATCCACGGAAAAGTCTTCGCTGGAAATTAAAGTTCAGAATAATTCAAGCGAAGCGAAAGCATAATTTCTGCTTCTTGTTTTCGCTGGTGTTGCTTCTTTCTCTAATTTTATTTTGTAGACTCATCCTGGTGGGTCACCATCGGTGATGTATCTGAATTGGTGAGTTTGGTGAATTCGGTGGATGAAACGGTATCTATGCGGAGCGATCTGTTTAGCAGTCGATTTGAACGCAGATAAAGTTGTATTGTGCTTGAGTGGAAGAGAATGGTGGATGGTGGTGAACGGATGTCGCATTAGGGTGGGCAGAATTAATTTGAGCTGTGAGTTTTTGCTGTGTAACGAACTCATGATGAATCTTTAGTATTTCGCAGACAAATTTGAGAATTTCATGATGACTGTTGATATTTTCAAGAGACTGAAGTATGTTGAATGTTGCTTGGAGTATGTCATTATGCAGTGGTTGGCGCGAAAATATTTGTGTGGGTTAGCTTTTTTAAATGCATATTCAATGTATAAAAGCCATATATATGAAAGAATATGGATACGAAATGACTATCTGTGTACCCATACGTGAGTGTGTCTTTTTTAATACACGCACAACATTGCTCTCTCACAAAAATTCCGCTCAGTGAGCCCGTTTCTATTGCACTCACAACCGAAAAGCCTTAATGCTGTGAACACCAGATCGGTGTAAAAGCGTGCAACGGGCAACACGGAAAGAAACGTCAATGTCAGTTTGATTTGTGTCAGGGACTGAGCATTGACTTTCAGTCAAATTTTTTCAAATAAAATTTGAAAATTTTTCGGTTTATTGGGTGGAAACGTACATCTATGTTTGTGCGCAATCATTTGTGCCGGTTTCGCGAGTAAATTTGCGGTAAACATTTTTAAAATAGAGCGATAATGAAGTGTCGCGTTCCACGCTGCAAAAGTAGCTATCGCAGGTGATTTCGTCTTTCGGGTGAGTAAAATTAACCTTTGTCATCAATTTCGTATAGTTTTTGTGTGAAATCATAATTAATTTCATTCACAAAAATTTTTTAACCTCTCCTCGCCGGTTTGGAGAAAGAAATGTCAAACGACGTTCAAAATGGCGATCTCTCGTGGTTTTTACATGAGCGTTACCATATGAACTGTGTAGGGCACACACCAGTACCTCATTCTCACACCAGTAAACAAAAAGTTGAAAATTAGCACATTTCTCTCGTTCGATTTCTAATCCATTCTCTCTTATATCTGTGATAAATGCCTATGAAATGTCAATTTCAATGGTGTAAATTTCAAAAGTTTTATGCAGTGCTCTCACTCCCAAATTTTCCACCGCATCAAATTTCTTCAAAAAGTTTATCAATATTGGTAAAAATGTATCAAAAAGTTCCTAAAAGTATATTTGGGTCGAGGTTCTGAAACTATAAATAATAATATAACAAAAACTTAGTTTGGAGCTACTATATTAAGTGAATAATAAAGAGCCTAAAAATATAACAAATTGCTTCCGCTCTTTGTTTTCATCTGTATATTGCCATTAAGAATGAAGTCACACAAAATAATATTATTGCCAATGTGGGTTCTTTGTGAATGCGCTCAAAAGATTCACGAAATTATTACGGAGCGCAGATTATTTTTTTTTTAGAGAAAATCGCTGTTTTAAATTAAAAAAAAATCGTTAGTTTAAAAAAAACCATATAGCTATCGGAATACTGATGATTTGCTGGATATGATCAATAAAAGGATTTGTTTTTGGTAAGTATGTCATACAGTGGCACCCAAACATGGTTTCTTGCTTCCCAAAATTCTTCTAATCAGTTCTTTTTCACATTGCCATCCAAGTTTAACACAGAAAAACCTCGTTCTCAGGTAAATTATAAGATACAGCTTTTAACGTCAGCATGAGTGGCGGCAGATGACATTGATTCACCTAAATCGTTTTCAACCAAACTCGGTTTCTTCCAAAACGCCTCAGCATTCATTTTCCTGTTAATATTTAAATAGCTTGAAAACTTCAAATCTTCAGTCATATGTTTCTTAGTTCAGTAGTTATTACTACTAGAGAGAGGAGATTTGGTTGGCAGATGGCATCAACTAGATAACAAAATGTATCATTTTGCCATATTTCAATGAATTGCTGTATCATTGTATCAAAAACATAAGTTTCAAATAAAAATATATCAAAATGATACAAATGTATCAAAAACGAGGGCCCTGCTTTTAAGTTTAAAGTCACAATTGTAATTTCAAAAAATAAATATGCTATTCTAGGCAAAGGAAAAATATTTTTAAAAAATGTCTGAGCTTGAGTGATACAATAAATTATATCCTGTTCCACAAGATGACTTTTTTTATTTGTTTTTTTTTTTTTGCGCATACAATTTTTTAATGAACTTTTGATAGTGTTTTTGATGCCAAAATATAGAAAATTATAGAATAAAAGCCTTCACTTGCATTTTCAACAGAGAAACATTCTTATGCTCGCGTAAAGGAAAATGAAGAAAGACAACACTAAAATAGAATGTAAAATTAATAAAAGTTGAAGTTGTGGGCGCTTTTATAATGGTATTCTAGGTGAGATATGTATGGGTTTATTTGTGTTTGTCTGTTTTGTTTGGGGAAAATGCTTATCAAGCCTTAGGCACCTCCTGATCAAAACTAAACCATCTAAAAGGTAAAGAACCAATCTGAACCCTGTTTCGAGGAGTATGAGGGGGAGCAAGTTATTAATGAGTACGTGTGATGGCTGATGTTGTAATGCTTCCTACTCATGTACAAATATTTGGAGCAATATCAAGCGAGAATTTATTGAAAGATAATCAAGAGAAAACAAAAATTGAATTGAGAAAATTTCAATGCATACAAATTTACGTTAACTTAATTGGTATTATTCATACCAAAAGCCCATCAAAAAATATAAAGCAATTACTGTTAATCTTTCGAATCTTTCTATCCACAGAATTGTCGACTAAAATAGTAATCAACAACCGTAGCCATTGCCATTTCCAATAATATAACAAAATCAAATAGAAACTCATTTTCTCACAATCAAGTAATCATTTCCATCAAAAACAACTCTTTACATCAAAAACAGATCTACTTCATCCAAATTTCACTAAACTCAATCAATTCGAAACGAAACGTATTTCACTCTATCCACTCTAGTTTGTATTGTTCGAATAACTCAACCGAACGATCAATGGCCACTTTTGTCTAGGCACTGTTGTTGGCATCACATTGAAAGACGTTCAATTATCAAACTCCCAATCGTCCAATCGAATCTAACTGCTAGAAGTTGGTATTGCTTTGCAAACTACCATGTATCCAGCATATTCATGAAATTTCTCTATTTAATCTAATTTCAATTAGATATCGGACTGTGCTTGTTTTATCTGGACTTGGGATTCAGTTTCACTCGATGTTGGACAGCATCTCGGAGACCGGAAGGTACAAGTTATATACAATTTCCTGTACCAGTGGGCCCGTTTAGTATGAATGTCACTTCATATCGAAATGGATGTTTATTGTGGTCATCATGGGCCTGGTAAACAGTGTGTTTGAAAAAAGAGTGTACTATTGATACGGAAGCTATAGCAATATATATTTTGAGCAGTTAAAAAGTTGAAGTTTGTTCACGATTGATTGATATGGCGATAATTTTTTTTTGATTCTGATATAATTATTTGCAAATTAAATCAATTTTCTAACAAGAAATTAAAAAATATGACCAAGTTCATGAAAGCTGAAAAAATATGTAAAATTGAAAGCTCATCCATGTTTTCAGCAAATTATGTTTTTCGTTTTAAAGCGTTAATTCATACCTAAGTATCCCTCCAATAATTTAGTATGCCTCCAATAATTTATAAGGAAACCACTAGCGACTCATATGTGCGAAGTCTAGATCATATAATATCTAATTTATTACATATTTTATCAATGCACATCACGCAACTAGAATACGTACGAAATTAGATACTGTATAAAGCATTATAAGCTATCGATAATTTTTCACGTGTTTGATTTGTTTATTAGAAATAAATTTATTTTCACGTATTTGGTTTGTTTATTAGAAATTAATTTATTTGAAACCGGAATTTTAGGAGTTACTTTTTTATGATTTAATGAAAATAATAGTGTTGCAATTTTATGCGTGCTTCTGTTTTGGGGTAATTTTTTTCATTACGATGCTTCGAATCTGTATATGTATAGTATGTGAGGCAAAAAAAGGATTTTCGACTAGCTCATACCCTTAAGAGTATAAAAACGAAAACATAAAAACCAAAAAGGAACGAGCGAAAAAAGTGTCTAGAGACGGTTGAAAGGATAGCTGAGATGGTTTCCGAAACCTTAACTAATGCGGAAATACTATGGATCATAGTACAATTCAATTTGAAGAAAGCACTTGCATACAATGAGCTTCAGAAACTAAATAAAATAGTTAATAGTGATCGCTACCGGCAATTCAATTTGAGCTATGTTTCAATTTGAGCTGAAATGCACGGGAAAGTGATTTGGCAGCATGACAATGACAAACTTTGAATTATGCATTATTTCCTTTTTTCATTTAATCAAAATTGTTCTATTCAAGTCAAGAATCATAGTTATTGATTGGCATACTTGATGTATTTTGCAAATGATAGTCATGCCCACACTGGGCGCTAATATTTTCTAAAACATATTGGAAGAATAAGTAAACTGGAAACGATTTTCAAAATTTCAAAACTGAAAATCAATCTTATTCTTGAGGTTGAAATAAAAAATATTATTGTAAACTAAATACTTCCAGTGCATGAAGTTTTTCTTAAGTCTTCAAATTTAATTTTTAAAATACTACTTTTGCTATAGCTAAAAGCTTTTTGAGACTGTTTTTAGTCTCTGATTTGAATACCAGTAACGGAAAAGACTGCAAGGGCCACAATTTTTTTCGCAGCACTCTTTTTTGCCATTACAGCATTTGATGCTATATTTTGGGGATAAAAGTTGAGAGAAACGATACTTGTAATATCTTACTTTGACTGGATTGCATTCTCTTTGCTCCAAGTTGGCGACACTAAACAAAACATTTATTTTCAAACTTACACTGCTTTCACTGATCTTATTTTAATTAATTATGGCAAAAATGAGGTTTTTTTGGGAGAATAGTTTAAGATCATGATCATGTTTGCGTCAAAACTTTCTTTGGTGAATTCAAAACAAAACTTCTTTCCTACGACTTGAAAAATAAAGATATCTGACTTTAGTGGATTGACCAATATTGCAGCAATCTTTAGAATAGATTGACCATTATAAGCACATTTTGAACCGTCAGAAAAAAATTCAAACCATCATAAAACGAAGAAAAGATATTTTTCAAATCTTGCTAAACTGTTAGCCAGGTTGGTAGATTGATAGCAGGTTTCGTTTTGCGCTGCTTGCGCGTTGCAACTTATATTGGCACATGTGTTCGTCCTTTTATTTCTCTTGTTCGTAAGATAGTTGAATATTGCTCCCAACTGTGGTCTTTTTGTTTTTTGTACCTGTCTGTTGAATTCGTTCAGCGTAAGTTTACTCGCTGTCTTTTGTATCGACCTAATCGACCTTGTAATGACCGTTTTCTTTTCTTAAATCTTCAGATACTGAGTACCCGCAGTGTATTCCTTGATAAATGCCTTCTTTATAAGCTTTATCATGATTTACCTTCCTCCAGCATTTGCGTAAGAAATGCGTGCATCCGATCGCCCGGTAAGAATTCGTTCGATTTTCAATACTCTCTTTGCTCGTACTCTTGTATATTTGAATTCTCTTGTACCTCAATTCACTTGTAACATCAGTTTGGTTCTCTATTCGTGTCTTTTCAATCTTTTAAAAAACAGGTTTTTGATTTGTTACCGTAGCTTGTTCTTTGTACATATTGTGTTTTTTTCTTTCTTTATTTTTGCTTCTATTTGCTTACTTATAGTTCGTTTCTTTTTACTTTATATTCATGTTTTTTATACTATCTCATTTTATATTTGGATTGTTCTGTTAGATGAGATAAGAATAAATAAACAAATAAATATACAAAATTGCACTATTTAATCAAAGTAAAATTAAGATAATTAAGCTTTTACACAATTTTAACTATTTGGTAATGGCTCATATTTGCTCAAACGCTTGATCTTGGATTGGCTCATATTGGTGATAGAACGTAATGGAACCTTACTCACGAAACTCCAATGAGCCTTGAGCTTTTCAAACTTTCATCGATAGATACACCAGGAAAAATCTCTAGATTCGATGTATAGTAGACTATTTTAATTTTTGAGAGCAAATGCACTAAGTTATAAAAATCTACAAACACCTGAAACAAATATTGTTTGAGTCAAGTAATTAAGTTTTCTTCAACGATTTTCTCTTTTCACATTACGACCGAAAAATGTAAAATCATGAAGTAAATAGAAAGCGAAACCATACAAAATTAACAAATTTTTAGCAAAAAAAAAATGTACATATAGTAAAAAAGTGATAAAATATACCATTTTTTTGTGGCGAAAATTGTACTAAATATCGAGTTGAGCCTAGCTGCTTGCAAATTTTTAGGCATCGAAAGGGCAAAACTTTCCCTTGCATTCAAACTAATTTCATTCAAGACCTTCAGTCAAGTGTATTAGAAGATCTCATTGTTCCTGACAATATATGATCATGATTTCACCATCATTTCATCAGTGATTCAAATTTCAAATTCGGAATATTTTCTATTCGGACACTTTTGATTGTTTGGCAATTGATTGCAATTTTTCGTGGATGAGTGTATATACGTAGCTGAAGTTAACGTAAAAATATAAACAAATGTCTTACAATATGGGATTGTGAAAATTACCCATGGTAAATTTTATTCCCTTTGAAGGGCTGCAAACAATTTCAAATATCGAATCTCCTCGTCAATCCAAGTTTCTTAGATCAGAAAACATGAACAAATCCACCGTTGGCACTCGTGCGAAATGAGATTCAGGTACGCGAATCTCGCGAAAATTTGAATCTCGTATCGAATCTTTTGGTCTGTCACCATTATTAAATAGCTCCTAATGAAAAACATGGCATGATACGCATACTTTACGATGACATTATTTCGATAAATTACTTTCCATTAACAAAACAATATTGTTATGACCTATTCAACAGCAGTCTGCAGTCAGCAGTCAAATATTTTATCACAAATGAGTCATTCAATTTTTGATATTTTATTTCTACTAATTTTCAACTGTCTTTGTCTCGAAATTTTTGAATTAAGAAAATAAAATCAATACTTATATGACCAATATATTCTCCTCTTTTAAACCACTCTCAACAGCCTAAGTCTTGTGCAGGTAAAACCCTGAGTAAAATTGAAATAAGTTGGAAATATATTCCTGTCTTGAATTAAAACTTAATCATATTTTTAAGTTACGACGGCAGCTCATAGTATTATGAATTTCTGATTATTTTCTGAAATTTTCACTTTTGGGGAAATAAAACGTCTAACATATCAAATCGAGCTTTCGGGCATAAAAAAAATAAAGACTCATGCTACACTATTGCATTTTATAAATAATAATTTAAGATTTTTCCTAATAATGGCAATAAATATAAAAACAAAATTCAAAATATACTCCTACTGAAGACATGGCTACTTCCTTTGTGCGTATTCAATAGACTATAATTCCTAAATTCCGGAAATTTCAAACCTTAATTCCATACCTGACAAAGAACCATTGTAGTTCGCAAATTCAAACGACCACAACTTAAAATAATAACACAGACAGAAGCCAAGTTATGTTATTCTTACAAAAGGCGTATGCTGCAGTTATTCCAAAAATGATTTACCTGAGAAACAATAGCATCTTACTCTATTACCATATGCATTATGAATTCTATTAGAAACATCTTCTCGAGCAAACCAATTATCGAGCTCGTTAAATAAGCCAGCTAATGTTTGAAGCCACAAACTGTGTTTATTCGAGACAAGGCATGTGTGGTAAGGGCAATAATTGTTTACCGTATTCTGGAAGAGGATTGAGTTGGCCTTCTCAGTGTTTCGAAAATAGGGAAACATCAATTCAAACAATTACCAATGGAATACATACCCCCATTTGATACGAGACCGGCATAAATACCACAGAACAGTTGGGGTACAGCTGACGATTTCGTTCTAGCCTATTCTCGAGTATCTCGCTTCGAACGACTCTATTGAAGCGACTGGGCCGCATCCTGGCATTTGGGCTCTCGGAACCGCTGGAGGGACCGGATCTCGTTCTGTTCACACAGATGTTTGTTTTGTGGAATTCCGACTTGTGTTGATAATTACTCGAGGTCTGTCCGGATTCGATTTGCATGTCCGCAATATCATCGCCACGAGGACTATGAGGATTGTTTAACGATATCCTTGAAGCCAAACATGCTTTGTAGACTGACCGTGTGGCATTGAAATTCGGTATGAGTTCACAGCATCGTCGCTCTACGTACTAAGCACATTGTACCGAACGGCAACACCGTTCGGTGGAACGACAACGACGACGACGATGGCGAACGTGACAAGCGGAGAAGTCAGTCTCGAACAAGTCCCCGATGAGACCGGAAAGTCCCCAATTAGGTCCGGACCGAGCGAGCGATGGCGCGAGCGAGCAACTTGGTGCAAGGCGTGATTCTATAGAGCGGTGCTAATGTGCAATATAAGTGCAATGTAAGTGCAATGTAGTTACAAACAAATAGTGCAATAAAGGCGCGGCGGTAAACCGCCTATGAAGTGTTTTATTTTCCCCCTGCCGAGTGTGCACGAATGTGCCACCTTCGGCTTTAATCTATACATTTGGTCCGTCGAGCCGGATCCAGCGCCTTTGTGAAAACCCATTACAAAAACCCCCCAATATAGTGCATTGGTGCAGGGTGCGTGCGCAAGAGAAAAGTGGGTGATAGGACAAAGTGCGAGCTAGGACAAGTGCAAGTTAAGTGCAAATCGCGTGTGCAAAAGTGCAAATTGAAAGACAATTGAATATGGCGTCAGAAAATGCCAGAAAGATCCGTTGCTTGATCATTAAAATGGGGTGAGTACCATGAAAATCAATATGTGCAAGTGAAAACGACGAGTTGAAAAGGCCTATAATATTAATATGTGCAAGCGCAGCGATTCACAATTGAAAAGAGCTATGTTAGTGCAAGAAATTCAAATAGAGCAGGAATATTTATGTGCAATGCTAAATATCCATACGAATGCCATAAACCGCCGCTAAAATACACAAATACACGCTCAAATTCTCGTATTGCGTCGCTTAGCAACGAGAAAATTACTGCTAATCCAAGCAACAGTCGATGCGACGCCGAAATTCCATCGAAATGCAAGCGTTGATGTGTGCGCCAGATACAGAGCAATGAAATGTGCATGAGAAAAACGTTGTATGTAAGAGCAAGAACAAATGGCTTGGTATAATTCCATAGCTGCACAAATACTACGAGCGATGTATGTGCCTGAGAGCTGATCGGAACAAAATCCCGCCAGCGCGCACAAGTTACATGGACGCATGTATGCTGGCTGTGAAGGCGGATAGCCGCAAAGAAGAATGTCCGAGAGACATGATGCCTGGCTGAGGCGATTAACTGTGCGCTGTGATTGACGCGTAGATGAAGTGATGAGCATGTGCGACGATACGAACGATTCAAGATCCAATGAGCGTGATCGAATCGACTGACGGAGCAAGGCAAGGTGCAGGTAATATCCAATGTGCGGATATATGAGCAAGGGCAAGTATCAATGTATGAGGTCCAATGTGCGGACCGGTGCAGAGCGAATGCGGAGGAAAAGAGCTAGAGCGTGAACGGTCGAAGCGGGCGTAGAGCGATGTATATGTGCGGGCATAGACACGAGCGTGGACGTTATATGAGCGATGACTATGTATTAATGAGAGCGCGGGCATAGAATTTTCGGGACGGAAACATGCGTAATGGGCATAGCGTACATAGAGCGTTGTATGTGTGTGCATGGAGAGGTGCGAAATAGAGCATGGGCTATGATGCGCGAGTAAATATATAGAGCAAGAGGTGCATGAGAATTTAAGATATAGAGCATGGGCTAAGAATGTTGTGCATGTGTGAGAATGTATGTGTGAATCCAGGCCTGGATATAATGTGCAAATGAGCGGGAAAATAGTGCGAGACAATTGGGGCAGTGTGAGTGCGCGGCGTAAAAACAATGATAAACAAAGGGTGCTAAGACACGGGCAAAGAAAGAGCAGTGCGTTTCTAACATTAAAAGACAATAGGTGCGTGGTGCGTAACAAATTCAAAGACAAAATTAAAGTGCGTAAAGAGCTGAGAGCGAGAAAGAATGAAGTGCAAAGAGCAAGACGGAGCAAATTTGAGCAGAGCAAAGAGCGTTTGGTGCGAGGACGGTGCAAGGGCAATGTGCGGTGCAAAGAGCGTTTGGTGCGAGGACGGTGCAAGGGCAATGTGCGGTGCAAAGAGCGTTTGGTGCGAGGACGGTGCAAGGGCAATGTGCGGTGCAAAGAGCGTTTGGTGCGAGGACGGTGCAAGGGCAATGTGCGGTGCAAAGAGCGTTTGGTGCGAGGACGGTGCAAGGGCAATGTGCGGTGCAAAGAGCGTTTGGTGCGAGGACGGTGCAAGGGCAATGTGCGGTGCAAAGAGCGTGCGGTGCAGAGACAGTGCGGGGGCGGTGTGAAGAGCAAAGTGCGTCTAAAGGTGCAAGACAAAACTACTAGTGCGAAGTACGAAAATAAGGGCAGAATAATAAAAACTGTGCGGAAGAATGAGCGATTTGGTAATAAATGTGAATACGGTAGTGCGCGACAAATTATGAGAAGACCATTAGAGCAAAAAGGTGCAGAAAATAAAGTGCAAGACTATGTGCGAAAAAGTGCGGATAACGAGATAGTGCGTAAAAACTGCAAAATAAAAGGGCTAAGTGCGGAATGTGCGGCGAGAATGTGTGGACAGAAAAATATTGAAAGTGCGGGGGCAGAGCGGTTGTGCGAAAATAACGAAAAAGAGACAAATGGTGCGAGGTGCGTTTCGGTGCTAGCGACGGCAATGGTGCATTTAAAAATAAACAATAAAGAGATCGGGCCAATAAGAGCGTTGTGCGATTCGGGATCGCAGATAAATATGATTTCAAGTAAATGCGTGAAAAGACATGAGCTAAAGACAGAAAGTGATGAAGTTGAAATTTGTGCGGTGACGGGTGAGCGAACAATTTTAAAACGAAAAATAATGGCCTCGATAAAGCCGTGGTTTGGTACGCGCGATCAAATATGGTGTAGCCTGCTAGTAGCGCAGGAAGGATGGCTGATTGTGACGCCATCACAGAAAATCGAGTATGATGTGAATAAAGATGAGCTTGACATGCCGATGGCCGACCCAAGTTATGGGGTACCAGGTGAGGTTGAAATATTATTAGGAGCAAATATATGGGCAAGAATGATAAGAGCCAAGATTATACGAGGGCCAAGTGGTGCGGTGCTACAACAGACGGTGCTTGGATATGTATTGATGGGAGCGGTGCCAACCAAAGGCTTAGTAGGAGCAAAAATGTGTGCGATGGTGCAGCAACAGAGCTTAGATGAGCTGGTTAGAAAATTTTGGGAGCAAGAAGAAATGCAAATCAAAAGAGCGAAAACTGAAGAAGAAGAGCAAGTTGAAGAGCTACTCATAAAGACACATCAGCGTGATGAGCATGGGCGATATACAATAACGATACCAATTAAGCCAGATATCAAGACCATTGGTGACTCGAGAAAAATAGCGTTGCGCAGATATATGGTGCTAGAGCGAAAATTAGAGCGAGTGCCAGAGCTAAGAGAGCAATATATTGAATTTATGGGAGAATATGAGCGACTAGGTCATATGATGAGAGCAAATAAAGAGCCAGTGCAAGGAGCAATGACATACTATATTCCACATCATTGTATCACCAAGAAGTTTCGAGTGGTCTTTGATGCATCGTGCAAGACAGATTTGGGCATCTCGTTTAATGATGTTCAGATGGTAGGAGAAAAACTACAGCGCGATGTTGCAGATGTATTAATGAGATTTAGAATGCGAAAAATAGCAGTAAGTGCTGATATCAAGATGATGTTTCGACAAGTGAAGGTCAATCCTCGACAATGGGATTGCCAAAGAATATTCTGGCGAGAGCATAAGAGCGAGCAGTTGTGCGAATATTGGTTGAAAGTAATAACATATGGAATGGCCTCGTCAGCCCATAGTGCAGTGAGAGCGATGGTGCAATGTGCAAAAGAGAGCGAGCAAGAACATCCAAGAGCTGCGAGAGCGATATTAAACGACTTTTATATGGACGATTGTCTAACTGGTGCAAGTAACGAGCAAGAAGCGATTAAGCTGAGCAAGAGCATTGATGGTATACTACGAAGTGCAGGATTCGAGCTAGCAAAATGGGCATCAAACAGTAGACGTGTAGTGCGGAGCATGGGCAATGTAAGAGCGGAGCATGAGATGAGCGAAGAGCAAATAGTGCAAAGAGAGAGCAGAGTGAGCGAAGAATCGACGGAGCTATGCAACGATGTAGAAACAAAGGTGCTAGGGCTAAGATGGATAATGGAGCGAGATGTGCTAGTATTCCGCGTGTGCAAGAGCGATGACACGATATTGATAACGAAAAGACATGTTTTGAGTCAAGTAGCGAAGTTATATGACCCGAATGGCTTGTTGGGGCCAATTATAGTGCGTGCGAAGATATTGATTCAGAGCATATGGAAGCTAAAGTTGAATTGGGATGAAGAATTGCCAAAAGAAATGCAAGACGAATGGTGGCAACTACGAGATGCGTTGCCGATTGTGGAGAGAATTCAGTTTCCAAGGTGGTTC
Organism: Nemotelus nigrinus; assembly: GCA_947369275.1. Taxonomy (NCBI): domain Eukaryota; kingdom Metazoa; phylum Arthropoda; class Insecta; order Diptera; family Stratiomyidae; genus Nemotelus; species Nemotelus nigrinus. Next base: position 16,347,078 of record OX376375.1, read on the forward strand.
GGAATGAATAAGAGCCACAAAATACAGTTGCATGGGTTTGCTGATGCGTCGACGAAAGCATATGGTGGTGCAATTTATATTCGAGCAGAAGATGAGCAAGGAGCAATTTCAACAGTGCTAGTAATATCGAGATCACGCGTAGCGCCAATTAAAACAACCACGATACCACGACTTGAGCTGAGCGCAGCAGAGCTACTGAGCAAGATGATGAGCAAAGTGCGACAAGAGCTAGAGTGCGAATTCGAGAAATACTTCCTATGGTGCGATTCGATGGTGGTGCTGCACTGGATGAAGAAGCCACCAGGTGTGTTGAAGCAATATGTGGCAAATAGAGTAGCGTCGATACAAAGCAACACTGAGCTAGGAGCATGGGCGCATATAAAATCATCCGATAACCCAGCTGATCTATTGAGCAGAGGAGCCAAACCAAGTGAGCTAGAGAACAATGAGCTATGGTTGAAAGGGCCGAGATGGCTTAAGAAAGCAGAAGCTGAATGGCCAAAATCCTTGATGAGCGGTGCAAATACAGAGCAAGTTATGAGCGAGTGCAAAGATACTAAAAAGGTGCAAAGTTGTATGATGGTGCAAATAAACGTAGGAGCGACGTCAATATTAGAAAGAGCGAGCAACCTGTGCAAAGCAATAAATATAACAGCATACGTACTACGATACATACGTAATATACGTAAGAAGGAGCATGAACATAGGCAAGATGTGCTGCCAACGAGCGAAGAGAAGATGGAAGCGCGAAATTTCTGGGTGCGACAAGTGCAAATGAGCTATTATCGTATGGAGCTAGACTACGTCAGAGCAAAGAAACAAACCTTCCCGAGCAAGACCAAGATAGCAGCGTTAAAGCCAATTTTGAGCAGTGATCATTTACTGCGTGTGGGGGGAAGGATCGGCAGAGCCGAGTGCAGCTACAATGTGCGACACCCTATTATTATACCACCTCAGTCGAGATTGGCGCAATTATTGATGACAGAACCGCATCAGAAAACTAAGCATGGTGGTGTGCAGCTTATGATGCAATACATACGACAAGAATATTGGATACCGGGGCTGAGAAGAGCATTGCGGCGAATAGTGCATAATTGTGTGACATGTGCGAGACTAGATGCGCGAATGAGCGAGCAATTAATGGGCGATCTTCCTGAAGAGCGAGTGCGGCCAGCAAGGCCATTTTTACACACGGGTGTGGACTTTGCGGGTCCAATCACGACGATAGCGAGACAGGGCAGAGCAGGGCGCCAAGTTGAAACCAAGAGCTATGTAGCAGTATTTGTGTGCTTATCGACGAGAGCGGTGCATTTGGACGTAGTGACGAGCTTGGAAGCTGATGCATTTGTGGCATGCTTCAGACGATTTGTGGGAAGAAGAGGTCGATGTGCGAAATTATGGAGTGACAATGGCACGACATTTGTGGCCGCAGACAAGCAGTTGAGAAGTGCGATAAAGACATGGCAGAGCGTAGAAGTGCAAGGGCAATTGAATGTGCAAGGTACGGAGTGGAAGTTTATTACGCCAGCTGCTCCACATCAAGGTGGCATTTGGGAGGCAGCTGTGAAGTCGATGAAATATCATCTGCGGCGCATGTTAGGGCATCAACGAGTAACATACGAGCAGTTGTGCACAGTTTTGATCGAAATAGAAGCCTGTCTGAATTCGCGGCCAATCAATGCGATATCAGACGACGCCGAAGATTTGAGTGCGTTGACGCCGGGGCATTTTCTCATTGGAGAAGCAATAGTGCAGCCACTACCAAGAAATGAGCCAGAGCTGAGCAAGAGCGGTCTACGACAATGGCGCAAGTTACAACAGATAACGTTAGCATTTTGGAAGAGGTGGCAGACTGAATACCTGGCCACGCTGCAGCAGCGAAAGAAATGGCGCCAGCGCTCCGAAAATATAAGAGCAGGGCAATTGGTGCTAATTAAGGGCGAGAATCTTCCACCATCGTATTGGGCAATGGGAAGAGTGGTGCAAGTGAAGAAGGGCGCAGATGGGCTAGTGCGAAGCGCAGTGGTGCGAACAGCGACAGGAGAGCTAACACGAGCGGTGCAGAAATTATGCGTGCTACCAGTAGCGAGCGAATAGAGCAAGGTGCAATGTTATGAGCAAATTTAGCAGTGCGATCTACGATGTGCGAATTGAGCGGATAGAGCGATGCGAGCTGTGCGAGCAACGAGGTGCGAGGTGCAAGTAGAGCTATGTGAACGACTACGTGCGAATAGAGCGGTGCTAACTATATTGAGCGAATCGAGCAAGGGCGAGCGACTTGAGCAAGATAGAATACAACTGAGCTGAGCTAGTTCGTGCTTTTTGGGGAGTGTACCGAACGGCAACACCGTTCGGTGGAACGACAACGACGACGACGATGGCGAACGTGACAAGCGGAGAAGTCAGTCTCGAACAAGTCCCCGATGAGACCGGAAAGTCCCCAATTAGGTCCGGACCGAGCGAGCGATGGCGCGAGCGAGCAACTTGGTGCAAGGCGTGATTCTATAGAGCGGTGCTAATGTGCAATATAAGTGCAATGTAAGTGCAATGTAGTTACAAACAAATAGTGCAATAAAGGCGCGGCGGTAAACCGCCTATGAAGTGTTTTATTTTCCCCCTGCCGAGTGTGCACGAATGTGCCACCTTCGGCTTTAATCTATACACACATTGATCAAAGGTAAGGATAGATGGTCGGTAGTATTTCGACGACCATTCTAAACTGGACACTTAGCAGAATGCAAAAGAGCCTCATTCGCACGAAATCCGGTTGTTTGACCATAACAAAATAATTCCAGTAGAAGAACGATTGCTACAATAAACCGAATGAAATATGGGCGATAATTAAAGCGAGAAAACATGCAAACTGATAGTCAGCTCGAACGCCACCGGCGACAAGCGAAGTAATGAGAACGGAATTTGTGTAATTATACGTTGGCGACGAGCGTTTAAGGTGGTTTCGACGCCTGCAAATGTCGCCTGAAAACTTAATTAAGCGTGTGTTGTAAAGCAACCGATAGCGTAATGTCTAGGTTTTCGAGCATACGCAATTGGAGACAAGTCCTGCCAACTTATAAATATTAATGGTGTGAGTCCGAAAGTGAAGATTACGGGGACGATAATATTGTTTGGATATTGTTCGAATCCACCCTTGTAGCAAATTAACATCACGCGATCGGATTTTATTGTGTTTTAGCGTCATAATGCGACAAAGAGGGAGTAACTCATTTTCGAAATGTTGATAATTAGATGTTTGACATTTGCACCTGTTGACTTTTTGGCTGTTAGTAACCTTGAAAATGTATTGTGATTTCAGATTTAAAGCCTATAATTTGAGATTGGAATAGCTAAAAAAGTTTGATTGGCAAAAAAATAATACTACCCTTTTGTATGTATGAGCTTTTTTTCAGTAAAATAAATGTATTGAAAATAATCGGAACATATGAAACTCAAGGACAAAATGAGCAGGTCGTAATCTAATAATAAACCTGTAATATCAAATATCTGAAAATAAACTGTATTTGATGCCAAAAGTAAGTTCTTATTTTGCAAAATTATCTTTTAATAAGTCATGGCCGTCTCTGTTGCTTTTCAAAATAAAACCAAATTGTTTTTTTTGTTAACAACTGTTTGAAAATAAAGCAGTTTGCGTTAACGGGAAATCGATCATGAAGCAAACTTTTCAAAAACGTGAAATTAGGTTCAATTAAGAAAAATTATAAAAAATATTGCCAAGTTTGATTCATTTTAAGGGATTCTAGACCAAACAATAAATTCAATTAAGTTATCAATTAAGTCATCAACAATACGTACCTAGAAAGTGGAAGACCAAACCGCACAAAGTTTCCATTTAGAATGAATTAGGAAGTGAATATCTGCTTCAAGAGCTTTTAAAAACGTCTTATTATGAAATCGACACCAGAAGGTTGAAGATATTTTAACCTACTCCCTATATCGATCAGCATTTACTGAAAATTTCAGTTCAACTGAATTGCGCGATCATAAGTTATGCTGATTGAAACTTGTTTAGCATATTCATACGTAATTCATTCAATTGCATAAATTATTTCCAACGATGCAGCCACTAAGTTACATACATAGTTCGAATGACATCTCAGCTCAAGCCTCAAAATTAGTTGGTCGTCGACCGTTACCTGCCATCAAATTTTTTTGGTCTCAACTCCAAGGTAACCGTTGCGGAAACCTAAAATGCTATTTTAAACTAGCCCACATACAAATATTACATTTTTGTGACCAGTTCGTCGATCAGATCTCCATGTCTATGTGCCACTCAAAAACTGATCTCGACTACCAAACAGTTTGCCCCTGCAAAGCAATATTCTCTGCCAAACTATTTTTCTCTGTCAAAAGGTTCTCTTGGGGAACATCAGACACAAAAACACATTGAGTGCGAAATTTAAATTAGACGCTGCTAGCATTCACCTTAAAAATTGCTGTGAAAAGTTTAGAAAATACAGTCCATTTGAATCCAGATTGTATACTAAGCTGTTATTATTCAATCAAAATACATTAAATTTTTAGGCACGGTACAATCAAGTACGTATTACCACATTTTTGTCAACATGTTTACTCAGTATTCAATTGAAGTTCGAGCTCACTAAATTAATTGTACACCAAGTGGTTTGTAATTGTGGCATTCAACTAATCATCAAGACTACAATTTATGGTCACCTTCATCAGAATAATTTATATATTGGATACGAGTTTGATATCTTGTAAGTTGTCCGGTCACTAAACGATATTGAATTATTCAAGTGCTTCAATGTGAGCATTGTTGATTAAATATATAGTAACCACTTTTGAAGCAATAGGTCAAGCTATTACAAACAATGTAAAGCAGTTGAGGTTAATTTGAATTTGAGAGGGTGTAACGTGATTTTCGAAGCATGTCTAGTAAATGAATTTCAATTTGATTTTCATTGGTATTTTAAAATTGTAATTATGAAATTTAATTAGTTTTCTATATGAACTATATATATTATTTGAAATTCAAACAAACTTTTAGTCCAAATGAAGAACATGAGAATTTATTCCATCATTTACTTCGTTGTATTGCTTTACTTCATTTGTTTTCTTCTTCTTTTTGACCTAAAAGTCATAAATCGTAGCAAATAACGCATGATAAGATAAAATCTCTCACATCCTCATTCCACCTCCACACTCTCATATAAATTCAGCGACATGCACAACTTCTCGTCTTTACCACAATCCGCAGCCCGGAAATCGTTCTTCGCCACTTAATAAAGCGCTTGAATGTACAACAAAAGTCATCATTGCTCGTTGTTTATGTCTCTTGTAGATCTTTCCGACAGATGATATACCCTGATACAACCGTGCACCCTTACCCAGCCCTCAAACCACGTCACTTCATTCGCACCGTGCAGCCGTTCGACTTGTTTAAATTCTCAAATTCAAATGGAAATAAATGCAAATCTTCCTAGTCAGCGTCGGCATAAACATTGTTTTCCCTGTTAGACGCGTCACCTGAATGGATTTAACAATCATTTTCGCACAAGTCCTGAATTTGAATAAAAAGCGAACATCGAACGGCTCCACGTAGCAAACGGCATTCCTGCTGAGTGGAAGACTCACTGACAGAGATGAGGTCGGTTGGGCGGTCGCTTAAGTGATGAGGTGAAAGTCTAAAGATACTGTCAGATACATGAGGACCGACAAAGCATTGCAGGGGTCCTAAATCGGAGAATATGTAGAATACGCACCTGACATTCTACAGTGAATAGAAGAGCTTTTCCTTTTGTCAACCTCATGATTCTGATGCTACGTGCTCTGGATATTCTATAGTGGAATTATTGAAAGTAATTTCGCTATTTATGTCGTCAATGACTGGCAAATTTGACACACAAAGAGTGTACGCATGTTGAGTGATATTTTCTCGGTATAACGGAAGCAATTGGTGTGAAGATCTAAATGGTCGCCAGGCACACACGAACACGTCACTGAATGATACGCATCACTACGAACGTGCATTTCCAACGTGCTGTTCGATTCAAAGAGCCTAGTTTTGTACGAATAAGACATTCTAAAGGTGCCAAGGACGAATTCGTTATCCAACCGTGAAATTCAATTACGAACGCAATAATCACGAAAATAACTCATTTCCGCCAAGACGTTTAAGCGGACCATAAAACAGTTACAGTACTGAAACATCACTTGGTTTGTTGTCCTTTGTGATGGTGATAATGTGGTTGAGATTCGCTTTGAGTTTTCACTGTAGTGCCGAAGCAGAAACGTGGTTGCTGATAGCTGGTGTCCTTGTGTTGAGCTAATGTATCTTCATGAGGACGACGCATTACTTCAGTAATTGTTTGGATAAAAGCTCAATTAAGCGTATTGTTGTGCATGGAATCCGCTTATGATGGTAAAGGATTGAGTGCTTTAAATACTTAGTTTTGGTGGTTTTAGATGTGAAGTAGTTATTTGGTGAAAGTTTGAGTAGGATGCAGTGGCGGATTGTGGTCTTGGCATTTTAGTAGTCGACAATATCATGTGCAAATTTTTGATCGACTAGATTTAAGTATTATATTTTTCAAAATACTGCTGATTAGGTTCGCGTTAGAACAGATTATGAAAGGTATGAACAAAAAAGTGTACAATAGTATCAGTAGTAGTATCAATAGTAGCAGTAATAGTATATTAATTATATAATAAATACACACGAGGTATTTTTAACTTGGATACAGTAAAAGCAACTAAATATCATTTCTGAATGTAATATTACTCTGGGCTAGTTTCAGAACTGGCTTGCGTGTTCATAAGAAGGCTTATATCAGCTTATTAATGCGTGGCAACTTCAAAATGAGACATCGACATTAGACCTGTAATAAGACCAATAAAACTGGAAAAATAGCCGAAATATTATATTTAAGACCCAGCTGAGTAAACTAATCCCAGAAATAAAGAAATGCATCCATAAGGCCAGTAGCTCTGGATGGAATAGTTTACATTCAAGAATGGATCAAGGCTCCTGTAATTACTGAAAACTTTAGTAAGCCTGAAAAAGTAAACATCATATAAACATAATGTTCGTAGAAAATGACGGTCAAGTAGCTGACTGCGTTTCAGGAAAAGCGGAAAAACTCGCAAATCATTTCCTCAATGCATATAATATTACACCCCACCGGTCCAACACTAAAACAAACATTTTTATTATGAAAGCAGACAAAAATTTTTTTTTGAGGTAGATATAAGAGAGGTCATTTAAAAGCCCAAAGATTTGGTGAAGGCGATTCAAAAGCAGCTGAAATTTCGCCAAGAAAAGTGATAATGTTTTTTCACATTTATTTTCAATGCCTGCAACAAAAATGGCGACTAAAATGTATTTAAATAAAGTACTGTCATTTTTGAAGATTTTTATTTGAATGTAATTCCAATTGAATGTTATCTTCCTAAAAATAATTCCCTTGGGAAGCCATACAGCGTTCTTATGTATGAAAGAGCTTCGCATAAACAATTATGACTAAAGATTTTCTGTCAAAAATCGTCAAAATCACAAAAAACCTGACTATTTTCAACCGAAAGTGAGAAGTGATTACGGATCATCTTTTTGGTTCTAAAATTTAACTAAGTTACGAAGATAATCAAATATTCACATGATTGATTTCGTAATCGAAAATTTACTTCAAAATTGTCATTGTAAATTTAATTCAAAATTTTCACTGAAAATATATCAGAAAGTTAAAGTGTCAAATTAACTTCTCGAGCCAAATTCTATGCTTTAGTGTAACAACGACCACTCTCGGAATTAGGAAAATTCAATATCGTTTCACAGTTTGATTTGATTTACAAATAAAGTATGATTTCAATTAATTATTAATTTTGTCACTTTTTCTTAAACTCTTTTATCTAATTATTTTCTACTTATAAAGGTCCTTTTGTTTCTGTATCTTTTTAGTTCAATCAGCTTCGAGAAAAACCATTGTGAAAATGAAAACTAAATATGAAACTGATCCAAAGTTTGTGGAAGCTTCAAATAAACTCGTTTTGAACTGAGTGTGTTGACATTATTTTTTATTTTTATATTTTTTTTCTATTTAAAATTAGATAAGGTTTCAATAAAATGAACTGCCTTTGGTAGGAATATAAGTTTTCAAACAATATCGACAGCTCCGTTTCTAAGAAGAGTCAGGGAGTCATAATTATTCGTTGAATTTTAACCGATTTGGTCTGAGCTGCTAAGAAATAAAATTGAAATCAATTGAAACTACCTATTGTGGCATTACCAGCAAAAATTACCATCAAATATCATAACATCTATTAAAATTGACAATTCTTATTTCATATATATTTATATCACAGGAGAACATTTTAGTTTACGCGAAAGAGTGCAATCCACACTCAAAAAAATTTTGGCTGAATTTTACCCTTATAATAGTAGGAAACTGGTTTTCTACTATTAAATATGTAAATTTACAAATGTGCGTACAAAGAATATTTTACGTCGTAAATGTGTAATTTTTTTTACGAGCAAATCGTGTAATTTTACCCTAAAAAGACGTAAATTTAGGACAAAAACGCATGAAATGTATGTATCAAAGGCCTTTTTTTACGAGTCTTTTAGGGTAATAAGCGCAATTTATTCGTGAATGTCCATAGAAATGTTTGAAAAAACGATAAATAAAGGTGCTTTTTTTGCACTCTTGGGCAGGGTAAGTTAAGGTAAGTTTAGGTAACTTACCCTGTCCAAGAGTGCAAAAAACGCACCAAAAGAATGTTTTATCAAACAAATGGCATCAAAAGGTATCTATTGCGAACAATTTTAGGAAGTTTGCACTACTTAAGCAGGAATTTCAGCTAACCTCTAGATAAGTTTCATTTCCAATAAAATTGAAAAAATTTAATGATCCAAAAGTCAGCCCATCAAGCCAGGTAACTGCCATAACATAAAATATTACGCCAAAATTAAATATCACTAACAAAGCCTATAAGTAGGTAACCTTAAATGTTAAAAAAAAAGCAAGAGTCCTATCAAATCAAGAAAGCAAAATATACATATTTTTCCTGTCAAATACAAAAACTTTTTGCAACTCCTTTAAGTTTATAATTTATTTTAATTTGATATATACACTATATACACATTAACTTATAGCACTTATTGCTACACGTCTAATTAACTTATAGCTACACTTCTAATTAACTTAAAGCTACACTTCTGCACTTATTACACGAAAAAACTGACACTTGACTGCAGCTATTCAAAGCAAAGATCACGAAATATGAGACTCGTTCAGTCTAGCCAAATCACCGTCTTTCGTCACAATGTTACATCAATAATAAGTCAAATTCGAGCAAATGATACAATTTTACAGCTTTGGTGTAAATGAGAGTAGCGAAGTAGTAAATTTACACTCTTTTTGCAAAAGTTTACAAAACACTATTTATTGTTCAGCTGACATGACGTAAAAAAAATGCACAAACTATGATTCTTTATTTTAAACAGAAAAATGAATATATTTACTTTTATCAAAGAATTAATTTTAGACCCACTTTTTAGAGTGTAATGTCCTTAAGAATAGGAACCAATATGCGTAAAAACTAATAACTATATCTTCAATTTTTATGCGATCTATATGTTAGTATTGTTGGAAAACAATACTGACAAAAACTCAAATTTCAAAAATCGTAATAATTTAATCCTGAGAGCATAAAGCTTTAATCATATTTTCATGGAAAAATGACTTTTTGACTTCACTATACAAGGTTTTAGATACAGACATATACAAATATTTTAATGCAATGGCACTCTTAATATTTTACGTTTTTTTCAATGTCAAAAGTTAAGAGTCAAAGCTAGCATTCAGAAATCATCAAAAATTACTACCACAGTTCTGATCCAGTGACCTTAACTTAAACAGCGCTTACTTTAATTTTCGATTGCAAGAGATAAGTTGTCACGAGACAAGTTGTGCGTGCCATAGTTGATAAATTTGAATCAAACTATTCACTATTAAATGTTCCTGTGCCAGTGAGAAAACGCACCTATCGAAGTACCGAAAATATCGCAGTCGTTAGTAATTCAGTTCAAAATGAGCCAAAAACCTTGTATAAGCTAGAAAATTCTTTTTTCCATCCATAGTCAAAAGAAACCAAAAATTCCAACGTGAAAAATGTGCTGTAAATAAATTGGAAATATATCAAATTTTCCAACTTAAATCACAAAACACCTTTTTATCAAATACAGATGAAACTAACAAATTTAATATATTTTCCCAAACTCATTCTTTCCAGCTAAAACTCTTATCCTTAAAACAACAACTAACTACTTCTTAAACTACTCACTGTCAAACTACAACATTTTTCTCTCTTCATTAAATACACACAAAAAATAACATTTCCGCCCTACAAACTACTCCATTTCGAGGCTCATAAAATAAATAACTTTCACTGAAAGTAAGGTCATTTCATTCAAACAGCAACAACAGCAACAGCCATACTGTAACTGTAACGATTACTGTCCTAAGCAAAATGATGTTTCCTTTAGAAATTCGAAGAGCGTTCGGGTTTGCTCTTTACGAGCTTTGGTCCGGTCCAGTCCAGAACCCGAAATGACACAACAATTTTTCGTGTTGGCCATGAGTCGGAGAGCTTGCAGTAATGTTTCTTGCGTTTCTATTGAACGAATAAATCTAAATTTGTTGTCGAATTAGGGTTACTTTTCATTATGACATTTCGTTTTTCATGACTAGTAAATTCAAACGTTTAAGATGAGTATGGGTCAGATGCCCTTTACATAGTTGTAAGAGCTGGGTGTCAGAAGAGGAACTAAAATGTTATGTGTGGGAAAGGGTTAAAATTATGTTTGAAAAATCGATTTATTTTCAGGGCCCTGATAAAATCATGGCAAGCTGGTGTAAGCGTTATTTATGAAATCAATATTTTGGATAAATTAATAAAAAAAAAAACACTCACCACTGATTGACGAAGAACAGTAAAGAGTCGTGCATATTTTAAATGCTTATTCTCCCACACGTGATTTCAGTTTATATTGTCGGTAATTCTTTACTATCAGCTTGTATCTAGTGACAGTGAGTTCTTTTAGAGCATTCTACCATAAAAAATTGACTGAAAATCAAAATTTATTTGAGAAAGAAACATTCCAACGTTGCTGTAAAATGCTTTGAATTGAAACCATTAAAACAAATCTAAAAGTTTTAGTATGTGTGGAAAACCAAAATAATTTTCCGAGTTTAAGTTATAAGAAGAGACATCAATACAAATTTTTTTCAAAGATTTTAACCAATGAAATTTTTTTTAGCTGTCTGGCCACTAACAGAATCAAAATGTTCATCAAAAATTTTACAAAGTACACAAACTCTTACTGATTGTTTTCTCAATGTTCAACGGTGCATATAATATAACAATCCATAGCAAAACAAAACTCTTAAGTACGCGATTCATACTCAAACGTTCGTTACAAATTCAAAAAACAAACTTTTAAATCCTCGTATTTTCAAAGCCTCAACCTTCTACACACGCATACTTTCAAAGTTTGTGATTCAGTTTGAAAAATACTCTCACTCTAGCTACAACCAAACTCGAGTTCTTCGTGGTTCGACATTTCTACATAATATCTTCCACTTTCCCAATTCACTCTGTCAGTCAGTCAGTGATGCGATCAATATTGAGACTGCATGCTTTATATCTATCCTTATACGAATATCTCTGTACTCCAACATCTCTGCCTGAGACAGGACAAAATAAATTGAGCAAAGTAGAGCGAAAATTATTATGGACAAACGTAGGATGTGATAGTGGATGGGGAAAGACTTGAAAATATGTCTAAGAGATTTTTCAACGGAAATGTTTAAAGTTAAATTGAAATTTAGTAATAATCTTAAAAGCTTTTAAGGATCGACCTTGATTCAACCTGAGACAAGCCCGGGTAAGAGTGAAAAATAAATTACATTCATGCAGCTACGATACGTTTGAAGTGAAAACTCGAAAGTTTTGAACGGGAATACTCGAAAATATTGGGAAGAAATGTTTTTGTTTGATAAATATACTAAAACATTTTCGCCAGAATGGTGCCAATTCGAAAAATCACGCGATTTATCTACCATTGATATAGAACAGATAATCGTGTCTAATCAAATTTGTATTTTGATGATTCCAAACATAAATTGTCAATACTTTGGATATTTCTACGAAACAAGTAATATAGAAACTTGCAATAATACAAATACACATAAGATATAAAAGTTCTCTGTTGACACCCGATTCAAATATTTCAGATAATTCTCAAACAGTTCTCATATAAAAAATGAAATCATGAAACAGCACGGATATTCATCATCAATCTTATATACGTGTGAGGATATACGTAAATAAACATAATGCCCCAGTGAAACAAAAAACAGAGTTTATCTTTATTCTTCAGTACATTTTCATTGAGCTCAATATTTTCCCCAGTTCTAATTTTTGGAGAGGAAAAGTTTTTTTTTAGCTCCAAAAGTTTTTTTCATCAACATACAAAATGCGAAGTGCTGTTCTAAATGATAATTTCTTCCTCTCCGATTAAATTCAAAACTAACACTTGTATATCTATGTAATTGGTTTTTTGTTCCTGGGATATAATACTTCAGTAATTGTCAAATGTTCATTGAACAATTCTTTAGTAAGAATTTTTCATAACTTGTTAGAATACTATAGCATACCCCTGTTTAAACGTAAGCACACGTTTGCGCCCAACGTGGGCATACAAATCAATCAGAGGTTGAATTTTTGATGAATATATTGTGTAGTGTAGTGGATAGAGCACTGGCTCCTCGTGTGAGAGGTTTCTGGGTTGGATCCAGGTTCGGACAGGTAATCTAGCATTGAGATTCGAGTGAACCTCACTCTGAATAGGTTTTTGAGTTTAATCAAGGATGAACATGGAACTAAATAATTGTAAATTTGTGAATAAGCTCTGTACCCAGTTTCAATCCTCAGATCCGTCTAGGTTTGTCGTGGAAGTTCTTTACGGTAATAAATTAGTGGAAACTAAGATGATACAATTTAACCTAAATACGGAGGTAGACGTCAATGTTTTACAGTAATTACATTAAAATAAATAAAAAAAATTGAAAGACTATGTTGGGGTAGAATTGAAATCAATAGGGCAAAGAAACCTAAATTGTCATTTGAAACGAAATCGAACTAAACAAAATTTTTCGTTATAATAAGTTTACACTCCTGTTATATTTGTAAAAAGAAAACAGCTGGTTTTTTCAAATCAATTATACTTGATCTGCAAACAAGTTTAACTCTGTAAAAGGGAAACAGTTTAGTTAATACAACTTGATTCACACAATTAAGATAAAAAAGAAAACAAAGAAGATTCAAACCTAAGGGTTTTGAAACTCGCAAATATATTTTGTCCAAAACTCGATATGTCTTTTATCATATTAATGTACTCCTTAGCAAAGAAGGTATTTAAAATCGCTGTGCTTTGAATTCTTTGAGCTGATATTTATGACTGTCTTTTCTAACATATCACACAAAAAATATATGGAGTAAAAATCAATCGCAAAAAAAACTACTTCTAGAAGCTTTAATGGTACATACGCTCTGCAAATATAGCTCAGTATTTAAACTTTTGAAGTATATAACGGATCTGCTTACCAAAGCCGCTATTTGCTTGTGTGCCATTTAAACCAACATAAAAATCAGCCAAAATTTATCACAAAAAAAAAAATTAGTGAATGAATGATTCTGATGAATAGTATACTACTATAATTCTTTCTAAAAAAATAAACTTCAGTTTGAATATTTCTTAAATCACTTCGAATATTTCCCGCAAACTTTATAAACTAGGTCACAATTTTTAATCTTATCATCTCAGATTCCGCATTTAATGTAGATACTTCACGCGGGTATAACATCGCTTAGTGCCTCGAGCTCATATCACCACCAGTTCACCTAGATACCGCTTTCATTCAAATTTCACATTATTGCGAATTATGTTCCAACTTTAAATCGTTAATTCGAACGTAAACTTAATAAATGCGATACGACAGCATGGCAACATCATGCGGCATAGATTTATGTGAAGCTATCTCCTGGCCCTTAACATGAACATTTCTATAGAGATTCTTATCGCAATCGAAGAGAACTCGACAAGTAAGTTTTCCACATTTCAATGCAAGGATTAGAGTTGGAGCGTGTGGAATCTGCTGGCAACCATTGTCGGCACCAGAAGTAGGTACACATTAAGATTTATGATAGTTTCCCTTTCCTATTGTTGTCGAGCCAGATAAGGACAAGTGTAATTGAGTATTGATTTAAGAGAAATCAGTAGGGCTGAGGTTAGAAGCCATATATTTTCATTTTGCGACATACTCTTGAATTTCAAACCAGATTAAATGCAACATCTTTCGTCACTAAAATGCGTAATACACGAAAATAATCATCTGTGAAATTAAAAGCTATTTCATTTGTTTCGTTTCTATTTCAGTTTCATAATTGAAAACAAACCAGTGCAAAATCCACATAAATAATGAATTTTTGCTCTAAAATGATGGCAATTAGCAACGATTCCGCATAATGATCAATGAAATCACTTTTTCAAAGAACTCCGAAAACAATAACAATTTCAATAATACCTCAATTAGACGTATTTGCTTTCAACGCTTTCCACTCATCAAAATGCTTCTTCATCATTTTAAAATACCATCAATATCAATCATAACAAACACTTAGCCCATTCCCTGAAGCATACAATACAATAATTTATTCTTTTGCCTAAATTGTTTGCAAAGCTCATTTTAATTCATTCCACTGATTCACTTGGCTTTCACCATTCATTACTGTCGTAAACTCTCACTTGGAAACAATAACTCGAAGCTATCAGCATCAACATTCACCAGCCAACTTGCCAACCAGTCACCTGCCTACACCCTGCCTACATCCTTGCACTCTTGCTAATTTCGGTATCCGTTACAAATTCACTAAAACTGCCTTCAGCGATCCGTTGGTTCTTTTTTTTCGATTCCCATTGTTAGACTGTGGAGTATTTTTCCCAGCCTAAAAATACCGAGTGGAAATTCAGTGGAAAAAGGTGAATTTCTAGTTACGGCAAGGTGAATTTCATGAAAAATTCTGTTGTTTTCAGGCTTGAAAAACGTTTTCGACATATTTTCAGGGCAACGTTCAGATTCAAGGCAATCGGATTGTGTGTTGTGCGTGTAAAAGATAAAACAAATTATCAAATATCAACCGGATTTGATGAGCTTTAAAACTTAATTTGTTTGGTCAGAAGGAGTGCAAAAGGATATTTATTGAGCATTATCATGCGATTTTGTGCAAAAAATTGATAAGAAGAATAGAACTCCGATCTTGATTTCTCAGTTTAATTGTTTTATTTATGTTCAAGGTTCTCTTTACGAATTGTACTAGATCTTCTTTCTGCGAATTGTATTCAAAATTCTCTTAAAAAGACACAATCCAAATTATTTTTCGAATTATACTTTAAATGTCATCTAGGAATAATTATTGAAATTGTGCTCAAAATGTAAAATAAATATGATAATTGAATACTGGTCCCGTTATTTTGAGTATAGTTTTTCTGGCGAAAAATATGAGATTAGGTTTAGTTGAAGTGTTATCACAAGGGTTGGTTTTTGCAATAGCCTTTTTATTTATTCTATACATGAATTTGCGTGGTAATTCATTTTGCTTATTTTAGAGGAAAATTTGCTTGACTTTTAATAATATTTAAAACTTCTGCAATGATAAAACAAGAAACAAATTCTATTTAAAAAGAATAACAACTTCTTCTTCAACCAGTTCTCTGCAACTCATTATCCAACATAAATTTTGGAGTCTATAATGTAATTATGTATTGTCTATAATGTAATTTTGATGTCGATTGTCATCCATTCAAAGCGCTGTTGGGAATCTAATATAAAAAAAAATTAAAAAAATTTATTGAAGCTACCTCTAAAACACAAAAAGCAAGATGCTGCCATCAACTATATTTTTGATCGTTCCGATTTGTTTCATGAGTACCACTTGTAAGTCTATATAAATGCCGACTTATTTTAGAATATCCAAAAAACAAATTACGAACGTTTCACAACAAATTTTTTAGGACACTACTCCGTACCCATTTTGTTACATTAGAAGAAATTTGCGCCCAGTGTAGGCATAAAAAACGGTTTTCCTTACATGTCTTCTCTTAAGGGGTTACATGGGCATTGAAGGAAAAAAAAAAACTTTTCCAAAAAATTGTATTTTTTACACGTAAAAAGTTTAGCATTTCAAGAAATTGTGAAAAAAATATTGAAAATTGTCGATTTTCCTGCAGTTTTCCTCGTCCAGCCTTTTTTGTCCGGTAAGCAGAATATTTCGTTGCAAGTTCATCTGAAATAAAATTTTCAAAAATTTTCTTATAGTTTATACCCTTGGCTCATGATTCAACGAAGAAATTGGAAAAAAATTAAATTTAAAGTTTTGAAATAAGTTTGAATGTATTTCCGTCTCATATTTTTTTTTTAGCGTTTTTCCGAATCTCATCGTTTTTAAAACAATTTTTTGTATAAAACAAGAACGAGTCGATCGATTGACAATCCCTTCGTTCAATCACGAGCCAAGGGTATAAACTATAAGCATTTTTTTTAATTTTTGATATCAGATGAACCTGCGGCGAAATATTCTGCCTACCGCAAAAAAAAGGCTGAACGAGGAAAACTGCAGGAAAATTGACCATTTTCAAAAATTTTAGCTGAAATTTTTTTACAACTTTTTGAAATGCTAAATTTTTCTATATGTGAATTTCAAATAAAATAGATTTTTGGTTTTTAAAATACAATTTTATGAAAAAGATATTTTTTCCTTCAAGACCTATGTAGGTAACCCCTTAACGTTCAAATTGCCAGTCGAAATACGTCTCACATTATTTTACATAGTATCTAAGAAAAAATACTAAAAATTTATTGAAAATGTGATATAAATCTAATACTTAGAATTTGATCACATTTTTGTCGGCACTTTTTTTCAAATCCAATGTTCCTAATTTTTTCTTTCGCAAAAAAATATTAGTTAACACTTAGTTAAAAAAAAAAAATTCAATTTTAATCATCCCTTAAAAAACAATTCGATTTGGTTCTGTTTTCAGAGGATTATTCCGCAAAACGATCGAGTTTCTCGTATTAAATATTCTCTGCTTTGAGAAGCATTTTTTTTCAATCTGCTAACCAGATCCCCGGGTGACCTATCACCACGGGGTATGTGAAGTTTCACTCACCAAAAAAAAGAACCATCTACAAGCCCACGAAGTTCCGAGTCGGGACCCGCCTAAGCACTGCTTCGACCCGGTCGTTCTGACACACTCTTTGGTAACCACGGACCTCAAAAACTACCCCAGCTTATGGGTCGGTAAGGCAACCCTCCTCCCGCTTTATGCGTAGCACTTTCTCAACATATGTTGAGACTGCACGCCAGTTCTCCTCGTTACGCAGCATTGCATCCACGATCGTCTCATGCTGCCTCCTCACTGTGGGACATCATGTGGCCCATGTGTGTGGGCCATCATATGGCCCATTGTATAGACGGGCGATGGCTTGCAGTGGCCGACAGTGGCGAAGCATGGAAATGGCGATAGCCGAGGATGGCTTTCGAAGCGGTTTTTCACACACATCAAAGCGGGCCATCATGCGCAACCGAAAAATCATGACTGGACCGTCTAGCGGCCCAGTGTGTGGAGGCAAATTTGTGCTGATGACCATAATTGTGGCGATCATTGCGACCATTAAAGTGGCCGATGATGGCCCACAGTGAGGAGGCAGCATCAGGCGCTGCTAGGCCGATCGTGGGCTCAATGGTGCGCTTCAAAGTTACGAAGCGACTGCACATAAAGATCATCAGCGAGCTCAGTCACACAGTACCGGCAGTACGGTGTGACCACCTTACCCATTCTGTTCAGATATTTCCTGAAGTAACCGTGCCCTATCAAGAATTGACAAAGGTAAAAGTTTACCTCTCCGTGGCTCCGGTTAAGCCAAGGCTCAATATGACCAATTAGCTTAGCCGTCCAGCGTCCTTTATCACTTTCACTCCAGCGTTGTTGCCAAAGTTTGAGGGATAGCATACGCGCGTGCGTCAAAGCCTCAGTTCAGTCCAGCTCTGAGCGAAAGAGGTACCCTTCCTTGCGTTCTCGCACCAGCAGATCGATCGGGATTTATCCCGATACAACCATCACAGCCTCTTCTGAGACCGTGCGGTAGCTACAGGTGATTAGCAGGGAACTCTTGCGCTGGACACTGGCAAATAAGCATTTCAGATGATATAAGTTGTCTATGCTAATTTATAGACAAGAAGGGGAGAAATTAATGTTCAATAAAAAAATCAATTTCCGGGAATATTTTTTTATTCAATTTATTTTTTATTCAATTTATTTGTGTTATTATACTCTGTTTTCAAATATAAGCTCCTATTGTAAAACAAAGCCATATTTCAAATTGAAAATGCCCCCATTACTTCGCAACTACTAAGAAGTTAATAAAATTTCCATATCTCATGCCTGGCTAACAGTTTTGACTTCTTTGCGGTGACAAGTCTTTCCTGCGTCAACTTTACAAAAAAATCAACTGCTTGCAGCGGGTTAACGATTTTTTTTCCGACTGAATCTACAAATGGAGTGGTCAGTAGATAGGTATTTATAACTGCGTCATGTTTCCATAATTTATGAACTTCGAATGTCTGTTCCCGAACCGACAGGCTCCAATGAATTCGTTACAGAAATGAACTATGCCTAATATAATGAATATACTAACGGTGACTTTCATCAAAACAACAACCTGCAAAGCCCGTACCGGACTCTTGTCGTGATAGGGTTAAGTTCCGTGCAAATGGACTATAATTCAACGACAGCGAAACAGGATGAGGGCAATGTTGAGTTGCAACAACGCTATGGGGACATTAATATGAAATATATTCGGCCGCAAACTTTGCAATTTACTGGCTCCTTGCTCGCTTGCTTGCCAGCCATTAGCTTGCCAAGCTTGCCAAGCTAATGCGGACCAAGGGAGCACTGTTCCCATCCGAAAGGCACTTTTCGGAATGAGTCGGTCCGGCATGTTGTTTTGTATTGTAGTCTTCAGGTTTTTTCTCCACACAACAGGATGTCAGCTCAACTTTTGATATAACGTGGATGACCGCCATAAGATTTCGTTTCATTGTTTTTATATTGTGCTCGTATCGTGCCAACTACCCACGCTAACTCATATACGACGGAACGAATCCTGAGTCTAGGAAACAACGTAAGCCGAGAATTAGATATTGGCATGTGAGTATAGAAGGCGGAATGGGTCACGTTACTTAGACCATAGTTACAACTAATAAAGTACCCCAAACGCGTTCGGAAATTTTTTGAACAACTGGTAATCAGAAGTGAGAGACTTTCGCTGATACATGCAATATGATAATGTGTCCCTGAACTCCAGGAAATGTCGCAACTTTCAATTCCGTGCCTTGGAACTATTAAGAAAATGCACTTTGGAATTTCACAAAAGACATCGGTTTCAGGAACTCTCTGAAAACTCGAAATTTCGATGTTTATCCGAATTAAAGTAAAACCAAGTGGATCTCATCTGCTCTAATTATTTCGACGTGAGCACAGTCGGATCACTCATACGCTCTTCCACAATCTGCTAGATCTCCGAAAAACCAGAACTCTCTCACCATCCGTACCACAAATCCCGTCACCATGTAGTTAATATCCAAGAAAGCGTATCTGCGACTCAGACCCAACAAGCAAAAAGGACGTCCAAGTGTCGTGTGCGCTGGCTGGTACGTTATGATGTTATTGTTGTGCGGATAATAGCGAACAAATGACTGGGGCGCCCGAAATACCTAGTACATTACTTCTCTTACGACGGCTTCCATGATTCAAGGCGACTTTCGAGTTTCGAGTACATTTGCATTACTCGTATACCGGGTGTCTACTTTTTATCTTTGTTAATAATTTACTACGTTCTATGCTTTAGTGAAATTTGCAGCTTTGTTACTTGTAATACATGAGTATGCTGTTTTTGATAAAGTTCCTCGGAGAGAGATTTCGCCATGTGGTTTTTCCAGATGGATGTGGTTTTTGCCGTTAGCATAGTCTGTTGCCGTTGTATGTAAAGTGTATTGTTCATTTGACGCGCAACGCGACCGTTTTCAGTTCACTTTTTCAGTTCCGGAATTATGATATTAGATTTTTAATGGAATGGCATGAATCAGCTGTACTTTCATGTCGCCATCTGTATTTCATTTGAAGTGTAAGTAGAATCTGTAATTAAATGCAAAACTTGCAGGAGTAGGAGTTTAATGACCTAGAATATAGATGGAATAAAAAAATCATACTTGGGTTGCCTCTTGTTGTTACAACAAAAAGTTTGTCTATGAATGAGTGAGCATTCACTGAAAAATACTTTGGCTAGCTTTGTATTTTTAAAGAGGTTGATTTGTACGACTTAATGTTTATAGAAGTGCTAAATGATCAAAAACAGAAATTATAATGAATTATTAAATTGCAACATTTTTGCTTGGCTCTTGAGCGCTAGCTTATGAAAACTTTCTTTTTTTCCAGGTTTTCGTTTGGCCTGGTTGCTTTATGGTCTCTTTCTAGTGAAAGACTTGCAGTTGGGATCACATGCTGGTGTAGGTCCCAATAACACACGAAGTTGGAGGCTGTCTGCCTCTTATTAGGTTTGCCTTTGACAACGAAGCATTTTCCACCACAACTTTATTTGTGTGTTTATTAGCACCATTAACTTATGAACACTATTTGTTGCGTCTCGGCTGGGTCTGGCTTGCCAGGCCAACTATCAGAGCTTACGGACCAGAACCACTTCTTTTGTTTGTGTCTATTGTGTTTTGATGATGGATGAAGGAACAACTCCTTTCGCTTGAAACAAGTCCTTTTCATTTTGCACTCCGCAACTTCAAATAATTCTGATTTTACCATATTAAAGGTTTTTATCTTCTGGGGCGCACTTTGACTGGACTGACTAACTCGACTCTTGGCTAGTTTTCTGGTATGCATCTTGATTGGACTTCATTTCAATTGTAATAACTTGCCCTCTCAACATGAAAATAGCAATAATGTTAAGATGCAAAACATTATTCTTAAGAGAAATTGTGAATGAACCAGATAACTATAAAATAACATAAAGGGATGGCACTCATCCAGAAAAAGTCTTCGAGATTTAAGGGAAGGAATATGTAAGAGTAAAATAAGATCATTGTACGGATGGTAGGGAAGTGTGAATATAAAAAATAAAGTACGAGTAAATCTGCGCAGAACAGACTCCAATGCATTATTCGAATAGACATAATAACGACAACAAATTTGACACCAATATTCAAGGACACTACGCACAAAAGAAAGAAAGAGGTGCTCACTGGATCTTATAATAAAACCTGATTATTAAGATGTATTGACAGTGAGTATGAAACATGCTTATTGAATTTAAACTAAGGATCGAGAATTACACAAAGATCTTTAAAATTATCAACAATTTTAAGAGGAGAGCCAGAAACTAAAAAAGAAAACTTCAAAGGTGACATTTTACAAGTAACATACATTTTGTGATATTTGGCGATTTTCAAAGCGCGAGCACTAGCAGCGCACTAAGTATTTAAGCTACTAAGATCATTTTGTAAAGGCCTAAAGACTCGATCAGGAGGGAGATCGTTTATGAACAATAGAAAGAGAAGAGAACCAAAGATAGACCCTTCAAGAGCACTTGATGTGGGATAAAAAAGAATGGGAGTGCGGGAATTAACACTTATAATACAGGTACGAACAAAATGTAGAAGGTAAGTCACGAAAGAAGAGGATCAGCTATGCCATCGTTTCTTAGCTTTTCAAGAAGGAACTTCTGGTTGGCAGAGTCAAAGGCTTTTCGAAAAACAGTATATAGTGCGTCGACTTGCTTTTGATGGTCAAGAGTGGATGCGACCATATGTGTCAAGGAAAGAACATTGGTTAAGTTGGATTCATCTTTGCCAAAACGGTGCTGTTCATGGGCTAGGGTAGGTTGGATAAAAGAGTAAACTCTCTTGTAGACCACTTTCTCAAAATTTTTGCTACAACAAGGAAGAAAGAAAATGAGATGGTTGTTTTCAGAAGATATACCTATGTTGTGTACAAAACAAAAAGAAGAACGTACAGAGATAATTACATAGATTTACCCAGGATATTTGGAATGCCGTCGGAACCACTACCGTTATTGGCATCGATATCGTTCATCAGAAGTTTAATTTCTAGAAGATTTGTTCGAAACGAATTAAGTTCAGAAAAAAACGTGCAGAGAAGATATTAAGAAGGAGGTCATTCCTTTGAAAAGCAAGAAAAAAAAAGTTCGCACAAATTATTGGCAGCGCAAGCAGGTGCATCATACTGTTGCGGGAGTACCAAGAGAGTTTTTTTTAAGGAACTGATGAATGAGAATACGAATTTTGGTTGATTGGTTCTGATTAATGATTCAATACCAGTAATTTAGGTGTGCATGGCTGCATTATTCATTTTAAAGCGTATTTATTTATACAATGGATGGCTGGCAAGTGAGCCGGAGTTTTTGTATAAATTGCGAGCTCCATTTTTGGTTTCGTGAACGACTGCAACGTAATTGCTAAGCCAAAAAGCATCATTCAGTTTTTTAGGACGATGAGTTGGTGTGAATTTAGGAATGAGGTTCAAGAGGAAAGCATATAATTTACGCAAATTGTCATCAATGCCAGGGTCACGAGAGAAAGACAATCAATCAATTCTATTTATTTCAATCGCCATGACAGTTAAGCTTTAAGAAAGCGAAAACGAACTAAGGATAGAATTTTGTTGCTCATAGCATTAATAACGGAAATTGCAAGTTTAAGAGAAAGATGATGAGGGGGGCACACAGAGAAAGAGAACAGTAATTAAGAAAAGGGTTGATTTTGGAAGATTGGACAAAGCAAGGCCTAGAATTCAATTTGGAGCATTTGGTATGCTGTTGTATGCTGTATTGAATAATGTATTGAACACGAAATTGAAAATTTCTACAAAACAACAAACCACTGAAAATACCAAATCAACTTAAGTGCAAACTTTGCCACATTAACAATTTTTTGATCAAGGTGGGACCCTAGCTAATTGTAGTCGAAATAACAATCAATTTAAAAATTATTTTTAGACGACCACATTCATGTAACGCTAATTTTGTTGAATCGGTCTTGTACATAAGATGGAGAAAATCAATAAAATGGGATAGTCTTCATTGCCAAGTCAGATTGGTCGGCGGCTTGGATTTCAATTGAATTCTGCTCTTTTGTTTCAATTGAATTCTGCTCTGAAAGGCTCTATAGTCGAGTTTTTACGCGACAATGAAATTCGTGAAGCCGGAATTACGATCATACACTGAAAAAAATCCACATAGCGCCCAGAGCCATGTAACATAGCGCATTATTTATGGCCCCATACGCCATGTACATAGTACTCTGAGCCATGCAATATGGGTCCCAGCGCCATAATGTCAGAATCTACATAGCGCGTGGTGCCATGTTACATGGCGCAGCATTTATGGTGCCACACGCCATGTACATAGTACCCTGAGCCATGCAGTATAGCTCCCAGCGCCATAATTACATGGCCCAGAAATTATGGCCCCACACGCCATATTACATGGTGCCATGAACCATGTAATATGGCTGATGGCATCACAATTATAACTCGCAGGCATGCTGTGTGAGGAGATGTATAAATGTCAGCAAGCTTCTTGAAGTCCCTCGGGAATTTTCAGTTCGAAGCATCGAACTGAGAAGACTCGTGGCGTTTTGTTGGATGTGAACTGGATCATCTTCAGATGCACTGAAAAAACACATAGCGCCAGAAGTCATAATTTATAGACTTCTGGCGCCATGTACATAATCGATTTCACATAGTTCCACACGCCATAGTGCATAGGAGCAGACGCTATGCTTATAGCCCTCCACGCCATGTACTATAGTCCTCCACGCCATGTACTATAGTCCTCCATGCCATGTACTATAGTCCTCCACGCCATACAGTATAGTCCTCCACGCCATACAGTATAGTCCTCCACGCCATACAGTATAGTCCTCCACGCCATACAGTATAGTCCTCCACGCCATACAGTATAGTCCTCCACGCCATACAGTATAGTCCTCCACGCCATGTAATATAGTCTGCCACGCCATGTACATGGCGTGGAGGCCTATGTACTTTTCGCCATGTATTATGGCGTGTGGCGCCATATTTTATCACAATCCCTAAATCGACTATGTACATGGCGCCAGAACTCTATAAACTATGGCGTCTGGCGCCATGTGTTTTCTCAGTGTAGTGTTATGTACACTGAAATGTCAACTGACAGTGCAAACAACCAGACAGCTTCTCCAAGCGCGCAGAACATAAATAAAATCATCGATTCAATAATAAGCATAGTACCAACAAGCCACAGAGAGAAAATATTATCCATGAGAAGAGCAATTTGCTTAATTCCGATTTGAATGAAAACTGTACGATTATGAACCAATTTGACAATCGTATCATCCGCAAACAATTAACTTCGATATACACAAGATTTTGACAAGCTATAAGTAATGTGGAACATTATTTCCCGAAAGCTGTCAAAGTTCAGGTAGCAGAGAAACTAAAAGGTTAATCTGAGCTCGTTATGCTCTCAATTTGTTCTATTTAAAGATATATATACGAGTATATATATATATATATATATATATATATATATATATATATATATATATATATATATATATATATATATATATATATATATATATATATATATAAGCCAGTGAATAAAATTAAAATTAAAAATAGTTTTTCTTTGCAAAGAGCACTAAACAAATTTTTACAGTAAAAGAAAGATTAAAATTAAGATTATGATTTCAAGACCTTTGACGTTTTTTTATATATATTTTATATATATATATATATATATATATATATATATATATATATATATATATATATATATATATATATATATGTATATATATATATATATATATATATATATATATATATATATCTATATATATATATATATATATATACATAAATATATGTATATATATGTATATATTTTATATTTTTATAACATAAGAGCATTTTTTTTAATCTTCATTTTATTTTAACCCAACAAGGTATATGTCAATCATCTTTTTTCAGATACCACCAACACTAGAAAGTGAAGATCCATATAAATCTTTAAGGACTTCATTTCTCGTACGCTCTTGGAAAAAACTTGTTTAAAAAACGTGGCGCAAAATACCCTTTTTACACACACAAACAGTATGTTAATGGCAAGATAAAGTCTAAGATTAAGTTTAAGATTAAATAGCTCTTTTTTCGTAAATATACCAAAATGTTTCAACCATTCGACAAACTACCTACTAAAAATATAGCGCCTGCTTTCATTCAGCTATGTATCAATTAGCAGGAAATTTTTCAGCTGAAATGGCACCTAATGCAGCGTATCTGTATAAAACAAGCAACTTTTTTCACTTCCCTCCGATACTATTAACACTTATGAGGGTATAATAATCTCTGGAAAATTTAACAATTTTCTATTTCTACTTATAAGATTGGTTGAATTTTATTATTTATTTATTTATTTATTTATTTATTTATTTCAAACCAAACAAGGTGTATACATTAAAAAAAAACAATTTACATTTTTACATATTACTCAAGCTAAATTAAAATAAAATCATATAAATGAACAAAATAACATTTCCCAGACTTTTGTCTGGTTGTCAGTTTGAGGCGGAAATTCCAAGGAAAGGAAATAAGGTTTTCATTAGGAGCTCAGCGCTATAATTAATGTGCTTTTGAACCTGACTTTAAATTTTTTTGAATATTTTACAACATCTATTTATTGGTTCTCTGTCACCATAAACTGTGTGGTGCCGGTGTTTATTGAGTGTGTGCCTAGTCCGTCTTACAGAATTATTGACAGCTATTTTATTGCAAATACATTCAACGTTAATCAAGCCCCTAATCACATCAAAAATAAAACATGAGCACAATAACGTTCTCCTTGCAGAAAGTGTTTGCAAATTTAAAAGAGTTAACCTGTAACTATAAGACGGAAGGCTTTCAAAATCATGTGGACGGTATAGATCTCTCAGAGCAAAAAGAACAAACTGCTTTTCGATAGATTCCAGTCTATCACTATGAATATTGAAAGTAAGATTCCAGACGATGCACCCATATTCGATTAAAGGACAAACTAAAGATATGTACAGAGTTATTGTCACCCATATGTTCTTAAATTCTTTTGCGCACCTCTTAGTAAATCCCAGCTGCTTTCTGGCTCTTGCAAGTATTTTGTCGTATTGAAGATTAAAGCGAAGCTTCTTATCCAGAACGACACCAAGATTTATAACACTATCTACATTCTTCAGCAGCTGATTATTTAGGCGATAATCAAAATTTACTGTATAGGTTTTACGGGAAAAGCTTATGGAATGGCATTTGTCATTAATAAGAAGAATTCTATTTCAGGCAAACCATTGTTCAAGCGATAAGAGTTTTAACTGAAGAAATTTTGAATCAGATTCCGATTGAATAGTATGGTACATCTTGAGATCGTCCGCATAAAAAAGATGTGGAATGTCTGATAGCACTTCCGATAGATCCGAAATAAAAATATTAAATAGGAGCGGCCCTAGGTGGCTGCCTTGCGGTACCCCAGAAGAAACGGTAATTTTTTTGGAGATGAAACCTTGGAATTTTACACGCTGTGTTCGATTTCTTAAGTAACAATCCAACCAATTTAGCAAATTCCATGAGATGCCAAATTTTTGCAGCTTAAATTTCAAAACATTATATCTCATTTCAATTTACACTCAAAGCAACATTAACAAAAATGAAATAATTTTTCATCAAATTCAAAGAACTGCAAACTTTACTTACCTCACTCAATTTAAATTGAAAATTTCTGCCACAGTAAAACACAAACAAGCATGATATCGTCCTTAACGTTTGAAGTATTTCTGGAAAGTAAAAAAGAAAACATGCTGATTTGTATTTAATTTCTTCGAAATGACCGAATATAACATCATTAAAAATTGTAGCCGACCAAAGTAGAAGTCAGTTGGTGGTAGCATAAATCGTAGCATAAATCGCATTCAATCAAAGCATGGATAATTAAATTCAATGACAAAAGGTATGATGCTTATTTAAAGCTTAAAAATAAATGCCTACTAGTTTTCGCAGAAATATTTTTTATTCAATATTTAACCGAAATTCTCTCGCTTCGACTTTTAACATTGTAATTAAAAAGCTACGAGCGATTTTTGCTATCGTTGTATTTTACTAGTATTATCTCCGCTACATACATATGTATGTAATTTATTCATTGAATCGATACTTAGTATGTTGTCTGTAGCTGACACTCACTAGCCCAAATGAGCCTTCTGAATTTCCGTCAACGGCACAAGGACATCATATCGAAATAATATCCAGCTCATCTGCTGCTCCGCAACATGCAATCGAATCCGAACCACTGAACCGTGCACGAGCTTGTGTTCGCCTGTGTTTACATAAATAAACACATAAATTTGTTTGCTGGTGCTCAGCTAATAATGTGCAGCCTTGAAGTTGTTGACATGTTTATTTCAGTGAAAAAGTTGTCGTTCCCGGTGATAGACTTGAGCAATTTTATCCGCTTGAGCTGTTACTGTTACGTAGCAACCATTATTCCGTCAACATTGTCATCATCTTCTTCAGCTTTCAACTTCCCAACTCGAGCCGAAATAATTTCCTTGGTCCCGGATGATACTATCGCTGCTAAATTGTCAACTTTCTCCGAGGAGGAGACGGGCGGACTCCAGAGCTAAGGGCATTATGTCATTATGAAAATCATATCTGCTATGTCGAGAAAGCTCATTTCCTCGCGCCGAACAGCTAAACGGGAAATCATAAGCAATGCCAACATTGCGCCAGTGTTTGAATCCTCCACTTAATTTATATTGGTTCATTAAGTTGGCAGGTATGAGCAATGTAACAAGATAAATTAATGTAATTGAGAGGAACAGAATGTTAGTGGGCCCTGGAACTGTCGCCGTCGGCCATCGGACTGAGAGCTATGATCATCATTCATTACGACATAAGGCAAAAGCGGCAGAAGCAGCACTTCCGCATTCGAGACAACCAAAGACAGTGATACATGGTAGCACCTGTGTCAGTCAATCATTTTAAATAGATATGCAAATTTACGGTACGGTTTTCCATGGTCTTATCTGACTTGGAGTTGAGTTAAGAAAATGTTTGTATTTGTCATCGGAAATAAAATGAATGTGGAATATGAAAAGTTTGAAGATTTCAATTTTTTTTTTCGGAAAGGTGGAGATGTTCAAATTACATTTTTTTAGCTGGAGAGTGAAATATAGGCGTATGGGGCAACTCATCACGAAGATACAGAAGCTTGGTTGCTAGAATTCATACTACGTATAGTAATGAGTTGATCTTTGTTCAAACACTGTAGGCAAAAAGTTGATCTTTACGCAACAGATAATGAGAATAAATGAATCAGTTGGTCCACAGCTAACGGAACTCTCAAGTGTAAGCGTATTTATTTTCCAAGCAGTTTTATTATCAGAAAGTAATTGATTTGCGATAGAATTTATCTGCGCCCAACGTGGGTTACAGGTAGCCTTGAATTCTATTTAGGAAATAGATTTTGTATTGCCATATACGTAAATTAACATCAATAATAAACAACATTTTATGGCTGGAAATTTAGCTAAAAGTATGAAGTAAACCAAAAGCATTGAACGGCTTTTATTGTGAAAAAAATACTTAAAGCAATACGTAATTTGAGTTCAAATGACAAAAACCTTATTTATATTTAATTGAAATAATAATTTTTCCCCTGGAAGCTAGAAACATTTGAAAATCTTAGTATAGAAGTTGTAGCATTCAGTTTTGATGAATGTAAGTAAGATTGTCAAATGATGATAATGAGCTATGGAGTTTCAATGATGTGACAGAGATATATAATTTTGGTTGTTTTTTTTTGCTACAGAAAAAAAGCGACAAGTTTACACTTGCTACGCAAACTTCTGTAATGCCTTTGTTTGTATCGATTATGATAGTTTTCAATTTAAATTACTGAATTACTTACTTTGGACTTAGACTTTTATCGTCAAAATAGAATTTAGTACGTTAAGTTTTAGTCAGTGTATCAAAAAAAAACTTTCCGTTGTTGTGCCCCAAGTGACTTGGAACGTCTTGTTATCAATATTTTTTATTAGATCTTTCTGCAGTTTTTTTCTTACATGCCACGCATGATTTCTTATATTCCACACATCTTTTTTCATACATTCTACACCCCGTAAAAACATAAATTTTATTTTTTTTTAATATTTCGCTAAGTAATGTTGACGTTTCATAAAGCTGAGTGTAATTTTGCACAAAAAGCTGCTTTTCAATTTACAATATGACGAGAAAAATTCAAGAACTTACGGATCAAGCACTGATTGCTCAATTGTTGTTTGAATACATATGCATTGTCTGGTGGCTTACTTTTTAGGTACATAGTGATATTGGTTCAAAATCAGCTTTTCCTCCTTGCCTTGAGATATCTTTCTAGTTCACATGAATTTAGCGAATTGCAGTCACATAAATAGAGGCTATAGTTTCTCAATTTAACAACTCCATCTTTGTAGAGGATGGCCATATCTTACTGTTGTACATTTTTGTTATCAGCTATTATGTTATCAAAGGGGGACCCTGTCCAATAAAATAAATTTTAACGTATCAGGAAAAAGGACGAGGCTCACGCCTGTACAAGGTGTTAACGTGACAGACTACCCAAAACAATTCTCTGAAAAGCGTTGAGCCCGTCCCTAATTTTTCATGTACGCTGTAAATGCTATTAGCTAATGACACTATACTCTATGTGTAGCATTTTATTTGAAATCAGAAAAAATTAAATTTGAAAAATAAAACAGATTCAAGTAATATAAAAATAAAATAAAGTATTTGTGGGAGCAATTCACAACCGATGTTGAAAACCAAATTCATAGCCTCGGTTTTGATAGCCCCTGAAATCTTTGTTCACAAAAAATCGACTTGGTCTTAAGGAAGCTCAGCCAAATCACGACTTTGATCATTGGTAGTCTAGCTATCTAAAATCCACAAACTTAACTCTCCGTAACGATATCGCACGATATTCACCTCCATAATCAGCGGACGTCTTTGACGCGACGTCTTATTCGAGTCTACTACAGAGATCAAACTACAGAAATCGAATATACAATAACGGCAGGTAGATAATAAGATAAGGAGATAAAAATTAAAGTACTTAAGCATATTCATAATTATGCGTATTTTCTTTGATGAGGAGATTTGTGCAATTAGTTTTAAATCTAATGTTAAAATTGAATATCGTTTCTATTAAAGATAAATTACATCCTGAATGACTCCACCAGCCTAAAAATCTTTCAAGGTAAATTTTCATTGTTGACTGATCATAGCCCGAATCAGATACGTTAGTCTTTTAATTGCACGCTGGACATATTTGTTATTTTGGTGCTGACAAATA
Source organism: Nemotelus nigrinus (assembly GCA_947369275.1). Taxonomy (NCBI): domain Eukaryota; kingdom Metazoa; phylum Arthropoda; class Insecta; order Diptera; family Stratiomyidae; genus Nemotelus; species Nemotelus nigrinus. The sequence goes on from OX376375.1 coordinate 16,377,653, forward strand.
CTTCCGTCAAATTTTTTTAAAGAAACATCATATAGTAAAAATAAGATAATTATGTCATTTTACCCTGAATTTTCAAATCTTCGCTAGGGGAATATTTCAAAATCTGTGTACTTCCAAAATTATTGATACGGCCATCGGATCAAAACGAAATTCACAAGGCAAGTTGGTCAAAATACAGTTTTGATGCTGGTGACTGGATAATTCAGCCAATTTTTCTCTTAAAAAAATGTAAGCAATATACTTTCATATGCTTTATCACTGCCCATCTAATTCAACTGAGTGCGAAAAAACTAATTTAAAATCTCATACAAAATCGACAAATTTCCACTCCTTTTTTCGAAAATTAGTATTTCTAGAAAATTTTATGCGCTTTGGTTTTATTTTAATGATGCCGAGCTCCTAAGAAGCTTCTGACTACCGAAAAATCATCAATTCGCAATGAAATTTACTTGCGCCCAACGTGGGTTTCATATTCATAATTACGTATATTTTCTGTACCAAATAGATTTTTGTCGTTGATTTTAATTTTTATCTTGAAATGTAAAAGCTTTTTGCTTTAGCAACAATTTGACTTTGAAATCTCATTCATCTTTAAAGTGTTTTTCAGGTTTCATTTCAGTGACTGAAGATTAAAGTTGCGTGCTTGGTCGTGACTGATGTGTTTGTATGTTATGCTTTTGTATTATTTTTGATAAAGTGTTGAATTACTTTTATTCTCTCTGTCTGATATATTTACTGTTATTTTCATTATGAACTTAATTTCACCATTGCAAGTATAAACCATAGATTGAGCGCATATTTATGTTATTATTTCTCCTCTGTGAACTTGAAGCTCAGAGATTTTTTTGAATGACAAGTGTTGAAGAAAGTCATTAAAGCCATTACCTTTTCGGAGCTTGACTTGCGTTTCAGATATAGTTAATAGATTCAGTCTCTTGGGTTCTTTTTTTAAAGAGTCACTTCAATAAAATCTACCAAAAGATTCATTTTAGACGTTTTGAAATGCATATTAATATTTAAACCATTGTGACTGCAATGCCTGAAATTATTTAGTGACTCTGCTAATTATACTGAAATTACTCTTGCTGATTTTCATGATGGCGACTGTAAATTTGGCTTCAGTGGATAACTTAGATAAACAAAATTGAGAATTTTCGTTTTCATTAACCTTAGAAAATCCAATCATATCAGCGTTTTAACATTCTTCAGCAAGTTGTAGTTATAATTTCAATTTGAGCGTTCCCATTCATTAGCAATCAAAGTTACTCTTACTTTTTACGTGCAAAATGCAAATATTCTATGTGAAATATTCCAATTCAACTTGTGCCACTTATCATTTTCAAATACTCTAAAAACTTCTTCTAAATTTCATGATTTTATCCTTCCAATACATCCATATTGCATCCAACTGAGCTGAACTAAACCGCATCAGTCGTGTTTCAACTCAGCAGAGCTAACAATCCCAGCAGATCTGTAGCCAGCAAGTGCCATAACGAATTCCGTTCATGCTATACAAACAAATCATTTATTTTATTTCGTACTCTTATCCCGCTGTCATCGTTGTAATGTCAATTTGTTTCGAAAAGTAAACCGCACAAATTTCTGTCGTCCTTTCGAAATTCCGTATCTGGAAGTTTCTCTCAGAGATTTGTCAAAGGTATACTTTTCGTTATGGTTTCATCTAATAATTATTGTGGTCGGTACCTGCAGGGATAAAAAGACAAACCAGGACAATCCTGACTCGATTCGTAATCTGATTTGTGGCGAAGGTGGGTGCGAAGCTCAGCGTTTAAGATTAGGAATACAGCTTTGAAGAACAAGATAGAAATATGTGTTTGAAGTCTACAAATACAAAGAAAAACAATTTAAATACCGTGTATTAATTTTAAAATAATAATATATATTGTTTATTAACGTTAATTCTACAATAGGAAATTCTCTTCCTCGAAGATTCTTTTTATCATGTCAATTATTTACTATAAAATCATAAGATTGTACCATTAATATCAAACTAAACCGATACATTAACTTCCATTGACTAACCCTCATACACGCGACCAAATTCCGACAACACGAGCGCATCTCCGTTGCCCTGATATAACTCAATTTTTTCTTGATGTTTTCTATTCCCATCTACACAGATACAGATCTCTAAGCAATGAATCATCTAAGGATATCCTTCAACTAGTTTTTCTTTCTTTGTTCTCAAACCGCTAAAAAGTAAAAGCTTTGAGTATTCGTTTGCCGTTTTCTCGTTCCATGTACGGTAGCACGACAGACATCCCATCTAAATTCGATATCTTCACGTTGAGAGTGGAACAGAAAGAAAAAAAAACCCCGGAACGGAACAGCAAGCAAAACCAAGCAGAAGATTCCGATTTTTATTTTCTTCGTTTGCAACGCTATGTTCTGGCGAATGAACCTCATTTGTAGTCACGGCACATGCAAGAATTCTTTGCAACAATAGCAAATCTGAATCGCTAGTGGAAAATGAAATAAAAGAATCCGTAGAAAAAAACTTAGAATGAAGGCGAAAATAGAAAAAAAATGGTAACTCAACTATTGTGTGTGTACCATTCAATAAGAATAACCACATGTGTTTGATATGTACAAGAATTCAGGCGGTTTTCATTCATTGCGGCTGGTTGATGGAAAACTATTGTTCCTATAGTGTATTGAAAATAAAATAAAATTTTAATTGGATGGGTAAAGTTAAACTGTGTTGCGATGCAATAAACTGGCAAGAAAATAGCTAAAACGAATGTTAGGTAAGGTATAGCCTGTTTTGAAAAAAAATTTTAGTTTTACCTCACATACGGCATGCTGTCTGCTAAATGAAATTAGCAGCATCAAGTAATGGGCACTCATAAGTTGACTTTGATCAACTCGATTTCTGCGGGGAAAATCTATATTATGCTGAATCAGTGGTCATCATGGCAAGGTCAATTGCATCCTCAACCGACTCGCTAATCGCAGAGTTGGTTGCATCTTGTAAAAAGTGATGGTTGGGCTGTGCTGGAATGCATGTAGTATTGGATATGGCCCATTCCATGCACCATTTGTTTAAAATCAAATAATTATAATCAATCTGAAAAGTCGAAACAAAACTAGATAGGTCGCGAGTTTGACAGCCGGAACAACTAGTAAACAAGATGCTGATGACAGTCATCAAATCACCACAGTAAAATCAGTTCACAATAGAGCTAAAAAAGTAATTTGTCAGCTGATGGGTGAGACTGTACAAATGGAATTGGGGATGCCCTAATGACGCAGCAAAACGGATGATACGGAAGAATTTGGGGAAAAGAACCGCTTTTGCGGTTCATGAGAAAATTTTTTCGAGTGAAAGAACAAAGGGGGTCTTTTTTCGTTTTGACCGTGGTGGAATACAGAAGGAATTTTTTTTGAAAACCCAAAAGGGGAACACTTAAGTTTAATAGTGCTATTAAATATAGTAAAACTTTAGCAAACAAGAAAATTGTTTTAGCATCAGTGATTAGTTATCGTTATATTCTGGAATCGCTGAAAAATCGTTTGCAGAAAAATTGAAACTCCGAAAAATTAATACCTGAAACATTGAGTGCAGAGGAAGAAACAAGAAAATTGTTTTAACATCAGTGATCAGTTATCGTTATATTCTGAAATCGCTGAAAAGTCGTATGCAGAAAGATTGAAACTCCGAAAAACTCATACCTGAAACATTGAATGCAGAGGAAGAAGCAAGAAAATTTGTTTTAACATCAGAAGTTGAAGATCAGTTATATTCTGGAATCGTCGAAAAGTCAGGAACATCAGTTGCAAATTGGGCTGAACATGGTCATATTGGTAAAGAAGCGTACTTCAAGCAGAGTGTTGTAATCGATACACGGCCGACATTATGATCAATATCTTGAACGGAAATTGCGGGCAGAAGTTTTGGTAGCTCGAGGAAGATAAGCCATCGGTGGGAACAACTACTGGATGATCACGTGGTCAAGATAAGTACCGAATAAGATCATTCATTCAAGGTCAGAAGTTTTTTTTATTTAAGCATGAGTTATTGGTTTTAAAGATTTAATTCTTCAGAAATAGTAACAAAACAAAAGAAGCAAATAATTTAGCATAAATGGAAAATTTATTTATATAATTTTGGTAAATGAACTATTATAGAAAACCAACTAAGAAAGTATCCATACTTTTTATATCTCTTCTTTCTTTTTCTTTCGTTGATTTGTTTGTCGATTTATTTTAATTTTAATTTTCTTTTCCTTGGAGTGGGTGTTAATTGTGTTCGACTTAGTTTTATATACTATATATATTTGAATTTTTATTTATATTTTATCTCATATACTTTATATATTAGAATTTTTTTATTTATATAAGTTTGGAATTCTAATTTGGGAGATCTTTGTTAAGATCGGTGTGAACCGATTCCGATCGGAATGGGGCAGAATCAATAATCACCCACAGCATCTAACATCAGAAATCAGCAGAGATCTTGTTAAAAGGCTTTATATTTTTTTTTCAAGTCTATTTACTAGGGGCTTGTTATTCCACGGTTACTGAATTTTTTTTGTTCTCTAATTTGTTTGTTTTTCGCACCATGAATAATGAAGCAATAAAGAGTGTAATAAGGATGGAGTAGAGTTGAGTTTCTATAAATAATGATGCCCACATGGAACCTTCAATATCCTTTCCCATAGCCTGTGTGTGTTTGTCTGTTTCGTGTGCGTGCCGTAGCACGAAGAAATCCTGGTCCCCAAAAGGCCCACGACCGGACTGAGCTAGTCGGCGGGGTTAAGGCACGCAGGGTAAATGTAACCACGATTTCTTAAATATAATTATGCTGCACTGACGACGGCTCGACAGAGCTTTCAGCAGTCGCAACAAATGGCGCCCAAATATAGGCTGACTTTATGATATCTTATTTTGCAATTTTGCTTTTCGGCTGAGGTGGCAAATGTTCAACTGGAGCCTTATGTTGCCTCAGCCATATTTTTTTTTTTCCTTTCCTCTTTTTCTTCTTGCTTCTCTCTTCCCTTGGCCGTAGTTGCATATATATCAATAAAGTATCAATAAAGCTAAAATGTTTCATTTCCATCGGATCGAGCGGTCGTCAATGCAGCATTGGCGCCCGGCTTGTGCTACTGTTCTTGTTCTATGTGTTTTATTCAATATCCAGGCTCTTACGGTTGTGGGATTACCTCAGGGTAGTCAGCGACAATATCTTCTATTAGTTAGAGTGTTTCTCGTGAAAGAGATAAATTGAATTTGTCGTGCCAGGGGGAAAATATCTGCTGGGATGTCCACTGATCTAGTCTCGATCCTAGTCCACATATACGGTGTTGTTCATTTATAAGAACTATTTCGAACAGGACTCGAGCACATGAGAAGATGAACATCTCAAGACAATCGTAAGAGTTCTGTAATTTTCCGTAAATCATACTCCCATTTTATCCTTTAATGTTTAAATTTTTCATTCCAATTTCCTTCCTACATACATTTCCATCAGAAGGATTCCATGTGGGAATCATTATTTGTTTTGTTATGAACTTTCTGAATTTTTCGCATTTGGCATTATATTATATTGTTAACACAAACATTTGTTTTTTTTTTATCGAATTTTACTTAACAAATTTATTAATTTCGGAAATTACAAAGAAAAAATATTATTATGAGTTCGAATATGAGAAGACGATCCAGTAGTTGGGATCCCAGCTATACTCCGTTCCATCGTCAACTAGAAAGGTTGAGTTTGTCGCCGGAAAAAGCAAGATCAGCTCAAAGCGCTCTTACACGGTCTTCACCAGAGACGCAGGTTAGAAGACAACTACCACCACTCACTCGCATCAATAAAGAGGCTGCACCTGAAAGTGAGGCGCACATTCCCGGGTCAGAAAGTACGTACGCAGGCAACGAACATCCTAGGGTTGCGTTCAGGCAACATCCTGAAACGTCTCGTAGATCGGTATTGAGGTTACCATTATCAAAATGGGGTATTAGTTTTGACGGATCTTCATCTGGTTTAGACGCCAAGCAATTTTTGTTTAGAGTTTTAGCGTTGGCGACGGATTATGAGATCGGGGCAGCAGCATTGGCAACAGATTTTCACCTTCTTTTGAAAGATAAAGCAGCTGATTGGTATTGGCGGTTTAGGGAATTGCATTATCCGCTTGTATGGAATGATTTACAGGAAGAATTTTTGGATAGGTTTAGTTCGTTTAAAACTGATGTAGATGTAAGACGCTCTTTAGATGCACGACTTCAGAATAGTAGGGAACGTTTTCAAGACTATTATGATGCACTTGAAAATTTAGCATTACAGTTGTCCATTCCGTTATCTGATTTGGATTTCCAATGTATTGTTTTTCGCAACATGTCTCCTAGACTTCGTGCACATCTAGCAGGGATTGAATTTAGGAATACGAGAGAACTAGTTCGTCGCTGTTGTCTAATTGAGTCGGAGTGGAGGATGTTGGGACTTGACATGGATAGGGATAATGTTCGGCGAGGGCGGCAAGTACAGGAAGTCGACTTTAGAGAGGACGAGGGCAACGAGGATTATAATCGGGTTAACAATTATTTCAGTCATGGGTCTGCACGACATCCTTTACGTTCCGCTTTAGATTCTCGGGATCTTGAGGTAGATTATCCTCGGCCCAGGGAAATTAATAGTATACAGCAAGCAAATCATGCAGGGACATCCTCCGAAAGACGGTTGTATGAGCAGGGGGATTTGAAAGTTTGTTGGAACTGTAAGGACATTGGGCATTCATTCACTGAATGTACTATACCGGTTCGTGGTGTTTTTTGCTTTGGATGTGGGAAAGACAAGGTATTAAAGCCGCATTGCCCGCGTTGTCAATCGGGAAACGTGGTTCGGAACGCGAATTCTTCGGGGAGGATGCGTGTTCCTATAACCCTGCGTTCACCGAGACCGAATATGATCGACGCAGCCACCAACGTCGATCCCGAACTACGTCGTCATCGTTAGATAATTCTTCATCGTTAGATAATTCTTCAGATCTTTGGCATGATACACCAGACAATTTCACGTTTTCACCATCTCACTACCGCACAGTTGGCAAAGACTTTGAAGCTCGTAAGTGCAAGAACAGGCGTTTCGAACGATCATGGAAGTACTTTACCCTTAGGCGATTCCTACGATCAGCATGTGTAGATTCCATTATATCCGTGCATGGTGATAAACGGCCTTTTGCTAACATCTCAATCAAGGGTCGTAAGTTAACTGGCTTGCTGGATAGTGGGGCAAGTGTTAGCATATTGGGTGCGGGTGCTTTGGAACTGGTTGAGGAGCTTGGACTGTATATACACAGTATGCAGTCCAGCGTTCACACCGCTTCTGGGGAAAAGGCGGCCGTACTTGGATATGTGAGCACTCTGGTGCGTTTTAACGAAAAAGCAAGGCTCATTCGATTTCTCATATGCCCCAGTTTGACAAATGCAATTTATCTTGGAATAGATTTCTGGGAGGCCTTTAAAATCGCACCGCAATGCTCTGCTATCGACATGCAAAACTCGGATTCTTGCTTTCATCGGTTATCTGCTGACGACAGTCGTAGGCTAAATGAAGTTATACATAAGTTTCCATCGTTCAATAAGTTAGGTTTGGGGCGGACCACATTGGTTTCGCATACCATCGATACCGATGATGCCCAGCCTATCAAACAACGACATTATTCGGTTTCACCTGTCGTACAGAAACTTATGTATGATGAATTGGATCGTATGCTGTCGTTGGGGGTCATTGAGGAGAGTAAGAGTTCCTGGAGTTCGCGGTTACTATCGTTAGGAAGCCGGGTAAAGTGCGGCTATGTTTGGACGCGAGACGACTGAACGACGTGACCATAAAAGATGCCTATCCTTTGCCGTTAATCGAAGGTTTGTTGGCACGTCTTCAATCTACACGGTTCATTACCAGCCTTGATCTCAAGGATGCCTTTTGGCAAATTCCGTTGGACGAAAGAGCGCGAGAGAAAACTGCTTTTACGGTGCCGGGGCGTCCCTTGTACCAATTTACTGTCATGCCGTTTGGGCTTTGCAATGCACCACAAACTATGTGCCGATTGATGCATAAAGTCATCCCGCACGAATTGCATGACCAGGTGTTTGTTTACTTGGACGATTTACTAATCACAAGTCCAACATTTGATGATCACCTCAAATTGCTAGCTACTGTGGCAAATCTATTACAGCAGGCGAAGCTGACCATCAATGTTGAGAAAAGTAAATTTGTTCAAAAAGAAATTAGATACCTGGGCTATGTTATTGGTGATGGAGTCTTAAAAACTGACCCTGAGAAGGTGTCAGGCATCATATCGTATCCAAAGCCCAAAACGGTAAAGGACGTAAGGAGGTTTATGGGGATGTCCGGGTGGTATAGGCGGTTTATTCCGAATTTCGCTTCAATAACATCACCCATGACGGATTTGTTAAAGGGTAAAAAGAGGTTCGTGTGGACGGAGGCTGCTAATACAGCATTTGAGGATACGAAGAAGCTATTAGTGTCTGCACCAGTACTGGTAAATCCTGACTTCTCTCGACATTTTTATATACAATGCGACGCAAGTGCCACCGGCATCGGCAGTGTTCTATTTCAGCGAGATGATGACGGTGGAGAGCATCCCATCGCATTCATGTCCGCAAAACTCAATGCCGCACAACGTAACTACAGCGTCACAGAACTCGAATGCTTAGCTGCAGTGCAGAGCATCAAGCGTTTTCGGGCATATGTGGAGGGGTTGCCTTTCACGGTCATCACTGACCACGCAAGTCTCAAATGGTTGATGTCGCAGAGAGATTTGTCGGGCAGATTAGCACGGTGGAGCCTAAAGCTACAAGGATTTAACTTTACGATCGAGCATCGAATGGGCAGTCAGAATGTCGTTCCAGATGCCTTGTCCCGAGCTTGCGAGCCCAATATTGAGTCTAGTTGCGCGGTGATCTGCCTCCCTGAGCATCACGGGCGGCTGGGTGATATTCCAAAGCAGGTCTTCCAGGATCCTGATTATATAAATTTAGTTCGACAGGTCCAACAAAATCCAGACCAATTTGAAAATCTGTTCGTGACGGACGGAGTTTTGTATATTCACCAAGGATCCTCGGAGGGTCTCGATGTGAACATTCCGAGCACAAAGATATGGGTACCAGAGGGATACAGACAGACGCTGTTAGCTCGCAGCCATGACAGCCCTTTGGGGTCACATTGTGGCATTCGGAAAACGTTGGAAGTACTAAAAAGATATTTTTACTGGCCACGGATTCGTCAGGACGTGACAAAGTATGTGAACAAATGTCACACCTGCAAACAAATTAAATCATCGAATGCTATAATGAGACCACCCATGGGCGCTGCTAGAGTTACCGACCGGCCTTTGCAGCGTCTGTTTGTAGACTTTATGGGCCCATATCCCCGTTCAAAACTTGGAAACACCCAGTTGCTAGTGGTGCTGGATCATTATACCAAGTTTGTTTGGTTAAACGCACTGCCTAAGGCAACAGCGGAACTAGTCGTGAAATTTCTGAAGGAAAACATCTTCCTTACCTTTGGTGTACCTGAAACCCTCCACACAGACAATGGTGTCCAATTCACATCAAAGGTTTTTTCGGAGTTTCTGGTGAAGTATGGAGTGAAACATTGCCTCACACCTTATTATTCCCCTCAGGCTAACGCTTCCGAAAGAGTCAACCGCTCTGTTCTCGCTGCGATTCGGGCCTACATAGGAGACGACCATCGGAATTGGGACGCGAACCTGGCAGAGTCCTGTGCTGCATTTCGTAATGTGGTACATGAGTCTACAGGATTCTCCCCTCATTTCCTGATGTTCGGCTATCAACCTATACATCATGGCTCCGAATATGGATTATTAAAATCCTTACAAGCCTTTGAGGACGGAGAAGTTCAACTAGCATCAAATTGTGACCGGTTGCGATTGGCTCATAGCCACGTTAAGGCGAAATTGGCTGACGCATATGCTAAAGGAGCGCATCGGTACAATTTGCGTAGTCGCCCCAAGGACTTCACTCCAGGACAGGAAGTGTGGGTGCGAAATCACCTACTTAGTTGTGCTGCTGATCGATTCGCTGCCAAACTTGCCCCGAAGTTTTTTAAGGCAGCGATAAGACGGAAGATGGGACAAGTATCGTATGAGGTTGAAGATGCTAAAGGCAAGATTTTGGGCGTTTTCCACGCCAAAGATTTGAAGGTGTAATGAATCATAGGTGAAATGGTCTGATGAGAGCAACAAAGGTTAGATATTTCATGTAGCCCGGCTTTTGAGACGTCCCAGGGTCGGAGTCGTCCCCACGAGTGTTGCGATGCAATAAACTGGCAAGAAAATAGCTAAAACGAATGTTAGGTAAGGTATAGCCTGTTTTGAAAAAAAATTTTAGTTTTACCTCACATACGGCATGCTGTCTGCTAAATGAAATTAGCAGCATCAAGTAATGGGCACTCATAAGTTGACTTTGATCAACTCGATTTCTGCGGGGAAAATCTATATTATGCTGAATCAGTGGTCATCATGGCAAGGTCAATTGCATCCTCAACCGACTCGCTAATCGCAGAGTTGGTTGCATCTTGTAAAAAGTGATGGTTGGGCTGTGCTGGAATGCATGTAGTATTGGATATGGCCCATTCCATGCACCATTTGTTTAAAATCAAATAATTATAATCAATCTGAAAAGTCGAAACAAAACTAGATAGGTCGCGAGTTTGACAGCCGGAACAACTAGTAAACAAGATGCTGATGACAGTCATCAAATCACCACAGTAAAATCAGTTCACAATAGAGCTAAAAAAGTAATTTGTCAGCTGATGGGTGAGACTGTACAAATGGAATTGGGGATGCCCTAATGACGCAGCAAAACGGATGATACGGAAGAATTTGGGGAAAAGAACCGCTTTTGCGGTTCATGAGAAAATTTTTTCGAGTGAAAGAACAAAGGGGGTCTTTTTTCGTTTTGACCGTGGTGGAATACAGAAGGAATTTTTTTTGAAAACCCAAAAGGGGAACACTTAAGTTTAATAGTGCTATTAAATATAGTAAAACTTTAGCAAACAAGAAAATTGTTTTAGCATCAGTGATTAGTTATCGTTATATTCTGGAATCGCTGAAAAATCGTTTGCAGAAAAATTGAAACTCCGAAAAATTAATACCTGAAACATTGAGTGCAGAGGAAGAAACAAGAAAATTGTTTTAACATCAGTGATCAGTTATCGTTATATTCTGAAATCGCTGAAAAGTCGTATGCAGAAAGATTGAAACTCCGAAAAACTCATACCTGAAACATTGAATGCAGAGGAAGAAGCAAGAAAATTTGTTTTAACATCAGAAGTTGAAGATCAGTTATATTCTGGAATCGTCGAAAAGTCAGGAACATCAGTTGCAAATTGGGCTGAACATGGTCATATTGGTAAAGAAGCGTACTTCAAGCAGAGTGTTGTAATCGATACACGGCCGACATTATGATCAATATCTTGAACGGAAATTGCGGGCAGAAGTTTTGGTAGCTCGAGGAAGATAAGCCATCGGTGGGAACAACTACTGGATGATCACGTGGTCAAGATAAGTACCGAATAAGATCATTCATTCAAGGTCAGAAGTTTTTTTTATTTAAGCATGAGTTATTGGTTTTAAAGATTTAATTCTTCAGAAATAGTAACAAAACAAAAGAAGCAAATAATTTAGCATAAATGGAAAATTTATTTATATAATTTTGGTAAATGAACTATTATAGAAAACCAACTAAGAAAGTATCCATACTTTTTATATCTCTTCTTTCTTTTTCTTTCGTTGATTTGTTTGTCGATTTATTTTAATTTTAATTTTCTTTTCCTTGGAGTGGGTGTTAATTGTGTTCGACTTAGTTTTATATACTATATATATTTGAATTTTTATTTATATTTTATCTCATATACTTTATATATTAGAATTTTTTTATTTATATAAGTTTGGAATTCTAATTTGGGAGATCTTTGTTAAGATCGGTGTGAACCGATTCCGATCGGAATGGGGCAGAATCAATAATCACCCACAGCATCTAACATCAGAAATCAGCAGAGATCTTGTTAAAAGGCTTTATATTTTTTTTTCAAGTCTATTTACTAGGGGCTTGTTATTCCACGGTTACTGAATTTTTTTTGTTCTCTAATTTGTTTGTTTTTCGCACCATGAATAATGAAGCAATAAAGAGTGTAATAAGGATGGAGTAGAGTTGAGTTTCTATAAATAATGATGCCCACATGGAACCTTCAATATCCTTTCCCATAGCCTGTGTGTGTTTGTCTGTTTCGTGTGCGTGCCGTAGCACGAAGAAATCCTGGTCCCCAAAAGGCCCACGACCGGACTGAGCTAGTCGGCGGGGTTAAGGCACGCAGGGTAAATGTAACCACGATTTCTTAAATATAATTATGCTGCACTGACGACGGCTCGACAGAGCTTTCAGCAGTCGCAACAACTGAAAATAAACATTTACGGAATCCCATTGTGTTCTACATCATATTGTGATCAGAAAGGAATCAATCAATCAAATATTTTGATGAATGATGCTTTGATGTGGCAAGTATTTGTAGTTTCGTGAACTGTCTGAAACAAATATGGGAGAATCGAAACGATTTAAAGGAGCAATTTGAAAATAGCCTAAAGTGTCCAACGTTTCGGTTGAAAATGGAAAAATAATTTTTGGGCTGAAAATGAAAAGTGAATATCATTCACAAATAATGAAATAAAATGCTTTTCAAGCACGGAGGTTTTAAACATTCATCAGAACAAAAGCTGTGGTTTGCCCTGGCACTAGCGAAGAGATCTTGGGTCTTTGCAGGTGACGAAATTTCAATTTTTCTTTCTCATTGCAGTGGCCAAGATAAAAACGACCATACTGATGAATATTCTCGATTGTCTTCTTTCTAACTTCAGCACGGAAGATCAAACCGTCGTGGCTTGTGAAAAGGATTTTAAAAAAACTCACAATTTTAGCATCAACCTACTTTATGTGGAATGATGATCTGACAGCATTGGAAGACGGACGTGCGTCGTGGCCGCCCCTAATTAAAATCGGACCAATACCATCATTACCTCGTTCGCAATCAAGTTTTGATTGTTGGATTCCCTGTTTCCCAAAAAAAGAGAGACTTGTGATCCTATCAATCACCAATTGCTCTTACTTTACTTCAGTCGCAAGTTTTTGAAACACTTATTAACTCCCAATCAATGAGCTATCTAGATTCCGATAGGCCAATCAATGACAAAAGTACGGCTTTTGTCCTGGTCGCTTCACTGCAAACTTAATGACATTTTTACTGAGAAGTGGAATCGATGTTTCCATAGTTTTGGTGAAGCCAAAGTCGTTACTATAGATACTTCAAAGGCTTTTGATAGAATCTAGCATGCCACCGTTTTACCCAAAATCTATGCTTTCGGTTTTTACTCCAATCTTTTAAAAGGGATGGAAAGTTCTCACAACAACCACTCACTTCAAGTCGTTTTTGTTGAAACTATGTCAAATATACATACCATAAATGCCGGGATTCCTCAATGCACTGTCCTTTCTCCAACTCTATTTCTTTTGTTCAGTCGCTTGGGGTGAAACAAAATGTGTCACATTAAATGCTCCCAAAACTCGATGCTGCTTTATACCCAATAAATTTTGAGCTCCGACCACTTTACATACCATTTTGGTCGATGGAGGTTGTATTCCTAACTCACCCCCGCTAAATATACTGCTTATCAACATCTTCAGTAAACTTAACAAACTATATTTTCGCTGTTGCGAAAAATGCAATGAAATGCTTGGGCTACTTGAAAATATGTAAGAGATACTTTTGTTACGTTTTGTTACAAAAATCGTTTTGTTACAAAAATCACAAAAATCACATAAAAATCACTCATGACAGAACCATTCCAACGGAAGAGGTCACAAAACTAGCCACAGAGTTGAACAGCGGGAAGAAATAGATGCTCGTAGAAGCAGATTTCAGCGTGCATCTCACTGTCTAGAGTAGTTAGAACATCAACGAAAGAAGTGAATCTATACTCAATATCGTAGTCTAATCCTGGTGAATTGGGAAAATGTTCCTATCTTTAAGAAAACCTTTGAGCAAAACCGTGCTGAACATAATTTTACACAGTGGGTCCAATGAAAATTTGATAGAGGACTAGAGTATTCTTGAAGAGTCTTGTTCTCTAATCATAGATATACAATCTTCCCTTTGAGTTTTGCTGATAATAGTTTAGATTCTTCCCACAGTAATGTCTCCGTTGCAGACCTAAAGAAAGTACTAAATACAATCGCAGCTAAACTTCGGATGCATTTCATAAACACTGCAGACCACAATCTGTTCTAAACACGACCTCAAACCACCCTGATGAAACAGCACGGAAACTCTTCAAGTTAGCCAAAGCAGCTGATATCAGAGGATGCTGGCACAAATACAGGGATGTTCTTAGGATTTGTACATTTGAAAGACAAAATGCCAGGTAGTGTTTCTGCATACCCTTGGCTAGTTCATCAAGGGCGAATGCACTGGATCTACACAGCGTAAAGGTAGCTTGAGCTGTTGAGCAATAATAGACGAAATCTCCTTTGCTGACATCGCGAACAGAACTCAGCTGTTGGCAGCTCTCTGTACTACAGATGCTTTAACCACGACTCTTTCGTCTGCGTTAAATGTCCAACTTTATTTGCGCCCGCTTGACTCCTTTGCTAGACGCACTACTGCATAGCCACAGTCATGTTTGAGGGGTTGGGAAACTTTGAGTCAAGATGCTTTGGACACAGAAGTATTGCGTAAGACGTGTAAGATTTACTGACTGCTTGTTTCTTACTTTTTAACGCAGAAGAAAAGCAGGAATCAAAATAACGAATGGGTACAACGACCCTAGCCTTCAGTTTTCAAAATTCGAAATTTCAGTATTTTCCATACGAAGGCCTATGAAGTACAAAAAAACTCCAGATGCACATCAAGGACACTTCAGATGCTATAATCAACACTGTCACTGATAGTCAAGCCGCGGTAAAAGCTCCGATGTTTCACACATATAAACCAAACTTGCGCCTTCGATTGTATTCAGTCCTTCTACAATCTACTGGATTCTAGGTCATAAGGGCATTGATGAGAATGATGAAGCGGATGCACTAGCCAAGCATAGTAGTATCAGTAGTAGTATCAGTAGTACCAGTAGGATCGCATCAACTTCTATTCAAACTGCGAAGTATTTGGCTGAACTCAATATGATACAGGATGATGCATGCAAAATCAGAAACAGTCTTTTTCCGGCAACTCGGCATAAAGTACTCATATTCATTTATTTGGAGTGATTTTTCAAGATGGCACCACTGCTACAGGATTACGTTTATCCATAAATAACTTTTATCAGACATGATCCTTTTAAAAGTTGGCATATTTGTTAAATGCTCTATTGATTTAATGATCCCGTCGTGAGTTTACGTAAACAGAATTTCCGAGTACTCAGGCAATAGGTAATTAAGTGAAAGATCACCGTTTTGTGCGACACGGCATTTCGAAAATTTCCATTTGATAGCGTGGACATGGCTTAAAATTTGGCACTCATTGGCATTCTTTTTCAAAAAAAAGATTTCTTTAAAAGGATCGATGATATGAAGGATTTTTACATGCCTTTTGTAGCTGAAGCGTAGCCCACACATTCGTGAGTACTCACAATTGTATCTTCTTTTTAAATATCAATCCAAAAGCTATGAGGAATTGATATTTGAAAAAACCTTCGTCTATTTTTAGGCAGTGAGCGCCCACATAGCGCTAAAAAGTTCTAAATCGTTACCATAAGCAAGCAAAAAACATATTCGATTTTCATTTTCATGATTCGTTTTTTTTAAATACTCTGCATAAAAACATAAATTTATCTGAAAGTTCACCAAAATACTCGTCCAAAAATCTAACAATAACTACTCCAAAAATTTTGGCTCGATCGGATTACACACTCCGAAAATTATCTCTCGAGGGTTTTTGTATTATCATAGGTCTTACAGCAAAAATTCAAGAGTAAGTAGATCAAAACTTAAGTTGAAAAAACTGTCAAAAAGGCCAAGAACGTACACAAATACTAGATATTAAAATAACTCACTTTAAAATAACAAAACAACAAATACAGATTGGTAGCAAATTATATTCACTGTTAGCAAAAACTTGCACAACTTTTATCTTCAGACCCATAGAAATCAGTCCAAAGACCAACGCCACCATCCACATTGAAAAGCCAATTTAAACATTTACAAAAAGCCCTAATTAAGAGCTTCCTGGATTTCCTGCTCCAAAAAAATACATTGCTAAAAATTGCTTGAGATTGTTTCAGTGAAAATTTTTTTCTATGAATTCCAATTCATCATAATTTGTTTGTGTTTTTGTTTTCCTGAGAAGATTAAGATCCAATTTTCACGAAACGCCTTGAATACTGATTTTTCTTGCAACAAAAATATTTCAAATTCAGCTATCTCGATACAAGTGTTTCTTTCAACTTTTCAACCTGTCATCTTACACGAAGATGAAACTTTATCAACAAACCCCAAACTGCACAACAACATCAAAACGAATTCAGATACGAAAGAAAATCTTCTAGCAAAACGAAAGAAAGCAACAAGATTTAATCCCATTTTTTCCGTTAACTTTTTATCGTTATTGCTGCATCGAAATACAAAAATGTTGAAAATTTTTCCGCGACTTTTCCTTCTTGCCATAACACTTTTCAAAAGATGAGACTTAAAGCTAAAGTTTTATTTTGCTCTCTGACTTGCTCGTACTGTTTTGTACACCACTCGAAGAAAGTTTAATCAAAAAACTTTACAAATAGTTATCGATGTTTTGCATATGTGCAGCTTTTGCCAGAGAAGCGCTCAACAATGCAGATAGAATAATTGTAAAAGATGATGCAATTCGAAAAAATTTCAGCCAATGTTGTAGAAAAAGGTTATGAAATGAATAGATTACGTCAATCAACCTTGTAATTTTCGATTAAGATGACCGTTCGTAGCGTAAAAGCTTTGTTCAATCTACAGTAAATTCTAATACTAGTCAAAGCCAACAACAAATGTATAAATTTCGAAAAATAACATAGGAAAACAATAAACTTATTGTTTGTATCCAGCCGATCGTAGGGACCGACGCTTCAAACTCAAAAGGATTAATCAGCCTGCACAGCATGAGCAATCGTATCGCAACACAAAGTAATACAAGAACAAAAGAATTTTCCTAGCGTTGTTCATAAGCTAGCAAAAAAATACTCATTTATTTCATTCGTATGCATGGATATAATTTCTGTCGTCGAGATGTAAATTGCAAAGCAAAACCTGAAAGAAAATGTATTTTGCTAGCGAATAGTCATACGAACAAAAGACATGTCTAAAACATATTATTTGAATACATTTTCCAGGGTACGGTTTGCAAGAGCAGTTCTACAAGCCCGTATATTTATCGATGCACATTTGGTTCAGAAACGGTTCAAGAGTTCCATGTCCGTTCTAGGCAAATATTTTTTTTCGATTATTACTTATGAAAATGTGCTTTAAAGAACGAAATTAACGAAATTTTAATAATTTCTTTCAAAATAAAAGTAATTGTTTTTACTGGAAAGTGTTCAAATTGGTTTTATAATCATAAATTTGTAGAGTTCGATTGATTCAATCTTATCGCTTGACTTATTATTTGTGCTCTAACTGGACTGAAAACTAGGCAGCACATATTATTTTTTTCTTGAAGCAACTAACTTTAACCTTTAAATCAGTTATCATTGCGATCAGAAAATATTTGGACCATACTGACCGCTAAAAATATGCAAACGACGTACATTATTTTTTTGCCCACTGAAGCATTTAGCCATATTAGCCCATAAAGTAAAAACAAATGCATTGAAAATTAAAGCAAATCTATTTTTAAAGCAAAACATTTTATACATTTTGAAGGATACGATTATTCATGGCTCATTGGTTTTTCCAAAACGAACATCCATTGGACCACATTGGGCGCTAAAAATTATAAGCAGATCTTTTTATTTGGAAGTTTTGTGTACTCCCGTGAACATTACTTTCTACTCGCATAAAACATATAGAACGGTTTTTCAATAGTATAGAAGAACTCTGAGCATTTGTTTGGCCGAACTGAAAGTTATCATTTGTTTAAGACCAAAGCATGATTGTTGCAATAAATAAGTGAAACCAAATTCAAACTGCCTTTGAGCACAAAATAATTTTTTAAAAGTCAGAAAAATTTAAAAGAATTTTAGACTACTATAAACAATTTCTCTGTAAATGAATTATTCACCAGATATTAATGTTTATTCAGCAGAGTATTTGTTCGTTAAAAGACGTTGAGAGCTTTTGAGTTTTACATAAAAAATTGAAGCGTAAAATAATTTGTGCAAAGTACTTTCCTCGAAATTTATCCAACCAGAAAGGATAACATAACAATTATCATTTAATTTTTAAAATTAATAAGTGGTTAGTTTCGTAGAAATTTTTTAATTAAAATATCATTGAACAAAGCTCATTATAGTCTCCATGAAATATCATTTGCTAGCATAAAAAGAAACAAAACCACCAAATCACATATTTTTTGCTTACTGAGGGAACATGCGTTTTATGTCAAAAGGAGAACCACAACAAATGGAATAAATCCTTTCGGAGCAAACGAATAAAAAATCACATTTAGAAGTTCCCCAATTTCTTCCTGTTTGGCCAAATAGAGAAACACTGAAAGCTTTTTGACACCACACTCTATAATAGATATGTGGGTCTAGACCACTATATTAATCAGGCTGGAAAAAAAGTATGCGGAGGTTACTTTTTCTGCTGTACTGAGTATAATCGATCTAAAATAGATAAAATAAAATTCAATGCACAATATCAAGTATAAAATACAAACTTAAAACTAATCAGAATCCGTGTTCGTCTCCGATTTGCAAAATACGTCGCATTTTTTGATTGAGCTGATATTTTCAGAAACTGTAAGTGGCAGTAAAAGTTGAGTGGCTTCTCTTGGGAAATTTTTACTCTTTCGGCAGAATTTCGCCAAGACTCGTAGTAAGTGGATCCGAAGACACAAAAATCCTTGAAACACATCCTCGCTCTCTGAAAAATTTCTTGACAAACCTTCCGATAAATGGTTTGATGTCTTTGCTTCTTGGTTTTTGAGCAAGTTCTGCTAACTAACCAATCGACAATTGGGTTCTTTATAGAACTAAATGCCCCTAAATCAGTGTTTTGTGTTTTTTACATTACTTCGCAGCGCTGATGTTGCATTCCCAGAAATGTTCAACACCGACGCTGAGCTTAATACCTGCAAAATAGCGTGGCATTTTCGCATCAACTTTTCCTTTGCGCAAAGGACTTGCGCGAAATTCGAACTAACAGTGAAAAAATGCCTGGCAGTGATGCCATCACTTGAGCTACCAAAGCTGTGTTTCCGAAAATCAGTTTTTAGTCATAATCCAATTTCAACTCATTTTAAATCGCTACTTGGCGGAGTTTCGTTACCTCCGTACATTTTTCTAAACAGGCTTGCCACTTTTAGATTCGATTTTGATATCCTTTTTGCAAAATAAAGCTCGAAAATTGTATACGGGTATACAAAGAAGAAATTTCGAAATGCAGTTTCGGGACAGCTACTTCTTGTTGAGTTATCACATCGATTTTGTTAAAATGTTGGAACGTTTTAGTACATAAGTGACTTCGCAAAAAGGATGCCGTTGCAGGATGCCACAACCCATTAATAACTTTTCTATCCATCAATTTTCCATTCTGTTTTTGCATACAATTCTTTGTCAACTATTTTAATTTGGAAGGGAAATAAGCCACTCGTTAAAAATAACTTTTTGAATTTTGACCAACTTTTTGAGTGTTGCATACCTCTGTGTGCTAAACCGGTTCGATTACGCCAACAGTTTTTCTTCCGTGACAACTACTTCACATTCCAACAAAATAATAACGGAAAATTATAGGCCCAAACCAGCCCAGTGTTTTTTTTACCTTGATTGACTGACAGTTCCCCAAAATTGTGAAGCAGGACTCCTTGTCTAGGTTACTTTTCCACGTAGTTGATCAATTTTGACCTTTGTTTGACCGTTCGTCCTGGCCACTCAAATGAGACTCCTGTCACGCGGATACACTGCTACCTGTTAAAATAACAAGCAACGGTATGATGTTTTTTCCTATAGCATGGTTCGTACCACTATTTTGGTCTTGAAAATAACTGTTAATTCAGTGTGCGTTAAAATTTCGTGCATGGCATTTCGAGATTCTACAAGACAATTGTTCTATTCCACACATTAATTTTATTAGTTCATGATTTGAAACGTGTTGAAACTTTGAAAACGAAAACAAGGCATACGGATTTTTCACATAACTGAGTTATGTATATAAGCTAACGAATAACAATAAAAATGGGAGTTGGAAATTTCATACTTCTTAGAAAGTATACATCATTTGCAACTGAATCTCATTACTTGGTCCCAAATGGCAACGTAAGGGCTTGATTCTATAATCAGAATGGGCCTTTTCGTACTTGTATTCTTGATACACTCCTGAAACTGGTTTTACAACAATCAACATTTCCACACTTGTATTCTTCAGCAACGGAACCGTTCATATACCGATTATGCATATGAATGTGTGCGTGTTGTTGTTTTCTAATTTCGACTTGAGTGTTTCATGAAAAATTCCTGATTCGTGAACTATGTTTATAGTTGTGTTAGTGATTTGCATCAGTTTCAATCAGTTTCAAACGTTAGGAAAAATTCTCTCCAAGTGCATCACTTTTTGTAGAGATTTCCCCTCGATTCTTCTGCTTCTTGCCCAGAAAACCGGTTATATGACTGTATCAAGAATACAAGTCTAAAAAGGCCCAATGGAAATCTCTATATGCATTAAAAGTATTGCACAACTACACATACATACTCCTCTTTAGTTCTTGCTTGGCTCAAAATTTAGTAGCTGACAGCTCCTTAAAAGAAGCAAGGCAAATTTTTGGCTGTTTTGTTGCCATCATTCATAGTTCCTTGATACTATCAAAACACAACAATAAATTTAATCGAAACTTTCATTCTATTTATATTTATTTTGTACTTTATTATCAAACTCATTCGTTTTAATGCTAAACTTTTCTTGAAAATTAAAATATCTTGTAAATTTTAAATCAAACTTGTCTTTTCATGAAGATTCAGTCAACTGATATCAAAATTTTAATAAACATATCGATGATATTTCCTACACAGGAACGTTATCCTTTTTATATACCATCTATATATTGATAGCACGCTTCCATCCCAAGTTAATACTTTGATTCGATCGCATCTAAAATCTCTACATAGCCTCCATTTCACTGTTTAAATTCGCAAAGATTATTTGTTTTTCATTAAATTTTACATTCCATGAAAGAAACGAACAGCCTGTTAAGTTATCGCCACTCGATTAAGTTTTATGGTAAATTGCAAATGCCCACACACCCTCAATGTACGCTAAGGGTAACTAGCCATGAATGCAGCATATGTTAGATGCCTGCAAAATAGGCAAACTGCTACAACTCGTGAATCAACCGAACAAATATAGTTTTCGGATGCAATAAAGCGGAAGCTCTACAGCCTACGTACTTGTTGTAAAACACAGCTGGGAAATTTCGTTTTCGTGTTGACACTATCCAAACGGGCCCAACTCATTCGACCGCCACGAGAACTTTTCCGTTTACGTAAATGTCAGATCAATTGATTGCGCAATACGAGCGAACATGGTGTTGTATTTTTTAATAGTATAAGCTGTACTTCGAACTCATTTTATTTGTTATTTATTTATATTGATTTCAAGGGGCCCGGTAGCTCTGCTCGCTAAGGCGTCAGGCCGAAAAGCGGCGTGCTACGGGGCCTGCGGGTTCGAATCCCGCCAGAGCCATGGCTGTAAGTGTGAATGCGTGTGATTGTCCATGAGGGTGGCAAATGGGCCCAAACTGGTGGCCTAATGCCGGCCGCGTTCCCGGCAGCCCTCTTCACTAACCTAGCCTAACCTATATTGCTTTCAGTTTTATATTGCTCTCAAAAACTAATCTTAAATTCAACTTGTTGCTATGTCGTTTTTAGACCCAAAATTTACCTACTAGCTCAGAAAAGATGCTTGCAAAACAATGGTTCTAAAAGTGATCAATTATTCCCCCACAGGGCGAAGTCGTATCAATTACATGTACAACCGTCATATTTTCATAACATATTCATTAAGCAAAGAGAAATGTTTGGCTTTACAGTTGCACAAATAATAATTCGAGTGAGAATTCAACGAATCGAAACATTGTTTGCATGTGGAGAACCATGAATTGTTTGTACGTCCGCTTAAGGGTCACCCAGCTAAATAGCATATAATAACTCGTTGGGTCTTTATGAAAAATTAATTACAGTAAATGTTTACAGATTTTATCGGAACACAAACAATTTCGGTTAAATTAATGGCTCGCTATTGATCAATGTGACCGCTGCGCATTCGTGTATTTATTTATCTGTGGATATGGACATGTGAAATTGCCTTCTTGGGATTTCGATGGGAAATTAAGCATTCTATTAGATTTATTGTTTTATTTTTGTGTTTCGCAACAGTATCTGATTTGTGTAAAATAGAGTTTGTGTGGCAGATGTAAATAGTTTTCGCATTCGCTCAATATGAAATTTCTCTCAATGTGATTGTTTTTATTAACTTACATATGTTTCAATCTCGTAATCTCGTAACATTTAAGCGACTGCTGAGACTAAGTCATGGACGCACTCAATTGTGAACAGCTTCATTGGATGTAGATGCAAAATGTAAATTGTTTGGTTTTCTCTTGCGAACAACGGAGAGAAAAGGACAACCTCCTCTGTCGCTTACATAACAACTAAAATGTGCTAAAAAGTGAAAATTAAATGCAAGACGGATGAAAATTAAATGCAAAACGGATCAAAAGAAAAACAGTAGGCAACACTTCAGTATGTATTTTGGTAAGAATTTGCAGTATAAATTCACATAAATCTATTTAATTAGACATATTCAAGAAAAATTCACTGAAATAAATAACTATAAAATGCATGAAACAACAAATGTCCTAATTCTCTATATATTCTGTTCATTTTAAGCAATTCCAACAATTCACTAAGTGATTCTTCAGCCATATTTTATACGAGTTATTAACTCATTGTACTTTTCATCGCATGCCCTGAAAAGATTTCACAACAACCACCTACAAATTTCCAATATCAACAACCTTCATACGAAAAGGAACTCATATTCTCTACGATCACAAATTCCCGGAAGTTCTCTAAACTGTATCATAATCGCTTATCGAAGCAATTTCCATGAAAAGATATTCAATACAAGCAGCAATATCTTACAAGGGGTGGACATTTTAATCGTCTGTGAACACTTCTGGGAGCACAGCTCTATGCGAACCTGAAAATTTATTTAGCATAAACGATTTATCGAGCTTTCAATAAATGTTCCACATGCGACAGTGAGTGCGCGGTGCTTGGGGCTTATGCTCATACCTGTCGGAAGGATATCATGTACCTGTCGGAGCGACAAGAAAACCTCTAACCGAAGTACTTTTCGCTCGTGGTGAAGATCAATTGGATGTGCATGCAAAGGTCCATTCAAGAGGAAAAAAGGATTCGCAAGCTGAGCCCTTTTTCAATGAGGACCAGTGCCAAAAATATGCTTGACGGGTTTCGATATCGTCTCCAAAGCCAAAGCCAAAAATTTCATTTTGGATGAGGTTGTGTGCCGTATATGCTTTGGCTGGCCTGACAATATTGAAACCGTAGCTGTTGTCGCCGAAATGTGAATAGCTATGATATGGGTTGCGAGCAGGAAATTGGGTTTCTTTCTCAGTCACACACGGAAACCATATCGAACGTTGTGGCTGGTTAGGCAGGGTACTTACGAGTGGCGCGATGAAAAGGCTGATTGACGTAATGACAGATAACTAGGGTAAAATTGGGGACTAGATGAAAAAAATGAGGTCGAATGGGCTGATGCGTTTAGAGGAGGTGGATGATAAACTATTTGAAGGCATTATATGGTTATGTATTAATTTTTCCTATACAATAAAGAAGTGTGAGAAACAAACATGTGTTGAACTCTTAGCAGAATTAATTTAAAGGCTGGTACTGACTTAATTATGAAGCTAAAATTTGACAAGTCTCCATTATTGGGTCATTCTTTCGGGCGGAAATTTTGACAATGAAAAATTCGGAAACTGCTCATTTCTGAAAGATAAAACGTCAAGAGACATGTGTCAATGCCATCTGCATTTTGAAAGTAAAAGCAACTTTGTAGCAATTTTTCACGCTAAGAAAATGAGTTCAACTCTTGCTTGATTTCAATTAACGCGAATTTAACGCGAAATTTTTTATGAAAATTTCACGTGAAATCGAAGACAATACCAGCTTTAAGATTTTAACAGTTTATAAAAGATTAATACAAATTTATATTATTAGGATGTATACGAATGCTATATTTTCATATATTACCCAAAATTACATCCGGAAATAAAATTTAAATTATAGTTTTTATTGCTTCTTATTACTTGTAAATTGCATAGTGCAAATGCAAGTAACCTTAGCAGAACGTCAGAGTGTTTTATTATACGTAATGAAAAGTGTTTTACAGTTCGGGTCATAAAACTAAAAGCAAGTTTTAAAATGAGTTCAAATGGAGTACCAAGACTGAAAAGACTGTGGAAATTTATGAGTAGAATATTATAGAACACAAAAATGAATCTCTCTTTTGAGTCATAAATTTTTGACCTGAGTAACAATATGCTTGCGAATCTGAGTGAAAATATATGTGTAAGTATAAATGTGTCTAAAATTGTCTGTAAATTAAGTTTAAGCATATTTAACTTTTACTTATTTAACTATTTAACTTTTGTGCATTTTTTTGTCAAATTTTAAACCACTTAAAATATGATAAACTTGTACTCATGATAATATATATTTTGTAATAACTTAAAATTTAATACACTAAATATATAATTAAACATATTCTTGACTGATTTCAGCTGACTACCCCATCAAGAGCAACACCCGCCTGATAGGGTTTTTGTTTTTCAATCACTACATAATCCTTACTTCTAGATTTCTTCTTTACTTAAACTATACACTTTTCATTTTTTTACTTCACAGCTGGAGAGGGCTGGCAAATTGCTGCTCTGTTTAATATATCTTGACATGTAAGGAGTGCTGTTGGGGTGCCTGTCTATTTATATCAGCGCACCTGAGGTATCAAATGGGCTTTATGATTTTCCTAAGGACAAGATTCTGGTAAATTTCTAGCTGTCGGTTGTTGGTATTGTGTGTTTGGGATAAAATGATCTGCTTAAAAATAAGGGTTTTATTCTTAAAATTTATATTTTTAAATGTAAGCTGTATAGCTGCTTCAGTATTCAATTGGCAGCAATATAGAAGTAACCGTAATATGGAAATACAGGACATACAATCGTAAAACTACTAAGTCTATAAGATGGATACAAAATTTTAGTAGTCAAGATATGGTTCTAAGCTATAGATTAAGATAACCGTCAATACAAAAATTATGTATAAAGATAAAGTTGAAAAATTCGTTTGTTTTTTATTTACATATTCGAAGACAATTTTGGTTTAAAGTAGGTACGTCATAAATAATTGCTTGCTGTCTAACCAGCTGGTTTGGATTTTGTATTTTTTTCTCTCAAGAAATGATCTTATTAGTTGTATTAAAGAGTTGTGAATAAGGATATTATGCCATTTTATGATAAATCTTGCATTTGGAAGTTTTTCGAATAGTTTGGTAGAGTCCAACAAGATAAGAACCACGCACTTATTTGAATTGAATGCAGCTATATATAATATATATTGAATCATCCTAGCTAGCTGCAGCTTAAAGGAGTAGTGATTTTTGGAGTTGAATTGTTTTTCTAGCATGATGAAGTTTTTTGTTACTGTTTCTACAAGCGGTGAGAGTATTTTAAGTTTGATCAATTTTCCGATTAATATCAAGAAGTCTTCAATTTCAAGCAAAAGTAATATGCTTGTGTGGCTACAAAACCATAATAAGTGCAGCGACATACGATAAGGTTTCTCCCGCACGTTTTTTTCCGCGCTAAATGGAACTCAAGCGGTTAAGTTAGCTGCGACATACGCCCAGGTTAAAACTGAATCGGTTTCAGAACCTGAAAACAACTGTGGCAGTCCTCAGTTTGGCAACGGCTGACTCGAAAGAATGCAAAACTCATTGAATTCAATGTTTTCCCGGAGCAGTTTATTAAAATTTAGGTGGTACGCAACTTACATTAATTGTACATTAATGGCTCGCGACCGCATACTGCTCGAAAAAAACATATCCGTGTGTCGTGTAATGACGGTGACGGGAAGAACTGGAAATGGTTTGCAGTCCAAAAAAAACCTAATTGTATGTCACTACACTAATAATCGTTTTTTTTTTCGCTTTCGTGTCGAAGACCGCAACTAATAGTATTCATTTTATCTTGGTTCAGATTACCTAGTAAGCGTCTAAGTAATGAATTTATTACTGCGCCAAGTTCTGGTGATTTGAGTTTATTAGCTATTTTTTAATGGGGTGAATCCCTTCATCTTACTGAGTCGTTGCAGCTTCGACCATCAATATTCTCTCTCAAATAAGTCTCAATATTCTGTCGATTTGATAAACGATCAAATTCAAACTGCTTAAATATGTCGATATGTCAACACAATAAGTTGAATCATTTTCATGAACAAAAATAGAGAATATTGATGATAGTCATTATTTAATCAAAATTTTCTCGGCAAGCCTTACATTTCATACTTCTTGCTACCCCTGTTATTATATTTAACTTGGAAAAAAGTTTCCCAGGCATATACATCTTTCAAACTATCAATAGTTTGCTAGTAGCAATAGGAACAACAGGCATAAAAACTTATTTCAGTTCCAGCAAATTTTATCCAAAACTCACTAAACTTCTTCTTAACTCTGCTGAAAATCTTCAAACTGATTAATTTTGAACTAGACTACGATATGAGGTTGGTTTTTTTTTGCTCCTCTATCCAGTAGAGAACAGAACAGACGTATTGGGAACAACAACACACCTGTCCCAGTGAATTCACTGGGACAGAATTCTGTTCTCCATATATAGTTCCTATACTGAACTATAGAATGTGCTGATAGAAGAAAAAAAAAAGCTCATGAGTGGTTGCCTTTTTTTCCGTGAGGTTGCTTTGGATTTTTCAAGGTTATGTTGTATTTTTTGCCAGTTAGGAAATTAGAAAAACCCTCATAATGTGTAGAAAGTTAAAGAGGTCATTTTCTGTTAGTTGTTTTTATATTTTCTATAGATTGTGGTAGTTTATACTCGTTATTTTCTCCCTTTTTTCAATTGTTTTGCGCCACCACAACGAATACAGCAACCTATAGCAATCTTGGCGAATGTACCAGCTATTCTGCACTGGATCGTGTTTTTTTTGCGCCATTGTTCTATTCTGTTCTGCATCGGAGCAAAAAAACGCACCAATAATTAACTTTTTGCCTTTGTCTCTCATCCATACAAAGCCTAAGACCGGAGTTACAATGAAAACAACGCGATATTACTGCTGGCCATACTGACAACATAATTGCTAAAAAAATGGGAAGGAACAATAAAAATTGTGTTTATCATTTGCATTTGACATCCCATTTGTTGATAGACCAAGTGAAAACGGAAATTTTCATATTTGCTGTCATACATTTTCATAATTGCTGTCCAACAAATTTTATTTATTACACAGTACGGTACTAGAAGTCAGCCTTTGAAGTTTTAGAGAATCTTAGTAAGGTTCCTCCTTACTCGTAGTCCTAGGCGTACGAAAATATCCTTACTATTGGCAACGTTATTTAGAGAGGAGTATCTGCTTCCTCTGAATCTTGTATATTCTGTTAAGAAGGGGTAGAGATAATCTAAGCAAAAGAGTCAGAGCATGCAACTATCGAAAGTGCTAGCGCCAGAAGGGCACTTTGACTTGACCCTGATCCGTTCTAATGAGAGTACTTGAAATCAACCTCCACCATTCCAAAGGAGCTACAGCTTTCCTGCTCCATCACTTGTCTAAGAAAGCTAAGGATTCTCAGGAGCAAACTAAACAAGCAGTTTTGCAGGTTTGTATTATTGCAAAGAGTCAATCCTAATATCCTTGCTCTTCTCATTTTCTATGAAAAGATAACATGGCTAATGCAGCGGAAATGGATTGAGAGAAATATTTGCCCATTTTGTGCCACATGGCATACGACGATGATGCAAATCCTCCCTATGACACCGTCAAGAATCTAGTGGTCGCAGCCACTAAGATATATATTATTCTCATTAGACGAGCTTATTCGAATGATTATCATGAGCAGTAGGGCACCTTCATCACAAATGGCTCAGCTGATTCGCTCTTGGACCTAATCTTGGCACGCAAATCTGGAAAACCAACCGGAACTTTTTACTTCAAATCGGATTGAAGCTCTTGACGCTAACTTAGTCAGCGAGTGTCACTCACAGCTGTTGACTAAATGGGAGGTCAACAAAGTGCTTTTTCTTTCAACAGAAGAACATATCCTTTATGTGGTCGGTGGAAGCTCAAAAGAAGCTCACAGTAGCTGTTCTTAAAATGTAAATATTAATTGGACGAAACACTACCAGTAATTGGGCATCCATTTTTGGGAGCTTCATGAAAACGCAGATTCTCTTTGGACTGAAGATCTCTGGTATAAAGGTGGTCCGGGTGCCTTCAGCCTGCAATGAATTATGGAATCAATTTTAAAGTATACTGGTTCTTGAAAAAGAAAAGCTATTTGAATATAATTAGTAATATTTTCACACACATATTTCTGATGTCTAGTCTATTAAAACTCATTAAAAATAGGAAGTAAAATATTTTTCGGCAACATTACCAAAAAAAACATTTTCTTTAGGGAAAGCTGTATCGTTTTAACTTTTTCAATTGCCTTACCTCAGATTCCAGATTTCACATTTTCGTGTGAGAATAATGCATTAACATTTAAGATTATTCGATGATATAGGTGTATGTATCTTGCGATAAATATTCATTAAATATGGTTTCCAAACTGATTTTTTTCGAACACTAGTAATAATATTTAGCCAGTTAGTTATGGTCAAACCACTTTGGGGTTGAAAAATGTATCTATTATGACAGCGTAATTAAGTATCTGCCAATTTCCGATACTATACCGAATGGAATCCTACGAAACGATTTTAATTAACACTCCACTAATGCCAATATTCATGTATGCGGCTATTCAGGATTGCAGGATTATTATTATTAGCACGCAAAACCAAAGACGTAATCAACGCAAAACTCGATTATGTGTACATATTTACGGTTTTGAATTTTCTACGCTGAAATAGCTTTTACAATCAGCCCATACACCTTATGCTTATAGCCTGCTGCTACATAATAGGCATAAGTATGCCCTTCAGTCTGTCCCCTTTCGCTCTACGTCTCACTTGCCTTTCCGTGTAAAACCGCAGCCGAGCCGGTCCATTGGAAATTATGGTCTATTTAGAGGTAAAGACTCCCAGTTAGTTTCACACATGACCAAGTAATTGAATTCCGCAAAAGCCAATGAAAGGACTCGAGCAATACGACGGAGAACGAACAGATTAGCGTTGTTGTGTGATTCTGTACCATAGGTCCGGTGTACCATTCTTGCTTTTCATTACTATGTAATTACTAAAGTACCATCCGGTCCATTTGGTCGTAGATCGCAACGTTCAGGAAACGTGAACCCGAAACCGACCAAAATAGACTCATCGTCTCTGGACAAACTATGAACCGACAATCTCTATGGGAGCAGCACTCGTTATGACCCAGGAGATCAACCAGGCTAAAGGGATTCTAACATTTGTTCTAATTGTTTGAGATTGCTCTTGCAATTGAAATCGAGAACAAGACTAGCTGTCACTCATACTGTAACTAGTTGGCTCATACTCATACTTCATTGATTTCACAATTACATGAACGTTTCCGTCGAACAACGAAGAGATTTCACATGGTTTCTGATTTCAACGAACAGTTGTTGACGTAATAAGAATTTTTTGTTTTTACTTCTGAAATTAGGTTCGATTACAAAGGAAGTTTCGTTGGAAGTATTTAAGGTAGGAATTTACATTTTTCATAGAGCTAGAATTTTTTAAAGGTTCCGAAATCCTTTCAAAACGAAAAAAAAAATATCTTAATTTTCACCAGTCATAAATGAAGTACTTTTGTATTACTCTACCGATTGTTTTAAAACCAATAAACCCAGAAAACCCGGATCTTCAAAAAAAACGGAAGGACTTTCACTCCATCCACTATTCGATTACACACATTCTTGTTATGCTAATCGCCGAATTTTCTGAAAATCCCAGCCAGCACATTACATCCACTGGCAATCTACATACCTAGTCAACTAATCGTACTTGTAGTTCCAATTAGGAATTATCTGCTCATTCTCAATGCCACTAAATGTCATTGCAACGAAGTGAACAGAGTTTAACTACGTGAATGGCAAAATAGAGTCAATCAATTCAGTGAATTTTAATTATTCAACAGTTAAGCTATCAGGGCCAATAATTGCCTAGTTAAAGCCTTGAGAGCGGCGAATCACCTCTGACAAGAGTAATTGGAAAATAGGTTCACTATTCAAGGATTCATTTCGCATGAATAAATTGTACGGAAAGCTGGAATTATTAATGAGGTGGAAACGATTTCACAACCCTAATTTTGCATCAGCCAAGTGTAAAGTATGTACGTATTTTGAAACTGATCTACTCAAATACCAGTGTAGATTGAAGTAGCACACTTTGGTTACCGTTCAGACAAAGTCAAACAGAAAATCAACGAATGCAGCAAAAAATCTCCGACGAAAATGAAGCATATATCCTCAAATTCGAATGCAAATAAGTTAAAAAGTATACTTTTATAAACACTTTAAG
Organism: Nemotelus nigrinus; assembly: GCA_947369275.1. Lineage (NCBI taxonomy): Eukaryota > Metazoa > Arthropoda > Insecta > Diptera > Stratiomyidae > Nemotelus > Nemotelus nigrinus. The sequence continues at coordinate 16,408,614 of OX376375.1, forward strand.
AAACAGCTAAGTACGATCAAAAATGAAACGATAATTTTTTCCCCAATCCCGGCATAACATTATCCTTCAAACAAACGTTCAAAGAAAATTTAATAAATTTTTTACCATGTTCAAATGGCTCTGCATGTAAACTTCTCCTGCACTAAACAGACGTTCCATTGTCGTGATTGTTGCCTCTAGAGACTTACACTAATTTCCCGTGGGACCATAACAGCGTACTTTGGTGTAATGTCATGTATCTAAATTTTGAATGCGAAAATGAATAATAACTGCCACTCGAGAACGCAATTACCATGTCCACAATAAGAATTATTGCAAACGACAAGAGTCTACTGACAAGTGTTTGTTGCCACCTAAGGCATATTTTATAGTACAGTTATCTTTATTTTCACAGTGCGTGGTATTTATTTAAATTCAATTGAATACATTTGATGGTCAGTGTATCTGATTAACTGCAGCACTTGGAATGACTGAAATAATCGTGTCTTTAAATCGAGATATGAGAGTAGTTATTCAATTCCACTTATAGGCAAACAGCTCTATGGTACTCTGTGTATTGTATAAACAAGAGATTTACGTTACATTAGGATCATAAAGACACTGAAAAAGAGGGAAATTTACCTGCAAAACATGGACATTTGTCAAAATATTGAAACAGCATGAAAGCAGGTACATTTTAAAGGAAAAATAAACCTTTGACTGGAAACATTTGGTTCTAAAAAACCCTTTAAATTGAATCACAAAATATTAATTGATAAAAATCTCACCTGCTATTTTTTGATTAATTATACAACACTCAAATTTTTTTCAATTACTTTTCCTTGACCCACAATTACAAATATTTGCCACTTAAATACATAGCCACTGCCATGATTAAACTTTCCTTGACTGTACAACATGACGCTCGTTCGTCACATACATAGCAAGAACGATTCAATCACAATGCCGGTATAAACCCAAGATGCAGGTAGTTCCTTCGTCACTTGCAATTACTTTAAAGACATGAATGTCAGTGACGAACATTCGAGCTGTTCCCGGTGTTCCTGCTTCCCCAATGTATTCCCGGTACTTGGCCGTGTTCTCACTCAAGACAGCAATAGGGCGTGATGAAGCACCTGAACGGTTAGCAGTTAAAGGTGATTGCTCGAAGCTTTCACTTTGCACTCGTATCATTGTCCTTGATATCCATGTTACTCGGCATCGTGACAGCTCGTTTTTCTTCTCACCGCTGCGAAACGTGCTTACATTGGAAATGGCAAAATATTTAGTATTACAGAGCTGACATTATTCTACCAGTCATACTAATATACTCGAGTGATTTTGAAAAGAGAAGAAATGAAATGGAGATGTCCTCGGGGACGCCAGTATTATTCATTTGTTGTTTGAACGTTCAGTGGAATTATGTCAACGGTGAACGTAAGTACATAATATTGTGTAAAGTTTGAATTTCGAGAAAATTACAGTGCAGGGGTGGAGGCGAATTTTTTTTACAGAAATGCTGGCTGCTGATAAAATGTTTTAAAGTATGTTATTAAAAAAGTAAAATCACATTCATCTATCTAGTATAGTACTAAGCCGAAAACATATTCCGTCGAGTTATTGATTTATTAGAAACACTAGGGGGCTTCGCCCCCTGCTCGCTTCGCTCACCAACCCCCAGACCATTTACGATTTTAAATTGTACATTTTACTGGACATATGTACTAAAGTCGTGCGAAAATCAATAAAAGTTCACAGTCGCAGAGATCAATTTTTTTGTTTACTTAGATCTGTAGAAAATGTTTCATCCAAACCTCGACAAATATTTCAACGTCGTTTAACAAAAAAAAGGATGATCATGTTCTGCGGGTCTCATTTTCCTTTCCTTCTCATAACGCTTCCTCAAAAACGATGTTCTTTATAATTTTCTCTTCCGTACAATATAATCCGACCAAATTTCCAAAACTTTTTTTATTAATAGAGAGAAAGATCAGAATTACGGAAGTAATCCTCGAAAACACAGCTGTTTAATTTAAACGAATGTTGAGATACTGGTGGCTAATGTAAATAATACACAATTCAACTATAGATAACATCAATTCTCGATTAGTTAACAAACGATTAGTTTTTACTTCAACTCAGTTACAAAACTAATAAAGTAATAAACTGAAAAATAATAAACTGAAAAGTTCAATTTTCTTCAAATATTTTAATTTGAAAACCATTTTTTTTCTTTAGAAGACAGACAAATTTGAAATTTCTTTCAAAGATAAATATGACCGATTAATCAGAGAGAAGCTCAACAACAGGAACTACCATAAGCTAAGGAAATATCCTTTACCAGACTCTATCAAACGAATGGAAAGAATCTTGAACGAGTGCAAGGGGATTATTTCAGAAGGTCCCAAACCCAGCTTTGAAAAGAATTGAATGATTTCCGCAAATACACAAAAAAGGGAATGAGCTCAAGGAAATTATCACCGCTACCAAAATAAATAGTCACCAAATTGATTGCAAAAGAAAGATTAGTGATAGGGAGGTGATAAAGAAGCTTAGAAATGGGGCAACAATAGAGGAAAATGAGCTAATTGTATTATGTGATGTCTAGGTTTTTTTCCAAAGCGTTACGAGAAAACAAGCACTTTTGTTCTTTGCAAATTGAGTTTTCAAATAGAAAAACTCACCAGAGTGGAGGGAAAGGATTACAGATTACATGAAACTGGTGTTGGATTCCCCATATTTAGAAATTGGAGAAAAAAACTTCATGAAGAATTTCTACGCTTATGATGCGATATCCTAGCTATTGTAAAAACGAATTATGGAACTTTTGAAATGCTGAAGAAAACATATAAAGATATCCTATATTCAGTGAATGTCAAAAACGAACGGAACAAGACCATTTTTGGATTTGACGATCATCAGAAAAAATGAACTTCTGGTGTTCAATACCTGCTCAAAGCCTATGTGCAGCCAGAAAACAACACCATCTTCGTCTGATCAAAATGACGATCTGCAACTCCCTGAATCACCGGTTATTAACAGTGCCCATGGACCAGAAAATTTTTTACTCGCCGATCAAATAACATACATTGAAGACAAAATGAATTTGACAAGAAAATAACTAGAAAGCTTATCAAAAATAAGAAAGACAAAATACGCTGTTTACAAAAGAAAAACAAAAAACAGCCATAAGAGCTTCAATATTTTTCTCGTTAGTTTTCGAACAGGTTCGAGAAATTCTTGAACGCTTTTATATAAAGGCAAGCGTGACAATAAATTTGGTTCTAGGCTTTGCCACGTAAAACATCAAAAAGAGAAATGCGAAATTACATGACAACTTGCCTGGAATGCGATAATACTATATACATGGCTCAAACAAAACGTTTAGTTGGTATCAGATTATCTGAACACAAGCGGAAATCAGCCTAAACAATGAAAAGAAACTCAACTTTAGTGCACTCACCAGAAGCGAAACACATCCTGGAGGACGAGCACAACATCACATGGGACAACGCTAATGACATCAAGGAGGTACAGCAGATATGAAAACTAGATGCTTACGAGAGCCTAAACATATCTTAATGAATAGATACCAACCGATACGGTGCATTACCATTGTTCAGGTTCAACAGAAGAGGTGTTTAAATAAAAACCTAAATGTAAAGAAAAAAGTAATTGATATAGATATGTATATATATATATATATATATATATATATATATATATATATATATATATATATATATATATATATATATATATATATATATATATATATATATATATAATTAACACTTAAGGAAGTTTTTAGTAGGTAATTAGCGAAGATCGGTACATTTAAACTAATCAATATAAATAAGATGTTTTGGTTACATTAAGATTAGACCGATAGACACTGAAGAAGAGGGCAGATCACCCTTAAAATATCGAAATCAATCAAGAAATTTGAAATAGTCCAACATCGAAAGAAAAAAATGAGTCGTAATGTTTGCAGAGGGGGAAATACCGGACGCTGAACGAACTAAACGGTGTAATTCAAGCTAAATGGAACTCTCTACCGCGAAAGTATGCATATTAAACATATTTTTGAAACTGTACCAAATATCATTCTATTGAAAATAGCTAAAAATCAATCCATTATCAATTGTTAAAATATAATGAAAAAAAAATAAAATAACTATGCACCGAGATATTCATTATTTTTATATCTAATTCTCCAATGCTATTTGCAGCAGCCAATCATCAAGCATCCTCGAAAAATGCATTAAAAAATCATTACGGTATCATTTTTTCCATTGAAATTTCAGTAACCTTTTTTTAGTGTCATAATGCAGGTTCTTTATAGTTTCCGTTCTTTATAGTTTCTGAAAACCTAAAAAAATTGAGGATTTCTGGATTTATTATCATTTTGCAGCGGAATGTAACTACTATTTGATTGTTGAGTTATCACAAAGTGGATGAAATTGTCTAAAATATAGACACGCTGCTATTTGAGATATTGCCATTGAGAGCTCCTCAAAGCTGGAATAATTCTTCCAATTCTTTTGACGATAAAACTAAACAGATTAGATTCCTGCTACAAAATTCATTCTACAATCGAAAAAAAAACCATTTTTATACAGTCCCGTTAGTGCTCTAATTTTTCTTTAGGCTGCTAGAAGAGCATTTGCAGTGAGATTCCTCACTGCTTTCAAAGAAAAGTATTAATAATGATTTCTATATGGCCAAATTTATGATATCTTTGTGGCTCCTGACAACGATCTTTCATAAGTGGTGAGCCACACATCTTGTGACGGGACAGCGATATAGTTTTCATTCGAGCTACTATCGTTTTTTCTACCACGAGACAGTCACCAGCTGATTATTGATCAGATAATTAACATTTATGTATCTACTTTTTTAATGCAGATAAACCACTACACTATATACACAATCGAATGCATCACTCTATCCATATAGTTGAATTTTTGAAAAATTATTAGTCGCCATTCCATCTAACGGCAGTTTCAGCTCGAACATTAGTTAACTGCCCAACAAAATTATTGATTTATTTTCAGCAAATATAGCACCAACACATTGCGCGCAATTTCAAACCTCTCATCCAATTTAACCACTTTCTGATTTCCAAATGATAACGATATTTCTTCTATTCGAAATTTCATTTCGATCCCAACACTGATACAAATAGCCCATCATTTCGCATCTGATAGCTTTTCTCAATCTTCTATATCGTATTCGATGGCTTCAGATGAGAGTGGTTTTCATGGGGTAAATCTTTCCGACAACGACTGGCTGGAAAACTCACATGCAAATCAAAAATGAAAAATTTCTCGAAATGCTGCTTGTACACTCAAGGCCTGAGGTTATTTGGGGACGAATTTATTTTTGATTTTCCTCATTTTTTCTACTTCTGCTCCAACGTCAATCTCCCAAGGGTACACTTAGCCCTATGTCGTGCCCGAGATCCTTGGCCCCATTGTTCCAAGTACCATTTTCTGTCACGTCCTCTTCTTTCAAATATTCGTAACCCAAGTTGAAAACTGATAGCTATCCCATTCTATGCTATTTCAATGTTACTGTTACAGCCACTGCCGGTATTGTTATTCTTGTTGTTGTTTTTTTTTCGTGTTTCAACAGGAGCTCTCTTTCAAGGGACGGGCAAAAGTTTTTTTCTGCTGTGGCTCGCACCATTCGTCTCTATCAACTCGGAGTATTTTTCAAACTATTATTTTTTGCATATGATCGGTAACCAGACAATGATAGCGACGTCTATGGAAATTGAGAATTCCTTCAAGTTAGCCATTCAATATCCTGGACCAGGAACGATTTCGATCAAAAGACAGTCATGTCAAAGGACTCGGTAGGTGTCATATGGCCCCGATGGCGTTGAATCGAATCGAGAATAGAACAAAAACAGAAGCAAATTGAGGAAGTAAAAAGAGGACAAAAACAACATTGAACGGCAATATAAAAAGGGTAAGTGCTGGAGGCAAGGTGAACGGTAAATATTGAATTGAATTTTATTTATAGGTATTTATTCAACTCAAAGTATTTTATCAAAGCCGTGAGAAATGTGTTCGGAGATATTGAAATTGGTTTAGTTTGGATGCCGCATGAACTGGAAATGATTTAGATGAATGTTGAACAGAATAGTACTCAACGTAATGAAATATATTAATTAACTATCAAGCTTTGTAGTCAAAACTTCATAGCTAATAAGAAAAAAAAGACAATGAAAGTTAAATTCTGGTGAATTTCAGTAAGAATGTACACCGTTTACAAAAGCAAGTGCAGTTGCAGTGCCAAACAATTTTTTATGCTACTTTCATATTGATTGGGAGAATAGTTTTGCAATAATGTTCATCGACAGTGCTTTGTTACATTTAAAACAATTTCATCTCAAATGTCATTGCAGTAGTATTAACAAAAAAGAACAATTTAATTGGTTGGAGCCAGCCATAGTATTTTTCTAAATCTATGTTCACGATATTTCGTATGGTCAATTCGTCTTTGCGAAATTCAAGTAAAAGCGTATCGTTTTCGAAAAAAAACAATTTCGCCCCATAGTTAAACGTCTTGGATGCTACTCAAATACAGTAGAGAAAAAAAGTAGACCAAGTATGGATCTTTGTGGAATTCTTGTGGAATCTCCTTCTATATAGAATGATACTTCTTTGCATGAATTTTTTGACCCATCTTCGAAAAAAAAAAAACATTTTTTCACGACTATAACCCTTCAAACCTATGCTGTAAAAACGAGTTTACGTTGTAATGTCTAACGATCAAATTATTACACATAAACGAAACTTTGAGAAAATAACATCAAACAACAAAAACCGACTTGGTTTTTGCCACAAGTGCGTACCCAAAAATACATATCGGCTTACATTTTAACCATATTTGCATACATTTTGAATATATTTGGACCTAAATTTTGATATGATTTTGGTTGAAAATATATGTCCTTTACTAAAGGATAGATGTCCTTTAATAAAGGAAGTCTCAGTCTTTGTTGCATTCAGCCAATTTGAGTTGCAAAAAGGTTTGGATAAGTTCTTGCGTACGAAGTCCTCGAAATTTCATTGAAAGTGACGACTGCGTCGGAAGTTATATGGAAAAAAAATTTTCATTCTGCTGAACGATTTGTTAAGACGGCACCACTACCAGAGAGCTGTCAGCATATTCACTAAACTTCTGTAACACCTAATCCTACCCAAAGCCTATGGTTTTTTTTTACTAAATTTCACTTTTTTAAAACAAATTACACATACCTATTCAAAAGTAAGTGTAAATCTGTGAGATAAAGCGGTTTCAAAAAAATATGCGAACTAATACGAGTCCTATACGGACTCATCACTGAAGAAATTAAACTAGACCTGGAAAGGCATGGCTTGAGCCCATTAGAGGTGTTCTTTCTATCTTAAAATCAGAAAATACCCTCCTTATCTAATTAAAGTTCTTCTTCCAAGAGAAAAAAAAAAAAAAAATATATATATATATATATATATATATATATATATATATATATATATATATATATATATATATATATATATATATATATATATATAAATATAAATAGATATAACATTCAGGCCATTTAATACCTACTAAATCAAATAGATGCCCAGAAATCAAGAGCTGGCCAAGGTTAATGCCACAACTGCCAACAATTCGATCACAATCCCGTTCCGTAAAGTGTGATGTTTTTCATTTCCACAAGAACTGCAACAAGCAGTTCTAACCGAAACTAAAATTTGTTAATTGTGGCGGGGAGCATCCCGTAAGCTACGGTGGTTGTCCCAAAAACATTCAAAAGAAACCTTCGCTCAAATACATAGTACAAGAAAACTCTACTACTGCCCAACCAGTGCCATTTTTCAAAAACATTTCTAAACTTCAGACCAATCCCCGAAATTCCCCAGGGCAAATGGAGCAGTTTCTGGAGGTCATGCAACCACAACTTCGTTCAATAATGAAGGACATAATAGCAAAAATGGTTCGAGAGAGCTGTCAAATTTTTCAATACTGTCGACAAACACCCAAGCAGGTCTTGAGATGTTTTGAAACACCCAAATAGTATTAATTCGTACAACCTATCTTAGCCTAAGGCAGCTCATAGAATAAAGCGGAAACGCCAAGTTCTAAATAAGAATAAACACACAGTAACGCTAGCTACATTGCACGGGCTAAATATTGCTCACCGCCACGAATGGAGTAAGGATACAAAAATAGCACTAACTCCAAGAAGATCACCAGCAGGGATGCACATGGGCCGTGCATATTAAGTGATGGATAGTATGGAAAGAAAGAGGTACCGAAAAAAAAATTGCTTTGTACTCACTATTAAGAACGTGTTTCTAACCGAATTCCAATACACTAACATTCAATATCAAAAAATACTTGTAAATTTGTATCAACATCCTCCGCATTTTGTTGCTGTTGCAAGGGAATGAAGAATTAAAAGTGAGGTAAACAAAAATCTGCATTCAAAATGGTTCATGACTTCAACTTCATGAGCAAGCATTCAACATACATATGTAAGTACTAACTAAATGCTCAAGTATTTATCTCCATCATCCTCGCCAAACCGTGCATCATCCAAAATGACTACTCTTCAAATGATGATTTGGTATTTTTTGGAAGAATACTATTTCATGGTGGTAAGAAAGTTTCATGTTTACAATATGTTTCTACGGGTAGAAGGTTTTTTTTTTACAAAAATCGGTTTTTAGTATGGACCAATAGCTTAAGGTAACATTTCCGATTTTGATAGATACTTTTTGCAAAATAAGTATCGGCATCTAAATTCGTAGTAATTTTTTATTTTTCAATGTTTTGTTATTTTCCTTAATTGTTAAAAAATATTTTTGAACATTTCGGAATTTCGCTATGTGAAATCTGGTCGATATTGTCAACAAATGTAATGTCCGCAGAATTTTTTTCCGATGTCATTAATTTTTTGAAAAATAAATCGAGAAAACTCAATATTTTTCAGTATAAAGAGTCATTTCTCACGAAAACCTACACATTGACTCAAGCTTTATCGAAAACTGAATCCAGATATCATGCATACCAGTCAGCTAATTGGCATTATGCAGTGTATGATTGAGTTTTCCAGCGAAAATAAGCTATGCTTCATTTGATACTTCAACTTCAAAATCTATTCATATGTATAAAACTAAATGTCAAAAAAGTATTTTGAATCCAATAACTTTGTGCTCCATCACCTTGTTTAGTCCATGACCGCAATATCGAAATCAGTATAAATTTATCTTCACAAAATACCACGCTCTAAAAATAACTGAACAGAATCCAATTGACGTCAATATCGATGCAAACAAAAAAACCATTTAGTAAAGTTTCATTGAACCCAAGCCTCATGACTGGCCACCATCGGAGACAGAGCCAGCAAGGATCGAAGTATATGCATGATAAGTTGCAACAATTGGATTTTCCACCAGCGTTTCAATGGCTTTATGCATCGCCTGGCTTGCAGTCATAGTGGCTTTCCGTCAGTGAGGCTTACAATGTTTTCATTTTGAATACAATGAACAAAAGTTTCAGACTGTTAAATCTGATTAAGGTAAGTGAGATAGTGCACGGGTCGAGTCTACGATGAATAATGTGCGCAGATAAAATAACAATTGAAAGGCTCGTCCACTAAACGGAACATTTACAGCATTGTCTTGAATGCCTATGAATCTAGGAGCCTATGACGACTGCTGGAAAACGTCATGAAAATTACCACGGTTCAAGAACACCACATAGCTTATGAGACTACATATAACCAAGACATCGTGCAAGCGATTGCTCGTAGATTAGTAAATGAGAAGAGTATAAGCAGCTTCAAAGGATATTTTCAATTTTAATGTTCCGCACAGTCTGGGGTATTGAATGACAACCAAAGCATGCGTTTGTGACCAGGACCACGAGAAAAGCTGAAAACGCTTGAGAGCGCTTCATAGAAGAGGAAGTATCAATTACACAAGTGCACTTGAAGGAAATCTTCGGTTGCTTTGCAATGGAAAGTATATTGGTGTTGGAGTCTTTTACGTCGAGGAGAATAATGGTCGTAGAAAGTCTTGACTACACTGAATGAAGGTTCAATATTTGTTTTGATAAGAGCGTACGCTATAGATTAATTCTGCTGACGTGTCCTGGGGACCGATTATTTGATTAACACTTGGGGTAGATGGTGCTCCATGATGTGGCTTATATTGTTTGTTTGAAAACAGAAAAGAAAATTCTTTGGAATAATTAATATAAAAGCAAATGAATGTATTTCTTTGTAATCATATACAATGATGCTATTCAACTTGAACACAGCTACCAAAAAATTTATACTTAACATATTGACGTTATTTTCTATGCAAAGTTTTTGTTTTCAATCTCCTCAGCTTACAACGTTCTACCAACAATTCAATGATCCTCTTCAAAATCAAATCATCTTAGTTGACTTTTGCTCCCAAATCTCTATTTGTGATTCTTTCCGCTTATCGATATTGAACCTCAGACCTAATATGCTTTTTTTTCCATCTGCTCAGCTCCGAAACAATTCGAGATTTTCCGAGAAGCGAATTTCCCAACCACGCCACATCTGCCATAATCCTTTCAAAAGAACACTTGAAACAAAACCAAAGTAACAAAAATAACATCTTTGCCTTCGAAATTCTATGTTATCACCACATGCCTTTTTCGTGTTCCCAATAAAGTCGAAGCAACAAAGCTTACAATATTTTAATGCACAAAGACCCGGACCGATTGTTTTGCTTCCGACAGGACTGAAACTGAATAACAGCCACTGATAGCTTCTTTAAAGGACTTAAAATCCGAACGATATGAGTTCTTTTCCAAACTTACCGTACTTGCTGAAATGGCGAAAGATGGGTTTCAGTTCAATGGAGTCAGGGCCGGAGTATGTTTTTTCATCTGTTTTTCTTGATTCTTATGCGACTTCCTTGCGTCCAACTCCTTTCTTGCCCAGAGAATAATTGAATATAGCATTGAATATTCCGAGCAGATATTTGCCGTGGGCAAATAAAAATCCTCCAGCACGTTCTGGAACTTTTAATATGGTTTACTGATACCGAAGGAATGAGCAAAAGGTCATAATTTTTTTTTCAGAGAATTTATGGTTGGCTAGTATGGTCTGTTGAAGATGAGTTTGTGATCATAATATGAAATGTTTTGGTGAGAAACTGGCAATTTTTCATCAGACCTGAACGGAAATAAATGGTTTTTGCAAGGATTTAATTGTAAGCTATCACTGAGTGACACAGAATGGATAGGGATTAAATGTTAAGTGATTTCGGGTATAAATTTTAAATTTCGACATAGGGGTAGAGTGAAGTGAATAGGATTCAATATTAATGTTGTGGTGATTCGTGGAAAATCATGTATTGAAGCTAGAAGATGAAACGGAGCTTGAAAAATAATTTAAAATATTTTGAGTACACTTATGAACCAAGCGAACTTATTAATAGCTGCTTTCAGAAATAATAAAACTATGCGATCAAACGAACGTTTTGCTCAGCATAAAGTACTTCTTCGAAAAATCAGCTAGCTCATCGGAAGTAGCAACTTTGTTGCTAATCAACAGGTAAATGCGATGAAACAATTGAAGAAAATGACTCAGGAAATTAAGCTACTGCACATCAAGATCCACTCATTGAAGACTGCATTCACGATTACATAAAATAAAATTGCGCATAAATCAGCTTGAGCACAAAATCAACATTGATAAAATGGAAGTATCTGGATTAAATCTTAAAGAGGAAACAAGTATTTTGCATACCGTACAGTATTTTTGCATTTCTCCGGTGTAAGCTGATTATATTCCTTCAATTATGATGGAATTAAAAACGTCTGAGGCAGCAGGACAATATTTAGACAAAAACTGAGGTGGAATTTTCTTAGTGGACAAAGTATAGTATATAAACCAGCACCTAACACCTGTTTTGCAAAAAATATTGAGAATGATGAAAACCAAAGCCAAAAATACTAATAGCAAATACGTGTATTGCCAAGAAGATATATTTCATCTTAGGAATATTGGTGTTGAATGACTATTTGTTTTTGTTTGATATTATTTATAATAGTTATCAAAAACAGAAATTTCCATGTTAGAATAATTTAAACAAGCTAAGTATAAATTCATTTAGCTTCATAGTTATAGTAACGCACATATTTCACGCGAGTCTCTCATGCTCACGCTAGTTCTCTTCAAATCAACTCTCAAACAGAACTTTTCATTATTTACAATCAAAGTACATACCTTGCCTGTTGATTTAAGACACAAAATAGGCCAAAACACAAAAACCAAGTAAAGGTTTTTCAATGCAATTATGCTTATTATAGGATCAGAAACGTAATGCATAAATTCCATCACAAAATCGTTTTGATGCATTATCGTCTATTTTTATCACTATTTGTACACGATTGTGAGCTATGTGAGCTATTCATTCGAAGGATTGTCAGGTCAATTTTTCGCAAACTATTAGTGTCCCGTACATTTTGGGTATGATGCTTTCGTGCAGATTCACATTACATTTGAGCCGTCATGACGATTTTCGGTCTTGTACGGGACAAATGTACTGGCTCTTACAAGTCCTACTCAACACTACACCGGGCTGATCACATTTTTAAATTATTTTTTAGCAGATCTAGTCATACTTAAAACCAATACGTCTTCTTCATTTCAGTTCGATTTGATGATCTGAACACAAATTTTCAGCATTCAATAAATTGGTGATTTGGTAAAGGGTAACTGTTTCTGTAGAACAAACAATTTCGAAAATTTCAAACTGACGAAAATTCAAAATGTTTCAAAAAAGTCAAAAGTTTGAAGCATTTTTCACGTGCTTGCTGTAGCTACATGGTCGCGAAAATCACAGAAAAAATGTTTCTGGAAAATATCAAAGCAGCCTACCAATTTCTTAATGGTCTGATGCTTGTGCTAAAACCTATTGCAAACAAATAAGGTTCGTATCTTGAAAACCTTTAACTCGGAAGAAGTAAAACAATAACTTGAAGTGGAAAATGAAGCATGACTTTTAAGCGCCCAACGTGGGCACAGTAATTACTGGCAAAAATTATGTATTAAAGTCGATCGTAATCATCGTAATCAACAACTGCCCTTAAAAAACACTTTGTAATCGTAAAATAAATTATTTTTTTGTTTTTCAATGACATCAAGTTTTCGTTCAATACTTGAAAGTTAATCACATAATTACCAAAGATCAAACCTGCTTTTGATAATTTCTGGTTGGCTCTGGCTTAGGATTATATTCGCACTTTAAAATTAACTGTTTACTGTGATATTTGAAGCGAACAACGAGCAAACCACAAATATATCCTCTATGGTATGATTCAAATGCAAACGATTCCAGTTAAATGATTTCAGATTCCAGTTACGAGTTGTCTATCATAAAAATATAGTATAATAAAAAATATAGTATATAATTCTAATTCTACTCCAAATGAGTAAAATAAATGCGTTCTGACCCACAAAAATTTACTGCTCTCCATCAAATTGTCTCGTTCAAATAAATTTGATTGTTTTCGGTTTAAATTTGGCTTGGCAATTCGCTTTGAAAGCCATTCGTCTATACAAATTTTCGGCACTTTGTCAAGTGCTCGGTTGGAAACCATCAATAAACCACGAAAACCACCAGAACGGTTAATAGTCGCCACTTGTGAACAAGATTGCGTGGCCTGATGGTTTTGTGAGATGATTGCCTCGGTTATTATTAGCTCGAACAATATCGGCAACTGCCATATAATAATCTGCTCTGCACACTCTCATCACCGGACCACCAATCCATATTTTTCCATGTTCCAGCCACAATAGCTGCCACATATTGGAATAATGTCAGACGAATGACAGTTAATCGATAGCTTTGTGCAAGTAGCTTTTGCACCGGTGGAATTAAAGCCCGATTTACACGTCCTGTGTGGAAGCTGAGAGGACTTACTCGCAGAAGAAAATGTATATGTAAAAAGTTTATTTTGTTTGAGCATGGAGAAACTATTTTTTTATAAGCACTTTTCGGGTTTTTTTTAAATAGCGTTTTTTTCGAACCCACATTGCATGCCATATCAATTGATTATTAATTTCTTTCTCTATTTATTGAACCTTGAATACTTCCAATGCGTACCAAAAAATGCCTAACTTATTTGTTTTAAATCGTCCACTTCATATGGCAACTACAACTGCATACATATTTTACACTTCGGAAATTTCCACCGCAGCAAATAAAAATCGTACTCGTACATGGGATAAAATTTTTAGCCCCACGATGAGTCGTAACAAAAATAAACATCCCCATGTAAATCAACCTTCACCAGAGTTTCCATGAAAATTCGAGCATCATCCTTGTCCCGACTGCTACTTTAGCATTGATGCAGCACAATAGTAAACTGGGTGCACAGATATATTTTCAACCATGACGTCATCTCACTCCGATATCGCTCCACACAATTTCATTCAATTTTCGCATTTCGTATCATGTTCGACTGGCATGCCAATCTCCACGGCACGATAGATACTTAGATACACACATGCCAAATTCACCTTGAGTTGTTGTATCAGTTTTTTTCCCTCCTGTCGATTTTAACCGCTTTGAAGCATACCAGAAACGCTCGTAGGAAGAGAATCTACCACATGGAGTTCGCTCCTGCTAAAAATTCCGATGGGTCCTGTATGAGTTGATCGTTCTTATTTATTTTTATGATGGCATGTTAAAAATTTTCGAGCAATGTCTTGTTAGATACATGTATACTTCCGGTACCGGTGCACGTGGAATGTCTGCTTTTAGCAATATTTGCTGTTTGGCAACCTAGGTTGGCTGGTTGGTTGGCAGTTGAATATTAGCATCGGAATTCTGAATGTAAACGGGCGAGGGAGTCAATTTATTGAATTTCGAAATGGGAAACGATGTATTTTTTTATTTGTCATAATTTCGATTCTTTTTCCCGAAGTATGTAGGGTGCATACTTGTGGTGTGGAGAGCAGCAAGTGAATGGGTCAGTCTGTTTTTACGATTGCAGGAATTTATTTGTTACATAAAAATTTGGCTCTTGGTTTAAATGTTTTAAACGAAACAGCATGCGTAGTGATAAATAAAATCAATGCAACCGAAATGATTGATCGATTTTAAGAAAAAAAATCGCTTAAAGCTGGCTTGTGGGTAGTTTTTGAACCATGATGTCTATTTAGATCCAGCCCAATACATTTACACTACAGGATTCAATCTCAGATAAAGCATTATCTCAAAAAAAAATTCTTAAACGCACACTTACCATTCAGAAAATTGGGCATTTTTGAATTAATCTCGACCCATATTAATTGAATGTTTCCCCAAAAAAATTAACTAATTCGATTTTTTGTGGTTTTGAAAAATAAATTTGTCTAATTTATTACCTCTCTTGTTCGAAGAAGGCAGAAGTATTTTAATTTCTTGACAAATATCACTATGCGGCTTTGTGTGTTTTTTAGGCTCACTTAGTTTCAGTTACAAGATATCCATTCGTACACTAGAAGAATGGGAAATTGGAACAAAGGTACACTTAAAATAATTTGAATTTATTGATATTTCAGTTAAGCTTTTTTTTATTTTTTTTTTAATGTTTGTTCATCTCGAAAAATCAAGATTCATGTCTAAGTACATATAAGCTCTAATAATTTATTTTATTATATAAGTGGAGTAAAACAACTTGAAATATTGTAGTTGTAGCAAACGTTTCAAAACATGGTTTATTCATTTTCGCCGAATGTTATGTTCATATTGCGAATACTAACCAACGAAAAAATTAAGCAAGGTTAAAACGAACAGTTAGAACATTAATGGTAGAAGTGTTTGGTCTTAGATTCATGATTTCCATTTTTTTCCCAAAAAGTATGAAAACCATTTTAAAACGAACTAATTGGCAAATTTTCGCTAACATTTTGGATTACAGGAATTAAAAATTAAATTGAAGACATGAAATGTAGAAAATAGAACACTTGAACAAATCAAAATCATCCTCTTCGTAGTTTCCCGATTTATTTCATCCGAGCCTGTCGTACTTTTCCTTAACATAACGTAAGTATCATCACACTTTTACACAAGTTTAAATTTCATCAGTTGTGAGCTGAAAATAGTACTTGCTTCGTAGAATCTTCGTATTTTAAAACTTAAGACTTATTTTAAGACTTTTCCATGACAAACTATATTATATTATTAACAAAAAATACACTTACTTATGCTGACACAACTAAGCTACAAAAGTTAATAGAAGTCACTTATGCATTTTGACTGCAAGTCACTTTAACAAGTAGTGTAGATTAAAATGATTAAAAAAAAAATTGTAATGAAGCTCTCTACCAGCTTCAACCCCTAGACCCGTACGAGGGTTGTCGTGGGATTGCTTTTAGAACACTTAGTAGTAAAAATTCAAAATTCTAGTATTTAGGATAGGAAAAGAATTTCACAAAAATATTTATTTTAATAACTGTATTATAGAAGTCAGTAACTATAACCGGAATGTTGCGAATGGAAAATTTAAGGTTCTGTTATTTGAAAAAAGTGAGCTGAGGTCATTCTTTAGCTTTATTTATATTATTTGACTGCTAAGTCATATTTGGAATATCTTAATGAAAAACATGATATTTAAATTATTAGTTTTTAAGATCTATCAATGAGTACATCAATAAATTACTTCTGCTCCGGAAGAAGATGACTTTAAAGTCCTGAAATAAATATTGTCATCAAAACACCCCTGTAATTTATTATGAATTTTAGAAAAAAAGCTGTCAATTTACAGAATAACTTTCTAGAAAAGATGTGAATGCTTACACCTATTATCCGTTGTCACTATCAAAAGTGCTTGATTAAAATATTCAAATCAAAATAGATAATTGTGTTAGGAATCATTTTGAATGATTTTATTTTGCCTGTGTCTGTAGTTACAGTTTATTTTGGTAGAAAAAGGGATCGAATTTCAAAGATTTCAACGAAGAAAAAAAAATTCTGAGGTTTCATACCTTTTCAAAATGAAAGGACAACCGATCTACATTTTTCTATTCAACTTTTCATCCATCCTAGCTTATTTGATTTTGCTTTAATATGTTCTGTCTTCTTAACTCATCACTCATATGATGTATCACATGTTCATCTTATTATTACATAATATATTAAAATACACTTTGTATATCACAGACAGTTAAAAATTTGTGTAAGGGTGTGTACATTAAATCTGTATACTCCATAATTCTGTCATCTTGGCATGTATTCGTCAAATGCAGCTGTACTGAACTTTTTTAACTTATTGCGTTTATGCTGTCTCCCTCTTTGGCTTGTCGTCCTTACCTTTCTCTCTTTTTTCTGGTGTACCTTAATGTTCCATCTTGGAGCCACTTTTGTTCAATCTGTTTATCAACGATCTTTCCAGTGCTTTTAAGTCCTCTTGTCTTCTCTATGCAGATGTTTTAGAAATCTTCCGGTTGATCGAAAATGCTGCTGACTCTCTGCTTCTTCAGGAAGATTTGAATGCCCCCTTTGGGTTGGTGTGAATTAAACTATTTGTCCCTTAATGTTTCCAAATGTATTTTGATGCCGTTTTCCCTAAAGCTTCACAATCATGTCTTTTCTTGTTATTTGTGGTGCTATCGTCTCTTCTGTACTCATAACAGTCTTCCAAGTTGGAAACCTCCTTGTTTTCCACATTCTATTTCTATCTTTAATAATGTTTCGAAATAAAATATGTATTTCCTGTTTTTGTTTTCAATTGGATTTTTTTTAACAATACTGCTTATACCTATTTTTGCCTAATTACTTAACTTACTTTGCTCTATTTTCAACTTTATTTAATTCTTAATCTACTTAATTTTTATATACTTAAATATTTACTTATTTTCTCCTAATATTTTTATATTTTCATTGTAGCCAATCTGTAATTGGGTAGATTGCCTGTTGAATTGTATACGCACCAAATAAATTAATAAACAAAATAAATAGCAATAAATGTATCAGAGAAAAATTTTCCAAAAAACGCTGCCATTTAAGTTTATACTATTTAGAATTTTTCATCTAACTCTTGAATTTTAAGATGTTGCTTTGATCTGTTGTGGAAGTGAATCACACTGGGAGGGTCGTACTTTACAATAATAAAGTTTTTTGCATTGGATCATTCTTAAGAAAGCGACTGGTTGCAAAAATGTTAACAAAACTAGATTTTCAGATTCAAAATAGACTAAAACTCTACAGTGAGGTATTAAGAAAAATTGAGCAGTGGCATTATCAGTTTCTGTCGAGTCAAAAAAAAAGTTGAAAAATTCATAATAAATTCATTAAAGTTGATTTTAAAATTTGAAACATTTTTGCAGCTTACTATATTAAAAAACAAATAAAACCGGAAACAAGACAAAAATATTTAACTGGAGCTGAGAAAAAGTACAAAAACATTGATAGTTTTGTACAGATTTTTAAATTTTTGGCTTCGTCAATATATATTTCATGCCCGATTTTCCTTGTAATTTTACCCTTGTAAGTTTTCGAACATGAACCTTTGTAATTAAAATGTTGAGCCTATGCAACTACTCCTAATATCATGCAGCTTATATCTACTCTGCTGTGGTTTGCAACAAATGATGCTGAAGGAGATTCCGATAGTGTACTCTTCTGCATTCATAATATCATGTAATTTCTGTTTTTTTTTCATATTTTTCTTTAAGCCAATTTATTATATAAAATCAATGCACAAAGCAAAGTTAGTTAATCTTTAGTTTTGATAAAAACAGCTTAAACTGAAATAAAGAATATTCAATTTTTTTTTTGAATATAGGATATACTAATTAACTCCTAATGTGCTGTTTCATTTAAAATAAATACCACAATAGTTTGACTCAAACCCTTATCGTGTTTCTCATAAATTGCTGCTTATTGTAAAGCATAGACAAAACAAGATATTCTAGTCATTAATAAGTCCAACCAATTTGTTTTTGCCAAATCCACTAGTCCATGATTTTAATATTGAAACATAGTTCGCATTCAATATTTTTCTCGAATCAGTGATTTGAGTTGCGCAAAAAAAACTCTCTCAATTTGAAATAATTAAAACTAATTCAAAAATTTGCTATTCTTCGCAACAATTCCTTCAAAATTTATCAGAATTCACATCATAGCTGCTCCCTCCCCACTACTTAATTACGATTTTTACCTCTTGAGTTCCGACAGCATTTACTTGGATTTACAATGTGTACCTACACTTTCGCAATGATCTTGTTTTCTACGAACAACTTTGTTCACAAAATGCTCATCTGCTATGTTTCAAATGCTCTCCATGCGCTGACTGACCAGCTTTCATTCAAATCTCTGTTTCAATTGTAATTTTTTTCAAGCCCTACCAAATACTTCACATTCAAGATAACGCAATGTTTCATTTAGCCGAACAATGCACTCATGTTTCAGCATCATATTCCAAAACCTCATTTTGAAGTGAAAAAACTACACAGCTTCATATATGGGAGCTTGTATGTACTTAATCAATTTTCACATCACGTAGCAATGGATGTGAAATTTCCATTCTCTTTTTTGGTCCGAATTCAACGTAGATAAAAGCCCGACTGATGAAAAAGACTGTGATGCTCTTGCTAAGCATGCCCACTGTTTTTATATTCTAACGCCGTGAATTTATAATCTAGCACTCGCGTTTGGCTACTCCAAGATGAATAGCCATCGTTCCATGGTCGAGTGAGTCCTTCCGAATGCCATAGTTGCAGCTTCAAACTAGACTTCAACCGTACAGTTTTGCTCTTTATCATTTATTCGGCTTGAAATCTAGAATAGACATCATACTACATGTTCGATACTCGTGTGGTCGTCTTGTCCTAATTTTTCAGCCATGAGAGGGGAAAATATCAAATTGAAAAACACGTAGACAAATGAAAAATTAATACATGATAGAGCCGCTTCGAATAGAACTTCCTTTTGGCTCGTGGAAAAAACTAGATGAAAAGGATCACTGAACGGTGCCATGCTTGCCTTGTTTCGGAGCAGAAAATTTGGTCTTTTCAATGAAAGTTTAGTACATTGTATTGTGATTAGAAAGCAATTTTCTGAATTTTGCATTGTAAGCTCAAGAGATTAATCTACATCTGCCTCAATGCTCTCGAACGCTCTAGATCTATAAATTAGTTTGAGTTTTGAATTCTTAATTGATCTGTGTTGCTGATGCAATATATATAAATTTAAGTATGATGTATTGATACTTAAATGTATGTCAATTTCATCAGCAACATAGTTTAATTAAAGATATCAAACTGAAACACAGCAACCAATGCACGGTATTTATATTTCAACGCAAACCGCATATAAACTCTTCACTTTGCTTTAAAACCATTTGAAATCGATGATACTACAAACATCACTTGTCAAACACGTTGAATGAGCTATTTACTATACACATCATGCAACACAAATTCTTCAACACCATGAAGTGCAATCATCGTTCTAAGTAATTTTACTGTTTCAATTCCACTTTCAATCGCAAAATGCATTTCAGTCAACTTTTTACTCAAGCAATCACAACTATGTTTCCATTAAATGTTAGCAAATTATTCTACGTTGAATACTCGAAACTCATTTACCGACGAAAAATTGCATCACCATTAAAAAGTCATCAACATCTTGACAAAATACTTCAACTGCCGCAAAACAGCGTACTCCATCACGGTACGATTTCCAGCACAGCGAATCATTAACTGTTTTAGCTCTTAACCCAGAAGTCAAGGAAAGAAGGACTTTAAGCATGAACCGAAAGATTCCATTTAGACTAATGAAAGCAACGATTCGGGCAAGCATGAAAGACAACTGACAAAAGCGACGCGGAAGTAAATAGAAAGGTGGAAACAATAGCGAGGTCGAAAGGCCCATCGTTGGCCGCCAGTTGGCACTCCATTCAACGACGAGTGAAAAATCCTTGGCCTCAATTATTCTCGCTCTCGCTACCTACAACACACGACTATATATTCGAGTCATCGTACACTGGCTGCGAAAAGTACGGCTGTCTGGATGCGGCCAGGAATGGTCCTCTCGTCTTGCAGATCCTCCAAAGACGACAATTGTAATTAAAGGAACTTTCAGGTGAGCATCAAGATGGTTAAATTTTCATACGGAACCTATTTAGCGGCTAAATATGATGGATTAATTACTCGCTAAATGGAAAGGTCGCTTTTTCATTACCATGGCCGTGATATTTATTATCATTTTAATTTGGCCGAGCTGAGAAGTATTGAATATATTAAGGTGATTCGACTGCTTCCCTCATCAAGTGCTTTCGTAGAGCGAAAAATATCTCATTTCGGCTAAGCGGCAAAATAATTGTGTGCTAGTTATGCGCTTTTATTTGGCGCGCGCGAAGGACGCAACAAAAGGAAATGCGAGGAAAACAAAAGGAAAACTGCTCTGCAAAATTCAAAAGGAAAATCGCCGGGGGCTAGCGAACACATTCACCCAACTGAACAAAATAATTAACCTTAGGTATGACAGGGCAGGTGTACGCTCTGCCATCAGAACGCTTCCTTGCAAATATTTGATTTCTAACCTAGCGCAAGAAAGAGCGTCAAGACATAAATCTAATCTATTTAAGAGGGTGGAACGGAGACGGATTGTGAATGCGTCTAAGCTTGGAGGTTTTTGGGCTTTGTATTGTTGCACGTGTGTGCGCATTAAAGTTTTCGTTATGTTTTGTTCTCGGCGAAGCATTTGGTGCTGAAGGTTTTTTTTTCTTCAATTATCTTGACCTATGCTGAGATAAGATGAGATAAAGAACGAGCAGTGTTTATTGTTTTGCCGTTAAACAAATGAACTGACTAAGAAAGATATCATTCGTTTGCTCGTTTGTTATCTTTGCTCGAAGCTAGATTTGCTCTGAGATATTTCTAATGAGGTCAAGCGAATAAAAGGGAAACGGAGAGCAGATGTTGAAGTGACCTATATCGTTTAAAATAAGAAAGTAGGTCAATGAGTTGATATCTAAAAACTTGACAGCTATTCAACTATTGCTCTATATAAGTATTTGTCGAAGTTGAAATCGCTTTACCGTCCACATGTCAGTAGTAAAATTGTCTTGAGTTTTTATTCAATTCATCCGATAAAACTTAATACAATTTTCGCTCTTTATAAATGTCTGACTAGGAGATGTATTGATGGCAGCATAAAACAAGTAGTTTTAATTTTTTAAATACGTCCCTCTGGATGCCTATATTTTCGCTTCATTCAAGTCACATTTGGTCATACTTAGTGTACGTAAAGATTCAAGAGGATATAAATCTATTTCCGTAGCTAGGTATATATATTTTCAGTGGTTCTCATTTTTTTCGTAAATTTCCCCATGAGTAGCTGCACTTCGCTACAAATCCCGACTATCTGTTAGTGCTACATTTGTGCTATTACTATAATTTGTGTGATCCTTTCTCACCACATAAAATGCATATGTGTACGTGCCCTCAAAATCCGCAACATTCGTGGGGCTGACCCTGAAACTAAGGTTTGAATCAGCCAGTGAATTTCTTCCAACTGATCATGCATTTTTTTGTGAACGACAACGATCAAACAAACAGCAACAATAATGAAAATTTTAGCGCGAACGGCTTCTGGGCAAAGTCAGGTTTCACAATCGAACGGTCCTCAAACAATTTTTCTTTATTTTTTTATTCGTAATTTGTCAACTATCATAATGAAATGGCGCTAAAAACATTGTTTTTTTTACAATTAATTTTTAATTTGCCTTCAAACTTTTCTCGATTCGTAGTTTTTAAATTTTTTTTCAGTGTTTCGGTCTGATAGGATGGCATGACATTTGATCCCGTGAGCACATTGTTTTATTTGCCTTATTTTGCAGTTTATCATATTTTTCATATTGAATTTCATTTAATTTGTACTGTTTTTCTTGCTTTTTTTATTTTAGTGTTTACATTGTCAGGTCTAGCGTTTATTACGTCATTGTGCTACATTGATATAGCTATTATTTCTACATACGAACTAACTAACTAACTCTTCAGTTGAGGTGAAACAAAAGGAACCACTCAATTTGAAAATCAAGTGTTGTAGTTGTGAGAGAGATGTGGTATCAAACAGACGGCGCTACGTACCATAAAGCGACCGCAAATTTGAAAATTGAAATGAGCCCATTCACTGACAACCGAGATCGTACGATTTGACACCGTTGGATTACCTCCTGTGGGGATACGGGAAGTGGTGTATCTACTCTGACAAACTAGTGACGATCAACGCTTTAAAAGCCAATATAACTCGCGTCATTGACGATATACGGCCCCAGTTGCATCAAAAAGTGGGTGAATTAGCTCCTTAATAGGTAGTCGTGGCGGTAAAAGACAATATAAAGGGTTAAATTTTGCAGTAACACAAAATAAGGCAAACCGACTGATTCTCTTTGTTTAATTCAAATTTGAAATCCGAGCCCTATAATAACATACTCTTTATTTTCGGATAATGGAATCTGATACTTATCAGTACTTAATAATATTTTCACATTCATTGCATTAATCGCTGAATATTTGTTTTATATTTCAGGACAATATGAAAATGAGCCAATCAACCCAAATCGACCCAATATGTTTACTTTGACTTCAACAAGTTTCACTCACTCTCATGCTATTAACCATCATAAATTCTTCCTTTTCAGCTCTGCAGCCATCAACAAATAGCAAAAAATAACATTGCGATAGTAAATACGCTTGTATAAATAATAGACAATCACGCATTGTTACGAAACCAGAACAACCAGATGGAATGGAAAAATAACAAAACAATGATGGTTCCCGGCAAACAAAACTTCCTCAATGCTACTACTGTTCTACATGTCTACCAACTTAGTTACATACCCACTTAAAACAGGATGACTTAAAGGCGCAGCGCTATCGGTCGTCAGTAGGTAAGGATAAATTAGCCAAGATATAATACAAAGAATACGAAAACATCTCAATTAACATGAAAAGGACTATGAAAACCGTCCCGATGGAAACTCTATCGTTGCTGTTGTTTTTGTTTGTTCTGCTTTAAAGCTGATAATAATTAAGCTAAGAGAGCGTAGCGAGTCGGTGGCTCAAAATAATTCACGACATGCTTTTTTCACTGCAAAAAGTTTATTGGTTTGTATTTGTGTTGCTTGTTTTTGTTTCAGTTTGAAATTATATGTCTTTGTTTTAGAACGATAATAAAACTTTACATTGCAAATTAAAGTGGTTTGTAGGAGGGAAAGTTCGAATTGAAAAATAGGTCATGGTCGAATTTTTTACTAATATTGGAAGAAGAACATTTGTATGAAAATCGCTTTCGCCAAAACTTCATATTTCTATATACACACGCACACACACGCACATATATATATATATATATATATATATATATATATATATATATATATATATATATATATATATATATATATATATATGTATCTTTGTATATATATATATATATATATATATATATATATATATATATATATATCATATATATCATCAAAAAATTTCAGGAACACGCCATCCGATTGAATTAAAAATTTCAGGATACATTGATGTATATGCAGAATAGTGCCTGGTCTCACTAAATGTTAATAATATTTAACCCTTTGGCGCCGGCAGCCATTTTAGTGATATTTTAAATATACCTAATATTTTGTCAACAAATAACTTTCGCAAAAATAAAGTTTATGAAATGAGTTTTGAACGTGTTTTTAATGTGAATATGATAATATTTTTGAAAATGTTAACCCTATTTGTGTGCTAGGCGCCTAAAATGAGATTGGAAAAATTTGAATTTTTTTTAATTGCGATAGCTTTTGACTAGATAATGAAATCATTACGAAACTTAAACGACATATTTATGCTACTAAATTGTAAACTTTTGTAGTTTTTTACGAACGTGCTAGCAACCCTGCAGCTACGGCAGGTATTAAAAGTTAAAACCTTCAAATCACCGACTCTCCTGAAAAACTTTTGTCTTTTACAATAATAACCAGCTCATATAGTATGATTCGTTTACGTAACCAAAGCCACACTTTAGAAACTTCATATTGGACAAGAACGGTAATTTCCCCAATTTAAACTCACGACCCAATAATCAGATAATCTGAAATTCACAGTGTGTATTAGTATTAATTAGGACCAGGTCTGATAGAAGCGATTGAAAAATTACAAAAAAAAAGCTGCTTTTTGCCATATGAATTCTGATTCAGTAACCAGATTTTAGTGAAATTCACACAGTGGCTTAAGCCCTGTGTGCTAGAAATCTAGTAGAAAAATTCGATTAGAGCTACCAGCTATAGTAATTTTAGTGTCTTGGATTTTGAAAATTTTCTCAGTTAAAAAAGGTTTTTGCCCCATAACTTCCAGTAGAGTCACGAAATCAAAACGAAGTTAATATGGTAAATGGATCTTACTATAGGCAATATTCAGAAAGAATCTGGTTGAACAACCAATATAGGGCTGCCAGCTATTGTTAGTTTTATATTTTTTACCACATCTTTACTAAGCGATTTAATCCTAAAATTTTCAAACGGTAAAGATCTTATAGTAGCAATCAACAACAAAAATTAACATTTCGAAAATTTGAAATTTTTTGCGGGCGATAACCCAAATTTTTTTTGTTCTTTTATAACTGCCAATGCAGTCATGAAATCGGAACGAAATTTCCAGAGTAGGTTTATTTTGATGCAAGGCAGCTGTGATATGTTTTTGGCGTTGATGCTAGCAAAGGGCTGCCAAGAAGCGTTTTTACAAAAATTTACAACAAAGATAAGTTACCAATGTTTAAATGTTCTAAGTTCTGGAAATTAAGTTTAAATTTTCTAAGTTTTCGGATAGTCCCAAACATTTTTGTATCTCTGTAACATTCGACGAAGTTATGGGATAAAATCGAGATTGATAGGGTAATTTGATTTTGACGTGAGGCAGCTGTGAGAGACTTTTAGTTGCAGTGTTGGTTTTTTATGTTACAGGAGATGCTACTTTCAAAGTTTTCTAGAGTTTGGCTTTCCGAAATCCTGAAATTTATGCAAGTGGTAACCCTGAAAACCTTTCCACCCTATAAGGTGAGATGAAAGCGGTTTTGCCCTCGAAACAGGTTGAAGCATGTGTGATAGAATATGCACTCAATATTTGCACGATTCTTCTATTGTTCATCGAACATTAGTATTTCTAGCGGTTTGAATTTTAACATGGGTATGTGTTTGAGTATAAAAGCCAGTTATTCTGTTGAATCTGTTTTATTGAGCACATAAAATATTTAATAATATTTCATCATTTCAAATCTGTTTGGATCATCATTGGAGCTAAAATGGCAATTATTACCTGCTTCCAAAGTGTTTTGTAAACGAAATGCTAGTAAACGGATTTTATTAAGAACATCAGTCAGAAAATGTCTTTATTCGACCAGACTTTCCATTATCTTTCAAGGAAATTGCTTGCGAATGCTTCAAACTTCATCATCTCAAATACAATGTAAAGCATCTTATGATGGATTTTATATGAAGCACTACCAAAGTCACCGCCAGTAATGCATTTATACCTGCTTCATCTGAGCATCATATCCTTTAAGTGCACGAATACACAATCATCTTATCCAACATATGCTGGACGACCAAAGGATACTTTATACTACTTATTCAGTCCGTATACCCTGTCATCGTATAATTCGCCTGAGACTATTTGGAACAAAAACTCTCTTGCAGACCAAGTAATACTCTGAGCAAACTTTGAGGAGTTCATTGTTGTAATGTATGTGTTGTAGCCAAACAGCCGGACAGGGACATAAGAAAAACCCCTTAAAACTTATATCAACGACGTGTTTATCCATACTACGTCAAGCTTAAGGGCTTACTATTCAATTTGTCGTGGCCAGAATAAAACACGTTGAAAAACTACATACAAGAAGCAGAAACTATTCAGGAAAACTGAGAAACAACTCATATGGTTAGTTTAGTTTTACGGCAAGCTATTTTTTCTTATACCAAATATATTTTGCGATTCCGCTCATGAGCTCTGCAAAAGATGTCGACAACCTTATGTTGTCGAACCGAAAATAGTACAAATATGTTAGCTTTTGATTTCGAAATCCAATTGAATATAATACATATCTTCCCATATGAGTAATACATATTCGGAATTGAAGCACAACTTCAAAGCAATGCGCTGCAAATAATGAACCTTACGACCCATTCAATTCACCTAGCTTCATTAACATCGATTTTTCGTCAATATTTTCATCTCGAAAAAAACATCAAGAGCATTGTCGATTACCTTATTTCCATTTCATTAAACACGCAGACCCAACAGATTCGTACCAGTCTCGACACAACACAAAATTCTTTTGTTTCTACAAAGTGTCACTGGCACCCGTATTTTTCGATCCCAAGTCGAAATCAGTTGCACCGAATGATTTATTTATAGTATGGACAAGAAAACGATTGGTGGAATTACAACAACTTGTCGCAAAAACACAATCTGCTTCATTCTCATCGATAGTGATTTGATCGGATCAGACAATATATCACCCGAAATACTGCACGTCGCATCATCCTTGTAGCGGAACATCCCTGACGTACCGGGACGAAACCAGATGATTGTGTTTGCGACTTTGTACTGGATGGTTTGTAAATGGAAAAGAAAGTCCTGAAGAAAAGTGCCCTTTTGTTGTTTCTTTCAGCCAATAGACCATAGGACAATATACATGAAGTGATACGTATAGTCTATCCTGGTTTTGTATTGTACTGATAGAACTGTTATATGCGGGCCAAGGATATTCGTTGCTTACCACGTACTGAGCTTACAGCTCTTACAGCTACTTCAGGCAAAGAAGACAAATGTGACCACAACGACAAGCATCGTTAGTGTTATGGCAGCTCATAACAGAATGGAAATATAAGGTCAGTGGATCGTAACTTTATCAGGTGGAGTTGATGAAATATTCTAGGAATTTAAAGCGGTTGATTTTTTTTAAAAAAAATGTCTTCTGCAATTTCAGTTTCTAAGGTATAAAACAGTTGTTGAAAGAAAAGCACGGTTTTTTGATTCCAGGAGTTTTGAAATAAACCAGTGTATTGGTTTTGTGATAACACTCCTATATAAGACAAACTTTTACCTCAGATAAGCATACGAAGAAAATGAGGATGTTAACTTGCTTGTTGAAGCACATTTTCGAAAGTCTTTTTCTTGTCTTTAAAGTATTTTCTTGAAATGTAAGAAGAAGGCCTAGCAGCTATTGAAATTTTTCATTAATATGTCAATTAAAATAAGAATATTTTTAGGAGAAATAGCTTTGTGGATGATTTTTGACTTCCTTCAGAATATTTTATATATTTTTTTGAAGCATCATTACTCGTATATAGAGTTTTCCATTAGAGCCGCCCTAATTTTCTGTTAAATTTTTTTAGCGTTTGAACAATTGAAATTTTTGCAATTTTTAATAATTCACTTTTTAAAACACTTCAGCAACGCTTAATGATAGTTCAAATTTATTATCAAAATTTGTGTTCTGTTACATCAAATTTACGTGCATTACTTCGAATCACGGTCGTTATAATCACCTAAACGTTTGGTGCAAAAATTCGAATCCACATTTGAACTTCATAATGTTGTCGTGCCAGTGAGACAAAGATGTACGCGATGTGAAGATAATATTACGGCCTTTCGTGAAAGTGTGAGACGAAGCCAAAATTTGTCAATTCCTCACCGTTACCAGGAATTAGGCATTGCTCAAACCAGTTTTGTGGTAAATTTTAATAGCACAACGGCTAAGGCCGCAAGATCACCAACCACGATGTCACTTCAGTGAATGGGTACTAAACATGCTCGTACCGATCCTGATTTTTACTGGAAAAAAAAAGGAAATTTTTGGTTTAACGGATTTGTTAACAAGCGAAATTGCTGAATCAAGTGAGCATCCCAAAGCCATTCACGAAATTCCATTACATTCGCAAAAATTGATTGTTTTGTGCGGTTTTCGTGCTAGTGGTCCGTACTCTTTTTTTAATTATCTTGGCAACCTAGTCACGGTCAATGGTGAGCGCTGTCGTGCCATGTTAACTGGTTATTTTCATGTCAATTAGAAGAAAATAGCCACACAGCTTAAACAATCGACTTATTGACATTGCAATTTGAGAATCAAATCATCTCAAGAAATGGTCCTGTCAACTGGCCATCTCACTCGTGTGACTTGACCCCATTCGATTTTTTTCTTTGAGGCTACGTCAAGTCATTGGTCTATGCCAAACCATCGGCAAACTTTAGAGATACTCAGATCCAATATCGAACGTGAAATCGCTGGAATATTGTCGCGACTGTGCTGTGGAAATTGGGCACAGCGGATCCACAGTTGCAAGAGCTTCCAGGATGGTCATTTAAAAGATGTTGTGTTTCACACCTAAAAGCATTAATTTTACTTTACCTTACAGATAAATTTTGTTCACCGTTTTGATTTATTTAAAAAAAAAATAAACGGGGCACTTTTAATGGAAAACCCTATATTTTGAAATTTAAGTAAGTTGTGCTAATACACATCATCACCAGCACTATAACTGGAATTCAGCCCCCCCTCTCTCAATAAATTTTCTTCGTCAACTTATGTACCCCTAAGCTCCGAGCGTTTTATCAACACCATCTTTCTAGCAGAAACAAGGTCTCGTACGCTGTTGGTTGGTATAAAATTTACCACATAAAAAATATTAAATATCATCATAGCTGACAACCTTATCCTAGTTTGCCAACTATATTCCTAACAAATTTCTATCAAGTATGTGAACTTCATTGAAATTTAATGACTGAGTCGGAAATCATAGGGTATAAAGTAGTGATGATCGATTGCGAGATTTTTTAACAATCGAGATAATAGCAAAATTTATATCATTAATCGAAAAACAGCTAAACACAAATCAGAGAAGAAAAAAAACAAATAATAATCCAAATGTAACGAGTCTGTGATTTGGGAAGGCTTCTTGACTATCTTGATAGCTTTTTTGAATTGAAACGTAAACTTTTAAACCCTAGGATGCAAGTTAAGCCTTCTCGATTAAATCAATATTGAATAATTTTTCCTTGTGCATTGTGATATGTTGTTGACATTACGGTTTGCGGAATATATTGATAAGAAACGTTAAAAAATTGTTTTGCGCCCGTCACACGGGCTATGCATGCTTGTAAAAGTGATGAGTCTATTGAATCGAATTTGAAATCGAAAAATTCGATTGGTACTTTCGATTGCTATGTTGGATACGATTGCTATACTTGTTGGATACGATTGCTATACTTGATTGTAAGATTGATTTATAGTAGAAAAAAATGTGTAGCTGTAGCAAGCACGGTAGTGATTGCCATACCTATCACTGCAGCTAAGTTTAAGCATAATGCTTTGGCTCGCAGCCGACAGGTCTGAAAGTTTGATTGTGGTAATTAGCAAGTTGTGCTAATACACGAAATTTAAAAGATTTTTTATTGGTTTAAAATTTATACGCATTCACAGATTAATTGAAAAAATCAGGAGATATCAGATACAGCTTCTCAAACTACTTGTCTGATCAATAGATACACAGGAAGATAGCGTATAACAATCGAAATACTAATATTTGCCAAGAGATTGGAAAACTCTCTTAATTTGCAAGACTTTTTTAAATCAATCAAACTGTGACTTTTCACATATTTATATGAAAATCGAAATTTAGTTTGCAATATGCATAAAAGGGGAACATCAACAAGACAAAAACTTCAATATATCCATCAGGACAAGTCATTGTATAAATAGTTATAAAAATGTCCAGCTATGATTTGAATTTAGAAATCACTTTATGGACTGCCCACATTGGCCGCATTTAAAAAAACCAATATTTTTGGCCCTTAATGAATTAATATTACCGGATACATATCAACGTAAAGAAATTCGTTCAGTTCATTACACTTTCGTTGAAAGTTTTTCTTTCTTATCAATTATTTTAAACTTCTACAGCTAAATATTTACTGAAAACATAATTTTTTGATATGGATTCTAAAATCAATAAATCTTGTTACTGTACACTCCTTTTGATTCAACACCTTCTACACACCTTTTCATTCGATTTTCACATTGATCGTTGAACACAAAAATATTTTCAATGGCAAAAATACCAAAAATATTTGGGCAATGACATACGTAAAATCTGAACAACTATTATGGTACAACATTTGTTTTTAAAAAATCATTTGTTTTTAAAAATACTTTTTTCATAATTTTTTTTAATTTTGTAATGATCTCATAAATTTTGAAACCAACTTCTAGAGTTGCCTCATAGATTCACGTGAAAAATTTACAAAAAGCACATTTACTAAATTATATTTTTGGCACGAAATTATTTTTTGTATGCACAAATTAGATCGAAGGGTTAACAACAAAATGGGTTCTTCTTTATTTTTTTATTTCAAGTTTCTTCTAGATTGTATATTTCTAGTCTTTGCACTAAAGCTGGCGACCCTTAGTTATCAATACATTTCCAGTAAATGTGCATAAAAATTTACGAAATAGAGCCAGTAAATAAACCAAACCACAAACAAAAAGAAGACGTATTACGCGGAAGCAAAACAGTACTCCATCCAAAAGAAGCCTTCCGTAAATGCTCCAAGCATTTCAAATCCTAAATAAATCAAAAACTAAATCCATGATCCCAATTAGGTGTTGCAGACATTTTATCTGATAGAAAATATCACCACTCTGTATGGATTACCCAAATGAATCTGATTACAGTCAGGTCGAAAAGGTCCTTAGTCCAATAATATCACTCTTTCAGAATATCCACACCGAGTAGCAGTATTTCTTAATTTATAAAGTAAACGCTACCAGCCGGATAACAAGCAAATATTTTTAATCCTCGCCCCTGTTAGGTGTGTACTTAAAAATTAATTCATTGAAATATTCACCTGAGATTATAATGCTCACTGCCTCACAGTCCTGTACATGCTCGAGCTGGAGAACGGAACGGCCGCCTGCTTTACAGCTCCTATGCATGTAACCATACCTGAGCTCCTATATCGTCGTTCTGCTATGCTGAGATTTTTTATGGCTTGGTGTAATTACTCTTACTACAGTCCCGTAGCGTACCGTGCTAAAAGCTTAACTGAGTTCACGTCCGATTTAAAAAAAAACACGATACCTTGCCGAGCTGTTGTTATTGCCGTCTATATAATCCACTATTTAATATTGCAACACCGACTCGTAATCCAATTTGACTCAAAATTCATAATATGCAAGCGAATATGAATGTAAGCACACCGGATCGGCAGCGCAGGGATATAAATCAAACGTTGACCGTAGTATGTTACACACAACACTCTTAATTGTATGATATAAGTAAGCCCCACGTGCGTTGACTGTTCACTTCACTTTCACATTCACTTTAATCTGATTCGACACTAATCCAATTTAGCGCCAGACAATTTGAAATGCACCACTGATTGCAATTAGCATTTATTATAATTTTCTTAAGCAATCACTTCCTGCGAAATGATTTTTTTGAGCATAGCAAAACTTCTGTTTGTCAAGTCTAACTCCTGTTTCGTTTCCTGCAAACTTCCTTACGAATTTGACTGGATTACAAATATAAACAGTTTTACCGGAATCGAAATAAGTTACGGCCACTTGAGATTTCAAAAAGGACCTTACAAGGCTGTAGTAAATTTTCCCGTCCTACACAACTGACAATGCGCCACCGTTCTCCACAATAACGATTCCCTAAAGTGCCATTCACATTATGCCTAATACACAAACTCATTCACTGCTATTCATAGAAGAAGTCGGTAAGGACGCAAATACTCCCAGCTCAGTATACCCAATTTTCCCACTCCGATTCTGGGTCCGGTACTTGAGCTCCCAAAAAAAATATATATCGCGACTAGCCAAGCACCGGCGAAATCATGAAACGGCAGAAAGCTGAAGGTGAAATCATCGACATCATTGAAAAGAATCCGACCGAAGCCTCGAAACGAAACCACAAAGCTCCACTAGAAGGCGGTCGACACCGCATCCTAGAATCCTCGAAGAGATACACAAGGAATACAAAACACCAAGAAAAAAAAATTAAACAAGTAGAAGAATGGCACTGAAAATCTCAGAGTCGCTCTACGAAAGCGTTTCAATAGAGTGAGACATACTACGAAATGTAGAAGTATAGACTAGAGAGTGTCCTTTGAACAAGGCGAATTCGAAACGGTTTTCTAAGCACTGTTTGTAACCGTCCAGACCGATTTCGAAAGAACGAAAGCCAATCGACTCGATCGCAGTGAGTATCCAAAGGTAACTAAACTGAAATTTTCCAAACGATTTTCCTACGTTTTTCAGTTGAGTAGAAATGTCTCCGATACTGAGGGGAAATTTGACTGAGATTTGTGGAGAATGCGCATGGCTAGTGTCTTCATCGAGAAGAATGATAAGAATTTAGTGAGATTCTTGTGCTCAGTACTATCTTTTATTGGAAGACAGAGAGTAGTAAAGATCAAAGAGATAAAAGCACTTCAGCAGTCCAGATGAATTATAATAAATAAATATTATTTCTTGGTAATATTTGTATTATATTACATGGCAGAAATGAATTGAATTGTACAAATTCAAGGATTTTCTAGAAATATTGCGGATATTCTGATGAAACTATTGATAGTAGCCAAACACCTTAGTGTAAGCTTTTTGCATGCTTTTGAGAAATGCCTGTTTGTCTTCGGTGACCTTGGCATTTCTGTGTATATATTAATCAAAACCCATATATACGCTAACAGAGGACTCACTCTAGAGGCCTCTAGATTGGTTCTGCAATATATTCTGCAAAGATTAGTTCATTTCTTGTATAAATTATTCCACTGAGACAATGGAGTTTGCAATAGTTTTTTCACTAGATACATGCATTTTCCGTTTATGGTATTTTGACAATGAGCATTGATTAGGTACTATTATTTTGTATGCGAAAAATACGGTTTCTGCTGAGGGTAATTCGTAAAACCCACAAGTGTATCTTAAATGTTTAAGGGACAAACAGTTCCTTTCTTGTCTATAAATTAGCAAAAACCGTTTGATCGCACGTATCTTTAATGAATTTCGGGATTTTTTGGCAAGAATGCTATAAAAACAATTTCCGGAAATATTGAGAAAATTTTATGTAATTATATAATTTTATTTTTCGGAAGGATTCCCTCTGAAAATATGGAACATAGAGGCTGCTGCCCACCAGAGGTCACTATAAAACTTTGCTGTTTGTGTACACTTTGGAACCCATAGCTTTTATCTTATATCAACACGGTTTTAAAATTTTTTTAAAACGTATTTTTTTTATACATTAACTTAGCTCTGACCAAACTTTATGAAAAAAAATTATGCCTGTATATTTCAAAAGTGCGCTCATGAGCTGTCATCAACTTATTGCTATAGCCAGGCACATAAATGGCTCACTTAGACCTACCCAGTCCCTAAGTGGCTTCAGACTGCTCTCACCGGTAAAGGAGAAAGTTCCTAGGTTTTTTTTCCTCGCTGTAAACCTTTCAGTGAAAAAGTGCAGGACTCTCCCGCCACATATATCTGCCTCTGCCATGGGAGTTTTGAAACAGGTAATCTAAGATGGGAATGCATTAGTGAGAATTGTCCGGGTAAGGGTTTGGTAGCAAATACTTTTCACTTTAGTGGTCAAGCCCATATTCTTGACGAAAATGTATTTTAAATGCTGAAATGCAGATTCAACTTTGATTTTATGTCAAACGTAGGGATTAAACTTCAGAACTTGGTGAAAATCCATGTCAAGGTGCCTCAATGCAGACACAAACTACCGTAAGAGTGTCACGTTCTTTGTGAGATGCAATTTAAGACGCAATTTGAGTCGTATAGGTATGATTTGGTTTAATACCGTACATCAGGTGCACCGAGAATTGAAAGTGGTCAACAGCAATTCGCGGATCATTCGAGGGATTCTCTTCGAAAATTTCGCACTTATTGGCACTCATGTTCTTTCGCACTTATGTTAGTAGTTGAGGCATTAAGTGGAGTAGCATTAAGATGCGATTGAAATATTGGGATTGCAGGCAGAGACATTGCCAATGCTGACAGTCAACTTCAGGCTATTATATTTACCCGATAGTAGTTACATTTCTTTCAGGGCGTGCTCTTATAACTACCAGCTGTTGTGTAAGATGTCCAATACAAAACTCAGCAACCGTTTCATTAGTTATTTTACCAAGGCAGTTGATATTTGATAAAAGCAACCTGTACAACGGGTGGATCATCCCTTTTCATATGTTTGACACTTTCCATTTATCCAGTGTGAATTTTGGACACTAGCGACGTCGATCATATCATTGAACATATCTGTTCAGTTATCGATTTGACGACTATTTAGGTTTTTGGTTGAACAAACATCAAGGTTTAATTCCAGGTCATCTACACACAAAAAAAATTTCGCTCTGCTATATGTGCAGCAAAAATAATAATATCTGTAATAGCCATAATTAGCCGTAGTGGGCACAAAATTGCCCTAACAAATATATTTTTGTTCTATTTATGTGTGATACATAACATATACCAGCAACAGGTATAACTATTGATTTAAAAGGTATTATGAGTATATGGAAATCCAGAGTTATACTCATTTTAAGTAAAATTCGGCTTTCACGTAAAAAATATACCTCGGGTACACAAAATATGCACACAGCAATCATAATTATGCACGCTACAGGTATAAGTTCTATATGGGTTTCTCTGTTTTCTGGTAGCGATAGATATGAAATCCATACAGTTGGTATATTATATATGCGACAGGTATAAAATGACCACTGAACAATGTAATATGCTTCTCGTAGATATATGGTTTATTTTCGTTTCTAATTATGGGGCATCTTTTGTTTATAGTTTGAGATTGAGCTTGCAGAGAGGTCGGTAGCTTAGCTCGCTAACGCGTCAGTCCGAAGCAGCGATCTACTGCCCGCGGGTTCGAATCCCGCCGCGCCCATGGCTGTATTTGTTCGTCTTGTGTTGTCTTAACAGTCGGCAACTGGGCATAATACCAGCGCTCCATTAATTAAGTGCCACATTAAAGCCTTACTAGCGACTAAGCATAAGATTAGCACTTTAAAAAATAAGAAATAAATGTGGTACTTAGAAGAATAATGGAATAGTTCTTATCGGCTTCTCCCATATGTGTCTCCCTACCGCCATGGCTAAGCATTCGCTTCAAAGGGGAATTCCCTGAGCTTTTTTCTGCGTGCATACGATAAATATTTATATTATATCTGCCGTGAATATATTATGGCTTTCAAAACACACCCATATACTCATGTGAGATATATTATATTTCCGTCGTTTTATATCTGTCAGCGATATATTTTTTTTTTGAGTGTATGTCACGTTTAAATTTACTTTACTTTTTTTCACCAAATGTTTCAAATTTTTGGCATTTTCGTGGGTGGTTACTCTAAAATTCTACTTGCTCCTATAACTCCCAATTGAAATTAAACCGAATTCACTGGGTGGGTTGACCCTAACGTGAAAAAGGTTTAGTATACTTTTGGCTGGCATGCAAACAATAGGTTGCCAGCACCAAGCATATTTGTTGGAGAAATGGTTGAGACTACACCACAGCAAAACTTTTTTACACATGTTCTTTTATTCACACAAAGATAAATTCTACGAAAATCAGTCATCCAGATGTGCTCGTGCTTTTATCTTCAGTCAGACATTCAAACTTGATATTCAATCTGGATATAACAATTCTAGAAAGATATTCTGCTTGTTAAATTTTAAATTAATATTAATTAAAACTTAAGCACTTTTAATCATAATTAAATTTGACATTATTATTATTATTTAAATGTACAATGTTGTGTGTATTGTATATTTAGATACAATTGTTCAAACATAATTGTGTCTTATATAATTGAAAAAAAAAAAATAGTTTCAGGTCCAAATGAAACTGAAATCACTGAAATAAAATGACATAACGCATAGTGCTATACAGCATCACACAGCTCTTATGGTTGCATGCTTTATGTACATAATACCGTTTACTGTAAAATATGACTAAAACAGGTAAATTTACCCATACATTTTGGGCTTTTCTGCACAATCCCGAAATCGGCTCCGTAAAAGGTCCTCAATTTTTCTTTAAAGAATTACAGCAAGAAGGGTCATAAAACGATATTACGGAAGTTGGGGCACTACTACGAATCTACGAAACAAAATTTATTGGTCATAATCCCAAACCTTTAATTTTTAAAAAATACACCTAAAACAATTCTGTAATCTCACACAATTTAAATTAAAAAACACAAACAATTGATTAAAAATCACAGTGGGAATATAATGTGGCCTACCTCATTACCTTTGTTGGAGCCGTTTAATTTTGATACGAATGTTTCAAATTTGATCGTTTTCCACTAACCTGACTCTAAAAAGCATACAATGAATGGGTTTTTGCACTAACTTCGGGTATTTTCTCAAAAAGCTTAAAAATTTAACATTTCTTATATACTATTGGTGCCGTATCTAATCGTGTCATTGCATTTCTGGTCTTGATTAGCTAAATTTTTAAGTATTTGTAGCGACAATCGTTTTGTATGAATTCTATTATTTTTAGGTTGTGCTGCCGGATACAAATTGATCTTCCTTTCACGAGGGTTCAATAAGCGCTGCTTTTGAATTGAACGAATTTAAAATTTCGAAAGTTACAAAAAGAAATATAAACTGATGTACAAATCAAAACAGGAAACAGATAGTAGTAAGCATTCAGTACGAAGTTTGGAAAGAAACAGTATTTACTTCAGCGCCCAGCGTGGGTAGTAATATGTATGATGCATTTGATATATTCCTAGCGTGGGCATAGAGAAGCTATGATTTGAAACACATAGACAAGAAAACTGTGTCACACATAGAAAAACTACGCATAAAAAAGAAAATTCACTAATTGCAGCTTATTTTAGCCCTTCAAAAGCTATTTCTATTTACAAAAATTAGAGCTAATCATTAAAAAGGTGCTTATGCAAGAAATATGGTGTCAATGAAACACTTGTTTTTTTCAAAAAAGATTTTTCGGAACAGTGCCTATGCCACTTAGTAAGTCTAATATTCTTTGAAAAAGATTGATAAGAAAAGATTTGATGCGGATCTACAAACGTTTTAACACAATTTAACTTAAATTTTCCTCAACGTTTTATTATGCTGTTGAAACCAACAACTATACAATGTAATTTTCCAGGCTGAGATTATTGTCTATCATTATTGGCTTCTATTGATGTGCGAATTTCACTAAACTTCTTCCGGCACAATACTAAATTATAGTCTGCTATAATCAAGCAAGTGTAGAAAAATTTTGCTGCGAGAAATAATGACCACAACTGACGAAATCGCAGTTGCGAACTTTATATAAGATTTTTTTTTAATGTTTTCTTCTGCACCGTTGCAACAACAAAAACCGTGCTGATATTAATTGATCAACTAATAAACTCACATTTGCTTCGTGGGTACCGCTTTCAAATGTAATTATTTGAAATGTAGGCACAATGTAATTAAACACACAGCACGTGCACATTTATAATCATTTTTTGCATTAAAATTCCAAATCCAATATTCATTTAAGCCTATTATTTTTTTACTGCTGCAAAATTAATTATTGGATTTGAGATTTTAATGCAAAAAAATATGTATTTTTTCAGTTGATAATTCTCCAGTTATGGGTTAACATATTCCATTCATCATTCATTATTCGTCTGATATGCTGTAGCTAGAATTATCTAATAGATGACATTCTTCTCTAACACACAAAACTTTTGCCATCCTAAATTCAATAAAAATATAAACTACAAAACTCTCTAACTCATCCTTATACATCCTTATCATACCGAAATTTTCCATTTTCAACAACAACAAATTTTCATCAGCACCTTCTACCAACTTTTCCACCGTCAAATCATTCAATTTTGCAATTTTATCGGATTGTGTACAATCGTTACCTTCATCACCATAATTTCGAACCCAAAACTATCTTAGCTATCAGCATCATTTTACTGCACTGTCGTACGGCGAATCAATAACGTACCAACAATAGATTTCTACTGCAACGCAATGCATTCAAACGATGCAAAGTTTCAAGTAGTCGTAGAGGGCAAAGTGTACAAAAAAGTAAACAAAAGGATACACAGCATGAATGAATATTTGTCGACTCCAATCAACCTCCATTTGAATATATGAGTATTTTGTGGGCTGGCCCAGGCAAGTGGAAATGCGGAAAATTCAAAAGTCCCATTAAATTTTAGATGGTAAAGTGCAGAAACAGCTAAACGAAAACGCCAACAAATTTCGTCGTTGACGCCGACAGAGTCGTTGGTGGTGTCGCGCGAATGAGCAAGTGTATGTGAGAAAGTTAGACGATGCACTGTACCCTGTACCCCGAGCCCATCAAGGTCTTGTTTGCCTTCAGGGTTCTGTGGTACTACTGCACCATTGTACCGTCATCACACCCACACCATCATTTGACTATGGGGAACATGAGAACGCCTCCACCACGCTTGGGCGCTTAATTGTGCATAAGAGAAATATGGGCGGAATGTAACGAACTGAAAACTTTAAGTTGAAATTATGAGATAACTTTTCGGGTTTCCATTTGTATATTCTCTTAATCTATTCGTTCTGTGGAAATTCACAACGCCGAACAAGTTGCTCGACATGGCTTATGATCTCTGATATAATCATCGGTTTATTCAAAAGGATTTGGTGTTTTTTGCAGGCATTTTAACTTGATTTGACAGTCTACTAAACTGAGCATTCGATGTACTGGGATAGATATAGGGGAAGATAGGGAGTGTGAAATACATTGAGAACTTACAGAATCCAGTTTTTTCCCGGTTATGAATAAAGAGTAAAAAAGAGTAAAAGGTACAGCACAAAAGACAAACTTCGTTTTCGAAACAAAACATGATGCAGACAGCTTTTCAAATTCATCTACCTACTAAAGTTTAAAAGCGTCCCACTCATATGCGTCAATCTAAAATACTCATTTCACGTAAGTTCCGTTCTGAATGCTAATAAGATATGAATACTTCCTGGATATTAATTATACATGTCTTCAACAAAAATATTGCGCAATGCATGACTTTGTGAGGTTAAACACGATATGCTTTCACACACTACGGAAATGTACTTCCGGGAGCAACGTATTGTGATAATTAATGAGGAGCTATAAATAAAGCTAATATGAAAAACTTTGGAAAGACTTTCTGAATAAATTGCGATGATGAATTTTTTATGTCATGAGTTGAGTTTTTTCGGTAGAAATCATTGTCTTAATGAAACAAAAACTGAAAGTGAGCTTAGTGAAATAAAGGTTAAACTTGATGTGAAAATCGTGATATTGTGAAAATCAATTGAAAAATATTTAGAGAATTTCCGATAAATTTAAACATTAAGATGAAGAAAATATTAAAAAGACTTGTTGTCTTGAAAAAAAGGATCTGAATAAACGGGATCAATTAAGTAAGAACTTAGATATAAAAATCAAACATGCAACATAGTTACAATCCTGCTTGATCCACACTGATTAACGAACGTGCCCTTTGGTGTGGCAAGTCATTTGAAGAACAAATTGTTTTATTTTTGAATTAGACTTAATTGAATTAGTCCTAATTAAAGTTAGAAAA
This sequence comes from Nemotelus nigrinus, assembly GCA_947369275.1. NCBI lineage: Eukaryota > Metazoa > Arthropoda > Insecta > Diptera > Stratiomyidae > Nemotelus > Nemotelus nigrinus. Next base: position 16,449,277 of record OX376375.1, read on the forward strand.
GAAGGTTTACAAGCATAGATTAGTTCCAGAAAGTCTTACTATTAATTATATAATTAGTGAAGTAAGCTTAATTCTGTGGTATTTTCGACAATCGACTACCTTAGACAACTAATGTTAGCAAATATGCCGCATTTCCCGATAAGTTTGCTATAATCTACTGAAAGAATTAGTTCATTGATTTATTTGTTATTGAAAAGTTATTTGAAGTATATTAAAATAACATCCAATAAATTTCTTGCATACTACGAGTATTTGTGAATTGTTTCACAATTAACTACTAAATTTCAAAAAGTATAAAAAAAGGCCCAGAAGTTATTATTTTATTGGAAGAATTTTTCTTAACAACAGAAAAAATGATTCATTTTATCCGAACATAAATCAACCATTTTCTTTAAAATATTGTGAACAATTCTTTTTCCAATCAAAAACATTTTCAAAAAACATTATTAACAAAATTTACCCAGTTGCCAGAAAAACGTGAAAGCCATGTCGTATGCCCTAGTTGCTTTACAAAGTGCTATCTGAGCGTGGAACCTAAAGCAGCAAAAAGAGTCCAAATTAAGATCAAGATATTTTACTTTTTTACGGACATCTCTTCTAAAGTGTCTAAAGATGACGAGACAACTGTTCGCAGCATTAATGATCATTATAGACATTTGCAGAGCTCAACAATGAACCTTAACTCCAGAGTTGTTGTTTTTTCACTGTATATGTCACTGCGATAAAGGAACCCATCCACCTGCAAGTTGTACTCAATCTCGCAAAGTGTCAATATGCTCTGCTTTTGAATTTTACGAACTAGAAAGTTCTTAATTCCAAAATGTAAATTGAAGTTATTATATGAGCTCAAAAAATAAATAGAAATAAAAACTGCTTTGTTATCAGGCTCGCAAGAAAGGTTGCGTTTACTTTAGCGCCCAGTGTGGTAGAAATTTATACGATGAATTTCATAAAATTTATTTTTATTTCACTTTTGATTCGTAATATCTGAGAGAGATAGCATGAGAACCATTCGAAAGATCTAGCGTAAGTAGGACTCTTAATATTCTGAGAGTAATATTCAAGAATACAATCTTTTTCTTAATAATTAATACTAATCAAATAAATGATTGTATATAAATTTGATGTATTTAAACAGAAACTACTATAATAGATGTGCCAAAATAACCCAGTTAATCGTTAACAGAGCAGTTTAGTCAAACTTACTAATAAATTCACAAAATCCGAAACAAACATATCACATCCCACCCCACCTGTTATCCCACCCCACCTGTTAAGGTTATCATTCAAAGTAACGTATATTAAATTATGCAATCACAATTTAAAAGTTCTCAAAGAGCTACTTCTATAAAGCGGTATGAACAAGAAACTATTCCAGCCAACACTGATATGAACTCGTTCCAAGCAAGCGAATTTCTTTTGTTGCTAGTTTTTTCCCATGTTTTCCTTTTTACTTCTCTTCAAATAACGAAAAAGAGAACAAGAAAAGAATTAACAAGAAGGAGTTCGGAACTTAATTAAAGCTCTTATTTTCATACTCTGCGGCTTCCTTTCAACCCACTCGAAAAGTTTTAATGGAATTCATAAACCTAGCCCGAGCTACCGAGTTTGCAAAACTACTTGATATAGATCCTTTGTTTGTCTTACTCGCCAAGATTCTTCTTGCGCTCAAGGTTCATCCACAACTCTTTCACCACACATACCAACTTCTATTTTCCACATTATATTCACCTGACCTATTGAACTGCCATTTCGTCCCTAGTAACGTTTTACCCAGCTAACTTATATCACGTCAAGTATTTAACTATCCAAGCGTTTATAAGTGTTTAATGTACATCTAGTGAAATGGAAAATATTCGGGAAGTACTCTTTTTAGCTCATAATATTTTCATTTTCCCACGCCAGCATAGTCACGACCGATGTCAGCAGCTTGGCCAGCAAACTGACGAACGGCTAAACGAGCGCACAAACATACACACACACACAAAACTAAAGCTAGTGTTTCCAGTTAAAATAGCCAGCTGGATTTTAAACGATTTTAATTATATCTCTCATTCACCTGTTAACTTAATTATTGCGATTTTTTGAAAAATGCTTTGCCCGTTGCAAGTGTTGAAAGTGTACCATACTGGAAACTTGTTGATGCACTTGTTTTCAAACTGCAGATTCAATTGCGTGAAAGTATACTTGCGTATTTTTTTTTTCGTGCATGTCTGGACGTTTAAATTGAAAAACAGACACTTTTGTTGGTACGGGTAAGTGCTCGTAGTTTAAAAGAGCTATTCTGATAATGAAAATGTGTAAAAAGATTTTCGATCTCAGGGAAGCATTCAATTCAAGTTGAATGGTATTTTTTTGTATAATTTGTATTTGAATGCAATGAAAAGCTTTTGAAAGCTTATAATGTGTTTTCTTTCTTTTGATACACTATTTAAGTGTAGATGAAACTTTGTGGTTAGATTTGTGTCTATATTTATAGATCTAAACATGAAAAAAAGAATAACTAGAGCCTTAATTCAAGATCATCAGATCCAGAAAGTAACAAAATGAAATGAACCCACCCCGTTCATATGAAATGGCCCTTTTAGACTTCTTCAAATCACTTGATTGAGTTTTAGCCATTTAAACTATTGTAACTCATTTACGTGCAGTGTTAAATTTAACTAAACGCCAGTTGCTGTAGGCGTGGTACTTGTCAAAACCACACACGAAGAGTCAGTTGATCCTTGTGATCCCATTAGATATATTCTGACAGCTGAAATATACAAGAGAAAACACATTTTTAGTTAGAATTCAGTTTAACTGTTCAAATTCATAAAAACGAAGTAAAGGTTAATATATATTACAAACTACGATATTTAGGCCAGTTCTATTCTTGAAATTCATAATCCTTTATTAAAATGCGTCTCAATTGTGTCCCATATTCCTTCCGTCGAGTCAAGCACAATTTTTGTAGAAAAATGTCTCCTAATTGAAATATATAATTCTATGATCAATGTCCCTAGCATTTAATTTTCTGTATGTAATTCGGAAAGAATAAATAAATTTTCTTTAACCTTCAGCATAAAGATTGTAATAAGCTTAAAAATAATAGATATTGGCTGCATTCACTCCTTCTACTAAGGATAATCCTTGTGCTATAGGTCAAGAGTTCTTTAAAAAAAATGAGCATAAAATAAAATATTGATCACGAGTTCTTATCTTCTGCGCAAATAAAACAAACATTCAACCCGAAATTCAAATAAAAATTAAGTTATTTGCTATAAGTTTCAAACTAGGGTCAAGCAATAAGAAATTTACTTAAGTTTCTTTACCTAACTAAGTAGCTGTATATTGTAGCTTATGCTAGCTGTGTTTTCTTTGCATAAGCTCTGATCGTGGCAACCCAAATTTACTTCTAATATACATGTAAGGCTTGTGACTTGGTTTTGTGCAGAGGTTTTGAGACTATCTGTTTTCAATATGACTAAGTTGTGGCATTGGAATAGCTACCGGCGGGAATATACTACAGCAGTTAATTCTATTCCACAAATTCAGAGAACTTCTAGTCCAGAAATTCAGTTAAGAGGTTTTCACAATTTTAATTGTTTTTATTGATTTTTTTAAATTGTTTGCTTTATTTATTTTTTATGTATTCTACTGATTTTTAAAAAACAAATCAAAATTAAGCTTTGCAATTGTTTTTTAAACCTTTAAAGATTCAAAATAGGTTGTGTTTAAAATAATGTTACGCAAAAGCACTTATTGCATATATATATATATATATATATATATATATATATATATATATATATATATATATATATATATATATATATATATATATATATATATATATATATATATATATATATATATATAAATATATATATATATATATATATATATATATATATATATATATATATATATATATATATTTATATATATATATATATATATATATATATATATATATATATATATATATATATATAGCGCTGATAATTCGACTAATATCACACTAATGTTTTGTACTGGGCTTTCTGCTAGTTTTAGAGCTATAAAATATTTTCATCATTTCGCCTGAAAAATCCACATCTTAGCAGAACCAGTACGAACAATGATATCGTCCAAAATCAAGTATCCAACAATAAACTAACGAACATAATGTTGCCCGTTACTGGTTGGCTTAATTTAACAACAGGAATTATGAAAACATTTCATGATTTTCGTGATCTCCATTCATTGCTCGTTACCCAAGCTCCTGTCGAATAGTGGTGAATAAGGCGCGTTCGACTATATCGTTTTTGTTCTCTGCCATAAACTTACACACTATACTATACCCGATTCACCACTAGCGCTTGTCAGTCCCATTCACCCTGAGCGCACCATCCACGACTTTGTTTTACAAATTGCCCGGTTCAAAAGCCACTTGTGCTGCCACATAATAGTTTTCATGATATGCCAGAAACGTGTCCTTATTACAAATTGTCATTTAATGGATTTTTAAGACTCCTACGGGATTTCGCAATACACGTTCCCCTGGTATCGTTTTTCGGTCGTCATCACTGCCACCACCGTCATTGTCCTTGTTGTCCTCGACGTCCTCGTCAAGCCGAACAATGCCCCATACACAAGTGGCTGTACGGCATATACGGCTCTAACTCAAATCGAAATATTTGTCAAGCAAAGAGTAACTGTGTGTGCTAGTGGGTGTCTTTCGAAGTGTTTGGTAAAGGTAGCAAAGATGTATTATCCTTATATTGTACTATAGAATTAGTGTTATGTGGTCGATTTGACGCGATGCCAGCAGCATCAACTTTCAACGTTATTATTCAAGCGGCGGGTATAAATAAACACACCAAATATCACCGTTCACGCACGAACCCAGTCCAATAATGATGCTGATGTGTCCTTGAGTGTTCTTGAAACATTTTAATTGATCGAGTAGCAAGAATAGGATAAAGTTCAATTGACGAATATCAAAAGGTTGAAGGGGATACAACTTGAGTGTTCTAATGAGTTGTTGAGTCAAGGATATAGGTGAGAGAGTAAGGGTTATTGAGCTAGAAGTCAATTCTTGGCATTGAAAGCTTACCAGCTATTGTTGAGTTCATTTGATAGATAGTAACTTATGTTGGCTTAAACTTTGCGTTCTTTTTGTACTATCAATATATTTTAATTTATACCGGAGCAAAGTTTTCTTGTCGAGATGTGGCCACCGAAACTTTAATGGATTACATAGTAGAATAAATCTCGTTAAAGCTATTTTTATTTTTATTGCTATTCGGCCATATGGATATTTTTAAGTCAGCCATTAGCGCATTATAGCCTCAAAAAAAGCTCTTCTAAACTTTCACTGCTATTATTTTAAAAGTACCGATTTTGTTTCTATAAATAACTTGAAAAAATGAGAAATATCAAAGTTTTTGCTAGCCCAAGGAAGAAAGTAAGCGGCTTTTCCCTTTTTTTTGTACTTCTTTCTACAACTTTAAAAGATTGCAGTGCATATATTCTTCATTAAGAAGATATCTACTTTTTCTCTAACAATACAAGAACGAATCATTCATTCGAAGCCGGCAAGCCAAGTTAATATTGTCACTAAAACAATGCACCACCCACCATACCCCTCGCGAAGAGAAGAAGATAGGTAGTGCCATATAGCATTCATAGTATCGTACCGTCTAGTTATTAAAATTATTATTAGAATTATTTTACCCATAAAATCATGTTTCTACCTCTACTAACATATATTTAAGACTCTTGGAAACAGAGTAAAAAAATTCAAATTGGTAATATTTTTCACTTGTTTATAATAATGTGTAAAATTAAAGTGAATCAAAGTATGCAAAAAACAAATTATAAAATATCGAAGTGAGATGAGAAATTCACATTACACGTAGACATTCACATTTGAATTAAAAATACTCAGTATACTTTTGGCTAAGGCGCCAGCAAAAAATTGTACCAGGCATTTTGTTAATTTATTTATTTTAATGATAAACTTCTAACAATGAAAATGATTATAAATAAATCAAATTTTTTTAAGTAATGCATTTTCTAAGTTCTTACGATTCCAAAGATGTCTTCCCCACAAACATTTCCTGCTCTATAAATTCCGATGCAGTTATCAGAGGAAAACGAAATTTACAGAGTATGTTGATCTTACCGTTATAAACTTAAAGTTATGATAAGCTTTTGATTCCAATACTAGCAAAGTTTTGGCAGCGCTGAGCATTTCTATAATTTTTGTTCTAGGAAATGTTACGATCAAATTTTTGTATGATAAATCTTATACGAAAATTCTACCCTCTAAGGCCAATGACAGACACTTCGGTTTCACCGAAGCGCTTAAGGCTTCGGTTTGGCGCGTCGGTTGACACACACAGCGGTTTTTAGAAGCGTTTATCGAGTCGGTTCAGTTACAAATTACGTCGGAGTATCATATAGATGCTTGTGAAAAAAGTAGTCGTTGATACATACATATGTATGTATATAATATATATATATATATATATATATATATATATATATATATATATATATATATATATATATATATATATATATATATATGCATATACATATGTATTAAAGTATATATAGGCATACGAATTTTGGGCAAAGTGATTCCAATACCAATTTACTTTGAAAATCTGTAGTTGCCTACTTTTAGAAACTAAGTGTCCACAAATGTTTCATTTTTCAATACTGTACCCTAGCCATTCTTCAAAAATCAATTTTCTTATCAGATTTTCCTTTCCCTATCCCATGCATTCATCAATGCATCCAGAAAATTTCAGCTTGATCGGACTACGTAGCAATGAACAAATCGAAAAACGCTCGAAAACCGGGTCGGTGGGTCATTTCTCTCGTCTACCGACTCGGTTCCGAAACCGAGAGGCGGTTTGCACCGCGGTGTGTGTCATCACAATGCTAAAGTAATGCACGACTATACCGACTCGGTTTTCCTCTCGGGAAACGCCTCGCTAGAACAGCTGTGTTTGTCATTGGCCTAACTTCCGATGCAGTTTGATCGATGGAGTTCAATCACATACTCATCACTTACTGCACATACCAAGTTCAACGAGCATCTTTTTTTTTGGTTGTCTGGAGCTGTTATCAGAAAATAGTCATCTGGAAACCCTGTTGCTTGTTTTATTTTATTTTATTCATTCACCAAACAATGTACCAATTAAAAAGATGCTAAGTTAAAAAATTAAAAATTAATGTAGCTCAGAAGAGAGAAATATAAAGAAATTAAAACAGCATTGAGAATTGAAGCAATTTACCTGAATCTGAGTGTCAGTAGTATTGAAAGTATGCGCAATGTGCAAGTTTGAGAGTCTTGTCTCCAGTGAAATATACAGCCCGGCAACGCAGAAATGAATGGTTCAACGAGGAGTGTCAAGCCGCGTTGAACGAAAATATTGCGGTCTACTAACTCCACATTGAAAGACCAACAAGCTAAAAGAACCATTATACGTAAGAAACGAAAACATTTTGAAAACATGCTGAATAACATGAATGACAACTTTATGGCTAACAACACTCAACAAGCGTACAAAGTAGTGAAGCACTTAAAGCAAGGCTTTAAACCACGCACTAGCCTATGTAGGACCGCCAATAGAAGCATCATAAGTTGGTGAGAACAGGTGAAGGAGTGAAAGGTGTCCTATTTCCAACAATTACTGAACGGAAATATCCCCGCAGCCGACGAATCTTCATCACTAATTGGCACATAGCCAGTGTCTAATCTTATATTAGATGAAGCTCGACAGGCCATGGACGGGTTGAAATCCAACAAAACACCGGGCATCGATAGGATCTCCACGGAACTTCTAGAGACAAGTGGAATTTCCGTTTTAAGGACAATCTATGGATTGATGACAAGCATCTGGCAACAAGAAACGATACCGGATGAGTGGTGAAAAAGTGTCATATGCCCCATTCACAAGAAAAAAGATAAAGTACTGTGCGAAAATTGCAGCGATATATCACTGCTTTGTACGACATACAAGCTTTTGACAAAGATTTTAGAGTTTAGGATTTCTCATCACGCTGAGATAATTCTTTGTGAATATCAAGGCGGTTTCAGACATTGAAGATTGACAGCTGACCAAACATTAACTGGGAATTCAACGTTGATATTCATGAAATATTCGTCGACTTTAAACAAGCGTACTACAGCATCAACCGAACTGCGTTATATAACATCATGCTGCAGTTTGGAATCCCAGCAAAGTTGATACGATTGGTGAAAATAACCATGACTGACTCCACATTTCAGATTGATACAGATTGATACGACCAACTTATTGTCGTGCTAAAACAAGGGCATGAATTAGCTCCTGTACTCTTTAACTTAGCACTTGAGTATGTCATCAGGAAAATCCCCATCGAGAAGAACTCTTTTATTTAAGTCGATACAGCTAGAAGGTTATGCTATGTTACGTGCGTTTAATGACGCCATACATCTTATAAACATCTCTGAAAATTTCAGCTCATTCTGACCGGCAACTCCAGAGATTAGAATTGAGCTGATGTTCCTCCGAACTCAACAATTTAAAACATTTAAGTGAGTTTTGTGGTCAAAAGATGTTAAATACTTTTGGATTCCAAATTTTTCAGCATCAAGGAGCTTCTTATTGGCGCGTGGAGGAGCTTTTTATCTGAAGAACCCCATCGTTTTTGTATATTTGGTGTTTGCATAATGGTGTTCTGTTGCGCAACCATTATTTTCTTTGATTTTTTTGCAGTAAACCACACACACACCATGGACACTGCCGCTGCGGTTCATAAGTACCAATTTTCAACATTACTAAGCAACAGACAAATCAAATAGTAATACAGAAGCAATAAAAACTTCATCAGCCATCCAATCGGTTAAGTTAATCATAGTGCAACAGTAGTCATTACAAAATAATGAACCAAATTACACAAATATAACCTCTCCCACTCTGCTCATGGAAAAACTATTGGAATGCATCCTGAAAAAAAAATCTACATACACCCAAATTGCAACTTCACTCACCATTCATATGTAATTCAGCATGCAGACACTACTAACATCCAGCTGACGGCAGACCATTAATGGAAATTAAAATGTAATTTAGGATTTATAATTCAAGTATTCGCACCGTCACGGATAACGATCTTTTCCATATGGCGAGATATTCGGAATACTGGCTATTTTTCACCTTCTGCTTATGACCATTTGCAGTTTTTGTCTCTAATTAAAATGACCGGTACGATGCGGTATACGAAATTGCTATTTCCATTGTAATTAGTGGGACCATTTTGACCGCAGGTGATGAACGATGGTGTACTAAGGTTTTGGTGAACGTACACTGTAATTGTTGGCTATTTGACTTAGTTAGCAGTCAAACGGTGTTTTGGACAAACATATCGCAGAAACTAGCGATGTGTAATTCAGATTGAATTCTAAATGTGCGCGATGCAAACCAATCGTTAGATTATCGCTTTGATGTTGCATCAAATATTGGTGCTGCTAGATCCAAAATTCAAATTAATAAGTACGTAGCGGGAATGTTGTGTGAAGGGTAACATATAAGCATATGGTTTCGGTGATTTAATTTTTACTGATTTCAAAGCAGTAATAGAATTCCGATTAGGGTTGTTTCTAAATGAACGTTAGAGGTTAGAATTGGAGAGCTGCCACTGATTAAGTAAGAGCAGGACCGAAAGCGCATTCCAAATTTCAATGTACGAGTATTCTTATCGACAAGATCATAATATGCTCAATCTTTGAACTTTAAAAGTGGCCAGATATTCAATCGATAATACCAGCTTGCCTGCAGCATCATAAGAAATATAATCTCACTCGTAAAATCTTTTTCGAACAACTCAATTAAATTTGTATTTGCTAGAATTTCATTTCTGACCGAATCCATGCACTCTACGACTTTTCTTTTCATGTTCGACACAACTCACGAGCTTGCAACAAACGATATTTGAGTCCACTCTACCATTCTATCTAGCATGTAACGAGCACTACTAGTCTGTTCTTATAGACATTGTGAAAAAAAGCTTATCGTTTGCCCTGTGTTCGCGTAAAAAGGCCCGAGCCCGGAATGGAGAGGATCAGCAACTACAAAGCAACAAAACACGCAAACAAAATGTAATGAAGTGGTGCATCGTTGCTGAGAGTTGGTCGGCCACATCCTATCCATTTCCTCGAATGTGAATCCTCTTTGTCCCTAACAAACACTGCGAAATGTGAATAGAAAGCAAGCCGGCAAGCAGACAAGGAAATGGGCAAACAGGCGTGCAATGAATAGTTGTTGTAGCTGGATGCACTAGCCGGCTCAAGGGTGGAGATGACGCGATACGAAAGTAAACTGAGCGAATGTTCGAAAGTCGAAAGAAAAGCAATAAAAGTTTCTTCGTATTGTTCGCTTCATCGTTTCGATGTCCATTTGGCCAGATATTTTAGTTGAAATTCGAAATGGGTTTTGGGTTAATGGCAGTGAGTTGCCGTTGTGAATTGTGTGTGGCTTGAATGATGTTTTGTGTTTGGTTATTTTTCAATGACTTTTTCCATTTCAAAAAATATAAGAATAAAAATTGATCAAAGTATGTTTATTTTTTATTTCGGTCTTGTTGAGTTAAAATATTTGAAGCATTATTTTTCATATATGGTACTGGTTTTAGGTCAATGTAAACATTTAGCTGTAAGTTCAGTTGGCTTCTTGGTGTAGACTACAGAGTCGACGAAAGAATTTGCAATAATGAACAGGGTACGCATGGTTGTGGTTTCACATGCTATCTTTCACCGACCTTTTGTGGGAATCGTTCCAGTGGCAGATTTATAAGTACTTCCCGTGGACCTACAATAACCAATCTTCGCTACTAACTTCGTATAAAGGCTGTCCCAATAAAATTTTACTCTTTTATCTAAAGGACAAATCTAAACCTTTGTTAGTATTCTAGATTAGTATTAGGGTTCTCCAGATCGAAGAACTATATTAGTATTCGTTCATCCAGAAACTCTTTAACTGGCAATAAAGAGTCGAAATTAGAAAAAGTACTACAGCAAATTATTTTCAAATACGTGGAAAATCGCGAAATCAAATTTACAAAGATTACTGTAGACCTTAAAACGTCACTTTCAGCGTTCGAATGAGTAATAGCGAATTAAAAAGAGTGGCTAGCTTTTACAAGGAAACAAGAATCAGGTTGAACATCTACAAGTATAGACAAAGACTTAGCGAAGAAAATTGTCGCGAAATTCGAGACCAATCCCATCGTTTCCGTTCGAGATATGACAGTAGCTGCTGATATATCGAACACAAAGGTCGATCGAATGAAGAAAAGTTACAGCCTGAGAGAAAGTTCCAAATCGATCCACGGAAAAGCAGAAAGTAGCAAAAACGAGGGCTCAATAATTATAAGATCAATATTTGACGAAATTCGATTGTCATTTCATATGAAGAGACTTGTGTCAAAACGGACTTCAGGCAGATTTCTGGCCATTAATTTTGAAAAAAAATGATTTTGCAAAGAAAATAGACCGATACTAAAAAGCTACAAAAAACCTAAAAAAAAAATTCAACAAAATAGGAAAAAGTATGCAAAATCGTTAATGAGATTTCTGTGGAAAAATTGCTGTCGGGCCTCAATTGAAAATATTTCAGGATGTCTATATAGGGTTAGAGGAATATACTAAAGATTTAAGCATGCTCTAGCCATTTTTCGTAGGATTGAGGTTGGAAGAATTTCCTGGCAAAGATAAAATTGCGATATGACAGAGGGATAACAGATTTTTTACGCATAGGGTGCGATATCAGAGTTCACTACCTTGTGTAAACGTATTGGGTTTTTCATTGCACCTTAAGCAGTTAAAATATAGAATTATAATTTCTTGTGACTGACCATAATAATGGATGTTGTCCATAGTTTCTTCATTGAAAATTATCTGTCCAAGTCCATTGCCTGAGATGCTAGACGAAATCATTTTTGCTGGTGGGTATTTAATACTTTTCATAACGCAACCCTCATTGTCTATCTTGGATTGTTTTCATAGGGAACGTAAAGGCATCTCTTTGTCACTGCTTGATTATATTATAGTAACTTATCTTTTTCCAATCAGTTACAGTATAATGTTTATGAGCTCTTGCAAACTGCAGCCTGGCTTGTCGCATTTCAGCTGTCAATTAAGGCTTTGTTCGCTGCTGTCCTTGACTAAATATTGGTTTCATACATTACGGATATATATATCCCTTCATGCAGCAAAGAAACTTGCATCAATTCTTGAAGACCAAAAATGGTTTTCATTTGTCTGTTTGACAGTTTTACAATCCGTTCAAGACGTTTATTGCTGACTTGGCCGTGATTTTCGCAGACAACTTTATTAATTCTTATCACTGTTTGAAGAAACACTTGCCCATTCTTCGCTATTTCTCGATAAGGATAGATTCTCATATGCAGAATACCAATCGCTAACGACTCTTTATCTGCACCAATGTCTGTTTATTAGCACAGACATCTAAAGATAGGGACAGATAAAAACAATTCCACTGAGGAAGGGTAAATTTTCCAATTATTGTATATAATAGTCAAAATTTTTGTTTGGGTAAAACAATTTTTTTGTGACGCTAAAGTTATAAATTTTAGAACCATGCAGGCCATCCTTATTAAATGAACAGGGACTGTAATGGACTCCAGTTTTGAAGAATGGTAAAAATAGAGACCTCTGACTGCAGCAAAATACCAGCTATCGTTGTGAACGTAAAATGCGCGGTTTTTAAATCAGTGGGCTACTATAATTAAATTAAAATGGATTGTATAAGTAAAAACACCTTATTTACAATTTCAAAGAAGTATCTGGATTAAAAAAAGCGATAGATGCCTATAAAAATGAATTCGCATAATAATAATACACTAAAAATACAATAAACTTTTTTGATACCCTGATCCTTTCACTGCGACATGCGACTTAAGCTAGCACATAGTCAATATTATTTACCGCGACATTCGGCTATGGCCTACTTTTTACAAATGTGCTCGATTGCCTACAATCCATTGCCGATGAGTTAACTAATTTAATGCTAGACATCGAGATGTCTTATTAGATTGTCTCGATTACTAGGATTGCACATCTCCATGGAGAGAGCAATAGAGGTAAACTTAAAACTATTGCGATATTTTAACAAATGAGATAATCAAGTCAATTGAGAATAAATATATTAGCTTGCACCTTTGCCCACACTGGGCGCTATAATTCCTTACCACATATCTCGAGAAATTTTAGAAATTCGTTCATATTTAGATATAATTTGTATTAAACTTAGTCAACTTTGTATTAAAATTGTTTCAATATGCTCTTTCAAGCTAGGACACAAGAAAAAATGGAAAAATTATGCAAAGTCTACTTTTATCACATGAACTTTTTTTACAAACCTACTTTCACAACCAATATCACAGATACAACAACACTGAACCGAATCCTATCCGAACATTTCAAATACACGTAATACTTTTTTTGTAGAAAACGGCAAAAAATCACAAAGATCACCAAGGTCTTTGGGATTATTATATTAGAGAACTTATAGAAGTTTCACAATGTTGCAGTTGCTAACCGAATCGCAATTCGCAAACACAAGAGAAAAGTGAATGGTACGAACAAAACGTTCGAATATTGAACGTGCACAAGCCTTAGATACTATGCAGACAATCTAGAGTACAGATTCAAAAGATGATGAAGAAAATTTGTTCGGCTCTATTATCTGCTTGTTCAGGTAAAAAAAAATCCCAATAAAGTGGCCTATGATTTCACTGACCCGCTGACCGTTTTTTTTTTCGATTTCATACAATGTTCATTTGATATTGACTATTGCGTTATTGACAGCATGAAAGAAACAGACAAGTCCTTTTTGGAATTACGATAATATAAATCGGCCAATAGTAGTTGTAGAGCTTTAGCGTTTCAGATAACCATTACAAAGCTGAAATATTATATACAGATACATACCATCGTGGTTTGGTTTGGATTCGTCTGATGAGGCTACAGGTTAACGTCTGATACATCCGTTTATCATTATGATTCATTATAGAGTATACCCTGGATAAAATTGTTGTTTTTTTTCGTGTACTGAATGAAACTGAAAAACTCACGCCATGGAACGTTAGTAAAACGCTTATTAGATACATAATTAGTGTGCAGGTCAAATTTGCAGAGACATTAAGTTTTTCAGGAGATTGTGGTGGTACTGTACTGACTGAAACAAAGATTTGTTTGAAACGTAAACTTATAGATCCCCAAAAAGGTCCTGAGTAAGAGTCTTCTTGTTTAAGTGAGACAAATTTTTCCTCCTAATCAATATGGAATTGTAAAAAAAATATTTATGTATATAATATCCCACATATAGGTCGTATAGTTTAGCAGAGAATATCTGTAAAATCCTCACGAACGGTCACATTATCTTCTCGCTTCCGAAGACGGGAAAAGTGTTAGTTTCGGGGTGGAAGCGAGTGGTGCCTGCCCACCCCAACTCCGGTGAGCTAACGGCCCCCGAAGCTAACCCCCATTCGTTCCAGTAGGGAGCCAGTGGGGTGTTTGTCCGAATTCGCGCGTTCAGGGTAACAACCTCCGGTATGATTCTATTTCTATTTTTAGAAAATTGATTTTCGAAATCACATTGAAATATATCAATCATGCCAACATGCCAATCGTAGCTAACAATTGTAATAGTCAACTCATTTTACACGTCTTCTAAGAAACTAGATCTCCTTAAATTTGCACAAAACACCTAGTTAATTCGATTGCTGTCATTTTCATGGTGATATTAAGATTTGCTCCGGGTTTCATATTACTGTCGCATTTCCATCAGCAGCTGAAGGTAATCTCTTAACCAATCACTATCATTACGAGTAAGGACGATGCTGAGAGTAAGTGTACATCCACTCGACAGATGAGCTTGACTGAAAATACACAAGGACCGTGGCGGCACAGATACAGTGATGCGACGCTATGGATAGTGAGATACGGCTAGGTAGCGTAATGGGAAACCTCTGAAAAACGTTGCTGTTGAAATCCAGCCATAAATATTCATCGTCGCACTTTCATCTAATTATCCAGCGGAAATATTCGAAGCACGCTCTTGGCATTTTGTTTTCGAGCCGAACGAAACCAGGAGCCGACTTAATATCCTCGAACCGGTATAAATATCCTTTTCGACTCTATTAAATGAAACACTCAAAGAATTATTCTATGAGTAATTCGCGCTTCGCGTAGTGTCTTAGTTGCGGGCAAAGAGTTTCTCGCTTAATGCCAAAGCAGCTCTCGAATCGATCTGGCCAGGTTAGAAATATTACGATCTTGATGCGTTAATTGAACGTACTATATCTTCAATTTTACCTAGTAGTCATAGTATCGCACTGCTGTCGACCTCTCTATCTTTCGACTGAAATGAAGTTGTTAAGTGGATTGAATCGATTCGAATACGCGGAACGGTAGGTGAAAATGAGAATTTAATATTGTTTGTAAATATTCTACACAGTTAACAACGAGATACTGGGTCGCAATGAAGTTGAGTGATTAAATTTGTAAAATGCTTGAACGTCGGCAAAGACAGTGTGAAATACTTAAGTGGAAGAGTTGAACCAAATTCTTTCGATAGATTTTACTGAATTGAAGGAGATTCTCGTGATTGGACTTGAAAGCTTTTCCGATGAAATTATGGATGAGATATAAAGTGATGATAAATGAAATATTTACAAAGTTAGAAATTAATTTGCTGAAAAGAATGTGAATTCAGGAAGTAGAATTGAATGCCAGAAGTTCATGCATTTTACAAAAATATTGAATTTAATTAATGTTCGATAAGACTTAATTTACTAACGATCAATTCCATTTTCGTCAAAATTTAATGTACCGTTCATGTGATCATGGAAACGCTGTAGTATTACGAGTTTATATTGCTGATTTTGAAAGGTGCTAAGTGCCGAATAAAAATAAAGAATATTATAAAAATTACAAACTTTAGTAACTTCTGACAGCATAAACAATTTATTACGAAATTTACACAATGCCCTGACGTTTAAAAAGTGTAAATTTTAATTGTTTTCTATGCATTTGCTGGTAGCGTTGCAGCCATGGTAAACAAGTAAATAGAAAATCTCAAAAAAATGCATTTATATACACAATTTATAAACTTTATCTTGTGTCCACCCAGTCAAATTACAATATTCGGAATTCCACGCCCAGTAAAAGCGGTAAATTCACACCAAATTGCTGTTTTTGAACTTTCAAGATTAATATGAAACTTACAGCACATATTAAGCTTGAGTAAAATATGAGTTATTTGAAAATTTAGGCCTTGGTGCCATCTTGAAAAAGCACTCAAAAATTTCCGCATTGTTAATTTTTAGCTTTCAATGCAGTGATTCGCTTTCAACGAAAATCATACAGTTGATGGACTATTCTGTAAGAAAATTTACCCTCTGTTAGAAGTTTTTTTGAAAAACTATATTAGGACTTCCAGCTATGAGAATTTTTGTCATTTTTACCAAAGGGTGGCACCACCATATTTTCCAATGATAATGATCTAGAAGTGAAAGTAAATGTCGAATGTTTAAATTTTGTAAATTTTTAATTCTTTGTAGATGGCAGCCTTCGAAATTTTCCACCCCTATAACTTTTAACGCAGTCGTCGGGCCAAAAAAAAGTGAGTTCGTCTTGACGTGAAACAAAATCGATATACTTTTAGCTATGTTGCTAGTTAGTAGTTGCTAGCACCAAACATTTTTGTTGTTTTTCAAGTTTTGTTGATGGCAAACCTAAAATTTGTTCTATGCCTATAACTTCCGTCGCAGTCAGCAGGTAAAAGCAAAATTCACAGGATCTGTTGACCTAGACGTAAAGCAGCTATGATATACTTACCAGTTGTATTATTTTTTACTGTGACCTGCTGCCACCAAATTTTAGCCACCAAAAGAAGCATCCGATAATGAAAATAAGCACAAAGTATTTTACTTCTCTGAATTTTATGCGAGTGATAGCTCTGAAAACTTATCTACCCTATGACTTGCAGTTCGTTGTCGTAGCACTACAGCCCCTCTCGGGCCTTTGCTTCTCGCAGGTGACGCCTGCAGTTGTCTCGGTCCAATGACCGCGTCCTCCAATTTCGAAAACCGAGCAGCTTTGCGCAGTCTTCGTCGACAGAGTCAGACCAGCGTTTTCTGGGTTTTCCCACTGGTCTTCGAACCTGGGACCTTCCGTCGAATACCTTCTTAGGTACTCGAGGCTCGTCCATTCGTTGCACGTGACCAGCCCATTGTCAGTGAGGTAGTAGAAATGGAATGGACATGCCCATAAGATTTACATTGAAGGGGATGGTAGTAATTTTTTGTCTGCTCATTGTCAAATCGGGTAAAATCCAAGTAGTTCCCCTCCAATTTGACAATGAGAGCGAAATGGCGTAAAAGCAGCTTTAACATGCTTTGTGTGTGAGAGGATTGAAGGGGCTAATGGTGGAAAGTTATACCGTCCATGTCCAGGGGCTGCCCATTGCAGCTTCCGCAGTTTGATTATTATAGCAACCTCTGGTTCGTCAAAAACCTCGTACAACTCGTGGTTGTACCTTATCAGCCATTGTTCCGACATGTTGTTGATTCTGACTTGTGATGCTGTCGACGTCATCGTCATTTTGGTCAGTCGGACTAGTTTTGCCGGGATGCCGAAGTATAGCATTATTTTGTACTGTACGTTTCGGTCAATATTGTCATATGCTTGTTTAAAATCCAAGAAAATCTGGTGGACGTCGATGTTAAATTCCCAGCATTTTTCAAGCACTGGTTTGGCTTTGAAGAGCTGATCCGTAGTTGATCGACCAGACCTAAAACCTCCTTGGTACTCCCAAAGACATTTTCAGCGCATACATTTATTTTTTTTTTTAAATTTTGCAATTCAGTCATTGGATTAAACAGGATCATAACTTTCAATACAGGTTGGCTTTAATACAGAGCACGTTTACTAGAACAACGATTCTTACTCTGCACATTTCCTGTACTATTCTTGGGAAGTTAGTACTTCTACCGGTCCCATGTAATCTAAGGTTCGAGGTTGGAGGCATATCTCCTACATCTTTTGTTTTGCATCTTGGTTGAGTTTGCTTTACTCATCTCATGCTTGAGAACCTTTTAGGCTTCCCTTTGTATTCGTAGGTTTAAAAATATTGTGGCTGCAAAGCGTTGAAAGTGTTGGGGGATGAAAATACGTAGCCTCAGTCTTTCTTGGAGAAACTCGATCCCATTATTTACAGAACTTACTCCAGCTGCCCGGTGCTAGCAAAGTATCTCACTAGCTTTCGTAAGTTGCGGATTGAAACGCTTTCCACTATACAAGACGAAGAGCCTTTACGGTCATTTTAGGCCTCCCTATTTCAGTGGCATCAATTATATTTATAACCTCGTTGTTGGGTAACCATTATCTTTTGGTAGGCTCTCTTCTTGGACTCCGGTCCAAGTTGAGATGATCTTCAATACCATTTCGGTGAAATTGCTAAATTTTTTTCATACGAGTAATTAAAATATCTGTAAACATATGTATGTATCGTGTGTAGAAATGGATCTAGAAATGATTAAAAAACCAAAAGCTATATTTTAATTCAATACTTCTAAATATTAATGTGAAAAATAAGAACTTCATATGTTAGATTTTGCAATGAAAAAGATTTATTTTTCAAATAGCCGCGAAATTTCGGAAAACCATAGTTGAAAGTGAAAACCTTGCACTATTCAAAAACTGATCGTGGTTCATATATATTTCATTGAACTTGACGTTGAACTTTTTGAAACCGAGTGAATAAAGCAAAATTAGCTTACATTCGTAAATTGTATCCCAGTTTTCATGGAAATAGCATACAAAAAATCAACCATAAGGACTCGAATGATCATCGATGACAAAAGGTGGCAGCTATTGACAAAAAAGTATTGGAAAAAGCTATAAAACATAGCAAAAACCTAATCAACAATTTTAATGCAAAGAAAGTCAAATAACACACACTTCTTTTATCCACCACCAGCAACTTAAGCAGTTTTACTTTTGAAGCATAAGAGCCGTCGATAAACATTGCAGAAATAGGATAGATGCAAAGTATATGCACTTTTTTAGATTTTCCTGCATAAAACGATTTTAATATTTCAACACAATTTCGGTCATACTAAAAGCCAAGAAGCAATGTTGCACAGTCCTCAATATGAATGATGCTTGCTAATACAAAAGACATAGCCAACAATAAAACAATTGTCCGGTCCGTTATTTATGGCTTAATTAGTGTTAAATTTGATAGAGAACATGATTCTATGAAACTATTTAATTAAATACTTGTTATTGATTTATCAAAATTATCATTAAATTAATTCCTTGATTGAAAATATTAATTAAATAATGATGTGATAATAAAGCTAATAGTTAAGCGCCATTGTTTTTACACGCGATGAAATCAGTGCTCAAGCCAATACTATGTTTAAATACTGAAAAGCAACTACATATATTCTAACATTCTTACACGTGGAGGATTTACTATTTGCACAAAATTTATATGAAATGGCAACGAATTTACAATTCGAAAAGATTTTTTTTTTTTGTGAAGGAATTGTATTTTCATTTTTTATGTGCTGTAACGCAATCATTCCTGTGTAAGAAAAATGAATTTCAAATTTCGATAGCTTTCAAATGTACCAATAACACTCTAATATTTTTAATGGCATTACTATAGTGTGGTATTAAATTCTTTATTAGTGATCGATTTTTATTTTCTTTCAATATTTGACAATTTGACAAATATGTTATCTGCCAGTCAAAAAAAATCAACGGATCTAAGAGTTTGTGATTTGAAAGACGGATTAGAGAAACGAACGATTAACGTTACGGGAAACAAAACAGTTCTAGCTGCGTGCTTGCGAAAGGCCCTGAAAGATGAAGAAGTAACAAATGACAAGAACGCAAGTACCAGCTTTGGTTAAAATAATGTGATTCAAATCAAGCAAGAAGTTTTCGCTGGAGCAAAGGTAGAAAATGGAAATACCGAAAATATTAAGGCAGAGCCAAAAGGCAATGCTAGGTGTCGCCAGCAAGACAAAAACAAGCGCAAGCAAGCTGAAATCTTTGCGAATCAGAAAGGCCAATAGCCCCTGAATCTGAAAAGAAAGCTTAACGGTGAAATTTCCGCTAGGACTTTCAAAAAGGATTTCAAAAGACTTTCGTATCAAACTCCCAGATACTGCAGCAGTAAAAGAGTAACGAATGGAATACCAAAACCAGGTAAGCGAGCCATGAACAATTTGAAATTACTTGCGCATGAATCGAACTAAATTTATTCGAAAATATTGACTAATATTTATCATCAATAAAAGAGAAGAAGAATGAAAAGCAGGATTTTATCACATTTCATTTTTTTTTATATTATATGAACTAGAATTTTTATATTTTGCTAAAAAATATATTAAGTGTTTTCTTTCTAATACATTAATATACTAAAGAAATTGTATAAATCAATCTCAGTCATTTTATTCACATATTTACAATTATTGAACGTTGTTTTCTTCAAAATATTAAGAAATTTTGTTGGTTACCCCCACACCACTTTGTTTCTCTTATTGCAATTTCTTGACAATAGCATTTCGTTATTTAAACCTCAATAATAATGTTCATGAGTTTTGAGATTTTGATTCAAAAACATTTGTTTTGGTTTTCTTTGTGGTGAAATTTCAAACAAATTGTTGTAATTGTAAACCAATTTCGGTCGGGCTTAGGTTTGACTAGCCTTCTGGTTTTGATTTTTTTCACTATCCTGCATTTTCTATTTAATTTATTTTTGCTGAATTTTTATTAAAATTATTTGCAATAATGGAATAAATGATTTATTTTTATTTTTGAAATTGTAATAAAACGAAATATGTTTAAGTGAGCCTAAAAAGTAATATTTAAATAATGATTCCTTCACGTGATCTGCACTTCCTTTCGACCTTGTGCATTATTTAGAATGATCTTCTGCGCAAATCCATCCACCAGATTGAGCTAACTAGCAACAGAAACCTGCTACACTGAAGACTGCTCGGTGGAAAAATTTGAAGCTTGAAATCAAAATCAATTACTAAATTTAATTTTCTAATTTTTTTCATACAACTTACCGAAGGAACTGTAATCAAAACAAAACAAACCCCCATCACCAAACACATAAAGCGTAACATTCGTTTATATGTCAAAAATCTCTTAAATCGTTCCTTGCAATCAAATTTTCGTCACTTTTTTTTGGCCACATTTTAACTAGAAGTGTCGTTGGCACAACAAAGCAGTGAAACGATTTCTTGTCCTCGTCGGCTTACCCGCTAAAGCTCAATATTAAGGTCAATTTGAATTAACTCCGGGTAAAAATAAACAGCTCAATGCCTGCCAAGCTACTCGCCAGCACTCTGGATGGCTGGTAGAAAATCTTGTGCTCTGCGGCTATTTTGCCTCGCGAAAATATATATCTTTCTGAACCAGTTTTTTGCAAATTTAATGTGACGTGATTTTTCCGGGGCTAAAGGAATGTTTGGGAAAAATACGCATATGAACAAAGCTTGTTTAAATGTAATAGAATATTTTCTGACGCTATAGCTAAAAGAGCAGAATTCTATCGTAAATAGTACAAGCTTTTGAGGAGTAAATAATTTTGTGTGAAGTGTCAATAAAAATTGTTGAATGGGCTCAATTGTAAGTGAAGCAGATATCTCAAAGCTATATCAAGTCCTATGAATGAGAATAAACTAAACATTTAAGAACTTGCGGCTAGAATAGTAACCTCAATCATCATCAGGTTAAAACTTCTTATGCTCCAAGACACTTTGGCAATTGATAGTTTGAAACTATTTCAGCCTAAAAATCCTAAATTTTCTGTCATTACACCCTTTTAACCTCTACCGTTCGCCGTCGACATATTTTTTTCGCCATTCAACGGGGTATCGTTTAATTCACGATTGCAATTACCATAATTACCTCTTCAGCAGTGGCGTGCATTAGCTCTTCGTGCAGGGTAGGCAGTAACATAAGTGTCTTAGAAGTGTCTTAGAAGTAAACATTACGGGAAAATCAAAAATGATAATTGAAAATACTATGCAATGCATTATATTCATCAGCATACATTTTTCGTGCTGAAGAATATAATTCAAGATAAACAAAACAAACAGTGATTGTGCTTGATTTATCGTGAGACTTGCAATTAAACTGACTGATAGCATTCCCTTTTTTTTTAAGTTAAATCCAACGCAGGTGTCATTCTGCCCCCCACTGAGATGACTCGACACTTATTTTCGAATGAAAAGGCTGAAACACCAACTCCATCAACTTTGATACACAAAGGCTTTCACATAAAATACACACCCATGCTTCCATTTCACAAGGTTATAGTTTTCTTCAGAAACTGAGTTATTAGCTCACTTCTTTTATTTATTCGTTAAAATTAGGTTGATATATACTAACGTTCAATCTATAATAACCGTTCTCACGTTGTGCAAATGCTTTGTACTCTTGAACTGATGAGACAGAATTGTCATTCAAAACTAGGTAGAATTCTGTCATTTTATGTATAATTATGGAAACTATAATTTTTAAATTTTTTTCAGGCATTACTATACAAAATAACACAAGTGTTTCACATAATATATATATATATATATATATATATATATATATATATATATATATATATATATATATATATATATATATATATATACATATATATATATATATATATATATATATATATATATATATATATATATATATATATATATATATATATATATATATATATATATGTATATATAAAAATATTTGTGTAAAAATTTATATGCATTTCCACTTTATTTCTGCTGGCAACTCCCTTGTATAATGAAAACTCAGCTCTGGCTGCCTGTGCAGCGTGGCTGTTCACTTGTCAGCGATGCCGTGCACTTGTGCAGCATGGCTGCGAACTATTTGCACTTGTACAGCGAACGTTAGTCATGCAGCGGCTATGGTATGTTCTCTCCTAGCGACAACCGAAAATTCATGAAGGCAGGCATGCCTTTGGCCGGTATAAAATAGTACCACATCTCACACATACTGTTGTAGCTGGGGGCAGTTGAACATAGTGTTCTGATACGAAATTCGTTTTACGGTGTGCGTAAGGTAAAGGCATTCAGACTGCATGCCTTTCAACGCTCATATATGGGTATTTTTTGTTCTTATTTTGTTGAATTAGCTTGCGAAATGGGAAATATGGAACTTTAGAGTCAGAAATATACGAAGTTGCCAGATAACAGTAATTAATGTAAATTTAACTTTCAGTTTTGATTAGTAAAATAAATATAAAATATCATTGATATTGTATAGTAGGATAAATAGCAAGAAAAATATAAGCCGCACAGTAGGGTAGGCAGTGCTTTTGTGCCTATATGAAGTGCACGCCCCTGCTCTTCAGGAACGAGTAGCGTCATTATCGCTTCGAAATGTAAATTGCTCGGCAAGAAAAGAGTATTAATTGTCTGGAAAATGAGGGTGATGATGAGAGGATGTACGCCGCTACCACGCTACTACTTTTCCTCATCATTTTCTCTCTGCAATTTGGAGAAAAAATCTTATAGCAGCAAGGCAGTGAAAGTAAAAGATATTTTCGTATGGAAATCTGAATACAAATGTACGAAAAAGTCAGTGAAAGGGAGCGACACGAAATCAAACGAATGCAAAAATGCAAAGTAATGACAATGATAATGCGACGAGGCAGACGGATTCTGACTCGGTGAGTGGAAAAAGGCAGCCGATTACTTAAAGTAATGGTATAGTAAATTCTGGAAGGGTGATTTGCAATGAAGTGTTTGCAATGAATAAGAAGTGTTTTTTGAATGAAGTCGGAAACTGGTCAAAAAAGTTAAACAGGTCAAAAAAGTTAAACAGGTTTATTCAATGCGAGGTCCATATATTTCGGCAACGTGAAAAATATGGATTTGAGTGGATTTACTAACTCAGCTATTTACGTAAGCTAATGCTAAGTTTTTATTTGACTGATCTGAAATTTGAACATTTATTTTCCAAAGCATAAGTCAAAAATAAAATCAGGATGAGATCCGTGGCCAATGGAACTATGTATTTTGTCGTGCTGAGCATAAACCTGCTATCTACATTTTAGTAACGTTCTCAATGATTCGTGTTTTGATTTATGCTAGAGATATATTCAATATTGATTTTAACATGTTTTCACTCAAGATAGGTTTTTCAAATTTTGTAGAATGATGTAATAGAATATATAGTTCTGAAATCAAATTCTCAAAAATTTCTAACAGGGTGTTTATACTAAGGACTACAGTGGTTTTGTCGGTTTTCAATTTATTTGAGCATTAAACATTTGACGACATTTAGAAGTATTCATGGCGAGTGAGTTTTCAGAGCACCAGCCGCACAAAGTACAAAAATCATTTTGTCACTAGAGGCAGTCGTCTATAGATTCAATTGCCCTGAACACCTTGAAGTCGTCTGCAAACAACAGACAGACATAACGGATAAAGGGAGAATAATCTTTGTAAAGGGGAAGACGTGGTTAAATGCATAGTTGCAGAAGCAGAGAATGAAAACCAAGACGAAAGGAGACTAGACACATCATAGCTTTGCAAAAAGAATTATGCGATCAACAGAATCAAAAGCTTTCAAATAGTCGGTGTACAGAAATTAGCAAGGATATAAGGTTAGATTTGTAAGATCCACCTTGAAACCATGAAGCTCAGAAGGAAGGAGAGTACGGATGAGAAGAAGCAGCCTTTTGTGTAAAATTCTTTCAAAAATTTTACCAAAACCAGGAAGGAAGGAAAAACGATGGTAGCTCGAAATACAACTTGTGTATCGTTGAAATATACACAGTTTTTCAATTGATTGTGAAGAAGCCAGAAGAGAAGCTGAGGTTAGCTATAAAAGACAAATGAAACACATAGAGCCGATTAAAGTGGCTTAGCCAACAGGTTCGGGGAAACAATCAGGCCCACAGCCGACATTGACATCAAAACACTCTAGCAAGGCTTCCATTTCTATAAGATAGGTGTAAATAAAAAATAATGGAGATAAACCAACATGGAGCACTTCACAAAATGAGATTGACTTAGAAAAAAAAAGCGAAAAAAGCATATTGCAAAGAAGCCACAAATATATCGTCGATTAGAAGCAGTTTTACTATCAAAGAACCTGAAATCGGGGACCGATGGGGATTTTTCAGAGAATGGACATGAGACTAGAAGAGTTTTTGTTAATTAGGGCAGAAAGAGGGCCTGACGCTTGCAAAGTAACCGCAGATAGCAGAGCGAAATTTCAAAATTTCAAGAAAGTCACCATAAGTACCTGTATTCTAAATCTAGAACGAGCTGCATCTTTAGACCTTAGTTGTGGTTTGTACATCACGTTGAGAAGGAGAACGAATTTTTCTTGTGAAAACTGAAAGTTTCTTGCAAAAACTTGTGAACAGCATCTAACACCACTGGCATCACTTCTTTCTAATGTAGCTCGATCACAATCACGATCATGGCGAAACTGTGTCAAAAGGAGAACCTCGTTACCTTATCTATCCCCACTATATTTCTATTAAATAAATTATATGGTCAGACGAAAGAGTAAATTGGGAGATTTAGCGTCCTTAGCTTAGTCGTTAGGCCACGAACGTTCAAATAGTATACATAGATTAATTTAACGTTAGAGCGACTGGTCCTACAATGTCTTTGAATAAATTCCTTCTCTACGATGCCAGTTACCCGCATAACATCATTCTGGGTGGTTTTGTCGAAGCCAGAATAAATTTCAATCTCAAATAAGGTGATGGTAATATTAGCGAGTTTTTTCTGAGTTTTTTTTGCATTTATGGAAAGAAGGAATACACTCCAGCGTAGCGGCAACTGACGATGCAATGTTCCTTCTAACATGCAATTGCAATGATGGTTTCTTTAGTGTGGATCGTTAAGTGCAAATGAAGGTATCGCTGATGTACCAGTATGAATCAGCAATGTAATTTGCTAGAATGCAGGCTGCAAAACAATCTGGTTTACGGACGATTGAAAATACTGCAAGCCTGGACGGGATGGAGAGTTAAGTTGAGTTGATATGATTTTCATGACGTTCCAGTTATTGATGATTAATTATTGATTGTGTAAAAGATATTAATGATGTTAAGTTATTGATGACGTAAAATATATTGCTGAAATTTCTGCTGATGATTTTGTAGGCTTAACTAGAGTTGAAACTGTTGTTTCATTTGTTTGGAGGCACAAAATTGATCGCTGATAAACAAAATTGTGCATCACTACTGAAGAGCTATCAGAAGATAAGTCTCCTCTTTTTGCATAAAATTGATATCAGCACTCAATAATTTGATCATAATTTTGAATAGACTTCCAAAACAATATCGTATCTTGTCTTAACTCTGCTTAAAATTAAACTGTGTTTTCTTTTATTTAACAACAGAATTCTGCGTAATTATTTCGGAATAGTCCTCCAAACGTCAAACAAAAATGTCTTCCTCTTAACATAGCTGCTATCATTTTGTGGTCAATAACTTACTACCAGGTTGATACTTTACGAAATCACACAAATAATATTTCCAATGAAATTAACTTCAGCTATAAGCATTACACTTCATTCAACCGCTATAAAGTCACCGTTTCGCTTTCATATTCATTTTCCTGATTTCAGAAACGATTCCCCATAGCCATCATCCACTTCAAATAATTTACTTAATTGCATAAAAATGCTGTCTTTTCCATGAACATCAGATTCACTGTGCTCCATTAAAGTTCAGAAGAGATAGGTTCACTATTATTTGCAGACGAATAGCTTTTCCATTAGCATAATGGCTTATTATGGAGTTTTTCTCCCGTTTTTTTCTGCTGCTGTTCCCAGTTGATTTCAGCATCATTCGAATCGCACACGTTTGCATTCGTTCGAAGTACAATTTCAAAAACCTGAAAGAGATACGGCTCAGGAATGGATAGGAGAAGGAATGATTGTCATGAACAAGATCAAATGAGGCCAAGATGATGTAAAATAAATATTTAAGAAAGATATGAAGAAAATAAGTTGTGCCGGTTGTGTAATGAATATTTATTTAACATTTTCTCCAAATTACTTTAGTTTTATTCTACTTTTATCAATCCAAACATCACAATTTTGCTTTACTTGTTACATCACTTTCTTGCAGAATTATTTTTTTTTTTCACTCCGAAAAACGCACTCAACTCTACACTAGACATTCATACCATACCCTTAACCTTGTCGTATTTAAACAATGAGGAATGTTTCTTTCAGGAAAGACAACCCAAGTCGAAAAGAAAAAAAAATCTTCGAAACGCAGCAAACCAAAACCTAGTTCACAATAAAAAAGCAGAAAGCGTGAATCTCCAACAAGTATCAACGAAATGAAAATCTTGGTTGCACTGTTGGGGAAGTATGTCTACGTCGGTGATGTTAGAAAGCAACTCTTTATCCTTACAGACAGCTTTTGAGTGCGGGAAACGCGTGTTCAGCCCTTGACAGCGAACAATCTGAACAACAGCATTTATCCTTTTCCGTCCATAATTCATCAGCCGGCATCAAAAAACATCTGGCGGGTAATGGTCCTATGAACTACGATGGAAGCAGTCCTTTTGTCGTCTGTTTTTTACATCTTCGTCAAAACTCTACTTCACGGCACAGAACCTTCGAGGAAGTCTATATATAGGACTTATACTTTCGTTGTTTGTGTCAAGTGTTTCTGACGCTTTCATAGGACTTTTCTCATAATCTGGTTGTTATTTAAAGTGAAACATTACTCTCGAATAGAACGAAGAGGTGAACTGTCCTTCAACGATATGGTCCGATGACATGGTAGAAGATAGGAACTTTATCAGTTGGTTTTGATTTGAAATGTGTTTTATGAATGGGCTATTTTCGTATTATTTATGGAGTAGATGGTGAGCCTGGAAGTGGTGGCTAAAGTTTTTATATTGATTGACATTTGCGCAAGTCAATTTATATATTTTCGCTGAAAAATGAATAGACTTCGTTATTATTTGCCATGATGAAATTTTTATGAAGAGAAATAAAGAATATCAACACTCTATAAATAATTTGTGGGATTAAGCCTTAAGTATGATTTTATTAATGGATTATGATGAATTTGTATTTCAAGTATTTTGAGTATTGGAGACTTAATATATTTCCAATGCCACAAATCCAAAATCAAATCATATTGTATCTCTCAAATAAATGCATTATATTCAGGCTATTCCAAATATTGCTAGTAAGTTGGATATTTTTCTCAATATTAGAAACAGATTTTTTTTAATTGGCTGAATTGATCTAAAATCTAAACAAGCTACAAAGTTACGAGCTTTTATTTTAAACAAATTTAGCGGTCAAATAATTGCTAAACATAAAAGCAATAGTAGACAAAAAAATGTGAATAAAGTGTGCAAACTTCGTTTTAATCCTAAACTGTAATCCAAGTCAGCCCAAAACACAAGAACAAGGAATTATATTAGACAAAGATTGATGTTCCATTCAGGGTGAATTGTTTTTATTGGAAAGCTACTTGCCTTTTTGGCACCCAGTGTGGGTTCAGTTAAAAAAATATTTATTTAAATACAAAAATTCCTTCTGATTTATCTTAAAAAATTATTTTAGTTATATAATATTTATATATTTGAACTTGTGAGATGCACTGGATAAATTTTATCCACAGGTCAGCTTCCTCGAGCTATTCTTTGTGAATGTTAAACTAGGTAACGCCCCGCTATTACAGGAAAAGAATTCACTACTCCTATCAGAAATTGCCAGCCTGGAATGTCGAAAGTCGATGTCCAGACAGATGACAAAATCAATCTGCGGGTTTACTCTAGCGCGTAAAAGCTGTAAGAATTTTTGAAGTGCATGTGAAAACTCTTTCAGCACAATCAGAAAAAATGTAATGGCTTCCTGACTATGCAGGCATGAGCCAACGTTAGCACGATTGAGGGATTTCTCCACATTTACAAGCTAACTCAAGCAGACTTAATTCAACCTAGCAGTGATGCCAACCGCAGCTTGGCATCACTATCACTGCAATATCACTGCTAGCGAAACGAGAAAATTATAAATTTGGCAAATACTGACGCTTCAAAAATTTCGGCCGCCGGCAATGTGTCCAAACTAATTTTTTGACAGCGAATTTCTCAGCCCAGTGTGGCATTTCGCAGTTATTGTGCTTCAGGGGATAAGTAACTCTAAAACGAATAAAAAGTTTTCAAAGAATGGTAAACTTAAATAACCGACTTTTTAAAAAAACTCCCGGGCTTTGATTCGAAAATTAGTTATTAGTATTTTTATTATTAGTAATGTGAGCTTGCCAGAGTTAAGACAACATATTTTTTATGTATTTTGAAAAAAAAACGCAACTAATAAAACGCCTAACAACGTTTAATGAAATATTTATTTATGTCATATATATGGATTTATATCAATTTGTCAGTTTTCAAGGCAGTTATACTTTTTTTTTAGTTTTACAGAATATGATTTCGAAGCCCCACTGAGCATATCATATTTTCGCCAAAAGATAACGCCAAACGGTATAAATTTTTGTCCAATGAAAACGCCATAGCTACAAGACATTCTAATAGGAGTTGGCAATGTACAAGCAAATGTTTCACAATATTTTAGTCGTAGACACATAAAACATTTTAATTTGATTTTCAGAAAAAAATGTTTGGTCTTATTTTAAATCAACGATGCGCCATCATTTTATATTATTTTTTACAAATCTTGTTCTATATATAACAATCCAAAGCATTTTTTATATTCCTCTCAGTTACTTCTTGCTAACGATGATACTAACAAGTCGCAAAGTTTCTTACGGTTACATCACTCAAAACATTTCTAAGTGCTCTCTTTTCTTACAATCTGACAAAACAGCAATTACACATCCACAACGCAAACCGAGAAGCATTAAATATCATCGAGAAATTAGATGACATCTAAAGCTTCACTAATATCACGTCTCAGGACTTTAATATTGTCTTCCACTCTAAACATTCCTACACCACTCTCCACTTGCACTTCAAGTCGTGGCCACGAACAATTTCGAGCGTTACCAGCGAACCTAACAGGAATTCCAGCTATTCGCCTGCCAAGAATTCTCTCTCGAGAGTTCATAAAACACGGAAAATGTCGCAAACACTGAACCGGAAAACCGGTATAAGTTTTTATCCACTGTTGTCTCCATCGCTTCCTTATTCCGGTTTTTTTTTGTGCTACCTACCTTGTCCGTTCGTGCGAAAGCATATAGTTTTTGCACATTCTTCTTCCAAAATGCACTTTCGATGACGACGAGGATACGATGAGAATCGGGAGTGTATTTCTCTGGCTTCCTGGAAATGAGTGAGTTTTTTACTGTTTGAAGTGTGCAGTCTGTTTTTCTATAATTTTAACGGTAAAAGTTTGGTTCTTGGAAAATTTATAAGTTCAAAGGGTTTTTTCAAAAAATGTACTTCTCGTTATAGAAAATTGTGAAAAGTCATCTCTAAAATGAGATCAAAAAGTTAATTTTCATTAACTTTTATGAGAAGTTTGAATGACAAAGAAAGACACATGATGAATTTGGTCAGTTAATAATGAGCAATTTGCTGTAATTATTTAGTTTTTATGCCACTTATGCGTTGTATTGTACTAATCAAGGAAAAATATGAGGAATAAATTATTTTTATTGACCTAATTAGAAATTCATTTTACTTATTTATTTATTTCACCTTACAAGTTGTCAAATTACATATAAATGAAATATATATAAAAATATAAAACTAAAAAAATTAAAAGCAGGTATAAAATACAACTGAATACAATGCAAATAAATAAATAAACATTCAATGCATAAATACATAGCAGCTAAATTACATGTAGGGCACAATACTGAGCACGCAAAATTACTAAAAACAAAATTAAATAATGAATTAGTCATATACTAGGCCGGTAGACTAGAGAAGGTAAATTAAGAGAGCTTTGGTAACTCTGCTTCTAAAGGACGCTTTGGATATCTTAGGAAGAAAGTGTTGGCTCATGCTGTTGATTATTTTGCAGCATGTATTTATTGGGTCATTCTCAGCATATGCAGTGCTATGCTCATATTCAATTAGCATTCGTCGGGATCTAGTGGCTCTCACGGTCTGATTAAGCACTCATCTTTCCTGTATGTAGTCGATATCAACAGCGTCTCTAATGACATCGAAACTAAAGCAGGCAGATAACATTAACCTTTTGGATGCAAGTAGTGCCAAGTTTAGAAGTCTAAGGCGAGATTGATATGGCGGTAAATTGCTAAAATCACAAGAATCGTAAAGATCTTTAAGAGGGAATAGCAAGCATTGCTTTTGAATAGATTCGAATCTTAGGCTGAGGACTTCGAAAATCGGGTTAATGCAAGCATACTCAAGAAGAGGTGGAACAAGCGCGATGTATAGTGATTTTGTAGCCCATAGGCTCTGAAACTTTCAAGCTCATGTTAATAAACTTTATTTATTTATTGGTATGTACTTATTTGGAAATTTCTATTGTTTCTTACTGTGTTAAGCTGAATTTCCAATTTTTACAGAAAGAAGGGTCAGTTTAGTCCCATTCTTGCATGAATGATGTTTTTAATAAATATCTTTTAGCTATAAATTGTGAGTGAGATAGCGTTTTTAATTTATGGTGACATTAAAACAAAGTCGCTTCTTCCATTGCAAGCCTTCTGCTTGGAGTCGATGTCCTGATAAAAATAAAAATTATTTTCAATCACCAAATTTTCACCACTTTCTTCTTGCCTTGTCTATTGTTTCATCAATTATGTGAAGATTTCCAGATGCAGCAGTTGGTGTAGAACCCCATACTAGCAAGGAACTTCCAGGATGTTTATGGCTTGGCCGTAGATTTTTTTCTTTGCATTTTCCATTGACTTTTCTCCATGCATACGATCTGCCATCCAATCTTAAAACGATAATTTACAGTAAATTATATTCAACCCTTTGGCCACAGTGGATGTTTTAGTTAATTCCTAGGGATCCATATATTTTTGAGGTGCCTGAAAGTAGCAAAAATTTTTAAATATTCAAATCCCGATACCTTCCGAAAGAACGCATTTATGAAATTTGAAAAAAAAAGAGTTTTTATCCCATAAATTCCGATTGAGTTACAATATTTCAACAAGATTACAGCAGGACATTATTCTAAGCCACGTCTGGTAGAAAATTGGTTGAAAAATAAGGATATAGCTACCAGCTACTGTAATTTTTGTATCTTTTGTATGCAAAATAAAGCTTTTTGCCCTATAACTTCTAGTGCAGTTATGAAATCAAAACCAAATTCATATACTAATTAGACCTTATTATAGGCTTAATTGCTGAGGAAAACGGTGGTTAAAATTATACTGGCAGCAATGGTCATTTTCGTAATTTTTACTATAACGATGTTGTGGTGACAAATAGCAGAAATTACTTGGATTTCGAAAATTTGAAAAGTTGTAAGGTCAGTAGCCCTAAATTTCTTCTTACCTCTATACCTCCAATGCAGTCATCGTATCGAAACAATATGCACAACTCGATTTGGCCTCAGTGCGAATATAGCCGAACACTTTAGGCTGGGGTGCTAGCAGAGGGTTGCCAGCACAAGGTATTTTCCTTATTTTCCTGTCAACTGATGCTACCATTAAATATTCATATGGCATATATGTACATACACTGTGTGTATACACTGAGAAAATAAGCAGCCAATGTTTAAATTTTCCAAGTTTTGGACATTGTTTGGATAGCAACCCCAAATATCTTTCTATCCTATTAAATTTCAATGATGTCTTCAAATGAAACAAAGTTCATGGAATAAGTTATTTTGCCGTCAAGTATTTGAGGCAGACTTTTTGCTGTAGTGCTGGCAACACTGAGCATTTTTTTCATTTAAGTTATCAAAGATGCTGCCATCAAAATTGTATGTGGTATGCATTCAAGTGTTTATCCTTTTAAATTCTAAAATGGTTGCCAGTAGTAGCCCTGGAAACCTCTCTACCCTATGAAGTTCGATGCAGGCATCCGATTAAAGTCAGAAATGATATTCAATTGCAATAAAAGCACATGTAGTTAAATATGCATTCAAAATCTGTTTGATTTCTCTACTTTTCCTAGAAAATCAGCTACAAAGAAAAGTCTGTCAGCGGTTTCTTGGTTTTTCAGTTGAACTATACTTGATTGTGCTTTAATAGCATGGAAAATAGAATATTATATTGTTGAAACTTGCTGAAA
This sequence comes from Nemotelus nigrinus, assembly GCA_947369275.1. NCBI lineage: Eukaryota > Metazoa > Arthropoda > Insecta > Diptera > Stratiomyidae > Nemotelus > Nemotelus nigrinus. The sequence continues at coordinate 16,482,553 of OX376375.1, forward strand.
TTAGATAAGAATTGTCTTGTGGTTTTAACGATTTCCTTCTTGCACTTGCAATTATACGCTCTAAAATCCCACCGCTAAAATTTATTTGTTGCTATAATAAATTCTCCTTTTGATTCTTTACAAATCCGTGGATTTATATTTTACACTGGCTGTTAATATACTTATAAATAGATATGGGACAATTAATCTAGTATGTTTGTTTGCATATCATTTTATTTTTAAAACAATATTTATTTTAAACTTGAGCCAATGAAATACATGAGTTCCCGATCAACAAAGCAATATTCAAAATTCAACGCGGCTTTTAGTCAAATTAGTTGACTAGACCACTGATGAATGTTAAAACAGGATTCTCATATTCGACTTATAGAACATTATTTTATTATTTACAAATTTTATTATTTACAAATGTGTCAAATTAATAATTTTTAATTTAATGTGGGAGTTAAAACTTTCAGCATTTATGAGATCATTAGATGCTGGTATCTAATAAAACCCGGTCAGGAAGATATTAAAATAACGAGATCAACAAGGAAGTTGGTAGTGATACTAGTTGTTTTACAAAAATACAATTAAATTATCAAATCAGACATTTACTGACACAATGCAAAAACAACGTTACATTCTTTGTTTGGTATAAATAATACATAGAGAACGAATTCTCTTCGTTATGATGTAGCTAAAAATATAAAAACAAGCCGATTTTCACAGGAAATTTTAATAATTTGAAACTTCTGAAACCGATAGCCTTAAATTGGAAATACTGTTAATTGTCTCATTTTTGGAGAAGAAAATATATGCTTGACAAAATAACAACATCAAAAATATTTCCGCAAAGAAACCCTCTTGCACTAGCACTAAAATACTGAAGTACTAGACCATAATATGGTCAACATTTCAAGCCAACCATTATTTACTCTACGAATGATATACACTACTCCAGGCAATTCTTCTCAACTTCAACTAATGCAACTGTATCTGACTTGAGTCTTTAAACAACCCAGTCCACAAAAACCATCTAGCAAGCGGTAGTATAAGTTTTTATATCAAAAAGTGTCTCTAGATTGCGAAAAACTATTCTCGCTTTTTAATTTCATGAAAGTATACTGTGACCATACTGCACTACGAAATTCTCATATCTTTGCTCAGCTCTTAAATAAGATGTGGTAGGAGCGATGTGGTGTTGGGTTTCATAGATGTTCATTAAAAGCCCTGGTAGCTCGGTTAAGCTATGCTAAAATTTTAATTTCTCGTTAAGTATGCAAGTAGTTTTTTTTCGTTTCTGACGCGGCCACATACACATGTATATGATAATGGACAATGGAAAAAGACGAGAGAAATAGAAATGAAAAGTGGAAAAGTTAAAGATCTCAGTTCCACGCTTTAGTATTTTGGGTGTCATTTGCTTATAGCGCGAATTGGTAAAAATCACTTTTAATATTATTTTAGAGACCTGAAAGAACAAGGAATACGATATTTTTCTTGAAAAAGATTAACTGAAGAAGAGAACACTAACTTTTACATTTGAAAGAAAGGCATTACTTGCGTATTATTATAATTTTGTAGCTATCGATATTTCATGATATACTACCGTGGTTTAATTTTTCAGCATAATATTTTCACTCAGTTATGTAAACAAATGAAACTTAATTTTTCGAAATTTATTTATAGAAATATAGCTTAATGACAAAGATTTTATTAAAACTTATGTTTTCCTCAGAGTCAAATCAAAAACAGGAGAAAAATTTAAATATAATTTGAAGATTTAATAAAAACGGGCCCGAGGTAACGCCTAGTTTAATCTAAGCACTTGTTGCACACCGTGCTTGCTTGGGAGAAATCCGCATCAAGGTTCATTATGTCGACCATTATTTTCAATTTAATTTTTGTGTTCGCAAAGCACCAAACACCCGTCTGCTGTTCCTAGTCGAACTTGGCTCTGTTTTTTTCGCACTCCATGCTACATACAGTCTACAAACTCTCGGCTATTTGTTCCATACAATTCAAATTGGTGTGAAAACCGTATGTAGGCAATCACTTCTAATTGGAACATAAAAAACCGTCCTGTTGCCTCCCAGTTCGACTCAATTGCCAGGATAATTGTCTCGGACTGGTTCCAGTAATTGGATTTATTAATTGATTTCTACGAGTGACCTCTTGGCTCTCGCTTACGCTACGTAGATTCATCGATGTCTGGAATAAGAAAGAGTGAGAGAAGCAAAAAGTCTATTTCGATTTAGTGTTTGGCAGCCAATGAAGCCAGGGTAATTATTTAAGTCATTACATCTTGTATCGGCAGGCAACTGGAGTGGAGTGTCAACTGTGAAGTAGAAGCTAATCAAAAGTGAGAAATAGCTTGAAGAGTTTTTGAATTGAATTGAAAAGATTTTTTATTATATTTTAAATTGTACATTCTTAACCTAACTTAAAGTTATGTGAATTAACAGCAGAACTTCAAAGCTAGCTACTGTACTATTTTGGCCTGCTGGATCTTATTGGTTTTATTTTTTTATTTATCGGCACAATTTTTATTTATTATATATTAATGGTATTTGCCAGCCTGTACAGCAGCTGGGTTAACACTGGGGAAAAAATCACTTTTAAATCTACCCTACACTAATTTATGCCTAGCTATAATTAACTTAGCCTACTTAAATCTACATCTTAGCCTTAGCCTTAACCCCTTCTGTTCATCGGGAGGCTTGTGTATTCAAGCTTAAAGAGTTTTAAATATGGTTTGTCATTTCAGGATTGGCTCATACAGGCATCATGGTGTCATCATGTGTATGTGCTATGCTATGTTTGCTATTGGATTTTTTTTAAACCTGTGTAGCTTTCAACATTACTTTTGAAGACTCTACAATCACTGGTAGTAGAAGCGATGGTGTTGATGTTAACAGCCACACTGTAACCTATCAAATCACTTCAAAACAGCTGTTATCCCATTCTTTCAAATTCGAGTACTCTTAATTTTCGATCCACTCATGTTTGCTCATGTTGTTGAAAGTACGCAAAATTCCCAGATTAATGTTACTTTATTGCAAATTTTCTCAGATAAAGTTTATTAGGAATTTTCTAAAACAATAGCGTTTGCCTCTTCTTGAAACAGGGAAGCGCAAACAGATTGGCATCGAGAAGTTATAAGTGTACGAACATGGCTGCGGTTTTCATAAAATTCATAAAATGGGTCCAAATGGTGTCCTCCAAGGTCAATTATGCCTCCTCAGTGCTATGACCTTCTTGGATATCTCACAGGATGTGACTTTTCTTATGTCGCAGATAGAGGGAAAAGCAGAGCCAAGCAGCTTTAATCTTTGTCTGACTAGTGCTAGACAGTGTGTAAAAAGTGCTTTGCACTCTCCCCCACTTCTACCTAGCAGTTGTCTTGCTTCTTTGATTATTCTATGGAGGCACTTTTTCACGAAACTCGTTTTTTTGCCCTTTTTATGTCAAAGCAAAAGTATTTTTTTGAATGTTTCGAACCCTCCAGAATAGGCCAGTAGCTTTTGTCCCAGGTATTATTATGGATTCCCAGATATTTTAGCACTTTCTGTAAACTCACTTCTGTGACCCCTAATTTATAAAGTTCCTATCTTGAACTTTCTTTTTCTGGTGAATGACATTTTCTTAGTTTTTTATTGCTCATTGATAAAAGCTCCTTCTCACACTGTGGTTTGTTTCATTTGGCTTTTTGTATATTGGATCTTAAAGTATCTGAATGTGAGCCTCTTATTACTGTGATGGGATCCGCCTATCCAAGAGCAACTGAGTCCTTATTGTTGAGTGTCTCAACTCTGTGAATACACCTGGATACCTCGGTGCCTTACTTGCTCATTCCACTAACTATTGAGCGGCGTCTTTTCTCTGTAGTGCATGGCCTAGAGAATCATATCCTACATCGTCAAAATCTCCTTCTTTGCCCATAAAGGTACATAGTATGATTTCCTAACCATCAATTTATATTTTCTATTATTTCTACCAGCTTTTATATGATTGATAAAACAGGCATGCCCTTCGGGCATTCAAATCGAAATATTTGTAGTGGCATCTACACCAAGAAATCACTCCTTCTGTCAAGGTCGATGAGCTTCTCCATCTTCTGCAATATTGAAAATGTAGGGCTGATTAGCCTGTATGATTTCGTAGTCAGCCGGCTTATTGCCACCTGAACACCATCCGCACATGGACACCACCTGCGTTAATATCCAACATTCTGGTATGTAGCTGAGTTTCACAATTGCTCTAAAATTGTCGTATCAGATTGGTTTTCTGTTTCCCAGTGACTTTTTGTAGCTTTTTGTATTATCCCATCTGGCCGTGATGATTGAAAGGGTTTGAAGGAGTGTATTGCTTATTCAGCCTTTCAATACAAAATGATTTTTTTAACCAGTGGTGAGTGAGATGTCCGCTCAGGGTATGCGTCTTCTTCCTGAATCTTACTATGATTACTAATTATGCAGCCCTGGAAAGGTTGTTTTGAACAGCAACTCTAGTGTACTCCGAGAGTAGTCGTCAGTTCTCTTCCTGAAGCAGTGCTGCCAGATAGGCGGTGTGGCTTACCCCCAGACAATTCCTATTTATCCCTGAAAATACCCTAAGTAGCCATAGTGACGTCATTTCCGGGAAATAATTCGGGATTGCCCAACTCATCCTATCTTTTGGGACCAATTTTTTCCTTGGTGCGTTCAGTTTTCACTCAGAAAAAATTAGTCCCGAAAGGTTTATTATCGACAGAGTCGCGGGAGACAGTTAGATTGTACCATGGGCATATTTCATCAGTTGATTAATTAATAAGCGAGCTCGGAGAAACGAATATAACTTATTCCGATATTTTGGGATATCCCCGTGTTAAATGCAATACACATCAAACAATGATAGAGCGGGGGCGGCTAAATGACCCGATCATGGATTTGACGACAGCGTATTGTAAATAGTACCTAAGAAAAATTGAATCGGTCACTCAGCTGAATAGATAGAGATATAGGGTACGACAATCGCGGCCCCTTTCGTCAATCGGTAAGGTAGAAATATCAATTTTGAAACAGCATCACCAATATCCGCTTATTGGTATGATGGAAGATTGATATTTTATATTTTCTTATATCAGAAAAAGGTGGACATGACGTATTTCGAAATTATTATTTATCGAAACACCCTTTCCGGAAAAATGCATTTTCAAATTTCAGAACACCCTAAACAAAACCCTGAATATTTTTTCCCCCTGTTTGTCCCCTGAAGTCGTTAAAATATCCCTAAATCTAGGGTTAAAATCCCTAATATGGCAGCACTGTCCTGAAGTCCGAAATAGTCCTAAATGCCTTTAGTGGTCTTTGAACAGAGCTTTTTAGGCCCTTGCAGTCCCTGGCATGCCGTTGAAACTCTCACGGAGGGCACTGAGAGAGTTTCTTTACATATTCATGTGTTTGTGTGATGTGTTTTTTTTTTACGATGATGTATTTTTCGATTAATGCATGGTGGAAGAAATTGTAGGAGGTCCATGAGAAAGTGTGCTTCGTGGTTTTAAATAAAGCACCAGTAATATCTGACTTTACCGATAACATATAGTCCCAACATGAAAGAACATATTACGAATTTTGCGAGGAAATTGCGAATTGTATCGAAGAACTAAACTTAATCATAACAACGGCATACGAAACTGATGTTAATTTTAACCTAGTGTAGAGTGCCCTCTCCAAAAGCCTACTGGTTAATGTGCAACTATCCATCTTGTTAAATAAACATTCAAAAGGACTCAAATTGAGCCACACAAAAACTAGTCGATATGACGAATATGTTGCGCTGAAAACGTTGGTTTTGAACTTGTAATTCTGCTTCCAGATTCAATCTCCTGAAACAAGACACTTGTGGGAACAGAAATTGAGTACCATCACAGAACTATCTATGCTATCGTTTTATTTAAAATTCCTCGAGACATTATCCCGCACATTGAAAGCCATTTTCCTGACTTCGAAAGTAAATCTTCACAAATATGCCATCAAAACTTATGTTAGTGTCGGTATTTAGGCTAAGCATTAATATAAATGAAAGTGCTTCAACTATAAACTATTTGTATCTCAATGAACTCAGCTGCAGAAAGAAATAATAATTTTCCATTTTAACGATTAAGTTAAATTCAGAAATGTTGTATGCACTGGAAAATATCAGTTGGAAATATAAACATTTGACCGCTACGTAAAGCATTTGTAATCAAAAAAGAAACCTTCCCAAACTCTCGTCACACAAGATCGATTTTAATCGATAGCATGAAACTATTTCTAAGCCACTTCCCTTTGATAGCTCCGAACACTTGTCAAATACTAGCTTCTCACACCCACTCCAGTTCATAGATCTAATTTGCCCCGAATAAATACGAAATCCTTTAATTACTCGAACGCGTAGAAAATATTTTTTCTTGATTATCTGCAAACATTACGTTCGTGTGTTAATTAAATATCTTTTCATGACCCTCTGCCTGCCATGGTCAGCTGCACCTTAGCTACCAATCTCTGTTGGTATGCATGAATCTAGATAGCGTTTCTAGTTCAAAGTGACCAACGTGCTTGGCTATTGTAACGAAGGCGATGGGAGAGAGCGTTAACGGAAACTTAACCAAAACATTAATATTATTTTTCGTTTCGTGATACTATACGCCATTTAATCAGTTTTCGTTGCGAAACACGCCCAGTGTAAATCGAGGCAACAGTTTGTTATTTATTGTGAATGAAAGAAAGGAACTAAAACGGCCCACAGACACGAAGATCTGGTCGTCGACTTGGTTGCAGATATGAGATATCTGCGACCAAATTGATTGTCTGTGGGCTAGTCTCAGATGTGGCTTGTTCGCAAATATCGCAAGTCTCCAACCAAGTCGACAACCATGTCTTTCCATGTCTGTGGGACGTTCAAACCTTGGTTTCATTTTGAAACGATGGGGAATTTAACTGAGTTAAATTGTAGGTGACCATAGTCTGGAACAGAAACAATGTAAATCGGCGTCCCAAACGAATGTCCTCGAAAAAAGCAAGTAAAAGGCAAAAACCAAGCAGTACATTGAGTGCTTAGTATTGATAGTAGCAAAGAAGATTTAAGTCTTTAAGCGAATCTGCAAACTTGCGTAAAATTTCTAAAACCATCATGTAGTTTGCTTAAGATTCGGTCTATCCTATGCTGTTGCTTAACCTTTTCAATTATCAATGCATTTTATATAGTTTTGCACCCCAAAAACCACCACAAACCATTATTAAATTAAATCAGTTTAAATTATTTAGTACCATCCTAACACGTGTTAAACAATATGTTGGAAATTCTATTAATAATGTAAACAACTATCCCGCATATTCAGAAGATATCCCCACGACGATTTTTTTTTTGTTTCAAGCATACTGCAGGAATCCTCCCTACCCCAGTTTTGCATACAATCACGTAGTACAATTCGCAATTTCTCTTGGGATTCCCTCAAATCGAATTTGTAGTCAAAACAGTTTCGCTTTTCTTTGCATATTTAATAAGTGAATTCCTATTTTTCGGCGATTGCCCCTTACTTTTTGCTCGGCTCGTATGCATTGTGATTTGGCGAGTGATTCATTATGACATGACGTCAGGCAATTCAGTATTTTTTACATAGCCATATAAAGAGGCCTTCAAATCGATAATTGTCTTTCGATCAATGTGCCCTTCGCCTGCTAAAGGACACCACACGCCTTTGTACGAGGTATATGAAGCGAATGAGCTACAACACCGGTTTAGCGTGTCTGATATCCATTTAGTGGGAATATATATACATTTTAGCGGTAGTACGTGTTCACATGGAATTGAATATCGATAGTCTTATCGGGAATAATGATGAGCTATTGGCTGTTTCTTTTGTGATAAATCTTACATAAGCAATATGATGTTACCTACTTAGAGAAGAAGATTAATTATAATGTGTAAATATTGAATAATACTGGCTGTGGAAGTTATATTAGTGGATTTTGATGGAGGTTAATCACCTTGGCTGTTGTTGTTGTGTTATGTATGACGCAGGGTAGATAATAGTAGATGCTTGTCCAAAGTATTTTCATGAAGTGCTGAGTAATTACTTTATTCAAAACTTGCTAAAATTATTAATGAGTTTGTAAGAAGAATTCCAGCAATTTTTCACCAAATAGTAGATGTTAATATTATTTCTCTTTATTTTTCATACTAAACCAGAAGACTTGGCACCTACAGTACGAACTTTTCAATCAAAATTAATAACGAATGCTTTGAACACATTTTCTAATTGCAAACAATTAATTTTCTGGAAGCGAGAGGAGGATTACTGCAAATACCTAGCTGAAAAGATTTAAAACACAAACGCGCCCAACGTGGGTTTCATTATCAAGTTGTGTTTCTCTTTTGATTATTTCAATTTTTTGACCGTATATGGAACAATCATGATTATTATTAACACCAACTTTGCTTTTTAATTAATACCAACAATGTGAAATCCTTCTTCTAGATTTCAATTACAACTCAGACTCAGCAATATATATCCAAAATAAAGTAATGTTGGTGTCATCAATAACAATTTTTTTATTTCGATTAACTACTGTCAATGAAATTAAATTACATTATTTCGTAAATTTGTGCTTCTGAATTCATTTAAGTAGTTCAAAATAACTAAAAGTAAGTGGTAAGCGACACTAAATCTGACACGGACGTACTTGAAAGAAAGTTGAAAAAATTGATAGTTCATTACGGGACAGTTGAGAAGAAAAACTGATAAAAGCAAATATACCAGCCATATTAGGCTTTCTCTGCCGAATAAATCCAAGTGAATTTTATTTCCGCGGAATTTTGTTTATTGTAAAATGTGAAATATAATGTGAAAAGTCCATTTCGAAGTCGTGTGCGCATTAAAAGCTATTAAGGGACAAAAGGATACGGATCTCTGTTTTTCTTAAATACCACTTTAACTATCGGCCTTGCGTGAATTTTTATTGATTTTGATTTTTTTTTGTTATGGTTTTTAAACATTTAGCTTTTAAGCAAAATTTATGAAATTCATTTCGGGAGCAGATTTAGATGAATTAGTGTTTTCTTTTTACAAAGAAAATCTTTAATTTATGCCATAATTGAAGGAAAAAATAACAAATACTCAGAACTTTGGCTCAACAATAGTTCAAAGCGAATCAGGAAACACAGATATAAATTAGACAAATCAATTAAAAATTAAACTTTCTCCATGAGAATCTGATGAGGCTATGCGATACACTATCCAAAAAGTTTTCTAACAAATCTTGCGTCTGAGGTAGAAATAAAGGCATTAAACGCTATAGTTAAATATCTTCTGAATCGATTCCCGAATTTACTCTACTTGACCCGTTTTTACTAATCTCCATCGATTTTTACTCTGCTCCATCCGTTTTTACTCATCTCCACCGATTTTTACTCTGCACCACCCGTTTTTACTCTGCTCCACTCGTTTTTATTCTGCTCCAACCGTTTTTACTCTGCTCCACCCGTTTTTACTCTACTCCACCCATTTTTACTCTGCTTTACCCGTTACTACTCTGCTCCACCCGTGTTTACTCTGCTCCACCCGTTTTTACTCTGCTCCATTCGTTTTTATTCTGCTCCAACCGTTTGTACTATTGTAGAATTCGGCTTAGTATTCGGCAAAAAGATGCATTTCAACCCGCACTACAACTAAACCCTAGCCCGGACTAATAATCAGATTAATTAAGGAGTATGCCAAAGACTTTGATAACATATGGGTTAGTCAGTATATACCACTCCGATGTGGCTTCTACTAGAATAAACCTGCATAAAATGGAACCCAGCTTCTGGGAATCTTAGCTTCTTACTCTATTCGGAAACTACTTTTACTTTTTACTTTGAAAAATATTTATGAAGAGATTTTAAACATCTTCCATCTTACAAATACAGGCTGATTGTTCTAAATTTAATGTCTCTTCCATCTTGAAGAACTCTGTTAAGCGCTTAATTAGCTTTTGATATTATAAGTCAAGTAGTAAATGTTGAAGATTTCTCTAATGAAATTACTTTTATGACCGACCAAGAGGCACTAATAATGCAACTCTGCTCAAGAAATACAATCATCACACTATCCAAGCATAAAATGAGCCTATGAATAGGTACTGTAGGACATTCAATTCTATAATCACTGACTACTTTTCACGAATCTCTAAAACCACTACCAAAACTAACTTGTTCAAAACCCTTTCAACATCCTCACCCACTTAGTTTCCATCAAAGTAAAGTGACGTGAAGTAACAGCTACAATATTTTAATGCATTTTTTTAGATGTGAGTCCAGATGTAGGACAATTTGTAGTTTGTGTTTGTTTTTTTTCTATTGTTTAGGAGTTCTTGTTTGGTGAAATAAGTAAGAAGCAAAATTTTTCTGATGGCGGTGAATCGCGTAAGGGTTTGAGCTTATGCTAGTGGGTGCTGGATTAACATAAGATATTTCGCTTACTAGAGCTTTTACATGAAAATGGATATTTTGATAGCTGCCAATACTATAAGGATTTTCCTGAATACCATAGATGACTGTACTAGATTCATTCCTAGAATGATTGCTACTTGAATAATGATGTAGGCACTCACAAACTCCGAAATTACCGAAATCAGCTATAAAATACCTGAAAAATTATCTTTGACTCCAAACTATATCCTTTTTATCCATGCATTGATAGATACTTGTTCATCGATTTATGTTAAATAAAATTTTGTCATTTAAAAATTTCCCATCCAGTTCAAAGAAACTACGAGTAACTTAGCAAACACAGCCAAACGAAAATCTTTCATCTTTGCTTTGACTGGCTGAGTGCACTCAGATGCTTCCCAAGTACAACTTGCATTTGTTTGAGTTTGCTAAGCCAACATTGCCAATGACAGCGGTATGCCGCAGACTTTACCGTTGTCGTTGATCGCTCAGCTGCTACAAAGAATTCAGAATGCAAATGCAATTTCCTTCGTTAGATTGAAGACGACATGACGTTTAGCTTGGACTTTGCAATCTAGTCGTTTGACGTTGTCGTCGCGTCACTCGCACAGATGAACGGGAATGTCGACACAGGTCTTCAAAAACACACCGTCAAGAAATCGTGATATTTATAGCTGGCAAACGGATATCCTTATCCGGAACGATCCAATCCACTTGTGCGGGCCAAGACAGTAGAAATTTTATAAGAGATATGCTTCGATAAGCGCTCAGCTAACGAAAGGAACAGAGCACTGCTTATGCGAATATTTCACGAATCATTCGAATCTTATTGAATTTCACAGGTGATAGGATGTGAAGAGTTTCTGTTTGATGACAAAAAGGTCAGACTAAAGAGTATTACGTTCGATTCAACAGTTTTCAATAAAGATTGAAAATCATAATCCAATTTTATTAAATGATGTATTCAAATAATTTAGTTTAAGATACAGATCGTAATCAGGATTTATTTGATCACATTAAAAGAAGCTATGGAAAAAAATACAGTACGCTCTACCTCAGGAAAATAATATGCTGTTTAAAACTACCTAACAACTCTAGCAAGGAAAATGCCAACTATATCTTGTTTCGAAACTTTCCAACGTGCATCCTTAATCCACAACCTTAAACCGCAACGAGTTCTACGTTTTCACAAAATAGTTCACGTTGAGTTCAAAAGTAATTCGCAACAAGTAAATCCATAGTTTTAAACACATAACTTATTTCCGCGTGTGGAATTTCAATTTGCCAAACTTTAGAGACGAAAAGTGCTCTCCCCCAAGAAATAACTCGTAAATCTGTTAGTATTGGAGTTGTTGCTTGGATATCGAAATAATCTTTCGTAAGATTTAACGATATTTTAAATCGAGCTAACGTAAGTCTCAGCATCCACGGCTAAGAGAGTAATAGTATCTTACTTTTTTGAAGAAGCTGTAGTTCCAAATGCGGATGGCATTTAGCAATATCGTATGCATTTATTTAAACAATTGGATCTTGAAACTCTTATATCTGCGAGAAAAAAAATCATATATATCTTCCTAGTGTTTTACAGGGAAGGTTAAAATGAGACTGTTACTAAAATTTATTTTCAAGAGTTCATGTGGAGATTGATGCTGTATATTATCATTCTAGTGACTAAGCATTGATAACTGTAGCTAGCATTTCCGAACTCACTCAGTTTTACTGTTTGAATTAACCGATCCCAATTAGAACCTTATCTTATTTCCTTATCACAACACCAGTGCTATCCACATGTAACTAAGACATACCCAAGCTGTGACTTTGCTTTCATCGAATAAATTAACAACACTGCAAGTGTTTATTCTCATCCACTAGGCGACTCCACAAAACAACTGAAGCATTATCTATTTGGTTCTCGACCTGCAAACTTTCGCACTCAAGCGTGCACATATGCAAAGATCCACAGAATATCTACAAAGTTTCCATCTTCGAGCAGATGGAGTTAACTCGAAAGCGATAAAAGTCGTAAGCATCTTTTACGACTCGTTCAATAAGGTAGCTACTTACGTGTCCTTGCATTAGCTGAAGCTGTTGCTCTGTCTTTCCACTAGTCAGATGCATGTGTTTGTATCTACTATAGTCTCATATACTATCAACTACTACGACTTCTTGTTTAGTCTTTCGATTCTAATTGCAGCTTAGTGGAGGGCACAAAGCAAAAGTTTTCCGCAGAGATTCGTACTGGCAATAGGAAACCACTCGACCAGAAGCAAAGAAATAGTCGTGTATATGAAGAGAAAGGAAAGTACCGGTAATTGTGAAAACATACGGGAGGAATCAATGCAAATTGAATCTAGTATAGAATCAAATGGTCTTGTCACGATGTCACGGCTCAGTTTGTAAGTTGTACTGGTACTTAATGTAAAAGTGACGCATTTGGTATGAATTGCTTTGGTATTGGGAATAACTTTGAAGTAGTTACGTATTTTGAATACTGCCAAAAGAAAGTTGCAAAGTATTAAATTTATAAAGTGAATATGCTGCTTCTGAAATTCCTTTTGACAGACTTCACTTTAGTACTGATTTTTGGTTACTGCTTTTTGACTCGAAAAATCGATTTGTCCGAAAATTCATTCAAATTAAATGGATGATATCGATACCATTCCATTATTCAAGTATTTCTTTCTACATACTATCTGCTGACACATCAACCTTTTCAGGAATTTGATACTTTAAAATATGCAATTTATTTGCCGTAGCATTTGAAACCATTTTTTGAACAGACCAGGACATCGCCAACTTTCCAATATCAGATAAATATTTATTTCCTTATAACTGATTTATCACAGTGGTATGTTGCAGAATAAAACCAATGTTTGTTAATTGGTACCTGACATGCAGTGACACATTAGGCGCTACCAGTACACTTTTTCTGAGTGCCGAACTAGGGGAACTAAAGCAAAGACACCTAAATTTTCATTTATTTCATTTATTTTTTTTATTTGATTCGTCTAATCTAGACTATACACAAATAATAGTAATTTATGATCCTTATAGAGAATTCGTTTAAGAGATGTTGTAGACAAATGAAAATCAAACAGATAGTAAGCTTCGTTAAAGCATATACTTATTGCAGTGATTGAGGAATCGACAAAAAGTTCACCCATCTAACATGTTTGTTATTAATAACAAAATCAAGTTCCCTTAGTAAAGTAGTTTGTGTCAATAGTGCCAGCCAAAAATTTCCCGACAAATAAGATTTTGGAATTTTGAAGTCGAGAGTTCAAGGTATTCATTCTTAAAAGATTTAAGCGGTCTTCATAAGGAGTTAGATGTAAAAGGTCATACTACGGAAGACCGCGGAGGCAGAAATGTAAGAACGTCTTTTAGATGGACTCAATTTGATCAATGTAAACTTTTTGATACGGTGCTCATACAAAACTTGCGTATTCGATAACAGGTCTGGCTTAGTAAGAAAAATATCGTTGAATTTCCTCGAACGTTTTCTGAATAAACCTAAGTCATTATTAGCTTTCACAACGATTGAGTTGATATGATCGTCAAATGTGAATAATTGTGAATGTAGATTTCTGTCAAGTAATCGGGCCATCCCAATAGAACTATATTTGACTTTAACAGTCCTTTTGTCCGACCAGACATTCGTCAGCACAATAGCGTTAACCTTGGTCCTCTTCCCCGAATGTTATCTGTGCTTAATAGTGCTTCGAAAAGTTATGACTTTTCATAAACTTTGAATATGTCCTAATTTACTGCATTGTATGAGTTTTTTTTTACGGTCAATTTAGATTTGAGTTCTTTTCTGTATTGGCTTTTGTTAGTATCTGAATTTTTTGCCCAGTTTTTTTATATTTTTATCTAGTCTATAATTCGATTTGGTTATATCTATTTGGACAGTAAATATATCAATAAACAAGCATTCGAAAAGAATTACAATGTTTTTTCAGTCAATTGAAGCTATCCAATAAGCCTTTGTCATCTCTTGGTGTTGAGGACTACTCCGAAAATCTAGTCCAAAATAATAAAAAACCTCGAAAACAGTTTCTATAATCAAGTATTTTAAACTGACATGCAAATATAGTCGTAATTCACAATTCACATAAGTGAATAATTCCTCGCCTTATGTTATGGTCATTGCCAACACTTGATAACTAAATCGATAAATTAGCAGAATTCAACCATTCCTTATCCATACGGAATAAAGTTATTTTCAATTATTAATAAAACCTCAACAATAAAATCGTTAGCTAAAATTCTTTACTTCCCATAAAACCATTACTCAACACCTCACCCATACGCTAATTCATCAAAACGAAAAAAAAGTTTCCGACTTTCGTTTTCTTCAAAAACATCACGACGTTCTAAATACAAACGAGGGAACTTCAGCCCTTGGCGAATTTTTCGTTGCTCTCATACCCCCTAAATGCGTTTTCGCAAGTGATATCTGTATGATATGACGATGTGTTTATCCCTAGAATGATAACTTCCTTCATTCTTGACGAAAACTTGAGCTGTAGCAACATTAAAGCATACTCGAAAAAGAAGCCTTCAAAATCTGCGAGTAAAGTGTAGCGATTATTATTGACACGCAAACTGAAACATTTCAAAAAACATAGTCAAGTGTAGAGCTTGCATTATGGCAGTGGTGACGGACTCTTCAGTTACTCTCTGACGACAATACTAAGAACCGAAAAAGTAAACCACAAACCATTCCCCACAATGTTTCCAAACACTTTTGAAATATGAATGTACAACAACAAAGTACACGCATCTTTTATAGATACACAACAACAAACAAGATACTTGAATTCAGTAAGTGCCGTCACACGGGTAGGAAATATTCCCAGTTTCATCCGGACTAAGAAACTGCGTGAAAAAGAAATTTTACCTGGAAGATTGCGGCAGATTCGACCGGCTTAAAATCTATTTTTTGCCGACATCAGTCTGGAGATGAGAGGCGTTGAAGGTTTTTGTGGTGGATATTCAAACAATAGAAAGAAAAACCCCTACTGAAGGACACAGGTGCGATTCAGTGTCGTAAAAGATGTCATTACACTTTTGCAGAGTCAAACGTCCTGAAAATAAATCATTCATTTATTACGCACTCGAAAGAGACGAATGGCAACAATGAAATAATTTGAAAAGCCGAGATTTTATGATTCTCAGTCAAGGGCATACAGAGGGTGCGTTCATTAGAAAGTCTCAAGGATGTTCGAAAGTGTAATCACGTGTAGGTTGAAGTGAAATCGGCAGTGCAATTCATGTGAAATTAGATTTTTTAGAACTAAGATTTATGTAATGTTAGCGTTCTTTGTGAATCAACAGGAAAATTCTTCGAAAACGCTCGTCTGCATTGTGCCACAGCTGAATTATGACACTGCGATTACACAATCAAGATATGGATCGTGCAATTGAAATTTCGTGATTTAAATCATTGTGCCATGAAAAAAATATATCTTCCATTTTGAATGTCTTATAATTAGACAGATTATCATATACTCAGTGCATTTACTAGGACATATTTTCCATTATCTGACAAACACTTCTAACTTCTACATGCTGGCCTTTTTTCTTGCCCTTTTAAACGCTCTCCATCTTCTCAACCTTTTAAATGCCAGTCTGCTTCTTCTGCTTATAATGACTAGTTTGTTTCTTCGTCTTCTGCATAGTAGCTTTCTTCTTCTGCTTTTAGATGCTGTATTTCTTCTGTTTCTACTTTTAAATGCTTGCGTTTTTCGTCTGTTCTTAAATCCTGGCCTTCCTCTACTTTTAAATTTCAACCTTTTTGTTTACCTTTCAGATGCTGGCCATATTTTTCCTCTTCTTCTACATGCTCGCCTTCGTTTTATTTCTTAAATGCCAGCCTTTGTCATCCTCTTCTTTTAAAACACTGGTGTTCTTCTTCTGTTTTAGAATGGATGCCTTCTTGTTTTTCCCCTATTTTGTTTATAAATGGTGACCTTCTCCTTTTAAATGCTGGCCTTCTTGTTCAACTTTCAAATGCTGGAATTTCGCTTCTTCTTCTTTAAAATGATATCCTTCTTCATCTGCTTTTAAATGCTGGCCTTCTTCTTCTCCTTTTAAATATTGTCTTTCACCTTTTTCTTCCGTTTTTAAATGCAAACCTACTTCTTCTTCTGCTTCAGTTTTAAATGCTGGCATTCTTCTGTTTTTAAGCGCTGACCTTTTTCTTTTTCTCTCTTTACTTCCTAGCCTTTTTCTTCTCCTTTTAAATGCTAGTCTTCTTCTTCTTCTTCTGCTTTAATGGTAAGTGCCATTTTTAATCATTAGTAATGGCAAACTAACCAGTTTACTAAAAATAACAACTGATGGTTTGATTTTATGAAAACAACAATATAAACGTCCATAAAAAGTACTACACTACTTCAACAGGAACATTACTGTCGAAAAATTAGAAGTTGATTGATTTGATATTCTCGTTGACCCACGCTGGGCGCCGTACTATGTGAGCTTTACCATGTAACATGATGTAGGTAATCAAATTGAAGCATTTGCGTATTTCAAAACTTTGATACAGTCTCAACTCTGAAAATTGACATCAATTCGGCTGTAAAAACTACTAAATATTCAAAAGCTATTTAATCAAATTGATCTAATTAGCTTGTTATATTTGTTATATCTCTTCGCCCGATTCACTATTTTAAAAAAATCCAGTCAATTTATGGTGAATGCTAATATCAATACACTTCATTCATTCAATCCGATTTCCCTGTATGACATTCCCATAATAACCAAATGTTACAATAGGTCATAGCATAATTTTCACCTAGTCACTATAATTCCCACAACATATGAGCCTTGTTTGCACTATCGTTGACACAAATTATTGCATCTACGTCCCGTATCCATTTACAAGCATCCTGCCACAATGGTTCAAGTCAGTATCAGTGCAATAGAGCTTCGGTAACAGAAATTGAAATGATGTTATCGATAATCGCATACGTACTTGTTACCGGAGCTTTGTAATGTCATACAATTGAGATAACGACAAATCCATTCAATGTGCTCGCATTAATGGTAGGTAGTGAAGAGAGAACAAAGGAGGAAGTGCATGATTATGTCTGTTTTCAAGTGATGTAATATTTTGATTCAGGCAGGTATTTGTCGGTATTTTGAACACTATGTATACGGTTCATTAAGCATCATGTATAGGATTCACTGGGACCGGCTCATTGTAATATCAATACACTGTGATGCAATTAAAGTCACATTATTTCACTGCTTGTGCCTGGAAACAAACAAAAGAATTGCAACAGGTTCATGTAGTAAAATAGTTTTTTTTTATGAGACTTTTTAAGTTTGGTGGTAATAAATCACCACCATCGGGGAATATTTTGTAAATTAATGATTAATTAAAGTTTAATTGGCTTTACATTTTGAGAGTTTCGAGGAACAATTAATGAGCCGTACTGTATTTATTGTATTGTAATTTATTGTACCTCTATTGTAAATAAATTGAATGCTGCAAAACTTCAGCCTAAATTTGAATCAAACTGGGTGTATTTCTTTGTTTGAAAAAAATGCATGAGATAAATATTTAGATTTCGATAGTATCTTCTATGTGCATGCACACATAACGATAATCGACAAATTATATATAGTTGCGCCTTCGAAACCTATTTTAGATTTTTATTGTGCATTTATTAATTTGAATAATCATCAGCTACAAATAAAAATTACACAGCCATGCAAACATTTCAATGTAATAGAAGATTTGTTCATCATGTGTAAATGGCCAAAAAAATCTGCTTACCAGACCGCCAGATGTCCAATCCCACTTTTTTACGTTCTCGATCTAATAAATCTGATGGATTCTCTTGACACCAATATCACGGCTATTTTTAAGACCGTGCGGTACATAAAAGATATGTACACACCACAAATTTCGGCCCCATATAGCAAAACAGAACTGACCGTTATCATCAACAGCCTCCGTCTCGTCTCACTGGGCTCACCGATTTCAGTCATAGGCCTAGATAGCAAATAAACCCCATCAGCTTGGTACGCAATATTATTCCCAGATACCTGATCGACTTGCTGGTCAAGATCTTGACCGAGCTAACTGTCACGGGTACGACAGATGGTATCCTCCGTTTCGTCGGCATCATGAACTTTGTTTTCGAAACGACCAGTTGGAGACTCATTGATCGCTATACCCTCTTCAAAGCTTGGTTGAGTAAGAGCTACTGAGGATTTGGCAGTGAATACTACTGCGGTATAATGCAGCAACTATGTTAAAGGCAACCATAGATTCCTGAGGTAGCTGTGAACTATGACTAGCAATTAACCAGAAATAAGAAACCTTGGTGCAAGGGCCCAAAGATCCACCTCACCAAGTTGAAGACTTTTTGAGTGACCAGTGTCTAGGTCTCCAACAAGCAACCCTCGTTTTTGGTACTACTCCAATAATCTCTTGGATACCATCATTTGTTGAATGCTTTTTTCCGGATGCCATGCTAACTGCCAGAAAGATTGCCAGACTATCTGACTGCTGATAAAAGCCGCGGTTTACAAAACCCTCTGCAAGCATTTTCACAGTGACCAGCACTCAAAGCAGACAATATTCTGATGGACTGCTCAGACTACCTTTTTTACGTATCTATAAGTCAGTCAAACTACTTTCCACTACGATACACCCCTGATTTCTTTGTCAGCACTAAATCTACCTGGGGGTGTTCAATTTGCATGCTATAGATGTTCAAAAAGCATAGTATAGCATCACTTTAGCAAGTGTCAAAATTCACATTAGTTAGGTGAAGCAGCTATGGATATTAGACAGCCAAGAGCTGTTAAGTAGGTTGGCTTTTACACAGCACAACTCAATGGCAAATTTTTTTAAGTTTTTTTTTTAAACTTTTGTCTTTGTATTTACGTGGATCAGCTGAGCATTTGCATTGCACTTTGGAAATTGTTTAAAGTTTCCAGCGTACAGCTGCAGAAACCATTAAAATTTTCCGATCAAATTTAAAACGTTTCACGTATTCCCTGCTTTCGACGCCATATCTGTGAAAAAGAGCGAAGAACAAACTTTGAAAATTTAATGGTACACGAATCAGCGTACCTGGCTTTTTGCATTTCACGCCAGCCTTCTAAAAAATTGAGATGAGTTGCGCTGTGTAAAAGCCTACTTAAAACTTGAGTTGATTTAAAGTGTTTAAAAGCCCTTTTTTTAAGTTTATGATAGCACTATATTCAATTAGCTACGTTTCATTCCCATTTCTATTCAAAAGTGACGTTTAAACAAGATGTCAGCTGTGTACGCATGTCCATTTTGCCTTAGCTACTTTCTCGTTACTCTCCACACTGCGACGAGCAATTAGCTACTACCATAACAGCTATTCCGGAATCTTGGACAGCCCGACTGTCAAGTAGCAAGCATCAGAAAGAAGCTATTTCGTGACATGGGACAGCCAGAGCTGCTAAAGCGGCTATTGCAAGAATATTGAACAGTGCAGTGAAAACGAAGCGTAGTATAGCGCTTAATTGGTTGTTTGACTCAAATAACTCAAATGCAAAAAAAAATGGATAAAAAGTCTTTGCTACGTAAGAAAACAACAAACTAATTTGCTGAGTTTAAATCTAGGAAAAAATTATTCAGTTCTTAAGCTAATCTACACAGCTTTGGACTACTACTGAAAACTATTTGTGATCTCAACATTGAGTATGTACTACAAAATAAGAGATTAAATGTTCAATCTGCATACTTACAAGAGGCCATTATCAGTGAAACCAAAAGTCCAAACACTGCAGCCGTTCCATTCTTAGGAACGCGACAGTTTAACATTCCTAGTTCAACTCTCAGCACATATCAAATTCCCAAACAGTATGCTTTTAACTAGCCGAACTTAATAACCCTAGCCCCATGACTTCCATGCAAATTCTTCATGCTCCTTTGCATTTTCTTCGCATAACAAAGTCCATAAAAAACAAAATTGTAAATGCCATCACCGTGAGCCATAAGCTACAAATGCAGTCACTGCCATTTCGGTGGAACATCTTGATGAAGCTGCGTCAACGACAGGATAACAATCGAAACACCACCACATGCTCGTACATATCTTGGAAAAATGCATCGTTCTCTGCCAACTTAACAAGTCAAGCTCCCGAGATCCGTTAAAGCGTACATGTCTGGCAATATTCAGGAAACGATCATACACCCATATGTATGTGTACACGGTGAAAACAGCCACAGTGAAGCTAATGTACTAAAATATTTACGACAGTCATTTCGGTATTCAATTCACAATTTCGCTGCTATGGCCCCCGAACCGACAACAACGACTACGACTATATCCTTATTGGGCGAAATTTCAATGAAATCCATCTGCTCAGCCAGCGAATAGTATTCTTGCAGCGACGGAAAGTAGTAACGACGAAATGTCGAGAGAGAAAAAACCGTATACTCGTTTCAATTTAAGAAGCAACTGCTCGCCTGAAGTGTATTACAATCGCAAAGAGCAAACTGGGATGGTGTTTGCATCCTGGCACGTAAGTAGTCTTGCGGGTGCGATTACATTACCGTTACATCCTCCGTCGTGCCAATGTCAAGCTAAATTGACGTCGAAATGCATCAATTGCGTCAACAGTATTCAGTATCCTTGCGAGACGGTTGTTGCACGTTTTCGCAGCTAAACATACTATATTGTAAGTTTGATAGTGTAATAAATAGTGTTTAGGTTATTAATAGAGGTTCATTTTCAAAGTAGGTTTTGGCGTGAAGGCGTCTCACTTTGAAATCAACATAGAAAAGCTGTAGAAATGTGTAGAAATATCATTCACGAATCTTCAAAACGAGTGGGTTCACCGACAAAGCTAATGTTAAACGCAAACAATAGGACCTGTCATCGGATCGTCAAGTTGTCTATTTACTTACGTCCTTTTGTCCTGAGCGAAAAAGACACATCACCCAGTTTTCACATCAAACTTGGATGAAAGCATAAATACCTACTGTCCACATACAAATACTTCGCAAGCCGAAAAAAAGCTGCTCCCACATTTGAATTGAATTAAATTTCAACTTGAGGTCATGAATCGTTTCCGGTCTTGTATACATTTGCAAAACAACAACTCTCCCAGCCGTTATACTTATGAATCAACAGTGTCGCAACGCAGGGCTGAAGGTAGTCGTTGCACCCCTAAAAAGAAACGATAAGGGCCAAAGTAATGAAGTCTCCATTAAAACTGGCGTGAGTTCATTTCCGGACCGCATAAATAATGTTGCATGCAAATGGCGTTGCTATTCAGTGTGTGTGTGTGTGTGTATGTGGATGTGGTAGCTAAGAAGCCAGGCGAGCTAACTACGTACATCGTCATCGGTCAGGACATAGTGCTGGAGATACATGGCAGCGGAACGGGAATGGATTGTCTTTATTTTGCCTTCCTATTACTTATGCAAATGATATGAGCACTGGCAAAGTCCCGGTGCCACTATGTGTTTGTGTATCAAATAAAGCTTCAGGCTTATAGATACGTAGCAAATTTTCAAAGTTTAATGGTAGTTTAGAGAACAAAGTACCACTGAAGGCTCCGAAGAAAGGAATATGAGCGAACATGGTATTCGAAGAATTTCTCGATGTTTGCGTATTTTGTTTGTGTCGAAAGAGGCAATATCTCGAGGAAATCCGTTACGGTATTTAATTGGAATGACAAAGTTTATTGATGAAAAACTGTACGAGACAAGGATTGTTTCCGGGCGATTTGGCCTCGAGCCATAAGCGAAGTGATTTTGTTACTACTATAACGAGATGAAAACAATGGAAGTAGGTCAATAGCAGACGTTCAGCTCAATGAGAGAAAGGCAAATATAGATATTAATTTGAATATATGCACTTTGTACAATTTGCTCATAAGAATCATTTTTGAATTAATCAACAAAGTTTGTCTGATTAATATTACCTTTAAGTGGGAAAGAAACATTTGAGTGTAACGACTGTATCAGATTGTTAGAAAACCGTAATTATGGATAACTACTGCATTCGAGAATACTATCAGTTAGAACATTTTAGTAAATTTTGCAAAAGGGGTACCAAGGGACTCATTTGTAGAGAGTACTGTTTTGAGTTTTAAGTAAGCAACCGCAAACCTAAACATTCTGAATAGCTGACCATGGCCAGACTTTAGAAAAATTACCTCGAAAATTTGCTTTTGCAAACCAGGAGAGGAAAAATTCAAGCGAAGACTCCTGGTAGAGGCACCGAGCTTTTAAAAAATATACTCTGTATATAAGAGATGAACTTGTATCTTCCAATGTTTCTAAAAAGACCTCTGACACACTCACAATTGAAACAAATGCTGAACTGAATGCAATTTTTTCCTCATCTCAGGTACGTTTTAGAATCAGCAAGACCTCACTATACCACTTGGTTCATCACCTTTGGCAAGCGCTGCCATAAACGTTTCTTCGTGGGCCAATTTGAGTTTGCATTCGAGGACGACTTTTGTATTTGATGATGGCCGCAACAAATGTTGTACAATTTTGGAATTACGTTAGACATTAAGAGAAGTAGATTTTAGCATTAATAGAAAGCTTGAGTAGCCTAGTTGGTAGAGCACTGACTTCTTCTGTGTGGATTCCCTGGTTCGAATCTGGGGTCGGACGAGGCTCCGCGTCACGGACTTTGAGCTCACCTAGCTCTGATTAGGTACCTGATTTAAACGTGGAACTAATCACCCCACACTCGTATTCACATTGATTGTAAATTTATGAAGAAGCTCTCTACCAGCTTTAACCCCTAGACCTGAACAATTGTTGTCGTACTTTAATAGAAGCAAACGTGGATTAGCGAAATTTTACCACTCATTTTCATGTTACAAATAAATCTAAAATCCTTGAAATGAGGCTCGAAAAAAATCACTATAGTAAACAGTTTTAGAAATAATACGGCAATTCTCGAAACTACTGGTCTAATTATTTTTTCTTTATTTAATTATTATTATTGTCTAAATCAACATCTACATATCCACGTAAAGACAACACGGAATGCACTTATGAAACAAGTAAATCATGAAAATAAATAAAGTAAAAACATCAAAAACAGAAGAATAAGAAAGATTATAAAATCAAATGAGTCAAAGCATACAAAAAAGCAGTAAATGATATAGAATGGAAATTTAACACTGAAATGAAATTAGAAATTCAGTAACTTAATTAATTAGTTTCGTAAGATAAAACAATTGCTCTTAATTTTTTTCAAAATTACATAACGAAAAGTGCTGACGATCAATATTGAAGCAATAATCTTGCCTTAGCAATCATAAAAAGGGAGAATACAAATATGTATGACTACGAGCAAATGATACGTTGAGGGTAAATCAAGACCTGGTACAGCGTACAGTGTCACGAATAGAAAACTACAGACTGGAGAGCTAGCAAAATCAAATTCCAGTATACTGTTAATAAAAAAATTAAAAAAAATTGTAACGTTCGGGTGGCTCGTTTACTAAACAATACAAAGCAAACAAAATTTACTCAATACTTAAAATTACTGAGCGTGACCTCTTTTATAAGCCATTCCCATTATGCGATGAGGAAGTAGTTGCATAAAAATACTCTTGGCCTTATAACAAGTTTTAGAGTATACTCAATAACAATGTTAATGAAAATAAATTTTTCTAAAACTTTCAACGTTTTGATATAGACAGTTGAAAGAACCTCAATTTTACTGTCTGCATCGAAACTATCATTTTTGCTTCAACTTGGGCAATATTAATTTTCTTTAAATTTTTTGGACAAATCAGTCTATTTTACTCTCAACAATCTTTGATTCTCAAAAATACTTATTTATCTATTTTAATTGAACTTACAAAGACCTCTATAATTCTCAGCGATGATTTTCAAAAATACTTACAAAGCACAATTAGATACTTGACCTTGCATAGGTTAAAAATAATTTTAAGGAAAACTATTCAATTTAACTTATTTGAATGCTTTAATAAAGGTTTGAATGAGTTAAACAGGTTTACTATTTAGGTGGGTAAATTACAACAAAATTTGCACAAAATACTTTCAATATGGGCAAGTTAATCCGATTTTAGAGAAAAAGTACTTATATTAGCTTTTGTCCCTTTGATATTTGAATTTCAGCTGAAGTCGACTAAATTAGTTTCAAGCTGGAAGATTAACGTATGCCTGACTAGCAAAATTAGTGATATATAACCCAGGATTTATTTTAAGGCCAAATAAATATTTCGTCGTTATTTCAATTTTTTCAAGAAGAAATACGGGTTTTTTTCTACATAGAGCTCTTTCATTTTTCGCTTGAACACCAAAACTTGGAAGAAATGCTTTAGTTACTTGAATCACTGAAAAAATGCTACTATTTTCTGAGTATATTGGTTGAGTGTTTGTTGAGTATATTGTATTTTGTAGAGTTAACTGTTATGTACACGTGGAATGATAATAATCTAGAATGGCTAATATTATTTAAAGGTTATAGCATTTTAGTACGCAGATTTGAATAGATCTGCGCTCTACTTGCTGTGATTCGTCGCAAACTACTTATGTTTGACTTATATGACAGAAAAGTGCGGAAAAAATCAAATATTTCCCGCTGAATAGCTTGAATCCATATCACCGCCTCAAATATAGAGTTCGAAAAAAAGCGCCCAACGTGGGCGCCCACGAACAATTTAGTTCAAGAGAAATGTAAATAATAAATCAAATGAGTATTTTCAACTAAATTCTTTCAGCTTCTGTTGTTGACAGCTAGCTGTAATGTTATTTGGTACTAATATCCTATTAAACAATTAGAACAGGATTACTATGCACGAGGGTTGATCCAAAAGTAGTGATAATCTGCTATTTACAGTTCGCATAAAAGTAAAAAAAATGACTACCTCATGTAAAAATAGCCCACGATTCTAGGGAGGTACATTCATTTGAATACGAACTGTCAAAGAGAGAGCATCAAAATGGAGAAAAACGAAATTAGAGCTGTCATTAATTACCTGTGTTTGAAAAACATGTCTACCAAATTCGTACACAGCGACTTGGTGGAATCATAAGGAGACTCTGCTCCTTCATATTCCACCGTTGCACACTGGGCCAAGGAGTTTAATCTGGGAAGAACGCTCTGCACTGAAGATGAACACAGCGAAGATCGTCCATCCACGTCCGTCACTGAAGACAACATGAAAAAATTCGAAGTTGTCGTGTTAGCAGATCGAAGAGTGACCATCAGGCATGTTGCTAAGGTCACAGAGATCTCGTATGGCAGTATTCAAAGAATCGTTGGAAACAGATCACATATCAAGAAGGTCTCAACACGTTGGGTGCCGAGAATGTTAACCAACGAGCGAAAGAAGAAACGAGTCGACATTTCGAAGGTGAATCTCGAAAAGTTCCAGGTAGATCAGACGAATTTTGTGTCACGTTTCATGACCATGGATTAGACCTGGATACACAACTTTGATCCAGAAACCAAACTGCAATCGATTACTGACACCGAGTTTGGTAGGGAAGGTCATGGCATCAGTTTTTGAAGGAATTATTATTGTGGAATATTTAGAACAGGGAGCCATTATATCAGGTTCTTAATACGTAGACTAAATAAGAAGATTGCGTTAAGTGCAGTTTCATCAAGACAACGCACCGGCTCACAAGCCTACAGTTGCAATGGCTGCAATCAAGAAATAGGATTTGAACTGCTTGAACATCCGCTTTATTCATCAGATCTAGCCCCCAGTGACTTCTACCTCCTCTTTTTGGAACAAGGAACAGCTCCGGAGTAAAAAAATTGAAGATGATAGTGATGTGATGACCGCTGTTAAGGCGTTTTGGGAGAGTAAGCCAAATCATTTTTCCCTAATGGTATCTTGGGTTTGAAAAAAAGGTGGATTTAATGTATTAACTTATTAAGAGACTATGTTTAAAAATAAACATTTTTTTTACGTTTAATCACCTTGGTTTATATTGGTTATCATTACTTTTGAATCAAACCTCGTATGCATCGTCTAGTCGACGGATCTTTGCTCAGTCAGCAGATTACAAGAGAGCACCAATCGGTAATTTACCTAGTAATCGGTCTTTCCATTGTCACCATTTATTTCAAATGCAGTAGTCGAACGCAATTTATAATACAAACGAAAATGTTCTGCTATATTTGTTGTGTTTTTCAACTTACATAAAGATTCAGTGCTAATTAATTAATTTAGCAAATCGCTGGATTTTTAGAGGGTCATAAACTTAGTTTGATAATTAAATTTTAAATTGCAAATTAAGTTGACAATTTAAGAAGGTTATTCAAATTTGAGTGCTTTTAAAAAAATTGACTGCGTCATAATTTTTCATTATATCTTAAAAATTTGACAAAGAAGGCTACATGAAAAAAATACGTCGAAAAAGCCTCAGGGCAAGAGGATACAGCTATTAGAGTGCTATTCATATAAAATACTAAACAGTACCCAAAGAATTACAGCTCTTGTAATCGATGGAAAACATACATAGCAAAATACATTTTAAACTTAAGTAAATCTTCAAAAACTTTGCCTCTGTCAACTTAAATACCGCACAAACAAATCCGCTCAGCTTACATCGAAAATAATTTTTCCCGCCAAGTTTTAATCTCTGAAAAGCTTAAGGTCAATAGCTAACCGATAATCTGGTAGCATCCATGTATTCGAATGGTTAGGTTAATGAGAGCTCTCTTTATATTCCCGACATCACCGTCGTTGTCAGCCTCGACGTTGTACTTTAATCCATTCATGTGCCTTATCCGTTTACCCGGTCTCGTCCTGCATTCAAATTAACGTCATCTGTGTATCTGTAAGTTTTCCAATGGTCCGATCTCGTTCAGAACTCGAACATTTCACACTGACCTCCAACGGACTGACATTTACTGTTGCCACTTAAATCCCCTTACACGGTCACTCTTATCAGGATTAAGAACGAAAGCCACTTTATATTCGCACTCTAATCACTTAAAGCCCTTCACAAAAAGATAGATAGATAGATGTCGGCCGTGGTAGCCAGGATATAACGTCCGGTTGCGGACACAAACAACCAATGTTCATTCACGGTCTATGCCCGGGTCTCGCTTTTCAGTTGCGGTATCGTTTGGTCGGAATTAAATTGCCAGTCGGATAGTTCGTATAGTGAGAAACGAACGGTGGTTTGTGAATTTGATTTTTCTCGTAAAATTCGACTTGAACACATTTTTTTTGAAATTTTTTTTAAAAAACAACCAGCAAAGTTTGAGAGTCTCTAGTGCATTGATCTTGCTTGAAGAACTACTAAGTTTCAATCAGGAATCGAAACATTTATTTGAAACTAATACATCCAAATAGGCAAATGGAAAAACATCTGCACAATAAAAATCTTTCTTTTCTGATATAAAAATATATTCGATATTCTTCAACAAAATAAAATCCTCCAAATACTACAACTTGAATATATGACACAATTTATGTTTCCGAGATATTTCCACAACCCTTAAAATCTCCACGAATTTTTTTGGGCTGAACGCAACAATCAGTTTATAGCCGATTTAATGCCGAAATTTTACTGTCGACCTGTCGATACTCGTAATGGCACCTAGTAACCTTGCATGCCATAAAACATAAAATGAATGATATATCGAAGGATTTGGAGCTAAGAGCAATGTACATAGCGTTGGGTTCGTTTTCTACAACCGTATTAGTGTAGCACTTCATTTCGCTAGTGTCATGTTCAAGCCGACTAGTTTCCACATTCCATTTATCCGACAATTTATCTAACTTTACTCGAGATGATTAGTGAACGTCATTTGGGAAAACAGAAATTATTCTGAATATGCTCAGACTATAAATTTGTATAGTAGGTTTGTATTTTGAGCGAGTATTAGTTGATGTTTTAGAAATAATTTTTTAAATGTTTTGAAGTAACCATCATTATAAGCAAAGAAAAAAAAATCAGTGAAATTTTCTAAAAAGTAAATACCTCTTTTGCAAGTAAGTGAAAATTCCAAAGAGTATCGGTATGAAAATTACAACTAACCATTTATCCAAATAATTGTTTTTATTTCTGTTGATGTCCCTATTAATGCGTACCGCATTTTTATTACTAAAAACATCAATGTTTAATGTTTTGTTTTATCCTGAAACCAAGCAATAGAAAATCTTTCAATTTTGAATTTTAGTATAATCACTGTATTCATAGTTTAAAATAAATACGTTCATGGATTGTAGAGACAAATTAAGTCCATTGGTCTTATCTTAGTAGGGACACGACTGTTAACAAAGATCTTACACTGGTTCATGGCTAGCTTAGTTATTTTGATTATTTTAAATTTATTTATACTAATTTCTTAGAGATCAGTGTTTGGTAGTATATTACACAAAAGCTAAATAAAATAACATACGCTATATAAAAAGCTAAATTAAAATACGATAAAAAACAGTATTTGTGTGTAGTTAAAAACAATGAAATCATTTTTAATAAAACAAACTAAATTTTTGGTGGCCGCTGGCCCACATTGGGCGATTATTTTGAACTCTGTATCGGACTATCAAAGGGCCAAAGATCTATCTTCTTATTTATTTTAGCTCTGTTTTACTTAACATTCTGGAGAGGATCATTGGCTATCATACTAAGAAGTCAGTCGATCCTGCATGTTTATAGCAAAGGTAAATCTGTTGAAACGGCTCTTCATGCAAACTGAGAAGTCTGCCGCTTTTAAAGAGTATATTGTTGCCGCTTTCATAGACATTGAAAAGTTTGATATCAATTCGATTCGATTGCGGAGGCACTTACGGTATTGTATGCTGATAGGCAAGCAGTTTCGCAGCGGTAGAGTTGTTTTCTCTTCCTTATGGAATGCTCACATGCGACAGGGGGTTATCACGGGGATAACTCAAGGTGGTGTCCTTTCCTCCTTATTGTAAATTATTGCGGAGAATACTCTTTTTATAAGACGAGAATGTGCCACCTGCAACGTGGTTGCATATGCGGATCATATAGCCAAAGCAGTATCAGAAAAGTATCCATCCATGTTTTCGAAGTTGAAATACTCTCTCGATATGTGAGCCCTAGCAAAATTGAGCTTGTACTGCTCAAAAGGGAGTACAGAGTTCCTTGATTTGACTTGCCGAGACTGAATAGCATATTTATTGAACTGAACCAGAGGGTAAAGCACTTGAGACTCATCTTCGATTCAAAACTGGTATCGATCGAAAATATAGCGGAAAGAGCACGGAACGCTTTCAGTGCCACTTACTGCTGCAAAAGATCCATAGGAGTGAATTGGAGTCTAGAGCGCTTTGCTATACCAATGCTGTGAAGGCGATACTACTGTATGGGGTAGCAGTCTCGGGGCAGGATGCCCTCAAGGTAGTTTTTCAATGCTTTCTTGAAAAACTTCGTAGGTTGGCCGCAATTCTGATGACAAGTACCCTCCGAACCACCCCCATTAAGACACTTTTTGTGATGCTTCATTGGTCACCAACCAATTTGCTTCCTTTTTCATGCACACAAGGACTTCCTGGACTTATGGACGTTTACTACGCATTCTTAGTAAAGATAAATATAATGATGATGTCACTCCTGATAGCAGGCTTATCCAAGTTTACACTTATGGCTCACAACTGAACGAGCAAGCTGTTAGCGGTGCAAACTTGGATCCACTTAAGGCTATCTTTTCGTCTTTTAGACTATTGTAGTGTCTTTCAGGTGGATGTCATAGCATTTTTCAGGCAATCGACTGACTTCTGTGTAATAAAATATTCGGAGTGCAATACATGCATTTTCATGGATAGTCAGGCGGCTCTCAATTCCCTGGCTGGTCATTCTATGCCATCGGAAATTTTCATTGAATGCCGTGCATCTCATAGGGAGAGGTCGAAACATTCTGCAAGAGAATTAATTTGGGTAACTGGACATGGTGGTTTTTGGGGCGATTCTGAGGCCAATGAGCTGTTGAGGCTGCAACGTCACTACTAGATACAAAAGGCAAACCCATGTTATCGGTCAAACTAACCGCTAGGCGAAAATATCTCGAAGACACTAAGAGACCTCATCATACACCTTATGTGCCAATGCCTGGCTATGGCGAAGTGAAAAATGGTATATACGTTTGACTGAACTATCCACCGTATACTTAAAAGGGATAGCATAGTTAATTAAAGAATCAGATGTTTTTTTTATTTATATTCTTTTCTATGATAATGGCAAAGCTCAGGTGGTTACCCTTTGAAATGAATGATTAGCTATGGCAAAAAGGATACACTTGTGTGAATAGCCGATTTGAATTATTCCATTATTGTGCTAAACGCCCCACTTTTTCTTATTTCCTGGAGTGTTGGCCTTGTTCACAGTCCCCACTAAAGCTACGGATGTAACACTTAATTATAAGAGAGCCGGTACTATAACTAGTTTTTGACTAGTACAACACAATGCAAACAAATGCAACCACGAGCATACGGTGAGATTCGAACCCGCAAGCCTAACGACCTCTCAAAGACTATGGAGGCTAACAAGTGGACGCTAATCGTAGTATCACAATATGCCTCTTCTGTGCCTAAGTGTGTCTCTCTTTAGTTTGGGAATACCAAATTTGGCAACAATATCCTGAAATACCACGGACGAAGGAGAAAAATAGATGTAAAGAGGCAGAAAAGTAAGAAAGATTTAGAGGATATGATAAAGAAGCTGGAAAACGAGTGGCCTTTGCAGTAGTATGCAATATATTTCGGTCGAACTTCAACACAGAGTCAAAAATCATGCCAAGGTCCTTAAAACTATCAACAAGTCAAAGGTCATTAAACGACAATTCGGAACATTCAGGCTAAGAAAATTTACAGAAATCCTCTTGTTCTGAATTATCTTCTATTATTTTGAATAACTAAGATATCTATCATTCAACTGTTGGTTCTGCGACACAAAAAAAATATTAAAATATGTTATATAAAGATTTTGAAGTATTGAAATATTTACATTTGCATAGTACTGAAATTCCACGCACTAGCAAAGAATTAGTAACACGCTGAAGATGCCAAGGTGTGCTTCAAGAATCAAAATTTGCAACAGCACTGGCAGCTAGTCACACTTTTTATGTTGCCCCACGACTATTTAACTGCTTACCAATAAACGTAAGTAAGACTATATCTTCAAAAGTTACTTAAGTATCATAGTCTAGTTTTTAAAAAGTAAATTAAGAGCATTGATTATTTAAATACATAAATAAATAAATACATAAATAAATAAATAAATACATAAATAAATAAATAAATTTTACAACAGGGAACTAGTGACTGTTTTTCATTCGATCACTATGAAAATTTTGAAATCACTAGCCTGCAAAAAGCTAGCTCTAACAGTACAATAGGGATCACAAGCGTAGAAAGAGAGCCAAGAAATAAGCATACCAGACAGACTACACCCAGGTTTAACAGGTTTAACAGCAGAATATCATAGTTCACTGAACTGAAAGCTTTGGCTAAGTCTGTAAATAGGATATGCACTTGCTTTTGCTGGTCGATTCGGAAAGCAATGGTGCTAATTAATGACAATAAGTTCGTTATTGTTGGCTTACCTTTGATAAATCCAAACTTTTTACTAGCTAGTGAGGACTAGGTAGTGAAGACTGGATGAAAGGGTATACTACAATTCAGAAAATGCTATAAATTTGGTAGACATAACTACAATCTAAGTCTACCCTATCAGTACTTTATTCCTTTTGCTCATAATTTTGTGCTTCTTAGGGAAACCAACAAACAGAACCATTAATCTTTAAGCAAAAAACTAAAAAATCTACAGATACTTAATAAGTAAAATATTAAAAATATTTAGAAGACTAACAATTACTCTATATATTCTTCTATTTTATAGTTTTTTTATTTTCGCATTCGAAAAATTCTGCCTGTGCTGAAAATGGCAATATTCTGAACATATTGGATTCAAAACCCTCTGCAGTACAATAGTAAACTATATTAGTGTCTCAGTAAACAGAGCTAACGAATCATAAAAATTGACCATATGCGCTGGTACTTAAGTGAATTCATTTTCTTTGTTTATTTTTACAAATGTGGCGTATGCAAAACAAAGAATAAAATTTCTTGCAACTGAAACATGCTATTTTTGAAAATGCATTTCATTTCTTTCAAAAACCAACATATTAATCTTTGTCTGCCACTAACATACACTTTCTCGTACAGCAGCACCCTCAACAAAGGCTATTTACTGTTTTGCACTCTATGTTGCAACTGAACATAAATGCTACTTATGAGAACAGATACATTTTCCACCATTTTCTATGTTTCTGACACCACACTATCTGCACTATGGTCTCTTGAGCACTGAAAGGTTTGCTTCGTTCAACTCCCGTAGAGTGTTTTCTGAATTTTTGTTTTGCAAGATATCTACTATATAAATTTGCATCTAAACCGTTATACCAGCTACATTCGATGTCGCCAGTATAGACCCTAGGTCCTTTTTAGATCCCTTGGATTTAATTTGAGTTAATGGCAACAATTGTTTTCGAAACAATATCAAGGCAAAAGATCTGCAGCAAGTCCGACATGAGAACGGAAAACACTACAAACGAATACAAAGACGAGGAGAGACAAAATCAGAGAGGGACTCGTACAAAGAAATCCGATACAATTACCACTTGACAAATCTAAGTTGTAGCATAGTTTCAACCGGATGGAGTCCCACGGGCGTCGTCACAATCAGCTTTCCAGCCATAAAAACACAGGAGCATGAACAAGTAGTTTATGGGAGGATGGTAGTCACCGGTAGAAGCCAAGACAAATAATAATCCTCTTTGAAATGTTATCGAGTCTAATCTACGACCCCACTCACTGTTGATCTCGAACGAAGAAAGTACAGAGAAAACAAACACGTCGTCTTTGAGAGTTTCATGCTTTAGTGCGGAATGTAGGATTTAGTTTTAAAGCGAAAAGTATCGATTAAATACAAGAAAAGATGAAGTAAACATTTTATGGTTCTGCGGATGTAACAAATTTTTTATATTTTAAAGAGCTATTTTTTTCATAGATTGTTTCGCGAAAGCAGTTTTCACTGAATATTACTTACATTGAAATTCTAAGATGACTAAAATCTGATGAAAAGATACCATCAACCTTCTATTTGCTTAAAGTACACAATAAAGTTTTGCCTCTACAGTTACATTTCTCCCCGCTCTCCACCAAAACAGGAGCATCACATCTTATCCAATTCAATAGTCCGACTATTTTCCGCATCCTTAGGTATCCCGATTTTCCTAAAGCTATGTAGACACCATTATACATATCATTGGCCGGATGAAAATGTTGTCAGCTGGACTACTCTCTTCAGGATGTGATTCTGACGTTTTTAGCACTCGTCGAACAATGAGAGGCATGAGAGCCAAAAACAAGAAAATTCTTTCCTCTTCTAGTTTCAAACATTTCTCGCAAATACCATCCACGACAACACTTGCACCAATCGTCGACAATTGAATTTTACGAAGTGAAGCGTAAGTTAATGAAAAGTTTTGTTGAAATGAGATTTTTCCTCGTCTGATTCGTCCGTCTTTCGCCATTAGATCCACGGTCTTTATCGATGACGACTGCTGCCAACATTCCGACACTATTCCGTACAAATATCGTTTGGCAAGAAGCTAAAAAAAAGCCAAACGAGATCTACGTACGTTCGTTGGAAAATGAAGTTTTTCCTTTTGCATATTGTTAGTGCTGATAACTGAAATGAAAATGGCTACATACGAACGAACCAACGGATGTCGTCTTCATATTGATGTTAGTCCCAAGCAGTTTTATTTAATGGTACCCGGAGAGTGATAATAGGATGATGTCATATATGCAGGATTTTGTTGCGATCAGGAAAGAGAAATGTTTTTACGGTAATCTGACTGGTATGTTTATTGGAATAGTGGCTGTAAATTGTTTGAGTATTAGATTATTGAGTTCCAGGCCATATTGCAGAAGATAATTGATCTGAATTTTGCATGGGAGAAGTATTCAAATAGAATTCTTGAAGATTTTAATTTAAGAAGATTGATGAATTGAGACTTCGATGGGCTAGATCAAATATCTGATCCATATTTTTTCAAAATTCTAGTATCTGAAAAATATAATTTTAAATAAGATATAATTTTATGAATATTCAATATTATTTTTTCTCACAACACAAATCACAAATCCACAAATCTACAATCAATTTTGAAAATAATTTTTCGAATTGGAAATTTATTCTACAAACGTCTTAGGCTGCTATTTTTTTCGATTTCACGTTAAATTTTGTATGAAAAAAACTTAGTTTCGGCGAAGATTTTGCTTGAAAATAAGCAAGAATGGTACTCACTTCTTCTCACAAAAAACTGTTTGGAAGTTACTTTCGCTTTGAAAATGGAGATGGCATTGACACATGTCTCCACTCATTTATCGCCAATTTAGTATGTGCAGCTCATTCTTTCGAGCTAAAAAATGACATTTGGTGTTTAAATTTGAAAATTGATTTGTGCAAATGTCTTTTCAATAACAAAATCGATCGAAAATTGAAATTCGTGACTTTTTATCTGTCAGAAATCAGCAAAGTCTTCACTTTTTTACATTGTCAGAAATTTCACTATAAAAATTGAATGAACAGATTTTGGAGACTTGTCAAAATTTAGCTTCACGATGAAAGCAGTACCAGCCTTTAAGCGGAGAATAAGAACTACACTACGAGGGAAAAATTTTATGATCATATTGCAGCACGGTGACACCGAAAAAATGAAATTCTACCACCATCTTAACAACAAGCCTTTTCCCCAGGCAAAGTTTCTATGTTCACCACGCAACATGATTTAGACTAGCCGGAGAATTATTTTGAACAGTTTCAAGTCCCTTTCTGATCTCTTAGCTTAATTCTCTTTCAGCACTTCAAAGCTGGATTGAATGAAGTACGTGAGACCAGCATTCATTCTAGCGACTAGAAGAACGAGGTAAACCATGGCCATTCAAATAAGCAGTCAGCAACTTCAAGAACTGATAGGAGCATTTGAAGCTACTTGATTGTCAGATGATATTCCATCTAGAGGGACTTTCGGGAAGCGTTCCACCAGCTTTGAGGGAAACTGAGACCCAGAAAATGTGTTGGTTAATGGCCGGTGCTTCTATTTGTAAAAAGACAGAAAATAAGATACAAATCAGCTTTATGGTCCTCAGCTGAGAAACTCCATCACCAGAGGGCAAAAAGGTGATAACAGGGGTCAACAGTTGAAGAAGAACACACAAAAACATATAAAAAAATTCACGAAAAGAACGCACACTAAAAAGAACTCAAACAAACAAACAAATAAAATCATCAGACACAAATACACAACCAAATAAATACAAACACCCCAACCACACATTTATCGGTAATTCATCTAACGGCTATGGGAAACACGGAGTCGAGTTCAGTCAATTTATTGTTTGCGGTGACTTAAATGCTCATCACTGATGGGATTGTGTCAAAGCAAACAAAACTGGTAAGATTATGTATGATTTGATAATACAATGAAACATTTTTACCCATACACCAAATGTGCTTACTTGCTTTTCACCCAGTGGTATTCTGTCAACTTTAGATCTTATCATTAGTAGTGATCTAATTCCAATAACGCAGCCTATCGTTGAACATACATCTTCATTACCCTGCTTAAAAATGTATTTGAACGAGGTAAACTATCACATTTATGATACATTTTACCGCCTTCAAAACGAACTATGGAATCATCTACTTTCTTCTCAAGAAAAAAAATTAATCATGCACTATTCCACCACTACAAAGAGTTGACTATCTGCTCTGATAAAGTTGAGTTACTAGCCCAATGTTTAAATGAATCATTCACTACAAATATGACTCAACATTTGAGTAACCTAGAAATCATACATTAAGTTTCTGGATCCATTCGAAATTTATAGCAGTCTCCATGGAATTTTGGCCTCCACTTTCTTTCCAGCCCCGTGTATGTCGGAAATGTTTTAAAAGGCTTCGAATCAAAATCATCTACCAAATCATTTATAATGCTAAGGATCCACATTCTCCTTAAAAAAAACACACATCTCAGAAAAGACAATGCTTCATAATTTATCTTGAATCTTGCCTACTATTCCAAAAGGTGGAAAAACACCATAATTATTCCCTTGTACAAGCTCGATAAAAATCCCAATGAAATAGGAATACATCGCCCCATAAGACTGTCGCCTTTACTCAGCAAAATTTTAGCCCTACCTCCTACAATATCTACACTATCTAGCTCTAACTACAAATTGCTAGGTTTGCAGATTATGCTGGTATGTCTCCTCTAACGCTGATCCACCTAAAATTATTAATAGCCTTCAAACTCAACTTACTATGGTTACTGAACTTTTCTTCAGATAAAAAATTAAAATCAACCCAGATAAGTTCCAAGCAATGTTCTTCTGCAGACTAACGAAAATGGATCAAAAGTTTTAATTTATTGAAAAACAAAATTCATGCAATACAATATAGCGGCTTTGCATACAGAATCAAGACATAAGATAATACACTTTCTATCAAACCAATTTCTTGTTAAATTCTTTGAATTTTTTTAAAATGATTTTCTTCTATTTAAACCTTTTCTACCCTCCAATAATACAGTTTAACAAAAATACATTGAATTTTCTAATTAACAGTGACAAATGTTTATTTGTTTTATAACACAAGAAAACAGGTATTTTCATGAAATTATGAAGATATTTTTTGGAAATAATTAAGTTTTTTAGAGTCCTAAAAACATTCTGGAGCACACAATTTTGATCGCCGAATAAAAACAAGTTAGCAGACATTCACTGCTTCACTGCCGATTCATTACTTCTGACTCACAAATTCAGACTGGTTCCCTCAATTTGTCGTGAGACTACTTGTAAGTATTTGTACCTTCCGAATATCGCGCCTATTTCAGACTACAATCGAACTGTCTCAGTTTTACTAGTTCTCTGACATTAAAGGTACTGGTTGATGTTCGCTTACTTTTTCAAACTCGCTTGCTGGTTGGTTCCTGAATACAGATCTAATTTACTCTTTTCGTGAGCTACTTAATACTTAGGCACATTTGATAAGCTAGAAATTACATAGCATTGTCGGATAAAATAACGATAATCGTAAAGCTATATTCGAAGCTCAAATTAATATTTCACAAAAATTGGCATACTTCCAAACCCACACTGGGCGCCAGAATATGAACAAAGATTTTCTCTGTCCAAACTAAACATAGAACCTTAGTCGCTAACAAGAGCTGCAAACACAATGTTCAATAAAAGTTTTACGTGTTTTTAGTCCTTATTTTCAAAATGATCAAAAGTAAACTACATAGTCCTTTACCAAAATAAAAAACATTTTTCTATTACCAGCATTTCTTAATCGCTACATACTTCAATAACAACATCAAAATGAAAAATCTCTATTCCGTCAATAAACTCACCCATCAAAATAATCCTGAACAATTTAAATGCAATGCAAAAACCAAACAATACAAGCCAAAGTCAGCTATAAAAAAACGTGAGAAATGATTCGATAGCGAAATTCTATTAGATGTTGTATTATCTTCTCTGGTCGAAAGGACATTTATTTCATCCAATAAAAATGGCTAATTATCCTCGATGCCGTTTTAATGGTGAATATTTATTGTCAAGTGATAAATTTCGGTCGTTATTTATTATGAGACAAAATGAAAATGAGCGGCAATGAATTTCATGGCGTTTTCCATTTTTCGCTCTCCTTTCGATAGACAAGACTTGATATTGAAAGTATGATAATCTAGATGAAGAGATCGGAAGATAATTTGCTGAAGAAACAAATAAAATATTGCGCAAGAGGAGAAGTAATTTAAAAAAAAAAATTTAATTTCTAATATGAATGGAGACTAATCTTTGTATCCACAAATATTTCTTTTTTTCTTGTAATCTTTTCACGTCATAAGTCAACACCTTTCATTCAATTTTGAAAAAAATCCTTAATATTGCCTACTTCGTACGATAGCCTACTAAATAACTGCCGGACCCTCAACTGCAGTATTTCTAATTCACCCCAGGCTCGTTACGCTTCCTCTTTGTTTGTTATTTTCATCTGCCAACTCGGTACAGTGGCTGCCACTCGACGTAAGAATCCGGAAGAACTGGCAATCGGAAAGTACAGTTTCGACTGTGTTCCGAACGGAAAATGAAATACAAACCGAAACTCACTGCGAACATATATAAATCTCCAATTACGCACATCGTTAAACTCTTATTCAGCCGATTCTTCCGATAATCATGTGGAAAACGAAAACATTTCACGAGAAATTGCAATACTAATGCTCTCCATCTCCGGTAAGGACTAACTGTTTTGGAAACGCGTTGAATGAATGAGCTAGACAAAACTTATCGTTGGTTACAAATTCGCGCCACTGAGGCGCAAATGGTAGTAAAATGAAATCTTGTACAATGCCGAATGTAATTCCACCCAGTCAATAACCTTGGGCTGTTCTCATGTTTTGCTAGTTGTGCCAGTTTCTACCCTTGTTCTTCTACTGCAGCCGCAATACATTTTCCCACATTTTCAGCTACGACACTTGTTACAACGGCAATGGCCAAGCACGGGTATTCAGTCTTCGGCATGATTGATTATAATTTGATCTGTCGCAATCAATTTGAGAGGAAATTAATTCAGCGGCTCAGTGAATGTTCGGATTTGGTTTGATTGGAGGGTGGAATCGAGCGCGCGTGTATAGAAGTGCTGTTTGCGATAGTTGACGTTTCATACAAAAGTAGGAAAAGAATTTAGGAAGTTTTACGGAAAAGCATCATATTGGGCATGGGATTAATTAGTGACGAAAGAGAAAATCATTGTCTTTGCCTATTCTCGATGACTGTTCGTATTGGAAGCTGGATAGGAGAAAATTTGACAGGAGAGCTTAGCTGTGAAATGAATGGTTGCACGCTCAAGTGCTTTAATAGGACATAAAATTTGTTTGTTTTGATGAAAAAGCAACATCATATTTTTGCCAGAAGATGGTAATACCCTTGGGTTTTTGGTCAATCAGACGTATAAAGCTATTTAGCCATTTGCACTACTGAAATGTTTCTTAATGTAACCTAACAGAACTATTGACCGACTTAAGCAAACACACAAAACTTATATCTGATGACGCACCTCGGCATACATGCTTGCTCAAAAAAAAATTATCCAAAACTGTTAAATTTCAACCTACATTCCATTTACATAGCGCGCTATACATTGCTCATATTGTTATACATCCATTCTACACATACATTCACTGCCGT
Organism: Nemotelus nigrinus; assembly: GCA_947369275.1. Lineage (NCBI taxonomy): Eukaryota > Metazoa > Arthropoda > Insecta > Diptera > Stratiomyidae > Nemotelus > Nemotelus nigrinus. Next base: position 16,522,246 of record OX376375.1, read on the forward strand.
GTGACACTCATTTCATGCAACCATTCTTCCGACCTACAATCTTTTCATCATTCACTCTGTGACGATGACGAGGAACAACGATCCAAAGTGGAACGAGTATATAATACGGTGGCTTCTCCTCCAACGCCAAAGTCATTTAAATATTTCGGTCATAGTTCAGATCAGCCATTTCGTAAGCTGGCATGATATAGTAAATAAACATGCAAGGATTCAAGGACGAATACATTATCAAGACCTATATCTTTTGCTTCAAGGTAAAGTTTTCGCTATTCTTTTCAACATTGTTTTTTGTGGCTCTGAAAGATTTTGCATGAAAATGTAGTTTGAAAAAAAAGTTGAATATTGTGGTTGAAAACGTGACTCTATGGCTTACAGTTTATATGATATTGCTAGCGAATCGACCTATAGAATGGATGATCTAGAAAAAAACAATGGAGGGAGTTCATTAATTCTGATCAAAGGAACATTCGAGGGATGTTAAATGTAAGGAATTTGCAGAACTTTTCGATTGTATATATAGGAATAAGTGTCAAAGAGTTGAATGTATCCCGGAACTAGGCATGCCCAAAAGCTTTCTTTTTGGGTTACCTCCAGATGGACAATCCTCTCATTTTGCAAAACTAGGTACATGCCGCCTGGACCCAGCGATTTGAAGTTCTCGAAGGACATTATTGCGTCCCCAACATTTTTGCTGGTGATTTCAGCTATGTTTCTGCATTTCCTTCTTAAGCAAACAGCAGGAGCTTCAGCAAAAAGCACAAAGGACTCCTGCCTTTAAATCACCGTGATCGAAAAGTGGGTTTCAAGCAAAATCTATAAAGATTCCTTTTTGGACTCAATAAACTCATTATTTATGAGAGTCTAGCTTAGTTGATTTGTTGTTTTAGGAGCATATAGAACTTCAAGGTTTCAAGTCATTCTCTGTGTTGCTCTTATCAAGTCATTCTCTGTGTTGCTCTTACGAGCTCAATCAAGGATTTTTCTGATACTTTTCCTAAGCATATGTAATTCTAGGTTCCACAAAGGTACCATCTTGCTACATATAGTGATGATAAGGCAGTAGACAAATGTAGAAGAAATCCTTTAGCCTCATAGAAGCTATTAAATCAAGCACTCTATCTCAACTAGCGTAATATTATCCCCACCTGAAGTGCTGGGAATAAGCACGGGTGTAAGCAAGACAGCAGAAATTCCAGTCTCACCAATTTAGCATTATGAGCTAGTTTTTCAGTTTCTTTTTTCGTAGCGAGGGAGAAGAGTCGAAAAGGAGGTAAGCTGAAGTGACTGTCATGCGTTTCCACTTGCCATTTTATGGGTAACGGATAACGACTGGTGGCGGGATCCAGCTTTAATCACTGTCCAAGCGTGGCGTCATTAAGCATATTGGAAACTAGAGCATAAAAAAGGCCTTCGTTGATCTTCTATGATAAAAAATATTTGCCCCCTTGATTGAGCTGAAGCTGCAGATCCTGCTACCTCAAACCCTTAGCACTTTTAGAAGTACAATTTAGGGAGAAAATAATAGCAAAGGACGAGGTCTTGGTGTGCTGCAAGTTAATTCGAACAAACCATAAGTCTTCAGGCATAGAAATACTCAAAAATGATACCAGCTGACCCCTTTGCGGGGATCTTTAGACAAGATCGTGTTACTTCAGTGAAAGAAACTCTATACAAAATTAATTCCACTGAATCTTTGCTCCTTAAACATATCTATAGACTGTCCCAAGAGTAGTAACAGTCACATATTCTTAACTTGGTTGAATTTAACCACATACAAGAAGTAGCTCAGTGTTTTACGGTATTTGTCAATAAGAATATTGAAAGTATAGTTTAGTACTCGTATCAACAATGTTTTAAACAAATGTTGATGCTTTATGCACCCTCCATAGCTGGCTGGCCTGATCACAGCTGTTGCACCTGGCTTTTTTATATTTTCGTTTGATGCATTGCAGGTGGCGATGCAGTCTTTCGCATTTAATGCATGGCAATCATTAGCTACATGATAGAATCACTGACCATTATAGCATCTTAAGTATCTTGGCCTCTAATAATGAACTTCAAAAACCATACCACCAACATTTTCCGTTATTCTGTCTCCACTTTTCGACTCTCAAACAGTAAATTTAATTTGTTTTCTGTTATCTTCATATAAAATGCTGTGACTTTAGCTGGTGCATTTGTTATGAGTAGTCAAAACTAACCGCCCTTCTTATCACTTTTTTGACGACAAAATAGCTTTTTATCTGTGAAAAAAAATTATCTGTATCAAAACTAAAAACTGGATTCAGCTTCTGCGAAGATGTTCTTCACAAGTCATGAGATAGCTACTCGTGGTGATTACGCTTTTTTTAAATTTCACAACCTTTTTCTTCAAATCAATTTAATGGGGTGTCACCGTTTTTGCCACAAATCGCGCTAAACCCTTTGTCCCTAGCGGAACTGAAGGGGCGGAGAGTGCCGAGCGGCTACTACTCACGGAGAAGAAAGTAAGCTCGGGTGCCACTCGTTTCGTTTGTCGATAGTTATCCGTTACGCCCCCGTCCCGAAACCAGAAGAATGACGGGCGCTCTAGCTAAACCGAAATCAAATAAACTCCCTCGTAATTCTCGGACTATGATGTTCACATATATTCGTTATATATTCAATGTCGCCTACCGATCATACACTTCCGTCATTTGCTCAGTACGTACTCTACGTATTCCACTTATTTCTATCTTTATACATTTCAAATGCACTTACCTTAAGAACAAACTTTACAATACGATGGCGCTTCGTACTGCAGTTCCGATTGGGGGCCCAAATTGACGTATCTGATGCGTCATATCTCGATGTGTTGTCTTCTGCTGTGCTGTCTGTGAATGTGCCATCTTCAGATACCAACTTTCAATGCGTCGGCCACTCCCGAATCTTCAAGTATCCTTTTTTCGCTAGTTTTGCCACAAAAACTTTTCCAGTTACTCGCCGGGGCTCTGTTCCCCAAAGTTGAAAATCAAAGATAAAGAAATAAAACTCCAATGTCAGTCGTGTCACCACTTCTTGTTTTTTTTTTTTGCTGCTAAACTCGCAAAAGTTCCTCGAGCAAATAGACCCGAGGGTCCGTCATTTTCTTCCCTTGTAGCCTCGGTTGGTTTTCCATTTCTAACAGGCCCTTTGTCTGCAGGCTCCCGTTCATGCATTCAACTCGTCAGACAGTTTCTTTCCTCGCGGAGCCGATTGGTTAACCGAAGGCAACCCAACCGGTGATGCTCTTTTGCTACTTGCCCCCTAAATTCGGATGTCCTCAAATCCGGATGTCCTCAAATCCGGATGTTTTCAAATCTGGATGACATTTAAATAAAACAACGAAATTTCCGTTCAAAATTACCGAAAAATCGAGAATGTTTTCCAGAATTTCCGTAAAAAATAAGCGAAAAATTATGATATTTTTAAATATATTTTGATATAAAATAACGCATTGGATAAACTCAAAAATGCATATCTTGTTCGTATTGTATGTAATTTTTGCTCTACGAATACGATTTAATCGAAAAATGTCCTCTACAATGTTTGAAAAAATCTCCTCGATTTTTGCTGAATATTTCTCTTGCCCCAACCTAAATTCCAAAGTATGACATCCTGGCTGCACCCTTGGTTTTTTATCCTGGTTTCTCGGTAGTTGGCACTGGCGTCGTCGCCTGACATTTAGGCCATAGTGTCAAAGTCAGTATGTGGTATGTTTACGTTGTGTTTTGCTATGGTGGTTTACATTATGTCTTGGTTTACATTAGATCTGTTCGCGTACTGCAACAGCAACAGATTTTTGCAGCTGGCTTCTTTTTGTGCCAAAGCAAGAGTATAAAAACGACTTGCTGCGAATCTACTTTGTTATATTATAATAGATTCAGGTACGCAAACAGACCTATTGATCGTTGTCATTCAGTTACCGCTTTATATCACCACTTTTACAACAAATTTTGAACTAAAAAGAAATTGGATCAGTGTTGGAGCTGTGCTGTTGAAAGGCGGCCCTGAAACACTGTACCGGATCGGTCCATCCGGAGCAAGATGAATGTTGGTATCGTTATACATACGTATCGGCCGTGAATATTTTGTCCCGCCTATACCAAGACTTAACTTTATTCTTATTATCTATCTAGACTAGGTTACTAACCAACCACCGCGAAACAGATGATTGAAAAAGGGGCCTCCTTCCGGACTGTGACAGTTGGTAGCTCACGGCTTGTAAACTACTACCAATGATTGCATTTGAAATGCATAAAAAATTTCACGCACAGACGGACAAAAATTGCATTTAATTGTATTCTCCACAAATGCTAACATTTTGACAGAATTAATCTCCTCTACAACTACTGCCAACAACACATAAAATTGGATTATACGCAGAGCTCATATTATTTAGACACTTTTCAACAGAATCTTTGTTTCCATTTCCCCCCTATTCATCATTCGTTGTTGCCTTAATCTTCAATGTTTACTGTTTATCCAAGAACAAGCCATTTTCTTAGACCCTCGAGAAAATCGCTTCGTATATCATAAATTCGTTCTAATTTGCGTCACATGTTACAAATACTCACATTCTACACACATGTTTTGACTTGTAGATCCCTAATGGCTTTCAACAAAAATCTCATCACTTCCATGAAAAATGCTCCCAAAAGGATTAAAACTTTTCGAAAAATTCCTTCTCGTTTCCCCTAACAACTTGCACACGTTCGAATGAATTATCGTTAATTACCTAGAGCCAAATCTTGTTTGCAGCCACCTTTCCGCCCTAGCCATGTTTTTTTTCCTTTCTTTCGTACGCTATCCGCACAATGTAATGAAACGTAATGAATAACGTCTTCAGCATTGCCGCTTTCTTGGCTTCCTTGCTCTGTTGTTCAACAGCGACAGGGAAGGGAAACAGTTGTGGAATGTGATTGGAGATGTTGCGCAAGCATACAGCCTCACTGCCACGATATTACACAGCCAGGTGACTTGAAAGACTTTTCTTCCTGCAGCGACTCCTTGAATGCGGCAAGCATGTAAAAGAAGCCTGTGAATCAAGATAAACGTCTGGCAGACATGTGGTCGGAGATGACGACGGAGGCCAGCGTGTTCGACGGTTACTCTACGTGAACTTGCCTCTCAATGAACATCAAAATCTGATAAAAGCATAACTACCCTTTTCGAAAAATTTCCCTGCAAGTTTGCCGTCTTTTGTCAAAAAGTTCTGAACGATTCATTCAGGACGCAGCGTGTGTGCGATGAAGAGAAAGCTGTTAAATGAAATAACGGTGAAAGGTTTTTTGCCAGACTAAGGTGACTATGGCTCTGGCAGAGGTAAGAGTGTGGTGGCTTTGACTTCATGGTTTTGGACAATAAGATACTCTATCTTTTATATTTTATTACCGTATTCAGAAGAGCTGTGAAAAAAAGAGAACAAGGATGTGTGTTTACTAATGCGATACTGTTTCAAACCGGTATATTTAATTTGGTTTTTTTAAAGCTTGTAAGAAGTGAATGTGCAAAAATTTCAGGCCTGAAATTAATAATTTTTAAAAATAACGCTTAAAATATTTATTTAAATTCTCAAATAAAGACTCATAAGCATTCAAAAACTCAGCATCATTATAGAAATGTCTGCAGTTTAAATATTAACTCCAAATAGTTGTAGTTTCCGTTTATCAATTGTTGTTTGAACAAATAATATTTGTAGTATCCGTATATTTATTCAAAATGTTGTTTCCATCACTGGGGCCGTGCCTCCTGATTTTCAAATAAGATATCAGTGAAGACCATTATCCTGAAAACTTCATACTATGTCCTTTAGTTCTTATAGTCCAAGCATTCCATCATAATACATCATAAAACAAATTAAAAAGTAATCTAAGAGAAAAAATCGAAATTGAAAGAAACTTTAGAATACCATCTGTAGAATCTCTCGATTTTTTCTATGCATCTGCCTCCCTCTATCCAGTCACATTTTACTCCTAAAATGAAAACGCAATTATTCAATTTTCACACCGAACTTTGTAAAACCAAATAATAACCTTGAATTCCAATTAGATATTTTACGAAGACTTGACTGAAATTAATAACCTCCAGTGAAAACTTTAGCATTTCTATAGTGAGCTCTTGCGGTTCCAGTGTCTTTCGTTCGAATCTTTGTCTAGTTGAGAGTTTGTAACCGAAACACAAGCACAGATGCTGTTTGACTGGGTATGTTTGTGACGTCGATTGCGAGCCAGCTAGACTATGTACCTATATTAGAATTGTGTAATACACGTTCATGGCAACACAGCACGAGCAGAAACTCTGAGACACAGTCTTCGTTGACTTGCTTCATAACTTAATACAATTCGTGAAATTATGGTGGTGTAAGAGCATAACATCACATAAATCATAGTACACGACTTAGACTTGGACTATTTTGCGTTATCTCCTTGAACCGAAGTTAAATTAGTTGAGTTTACTTAATTCAATGTTTCCGTTTCGAGGGATGAAACAAATGGAAGTTGAAGTACTAACCATAGCCTCTTAATCCTTGTGCTGGGAGAAAATATCTCCATGTTGCCAGAAATCCTTTTCATATGAAGGAAATGTAGAATGGCACAAGGGAATGTAGGGTTTTCAAATAAAGTTTGTGCTATTGAAAAGTATGAGAATAATGTTTCAAGATATTACTGTTAATATGTTAGTGTTAAAAATTCAAACTACTGTGAATTATTGTAGTGATACTTGCAAGAATATGAGTCGGTTAGTCCAGGAAAGTAATCAAAAAACTAAGCGCCCAGTGTGAGGGCTTATGGATTAGATTTTGCTTCATCATGCCACTTAGTAGCTATCAGTGAAATGATTTCACTTTGGGTATTTCTTAAATCGCAAATGCTAATAATTATATTTCAAACCCTTAAACCACGCTCTCACTCGCTGATGTAATTGATGTTGATTGCAAATGGGACTATTATATCAGATTGAAGGGAAGATGAAGGAGATATTTGAATCAACAAACCATTAGCTCCAATCTCAAAACTTGCAAGCTCATTTTGAGTGTTGTAGCTTCAAACTTAGACATAGGTTTAAAAAAAACTACGGTCATGCAAAGGACTGTAAAAACAAATAAACAAAAATGAACAAGCTATATATCTAGGCGTTTTCTAGTTCAAAAATTCAACTTGATGTTAGTTTTAATTTTAAACCAAACAAACATCAAGTATAATCTTCGATCAAGAATCTAATATAATGTTAGAAATAGAGAAGCCAAATTTCTAAAAACGCATGAAATCTAGGTTAGGTTCTGTGGCTGCCTCCTTCGAACAGACTCTGGAGAAAACACACTTAGCCATACAAGGCCCCATTGTGATACCGCATTCAATAGTCCACAGACCTTATTAAGCGGAGAGTCACCCTGAGTCCTTGATGAACTGGGTGATGCCCTTCAGGTCCAGCGAAATCACTTTAGTTAGACAAGTAAAGAGGTATGGCCTAGAGACCTCATCCTTCTTTCAATGAGGGTGAGGCATTCATACAAGAGGTGAAGAATTATTTTTTCTTCCTCCTTGTGTGTATTTTTTCTTCCCCCTAATGTGTATATTTCCACAGCATAATTTCTTAGGGATAGTCCCTTGACTCACACCTCTTTCCTAGTATTTGGGTCTCAAATCCCTGAGGCAGAAATGGTTGGGCCGGATTTAGGCTTGGCGCAGGTCTGTTCTTGTTCCATGATCACCGCAATATAAATTCACTGCTGCGCACTTCGCATTTTACGAGACAAAATAGATAGCCAGCGAAGCAGCATCAGGAGTGCCTTCGTTTAGGTAGGAAGAAGAGACCCCGTTTTAAAATAGGCTGCTAAGTTACGTACTTTCCCTACCGTTTTTTATCTTTATCTATTTTTTATGTATCTTTTATATTGGTAAAGAGCACAAAATTCTTTTCGAACCTTTTCTGCTGTAGTTTCCATCCATAGAGGCATCTAGTCCAGGATAAATCACAGTCATTGTACTTTGTTACTGAGGCTTATACAAGTTCCATTGAGCTAATACAGCTCAATAGAATCCTATACCTAGCAATGGAATCCTATACCCCCTCGTAAAATGCACTAGTTTCTTAGAATTAGCGCTAAATCCACACTTTTGGCAACATTTCGAAAGGATATGTAAGGAATGATTCATTTTTCTGATAGAATCAAAATAAATTTTCCCTGATATCATATCATCAAATTTCCTTAGAAGCCCGTTAGTGCTAAATTGGAAAGTAAAGGAGATAAAACACCACGTTGGGGTTGCCCATACTGACTATTGACTTGATGGTCGAGCTGCCTAAAGTCGAGTATAATACCCGATTTCTGAATGTCTGGATAAATAAGTGCAACTAGCTGCGAATTGATTTCTAAGTTTTGGAAACAATTCACAATCGCCTGAGCAGACTGTTGAACGCTGTCTTTCAGGATGTTCAACTAGGGTACGGAACGCGCTTTCGACAGGTTTGATATCTAGTGAGAAAAAGAAACGCATCTGATCGTAGCAGCGTTGCTTAGCGGAGTACTTTCTGTTTTTTTTCAACTTGGACTTGGATATTGCTATCTACTTTTCGCAATCAGTGGGAAAATATCACAAATTGTACCGCAAATAACGGACTTTCCGAGCTATATATAGTACTTAAGCTATGGCTCAGCATCGTAAAGTGGCTGCGAAAATTTGCAATCACATGGCGAATAGCACGTGCTGATGGATGATTATGCGGTTCATAAAACTCACGAAACGATTTGTGAGTTTGCATAACTGAACACTGATTTCGGAAATAAATTTCCACGGCTTATAGATTTTGCTGCGGTGTAAATCGATCCATTGCAATTTATCAAACCTTACTGAGTGACAGTGTAAAAGACAGTGACATGGACAGCTGTCATCTGCTCATTTATTTGTTGAGCAGCACCTGTATTAAAGCACCTTTTACAACATCAGCAGCCTCGGCAGCTTAAAGAACCTTAATAGCCTCCTCTTTGAATTTTCTAAACTCTCAGACGCTCGAACCTTAATTATTGTGATGGACTCTTCTACTTCCGATTCGTCTTTTGGTGATGAAAATTGTAAACGGCCCTTCTAGTCGGGGATCATCTATCCAAGTTTTCCCAACCATTTTTTACTGTTCAGTGATCAATCATGGAATGTTGTTAGTCACGCTCAAATACACTTTTCAGGGGAATCTCACGTAAATTGATAAAAATACCCACTTATACTTTATTCAACGCAACAAAAAAGATCATATGAGCTGGTGTACAAGTAAATTTTGAAGCAACTGTGATACTGTGGTCAGTTATAGCCAACGCAGATTATGACCTTGGCTGAATGTATAAGACTCCCTTGGAAACGTTTTTGATTTAAAATTAAACTAACACCACAAATTAGTGCTAACGGATCTCGCAGTCTGCTCTTTTGAATCCTGCATAAATTTTCCATACCGCTGAGGTTTGGTGACTGTATAAGGTACACCAGAGAAAACATAATAAGCTGCTTGAAAGAGATGCTGAAAAGAGAACAAACCTAGCGAACTTAGTGCCGCAAAGTTCTTGAGAGGTCGAATTTTCGAGCAGAAAAAAAACAGTGGAACTAATTTTCTCATTGCATTGCGTCTATTCGGCAAAATTATACAGCTTTTTCTGATTTCCTCAAATTTCTTTTCATCTGACTCCAGCCTGAATGCAACGCACACTGTTGCATAGCGGCTCCAAGTTCATTTATCAATGCGAAGATATTTCCAGACTAGATGCATCCTACTATACATTTACGTTTATTCCTGCAGTATCTTATTTAAAAACCGCTGGCTCTGGCTGTTACTGCAAACTGTTGCCAAAAGTATTTTGTGTGTATGTGTGCATGCCTGAGTCTAAATGAAAACTACAAAATCTAACAGAACATCGTAAACATAATGTTTGGCTAGAGATAACCGTAACGTTCACCGAAAAGTTAGCTGGCTTAACCTCAAGTCGAGTGGCGTGGGAATGTAACTGAATGAATGAATTGTCGGGATAAATATTGAAGATACTGCATAAACGAGATGAAGAAAGCCAACAAATATTTATGCATGATTTATCAATCAGTTGCGTTGTTAAGCGAATTATGACTATGGTTACATTGAATTTGTATTTATATTGACCAAAAACATCAGAGACTTAGGAAATTAAATCAAAGTTACTTCAATTGAAAGGTAAGGTTGAGCGAATGCAATAAATTTCGCGATGGTAGGACATACAAGTAGTTGATACTGTTTTATCTGTTTTTCAAAATTATATGTATGTACAATTTTAAACCAACCAACAAGTTAACTAAAAACATTTAACTCTACCTTTACCTCTCTATTCTGTCCTACTAGCTTTCAATTATTATTTAAATTGAGTTATTAACTTCCAGTACTACCAGGCTTGTATAATGACACTGGGCTTTTACTTTACTAAGCACAAAGTTTGATGAAAAGTAATGTTTACAATAACATTGAAAGAACATACTTTGTTTTAAAAAAACCATAGAACTTTAGAGTTCTTTCATTCCATTTTCATCATGCAAAAGCTTTCATAAAATTAAACAATTTTCTTTTCACATGCTGCACTCTAGTACAAACTCAGCACATACATCAACACTCATACCGTACAAACCAACACTCATACCGTACTTGCTTTTAGGCAAAAAATGCAAACCAGTCATCCAAAGCAGTCCAACCAGACAGACTAAGCACGAACATAGCACGGAAAAACAATTTTCTTGCTTCTAACAGCAACGCCTCAAAAAGGCAAACGGTCTCACTAGCAGTCAGACAACTAGCTAGCACCCTCTTTATCTACACATTCTTACTAAGAGAAAATGAACACTGTCGAATAAATAAACACAAAATGTTTCCTTTGTACATACATATCTTGGTCCTTAACGAGCATAGGAAAGACAATTTGCCTGCAGGTCTTTCTTACACACCGCCAACATCGTTAGACCACTATCTGAAGACACACTTAATTATTTTAATTTGCATTAAACCAATCTCTTTCTCTCTCCCTCTTTCTCTTTCTCGGTCTTACTTTCTCGGAAGGACAAGCACTATGAAACGAACGCAAAGGTATGAATGAACATAACCAGCCGAAAATAATAATGAGTGTGCTAAGCTCAGACAGTTTTTCAGTAGTTTGCTAGGACAGGAAGTGACGTGGAATTTAAGTTGCAAATTAAAATGCACAGAAAACTTGGGACATCTCCAAAAAGTGCAGCAATGCAACTGCAATGTACTACGAGACAGTATAGCCTCAGTTTGAAAGCGAACAATGTACGAGACTAGTTCAACGAGAATTTATTAAAAAGGATTAAAGAGTTGGGCCAAGTGACAAAGTAATTAAAAACATAGCGTTTAAATTTAATTACGTGAAAAATTATATCGGTTGGAATTGGGTGCAAGAGAAATGGTTTTTGTAATAAGGATGAAACTATGCAGGAGAATTTTAATGTTAACGTTGTCAAATTTATTTGAAACTCTCGAAAAGTATGCTATTTTCGATATCAATTTGAACCGTCACTCTTTGGACATTTTATATCAGTTAGTGGACTAGAATAGCTGAACAATAATTTAAAATCTACTTGCATAGTTAAAACAAGATTATTTTCAACCTGGTCTGTCTAACTCCTTTATCAGTATCCAAAATTTCACTCTAATAAGTTGTGTAATAAGTTGTCTCTCATAAGAGAGTAAATATAAATTAATTAGACCTTCCAGGCCAACTTAAATACTATGTTCCTTAATTCGAACAATAGCTGTTAGTTTAAGCATTTTTTACAGATATGATATCTTTCAGTTGTAGCACTATACATAGAACTATAATTTTTGGATTAACTGATTTTTATACAAAAATTGTCCGAAAGTCAGTAAAAACTAATAATGAGCCAAATGGCATTCATGACTTTATGTATTGTTTTATTAAATAATTTTAGTGTTGCCGCTAAAGAAATTCTAATTAATATGCCAATTTTTTTGCGCTCCATCGTTATTTAAACTACTTTATATCGTAGCGCCCCACAATTGAAGTCCGTGATTTCACTCCTGACTTGCTTGTCCTGGTTTGCCTGAAGACTAATTGTACTCACCCGTCAAACTGGCTCAGAATTTGCTAATAGGCGATAAGTTTTCTGGGACAGAACTAGTTTCTGAGAAAGTGTGATTATTAGAAGATTGGAATAGAAAACCTAAAACTGTTTCTTAAAGCGATGATGGGCATATGAGCTGTGCATGTTTGGCCTATTGCTCGAAATTTTAACCTCTCAGAATGTTTAAATGTGTTGCTGATAACTAACTTTTATTGCTGAACTAAAAATTAAAATAGAAAGCGAAAACAGGAGTTCCAGTAGATTATACCTAAAAAAAAACAAACCTCGTTCGTAAATCAAATTATTTTTCTCAGATAACAAAAAGTGACCGACAACACCAGGTTTCCTGACAGAATCTTCTCTCGCTTATGTTTGCCTTAGCTGTCTTCACCAGTCTCAAATTCTTCCACAATTGGAAGAACATTGATTACCAAACCAATATTCTTTCCTTTCTTTGTTTTATGTTTAACCATTTTACTTTAAATTTGTTTAATCCACAAACTTGTACCTTCAATAAATCTTTTCATTTTAATCAATTGCAATTCAAAGAAAACACGGCCAAACTTAATTTCAAATTTCTCCCTGACATTTCCCCGTTACATTCCAACACTGAACAAAAAGACGCTGATAAGACTCAGTATATTTGTTAGCATTGTTATTTCTAACATTAAATGCTGGGGCATTTTCTTTTTTTTTTCTACAAGGCTGCAGGAACTAATATTCTGGAGCTTTTTAGGTCCAATTTATGGCAGATAATGGAACCCTGCCAATTTCACCTGTTTAATTGCTCTGCGAGGCCATAGTTTTTGGTGCCAAAAATAGTAACACTGAAGCTGAAGGTGGGTCGACAAAGGCACTAATCTGTTAATCTACTGCATCCAGCTAAGGGTAGGCATCAGGACCTTTCTAAGATATCTGAGCCGTGGGTGATGAAAATTGAAAATTGGTGGTTATCCTTTTTCTGGCACCAGACAGTCCTGTATACATGAAAGGATGAACTGAAATGTTCACATCTACAATGGTTTTTAGCTTCCCGGTATCAGCAGTTTCATTGCTAGCACTTCACAGCGTCATAGCCACCTATAAACGCTTCTTGTTCTACCGCATCTCTGCCACTGAAACTGGAGCTTACATTGCTCCAGAAGTTCCAAGGGGAAGTCTTCACGGACGTGAAGAGCCTCTATTTTGATAAGCCTCTGTTTTGATTTATTAGTAAATGTATGAAAATTGAATGTATAAAAACCATTGAGTAATACATTCAACCGAACCCTTTTTGTAGAATTCCTGCTTGTTACCAATATTTGATGATTGAAAATTATTTTTACTAATTCAGTCATTCTTGCCTATATTCAAGTGTAAAATATTAATCTTAATTTGCGCATTGTTTTAAAATAAATAATTAATGTTTCAAAGATATAAATGACAAACCTTTTAAAAAAAGATATAAAACTGTAAAGATATAAGTCTCATAATCGAAAACATACTTAGTTTTTAGTAAAACATTTTTATTGACCTTGAAAATAGAGAATTCTAATCAATATCTAAATTACTGTGAATTCAGGGGATAATTTATCCCACGCTGGGCGCAACTCAATTCGGAAAAATATGTTCAATCTACCTTGACTTGATTTATGCGCTGGAATAAATTTAATGTATTATTTTTTTCAACGAGAAAATTGTGCTATTATTTCATAAAAATACGTATTAGCTGAAATATAGATAATAATGAAATACATATTGTGCAATTTTATTAAAATTAGTCTAAATAAATTGATTCAGTCATGTCAGCCCAAAGAAAATGTTTATTTGTTGGCCCCAAATACTCGTTATAATTACATTTTCTCGTATGTACGAACCATTTTTTTATATCATTCATTAACAATGTATCTTCTTCATTTGTTTATAATTTCAGTTGTTTATAATCTCTACATACCCTAAAACAGTTTTTACTTATGCTACTACACACAGTTTTCTTCCCTTTTTGAAATTATTTTGCTAGTAAGAGGTACGACACAACTTCATTTTTCTGCTTTTCCTATCATGCTGTCATTTGCCAACGTTTATCAATGAGGGTTTAATAAAGCTAGAACCTAGAATGTATGTGCGTCTTTCACTAATCCACATCCTTTTATTTTTTTCTTTCTAACTCTAATCTTCTTTTTCTTTTAGGCACTTACTTGACCTTGTCCTCCTCTTTTATGTTCTAATCCCATTTAAACAACTTGAACGAAACAAATTCCGTCTCTTATTCTATTTACGAAGAATATCTATATTTTTGTCTTCAATTCCTAATTGCAATTGGAGATGAGATTTGAATTTGAAATAAATTTACTAAAGCTAGTAACTTTCTAATCGAATTCGATCAGTTAATGCCTAAAAGGGCTAGGTCATCAATTACATGGCCAGTAACTTATGAAATTCAACTTTCGCGTACGTGGCCACCAACACTCTATCGCTAAACGAGGAGGATGTACCTGGCATCCAGTGTAGTTTTGGGTCGATTAATTGTAATTGCTGTCAATAGCTTTCGTTACCAATCGGTGCCATTTATTCGAAACGCCTTTCTGAAACTTTTGCGCTAGCTAGCGACCAACTTTCCAACGAACATCTATGCCAGGAAAAAGTTAGCTCTTCTCTCAGCAGGTCATCGTCTTCGCAGCATGATTCCGGGTCTTCTATCTCATCGTTACCAACAACTTGTAGCCCGGCAGGGAAATGCCTACGACGTACTCCTATCTCACCACTTTCATCGTTATCGTTCGCTCTATACCCAAACCAACAAAGAACAGGTGAATCATAAAATCAATTAACGATAAAATTTCTTCTCGCCACCGTCATACTCAGCCAACTTCTTGCTGAGCATTTTCGGTGGGGGCCCTGAAAGTGGGGGGTGCGGTTGGTGAATGTGGTTCGATTTCTGGTCGAAATTCCTTGAAGCGATGTCGATGTGGTCAGTTTGTGGTTCAGCATAAATGCTACTCTCGAGATTTCTTCCTTCCGTCTTTCCGTCGTTTAGTCGGTGCTGTTGCGATTCAGGATACTCAATCGTTCCGGTTTCTATCGATTTTATCACACTGAAAGATGGATTTGCACCTTTTTTAATTTCCACACCCAACAAGTCAACTATTGACTTACCAGCTTAGTGTCACGTCCAATACATTAGGGAGATGAAAACGGAAAGATATAGTGAATGCTGAATTAATGGTTGAAGTGAGACGTCGTCATCCGTGTTAGTTACTGCATAGCAGGTTGAGTCGGATTTGATTCGAGTTTAATGAACAAGCGTAAGCCCAGGCGGGATTTAACGGAATCTAACATTTAATTGACATTGTGATTAACTGCTTATGAGTTTGAATTTTTCGAGCGATGAAAGGAATTGAGCACTGTTTTCATAAAAAAAATTGTTCACTTGATCAGCACGTGGAGTTTTTGATAGTAAATAAACGTAGTTACCGCGACATATTTTTAGTCCTTGAAGTCAGCAAAATGTGTCCGTTCAATAAGCCTTTGATTTTTATTTTGGTTTATTACCTGGGAGTTCCACTACATCAAACCGATTTACTGATTTGAATTTGACTGCTTTCTCATAATCTAGCTAAATAATCATAATATACCGTGTGCCAGTACAAGAAGCAAAATATAATTTCATTTATCTAAAAAATTCTTCACATGCACTCTGGTTGGCGTTTTAGTTTCTTTTACTGTTTGATGTTCATTTTTTCTTCAGATCAAATTTATTGATTTTGCTCTTTTTTGTCTCAGTAGCACACAATGAATCGTGTTTTTGATAAGTTTCTTTTTTAAAGACTAAATTGATTGCTCACAATTAAATTTGTTTCGTGTATCATTCTCTGTACCATAATTTCAACCATCACAAAAACCAACTCAGTCAATTTTTGAAATCGTTCAAAAATATACTCGAACCGTTATAAATCAGATCAATTTAAACTTTTTTGAAGAAATTTATTCCCCGAAATCTAAGCTAAACTCTCCAAGCTAGTACAGCAACGTCTAATTAAATCAGAAGCAATGGAGGCATTAGCCCAACCACTCAACCAAATTGGCAATCAGGAGTGCAGTTATTCGACATAGGCAAATATTGTGCAAGTAAAGATTTTAAAAACGCGTTTTCTTATTAAGTCTAGATATTTCTTGCATTTATAGAATTAGATATTACCAAAATAATTTAAGAAAGAGAAGCAAATTTTAGTAGAAATTGAAAAACTAGAGCTCATAAAATATCTAGAAGAAAAAAAAACAAATTATAAATAACTGAAGAAAACACACTGCTAATACCATAAAATGATACAAATAATGGTTCGTTTATACAAAAAATTGTAAAAATAACGAGTTTACAAGGCCATACTTTGAGCTAACTTGACTGAATAAATTTTTTTAGGCCAATAAAAATAAAATTGCATAACAATTATTTAGTTGTGATCTATATTTCGGCTTATACGTATTTATTTATACGTATTTACAAAATAGCGTAATTTAGTCGTTGGAAAAATTAAAGCATTAAATTAGTCCCAGTGCATAAATTAAGTCAAGATAGGTTGAGCAATTTTGTTCGAATTTAATTGCGCCCAGCGTGGAATAAATGATCACCAATATTGAAAATGATTGGCAATATTATAGATATTGATTACAATAGGCGCTCAATAAAAATGTTTAAAAACTTTTCCGATTATGAAACATTACCTCTTTACTAGAGTCCAGGTATTTCTTGCATTTAGAACTTGAATTCTGCAGACTTTCCAGTCAGTTTTAAAAAAATATGTAGGTCTTCGTTAAGTCAAATAGAGAGCACAGTTTCTTAGTTTTTGATAGTTAGGTCACAAAAGCCATTAAGTCATGAGTTTTAAATTTTTTGGAATATGAAAAATTTACGTACATTTCATAAAAAACTAGAAAGCATGCACGATTATTGCATAAAAGATGTTTGAAGCAAATACCCAGATTTAATGAAGTTCTCTTGACTTAGTTCCGTGATTTTGCCCTTCAATTCAGATCAGGGTTGACGGGATCACAAAAAAATGAAAAACGATCGAATTTGTGGACTTTAGAGAGAAGACAGAAAGATGTTTTAAATCAAATTCTGGTCTAATTTGCGAAAAGTGGTGACAGCCGAAAGAAAACTCACAATATGGAATATAAGGAACAGATTTGGATGGAACCTCAGGAACTTTGCAACTTGAGCCCACTGACTCTGTGAACCTTCCTTTTGATTTGCTACCTCACAATTCACTCAATGGAATGCCTTTTCTATCTTGAGAGCCATTTCAGTGGATTTCCCTTTCATGTACGCGTTTCGGGCTCTCAATAGAGCTTGAGATCCAAGTCTTTGTTTGATATCGAGATCCAGTAATCTTTCGAAAACTTTAAGGAGAAAGGAAGTCAGGCTAATTGGTCTGTAGTCCTTTTGATATGCATGGTTGACTTTACCTGCCTTGGATATAAATACAGCCTTAGCGGTCCTCCAAGCTTCAGGTACGTGACTTACCACAAGGAAAAAGCCCAGAAAGTGAGTAGAAAGTTTCCGAGCTGTTATGTATCCACTCTTCATCTGGCTTACATACCAGGCTGCGCGTGATAGGGTGTCTAGCCAGCAGATTTCTGAGTCTTACCCTTTCCGAGGTGCTTTCAAGTCTACCGCACAGCTCTTTTCAGAAGTTCCATGTGGCTTTCTTTGTTTCAAATGTATTGTCCTTGTATTCGTCCCAACATTCCCTGCAAACAGCTGCTTTGGCTAGCTTGAAGAGCTCTCATACTTGTCTTCTGCGACAACCCAGGTCCCTGTTCCACCTAAATGACTTAGGTGTGCGGTTCGGATAGACTTTGCGATAGGACCGTACGAAGGCTTTTACAAGTTTACTCGTGAGTGTGTTCACCGCAGCGTCCAAGTTAGCTACAATGCTAATCTTGGGAAGAAGATCTAAACCATTGCTCACCTTCTGTTTGAAGTTCTTCCATTTGTTATTTCTGAAATTGCGAAACGGTCGAGAAGTGCGAGCCAAGTTGAATTTTAAGCTGTCACTAATTTAACAGTGCTAGGAGCACATAAATGCTAGGAGCACTTCTTGTCCTCCTCGCATGCCACCACTGTCAGATCATCCGTGTTGAAATAAGATAGAAGCGTGACAGTCGTTCTTTTTCTTGCTACTGCAATGGGGAAGAAAAGATTGAAATACCGTAACCCCAGTCCCGCAAACTGGCCCTCCACAGAGATCCAAGGTATCTGAATCAAAACACCTGCCCCTACTTGTGCTTTCAATTTTTGAACATCTAGGATCTTCCAATCCTGTTGGAGCAACTTCAAGGCCACCTCTGGTTCCACTACCCGCAGTATTCTAACCTTTGCCCTGAGCAGTGTTGGGATTCTCCCTCTGTCCACAATTTCTAATCGAGCTCCTTCTCATATCCCCGGTAACTCCGGGACTACAGCCGCACACAAGCAAAACGTGAGTTCGTTGTTGCACTCGATAATTTTAAGACTTCTGAACTAGCCTGCCCTTTCAAACATAGGTATACCCAATTCAGGATGCTTTTCCATCCGGTCACTCATCGCATTGAGTAGACCTGACTCCACGGTCTTCCACTTCTCAAGCGAAAATTGGCCTAAGCAATTGGCACGATGAGATACTGTTTCGCCACATCGCTGGCCCTTATGACCTTCTTCGGTTTCGAGGTGAAGCATTGTTGGACCCCTTGCTGACTGGTCTCGTTTTTTGGCCTCTTGGTTGCTGGTTTTTTGTCCTCTGCGGACCTCTGATTTTTTTCTGCCAACCTCTTGGGAAACAGAGGCTTTAAGTGCCAGTTTTTCCTTTGCAGCAAAATACTCACAGCCTTATGACTTCTTCGTCCAACCCCAGGTTAGCCAATCCTTCTCCTCCTTGTGCTCGGCCAGCGCTTTCTTGCTCTTTTTGTTCGTCTTGGGCCTGTTCTTGTTCTGGGGACTGCTCCTCCACTTTGGTCGAAACCATGCTCTTCGAGTCCGAGTCTGCGAGTACTCTAGCAGCCGAGAGCATTAGCTTCGCGCGACTTAAATGGCGGCCAGTGGAGGTACTAGCTTTCTCATTAGCTATTGTTCGAGGTGAAGATCGTTGTAGCTAGGAACTCATCCTGAAAGGGTCCGCCACCGATTCCACCATCTCTGCGGGGCCTGCTCGCTCACCGCTGGCAGCCGGCGTTACTGGGAATCCGACTCCCTGCGTCTGGTGAAATATTAAAGTCTTAGTAAAATAATAAATATTCAAGTAAAAATTAACAAAATGATTGCAAAATTTTAAAAGTATGATTGAAAACGCTAAAAACAGCAAAGGAACCTGGCGGTGCACTACTGTGCTCCTTCATAAATTTTAGAATTTAAATTCACCATGTAGATTATGACAGGACATGTCGTGTAATGAGTTGTAAATTGTGTATTTGAGATAGATTTGTATTATGTGTGCGGGGGATTGTTGTCATCCTGCTGTAGATGATTGCAGTGATGGTCGGGAGGTGGCGGCCATGTTTGATCTGGGAAAATAAAACTAACTGAAGCGCGACTAATGGTTTTAATTATTTTTGTTACTATTTATTCTAACATCATCATAAATATTTAAAAAAAACGGCACGGAAAGCTTTAAAAAACTTCCTCCTAAGATTGGAGCCAATGAATCCGGAATGCACCTGCACCAGCAATTGTATTATAGGTACTCGCCATGGTAAAAAAAATCATGAAAATTCTTGTGCTTTATACCTTATTTCACTTCAAACTCTAGGTGTTTGGATTAAACTGGCTGCTGAAATTTTCTGGCCAAATAATTCTCATAATAATACTAACATTCGTTCAAAAACATGGCGCAAATGATAGAGAAACTAAAAATCATCGAGCGGCGATCTTCTTCAAGTATGCACAGATCAAATTAGATACACGCGATTTGTTTCAAACTGTTAAATAATCTGGACTGCTAGAATGCCACAAAAGGTCACGTAGCAGAGAATAATTCTATGAAAATCACAAATTTCTACAATTGCTGGGTCAAAAAGTTTACTATAAAATTTTAAAGTTATGTTTCGAGGATTAGCTATTGATACGCACCTACAAAGCCTTACAAAAGTACATGAAGAAATGCAGTCTTAAAAACTCAAATACCGGATAGGACTATTTCGGAAAACCTAACCAAATTATACCATTTTGAACGAAAAATATGTATAAAAAATGAGTTCTAAACACCATCTCCCATGAGATTTAAAATTTTCAATTCTATCTTTTTATCTACATCCACAAATTATGTGAGTTCACCATTGTGAGGTTACAAGGCTTGACACACTTTCATTTGGATTCAATAAATCGATAAATTAAGTTCTAATCTATTCTAAGGTTCCCTTAATACTTATTGAAAGTTCTCAGCAATCTATCTCTAATTCTTTCCAGCCAAGTTTGTGTCACCTCTTTTAATATCCTGACACCTTGTAACCATTCTCCTAGCCTTGCACACGCTTTTTCTTTTTCCTAATTTGATAGAACATGAAAACTTTCGAGACGTTTATTAAATAAACAGTTACCGTCTGCCCTTTCACCATCCATCATCCATCTGAAGGATTTTCGACTAACGAAATTTATTAAATATTTTATCGTTTCAAATACACTTTCTTGGTCCTAGTACATACACTCTATTACTTACCATCGTATCCATCCACATGGCTGACTTCTTCACATCGAAACTTGAGCACCGCTCGTTTCGCATCGACAGATTTGTCCTAGATGCCTAGTTGTCGGTTGGCTGTTCATTGCAGAGGCTACGATGAAATTGTGCTAGACCTAAATACTGTCGACAACACAGGCGGCCATGAAGCTGGGAACAACGCATTTTGTATTAAACGCCTTGGCAGAGTAAAGACCAACGCGAACATCTTTTACTCTTTTTTTTTCACATTTTCCGACAACAGCATCATCACTCAATCTCGACACGACTGTAAACGACCTACACCTACGTGTTCCGTTCATCTCGACTCCATTAAGGATCAATCTGTCATCGACGTTGTATAGTGAGATGGAGCGAGTAAGTATATTGTTGATGGAGGGAGGGAAGGGAGCCGATTCGAATTCGAAAAAGCGCTTCCGGCCAATATTCGTGGGAATGTGGCAGTGGTACGATGGAATTTGATAGCGATGTTTACCGATCCTTACCGGGATATTGGAGCAAGGCTAAGTTGTTGATGTCGATGTAGTTCAAGAAGAAAATCTAATGAAAGTAATTAGATTAATTAGATAATGTGAAATATTCATTTGTGAAATTAGGCGTGAATAGCTTTGAAAAAATTATTACGATTCGTTGAGTTTTGAAGAGGGTATTTTGTTATTTTTGCGTTATGAGTGGATCGTTTGAATATATGTATGTTAATATGTTGGGGTTTGGTTTAGATTGGATTCTCGTACCAACGATTTTTAGGTGAAATTTTCAACAGACTAATATATTAAGTATATTTTAAACTTATCTCAAAGTTAACGCAGAGGTATTTGAATATTGAAAATAATTTCATTCCAAAATCAACCATATTTCAATACTTACCTTACCTTTCAACACTTGACTTACTTAACTTACCCTGCCCAAGAGTGCAAAAAAAAAACGCACCTAATGTTTTGCGAATTTGGTATCCAATACACTTAATGGCGTAGTTTACTTTATTTGTAGTTTACTGAGCGAAATTTTTTCTCTACCTGGAACAAAAAAATTGGAAGAAAAACTTTACTTTTTTTTCATATGTCCTGAATTGAAAAATTATGTTACAAAGAAAGGCCTAAGTAGGCATTATTTTTCCATTAGACCAATCCTTTTTTTCACCATCATAGGCTTACAATCTATTATAGATCTTGATTTGGACAGGGTATAGTATTCAAACACATTGAGATGCATTCATACATGAGTGAAGCAATCAAAGTGAGTCATCACTTGTTGTGATCATGTGTTGTTTCCTGTGGCCGTCGCTTTTGTGTACGCACAGAAACGAATCAATCACTGGACGTCAGCAATTGTTTGAGTGGTGGGTTCTGTGTCGGAGCCCCTGACTAAGTTCTAGTACAGAGTTTCCTCCGTGTATTTTGAGAAATCATTGCTTGCCAATTATTGTTCCAAATACACAGTGTACTTGGAAATTATTCGCGTCCTAGAAAACAAAAATTTATAAAACGGAAAAGTTTGAATGTCTTGAATAAAAAGTGAAACATTTCATTTATATTAAACCTCAGAACTACAATGCTAAAGGTCGTAAGATCTCAACCAAGCATCACTACTGCAGGAACGACTGAATGCAAAAAATATATTCAACACTGAGAAAACACATGGCGCCAGACGCCATAATTTATAGACTTCTGGCACCATGTACATAGTCGATTTAGGGATTGTGATAAAATATAGCGCCACACGCCATAATACATGGCGAAAAGTATATAGGCCTACACGCCATGTACTATAGTCTTCCACGCCATGTACATGGCGTGGCGGACTATATTACATGGCGTGGAGAACTATAGTGCATGGCGTGGAGAGCTATAACACATGGCGTGGAGGACTATACTGTATGGCGTGGAGGACTATAGTACATGGCGTGGAGGACTATACTGTATGGCGTGGAGGACTATACTGTATGGCGTAGAGGACTATAGTACATGGCGTGGAGGACCATAGTACATGGCGTGGAGGACTATAGTACATGGCGTGGAGGACTATAGTACATGGCGTGGAGGACTATAGTACATGGCGTGGATGACTATAGTACATGGCGCGGATGACTATAGTACATGGCGTGGAAGACTATAGTACATGGCGTGGAAGACTATAGGTCTGTTTCCGTACTTGAATCTATTATAATATATTAAAATAGATTCGCAGCAAGTCGTTTCCGTACTTTTGCTGTAAGCCAAATGCAAGCCAAATTTTGCAGCAAAAAGAAGCCAGCTGCCAAATTCTGTTACTGCTGCAGTTTGCTGAAGTACGGAAACAGACCTTATAATACATTGAAGAAGCAAATCAGACAAAACAGTGCTACTTACCATAAATGAGCACACGAAGAAGTCACTTGCTTGCAACAAACAGGCGCTGGCTGCATTTAGAGTCGCCGAAGGAGCCATTCAATAATATGCGCCCTTAGCCGATTGAGAATGTTGTCGATCTATTGACGATACTCCAGTATCACTTGCTGACATTTATAGATCCCCTCACACAGTATAGCTGCGAGTTATAATTGGAGTGCCATGAGCCATATTACATGGCTCATGGCACTATGTAATATGGCGTGTGGGGCCATAATTTCTGCGCCATGTAATTATGGCGCTGGGAGCTATACTGCATGGCTCAGGGCACTATGTGCATAGCGTGTGGCACCATAAATGCTGCGCCATGTAACATGGGACCACGCGCTATGTAGATTCTGAGATTATGGCGCTGGGAGCCATATTGCATGGCTCAGAGTACTATGTACATGGCGTATGGGACCATAAATAATGCGCTATGTTACATGGCTCTGGGCGCTATGTGGATTTTTTTCAGTGAAGTATCTCATCTATAAAGAACACCAGATAGGAAGGCAGCAAGTATATCGTTTCTATTGTCTGCAAACATATATTTTCGAAGAATATTTATCAGCTTAACTACTAAGCTCACAGAAAGAGGTAAATATATAATTTCTGAATGCAAATTTATAAGTAAAACAAAAAAATTTTGAAAACACATCTTTTATCTTTTTTAATTTTAAAACAAAAAAACCAATAAAATTGTGTTTATGTTTGTCAATCGTTGCATCTATTATATACATTTATTTATTATTTTCTTTATTATTTATTATTTTCCGAAATATAATTATGTTCTATGCATCAATATAAAACTGATTGACACAATTGATTGACTCACACTAATTGTCTCATCTGAATGTAGGCTTTGTTGAAGGCTAATGTCAATATTTCTTCCTTCGGGCATAGTTAGCTTAAATAATCTTCCTTCGATTGATTGATCTGAGATCCATGTATATGAATCATAACCATTACTGCAGCTGAGTAACCTCCTTGTTTGTAGCCTAGAATAGATTACCGTAATATATACTTAAATTCTTGTCAGTGAGGATGGTCGCGAAACGCCTCCCTTTAAAAGATTAAAAATTAACATCGTCACCAATGGTATCAATAATACTCTTCATATAAATACCAATATTCCAAATTATCTAGTTATAATATCGATTTCGTTTTCAAAAACTAAACAAATATTATGATTTGTTGTATTTGAGGGGCACATTGCTTGAAAAATGATTGGGGTTAGGAAAAAAACCGTGTCACAAGCGTTTTTCAGGTTTTTCGTTCTACCTCAGCCGAAATTCAGACCAGGATGTATTCTGAAACCTAACTAAGCTGTTATTATATCCTTACTGTGCTTGTTTTCGACCGTAGACCATCTCACAATCAAAGGGTTTTATGGAAAAAATATTTTCTCAAGGTTTAAGCGAATAATAATAATATTTAACAATATTAATAATTTTGTACTCATTAAACTGTACGTAGATTATTTAACTTAAGGGGAGGTTCTCCTCTTTTTTTTTCAAAAAATCAATTTTTTTTTTTTTTGATGAAATGAAAGGTATGAATGTCGAGAATATGTGTGCAAAAGGATTTTTCGATCCGCAGCATATTTATCGCATAGGAGCGTCTCTGATGCGTCGAACTTTCGCGCGCGGAGGAACGCTCTGGTGCTATTTAAACGCGTTTATCTCAAAACCATTTTTTTCATCCTAACGTCAAGCGTAACTCATGATCTACTTATCCGATTTACTTCATCTATAGCATTTCTTAAAGGGTATGATTTTTTATATGACTTATACCTAAAACAAATATAAACAAATGTGTAATAATAGTCTTTTAACAAAAGAAAACTCGAAAAAAAGATGGTAAAAATTGAACTTTTTCTATGATTATGCATAAATTAGATGATTTTTTATAAAAA
This sequence comes from Nemotelus nigrinus, assembly GCA_947369275.1. Classification (NCBI taxonomy): domain Eukaryota; kingdom Metazoa; phylum Arthropoda; class Insecta; order Diptera; family Stratiomyidae; genus Nemotelus; species Nemotelus nigrinus. Next base: position 16,547,324 of record OX376375.1, read on the forward strand.
TTATTCAAAAATAGGTATAAGTCATAGGGAATTTAATATTCTTTACTATAAAAAAAAAATTTTTGATTTCCGTTCACTACAAGTGGCTACAGCCTTGACGTTTCCGAACAATGTCTCGCTTGCAGAGGTTGACAAGACCCGCCATTTTTGGGCCGCCATATTGGATTTTGTAAAAAAAAAATTTTTTCTTGTATTTTAGAAAGATGGCTTAATAAACCATCAAAACCGTCTATTCGTGAGTCGTTTCATTATCCGACAGTAAATTAAAGAATTTCGCTTTATTTTCGGCCGAAAAGAGGAGAACCTCCCCTTAAGGGATATTTAGCAAAAAAAATGATCTTATATTTAGCGGCTATTCTATTTTGGCCAGCTTTAGGCTTAAGCTACTAAAAGTCTTGAGTATTGATGCTGGTTAGTAGTATAAACAAATATTTATCCTTTAAAATAACAATGGTGTTCGACAATAAAAAAAATTCTTTGATTGCGAAAAGGACAGAAACTATTTTACATTAAATTTTAAGTACGGAAACCCAAGCTCGCAAGGTCTATCTCTTTTTACCGTCACTAATTACAAATCCTTCCAATCACGATAGCTAAATTGTCTAAAAGCCAATCAATTGCATAATTTCGTTCAATTTGACCAGTAAATCATGTATCAATTATTCCGATACTCTACTTCACGCCATTTACTTCTTCCCAACTAGTAGTAGCGTTGGCGGCTTTAGTGGAATATATCATGCTGGCGTACATTATCTGGCCATACATCACGTTAACAGCCCTTAGAACCTTCAAGCCATTAATACTCTAGTCATGATACTCGAGATCCCAAAATTATTGCTCCAATTTGGTGAGAATGTGTGCCAGTCGTACACATGTACTTTCTCACGTTGTCTTTGTCGATGGGCAAGAATCAACCTCATCCTTGCAATAGAGAAGTATACGGATTTCGCTACGGTTGTATCTGAAGAGCTAACTACTCACGCACTAAAATATCCAGGCACCGTTAAACGAACAGCTGCACACCATTAGTTCCTGTAGTCAATGTCAGATGATATAATTAAGGGATCCTATCAGAGGGCAAAATCCAAACGGATAATGTGCTTTCGAGCGAACCGAACTAGTTATAACTGCTCGTATAATAGCTGCTAAGCCGATAATTCCAATATTCCGATACCGAGGTGCAGAAGTGTCGAAGTGCACACGAGATGCATGGGATTGTCTACGTATATGAGATGCATGCAATTCACCAGTATGCATATTTATGAGATGCCTTTGGCTCAACAGCATAATTTAATGCCGTGTAATTTCTCTAATAATCTTCGGAAATGCCTAATCAATGACTCTACAATGCTATAATTTATATTAGGTGGAATAATGACAATGAAGATTAGTGCAGGTGTTATTTACCGATCAGAACGTTTTCAAGTTTTAGAGAAAATATTCGAAGACTCTAGTTGGAAACAAATTTGAACACTAATGTTTTTTATATTGTTTGCTTTAAACTGTAATTAGGTCTTACTAAGAATGGAGTACAGTTTGCGAGAGTATGAAATATATAATAGCTCAGTGAGTTAATCAGACTCCCAATATTTAGAACAGATAGTCTTGAGTTTAGTTCAATAATATATTAAGTTTCTGGATAGGACAGGAATGTCTCACTTAAGGATTCGATAGATTTTTAGTTGTGTTGGACTGATATATCAATAGCTGATAATTTTTACCGTGAATACAAAAATCACTGGTAAACCACATATTCGAAATCACAGTGAACGAAATTACAGCGAGCGGAATGCTTGTAAACAAAATCTCAGCAAATAAAAACTCAAAATGGACGATATCACAGCAAAAAATCACACTTCGAAAAATCACAACATTTGAAATCACTGTAATCACAGCGAACAAACACATAGATTCAAAAAAGGTGATTTTGAATTTGTGCTATTTCGTTCGGTGTGATTCCGATCGGTGTGATTTCTGTCGCTGTGATTTTTGGTGAGTTTGGAACTTACATTCAAGTCGAATTTTGTGAGTCAAATTATCTCGGGAGTGCGTGATCCAATCAAACTGAAATATTCAGAAAATATTGTTTGTGCTTCAAATAATATAATTTCTCTCAACTTCTTTTTGCCAGCCTTAACTAGAATCCGTTTTTTTTTGCATAGCAGCTGAGTTTCTACTCTGGTCATCTAAATTTGAATCGATCAAATGATCCTATCCTTCACTGTCTAATATTGCTTTCAGTGACATTTTCTTCATTTTATGTTGTATTATACTTACTGTCTGTCTGGATTACTCTCTTGGGTGTTAGCTGGATGGTAAATTCCTGCATTCTGATATATTAGGCGCGTTTTTTCTCCCCTTATCCATAACAGAACAATGCAGACGCATTGGAAACATCAACAACTCATGTTATGGAAAGGGAGAGAAACTCTCTATAAATTTCAACTCCTAGGCCTGGCAAACATTGTTGTGGGATTACTTAACATTACATTTAATTTAATTTAGAGCGTAAAAGTCTGTACTTTAGTTTTTCCCTCCACTATAATATACCTTGATATATAGCTAATATAGGTTGCGGTAACCATTTTTCGTAATCATTTGATTACTTGTGAAAATTTTCTTAGCATGTACACATATGATCGACAAATTTAAAATCATTCCATGTTACAATTTCTTTTTCTTTTTAAACCATATCATATTTTGCTCTTGATATATTCCGATATTCATCAATCAACATTTATTCTCTTAAATCCCTTACAATCATCCTCAACTAATAATTTCTTAACGAACCAAATAAATAACCATATAACATAAATACTATCATCACAACTTCTTGAAACCAATAAAAGAATCAGCAAAAACAACCGAAAACAAACAGCAAACAATAATTTTCAACATGACCCTAATGAGCATTACTAATCTTCTCTCATATTTTACGTTTTCCCGTTTCATTCAGGCATATTCTCTTTGCCCAAAAAATGTTTCTCCAGCCATACAAACCATGTCCCAGCGGTACCAAAGTACTTTTTGAACAGAATTCAACGAAAATTGAAATATTGTACATGAGCTGGTTCTACACAGGCTTTCAACAAATTCACCATCGATCCCTAGGGAAAACTTTGGGAAAAATAGCATTTTCATGACAACCGACACGGGACAGTAGCCTGTACATATATCTTAGTAGTAGAGTGGCTTCGCGACAAGAACGAAACCGTGTATAGTAAGTAAGCAACAGGGACTGGCTTCTTCTAAAAAGAGTTCTACGGCAGATTCGAAAAGGGTCCAGACAAGTCTTGCGAGACTTTAGTCGAGACGGTAGACCAAGTTTTTTATTATATATCTTATGATTTTCACCTCTCTTCGCCAAATCATCATTTCTTTCGAGATACTTAGCTTTGTGACTGGTTTTTTGCGTCGGTTCATGTAGGAGCTTACACGTGTAAGGATGTTGTAATAAGGGTATTAAACAGGTCTGATGGTTTGATGATGGGTGGTCAATGATTTCTGTTAAAGTAGTCTCTCTTGAGATACTAAGCTAGAGTGAAAAAAGGATACCATTCAACGGTGATAAGATGAAAGCAAATAAAGTAGTTTTATTGTAATTGGTCCAGTTCACTTACATGATTTTATGTTAATAGAATTCGGAATTTTTCAATGAAATATTGTTTTTATACTTAAATCATGACCAAAATGTTTAGACCCAATAAATTCTAAGCAGTATATTCACTAGATTTGTAATAAGCTAAAAACATAACATGCTTGAATATGCTTGGAAACAGCAATTTAGTAAAAACATTTTCTAGAGCAAATAGTCCTGTCAGGGATGATACCAATCAAACAAGCTATGTCTCAGCTAAATTGAAAATTTTCAAATTTGATCGAAACATGGATTTATTTGCATCCTTAAGGAAGCGAAAGGATAAAAAAAACGGATTTGCACTTTGATCTAATTCAAACAATTTTCAACACAAAACCAAATAATGTGACCTACTCATACTGAAGAGCATTTCAGTTTTCAGTAAGTATCTTGGTTCATGAAATAAGTATTGGACTTGAATCAAAAGAATCATGTTGGAAATTAAACTGATTACTCAATCCTTTTGCTAAATAAGCCTTAATTTCTTAATAATCAGCATTTTAACCTAAAATGTGGTTAACAAGCGATTATCAGCTGAATCCTCTTGCTTTCGCACCCACACTGGGCGCTGCTTTTTAACACCTGGTTTCATCCTATATTCAATTTGATTATGCTTCAAAATTCATTTAAACTGCAATCAGCACATCAAATCAACGCTGCAAATCATATACTTATCAAAAAGCTGCGCTTATGGCTAATCCTGAAACAATTATTTTTGATTACTTTGAACAATATATTCATGCTAAAAGTCACTGCAACATATATTTCGATTTGTTTTTCTCCTATTTATGGTCACTGATCATCAAATATGCGGTGCAGTAACAGATTTATTGTCATAATTTCAAAACACACAACTAAACCATAGTCGAAATCAAATTAATTTTCACTTTTCAATTTCAAAAACATGTAACTCCCATAACACTAATTATACACAATATTCGTTCGTTTATTATTTTTCAATTAATTTTGAATCGATACAAAATATGCATTAATTTTATGTTCAATGTACAGTGCTAACATCTAATCAAATTAGTGAACCGATACCGTTCATTGAATTTCCCCGTTTCACGGTTGCATGCATTACCACGATTCATGCACTCATATAAAATGTTGGTAGATTATTTTCTATTGCCAATCGAAAATGATAAGTATTTTCAATTTGGTTTCTAATGCCTGAATAGATACAATGTGAAACATTTGGTTTTAGCTGCGATTCGAAAATATTCATTTGTTCAACTGTATGGACGGTAGATTCGGTAGATAATTTTGCCTAATTTTACTCGTGGCAGAATTCATTAGTGGCTATCGATTCGAGTAAAATGCCAAGCGCAAAATAAATTTGCCAAAGATAATTTTTTCTGTGAAATATAAAACAATTGAAATTCAATCATGGGTGAATTAATGCGGAAAATGATGAAAATCGGGGATAATGTGGAAAAATTAGCAAATGGCTGAACATGCAATATTAAAAATTAATACTGATTAATACCAAGCAATGCATGATATTATATTGCACGTATGGGAGCCTGAAGAGATGCCAGAAAGCTCGCGGAAAGCCACAATATGCCTCATACATAAGAAAGGAGATGTGGCAATGTGCAACAACTAGAGAGGGATATCATTGTTGAATACTTCCTATAAGATACTCTCCTCTATTTAGCAAAACTGATTATTCCCACACACTAATTTTAGTATATGCTCTGCTGAACCAATGATCTTTTGACAATTATGCCACACTCATAAATTTCAATTTGCCTACCAACAGGGCAAATCAACTATATCAGCGACACATAAGCTGATACAAATAATAGAAAAGGCATTGGAAGGCAAGAAAATCGCACAATGTGCCTTCATGGACATAAACGGAGCCGTTGACAATGCAAGACATGCCTCGCTGTACCTCGTTCTCCAGAGGAGGGATGCTTCTCAAGAAGTAGTGAAGTGGGCGAGTAAAATACTCGAAGCTAAGGGCGGACCCTAGGAGGGGATATCCACTGGGAGGGGTATTATCCCTCTGCTATGGTCCCTACTAGCTGATAACCTTCTCGTGACCCTCAACAGTAAGGGCCTAATTACTCTCAGCTACGCGGACGACATCATGGTAATAATAAAAGACTCACACATGGATACCTTGAGATCCAGAATGCAAAACTCTTTAAATGAAACAGCTCAATAGTGTGAAGAAGAGGGTCTATCCATTAATTCTCAGAAAACTAGCATAATACCATTCATCAAAAAAGAAAAAGCGAAATAGAAGCCCTGAATATTAGGGACACAGTTGTATGTCTGCAGGAAGAGGTAAAATATCTACGAATACGCCTAGAAAGGAAACTCTTTCAGGGACAATCATCTAAACAAAATGGCAATGAATGCTACTAAGGCACTCGGGGCGACAAAACAAATGCTTGGACGCAATTGACACAAGGCAGACACTATGGGCATACAAACAAATAGTGAGACCTATCTTCCTATATAGAGCTGCAGTTTGGTGAAAGAAAACCATTCAAAAAAACTACTGTTAATAAGCTCAACAAAGCTTCAAAGAATGGCCTGCCTGCTGATTACAGGAGCAATGAACTCCATCCTAATAGCAAGAATGGAGGCCCTTCTAAACCTTAAGCCACTACACCTCAACATTCAGAAGGAAGCATCAAAACATGCCATTAGCACACAACAGGCCTACAGGTACAAATCAGGCCACCTCAAAATCCTGAAGGACATCAAACCCATAATGGAAATGTTGAACCGACCAAATAAAAACCAAAGTAGCGTTCGGGAAGAGGTTCAAGATCACAATTCCATCAAGTGACAAATGGGAGGATGGAAAAGGAGCGCAAATGTGGTATACGGATGGTTCAAAGATGGATTGTGGAGTAGGAGCAGGAGTCGCAGGCCCCAAGTGCAAAATGTTTTTCCCTCCCCCGAAGGAGGCCAAGATTTATCAAGCAGAACTATCTGGCATACTAAGAGCCTCAATACTAAAAATAAGGGTCAAATAATCGCGATCAAACAAATTCAGCTATACTCTTAGAGCTGAGAGATGCCCTAAATGAAATAGGAGCATAGAACAGCCCCGAGTTGGTATGAATCCCGGTCATGAGGGGCACCAACAAAACGAGGAAGCTGATACGAAAGCCAAAGAAGGAGCCAAAATGCCCTTCATAGTTCCTTCTCCGTGCTGGGGCTTTACAAAAGTAGATACGAACAAGGAAATTAAAACATAGAGCCAGAAAAATATCGAAGACAACAGGCTTAATATTGAGGATTTAAAACACTCAAAAAAATACCTGAGCCTCGATAACAAAAGAGCAAAAGAAGTAGTGGCTCGCTGCAAAAGTGACATAAAACCCTATACGGAGCATTGACAGGTGAGGAGCAAGTCAACCACTGCAGATACTGTGGGGAAACGACAGAGTGTGTTAGTGGTGAGATATTAGTAATTATGGGTTTGTAATTCTTTTTTGATTCGTGAGAAAATATCTTAAATAGTTTGGCGTCATCGGATGTTTTTGTGAACTTAAAGGTACCCCTATATTTCTGTAGTAAATAAATATTTGCAAAAAAATAAGAATAGGAAACGAAAATTTATTAGAATTTACGCTTGATTATGATAATTTTCGGGAAATTTTTAAGCTCATGTGCTCCGCTAACGTTTGAAAGTAAGCAAAGAAAATTTGTAAAATAGTAATTGCTATAACTCCGCATAGTCATGGAATCATTTGAAAATATACAGGACTCACTGATGAGCGCAACAAATACGCTTGTGTCTCATTTCATGCCTTGTAGTTAAAGCAGGTACGGAAACGAAAAACCTTCAAAAACCTTCAAAATTTTGGAACAAATTGTGCTTGTTGAAAAAACGGTAATTTTTCGTAAACTATATACACAGTAAAATAAAAAAATTTTAAACTCTTTAACGCACAAAAACTGTGTCAAATTACCAATATTTTTAGCATCCTAAATTTGCGTTCACGAGAACTCTCGACTCAATAACCAGATTCAATTTAAATTCACAAGATGCGTTGGTCTTAGTCTTTTGTTAAGTGATACTCCCATTAAATTTTCAATCAACAATGATCTCCTGGATAAAAATAAAGATTTCGCAGTGAAACTAAACAGTTTCGAAAGTTTTCAAAGGTTCGCGTGTGCTAACCCTGAAAATCCTAATACCCTATAACTCAAAAGGCAGTCATCGATTGAAATTAAAATCTGCACGATGGATTGAACCCGACGAGAAGTAAATTCGGAACCTTTTTGGATTTGGTGTTATCAAAGGGCTGCCAGCACCAGACATATTTGCTATTTTCGTACCAACATATGCTCTTATTCAATTTTCATATAATAAACATCCACATTGAAAATTTGTAGCAAATGCAAAAATTTTACAAGTTTTGGAAATGATCCTGATGAAAACCCCATAAATCTTCCTATCGGTATTAGTTCGCATGCAGTCATAGGATAAAAAAAAATTCACAAAGTACATTCACCCTGAAGTAAAGCTGTTTGATGAAATGAATTGAAGATTTATTTATTTTATTTTGATTGTACATTCTTAACCTAGCTTAAGTTTAATTAGCAATGAAAACTTAAAATCTAGCGACTATCCTATTTTGGCCAGCTGGCTCTTATCGCTTTTTAATATATTTTTATTTTTCGTAGACAATTTTTATCTTACACACTAATAATACTACCCAGCTCGTAAAAGTACTGGGGCTAACTGGGCAATATTTGGCAAAAACTGTTGAGAGACTTCGGGTTGCAGTTTGAGCAAAGTTTTGCCAATACTGAAGATTTTCATCATATTTGTAAATTTTTAATTAATACGAAAGCTTTTTGTCTTGTAAAACATTTAAAACTATTAAAAGCAAAAATTTTGTTGCTGTTACATATTGTTGTGAAAATCAGCTATGTGAAAATAATAGGTACTTTTCTGTTTTTCCCCCCCCATTTTTTTTCACTTTTTGTTGTTGCAATTTTTCTAAAATTGATTAGAAAGTAGTAATTAACCAAAATTATGATGGAGAAACACGTTTAAAAGAAAAAAAATTTTTTAATTTTTTTTAAATTAAATTTTTAATTTAAAAATTAATTAAATTAATTTAAGTTTGGAATTAATGTCACATAACAGTGAGAATAAATTTTGGTACTTTTCTGTTTTTCCCCCTCCATTTTTTTAATTTTTTTAATGAAAACTGCTCGAAATGGGTTAAAAAGTTACTCCACAAAAATTGAGATGGAAAAATTCATTAAAAAAAAATTTTTTTTTTCAATTTTAAATTTTTTTTCATTTTTATGTGGCAGAATGAGTTTTTCAAAAGTTAATGTGTTGTTGGGGAGGCCTGCTCATTATACTGTTATTAATCATATAAACAAATTGTATTCAACATTATTAATGTAATAGCTTAATTGTAAATTGCGTTGAAGCTTCGGAAAGGTAAGACGTCAAAAATGGAGCAAAATTTATTCTCACTGTTATGTGACATTAATTTAAAATTTAAATTAATTTAATTAATTTTTAAATTAAAAAATTAATTAAAAAAAATATTAAAATTTTTTTTTTTTTTTCTTTTAAACGTGTTTCTCCATCATAATTTTGGTTAATTACTACTTTCTAATCAATTTTAGAAAAATTGCAACAACAAAAAGTGAAAAAAAATGGGGGGGGAAAAACAGAAAAGTACCAAATAATAAATTATGATGACAAAATATCTTAATTATAAACAAACCTGATGCATGTCATGTTGCACTGCTAGGTAATGCAGTACTGTTACGTCAGATCAATCCATTTTTGAAAGCACATTTTGGTTGCACTGAGGAGAAATTATTTTGCTTTGTTTCGAGAAGCCCCCTCCGTACCCATTGTAGTTGAAGTAGAAGAGAAAAATTAAGTACGCCGTGAATATTACAGTAACTTGTAATACAATATGCTGACATTGTACAGTAAAAATCCAACGGTTACTTTTTCTGGTATAAAATTTACCAAAAGTTATAATTGAAAGCTGAAATTATTTTGCCTCGATCAAATGATTATTAAAAAATGTATTTTTCATCATGAGATTTGCCCCTTTTTCTTCGCTGGAATAAATATCTAAAAGACCTGAGAAATTCAACTATAAATACGAAATATTATGTCACACACAAAATGCGATGGATCAGGATTGTAATATTTCTTAAATTAGTACACCAGTTGCCTGGGAAGTGCTAGGACGAATCAATATGATTTTGATTATTGTCATGCACGGGATTCGTGCATAGTGAGTGATGGAGAAAGAGGAGTGGAATATGTAAAAAGCAAATTTACAGGAAAATAACTACTCCGAAATCTTTATAAATATTTCTCGTTCATTGCTGTTTAAACTACTGCCGTCAGCTTCCATACTATAATCTGCTCAACGGATGCAATCAATTTTCCATTTAACCTGAACACATCCTATTACAATAAACGCCAGTCTCTGCAACACATCACATATTCCATTTATTGAACAATTCCATTTTGTATACCTGCACAGCCCCGATTTGCAATACCATTAAATATCTCGTTAATTTTCGTAATGAAGTCATTGGGCGTCCTTCCCGATTAAGGTCACGACACATATTACATGGCTCATCGAAGAATAATATAAATGTAAATTTCGTTGAATTTTAATCAAACGTATTGAACTCACCGCCATGCGTTACTTACCCTGGATTTCGAATTTCTCCGGGGACATTCCGGCAGTGCGATGAGTTCGTTTAACAACTTTTTGTATATGCGATTTTATTTATGCATGTAGTGACATACAGATACAGACGTTCATACGCCAGAATACATCTCGGTATCTGTATCTACCCGAATCGCGATGATTTTCGTTTGCATGAAAATTTCGCTCAAACAACCACTAATGAATTGGCAACGAGCGCAACGGATGAGAAAACGCAGAAGAAAAACGCTACCGCCAACTATGTTGGCTGACATAGCGCCAACATCCTGATTTCCGAGCCCAGAATAAATCAAAGTCAGACATGAACGACGGAATCAACAATTGATTGACTGACACGATTCAAATTCAGAAAACTAATTGGAGTAATGAATATTCAGCTTGATCATAATTGTCATGACAATCTGACATGCTTATCTTGCGATGGTTGGTGGTAGCTACAATTGCGTGGCATGTTCTATTTTCAAGTGCTTTGATGTATTCATAGATTGGTGCTGGTTTGTATGCGTGTGTTCAACGAAGGATCCTTCAATCCGCCTAGTTAATTCAATGTGGTCGAAATTGATTTGAAGAGGCGGCTTTGACATTAATTTGTGGGAAACGATATTGGATTTCACTGGTAATTATTTGTCAATATTCAATGACGAAGTGCTCCAAATTCATGTCCTTAGATAAGAGCTATTTAGCTGAAGGTTTTTATCGATGGGAGAAAATCGGTATAAGAATCACTTTGCCCAAAAGTTCATATTCCTTCATATATAATATTTGTTTTCATAAGATTCAAACGATTGATAAATAAACCTTTTTGTCCATCCTTTGATTGGAATTTTGACAAGTTCACGTCCCACAACAATAGTAGCTTTACTTCTTTCTCTCGAAAATTTTGTTCACGAACACTCACGATCCAATCATCAGATAAATATGAAATTCGGATAAATCATCAGATAAATATCAAAGAAGCAGTGTTCACTTTAAAAAGGAGCCTGTGTCAATAGTGCCAGCTTGAAAAATCACTCAAAGACTAGCTTATTTATGCCTCATAACTTTCGCTGTGATCATCATATTTAAAAGAAAGTCAAACAACATGTGGATCCTATTATAAATTTTTGCTGGTAGTAGCCCACTATATTTTACCACTATGACTCCCAAATTTTTACCACTATGACTCCGGAAATGAAATTCGCAATGTGAGTTGACCTCAACGAGAAGCAAATTTGGTGTACTTTTGGATCTGGTGCTGGCACAGGGTCGCCAACACCATGCATTATTGTTATTTTCGTACCCACAGATGCTAACATTTAACTTTCATATAATGAACTTTTACATTGAAAATAGGTAACCAAAGTTTAAATATTCGAAGTTTCAAACCTCTCGTCTACAAGCAATAAATCTAATAAATCAGTAAATAAAAAAATGTCCATCAAATAAATAAATAAAAAATAAATAACGCCAAAAAAAACGTCATATCTTTGTAACTTCTAATACATTTACCGGAAAAAACGAAGTTCATTAAGTAGCTTAATTTCCAAGTAAACCTGTTGTGGTAGACTTTTGGTTGCAATGCCAGCATTAAATATTTTTACCGTGTTTGTACTAGGAGATTGTGTTTCCCCTAGTGTAGATGGCCAAAAAAATCTGCTTACCAGATCCCTAGATGATCTATCTCTTTGTTTCGCAGCACCGAGGAGATCCAGCGATCGAGTTTTCATATGGTTAGCATCCTATGCTTTAAGTATGTAACAAGTGTTTGCTTTCCTGAATTTTGAAACACTTTCGAGTGGTAAGCCTGGAAACATTTTTTCCCAAAGAATTTAGATGCAGTCATTATATCAAAGTGGTGCATGGCTTTTGGGCTGGTCGTAATAATGGATGGGTGAGTTTTTCAGCCCAACTCACTCCTCACCCTAAGTTAAACAGGTCACTTAGGGTGGCTGTTTCGCACAATTTCGTTAGCTTTCGAAGACTTACATATGTATTTGTCTTTGAGTCGGGCAATGGTGTTTTTACTGTTAGTGTGTTTTTCGAATATTCCTAACGTACTATTGAACTATGAATATTTTCCAAAGAGCGAATTTTTGATAGATCTATAGTTTTCAGCGTTTCGGAGTTCCATTCTAGTAACCAAGCCTCAAGGCCAGCTTCTTCAATATGCTGACGACACGCTCTTATTCGCGTCGAGCTAAGATCAGCTCTAAGCAGTGAAGAGCATGGAATGAATTAGTAGAACTTAATCTTTACTTTGACGAATGAGGCATCAAACTAATAGCAATAAGATACCACTTCGCTTATTTCGCAATCCTTTTATGCATCGGAGGTCACAAACTATTCATAACAAGACCAATGAACTTGTTGCTTCGTCCGAAACCTTTAAAGTTACTCCTAGCTCATCTCCAAAGTACCTTGACGTTGATTTTCACGGATTGCTGAAGTTGAATCCTTATGTCCGCTATGCAACCAAAGCTGAGAAATACGCATTTCAACGCATCAAATCTTTTCGCAAAAAAGTATTTGTCAAGAAGTTTTGACAGAGCTGAGTCAGGTTCAGGTGATTTTCACATATTGAATCCGCTAACAAATTATTTCACCTCTGGTCTGATTTAAGAGTCTTTTGTTGGCAGAGAAGCAAAGATTTGGTCTACAGACTTTTAAACTGCTTCTTCTTCGTTAGCGTCATTCTCTGAAGACTCGTTTTCTTAAAATTGAAGCCCCATTACGACGAAAACCCTTGCCTTTCCAGCGCTGTCAAATTTGAGTGCCTACGGTACATGGAAGGACAGTAGTATTTTTTTATTTTCCTGGTGAAAATATCAGGACATGCGCCAGTAATTGTCATCTCCAGGTTCCATGCTGTGCAGATAATCACCACAATTCTGATTCCGAAACTACACGATTCGACAGTTTATAATGTTTGTGAGCCACTTTACTTCCGTTCGAATGATAGGATCACCCGTACTCGTAAATTTTCTTATCTTCTTTAAGAGATCGCTTTTATCTCTTGAAAGTTCATAAGGTTGATATCTCATTTACGACGTCTGAATCATCCTGTCCTCTTTTGCTTGTTGGATTTTTCCTGGCAAAGTATTGCTTGCTCTGTAAATATTACCGGTGCTTTCGCGTGTTTCTTCGATATGTTCGTTCAGGCTGCTTGGTGTACTTTGGGGTGGTATTCTAATTCATAGCTTAAACATTTCACCTTTACTTTGAAGTAATTGTTTTTTTTTATAATTTTCTACTAAACCTAAAAAAAATAATATGATTCAAGTCGATATTATTTTCAATTCAAATTCGTTTACTTTATTTCTATTTGATAAAACTGGCAAGAAATACTTTTGACCACTAATGAGGGAATTTAGGTTTTATTTTGAACTATCTTGAACCATTGGCGTTTAGACGATATCGAACGACATCAAACGGGAGAAAATGGTATAGATTTTTATCCAGTGGTTATTTTTTGCCTCGTAAGGCTTTCGTTGTAATCGACCCGAAATATATTTCTTATTGGTGGAATCTGTGTGATTACATTTTGAAGTTACATTTTTTAAATAATTCCTATTCTATTTTTTTCTTTATTTTAAAGTAAGAATGATGCATCTTTTTTAACAGATTTAACATTAACTTTACCTTAATTTTTTTTTCTCCAATTTTAAATCATCGTGTTACTAACGCAAAATTTAAATTCGTTCAGTGTAGTTGAAACGTGTTTCTAAATTTTATTTATTCTCTTATGCCTGATGAGTATAGTAAATAAAAACCACTTATTCTTAGAATATCATTATTTTTTTCTTCATCTCATATATCAGGAAATTTTTTGATACATTTAGAAATTTAGTTCCAAGACAATATTTATATCAGATATTCTTTTTGCGTTAAGCTATTTCCCATTTCCATTTATGCCTAATAAATATTAGTTCCAACAATCTACAATAACACATGATACCTTCACCGGAATATTTTTCTCCACAGCTTTTTTAACCAAATCTTCGAGCTATTCCATACTGAATTTAGCTAGTGCCTACGCAATACTCTTATCTATTTCATATTTTTTATTTTCTGTCGTCTCGCTCGTTCAGAGAATAAAACCCCAATATCTGATTCAGTCAAATCTAGCATCGTAGTCTTGTTATCATAGTGCCATACCAATGGACATTCTTCTTCAATTTCGCTCAGCTTTTCAGCAATAGTGAACGGCTCTTCAGCAATAACTTCAAGTTCTTCAGGAGCTTCAACGACTGAAATATTCAAATACCTTCGTTCTTTGTACAACTCTTTGGACTGGGCCTTCTTTGGAAATTTGGATTTGGCAACACTGGACCGCAGCATAGGCAAAGTGACTTTACCTAAAGCAGTAAAAACTTGAGGGGATGTAGTTTCTGGGCCATATTCTCGCTGCCCATATCCTGAACTAATTCTTTGATCATTATCTGAGTTTTCGATGTTCAGTTCCTTCTTCAGAAATGACTTAATATCGAGCTGGCTTTCAAACTGGCCATCTCCTTCAAAATGTTTTGTCGTATCGCTGAAATATGGTTCTTTGGGTGGATTCAAGTCAAATCCTTGGTTTTCATCGATTACTGTATGACTTATAACTTTTTCAACTAGTTGCATTGAGTTGTCCGTATTATTTGATTCTACCTCGAGTGCATCTAGAAGCTCTTTTGACGCACTCTTCATTTCGGTGTCTTTTCCCGCAAGTTTGTCTCTATCAACTGAATCGAAAATAATTGGTTCTTTGGTTTGATCAGTATCGTTTGCTCGTTGCTGGATGTTTTTGCGCAAATTCTCGAAGCATCTTTTTTCCGACTCTTGCAACTCTGATTCTGTTGCCCCAAGCAGAATTTCGAAATAGGGTGCGATTTTTTTTTCTAATTGAACTGGTTTATTTTGTTCATCGGTCTGGCAGTCTGGTTTTCCTGGTTGATCTACTTGCCGCGAAAAGACATTTCGATCAGAAGCACTTTCATCAAGACTCGTTTGCGAAACTGAATTGTATCCGGAGGGAAACCGTTTTGTTGAATCCGAATTATAAAATGTTTCTGGCGTTTTGCCTGTGTGGTACATAACAAAACACTGGTCGAACTCTGATTCGGTTTCTAGGTCAGAACAAGTTTCTTCGATTTCGCCAGTTAGCTCGTTGGTCTTCTGAGTGACCCGAACATTCATCAGAATCTCTTTTACTGGAAGCTGTCCTTTACACTCCTGAGTTCTCGTCACTCGTTTTCTTGTGCAGATAGCGCGGCTTCCACCCTTGGCCAAGTCCTCTTCTAACAAAGCGGCAACCGTTTTTACAGCGTTTTCTTCAGTCACTATTGACTTTTCGGTCGTGTTAAAAACATGCCTATAGAAGTTATCCGTTTCGGTTTCATTTGTGGTATCGTTCGCTGTTTTTACAATCTTTAAAGAAATGACTTTTGGTGGCGTCATGCCGTCATTGACTTGAGTTCGAATATTAGCTTCAGTTACTTGGTCTTGTTTCGACTGTCTTTTACTTGCTCGAGCGATTCTATTGTGTTCTGAAACCCTCACTAAATGCACTGTACGTTCAAGATCAGGGTAAATCCGATTTATCTCTCTTTCAATTCTTTCGTACGCAAGTCTATCGCCACAATCAATTGTCTTGGTGTTACATTCTTCTCGTACTTCTGCCAGCATCCCTCGAATCTCATCTGTTCTTCCAAGCAAATCGGCCGATAATATCTCCGAGAGAATACTCAGTTTGCTCTCAGTTCCATAATCCGAGTCCAAGCAAAACGAATCACTTGCTATGGCTGCAATCCCAGTTCGCAGCGCTTCAACACCCTGCTCTAGTATGGAAAGTTTGTTCAAAATGTCACCAACGTGGACAATCTCTAAATCTTGTTGGTCGTCACAGTTCCATTCCGCACAACGAATGTTGTTACAATAAAACGAAACATTTTGATTTGAATCGCCGAAATCCATCTTATTCGAGTTGATTGCTGAAGTTTTGTTGTTGATTTAATGGTTGAAAAGCTATTGTTAAATGGAAACTTTTTAAGTGTGGGTTACTGAGGATTTGGAAGATCAGAAATTATTTATATTTTTGGAAATGTTGACTGAATGAATGAAACGGATTTAAAACTAACTGTCATTTGGTGACGTGATATAAATTTACACGCAGTATTCATAACACAGATTCATAATCATAAAGGTATGTGTATATTTTATTGAATGAAGTGGGTATTCTTTCATACAGCTACGGATCGCTGGTTACCACACATGACTTTTTTTATGATCGATGGAAATCAAACAAATTATAATAATAATAAAAGTTTACATTTAAAATTGTTTAAATTATAAAAAAACGATAATTTTATCCGTGTGGACGAATTGCTTTTTACATAAAGTTTATTAGCCGGTGGCTAGTGGCTTTTTACTTCGAATGAGATAGTGATCCACGCCTGCCTCGAGTTCTGGTTCTAGTCAAATCAACAACGAAATATTCATGGCTGAGCTAACTGGTAGTTTTGGGACATGGGACGGATCCAGACCTGACCTTAAATAAAATGTTGCCCTGACAGTGGCGAAAAGCCACTTTAAAAAAAATGTATTAAGCTCTTACAAAGGTCTAAGTTTTTAAGGTCCCTTTGATAATGCAAATAAAAAGTATGTAGAACAGAAAAAAACATGAAACATGATCTCGTCACCTTTTTCTTTTTCTACATATACCAGAAGAAAAATTGCCCTACCTTGGGCTGTCTCGCCTCGTCTCGGACTGTGTTGAAACTCTGTCAGTATTTTGCTCATAAGTTAAAAGATGACAATGCTGGCCAGTGTCAACTTTGCAACACAAAATCGCTGTTACATCCCTTTGCAACAGATTCTTTTTTTGTCTAATCATCATAATAAGCTTCACGTCCTTTGAATTAAAATGTATATTATAAAGCTATGGCGGGAGCCACAAATAAATGAAATTTATATTAGTGCTGCAATTTGACAAAAACATTTGAATCGGATAGACGAATTTTCTTACTAAAAATGAAGTTGTGATATTAAAAATACATTCAGTCGATCAGTAATTAAATAGTTGGATCTTCTACTATTGAATTTCGATTTCGTTGGGTCTACTTTTTCCAGAAGTTAAATAATAAAGATATGTATTATGTTCGTTTAATAAGTTGCTACAAATCATCGTTAGATACAGTTGGCATTGGCAAGTCATAATTCTTTTTATTTATTTATGAGAAGAGCTGCAATCGAATAAAACGCCAACTTTGGCAAGGGAATTAAATAAGATAGCGAAAATTGATAAATTTCATAAGAGATGATCCATTATTTTCCATTATAAAAATCCATTATTTTAACGCTAGAATTAAATATAAACAGCTTCATGCATTTTTTTAACAAAAAGAACGATTTTGGCAGAGGACCATACCCAAACTTGCTATGACGCTTAAGAATTCTAACCGGGGAGAGTACATATTTGTTCGCGTGAACGGATCAGTGAAGAATTATTAAGACCTATTTATTCGTAAAGGGTAGGATCGATAATTTATCGTTTTGATTTTTTCGTTAAATTTGAAGAATAAAGAGCGCTTGAAACTTCGCAGCACTTATTACATGGTTTCTGAAATATTTTAAAAATGGGGAGACTGCAAAATGAACTAGTGTCACGGTAACACTCAGGGAAGAGAGCCCGGACTGAGCTCTCTCTCTCTCTGCAGAGGAGACGACATGTCGAGAGACGTCGATAACGAGGCAGTCATTTTGAGAACGGCGTGCAGATAAGACGTATTGTTACTTAAATAGAATTAATAAATAAATAGAATTGAGTTTGAAGATCGGTATTTTCCATTGTGTCTGTGTCAGTTCAGAAGTGGGATTTTTAAAAGAACATCGATATTGTGAGTGATAGTTTCAGAATGGAGAATATGTACGCGAATCGTTCGAAAGCCGAATTGCAGAGTTTGCTGCGGGAGCGTGGTCTGCCGATTAGCGGGAATAAAAATGATTTGATCCAGCGTTTATTGGACAATCCAAACGCCGCTAGCACGCCATAGCCACGAGATATTGGAGCTGCCGCCGTTGCAGACGATGATTCGGTAGAGGACGCCACCATTCGCGACGGAATTTTGTTTCATGGTACCGATGCAGTGGAAAATCCCAGTCGGCGACGCTTGCCGCATACCATCGAAGAAGTCACGGATGACTTACTACAACGAGAACGTGCACTGCTAGAGCGAGAACGCTCGATTCTGGAACGGGAACGGACTGTTTTTGAAATGTCGGAGAGACAAGCACGAACAGGTTTTTCGGTTCGCAAGATTAGCGAAATGCTACCGGAATTCAATCCTATTGAAAAACAATGGTCGGCGACGCAGTTCATCCAGCGGATCCGAAATTTACAAAACGTTTATGCATGGGATGAAAAACTTGTACTTTTTGCAGCCCAGACTCGGCTGCGTGGATATGCAAAAGTCTGGAACGACGGACAAGCTGATGTGTTCCGTAGTTTCTCAGAATTCTCTGAGCGGCTGACAAGAGATTTCCCAGCAAAAATTTCGGATGCCGACATTCATTTACAAATGATGCAGACGGTGCGTGAGCGACCAGAATCTATTGAGGGGTACTTTTATAAAATGAGTGCGCTCGGACGTAGGGGCAATCTAACGGATGAGTCGATAGTAAAATATATTCGTCGAGGACTCAATTATCCGTCGCTGCAAAACGTCATCGCCGGCATCGAGTTTGAAAGCGTTCAAGCATTACACGCAGCATTGATTCGTTTCGAAGAGAATCGAGTGTCGGAACCAAACCGGTTTCCAGTTAATCAGTCTGAAATGTCTCGAGCCATGGTCGGAAGGCACACAAATATGACTGCACGAGCCCTTCCACCTTCTGCTAATCCGGTGAATGGTCCTACGTGCTACAATTGTAGGGAGCGTGAACATTTGTCGATTTCTTGTCCTTCCCCTCCACGTAGGCCGCGTTGTAGTGTCTGTCGCCGTGTGGGACACAGCACCGAACAATGTGTAGATACGCCGGCCGGGACCAAAAATTTAAGTGATCGTGCGGTTAAAGTACCGATGATGAAAATCGAACGGGAAGAAGTGACCGGTGGTGTAAAAGAGAGAAAATCAGATGCAAATATTATGAATAAATACATCCTGGTCGAACATCAGCGAGTGAATGCCATCATGGATTCGGGTAGCGCTCGTTCTCTCGTTGTAAGATCGTATGCTGATTCATTTGACATTTTGAAAAGTGCGCACCCATTACGTTTTTCTGGGTTTGGTGGTGGATCGTGTGTATGTTCGGAGTATGTGGTGCTACGAGTGCAAATAGATCAACAAACGCTCGATCACCGCTTCTGGGTGGTTGAAGACAATTTAATGCCAACCAAAATTTTGATCGGAGCAGATTTCTTTAATCGGCCAGGTCTGCGAACAGTCTTTATGGAGGGGAAATGTCAAGTGGAGGACTCAAATACTCTGACAGTGCAAGAACGAGAAAGTCTCGAGCAGTTATTAGAAGAGTTCAAGATGTGTTTTGCGGAAAAGTTATCAGAACTCAGGATGTGTGAGTTATCTTGCATGGATATTCAAATAACAACCGATATCCCGATACGACGATGTCCCTATCGTATACCTTTGGCGAAGTGAGCGGTCGTTGCAGAAATTGTGCAAGAGCTAATGGAAAGTGGAATTGTTCGTCCAAGTGAGTCGCCGTATGCATTTCCGGTAGTATTAGTAAAGAAATCGACTGGAGAGGATCGACTTTGTATTGACTACCGAGAATTGAATAGAATCACGGTGAGGAAACCTTTTTCAATGCCGGTGGTGAAGGAACAGCTGGCACAGCTGGCAGGGGCGCGTTGGTTTTCGGTACTCGATCTGATGGCGGGATATTACCAAATCCCAGTAAATGAGGAATCGTGTAAATATACGGCGTTTGTGACTAACGAAGGACAGTATGAGTTCTGTCGAATGCCGTTTGGGCTAGTAAATGCTCCTGCAGTTTTCCAGGAAGCCATGAATTGTGTACAACGCATGTTACCACCTGGCGAAATGCTGACATACCTGGATGACGTTTTGATACCGAGTCGAGATGTAGAAGAGGGGCTTCAACGATTGAAACGTTTCTTGGAAAAAGCGGAGAGTGTGGGTTTCACCTTGCGTCGCAGAAAATGTAGATTTCTGGAAAAGGAAATACTGTTTTTGGGACATCGGGTTAGTGCCGAGGGAATATCACCAGGCGACGAGAAGGTGGAAGCCATACGAAACTATCCAGTCCCGCAAAATATACATGAAGTCCGACGGTTCTTGGGACTTACTGGCTTTTTCAGGAAATTTGTGGAGAAGTATGCTGGCATCGTAGAGCCCATAACCAAACTGCTGCGGAAAAATATTTCGTTTGAATGGGGAGATAAACAGGAGACAGCTTTCATGACGCTGAAAGAAAAGCTGTGTAATAAGCCGGTATTGGCTCTCTATGACAGTAGCAAATGTCATGAGCTTCATACCGATGCTAGTGCTGCAGGCTTGGCAGCTATGTTACTCCAAGAAGAGACTTCTAAAGTTCTAAAACCAGTGTTCTTCTTCAGCCGTCATTGTACAGATGCAGAGCGAAATTACCACTCGTATGAACTGGAAGTACTAGCAATTGTGGAAGCTTTGCAGCGATTCCGATTTTACCTCCTAGGCAAGCATTTCAGAGTCGTAACAGATTGCTCAGCAGTAGCGACAACTCGATTGAAGAAAGCGCTTGTGCCGAGAATTGCTCGCTGGTGGCTACTCATTCAGGAATATGATTTGGAATTAGTTCATCGGTCGGGTCATCAGCTGCAACATGTAGATGCAATGAGCCGTGCACCATATGCACCACCAATGCCTATCGCAGACGTCTCCGAAAAATTGTTACGTATACAAGTAGAAGACGAGGATTGGTTGGTGACGATGCAACCACAAGATCCCAAGTTGATAAATATTATGAAAGTGCTAAAGGGAGAAGCGTTATCCGACCAACTAAAGCAAATTCGAACGGATTACTCTCTTAAAAAGAATCGACTCTTCCGGAATATTGAGGGTAAATTGCGGTGGGTTGTTCCTGCTGCCGTTCGCTGGCGAGTGGTACAAAATGCTCACGACCGTCGAGGGCATTTTGGATTGGAAAAGACCTTACATCAACTGGCTGGTCATTTCTGGTTCCCACGAATGAGGAAATACGTCAAGGAATACTTGGCAGCGTGTATTGAGTGTTGCTATCACAAACGCTCTGGAGGAGCTCTTGAGGGTAGACTTTTCGCAAACCCAGTGGTACCAGTACCGTTTCATACACTGCACGCTGACCATTTGGGGCCATTCCCAAAAAGCACAGCAGGCAATACTTATATTTTGGGCATTAGTGATGAGTTCTCTAAGTATCTGGTAATTAAAGCCGTAAAGTCCACTAAGACGTTGCCGGTGATTCGAGCATTTAATGAGCTTACAGGATACTTCGGATTACCTATGGTAATCATTACGGATCGTGGAACGGCATTTACCTCAGGCCAGTTTAAGGAATATTGCGCTAACCACAATATCCAGCATCGGAAAAATGCTGTCCGAACTCCTCGGGCAAATGGGCAGATTGAGCGTGCTCATCAAGGTATTCTCTTGTTCCTAAGGACTTCAACCGAGAATTCACGTAAATGGGACGAAAATCTCCAAGTCCTGCAGTTTGCATTCAATTCTCAAATAAATGCGACGACAGGACACTCACCGAACCAAATTATTTTTCGATACGACCCTAGAGATGTTATCTCGAACATTCTTCTGGACAGTTTACAAGATGTTCCTGATACAGAACCTCCAAACATATGCATCGAAGACGTTGCCGCGAAAATAAATGCCCAACGGGATAAGTGGAAAAGCCGTTTCGACGCTAGACGGAAACAGCCCAAGAAGTACGAGGTCAATGATCTTGTAGTAATTGAAAATGTACCTCCTGCGACTGGAGAGTCCAGAAAACTGGAGCCTAAATTTCGAGGACCTTACGTGGTCAATCGCGTTCTTGATCAGGATCGATACTTGATTGGGGATTTGCAAGACTGCCAACGGAATCAACGTTCGTTCGAATCGGTGTTTCATGCGGAGAAAATGAAACCGTGGTGTACACTAGGACCAGAAATTAATCAAGATGATGAAGTTGATCAAGACGATGTGGCTCGAGACGAGCCACAACAGGATGGCCGAGCTGTCACGGTAACACTCAGGGAAGAGAGCCCGGACTGAGCTCTCTCTCTCTGCAGAGGAGACGACATGTCGAGAGACGTCGATAACGAGGCAGTCATTTTGAGAACGGCGTGCAGATAAGACGTATTGTTACTTAAATAGAATTAATAAATAAATAGAATTGAGTTTGAAGATCGGTATTTTCCATTGTGTCTGTGTCACTAGTATTAAGAAAAGATGAACACATGTACTTGGAAGCAAAACGAAAGACTTAGGGAGGTTTTAGCAATTACTTCCAGAACATGAAGATTAAATTCGAATTTCGGTATAAAAATCACACCTAAGTCTATAAATTGATTAAAAAACAACAAATAGTTGTTGGAAAAGAAATAAAAGAACCAAACAAGAGAGAATTTTAATAGAAAATATCATTTATTTACATTTGCTAACAATCAAGTGCAAGTAATTGCGGTTACACCAATTGAAAAGAATACAAAGATCATTGTGAAGGAGATTATCTGATATTTCGAAACAATTCTAAAATGGCAGTATACAGTAAACAAGAAGAACTGATCACGGAAGTAAGTCAAACATAAAAATAATAGAAGAGTAATGGACCAAAGATAAAACCTTGTGGAACACCAGGAGCAGAATGAAAGGGAGAAAAAGAAAAAATTTTAATGGCGAACCAACGAACTCGATTACAGCCACTCGATTACAGTTAACTGAAACAGCCAAACACTTTTTACACCAATAATCTATGATCGATTGTGTCATTTTAAGAGCATACACTACTTGCACTTGGTATTACAGATTTCACAGATGTCCTTGCCTTACTGTTTGTGAAGAGAGTGAGGTAAGTCAAAATTGACTTATCTCCCTCAAACCCATGCTACTCAAGAGAAAAAATCAGATGAATTATGGGCTACATTTTAGAGTAGATATTTTTTTCCAAGGACATTACTGGAACACAGGAGAAGGTTATTAGGACGATAGTTGAAAGTTATTTGAAACATCGTCAGTTTTGAAAATTGAATAAATATTAGAAATTTTTCAGTCAAAGGAAAAAACTCCTAACGATAAGCTAATTTTAAAGGGGATAGAAGGAATGAAGAAGACAGGACTACACATGAAAATTGATAATGCAATCGGATGCACCACCGATATGCAAATTAAGACTGAGTAATAAGCTCTTAGCTTTAACTAGATTCGCATTGATTGGAAAAAGCGAGGGCAGAAGAGAAAGAAAAACAGAGAGATGTGCTAAAAAGGGAGACCTATTAAAAATTCCAGCGCATGAGAAGCGCTAAAAAGACTGGTTTTCAAATAAAAGTCAAAGAGCGGTGTAAATTTTGAAAACACTTCCTACCAAATCTACAACTTTGATCCAATGACTGCATCGGAAGCCATAGCCAAGTTCTCGTGCAAATCAAAGTTTGTGAATAATCTACTTCTAGATTTCTGCAGCGCTCGTCTCAGATATGAGCCTAGCCCTAAAAACTTGTAGTGGAGGAATACCAGCAATTAATGTACTAGCGAAATGAATTCGATGATGAGACCGTTGAGGAAACGTTGAGCTGATATCATGCATAGCCAGCGCAGATTACAGACGCAGGTTGAATCGCAGGCTGTAACGAGCTCAGCAGCTGCTATTGAATACCTAGTGTGCGATGCAAATGGTCTTAATCAGAATTTGCAGGTGCTGGCAAGCCTCCCTTAAGAGATTGCTCATGAATGAATCAATAGTAGACTAACGCAAAAATTTCAGTAGACTGAGGTATACGGCTACATTCAAAAAGTTCATTTTTATAATATGAAAATAGTCTGAGCTCATTTAGATTCGTTTATTTTGAATTCCCATTTGATAAGATAGACACAATTAAGTGCAGTTTCATATAGTAATTCTAACTAAGTACCATTAAAATATCAAATTAACACTTATTTGCAAATCGCGTAGTGATCATTTAATTTTGCCATTCTTAAATGAACTCAACCTGCACGAAACTATACATAATTTATTTGTAAAAAGTCGCTTGTAACATTGAAGAAGAAGACAACTTATTTGATATGCCAAATTTAAATTCAAAATATTTAAAGATTTCATATGTAGTTATTGTTCTCCAGCTCCATATTTTAGAACGTAAAAGTAGCGAAGTAAGTTTCAATCACTTTCAACTTCTCCATTCTTCAAAAAATTGTCTCTTTGAGTGACAGACATAAAGGTTGTGTTTGAGCAACTTTAAAATTACTCATTTAGGCATTAATGGCTATTAATAAATTAACAATTTAGATATCTATCTGTTCAAGTTTTTAACCATTCTAAAATATGTGAGATGAGCGCTTGCAAAATGCGATATCCTTTGCGAAAGTTGCTGTGGTTGTCACGGCACTTACTGGAAAAAGGTAAACATTTTATAAAGTACCGGTCCCCAAACACTCTGCTGTGGAACTCCAACATACCCTTTGTGCTTTGCAGCTGTGAAGCTTTTATTTTGAACCGGGTGTCATGTAGTCTTTTCGGAAGCATAAACTAGATTTTATCTTCATATAATATTTTGACATCTGGCACAATTATCTGATCTTACTCAATATTACTTTGTTGCTTTGAGAATTCGAATGAATGCTCAAAAATCTGACTCGCTTTCTCGTATATTGAAAGCATTGTTTTCAGTAGAACTTTCTCTAATATTTTCGAGACGCCAAATAGCACACTAGTAGGTCTTTATGATTTTGCTTGAGACGAGTCTTTACGGGTAATTATAGTCCCGACAGTTTTCCATGTGTCTGGAAAATATGCGATTTTGAAAGTAGTATTGAAGACGTACGAAAGCAAAGTATACCAGATCAGAGACAACTGCTTGAGCGTGGCGTTGGTTATGAAATCAATTACAGGAGATTTTCTGGACCAGGTTTTCTCTATGATAATGTTTTGGACTTCATTGGCTGAAGGTTTGATGGGCTCTGTGTAAATGATATTGACTTCAGAACGTACATGTGATATCACATTGAGAAGTGTGACGACTTGCTTCAAGTGAAGTCACTCCTTTGCTTCTGGTCCAGCTTCGATTGGCAGTGTTCAATGGATGGAGCGTTTATTGACTTTTTGGGGAAATTGGCCTGACGAAACGTTCAAACCTGCTTTGACGAATGCCGAATGATAAGTTGTTCTCTTTGAAACACCAAAATCAATGAGGGCAAGAAGTTTGTAAATATCTGATGGCCAAAACATTGACTGGCTAGTTGGTATATGCCTCAAGCCGCAAGTTTGGAGAGTTTAAAAGTTATAAGTCCAGAGTGCTTGAAATAGATGCTAAGATCTGAGGTTATCTGCTACAGTGAACTTGTTCCCAAAGATGAGGAAAAACGATCAAATTTCGCCTTTGAGATATTGTGTTTCGGTGGGCAGTAAGTAATAAACAAAATAACAAGCTCACACTACAGTCACTTTGGACAAATTGATGTTGCTTGAATGTAGTATTTGCTGACCTCTTCTAAAAGATAGCAAAGCAGTTGTTGTTTTATGAATAAAGTAAAGTAGACTAAATAGAGTATCGTAATATACAAATATTGAGATATGAAACTTATTATTTTTTGCCCGTGAGATGTGTTTTCACCTCCTTTGTCCGTCAGCTCTAATTATTGACTTTTGTGAAGCGTGAGCTGACGAGTAATTACAGTTGCAATTTAAATCTTTAGTATAGCTACCAAACAAATGCCACTCTTTAATGAATTAAATAAAAATATTATGTTTTGAAAAATAAAAACATATTTTTTTAGTTGCTGCTGCTGTTTTTGGTGAATATTTAGAGGCAAATCGGAGCAACAAGGACAACATTGAAATTCTGGTAGTAATAAACATCACACACAAATTCGCAACTGGAGAATTGTGCCCAACGAATAGAACTAGCTAAGCCTAGAACCTTGAATTGAGGTGTTTTTTCGCCAACACAATCCATTACCACTCATCAAAGCTGGCGGCAGGATTCCCAGAATTTTTTATGACAATTGAAAACAATCTTCTATTGAACATTGAAAATAGGTAATTTGTCAGATTGGCATATTTAAATCCAGTTTTCCAGTATCATAAAATAAATAGAATAAAGTTTACACTTTGGACTCTGCCATTTCAAGAAAAAAATACTTTGAACAGCAACCACCTACTCGAATCCTCACCCACTTCTGTACACTCACTCCCTACAGCTCATAATGCCGGGTTTCCACCAAAGAGACAAAACAAAAAACACGGACAAAACATGTTTTTCTGAACAAAAACACGAATGTTTTGTAAAAACTGAACAGTTTCGCGAGCATTTTTGTCTCTGAAAACTGTTTTAGTAAACAAAACACCTTTTTTGTCCGTGTTTCTTGTTTTGTCTCTTTGGTGGAAACCCGGCATAATATTGTTGCATGCACGACCAAACATGTTTCGACGTGTCGGCGGCCGGAAGAGCGACAACCGTTAAAGTGTCTGTCTCATCATGTGTTCTTGGAATAGAAACAATCTATAAATAGCCAAAAACCGTAAACAATCTATAAATAGCCAAAAACCGTAAACAATCTATAAATAGCCAATACACAATAACAATCTATGGATAAAACGTAGAATAATCGTCTAAAACGTAAAAAGGAACATTCCAGAGCCTCAAACCCATGAGTCAGATCTCGCATGGCAGCGGAAATTCCCATTGTAGCTAATTGACGTGCTACTTATTAACCAACACAATATTTCTTTATGTTTAATTAAAAACTCCGAATTAATATTTGCGACTTTATTCCACTAGGGCTGAATCTCTACAGACTAAACTACGTATAAATTTGCTTACAACTACCTATTACTAATTTGTGCTGTGCTGCTGAACAAGTGGTACTAAAACTACTCAGTGCTCGTTGTTCTGCTAACGTCCGCCGATGTCATTAACTGCGCTGTCACATTTAATCGCCACACCATGAATAATAGAGCCCTCTAGAAAGCAAAAGCGGAACATTCGAGAACCCGAGACACATTTGGCACCACTATAAATACCACCACGAGAAGTACTAGCGATCATTCAGTAGATAGCGAAGACAGCGAAAGGCTGTTACTTTGAAGAGCGATACAGCAGTTCAGTGTATCCGGGCGCGATTATTTAAAAGTGATAAAGTGCGAGTAATTATAGTGCGATAATTAACTTGATAAAGAATTTATAATAGTGCGATCAGTAAAGTGTACGGAATATAAAGTGTAAATAATTAATAGTGTTTATAATAAAAGTGTAATTAGTGTTTTAAAAGAAACTGTTTTATTTCACGAATGTGAAGAATATCGAACTCACGGAAGGTGTTTTAACGGTAGATCACAACAACTGGTGTCAGAAATAAGGGATTCTGTCGCGTTCGTGATTTAAGGAGTGACTTTTAGTGAAATACTGAACAGTGAATTTGTATGAACAGTGAAAATTAATAAGTGCGCGGACAATATAAAAAGTTAAAAGTTTCGGACAGTGAACATTGTTAATTGTGCGGACTATTTGAATTTTGTGAAAAATTGAGTGAACTAAAAGTGTTAGAAGTCGTGCAATTAAAGAACAATGACGAAATTAGTGAACGAGCTGACATTGGCAGAATTAAAAGTGGAGTGCCGGAAACGTGAACTTTCAACGACTGGGAACAAGACGGCGTTACTGTCACGGCTCAGGGAGGCTTTGAGTACCGAAGGTAACGATCCGGAAATATTTGAATTCCCGGACGAGGAAATCAGCCCGGAGTTTGTTCAAGAGGAACAAAGCAGCGAAGAGAAAAATCCTATGATGGATTTGCTGCTAAAAATGGCATCCGACATGAAGCAACAATCCTTGAACATCGGTCAGAAACTCGAACAGCAGGCTGAAGAGAGTAAACAACAAACCACGAACCTGGACCAGAAACTTGACCAGCAAGCTCAAAAGTTAGATCAACAAGCCGTAGATATCAAGGTGCAACTTGAGCAAAAACTTGATAAGCAAGCCAGTGACATCAAAGAACAGCTGGAACAGCAGGCCAAGAAAAGTGAGCAGCAGTTAGTAGAAATCAAACAACAGTTCCAACAGCAACTGGAGTCTCAAGTTTCAGAAGTTAAACAGCAATTGGATAATCGAGTGACTGAAGTAAAAGAACAGTTCGACAAAAAGTTGGTTGGTATTGAATTGGATCTGCAACGAGTGAAAGCCGTAGGAATTGTGCCAGCTGAATCAAGTGGCATCAAGGCACTTAAACCACCAACTTTTGATGGGCAAACTTCTTGGACCAACTACAAGAAGCAATTTGAGGCTGTTGCAAAAGTTAACCGCTGGAACGATGAAGAACGTGCGACCTCACTGATGGTGTCTTTGAGAGGATCCGCGGTGGACGTACTGCAAACCATGTCGGTCGACAATTACTCCAGTTATTGCAGCCTGGCGAGTGCCTTGGATATGCGGTACGGCGAAGACCACTTAAAGGAAATTCATCGTGCGCAGCTGAGGACACGCACACAGAAACCGGGAGAGACCTTGCAGCAGCTGGCTCAGGACATCGAGCGCTTGACACTTCTGTCTTATCCTGCTTCAAATCAGGATCATCGGGACGAGACAGCGAAGGACGCTTTCATCCAGGCAGCTCGTGATGAAGAGCTCCAACAAGCACTTCGATTGACAAATAATCGAACGCTGAGGGATACTTTGGCCTACGCTCTCACTTACGAATCGGTAAAGCGGGCATCACGCAGTAACGTTAGAGTGCGTGAAGTGTACGAAGAGTGTGTATGCCAAAGAGCCGAGGTCAGCCGAGAATCACCGACAGGCGGAGCTCCACAATGTTGGAACTGTGGGCAAAAAGGGCACTTGAGGCGTGACTGCCGAAAGAAATTGAAAACAAAGTTTTGCGAAGGGTGTGCAGCGCGCTGGCGACAAAGGAACGAGGCTGGTTCAGCGAACGTAGCCGTCTCTTCTTCGGAAGAGGCGGGAAACCAGTAAGAGCCAACCTCATGGGTCGGAGGTTGGCTCGTGGAATTGTTGACCCCAGAACCATCATCACAGTCTCTAGGCTCTATCGACACGAGAACGACTTAAGTCTGCAAGGAAAAATCGAAAACAAGCCTTGCAATATCACCATCGATACCGGAGCAATGAAGTCGATTTTGCGGATGGACTTGGTGAAGGCATGGAGGCTTGGTAACGTTGGACGATATGTACTTCGTACAGCAACAGGCGAATCTGCACCAGTTCACGGGGAAATAACTCGTCAAATACAGCTCGGTGATTTGGTGTTCCAGCATCGGTTCCTTGTGGCAGATATAACCGACGAATGTATACTTGGGATGGACTTCCTAGGCCCTCATGGCTTCAGCCTGGATTTGGGAGACAGGGTGATCAAGTGGAAAAACGTTGAAATACCGTTGGTAGGAAGCCGGAAGGGAAACGACCGGCTAAGAATCGTCGTCTGCGAAAACACCAAAGTACCAAAGTCGTCGGAAAACATCATCTGGGCCAAATTGGATGGTGATCCTGGGGGCCACCAATTCTTCATCGTGGAGCCAACGCAAAACCCAGCAGTCAGCAACCTTATGGTGGCAAAAAGCTTAATCACAATTACGGAGGGGAATTACGTCCCTATAAGGGTGCTGAATTTGGCGGAGCAGGAAAAGAAGCTTAAGGAAGGAGAAGTAATCGCCGACTGTCAACCAGTTTCTTCAATTACTTCTGTGGAAATGGTAAAAATACAATCTGAACACAAAAAGGTACCCAACAGCAAGATAGGTGAGCTAGCAAAGAACATGCTACAGTCTTCGGAACTAAGCGACGAACAGTACCAACAAGGAGTTCAGCTAATTGAACGCTATGCTGATATCTTATCGACTCGAGAGGACGATTACGGAAGAACAAGGTTGACTACTCATCGAATCGAAACACGAGATGCATCACCGATTCGGCAAGCTCCCCGCCGCTTACCACTAGCCAAACAAGCTGAGGTCGCCGATATGATACAGAACATGCAAGAACAAGGGATCATAGAGCCTTCGAATAGCCCTTGGACGTCGCCTGTTGTCTTAGTCAAAAAGAAGGATGGCAGTACACGGTTCTGTGTTGACTATCGACGATTGAATGATGTTACGAAAAAGGATAGCTACCCATTGCCGAGAATGGATGACATTATGGACACTCTAGCCAGTGCGAAGTGGTTTTCAACATTAGACTTGAAGAGCGGATACTGGCAGGTCGAAATCGAGAGAAGTGACCGTGAAAAGACAGCCTTTTCCGTGGGAACTGGGCTCTGGCAGTTTGTTGTAATGCCGTTCGGACTCTGTAATGCTCCTGCGACCTTTGAACGACTCATGGAGCGAGTACTGCTGGGACTAAGCTGGAAGACATGTTTGGTGTACCTGGATGACATAATTGTCATCGGCAGAACGTTCAAGGAACACTTGAAAAACCTGGATGACGTATTCGAAAGGTTGCGAGCGGCTAACTTGAAGCTAAGTCCCAAAAAGTGCAACCTGTTCTGCAGTGAAGTGAAATACCTTGGTCATGTGGTTTCTACTGGAGGAATAAAAACCGACCCTGCAAAAATTGAATCCGTTAAAAGCTGGCCAGTACCTAAGGATAAGCATCAACTTCGGAGTTTTCTGGGATTGGCAACGTACTATCGAAGGTTCGTGAAGGATTTCGCTACCATCGCCAAAAGTTTACACCAGCTGACGGAGAAAAATCAGCCGTTTAACTGGAACCACCAGTGCCAAGCAGCGTTTGAGAAGCTTAAGCAGGAGCTTTGTGAAGCACCGATGCTAGCATATCCAGAGCCGCAGAAAACTTTCATCGTGGACACTGATGCAAGTAATACAGGTATAGGTGCCGTGTTATCGCAGCAAATTGATGGTCAAGAACGGGTTATTGCTTACTTTAGCCGGGTACTATCCAAGCCAGAGCGAAACTACTGCGTCACTCGAAGAGAGCTGTTGGCAATAGTCGAGGCCACTAAGCATTTCCACAAATACCTGTACGGTCAAAGCTTCGTATTGAGGACTGATCACGCTGCTCTGAGATGGCTGCTCAACTTCAAGAACCCCGAAGGACAAGTGGCACGATGGATTGAAAGGTTGCAAACATACAACTTTAACATAGTCCATCGAAAAGGTACTATGCACGGAAATGCTGATGCTCTCTCCAGACGTCCATGCAAGCCGGAATGCAAGCACTGTCATCGGTTAGAAGAAAAGGTAGTCGATGCCGAGGTTAAGTGGATATCCGTTTCACCAGCAAGGGGATGGTCGCAATCGGAACTATTGGACGAACAACTGGCGGATGGAGATCTACGAGAAATCATAGCCTGGAAGGAGTCTGCACATCGGCCTGAATGGCAAAGCATATCGAGTCGAAATCCTACGCTAAAGAGCTACTGGGCACAATGGAACTCCCTGCATCTTGAAGGAGGCCTACTAAAAAGGAAATGGGAAACCGCGGATGGGTCAGCGCATCGAATGCAGGTAGTGCTTCCTCGGAGCAAAGTTAAGGATGTTTTGCAGGAAGTACACGAGGGAACGTCAGGAGGCCACCTGGGCATAAACAAAACACTTAATAAAATAAGAGAACGATTTTATTGGGTGCATGCGCGGGAAGATGTGGAGGACTGGTGTAGGAAATGTGCAGCCTGTGCATCTGTGAAGGGACCCAGGAGAAAGCCTAGAGGTGAGCTGAAGACATATAACGTTGGAACCCCTTTCGAAAGGATCGCCATCGATGTGGCAGGACCGTTTCCGGTGTCGCAACAAGGAAATCGCTACGTGCTGGTGGTATCCGACTATTTCACCAAATGGACAGAAGTCTACGCTATTCCAAATCAGGAAGCATCTACAGTGGCGGAGCAAATCGTGATTAACTGGGTTAGTAGGTACGGAGTCCCAAACGAGCTACATTCCGATCAAGGTCGAAATTTCGAGTCCCAGGTGTTTACTGAGTTTTGTGATGCGTTGGGCATAAGGAAAACGAGAACCACTCCACTGCACCCACAGTCCGATGGAATGGTCGAAAGGTTCAACAAAACCTTGATCGAGCACTTGGCCAAAGTGGTAGAAGACCATCAGCATGATTGGGATCGTCATATCCCATTCTTCCTGATGGCTTATCGAACGGCGACGCATACTACAACTGGAGAATCACCGTCACGTATCGTATTTGGACGAAATATTCGACTTCCGGCTGATGTTAAATTCGGAATACCACCAGAAGATCCGACGACAACAACGGAGTACGTTTCGGAGCTGCGGCAACGGTTAGACTCCATTCACGAGGTAGTTAGGGGACGCATAAACCTAAACACGGACCGGATGAAAACGCGATATGACCTGAAGGCAAACTCGGCCGGATTTCAAGAAAATGATTTGGTCTGGCTGTACAACCCCCGCCGACGGAAAGGCCTGAGCCCGAAACTACAGCCAAAATGGGAAGGACCATACCGCATCATTAAACGGCTCAATGATGTTGTTTACCGAATACAGCAGCATCGAAAACACAGGTCGAAAATGAAGGTTGTGCACCTAGACCGACTTGCCCCGTACCATGGAAATAACGCAATGGATGACGACGAATCTGTTCGGGACGAACAGGTCTAAGGAGGGGGTAGTGTTGCATGCACGACCAAACATGTTTCGACGTGTCGGCGGCCGGAAGAGCGACAACCGTTAAAGTGTCTGTCTCATCATGTGTTCTTGGAATAGAAACAATCTATAAATAGCCAAAAACCGTAAACAATCTATAAATAGCCAAAAACCGTAAACAATCTATAAATAGCCAATACACAATAACAATCTATGGATAAAACGTAGAATAATCGTCTAAAACGTAAAAAGGAACATTCCAGAGCCTCAAACCCATGAGTCAGATCTCGCATGGCAGCGGAAATTCCCATGAATAATAGAGCCCTCTAGAAAGCAAAAGCGGAACATTCGAGAACCCGAGACACATTTGGCACCACTATAAATACCACCACGAGAAGTACTAGCGATCATTCAGTAGATAGCGAAGACAGCGAAAGGCTGTTACTTTGAAGAGCGATACAGCAGTTCAGTGTATCCGGGCGCGATTATTTAAAAGTGATAAAGTGCGAGTAATTATAGTGCGATAATTAACTTGATAAAGAATTTATAATAGTGCGATCAGTAAAGTGTACGGAATATAAAGTGTAAATAATTAATAGTGTTTATAATAAAAGTGTAATTAGTGTTTTAAAAGAAACTGTTTTATTTCACGAATGTGAAGAATATCGAACTCACGGAAGGTGTTTTAACGGTAGATCACAACAATATATTCATACTCATCAACCGTCACCATAACCATTTTCAAGGTCTTTATCAATTTCAATAAAAAACCAATGATCATAAATATTCCGCTCGAAAATTCTCCATGAGGAAAATTGTCTGTTTACCTCAAAGCTCATATCAAAATGAATAAAAACACTTGAGCCGATTTTGCAAATCTATCGAGATAAATGTTTGGATATTTTGTTTGGCGAATCCTATCCATCCAACGAAAGCAAATATATATATATAAATATCTCCCAGGCACAAGCTCCTTCACGAGCCTGGTGATTTACATACATAACACATATACATATATTCGTACATAATCATAACATCAAAAACGACTCGAATCGACTCGTCGATCTAGTCAATTGAATTTTATTGAATTCCATTCATAATCCAGTTCTACTGATATCAATTCCTATTCGATAGGAATGCCGCTTATTTGCATTGCCGCCACGTCTAAAATATTTGATTTTATGAAAATCCCTTTCGACACTACCAAACCCGGCTTCTATCTCATCATAGAGAACTCTACCAAAGTAAATATGTATGTATATTGAATCAGAGGCCTATAGTCGTGCAACCACAATACCATAATAATTGATAAAACTCGAAACGTTTGTAGTCCTGTTCTCTAAGCAGATATAAAATTTTCATTTGTCAAATAAAATTGTTTATTCCCGAAACACCACTAATTAGATATCAATGCATTAATGTTTACTATCCTCGTCATGGTTTAGCTCGTTTCGAGGACGTATTGTGGATATTGTTGTATCTACAATCTCCGCAGATTTTCGTAGTGGATACAGTGGATTGGACTGCAAGCGAACAGAACGCACTGACATAAACTATTTATGAAGCTTGTTATGCGGGAATAAATTGGTTTTGTATATCATTCTTTTATCGTAATGGAATTCCGTTTAACGGCGATTGAGATACCGGATGTACCCCATATTAGGCTGAAGTAAGATATTCGACTGAACGTTAAATCACGAAATGGTTATCCGATATTAGTCGAGATTGAATCGTACTAATCGGAATGGATTTGTAGTAGAATATAGGGGCAAAGGACATGCGTGGAATTCAAGTAGAGTTGGATTCTAGTGTGACATAAAATATGCGATTTACCGGTGATATTTTTGAAATTGTACCAAAGCACGGATAGCGCAATCAAATATCGATGTACAATTCGAGCTCATCATATATATTAAATTTGAATTTTATGGCAGACAACACCGGGGAGATCTTGATTACGCTGGAGTGATGGCGTTGACCAGGACACACGGAGCTTAGGGTAGCTTCATTGGATGACATTAGCTCGGGTGTAAAAACTTGTTGACGAAGGCCTGGACTGGACCCTGGTTGGATTTGGAAGATCGTTGATGAAGAAGTTGAATAAGAGCGGTCCTAGTATTGAAACTTGAGGTACACCAGAAGAGTGGCAAAACGGTGAAGACGACACGCCGTAGAGGGAGACCAAACATGTGCGATGATATAAAGGCAAAGATATCCAAAAACTAAAGGCTCACAGATACCATAGGGATCTATATGAGTTGGATAAGCTCAAGATTACAAAAAACTGTATATATAGCATCAGCTTGACATTTTAGATCTAACGCCGAGGTCACTACATGAGAAAATATAATGAGATTTGTAGATGTGGACTAACTTTTAATCAAGCCATGCTGCTGATATACGAAAACATAGCTAAATTTTTTTAAACTCGAAACGCTCAATGATTTTGGAAAAACGGGGAAGGATTGAAATAGGGCGACAATTTGAGGCGACGTTGCGTTCACCAGATTTCAAAATAGAAAAAATGCTCGCCAACTTTCAGGAGGAAGGAAATTTACCAGCACAGAGACTTATATTAAATAAAATTGATAGACTAACGCATAAGGAAGATGCAAGGTCTTTCACAAAAAAGTTAGGATGGCTATCAGGACCCGAAGAGTAAATTGAATCAACAAATTCAGGGATTCAACTTCAAGAAAATTAGTGAAGACTGAAAAGAGACAAGAAGGAAAATCGAAAGAAATGTTGTACGAAGGGGGAATCGTTGATAAGATTATACAGAAGAGGAAAACAGTGCGATGATATCGCAAGTATTCTGATAACTGGAGAGTTAAGTAATGAAGCATTAATGCAATGACAGGTAAAAGGGACATAAACAGAGGCAACAGTAAGGACGTTTAAAATGTACTGTCTAGAATGTAAACATTCTGACAGTAGTGTGTGCTTTAGATATCGAAATAATTAAATAAATTGTAAAATCATTTATGTTTCAATACATACTGCATGTTTTCCTTTTGATATTATACGTGCTTTTAATGAAATTTATTGGTAGATTTTTAGTGTGTTAAATATCTTTCGATCACGTCATCGTTGTATTCTCTGGGTGTACTACTGACCACAAAAAATTGTTTTGGAACTAATACTTTCCAAGCTTTGCAAATAATGTTGAAAAACTTTCAAAAAAACTTACATACTTCTAAAAGGACGTAATATTTCGTTCAAAATGTAAACAGCCACAAATAAACATGTGCACTAGCATGAAAATTGGCCCCTTTAAGAGCTTGTATTCAAGTTAAAATTCACTTTGCCGCCACGTAATAGCTTCCTTGATCCACACACAACACGCTACACGCACACAAACACGACACAAGAGCTTTCTTAGCAATCATCTACACTGCATCGCAATATTCACTTAAGTGAGGTTGAAACTGAAAATCTTCATCGTTAAATCACCCATCAAACTTTAATCTAAACTTTCAATCAATTCCAAACAGTGTCAAACACATTACAGCTTTTACTACAAATCACACCAATATAATAAACGTTTCACTTAAAAAACAAAATGAATTCCATCTTACTTTCACCTGCTTTCTACAGCCTGTAGTAGATTTCCTCATCACTTCAAAGTCATATCTTATTTCAAAAGCATAAGAACGTGGTTAATGTGTCGCCATTTTATTTCTGTAATGTTGTCGTATTTCACTTTGGTATGGAAAGTATGTGTAACATATGTTTAGAATGCTTTTACTAAACCAACCGGCCGAAAGCAACAACAACGCCATATCCTTAATATTTTCCAAGTTTTCTTGATTTTTTTTTTCGTCAGCCTACCAACATACTTGCATATGTATGTTATATGAGTCATGTAACGAAACACTTTTTAGTTTGTCTTCGTGAAAAATTCTCATAATTCAATTCGAGTAAAAGTGAAAGCATTAAACACCGTAACAACCACAATCCTTGAGCAAGCGTAACAATTCGTTGCGAACTATGTAGAAGGCGTTCTACCGTTGGACATGCTGGTGGCATTATTATGCTGAACGGCTTCTCATTTATTTTATTTATTATGTAGGCCATTTTTGGCTCCTTTGGCTCCTGTACGCGGAGGATTGCAGTGGTTTAGGTGAATATTTAAGCTATTTGAGAGTTGTGACTTGATGTGACTGCAATAAATTGATGGTTGTTATGATTTCATTTCGTGTACAAAGTGAATACAGGTAAGTTTGACGATTGGATTCAATCTGTCTTGGGCTCAATTGATTATATAAAGATGAGTAACGCAAAAACTGAGTAAATAATAATTTTATAAGTTGTTTCAAAGCTTGCCTGCACAAAATAATTTTTCATGTTGGTTTAGAGAATTTCGTTATGATAAATAGCTAAATATTCCGATATATGTATTGCTACATATAATGGAACCCACGTTGGGCGCATAAAGTTATTTGACTATTCATTAAAGATGCATCTCAGGAATTAATATATTTGAAGTTTCATTAATTTATTTTATTCGTTATAGCCTTGTTTTGGTGTAAACTACAGTAATATTTCTATATCGCAATATGATTGTAAGCTATCAGCTGTTTTTTTTTAACTACCTCTACCCTACTATCTTTCGCTACAGTCAAAATCATTCCTTCTAAGTGGAAAGCATTAATACAAAACAATTTAAAGATGATATTATATCTATTTCTGCAACAAAAACATACCCAACAATGCACCGGTAGGAGCAACACCATATTTTGATTCTGTCATTTCTAAATGATTGCTCTCTTGAAATTCTTTCCTGCCGTCCATTTTTGTGCTCCGTCGTCAATTCAGTTCGTTTCGTCTCGTCGCTTCTTCAATCCATTTTTCCTTTCATTGCTTCCAGTTCTACCTAGAGTCATATCCGTTGAATAAGAGTAAACGTATTGCATACATTGTACCATTGGCATCGTTCATCTCGTTGTTGCTTGACAGTGTCACCAACAGTACAACTACAGTTTCCTCGCAGCTACTCAAATCATGTTCTTCATGCACGAGATCTATGCAAATTCTTGTGAAAAGAATATTTGCTGCTTTGAATATGAGTCCAAAGTATTGTCGTAGAAAGACACCTTACAAGTACCATCTTCGTGTCGTTTGCTTTTCTTTTTATCGTTCTTCATCTTTTTCTCCTGTTTCTCTCGTCCAAGACTATTTTGGCTCGAAAGTGGAAAGAAATCTTTGCGCATCTGGTACAAAAGGCATAACGGAATGTGTAATAAATCTTGGAAATGTTTATTGCTTTCAATTGATATTTCGTTTTTGTCTCTCAAAGAAAAGTAGAAGATAACATATCGCAACATTGTTTGAAAGCTTAAGGGCTTTATTGTCACTTGTGATCATTCAGCTTTCTTCCTTTTGTAGTTTCAGGGGTAGGGAAGTAATCGGTTGTTTAGCATTTTCGTGAAAAATTATGTTTATTTACTTTTTTTTTATAAATATTTGCGTGCATACTGAATTATATCTATAAATGTCTGGAATGTCTGGCTTACCCGGATATTTAAGAATACATGTTTGTGTGTCTTAATTGTCTTAGATATGCTAAATCATTTAATGCAGACCCCATTAGACGAACATTTTTGCGTTTATTACATATTAAACAGCACAAATTTTTATTTAATTCTTTCTAGCTTTGTATTAGCATCCTTCTTTTATGATATTTTGACCCCTAAACTTCCAGTTGTTGCAGTTGCTGGCAGGTTTAATTTCAAATCTCTATTTCGAGTGTTAGCTTCATTTGGGCACCGCTGAGATAGTCAGCAAACCAAATTCCGGAATTGAACCCGGGTAATCTGCCACAATGGCGACCTTCTTTCACTTTAACCAGAGTATTCCAATGCAGTCATACATGACCTTATACTTAAGAATGCCTCCTTATTAGACTAAAACATCCTACCAACTGCAAATATGTGATTGATATAAAGAGTTACCTCCCGCTCTACCTCTACTTTCTACTACTTTCTATCTACTTTCTTGTAAGTGGAATTGTTAGTTCAAGCTCAATTTATAGCATTAGAAACAGAGCTTCTTCAAATTATAACCTTGTCGTCTCACCGATTTCTCTCAATTGATTTTTCCCCCTTAATCACAAATATCACTTCCTAAAACTTTTTACATTTTAAATTCATCAAAAAGTCATATCGCATTAAACGTAACCGATTCAAAATAAATCCTTTGGAAAACTTGAAGAACTTCTTCCTGAGTTTTTGTACTTACTTTACCTTCGCTCTGTTTTATCTTTCGCAAACCATGCAACCACGGTGCAGATTGAAAGCAGGCAAAGCTTTACCCGCTTCGTAATAGCTTATAATAATTTCAGAGCAAAACTTGAGAAATATCTATAATTCACAGCAATTCAGTATTGCTATTCACTCGAAATTAGAATGCTAATGAATGAAGTGGTTTTTGCATTTCATTCTCATATTTTGCCGTCGACTTGCTGAGTGGAATGGTAAAATAATTCGAGTAAAAAGTTTCGTAAAACTTTTACAACCGTTGTTTTTCGCTTGTGGATTTCTCTCTTTCTGATGATGCGATTGAGTTTGTATGTATATAATGGAGTTTGCTTGTTTCGATCTTTAGTTCGCCAGCAAAAGAAATGTTAGCTTTCAGATAGTTTAGTAAATTGCAAGGATTAATTCCAGTGTAGAATGTTAGTAAAATTAAATTTTGATTGAATTCAAAGAGGTTAAAAAAGTCAGATTAAAGTCGAAAATTAAATTGGAATTGTTTTTGCGGGATGATTAAAATTGAAAAATTTTTATTTAACTTGAAAATTTTTATTTGACAAAGTGGTTTCGAAAGTATGCACTGATTCTCATCAGACACCAGCACACAGTGCATACTTGACTGGTGTGACCACTTCCAGTTGGAAATCATTAATTGTTATTTACGCTGGTTGTGACAAATTTTAACATCTCCGACTTATATCCATGGAAATAATTTACTCATTACATTAGATACATGAGGAAGACTGCGTATGTATTGACGCAACGCTGAAACTCCTGCGAAAGTATGCTTCAAACCAAACTACTATTAGTTGCAACGAATTTTCTGCCTTATACCTTTGGCGCTTTATCGAATCCGAAACTTTCCTAAAGTAATTCAATTAAACATTCAATGAAAATACTAACATAGCGCAAATTTTCATTCCTTCACCAGACATCAACCAGATTTCCTATTTCCCATTCACCATTTCCTTATGGCCATGCAATATTATTGCACATAATATATTTTCAAAACATTTTACGTAACCTTCCCGAATCACAATAAGTCAACCTCTCAAAAGATAATTCCAGTGAAAGTGCCAAGTCGTTATGAGAATCACTTCAAAGACCCAAAGTCGGTACTATTCAAATTAATTTATTCAAATATTGGCAAGTTTCTCTTGAGTTGATTGCACTTTTGTGACTTGAATTTTCAACTAAAATTCAATTCGAATGAATTTCGAATGTATTAAAAAGTTTTAAATGCTATTTGAAAATTGAATTTTATTTGCTGTTGAATTAAAATTTGATTCGAAATCTGATTTTAATGTAAGATTCGGGTCAGTGATTTTATTTTTATTCGCTTAACTTCGTCTTTAGTTGGAGAGGTTGGTTATTGGTCATCGTTATCGTTTGGATTTTCTTTTGAATGAAAACCGAAAATTGAGTCAAAGCCTTCAGCGATAGATTTGTAACTACACGCGTTATATTCAGCCATATTTAGCGTTATATTTTAACCTCTTCAGATTTATTATTTTAATTTTTAGATGTATTTATCTCATTTTGAACTAGAATATTTGTTAGTATTTAGTTTAAAATAATTTCAGAAGACAACTGTCTTATATAAGTAAACAAAATCTTCAAAACTTTTCCTTCCTTGTATGGGACTAAGACATTGACCCTTCGCAAGTGAGCATTCAGAAGCTAGCTTCAGGTTTTACAGGGAAATTAATTAAAGCCTTATTAGGCTCGTTTCACACATATGAGGTTCCATTCGGTTCGGTTCGTTTTCGGTTCGTTTTCGGTCGCTGCCGACAAGTGTGAAACGATAATTCGGTTTCTATTCGGTGCCTAATAGAAACCGCATAGAACCGAATACTCCCTGAGCACGAATAGGTTTTATCAGGTTTCTATTAGGTGTGAATTCGTGTCCAGGGAACAGAAACACACATGCACGGTTTAGAATCGGTTTCAAACTGATTGGATCATTTGATTTTTTTTTAATTTGTAAATTATCAGTTTGGATCTCTTAATTTGAAATATTTAGACGTTTTACCTAGTTAGTTTAGTCAGTTTTAGTTAGTTTTACTATCACTTATAATTTTTTTGAAATTATCAGTCGCAGTTTTTCTGATAAAATGAGCGATTTATAAGATGTTGATGTGGATCGGCTGATTTGTCCTGTGCAATCTAAAATAGCACTGTGGGACAAAACTTGTGCAAAATATGAACACATATTTAAGACGCAAGAGGCATGAAAAAACGATTGTGTGGAAATTTTTGAAAGCTTTAATGAATCTTTTAATGAAAAAACACAAAACCTAATGTGAACCGTGTAGGGACCGTGTATGTGTGAAGAGGTTTCATTCGGTTCGGTTTGTTTTCGGTTACAACCGAAAACGAACCGAACCGAATGGAACCTCGTACGTGTGAAACAAGCCTTATTAAGGTATTTACCAAAACTAAATATCTATGTTTGTATTTGAAGCAGAAATATCCCCAAAAGTATTGAGTTTTATTCATATATTTTATATTTTTTATATCTTTTTGGCTCCTAGTATTATTTCGAAAATTATTATCAAACAATTGAACTTAAAAAGCATCCGTTAGTATATCAAATCATATTCAAGTTAAATTATATTAAAATCATAGTTTTGATACTTCGTCGGGCGGTCAACTTGTCGCGGTTGATGGGGTGCCCCATCAAGTCCTGATGTATAGCTGCCTTGCTAGGACGTACCTAGAGCAAGGAGGTCGTTAACCAAAATCCAATCATGGAAAATAGGAAATGAGATAAAGATACGGTTCAATGAATCGGATACCCTGAACCGGAGGCCATCAAGAGTGAGTAAGCAGTCACCAGCTCCTTGAAATTAAGCGACTGCAATGCTATGGAAGTTGACCGCTTGGCTGTTTTAGCAGATATTGCTACAAGGGGTTCAACTCAGAAAGAGGAGGTGGTGGAGCCAGTGTCGGACCTTTTTAGGAGGTACTACAAGCTACAACAATTCCCACCCTTAACAGGAGCAGTGACGATAGCAGACGGCCATTCAAGCTGAGTGAAGCAAATGCTTGCGGATGCCAGAGTGCAGATTCGGAGAGAAAGAGGAGTGGCTAAACCAGCAAAGATGATCTAGTGCTGAAGAACTTTGCCTTCCATTCACAATTACAACAGAGCTTAACTAAGAAGCTAGCAATAAAATAGAGGTCCGCTGCGGATACAAAGACTAGCAACCAGAAGACCGAAAATTTTCAGTAGTCTATTTAAGGTCCAATAACCTTACACCTCTAAAACGAAAGTCATTAGGGCCAGTGATATAGCCAAACAGTTGTAATTATTGACCGTAGCAGTCTCTTGGGTGAATTGTCGCTTGAGAAATGGAAGATCGTAGAATCAGGTCAGCTCAATTTGTTGACTGACCGTATCTACCTGAACAGACCCTGCTCTCGTTTTACGGGGCGAGTTCAGGTGTGTTAGAGTCAAGTGCAATGACGAACTAAGGTTGTTTTCATATAAAGCAGTAGTTCAGGAGTTATTTGGACTACAGAGTTAGTGGACAGAAAAGAGCATAGGTGGTAATACCGCAGGTAGTGAAACTGGAAGTGGACTTCAAACTCTATAAACAGTAAAACTCAGATGTTTCAACACTGATTTGGGAGATGCTGGACGTAAAGAGCCGTTACCACCAGACAGGAGCAGGTATACATACTCTAGATCAACAAGGAGTCTGACGACTTGTTCTATTTGTGTTTTGGTAGCGTTTACCTGCGCCTAAAGAAGCGCTTTCCAAAAATGTCAAAGTCAACAACCTGGACTCTGCTGAGATTGAGAGAGATCTTGGCATAGTTGACTTAGAATCAACAACCGTCAGTCACCAGTAATTTGAGTTTCAGGTAAAGGAGGATGTCACGACTAGCGCTGAAAATCCTGCTGATGTATCAGCATAATAGCAGGTTGGCCTTGGAATAGCTACTGCTGACTCTTCACGAAGGTAAGCTTAACGTGGCGCTCATTCAAGAACCGTGGATCTCTGTTCACGACTGTGTTGCTGGACCGGGGTCACGATACTTCAATATTTTCTCCCCCATTGCAGTAAGCCAAATAAGAAAGCCTATGTTGGTGAGGAAAATTATTCACACATATTTTCTATTTAATTTCAGCTCGGAACAAAGAATGCTTATGTGCTTATAGTATCCGCCTACATGGTACATGAGTGGGCCGCTCCGCCGAAGGCAGTAACAAAACTCACCACGCAGTCGTTCATGAAGAAGAAATCTCTGCTCATAGGAGTAGACGCCATCGATTGGGGCAGGAAGTATATAACTCAGTTATATACTTCCTGCCCCAACTCAGTTTTACTACTCAGTTTTACAATCAATTATAACTTCACTACTCAGTTTTACAATCAATTATAATTTAGTCCTAACTTACATATGAGAGAGATCTCTCGGAAAAAACGTGCTAGACATCACTCTATTCAATGAGTTCTAAGATCAATTGATAAATAACTGGAGGGTCCTTGACCGACCAACATTTTCTAATCATAAACGAACCTCAAAATTCAGCTCAGCCTACAATGGTCGCCAGTTCTGTTATCTCAGGAAGACCAAAAGGAAATCTTCGAATGAGAAGCTACTAATGGTTTGCATCCCCCTAGAATTAACTCAGTAGCAGTAAACGCTGTCACGTGAAAACTCATGAAAACTGTAAAAAATATATTGCGATCATAGTCTTGGGTAGGCTCCCGTATATCCTTAACCAGCTCATTGAATATGCTCTGGGGCTGGTTAATGGGTGGGCCCATACCCGTGGGCCTTAGCATCAGCTCCGATGAAATAGCTCTTATGCCCTTCTTTAGCAAATATAAGATCCCTGAAGAATAACCAATTAAGTTGAGTGATGCTGGATTAAGTTTCAAGTTGCATTTTGCATCTTGTTATGGACGATAAGATCACCTGAAGGGTGAATCTAAACGAAAGAGCAAAGAGGGCAAGCAAGGCGATTTACGCCAGCAAGAAGATGCTGGCTAAAACCCTGGTGACGCTTATCACGGGACACTACGACTTTAGTAGTGACTATGACTGACTACTTTTTCCCTATTCTTTGCTTCAAGCGACGGTATCAAGCGGCCTGGACTGGAGTCAATAAATGGGCACAGCAGCCCATAACATCTACACCGACTATATAGAACACGACCATGATATGAAAGAAGCCTTGAGACTTCCTAATCACTTTAGCA
The DNA here is from genome assembly GCA_947369275.1 of Nemotelus nigrinus. Taxonomy (NCBI): domain Eukaryota; kingdom Metazoa; phylum Arthropoda; class Insecta; order Diptera; family Stratiomyidae; genus Nemotelus; species Nemotelus nigrinus. Next base: position 16,591,881 of record OX376375.1, read on the forward strand.
ATTTCCAGGCGGAAGTCTTTGCGATGTGAAAAGCCGCTGAGCTAATATACACTAAGGATACTACAGATGCTAAGATCAACATTTTCACAGACAGTCAAACTGAGGTAAATTCTGTCTTATACATATAAATCGAAGTGCGTACTCGACTGTATTCAGCCCCTGAACAGGCAACAGAAGAGTCAGAATCTTCTGGGTTGCCGGTCATAAAGTCATTAATGGCAATGTGAAAGCGGATTCGTTAGCCAAGCATGGAACCCGCTTTCTCCTAGTTGGAACAGCAGACAGCCCAACTCCTCTTTAAGCGGTTAAATACTTAATCGACTCAAATATGACGCAGTTTACGTTGTGCAGATTGTACTAACTGGATCTTTTTGCGTACAACTTCAAGCCTGTACTTGTTTCTGCGTTTTACCAACTCTTACAGAAATTGAATTCAAACTTGTATTCTTTAATTTATCACTTTAGAGTCATAAAATAATCACAACTTCTCGTAAGAATTTTATATAGAAAAACTTTAAAACTGTTGAGCAAAAATCAAATATCATAAAACAGTAAAACATCGCTATTCGCTAGGAGTAGGAACAACTTTTCAGAAATGATATTGAATCATTACTTTCAATAGTAGTAGTCATTACTTTCATTTCGTTATTCGTTACTCGTTATTGTAACATTATACATAAATTATAATTAATCAAATATATTTCCAAATAATCTTTTCTGCCATTAGAAATAAATAAAATAAAATATTACATTTATTAGAAATATTTATGAAATATATTCGGTCTTCCACCTCCACTTCTTGCACCACCAGTTTTAAAGACCATCAGAATAGGGCCTTTCTCTTGCTGCCCCTCCACTCCATTCAACCAACAGTCCTATCATCTGGACATTTATCAAAGGTGATACTAATATTGATATTATAATTTCTCAAACGCCACGAAAATAGGGTTTTTTTTACGAAAATATATTTTTTTAGAGTGATACCACTGCAGGGATTAGCAAAAGTAACAAAACATCCAGCACCTCAAACATCTATCTCTCACTGTAACGAAAAGTAATATGCAGCCATCGATCTCTAGATATCTAGCCTATACTTTTACACGAGTAAAAGTCTGATCGCTGCCAGTTAACTCGCCCGACAATACATTGAAAAACGAAGTATCGCAATGAAAAAAGTAATGATTACTTTAGTTCTCTGATAATCATTATTTTTCGTTACATTTGGAAATCATTACTTTTAGGTCGTTCATTATTTTTTAGCACCACTACTGCAAAGTACCCCAAGATACTTTAGATGATCAAAGACTCGGTCTAGGTATTTGAATAATTCATATCCTTGCAATGCCATCAATCATTTAATTACCCAGGCAAGGGTCAGTAATTAATTTCACTCGCAATGACCATGAAAACTATTATCGTCGTTTCCACGAATTCATGCTACCCGAAAATTCCAGTTTTTGAAGTTCTCGCGGATTTGATGCTTCTAAACATCTATTTCAGCTTTCATTTTAGTGAAATACTGATAAGAATCAGCTTTTTCTGTTACTTAATAAAAATTGATAACTAAGAATTTCTACAGTTATCAATTTAAAGTTCAAGATCCGAAATATAGAAAGCGAAAGTAAAGTTTTTACTAATGCAAACAATAGCTAGCCGGAAATAGTTATCATTTAATTACCGAGGCAATTGGCAGTAATTAATTTCACTCACAACATTTGCTACTTCTCTATAACATTTTTAATTTAATCAGAATCAGCTTTGGTAGCTGAAAGATATCAAATAACAGTAATTGTTGTTCGGCAACTAATAAACATTTAGTCATTGTATTCATTAAAATTGATCAAACTATAGAAAAACAGCCGAATATTTTTCTTTCAATATTTATTGTGATAACGAAGAAAACAATAATTTTTTATACATATCACTATGCGTTCCACATACAGTGCGGTAATTTAAATTTATTCTTTCGATTTTATCGTGTTTCTTACACAAATGAATGCCAATCTCATCGTATAATCGGAATGTATACCTACAAAACTCACACCAAGTCAAACACAAAATCTAAATATACGGATACAGTACAATACTAGAATCAAAAATTTTCAAATATTTAATACATATGTTGGTTTTCTTCATCAATTTTCACTTTTAATATTAGAGTTTGTTAAACTAGTAGCATCTTATACAAAAAACATAAACAATATGCATTTGACATAGCAACAAACGTAATTCGTTTCTTAAACCTAAAGACGATAAACGTATTAAAGCGTTTTGTTTTAATTCTGTTAGGAATGAGAGGAAGTTGATTGATGAACCTTAATCAAAAGTGCAAGTTTGATTTATGAAGTTTAATGTGCCAATTTTATGCGATACACTGTATGTATGTGCTTATGGGTAATAAATTAGTATAATACGCATGTGAAAATCAAGCGATAATATTTTAAAGTGATGTAATCTGCCGATCAAGTGTTTTGATGGCCTAAAACAATTTGAATGTGCATTGCTTCGCATCAACTAGTGGGACTCGTTTGCAAAATCCGAAAGGCAGTTTTTAAACAACTATATATTTTGGTTCCATAGAAAGTGAAATTTCTAAATCATGCTTTTAAAGATAGCGGATGGAAACGGATGATGGTGTGATCAAAATTTTATGATATGATATGCTCAAAGCTCCAGCTTATTTAATATTTATCGAATTTTCATACAAAACATTGATCGTCAGTTGAAATAACTAATTTCGAAACAATGTAATTCTCTTACATTGGAACAATAATATATTTTGCACATTTTAAACTACAAATTATAAATTTTTTACTTCAAAATCACTGGAATGAAAATATATTCCTATATATTATAATACATAAAGCACTGCTTACGACTAAATAATTGTTTTTTTTTTTATTATATTTCCACAACTTTTCAACAATTTCGCTGTTGTGTTCTCTGGTAAAGGCACGAAAAAACTCAAAAAGTTTGCAGCATCACTACATTCAATTTGAACGTAATTAACCCAATAATTATTCTATTATCGGCCGAATCTACGGCCGATTTCAGAGCAAGATTATTTTTTTATTTTCTAAGCACTTGTTTTCCAAATAGATAATTTCTATCTGCGATTACTGTGTTTATTTTTCTTACAAAATTTATATTGATTCGATCATATTTTTTTCATGATTCGATCCTTTTGTTTTCATGCAATTTTTATTTTGTTTTATCGAAATAGATTGTTTTCAGGAAATATAATATGCATTTTCTACTTTATACATAATGCAAGATAATTTTAAGATAAGTTCAAACTAAAAATTAAAAAAAATCTTTTGAAACACTTTTTGAACTCAATATTCGATCGGATTTGGATCACGCGGCTTTCGTGAATATTTCAAACCTAGCTTATCACTAATCTCATCGATTACGTCCAAAGCATAGTCAAGCTGTTCCTTTGTGTGGGCAGCGGAGAGACAGAGACGTATTCGTCCTTCCATTATCGGAGTAGCAGGAAAACCGACACCGACAACAGCTATATTGCGGGTTGTAAGGGTACGAACAACGGCTCTGTTGGCAGATTAACAGACAGAGTATTTACTATGAGAAACTTACGGGTTGTTTTTTTAGATTAGACTTACCCAATTTTTGAGAATAAATATACAAGCAATGGTATCACAGGCGAATCTTCGTGGCCGTATGCGATGACACCGATTTGTGCTAAACGCCGTCGGAAATATCGTGTATTACGAGCCAATTGTTGGACACGGCTTTGACCTTCGTGAGTTCCATCAAGTCCCATGATGATTTTCATTGATGTTAGAATCTGCTGTGCGACAGGCGGTGACATTGAACTGGCATAGCAATGGGCATGACTGTTTGCGCGCAGGAAGTTTATTAATTTCTGAAATAAATATTTCGTTGAAAATCGGTATAGTTTAACGAATAATGTTAATATCGCGTTTGTATTTCTTTCAAACTTTTGATGAGATCATCGTTCTTTTGATTAGTCATAAGAGTCATAAGAATCGATTAACAATTTGCGTAGCCCGATGGGAACGACAATCAATTGAGGTAATTTTAATTTTATTAAGTAATTTTTTTATAGTATGTAGAGGTATAATTTGACAGAACGGACCTGCGGAGGAGTCTGCTGAAGTCAAAAAAGAAGCATTCTATGAGCAAATCGAACAAACGCTCAATGGCTGCCCAATATGTGATGTAAAAGTCATCCTAGGCGAGCTGAGCCAAAAACTAGGACGGGAGCCGGTATTCAGGCAATACGCAGGCACTCAAAGTTTGCACGAGAGAAATAATGACAATGAACTTCGAGTGATAGAACTAGCAGAAGTGTTTGGCTGAGACAGGACCACGGCGGTAATTCTGCAACGATAGACTTTCCGAACGAGCGGAAGCAAGCGAGTATCATCCTAGTTCCAAATCCTGGAAAGAACCCTAATTTGCAGCTAAAGACCTACAGGCTTATTAAGATAACAATTGCCGAAAAAGCAGATCTTTTGCACGTGGTAAGTGCATTATATTCTAGACCAAAACGCTAGTGACTCATTTATGCACCATTTTCTGTTTTAAATCTTTATGAAAAAATCCTACCTTTGAACCAGCAATATATCCACCAGCACTTCCAAAACTCTTCGTAAATGTTCCCATCAAAATATCAACATCATTCGGGTCCAGACCATAATAATCGACAATACCCTTTCCATTCGGTCCCATAGCTCCAATACTATGTGCTTCATCCAAATAAATATACGCTTTGTATTTTTTCTTTAAAGCAACAATTTCCGGCAACTTAACAATTGACCCTTCCATACTATAAACACCCTCTACAATAATCAGAATCTTCTTCCATGGTGTGCCTGTTTTTGGTTGACCATTGACCGTAGCGTTTCGTAACACCCTTTCCAGATCTTTCATATTATTATGCTTGAACACCTTGATCGTAGCCCCGGATAATCGTAGCCCGAGAATAATTGATGCATGATTCTTTTCATCGCTCAAAACTAGACAACCAGGCGACAACAGTGTCGGTAAGTTCAGAGAATTTGTAGCGAATCCCATTCCGAATACAATGGCATCTTCCGTGCCGAGAAATCTGGCTGTCAGTGCTTCAAGTTCTTGGTGAATTTCCGCTGTCCCCAGTTCTCGTTGTGCACTACAATAGGCCAGGCCAAACTTTTCAATCGATCGGACTGCATCATCGGCACAGGCACCGTCAGCGGCAGCGAAACCTAAATAATTATACGATCCTAAATTCAAGCAACGTCTTGTCGTTCCAGTGAACTCAAATGTCCAGCCGTAGTCGCGAGTGATGCGATCCTTGAGCACAAGTTCGGCTCCCGGGACACTACAGATCGGGCGATTCCAGCAATCACGAACACGTCGATATACATATCGCATGTAAAAACGTTCGAAACTATCATAGAGTGGAACGTATCCCTGTAAGAATGACAAATTCAAGATTAGAAGAAATATTTTTTTCAAAATAATTTCAGGAATACTCACATCACGATGCTCTTCTTTGGCTACTTTTGGTGTGAATAACAATTGGTTAATGTAACCTAATACCATAAGCAAATAAAATCCCAAGTATGTCAGGCAGGCAGTGATCAGTGTAACTTCTTCGAATGATTCTTTATGCATTCGGGACTTGTTTTTTTCACTGTTGAGACCATTTTGTGATGTTGGCTTCTGAAAATAGTAAAAAAATATTATTTGCTCATAAGATAGTTTATTTATTTCTTAAACTCTTGAGAATTGAGAATACATTTGAATTTTAATAGATTTTCTTGGGATTATCTTATTATAGTTATTTTTCAGAGGAAAAAATTCAAATGAAAAAGCTGTCCACGTATGGGATGGAGTATGTTTTTATCTGAGGTCTGACAATAGGATCTGCAGACACAATAGGGACAGTACTGTGTAATATGCTCAGGGCAGAATGAAAATCAAAGATTTGGCTAGTGCTGCCAATATAATTTCGATTAAAAGAAAGAAATATAAATTAATGGGTTATGAGGCGACAGAGATCAATCAAGTCTAATGATTAAGTCAGACAAATTGTCACCGTGTCTTTTAGGAGCTCTACAAATTCGCTACGCAATTTGAGATGTTTATGAGATCATTTCAAAGCTTAGATCTGTTGCATCTCTATTATTATTATTATTTTTTGGCTTCGTTTTTTCTATTTTCTTTTCTTTCTATGTTTTTGAATAGCATTCATCACGGGCGGTCAATAACTCCGGTTCCATTCAAGTGCACATATTTTTGGTATTAAGTGGTCTATTGACCTTGAAAAGCCTGTTGATTAATCAAATTTTTTAGCATAATACAAACGTATAGCCTGTAAGTATATCATTATATTCGTTTTTCAACCAGATAGAGTGATTTACGCGTGTACGCGAAAGTTTAACGTATCAGTATTTTTCACAGACCAGCTTAAGATTAAATTTAATTTAATAAATCATGACAGAGTGATGGAGATCGATATTTCTAAATGTAGAATGTACTGAGAGTTGTATTGACCGCAACTCAACAATTTGTCGGTACAAGATTATTTCAAATATTTAAAGACTTCAATTATCTGAATTGTTGAAATTTTATAGCCATCGATAAGAGAATGAAACGTTACAATCTGCTCAGGTACAACTAACTCATATCAAGAGTAATTCTTGTCCATTGAATTTTCCAAGATTAAAACAATATCACGCGACGAACGCATTGTACGTTAGTTTGCAGTCGAAGCGCTAGGTCAGAAGTTTTTATTATATATTTGTATTCTCTAAGCCCACATGCTAACTAAATTTATAAATTCATGCTTGAAAAGGTTCATGACATGGCAACGTCATGGAGCCCTCTTGTCTCGATTCAGATCTATAATTATATAATAATACTTTGTAAGTCACGAAAATTCATTACAGGAACGGAACTAAATACAATGCGAGACTTTTACCTAAACCACAAAAAAGTTTAGCGATAACCTAACTGATAATGTATCTTATCGTTGTATTCGCGTGAATTTTTTTTATTCTTTTCAATTTTTATGAATAAAATGTTGAGTAGATTGATAATTTCATTTATGCACCTGCATGCGGCTCTTATTGATTATATTTATTATGAAACCGATTTTTTCTGGAAAAAGCAAGCATAAAACCAAGACTTGTTAATGACTCATGGCACGTCATTGGTTCAAAATGATTTTTTATACCTATGATATGGTACATATTTCGAATTTAATGGTGATGATTCATGATCGAAAACGTACAGAGGGGAGCAGTTTTTTTTAATAATCATCAAAATGTGGAATAATAAATAGAAAGAAAATCTTAGGAAATTTTGGTTTTTTTTATCATCAATGTATTCTAGAATGACAAGGGTAAATTTGTTGGGAATGGAAAAAAAGACTCAATTTTTTATGAATAATCTGGCAGTTTAGAGGACAGCAATAAAGTATGTTTTTCATAGCTTTTTAAACAGTACCATGATCAATGAAGCATAATTTTAAACTTTTCACATGAAAAAATCACACTAGGTAAATTTTAAAAGAAGCGTCCCACAAATACTTAGTCATGGTTAAATTTTAGGAACATAAAAAGTGAATTTTATATTAAGACTAAACCATGTTGCCCGTAAAACGAAGCATTAAATCATGGTTTGTTAACAACAAATGTAAAACTTTTAAACAATGCAAACGTCGAGGACGGTGGCTACTTTGAACAGCACAAACAATAATTACGATTGTGGTTAAAAAGCAATACTTAAGAGCTTAGCTGTAATTAGCTATGAATCTCAAATAACCGTCTTTAAAAGTGAGGGCCACAAATCTTAGACGACGAAGCACACCGACTAGTACACAATAGTAGAGGGTTTTTAGAGTCATTTTTTGTAATTTCTTCATCAGTACTCCTTAGTCTATAGATAATTCGTTATAGTTCTATAGCGCTAACTTTTACGCTGAGTTGTAAAACCGATGTATGTTAGGTTAAAATTTACTAATGAAAGAGTGTATCAACGTATATGTATATAAAATACTTTCCAACATATTTTTCTAATTAATCAATCTATGAATTTTAAATTACAATTTTTAAATCCATGACCACTCTTTGAAGAAAAACACGTTCTCACTGAAGAAACAATTGAGAAAAATCCAGGTTATTGTTATTAAGGGTCGAAGAGTGGAGGAAGTGGGCGTGAGGGATCGAAGCGGGCGTGATGGCTGACAAGGTAACCAGCTCAACAGATCGTGTGATACATGCATTGCACGAAAAATTAGGCATGAAAAGGCTGTCTGCAAGATGAGTGCCGCGTTTGTTCGCTTTGCATGAAAAAAGCAAACAAATGAACAATTCAAAGCGGCCAAGTTTAAGCATGATCCAAAGGATTTTCAACGTCGGTTTATAAGCGTTGATGAAACATAAATCCATCACCACACTGTTCTCTGAAGAAGGCTTAACTGATTCCATCGGTCGAAAAAGTTATACCGACCGTTTTTTGTGAGTTTCGAGGCATATTCTTCATCGGCTGTTTTGAAAATGAAAGAACGATAACAGTAGAAAACGCCACATTTGGCGAAGAAAAAAGTGCTTTTCCGGCAAGATAATGCATGCACTAGTAACACTTCAAAATAAGCAAAACTGGCAAAACTGAACTGATTGGGCTATGAGTTACTCCCCCATTCATAGCAACCTTCAGGTTTGTTTTCAATCAGTTCCAAAAAATAAAGAAATAGCTCGGTGGGAAAAATTTCAACAAATGAGAAAGCTGAATTGGAAACTAAAGCCTATTTTGGAGAGTTTGAGACAGAATATTTTTAGAAGGCATTAAAAAGGTGAAACAGCGTTGGACTAAGAGTACCGAAGTTAAGGGGGCCTCCGAAAAATTGTTGTTGTTTTATTGGCCAGACACCTATTAAACAGCCCTCGTATTGTCACTTCCAAACAATGGACTAATGTTTTGTCTCAAGATTAAAACTATGAACCGAGATATACCTGTAACCGTTTATTATGCCCAACCATTTTTACGGATGCCTTTAACATATTTTTTGACTAACTGGCCTATTCTGAACATTTTATGTCCATTATTTGTACCTCTGATAGTAACCGTGTTTTTTGCGCCTCTGTCGAGAGCTGGCCAAGGTAGTAGCATTAAAACAACTAGTAAAAAATTGTTATTGTTTTCAATGCCACTATCTAATCTGTCCTAGCCTCTGCTAGGCATCCAACCTGGCCGCAGGTATGAAAACCTACAAGAAGGAAACGAACAATAGAAGTAAGGGAGATTAAAAGTTAAGGTAATCCCTCCTTTAAAGAGTTTAAGTCCTACGCCAACTTAAATCTAGCGGAAGCGAGCAAGATGAATTCCAGCGAAAAATCGAGGCTTTTCTTGGTGAACGTAACAGCTGCCGACGGGCAGCAATGGAATGCCGCAATCTTGACAAAATTACTACGAAAGAGGAAATCTGCAGCGCTCTTAAGGATCTACTAGGGCTGATGAACGTGGAGGAATCTAACATTACGGGGTCTACAAAATCCTCTAGAGATGCCGAAAACCCGACCAGAAGGTGTGAAGGCCCTACTAGAAGGCAATGTCCAAATCGGCTAAGATATTTGTGAGCTCCGAGCGCAGATTTCTATGAAAAGGTGTTTTTAAATGGCTCAAATTCGGACACATAGCGAAGAACTGCAAAAACTGACAGGACCGATCGAAGCTATATCGAAGACGCAGAAAAGAATATAATGTAGCCAAAGGATGCGCCAAGGACCCAAATCGTCTTTTTTGTAGGGAAGCCAAAAACTGCAGTAACATGCACATAATGTACAGTAGCAGATGTACAGTTTTTTAAAGAAGGCATTGAGCTGCAGGGGTAAATGAAGATCGTACAACTGAACCGCAATCATTATAGAGCAGCGCAGGATTTGCTCTCACAGTCAGTTTACGAGCTCAAACCACAATTTACGAGTAACATCGAAATTTCTATAGTGGCACCTTTGTAGATGTTGGACTACATATTTTTAAACGCATCTTTTATCTCCAACACTCTACATTTTCAACAAAGCTTCTCTATGTGTCGGTTCAGTCCACTTTATTCATCCTTAAGGAAGCCCTTGGAGTAAGGTGATATGTAACATTCTTAAAGTTTCTATTTTATCAACGAATCTAGAAGTTTTCATTTTATTTTAACCGATGAATTTTGCATTAGAAAACACCACAGCAGTCGAAAATTGATAAGACCTTCAGAGAAATTGAAAAAAATTAAAACCAGACTCTCACTATATCGGACTGTCATTTAGTTAAGAAGATGTTTGCTTTTACCCAAACACCACTCAATACGCACTCCCTAACGGTTGTAGAATAGATGGATTTTCTGTAAACACTGGCTTTTAAATAAGGTTCACTTGTGAAGAGGCTGACTTCCTGAGAAGGCTAGCTTTTTTAGGATACTGGGTTTCTCTGAATGCTGACCACCTATAACGAAGCTTCTTGAGAAGGTTGACATTTTCAGAAGAATAATTTTTTGGACAATCTCTAGACTCACCAAAAGTTGTCGTGAGTTTACTTTACTTAGCTTTTTCAAAGGAGCTGACTTCCTGATAAGGCTGTCTTGCTTCTGAGAAGACTGCCTTTTTTCTGAGAGGGTTGCATTCCTCCTGAGAAAGCTGTCTTTTTTTCTGAGAAGGCTGACTTCCTTAGAAGGTTGTCTTGACAAGGCTGACTTTTAGAGAGACTGATTTATGAAGGTTGTCTGACAAGGCTGACTTTTAGAGAGACTGATTTATCGAAGTTGCTGGTTGCTTAAGAAGATTGACTTTCTGGGAACGACAACTTCTTGAGAAAGTGATATTTCTAGAGAAAGTTAAATTTCTGAAGAACTTGACTATTGGACAGATTGCTTGCACAGGCTTCTTAGAGAATTGGTTTCTGTCAGCGGCCCTTCATATCCCGAATTATATCCCAAACATCAAAGCTTTTGCAGTACAAGCCAATGGTCTTGGCAGTACTCACGGGTTCTCAGCAAAAATCACTCTGACCTCTTAGCCGCGTTCGAGAGGAATGTCTTGTGTAATGAAACCTCAGTTGCGCAGGAAGGGATTTATATTAAAAAGAAAGCAAAAGATAGAGAATGTGGTAATGTTCGGTGGTAAGTGTTTCAGATAACTATACAAATTTGTTGTATCTTAAGAAACAAATTAATTTTAATTGATTCACAGATTCAAAATATCAGATATGATAGCTATATTTTTCAATTCGAAAATTAAATTGTAACAATAGTTCTTTTAAAACAGTTTATAAAACAAATACGCAAGCCTTCAGCGAATTCGGCAGTCAAAATTATTTCAAACTCTTCCATTACATATGCATGTCAGCGAACAATATTTTTTGCAAGCCAAACAACATTTCGGTGCACCATAATTGTTTAAATAAGTTATCTGTATGCGAACCCCGTAGTAAGCTTATCAGCCAATGAAACGGAACCAAAACATTGTTGCGTATTCTTTATCTAATGGTGACTTATGCTCTGCAAGCATTTCCGAGAAAGCTCAATGGCGTAAAATTTTGTGTCATTTATTGATAACATTTTTGCTACAGTAAAACTTGATCAATTTACAATTGTTCCAATAGAATTCATGGATATTTCCCGGATTGCAATTGTGACTAAAAAGGAAAAATTTTGAAGATTCTGGAAAATAATTCTTTACGATTCATGTTATCATCGGTCCGTAGAATGATTGTATTAGAAAAACCAGAAACATCATATTATACGTAAAACAAACTCGTCTTTGTACTTACTGCCAGGCTGATAAAACATATGATTTATTCATATCTCACGCAAAGTCTTTGTATCTAATTTTCTTTTTTCAATCGTTTGTAGTTATTTGCGTAATCTTTTCATGCGGAAATGTAGAGATTTTTTTCATGCATGCGAAAATCATATTTAGTTGCATGCTTTTCTTTCGATTGGATCTTATCAATTGGTAGTTACAGTTTTATTAGCACTATCTGATTGTGTATGTTTGCATTATTCGAGAAGGCTTTACTCAAAACAAAGTACTTTAAGTACATATATCCGTTTCTTCAAGCCTGCATTCATCGTTATTGTCTAATTGCTATTATTTTTATTTTTTTATCTATGTCATTTCATTGAGGTATGACTGGGAAAAAGATAACAGGTACTCAAAATAGATAATTAATTTTCAATAAGCTTGTATGTTATAGGGTGTTAATTCAACGATTGATATCGATACTTAATTTTAATGGCGCTATAGGACATGGTTTAATCAAACTATATGATATTTATAGACAATTAAAGCAGTTCTAACGTTACCGACCACAACTTGCCACTGATCTACATATCTCGTTCGAATCATTCACTTTCATCTTTATTCATTCACGTGCTATGTTTTGACCGTGAATCTAACATCAGCTTGTTCGATTGTTACACAATAACTTGCTGACTGCGATAAGAGTTTAACTTAGTCGTATAATAGTTTTCATAGCTCAGCACTAAACAGTCTGACTTAATATACGTAGAGTATGTATATTAGTGAGTGAAAATTAGATTATTTGTTTTGATGAAGATTGATAGATGATAAAATTAGTTTTAGTTATACTTGTGTTTTTTAAGTTATCATCTTAACCGCCAAATCGTTTTGACCCATATTCGATAAATTAGGCTTTCCGCAAAAATGTTGATAACTAGGTGACAGAGCAGAAAATATTTTAGTCAATCTATATTATATTATAGTACCGAGGAGAATCGGTAGTTGAGTGCTGATTATTTTTAAACCGTTCTTGAATCTCAGACAGTTTAAAAATAATAAATATTCTCGACAGCGTGCAACCACTTTTCTCTATCACGTCCGCTTCAAAAGAGTCTGTTGTAAAATGTTGAAATGATTCTCAACCGTAGACTGTGGGGTTCTAATATCCATTTTTTCAAAAAGTGCTAGCGATTATTTGCTCTACTTAATATTGTAAATTGTTTTCATTACTTTTTCTTTGGAAGTATTTCTTTTTATATAGCTGAATAGCCATTTTATACCCGAAGGGGTGACGAATATTTGTTACAAAATATACATTCTATCTTTCTTTCAAAGATATCACCATGATATTCAAAACTCATATACGTAGCCTCATAGTCCAACTCGAGACATTCGGAAACTAAAAACTTTAACCAGATTTTAAGCTTTTCTAGACAAGTCGAAAAAGTCTGCTGAGAACGATATTTTTTCCAGGTTAATATTTTTTCTCAATCTAGAAATTCCTTTGGAATTGAGTTTAAAAGTCAAATTTATGACAAAATGTTTTTTTGGATTGATTATCTGGATCTTCTACGTTTGCTAGATCAATAAAGTAATTTAATGGTGAATAAACTAAACAATAAATTATTAACATGCTCTATGTTATCCTCATGCCATCAGCTATTTTGCAAAAATTTTGGGAACTCAACACCAATGTTCATCAGATATTTGTCAGCTTCAAACAAGCATATGATAGCATCGATCAAGGAAATAGTTATATCGCCTCCACGTGGTGCATTCTGGGTAACGCTAAATGATATAATCTCGGACAGCCTACATTTCTTTAACGGACTATTCTCTAATCCTTATTATGATCTTTGCACTCAGCTGGTAATCGGGGCATGCTGGATCTAGGTGTCTTCTGGCGTGGTATCAAGAGAGTGAAATCGCTCTAGAACTGGTCTGAATTAACATTATCACCTCCGTCTTAATAAAACCTTAGTGGGTCCCAGAATACGCTTTTAGTTTTGAGACTAATTTTTGTTTTTTTTTTTTTAGTTTTTGAGACATTTGAGATGAGCTCCTGATTATTGTCAGTCTGGCTCTGGGTACTTGTTTCAATAAAGTCTTGTACCAACCCTCGCATGGCCTTCCGACTCTGCTAAGATAACCATGGAATCATTCCAGTGACTACACATTTGGACTAAGACAGTGATTCAGCATCGACGTTTTCAAAACGCAAAACGTTTTGGACAGAAATCGATGTAAATTTCCCAATCCAACACCTGCTTCTAAAGTAAAGGATTGCTTCCACGTTAAAATGCCTATATGATGGAGGATAATCAGAACGCTTATTTCACTGTTTTTTGGAAAGAAAGTAACCAAAAACGACACTCCACCGTCCACGGGCACCTTCCTGATGATTTTGTCCAGGAAATTTAAAGAAGTGACCACCGAGCTAAGATATTTAGAAACTACAACTCTTTTCTTGTTTCGGTCCCTTGCAGTGACAAGGCAATAAAGCTGATCCAGCACTGATGAGACGAAAAGACCCAATTATACCGAGCGAAATCCAGAATGAATGAAGTCAAGCCAATCCGGGCACCCACTGCAAGTATCTCAGGTGCCGCCTCCACATACGCTCTGTTCGAGTATATAGAATTCGTAGAAGCACCATCCGGAAGAACGCTCTTGAGGCACTATCCAATCAGGACAAAGAATCCCTTACGTGGGTGGAATTAAATAAAGCGACTCGTCCCGACTCTTTCAAGATTAACCGCTCACAGCAATCAGCAGGAGCCGAAAAAACGCCAAGACTGTCCCAACTGGAAATGAAATAGTCAAAGAGTGTCTGGTTACGGCATTCATCGATAACAGTAAAACCTAAGCATCTTAGTTGGTGCAGAATGCACTTTTAGTTTGCTTTAAGGACTTGTTTAAAGCAAATCTTGGGCCATAATCGAGATGTCTCAATTCCGAGTGGTATCAAAGCCGAATTGAACTCATAGCCTGTCAAGATAAGCGCTCTGCGGACTTTTACAGGCTAGTGGTAAGCAAACTACTTGAGATATGGCCAGGCGCACAAATGGAAGTGATGCTGAAGTTACGAGTAAGCCTAAACCCTGGCCATGAATCCAAAAACCATGTGACTGGAAGTGGTGACTGTGACCGACACCAAGTCCTCAGCGTCATCAGCGATGAATTAGAGGCCCGTAACTACAAAGTTGGTTACAGATCGGATTTTATGCTTCTGAATGTATCCGAGGTGACCTAAAAATCTTCATACCACAGGATTCAGCCCTTACGGAAAGAGGAGATAATAGTGTCACATCAGAGGAAAAGGCTGTAGAAAAATGACTATCTTATACACGAAAGTCTTGCTCAGGAAAATCTGCATCAAAGAACGAAGCAAGTGCTTTCACGACTCCTGAGCTAGGAGTCTGTCGTGATCTCTTGAACGGCGAATCGGAAGAAGAGATAGCCACCTGATCCGACGACGATTTTAACAGCATCCTTATAGATAAAGATGAAGCTCGTTCAAGTTAACCATCCTCACTTCAAAGCCGCTTCGGTTCTCCTTCATCTGTGTGAGCACACGGAGGAGATAGTTATAATCCATGAACAATGAGTCGCTTAGGATCGAATCTGCGGATCTGCCAGTTACCAGTCAGTGACATCAGCCATTTCCAAAAAAATCTGAGTATAGAACCTACATTTCGGTTTTGCATACAAAGGTCCGATGGAACTTGGACTCAAAGCAGCTGTGAGACGTTTAGGGCTATATTGGACGCTCACATCGCCAGTAGTGCAGAAACATTTTTCACATTGCCGTTAGAATTATACAGGAATGCAAATTCGATTTTTGTCATTTCTAGCGAACACATAAATGATATTACCAGGCCCATTTGGTACCTGGTGTTCAGCCGACATTAGAGGGCTCTATACTTTAACTCATAGCGGTATTGTCAGACTGGGAAATTTCCCCCTCTAAAATGAGGGATATTAAAGCAAGGTTGATGTTTTTAAGGGGATGATTCTAGTATTTTTTGCGGGGGATAAAAAATAATATTCAGAAGAACTTAAAAATCCAACTTTTTTCCGACAATCTTTTTAACCGAAATTTCTCATCGAAACTATTATTGCGAATCATTGTAACAGAATAACTAATTTTAGGCGTAATAAAAGATGAACCTAGAAAAAAATATTGCAATTGAAACCGCTAACGTAATTTTATGTATGTATTTTCAGCCAACATTAAAAATGGCATAAGTATTCAAAACTGAACAATATACAGTAAAAATAGATAACCGGAAATGAACTACTATTATACTTTGAAATTTTTAAATAAAAACCACCTGTTTACTATATTCTCACCTTTTTACTTCATAAGCCATTTCCAGCCATTTCCAAAAAAATCTGAGTATAGAACCTACATTTCGGTTTTGCATCAGAGTATTTTTTTTTCTAGAGTTAACATTTATTAGATTTTTATTTATTTGAGTACGGGGGACTATACCACGATTTCTTTATAATTTTGACTGAACTACACTAGTAAATAAGGGATTTTTTCCAGGATTTTGGGGTAGTCTTTTCAGGAAAATATAGCAGAAAGAACTCGCGAGGCCTTGTTTGCTCTATGTTGATGCAAAAAGTGTCATTTAAGCAACTTGTATCGTCTCTCGGGTTCACACTAGCATTTGCTAATGTAAATCCGCAACCATTATCGGAAAAGTCTTAGCGAAACTCCAATTCATATAGCATTTACGAAATTTTTGACGGGCACCAAAATTTTAAACAATATCTTCCATTCGGTTGGGTTTTTAGAAACAAATGCTATCTGCAAGTTTGATTGCAATTCGACTTTCATAAACAATTGTCATAAAGAGTTAATTATGCTGCTGTTGTTATTTTTAATTATTATTTTGTAGAATTATTTAACCCTTCGTCACGTACGACAAAACATTTAGGAACTCTATCAAATTAGTTGTGTGACTAGTCATTTCTAAATTTATCCATCAATTTCAAATATCTAAAACATGCAAAATGAAATCAATATAAAGAACCAATAGTGAAAAAATATATAAATTGAAAATAGAATAGATTGAAAATAGTTTGCCAGGCAGTTACAATTCGCTTAATGAAAGGTTGTACCCGAAGAAACAAAGGCAGAAATTCTGTCCTAATTCAAAGTAAAGAAAAGTAGTGGCAGTAGTAGTAAAGAAATTAAAAACAACAGTAGAATTTACCAAAACACCAACGAATCAATTAGCTCTGAAACATACAACTTTTTCGAATGTTTAAGCTTGGTAGCCTCACTCATTGCAGAAGTAATTTGTAGTTAATATTCTATTACTAAATTCTACCTTATTACGCCGTCTTAGATGTGAGATATAGCCTCTTGGAAGTGATAGCATCATAGGGCAACTGTATATCTCTGTAAAGTGAAATGATATAAGTCACATGCAGAATTGCTTCACATATCTACTCTTTCACTATCTACTTCACATCTATCAATTTTCTTGGCAAAACCCAAGAACGCAAATGCGATATCGTTAGTTGAGAACTAAAAACAATTAAACCATTCTGCTCTGAAATTTGCTGATATAGTTTTCTGATAGCCTACCCACGTATTGCTCTTTGATGACACGTGTACCATTATGAGTAAGATAGAAGATTCTATCATGCTTCCAGCAGGCGGAAGTGGGAAAAACCTTGTCGCATTTAGCATAGTACGCAGCACGTAGTATTTCACAATGCAATGCAACAAAATAACCAAAAAGTTTTATTGTGAATAATTATGATGCGAGTCATCTATTCAATGCTGCTGACCAAAAGGTAGCAGCATCTCTCTGGAAACTGAAGGAACTTGTAGCGGAGTTATAAGAGTATATACCAGCTTTTATTCGGGCTGAAATTAAAAATGCTTAGTAGATAGATGCTTGGTAAAGATGTGCATGGATTGATACAGACCTGGTTTTCGAAAAAAAAATATTGTTTCAGGTTACTTAAGTTGAGTACTAATTTAAGTTGAGTAACTTAAGTTGAGTACTTATAGGTCCAAATGCGTTAAACTCTATCACCAAAACTGGCAGTCTTTAATTGCGTTAATGAAAGCTATAGCGAACCTAAACTGTGAGTTCTGTGGAATGATTAATTTGAACACAAGATATTTGAATTTCAGCACACATAGATTGGACGTGATTTATTTACCCGTTAAAGATTTGCGTATATATTATTATTTCCATAAACCAGAAGTGATCCCGGATTTAGCGCACTATATCAATCGACATTATCATCAAATTCACATAAAAAATGCGCCTTATGGAATCGATCTGCCATGATAGCCTATAATTATAGTTATTCTCAACATAGCGATTCCTGTCTATGAATAAATGATGCTTACAGACTTCAATTTAGCGAATTAATCCAGTAATCATAAATGCAACAAAATGTTGTATATTTATTTATACTTGTTAGAATTAGCTGCATTTACATAAACAGTTCGAATTGCAAAACGCTTTAATTAAGTTTCGAATTGTTTTCTATTATGTTTTCTATTATGAACAGCCCACAAGAATTAAATTAGCGAAATGGTTCATCCAAATCAAATCAGCTTCCTTTTTGTTGGAATTATTTAAAATATATTCAAATTTACTTCCTGAATTTTGTTATATTACAATAGAGTGTAACATCAACAATTTATATAATTTGTATTAAAATTATATATTCCATAGGAAATAATGGTTTGTCTAAAATAAGGATAAATTTAACTTAATTTTAATAAATTTTAATTAAAGGTAGTAGGAAGGAAATCAAAGCCAAATGTAAAAAATGTTCAATGCAAACAACTATTTTTGATGATTTTGAACAAAAATAACTTGATATCATTCGCTGATTATACCGTTCTTTTTGTATAGGACTGTGAATGGAAGAGTAAAGGAATGTAGTCTTTCTTTGGGAATATATTCTTTCCTTATTAAAGGAAATATAAACTCCTTAGCGTTAAACATACAAAACGCAGACATCACATTCGGCAACATTATTCTAGAAAACGACGGACGAAGAAGAAAAACAGATATAAAGAGGTGAAAAGATTAACAAAAGACTTTGAGTATCTAATAATGAAGCCAGAAACAAAAGACTCCCGACAATGATGTGTAATATATGCTGGGCGAATTTCAAGTTAGAGCCAAAGATCACTCCAAAGTTCTTGAAACTACCCAGGAGCCTATTCAGGAGCGTATTCAGGAGCCAAGAACATAGTAAAGGAAAAGCAGAGGGGATATTTTGTAAGTGAAGGATATTTGATGGCACTTCGCAACATTCAGAGTAAAGGAGATCGTATCGCAATGGTTACCAAGATACCTAAATCGTTTTGCAACATGGAACAGTTCCTAGCGAGCGGATTCAATTACTATGAAAATGTTAATATCAACAAAGTAAAAAAGGCAGGGTGAGTTTAATAAACAAAAACAACAATAAAGGACTAAGAATGGATTCTTGCGAATCTCCTGGAATGAATCAAACAAAACGAATCTAACCTAGTTAAATTCGATGGCTAATGCCAAACGGCGGGCCATCTTGATCTGTGTGAAGTGAACTACGTCCAAATAGACCATTTATTTTTGTTTTGTTTTCGAATTGGAGGCCAAATAGCCACAAATGTAGGCCAGAGTCGTACAATTATAAAGTTATCTTCGAAACTAACCCTTTCTTAATACAAAGCTCCAACAATAATTTAAGAAGCATAAATATATTCTTTTGCGGCGAAACTAATCAATCAACCGCGATGTCAACAAATCGATTCACACCTCAACAAAGCATTTTTCTGGCTATGCTCGTCAAACACTTGTAATTTTCCCAGGACAATGCCTTTATTTTATGCCATCCTACAACATTTCCCTTCACATTCCTCCACTCAAATCTATTATGGATAAGTCAATCCAAACATTGCATGCCGCACTGCTTTGTGGCACTAAGCATATTGCGTACATCAAGTCGAATACACATTGCGGCTATTTTATGGTAATTACCAGTCGACATTGTGTTGCTTCAGGGAAAAACGAACTTTCCCTGGAATATAGTAAAATCGATACTCACAGCTTGCAGACAAGCGGAGTTCTTTTACCAAACTTATTGGTCATGATACTCAAGATTGATACTCAAGATTGATTTGGAAACCCATAACGTATTGATGGTATGTATCAAGTACTGTTGAACTTGATACATACCATCAATACGTTATGGGTTTCCAAATCAATCTTGAGTATCATTTTCATATCACGCATACAGAAAATGAGAATAGTTAACGGATTTACTGTAGATGGAATAAGAATTAAAACTCAGTTGAACGGTTTTTGGTTTAGGTTTTCGAATAATATTTGATTTCTCCTGAATTCAATGAATTAGGAGATTTGATTCGCTAAATATGAAGCAGTGTAAATAAATCAATCATCTGGTTTTGCAGCTGTCGCTACTGGAAAGAGTAAAAAAAAACATCCAGGTTCACTATTGAATGTACGAAAAGGTGCAGCATAAGGATACTTCTAGGACGCTTCAAGATTCGCAGCAGGAAGGGAAAAGGAAAGAATATAAAAATTCCATTAGAGAATTAAAATTTAGAATGTCTAAATAGTTTACTGGAAATAGATAGGGAACTTGTTACCTCTTGAAGCAGAGGTCAAAGAAGTAACAAGGATTAATTTCAGCTTGGATCAGAATTGAAACTGATCATGACAGTATATGTGAAACTAACAATGTGTACAACAATTTCAAGGAAAAGGATCCTTTCAACCATCACAAGGACAAACTTCATACCTAATTTTAAACCACTGTTAAAATCTCATTCCGAGTCACTGTACTTGTAAGACCCCCAGGCCCCAGCTCACTATCAAATTTCCTTGGAAGCGCTTTAACACATGACACTTCTCCAATTAACTGATCGAATCATATCAACGGTCGCAGCCCTGGTCTTTTAAACGAATTTTCCACAGATAAAAAATCAATCAATCGTTATGCTCTGAATCAATTGACTTCTGAAATTTACATTCCGATCTACCACATTCAATTTCGTTCCACCGTACAAGGTGAAGGCGTAACCCAATTTAACTGCACTATAGGGAAGCAAAACACACATATTACGATCACATTCTGCACGCGCCCCAAATTCGCACTTACCTGCAATTTTTCATAGAGTTGATGATTCTGATTTTGACTATGTTGATTACGATTCACAATTGTTCCATTCACGCGACGATTTCGCACGTTATCCACATTATTTTTCGTATTCTCGCAAACAATCGAACCGTTCTTAATATGAAATGTGTTTTCGATTGTCGCGGTTTCCGCACAAGTCCCGGTAAAATTATTCATTTCACTGTAGCCGTAGACGCTGTCAGCCATTGAATCGGAAAAGTGACACTGACAGACAAGTCGTGTGCGAATGCGGCAGTAGCCGGTTGTCATCGACGAGGAAAGCTATGATTGTCGATAATGCAGTCAAATTTCTTATCATTTGTGGGACATCGGTTGCGTCAGCGGATTTTACCAAAGATCAAAGCTTGTTTTTCTTGAGTTGATAACGAATTCGTCATAAATGCTACGTAATTATAGTTGAAGCTATCTCGATCGTTGTGGCTTTTTGCAAATGAGCTTAGATAGAAGTTATTAGAATATCTGTTCATAGATGTCACAGGAGTAGAAGACGTCACTTCCAGTTTTGAAATTTAAAAAATTGCTGCTACTATACGAACAATGCTGTTTCCACACAAATACAGTGCTTGATGTATTACAAAAACGATGAAGTTTGCAAAAATAAAACAGTTAAACGTTAACATACTTGGGAAAACATAGACAGTAACGACAACTCTCAACATCTGATTGATTGTGGATTCAGCATTTCGGAAATGACTTTTTTCCTCCTACTTTTTAGGCTAGGTGTATTTGAAAACGACTACTCTCCCCCTCATTCGATATTTAATAATTCCCTGAGCTTCTTTTGTAAGGTTGAACATCATCTTACATCATTAAAATGTCCTGATGTAACATTAATTCAAAATTCGAGAGCCATACTCTGATCAATGCTCTACTTTTAAATTCTTCGAAAATTTATTTATTACAAACTTTCTTCTCTTCTTTTCAAACATGTCAAATAAAATATTAAGAAATTCAAATATCAACTGATTTTAATGCTCTGATCGATACTCGACTATAGATGTCGCACTTATCGCTTAAAAGTGTCTCAAGAACGAGACAGCCGCTCCATACATGCGTGGGCGTTTGTTTACAATCTAACAGGCAGAGCTTTTTGTGTTTCGTTTCGTACCGCAAAATCGGAATATCCGCTCATGATCATTGCAAATCGCAATATAGACTACGTTGTCTATTTCGAAACAATTATTTTACGTGAAAGTTGACGAAATTTTCCCGGAGGAAAAAATCATAACACCTCAAAGAATATTTTGTAACACATCATTTCATCAACATGTATTAGGAAGTCACTACACCTGCAGTCTTCCCCGTAGTCTTGCTGCCTCTTCCCTCTCCCGGCTCCACCATAGGTCGCAGCTCATACAACAATACAAAACCGAATCCGGTTTGTGCGCATTGAATGCGTTATGTGCGCGCGGAAGTAAAGAGCTGCTCTACCGAACAAAGCAACAAAAACAATGACATTATCTCCAGCAGCAGCTGCCACCGGAGCCAAGACTCCAATGCTATGATGATGCTACGAAATGTGCCGCTCCAACGCCTGCCCTGCTGTATCCATAGTCTTTTGTATCACTCCTGACGAGGATAGAAATAACGAAACGGTGCGCAACACCAAACAGAGCATTCGTTGCCATTCAAAAGCCAAGTGGATCAGCTGTGTTGCAGATTTTCGTGCTCACAACTTGCAATACATCCCCAAGTATTTCTTTCTTTCGAATTCTGGACTGTTGTGCGCGCTGTAAGAAGCAATCGCTCCAAGTTCACGGATCGTGTGAGTAAGAAGTATTCGTCAGTGCTTTCAACAGAATATGTTTCTCACTCGCTTAGTAGCTATTGAAAGAAAAATTTCAAGATAAAAACTTCCAGAGAATAATCGCGTTTGTGCGCTCCTGTGGTTATAGCGGCTGATATTACCTCTAAAAGTGAAGTATTTAGCTAAAAAAAACTTCTGCGCACTGTCGCCTACAATCGTGTTGCATTCCATATTAATCACACAGAACGAGTAACCTTCGGTCTTACCGACGAATTTTTTGTTTGGGGTGCGTGATCCGAAACTACCACATTCGAATTTTTGCATTGCCGGCCGCTTGTTATCCGAAACTCAGTCAAAAGTGCATAATCCGCCCTCGAGCAAACTGTCATTCCGATTTTCAACCCCCACTGAGAGCAGTCTAGCAGTGGCGATTGCGTCTCCTGGAAACTGCACTATCGACAAGTCATCAATAAGTTGTGTCCTGCTGCGGTGTGAAATTCAGTGTTTTTGGCATTTGGAAGGATTATTCATACCAATATTCACTTGAGTGCGTAGTTAGTGCGAAAACAGTATTTTACTAGCAATAGTTGCGGTTTGAGTTTCGAACGTTGAATTTTTGGTGTGCTAAGGAACAATTTCGAGTGAAAATGGATTTCGGTTTCGATTCGGACATTCACAAGACGACGACAGCCAGCCAGCTGGAGAAAGGTGCCCATGGAGATGTTGGTGCGAGTCGCCAGGAAAAAGACCACTCCCCAACCAGTGGAGGCTTTCCTTTCCATGCTTCAGACAAACTTCAGAAGAGCACCTCGGGGTCCGGATCGACAGATGATTTCGAGCATGTTGACCATGACCCGTTCATGTCGGACAGTTTTCCTCCATCTTCGGGAAATGTTAAAGGAACTGCTGGTGGTAATGCTGGAAATCTACTTGATGACTTCCTTGGCGACGGTCAGAAACAATTCGATAGTTTCAAAAAGGAGGTTGGCAACGAGTTCGCAAAGGGGTACTCAGGTACCAAGGATACGGCTTCCGATTTCATGAGCGGTTTTGATGATAAGATATCGATGACTCGTGACTTCATGGCAATGGAACGCGGAGGCTACGCAGCACAAAAGCCTGCAGTCCAAAATGTTCCTCAAGCCCCGGTGGCACCGATTTCGCCAGTAGTGACACAGGCGCCTACTCCAGCAAAACGAGACTTTTTCGACGACGAACCTGTATCGCAAAAAGAGCAAACATTCAAGGGATCCTTGCCATCGGCCCCTGAACCGACAGCAACTGCAGCAGCTTTCAAAGATGAAAAAACAGTACCTATCGCCGCTGCAGCACCAGAGAAAGCTGCTTCCTTTGGTTTATTCGATTCACCGGTTAAGAAAATCAGTAAGGAAGACAACGAGAAATTCATCTCGTCTGAAGATCTGTTGGGAGATTTCAGCGATGCTCGAAGGACTCCTGAACCGGCTTTCTCATCGTCGCCAAAACCAGAAGTAGTAGCACCTTCGGCACCCACAATGCCACAACCAGCTGCTCCGGCACCCGTCTTTCCACCACAACCAAAAGAAGAACCCAAGCTGCCTGAACCCGCACCTGCACCAAGGTCTGTGCCAAAACCACAGGAAGTACTTGCTTCCGCAGCACCAACCAAACTCATCGAAACCGTTCAACCTGCTGCTCCAGAACCGACCAAGGCACCTGAGCCGGTAAAGCCATCAACCTCGTCTACAAAAGCAGCAGCGACCAAAAAACCAATGATTTCAGCCGAAGAGATATTCTGCAGATACGGACTCGGTAAGTACATACATACGTAGTAATTTTTATTGCAGACTCCCTTTTAACACAAATCACCCATACACCCCATGTACCAGTTTAATTATCGGCAACGTGGTCTTTTTTGTTTAGTATGGATAGAAAGAATATAAATCCTTTGCTGAGTGGAAAATCTAGCAAAGTCAAGGCAAACGGCGGGTACATTGCACCGGAAAACTAAAGCTGCTGTAAGTCAAGTGCGATGGAAGCTCTCTTGCTCCACGAACGAAAACAGAAAACATGACGTAATTCGCCGGCAGCTTTGTCTATTTGAATACACTGCACACGGTGACGACGACTATATAATAGTGCTCGGGACGTCCGATGGTCATGTTTGAGAATTGTTTCTGAAAAAAGTCATCATTTCGTGAATCATATAGTTTGTTTTTTTTTTTTGCCTGCCTTGAATTCAACTTCGAGAAACTGATTTTCTTCTCTAGAATGAAACTCGTAACGAACACTTTCAAGCTGTGATTCGAACGATTTCGATTTGCTATGAGATCAGCAGATACAAATGTATGTATGTACCCTATGATGATGAATCGATTAAAATACGACGACGTGGTGGAAAGTAGAATATTTCGTAAGCGAATGCAATCTAGATTGAATGATTAACAGTTAGAATAGTTGAGGTTGTAGTCACTTCTAAATTTAAATTTTTTTTTGGATTGGTAATACGTACTAAAGGAGAACGTTTAAATAGGTGAAGAAACACATAAATGTATTGACGTGGCTTTTGCCTACGCTGTAGGCATTGAATAAGGCAGTGAGAAACTCACAGAAGTTTTCACAAGTATAGTGATTCACTTGATCCATTGCAAATCAATCTACATTACTAACAGTTTAAGGAAATATTTTAAAATATGTTTCCAATTTAAATCCATGGAGCTTCACTAAATTCTTGCTTCATGAATATACATTTTTATTTTATGACGCTGATTTTACTGGTCCGATTTTCATATGAAGCCAGGAAGCCAGGAGCATATATTTCACGTGAAAAATCTGTACAAAATTTCACGTGTACTTTCTTTCGGCTTAAGGCTAACACTAACATCCGTGCGGGCACTTGAAGTAGTATTTATGAAGTTCCCAGTGGTGATGACAGCTGCTACGTCAAAGCATTACCTAACAAAAGCACATGTTCCGGCATTATAAGGCGCAGGAGACCGTAATACGCAGTTTTTGCCCGAATATGCGACCTTGGTCTGCTCCGACAATTATATTTTTGCTCACAGTTTCCTGGTTCGTCTAGAACCATAGACCTAGTCCTCTACTGAAAATGCCGCTCAAGAGGCCCTAGAATATCTGTCAATAACGCTGAATTAAAAGCGTACCAATCCTCCAGCGTCACTAAAAATACGACCGGTTCGTTCTGATGACACGCGGCCCCGGCGCACTCTACTGCATTTATTACTTCGTGGATGGCGTGAGTGGCTACTACGGAATCCATGTTAATTTTTCGATAGGCCACCGGTCCTCCGTGTTGCTGCCTGTAGTCGAGGCTTACGTATTCATTAAAAAAGTTTTCCCGCGGTATCAGTACGTTGATTGTGTGTTAGAGTCGCCCTATCTATTTGGCATCAATACGAGTCGCGCTATTATCCATTTTGATGAAAAGGCACCCACTAACAACCACAGTAGTAGCAGAATTGACAGGTGATTCTCCACTAACGCTTTCAGCACTTCCGCTGGGATGCTGTCTGGGACAGCGAAGATCTTTTTGAGCGAACAAAGGAATATATATCTGCCATTTGCGCCTGGAACAACGAGTCCCCCGATATGCTTCAAAGAATCCGCCTCTAAGCCTCCGAGTACTAGTTTCTAGCTCCGTCCACATAGGTCCTGGCTCGCGGCTCATTTCATCACAAAGCACTTATCATATTTATTTTTTTCTC
Source organism: Nemotelus nigrinus (assembly GCA_947369275.1). NCBI lineage: Eukaryota > Metazoa > Arthropoda > Insecta > Diptera > Stratiomyidae > Nemotelus > Nemotelus nigrinus. The sequence continues at coordinate 16,618,286 of OX376375.1, forward strand.
AACTTTATTGCCACCTCTTTTTCGCCCTTATGTATTCTTCGATAGTTTAGGTTGCTTCTAGTGCACCGATAGATCGCTAAGCCTTATACCTGCACGCTAGAGCTCTTCTCCTCAGTTCTTCAGTTCCGTTTCCAACAAACTTGTTCTTTCTCAGATGGTCCCACCCGCCTGATTTCCTCGCATGGTAAAGTTCACCGGCGTATCGAGTTCTGCTTGATTTAGCGCTAACCTTCACTGGCCTACACTGGCCTCGCCAGCAAAACTGCCGTCGAGCGACTACAAGAGCTTTTTTCTGTCCAATTTGAAAATATTCCAACCAAATATTTTTCGACTAAAGTTGCGCGAACTTAGGATTTTCTCCGATATCAAGAAAGTAATATAGTTATGACCACTTCCAGAGTATTCCTCCAACACCCTCCAGCCCCCCGTCAGCGCTGACAACGCTTCCGAGGCGAGAGTTATGTTAGGTGTATACTCGACGAATTTCAATTCGGGAATTGCGATACATTGGTGTTGAGCACTCATTTAGTACGATCATGTTCAATCTAGCCACCATCTTCATAACTAGTTTTCCCATGTGTTCTGAGCTGGCATTCCCCACTCCAAACCTCTCACATTGAAGTTTCCAACCACCACCAGAGTACCCAAAAGGCGTGTTAAAGTACCTTCTAGTGCTTCCATTTTTCTGCAGAATTCCCTGATTGGATTGTTCGGTGAGAAATAGAAGCGAACAAAATTGATTTCACAATTTCGGATCCAAAAATATCCATCGCCCGAACCCTGCCGGTCGACTCGAACCCTATGAGCGTCTGCAACCCATAGATTTGCATAGCCCGAAGAGTCTGCATAGTAAATCTCTTGGTTGCTCCTTCAATCAGATTCGCTAATCGTTGTGATTTGACCTCTGAATTGACACTCCAGCTGCATGAACAAATCTTCCGCAGTGCGACACAAATGCGTGTTCGCTTGGGAGACTCTCATCTACGAAGCTTTTTCTTTTGGGCTTCAAGCGCTAGCATTTTCAACAGTTAACATTATCGATTTCGCTCCGGGATTGTTGCCGCTACTTCTTCCTCGGTTGTAAGGATCTCGAGTTGCACCTTGCAGACAAGTTTGAATACTGTTTGCATCACCAGCACTTCACCGTCTTACTTATTTGACGTACCTGTGCCCCTACTTTGATGTGTCTTTGCATGTGCTCACACCTCCGCGGATCTACTGAAGAAACTCCCGATAAGTTTTCCATGAAGCGGACTTTATCATCATTGATTCCTTGATCTTTCGAAACCTTTTAGCCACAGTCACCCAGGGGTCTCTTCTGTCTCAGTTCGCAGTCTAGCCGTGCCTTTTTTTGTATTCTAGCTTGCGCTTGGGCAAATCATTTTCTAGGCTCATTTATAAATCCGCCCTTTTTCTGATTCGAGCTACAGACTTCAATCAATTGAGAGCTTCCTGAAGTTCCAGAAAAGCGTCTTTCACTTATCGCACCATGTTCTTTTGAGCCTGACATACTGTTGTCATGGTGTTGACGATATGCTAACATTTTCTTAACATTTATTTTTCCTGCTTCCTTTCTTAGAAGATGTAACTTCTCTTTAAGAAAGTACGTATCGTGGACCTTGGAGAAGTGCCTACTGTCACGCAGTGACTTTATGTATTTTTTTTAACCAAATTCCCTTCCTGGAAAATTTAGCGGTTCTAAACTTAGGCTCATCATTAAAATCGAGTGAAACAGTAAGCAATTTCAAAATCAGAAAATATTCTTTTATAATTAAATATTGAAGAAAATATTTACTGGATGACATAATACTAACTTACCGCCACTTGCATTCTCCCAACCTCATCCACTGCCCAAATCAATTATCCAAAAAAACGAACTCTGCCCCTCTTCAATCACCGCACCATCCCATCCAATTACCACATTCCAAGGTGGTGTTGTTAATCAATTGTCCATGTGTGTGCGAGAGAGTGATTCTAACCCAGTCGACAGTTACTATCTACCATTTTCATACCTTTTTGTCATTGCACACGGTATGACTCATTGTTATTCCTAATACAGATTCGCCATGACTGCTTTCGCTCACAACTCGTCGAATTAACGACGCATTACAGCATATAAAAATTTCCAAAACGAATCATAGCTAAAAGCTACGGGCAATCAAAGCCCCACAAACCCCTCATCTTGCAGCCGAATCTGGTAAGAAATTTATGAATTCTTTTGCGTTTTCATGCTACGCCGCAAAATTGTTCATTCGTTGTTGATATCGTTCCACGGACCGTAGCCGAACAGTTGACTTAGACCCAAGTGTATTTCAAGCAGTTCCCAGCTGGTGTTAGTTTGCGAACTTCTGTTCCAAAAATAAAAATCCTCAGAACCTGCAAATTCGTATCGAAACCGCAAAATTCGGTCTGATTTCAACGTTGCCATATAACGTTCTACAAAGCCAGTAAGTTAAATCAATTGAAGAAAATCATTCTTTCACTCGTACATGTATCGAACGGTTAATTTCTTAAAATTACCAACTTATTTAACCGTGAAAAAATTCAATCTTGCAACGGTTTCGATCATCAACACGTTTCGCCACTATCATCGAATTTGCGCCAATGATGAATGATGATTGAGAAGTTGGTTATATTCTACATGGATTCCCGCTATCTGTATCTGTTGGATGTTAGGGTGTTGCGTTGAAAATAAATGAAAATAATGCATGCACTTTCCGAAGAGTGAAGTGGAATTTATTTGCGATTCTAATGAAAGTATCCACACTTTACTTTGGAATCAACTCGACAGCTTGATAAGATAACGGAATAGACGTATCTAAATGATCTTGGAAGATGATGTATCGAGGATTCTTACATGGCTGCAATATGACTTCTTCAGAGTACGTGCAATAAGACTGTACGTTGTTGTGTACACTGGTGTGTCAAAATGTTACTCCATTGAGATCATAGATATTTTTACAGGTGCTAAATTGTGAAGTGACGTGCAAATTGATGGTTGTTTAGATAAAAACGAAGTGTAGAAGAGACGTTTTGAATTTTGTTGATAGAGTAGAAATGGAAAACAAATGTTTCGAGTATGCATATGAGTAGAAATATGAAATTGCTAAAAAAAACTGAGACACTGCTAAAAAGCTGCGACAATTTCTTTATTGAAAGTGCTGTTAGTTAGATAAAATTTTATAGTCGACTCAAAACTCGAAGTAGAAGCATGTCCATATTTGAACATTCCTTCTCATCAGCACAACCAAAAGCTACTAGCGTTGCATGCTAAAATAAGTAAAATTTACCCGAGTATTGAACCCGAGAGTCCTGCTTTACATACCTTGATATAAATGAATATTCTTACCATCTCAATGCGATGCGCAGGTGTGCCATTCTTCTTTTACAGAATGCTAAAATAAATTTTAATGTCAGGTTGAAATAGTCTCAAGGCGAAATTTTAATCTCAAGGCGCTTTTGAATCTGGCTGTTGACACTCTGACACTTGTCTTGCAAAGAATATTCTTTCAGTGTAATACCATATCGGAATTGGTTGTTTGGAAGGTTACCAAAGTTGATGAGCCTGTTGTGATTGAGGATTGATAAGGAAAAAGGCTCTGGATCGACAGATTCTGAGTCCATTGTATAGAACCCGAACATTTCTCTAAAAAGAACATTCCAGCAAGGAGTCCATCACTCCTTTAGAAGATTCAAATGCAGAAAAAAGTTCTGCGGATGGTCCTTCGAGTTGGGATGCTGTTTAAACCTCATCACTCCATCACTCTAGATACAGAGAGAAGGGTGGAGGGAGATGGCTATCGCATCTGGCTAGGATCTTGACTGGATCCTTATTTATTGGTAATGGTGTAGGTACTTGAAAATAGCCTTTACTATTCCTTTGTTACTTTAAAACTGGAGAGGGTTTGTAGTCTGTTCACCAAAGGATGCGAACTGATAACACCCGATATCCAGGGCAAACCACGAATTTGTTTTCTTCATCATCATCGTGGCACAACAGCCCGACGTCGGTCCCTGGCTGCTTGGATCGTTGTCCTCCAATTATCTCAGTCACGTGACGATGTCGTCCAGTCTTGGAATCCCAGTAGTTTCTTGGCGTCCGCATATACTGAGCTCTCCCAGCGAGCTCTCGGTCTTCCTTCTAGTATCACTCCGTCGTCTCGTCTTCCGTTCATGACTCGTTTCGGCATGCGATCGTCGTCCACGCATTGTGCATGCCCTGCCCATTGTAGTTTGACGATTTAGGAGACTTCCAGCTCATCGTACAGTTCGTACAACTCATTGTTGTACCGTATGCGCCATCCATCTCGGTCTCAAACAGCCCCAAAAATCCGCCGTAGAACTTTCCGTTCGAATGTGTCAATCATATTTTCCGAAGCTTTGGTCAGGGTCCATGTTTTAGATCCATAGCACAGGTCTTATGATAGTTTTATAAACGTGGAGCTTAGCCTTTTTGTACACAGGATCAAGAAAAAGCCTTAGTCGCTTGATTTCGTCAGTTTCGTTAACGTTATTCGATAAGTTGCTACCCAGGTAAACGAAGTTGTTCAAAAATTTGATGCTAAGCCCCCCTACGTAGATGGTCGAGTGCGCTGGCGTCCTTGTCCTACATTGCATCATAACTTTTGTTTTGTCCTCGTTGATTCGTAGACCAAATTCCTTTGCTGCGGTGTCAAGTCTATTTTCTTACTAAGAATATAATTTATGTCCTAATACGTCAAAATCTTTGTGGCAAGGATAAGATGGCTATTGCTGCTGATTTGCTTCCTGCTACATGGCACATAATAATGGTGCAAATCTCGTTTGCGACATCATCAAGAATGTAGTAGTCGTGTAAGTGTTGTATTTATGGATTTGCGTTCCTCTTATTCTAGAAGCTGGCTCTAATGATTACTATAAAATTTGTCGTAGCTTCAACACTAATGGCCGTGGTGAGCGGCCTTTTGAGGTTACTTGAGGCGATGAGCGATACATGAATTATTTGGATGGATGGAAGGTCTTCTTGGAGTGTTCGCTCTCTGATCACAGGTGCATATCCTTTAATGTGAGTGGCCGTAGCTCGACGAAGAAGGTCGCCTTTATTAAAAGGAAAAGAACTGACCGCACGAAGTTGCTGCAAACATTCTGAACGACAGGAATGCGACGAAAGGGTGTCTCTGACGCAGCAATGGACACACATAAATTGAAGTGTATTGGAAGATGCAAGCAATGGTGCTCAAAGCGTACATTTTTTTTTCGACCTAAGTCTTGTCTCTTCGTCTCCCGGGCCATTGTAATATCCTTCAGGCGAAGTTTTTGGATATTTTTCAGGCAACCAACTGGTTTCTGTGTAATCAAATATGTGGATTTAATATTGATATTTTCACAGATAGTCAAGCTGCTATAAATCACCTTGGCTCTTGTACAGTGCCTAGAATTATTGCTGCATGCCGTGATGTCGAGATATCTGGCAGTGCAATTAATTTGAGGACCTGGACATAGGGCATTCGAGGCAACTGTGTGGCCGACGAACTGTCAAGGCTTGACACCTTGCTGCTGGGGGTATCATGTCCCTTTTATATAAGACCACCGATGTTGTTGATTAAACCATTCATCGTGTCTAAATACCTCGATGACGCTAAGAAGCCGTGGGTTGAAGAACCATCCTATGCTATAGCAAGACATCGCTGGATTTCCATGGGCAGGCATCGCATCAGGCAGCTTGCGTTGTGTTGTGGGCATTCTCACGGGCCACTGCTTCATAAGACGGCCCTCACTACGACTGGGCTCAACGATTTCTATCGGAGCTGTGTCGGAGTTTCTGTTGGAGGACTAAGACGAATCCGTTCTCCGTCTTTAACAATAAAGAGAATAGCCTTGCTCGGAGACCCTTTGTCTTCAGGTCTGACTAGTTTATCCATCATCAATTTAAGGGTTATAGTTCAGTTTATTGGAAAAACCAGATGATTTCCTGATTAAAGTGGTGGAGGGAGACTGATGTCTGTGATATCACAACGAGCTTCTATTCTGCCGCGCTTAGCATAAACGCCCTATCTGACATGTTTTATATTTTTCAGTTAACACCGGATTTGAAACTACATACTCTATTACATCATTCTACAATTTATGAAAAGAAACTATCTTTTGTGAAAGTATGTTAAAATCAATAGTGAACAATTCTCTTTCCATATTTCTACAGTAGTTAGAAAAACACAAATCATTGAATATCTCCAAAGTTACTAAAATATAATAATTAATAGATAGAGCGTTTATACTAGGGACGGCAGTATTGTGCCAATGTTTCGGAATTCTCCATTTGACAGTCTACCTTCTGTCAGCAATTTTTCAAAAGACAAATCCAAAAATTTGGCTTATGATTCGGTGTCTCGACCAGACATAATTTATGTTAAAACATATATTATGACTACGAATTGACTCGGGCTCACTTCAGTAATTTTTGACTTGATATGTATATGAATGGTAGCTTCTTTTGTTGCCAACGCTAATATTTGGAAGCTTCCCCCAATTCAGAAAACCTTGGTTACCAAAACTCTTTTCGAATCTCTTGTACCGAAGTTTTGATTTTGAGTCCGCATCAAAGTCGATAAACTGCTTCTGTCAAAATATGTTTGAATAGCAGTTTACCTCCATATCCGGACATTATTTGGAAGTACAGTAGTAGCATCTCTGCATAGTTTTGGGTCCAACTGCGCATGACCCAACCACATACATCCTATTCGATGCGCTTCTTTTAAATCCGAAAACAGGATCTACGTATTGAACTGTACAGACGTCGAAGAAATTTCCCATATTAGCTCTACTCACGAGTCCCCAGCATTTTCTCTTACAAAACGCATACTAGCACTACGGAATCAATAGTAGTACTTCTTACCTCCACTACTGATCGAAATCCTGCTGTACGGTCGAATGTGGAGAAACATATTTTCGTATTTCAAAGTGTTGTGAAAGGAAGAGATAATTGCTTGCCTTGCCTACTATATTTTCTGCAAAATATCTGATACGACGCGAAAGCCTATCCCTGTTTTGACGACTGGGAAATCGTCGGGAAAAAAACGTGAATGAACTTGTTGTTAGGTAATCGAGCAAATGAATATTGAATTTCGCAAGTCCTATAGAGTGCTTTTATTTTTGTAAATGGTGTTGGTCGAAAAGGATATCAAAATATATTCCAGTTTTTCTGTTTCCGAGTGACGAGATTGAATTTCGCAGTGGTCTATAGGCTCGAGCCTGACGTATTGTGTGGATAGCTTCAGGAAAAGAGTGTGCGTTCGAAGACAAGGAATTGTGAAAAAAGGTTACTGGTTGCGGATAATAGTGCTTTTGCATATTTCATAGGTCAAGATGGTGGCTGAAAGTGGATTAATACAAAACGGTAGTTGCACCAAAAATCGTCCGTTGCTTTGTTGTCTGCTTAATCCATGTAAGATTTAACATGATTTTTATACTTTATGCCCTTGTAGACGTTCTGGTGCTGGTCACACTTATACTTCTATACTACATATATAAGCACACAAAACTTCATTGTTTATAACATCGCACCTAAATTAAATAAATTCTGATGTTCTTTTGTACATATATAAATCAGTTTATAACTAATTAATGCCTCTGAAAACTAATCGCTTTACTAACTGTAAAATTCTTCTGCTTTCTTCTATCGCATGCTTTCTAGATGCCTGGTTTAAGCCGGACCGCTTGCATCCAGTCGGTAAGTAAAGACATGTTTGATATTATTGTTCGTAGAAATATATGAAGCCAGTAGGCAAATAATTGCAGTTGAAATATAGGTTAAGTGAATTGTTTTCTCTTTCTTTCTTATGAACAACATCATTCAGTGTTTTTCCGGATTCGTTGCTTGGTTAATTGGCGTGAAAATTAAATCAAATAAAAGATATATTCTCGCCAGGGTAAAATGTACTAGTGGTGAAAGGTAAAATCCTGAAATGATATTTCCGGTTACCAGACACATCCTGGATAATTTACGGAAATCCCTCGAGAGATGAATTGTTTGTTTGGCTTGGAGATGAGACCAGTGAGGCCTTTTAAGAATCACTGGCCAGATAGTCATCACATGGTCCTGCCATTGATGATGTAATTGTGATTCACATAGGAATAATAACTAATACTTTGGATCATGACTGAATCACTTAGTGGCTGCTAAGGGGATTGAAACATCGGACACAATGTGTAAATCCATGTGATTTTTCAAAAATCTTGTAATCAAGTAGCAAACAAGATTTAATAGAATTAACTTTGATCTTAGAATTTAATTTCCTTGTTAAACTGAATCATCATACGACATTGAAAACACGTGTTAAAGCATAAATGAAAAGTATGTCAAGTATGATTACTTTCTATACAAAAAAAACTATAGAATTTTCTCTAATCATAGCTCAGTAAATAGCTTTCGACAAAATCCAAGTCAAGCCATGACACATGAAGTAGAATTTTGTCTATATGAATGATTCTCCGTATACGCACATGCATAACTGCTCATATGAATGACTCCTCGCATATGCACACATGCACCTACTCGAAAAACCACCATCATGGATTGAAATATTTATAAAAGTGCGCAAAGCAATAAATTCCATGACAACCGTTGCAATGATTGCGTTCATTGACTCTGAAATAACAATGAAGATAATCATGTACCTAGAAATTATGCGAAAACCTTCAGCATATGAAAAATGTATCATTTCCTTTTTATTACTCTGGTAGCATGGTGAAAGTTAGATGTCGAGCTTCAATGTAAGTGTGAAAAGTTGATCAGTCGTCGATCGTCCAGACCTAAATTCTTCTTGGTAATACCCGATGACATTTTCGGCGACAACTTTAATTTTCTATTCTAGTATTTTCGTCAATATTTTGTAGGAATCTCGTCAATGAAAAATTTATTGTTTTCTGCCACTTCTACCAAGTCGACTTCTTCCAACGTCAGAGAGACTGTTGGGACTTAAGTAAAGCCGTCTATTGCCTCTAATATTATTAAGCCATGTGCAGGATTGAGCAGTTTTTTAAAATAACGAACCCATTTCTTCTTAACCTTGTTATTCTCTGCCATGATATTGCCGATTTCGTCTTTACAGATTGTCATCCTTGGCTGACACCTCGTATAGAAAGGGTGGATAGAGAGAGAGAAAAAGCGACGAAAAGAGGTGAAAGAAGGCATTTCAAAAAATCAAATCCACCATTTACTTGTCGTCCATTAAAAAACAGGTGCCCAATAAAAAGATTTTTTTTTTAATGATATTAACTTTCTCAAGCGTAATGTCTACGCTTGAGAAAGGTAATATCATTAAAAAAAAATGCAAGCCTGGGGCAGTTTTACATGACGTTCTTACAACTATCTTCTTTATTTAGCATCTTTGGATAATTTCATTTGCTGAATTGAAACTTGGCTCTACGGTAGCAAATTTATCAATGAAACGTTTCTTATACGCAATATTTTTAGATTAGATCAACGACTTTACCTCAGCTGCCTATTCAGAGCTAGGTTAACTCAAAGCTCAGTGCGCGGTCTTCCGTTAGAACCTGGATTGGAACCAGAGACCCCACACGCTAGAAACCAGTCGTCTACCCAAGAGACTACTTGAGTTTAAATTCGAATATTCCTCCTAATTGGTTATCTCTTTCTTCCTTTTTACACGCTTATGTTAGTCCTGACCTACATCGCCCTCCACATTTCCTTTAAAGTTAGCTTTAGTCAGATATCTCGCATTAAGAGACCTATAAATTCGCCCTTAAATTTTCAGAGCTAACTATGATAGTGCGATTGCAGAGATTAACGGTATCAACTGGTTCTCTTATTTTGCGTAATCTCGACATTAATGAGTACCTACTTTCCTCTTATTCTTTCCTTAATTCTCTTCTAGCCACACCTTTTCCTGCAGTTCGTCATCGCCGCAGCATTCCCTCTTGGTTCCCCGCAAAATTCCCCCTGGATTGCTCTTCGTGATAAAGGTAAGGCACAGCCATTTCGCCTCTTACATAACCCTGTTTTTCTGGTCCTAAATTTACACCCTTGAAACTTACAAATAACATCCCGAACCTGTCAGTCCGATAGAAATATATACTATGGTTGCGAACCTTCTTCGTTTGTACCCTCCTATAATCCCTCTATTCGAGGTAATCTTCCTCTAACTCCTTTTATCGTAACTCCTTCTATTCTCCGCTCATTGAACTCCATTGAATTACGAACTTTGATGTTCTTCCTAGACTCTAATGGTAGCAGTCGTCTCGACGGAATACCTAACGCATTTGTAAACAATTCCCTTTAAACCAAAGCCTCTCCCTCGGTATTTTGTTGTCATCCTGTAAACAGGCCAATGAGGTACTTAAAGGTGCTAAAGTCGGGTGATTTTGAAAACGCGTCCAAATATCGCTCCAAATCCATCCTTTCCTGTTTTTTTTCCTGATATATCATCACGTCTATTGTGCTTTGTAGCGTCAAATTTCAAATATGCTGCACTATTACAACTTAGCCAAATTTTGGTATAGCTAAACATTTTATCCTGCTTGTTAAGCACACGTTTTTCGCCATATCCGGTCCCCTCTTTTGTTGGTTTTCATACTACATCCTCAATCGTACTTACAAAGTTGTGCTAAATGGCTGTCTCCCACTCCTTTTTATCTCACTTCTGATGTTCCATAAGTCTCCATTCCGGGCCATCGATTGTTTGTTCTTTTCATCTATGTGGTTCCCTTCTGTGTACAACCTTGTGAAACCTCATTTTGTGAAACCTCGTCTGGCAATGACTGGATTTTTTTACCATCAGATTTAATAGCCTTGCCTTAAATGTATAGTTTACCAGGAATTCCCTCTTTCTTAATGTATGTCTTTTATCATTTCCTACTAAATCGTCCTTATTGTTTTTTGAATTTTTGAATATTGAAATTTGAGTTGCATGTACTGTATACTACCTCTGGAGTGTAAAAAGTTGTTGGTGTTGTGTTCTTCGCAGTTCACGCTACTCCTTGAATATCTTTGTTTACCTCCTTAGTTCGTTGCATCCTCGAATAGTGCTCCCATGTATGGTCTCCTCGTGAACCTGTCGGATGCCATTGAATCTGTTCAACACAAGTTTACTCACTGTCTAATCTACGTACAAGTTCAGGGCCCCTGTTTTCCCCATGAAAAATGTTTTAACTTAAAATAGCCTCCTGAACCTAAAATTCCCTTCTAAACCTAAAACTCCCTCTTGAAACTAAATCACCCTCATAAAATAGTTTGCCTTGTAGAAAATATGCAAATTTTTGATAAATCTCATGCTTTCTCTATACAGTCAAATTAAAATTTCCGAAATTCCTCTTTGTATAAGAACGGTAAATCTAAATTAAGCTACTACCTTTATTTTTAGCAGCCGAAATTTGTGTTCGCAAGAACTCAAGATTCGATAATCAGATAAATATGAAAAACACATGATGTATTGTTCTTAAGTGGAACCAGGTCTGACACAAGTGATTTTGAAATGTGCACAGCCCTGTGGTAGTGGTGCCATCTTGAAAACTCACTAAGGAAAATAACTGCTTATTGTCTATTAAATTCTGATCTAGATTTTAACGAAGTTCATGTAGTATCTGGACCTCATTTGCAGTCAAGTTTGATTGAAAAATTATTAGCTATGGTGATTTTTGACTCCTGAATCTTGCAAATTTGCTCAGCAAAATACTAGTTTTTTGCCGTTTAATCTCCGTTGGAGTCATGAAATCAAAACAAAATTTAAATAGTAAATTCATCTTCTAGTAAGACACGTTTGGTAGGAATTTGATTGAAAAATTGTCGTGGGGCTGCCAGCTATGCTAGTTTTTGTAATTTTTTAAATATTTATATGGCAAATATTTTCAATGAAAATAAGTAACCAATATTTAAATTTTATAAGTTTTAGAATCTTTTCGAATGACCACTTTTCTATATCCTTCGATTAAGTTACCCGATGAAAACGAAATTCACAGCGTAAATTGATTTTGACGTGAAGCAATTTTAGTAAACTTTTGATTGCAGTGCTGGTAAATTGTTGCAGGCATTGAGCATCTACATCATTTATCGGAGATGTTGCTTTCGAAGTTTTATAAGATAAGCATCCGATAATGAATGCAAGTAGCAAGCATTTTACTTCCTTTTTTTTATTTCATGCAAGTGGTAACCCTGAAAACTTTTCTGTGCGATTTGAATTTCAATGCAGTCTACGGATCAAAGTGATACATGGCCTTCGAAACAGGTTGGTTGTTATAAGGAGCACGTGTAATAAAATATGCGCTGAAAATCTCCACGATCCCTCTACTTTTTATCGGTTCCCATGCGCTAGAATTTTTTTAAATTAATATATTTTTGTGACGTTATCTCTCTTCCATTCTTTTAAAGCCAACATCCATCGTATCGCTCACACAGTTCTTATTCTTTTTATGAATGCAGATCATTTATAATCACAATGCTCTTATCAAGTGTAAATATTTTATATGCGTTATTGTTCCATTTCATATTGAAAAAAAAAAACGAAAAATGAAAATACAACCCGTCGTCTAACTGACTAGCTCGTTCCATCAAAGTTCTCAGCACGAAACATGACTTGGAACATCTTGATTTTATTCAAGTTCGTTGCCACTTTTACTAACTTGTAGCCGGTGCTTATGGTGCTATAATTGAGATAAGTGAACTATGCATTGTATGGGTTTTTTTAGTGGTTTGGTACGATGTGCGTCCACGAATTGTTCTTTTTCGTAGCAAAAACCCAGGCTGCTCATCTAAAAGATGATAAAATAAATAAAAATTTATTGGATTTATTTAGGTTAAAAACAACCGAGTAGTCGAGTTTTGATAATAATACGAAAAAAAAAGTAAAGCAAGGTTTTAAAATGCTGTTGTGATATTTTGGTAATATTTTATGTATCTTCTATAAACTTTACTCTAACAGGACTCCTCTCGTTTTTGCATTGATGCTTTTTAACCTAAACACCTGCCTTTCCAGCTACGATTCCACTCCTAGTAGCTGACACCCCATTCGGAATCAATGCTCAAAATATTCACCCAGTCATACATACATATACATACGAATATGATGACTCATTTTCATTCAATATTCACCACTATCCTACTGTCTTTCGACTTCCGGCCATTTATTTGCCAAATGCGCTGCTTCCACGTATGACCAAGCCCCAGTTTTAATTTTGCCAAATTATTGACGCAGCTCTGTTGTCTTCGAAAAAATCAATATAATGAGTGGAAGTTGGTCGTGGAAGTCGTGCCATCGAATCTTATGCAAATCCCTATCAATTGTCGGCAAATAAAATTCACAATAGCATACTGTTAATAGCGTGACTCCTAGTCATTGTGCTGATATTGTTTTATTTATGCATCTACGTATGCAATTAAAGTGTAATAATGAACATGCAAAATTTACGGCTGATTGTATGAACTGAAATCATACTGGTTTAGTCTATTCGTGGTATATTGTATATCAAAACTGGCGACTGATTTGACCGGATCGCAGTTGAGTGTGCATTTTGCAAAATAAAAGGTGTGGATCGAATTAAGTCAAAAGTTATCATCAAAGAAATGTTTTGTTTGGTTCATCATAGTTCACGGGGGACAGTTTTTAGAATTTATTGAAATATTAATATTTTATCTACTTGAAAAAAAAATGATATCCTAAGAATAACATAAATGGCAGTTGTGTACGTGTAATGCCCAACCACACTCATTTCCCATTCTCAAAAAAATGTGCTTTCTCCAAAGAAGGATCTTTAGTATTCCGTGTTTTACATTTGCTGACTTTCACTTATCGAAGACATCAGTTAGAATGATCATCGCTTTACTGCATACACAAAAAATCTCATACAAATACTAATTAAATCTATGAATCCTGACTTCCATTTTCTCACTGTACAACTAAATCATGTTTTGTTTTAACAAAACTACATCCACCTCAAAACACCTTCACCTTAAATTCCAAATGTTACTTAACACAATTTTTCCCACATCAGCTCTAATCAAGAACCTATATAGTAAGTTCCATTCAATCCATGCAACCAATCCCAGATGATCAACTTCACACTCATTTATTTTATCGTGTACTAAAGCTAGTACAAGCTCGTTATAATAAAATATAATTAAGCATATTAACAAACCCCAAGCCATCCGTTCGGTCGTTCATGCGTTCTGGTTTATATCCTCACCACGAATAGATTGTTTTTTTTTGTCTGTCAATTTCTACGGAACCGCATATCCTCTGTGTTTACAATTATATGATCTTAGTGAATTCACATTGATGCAGTTGAAAAAAATAATTCTAATGTACTCTCACCAATGCACTAGAAAATATCATCAACCTGTAATTTACGTAAAACTAATTTTAGATACTCACCCGTAGCTAGATAGTTTTGTATGAACTTTCTACTTTATTTCATCAGAGACAGAGATTCCTATCTTGGTTGGTTGCACAGTGGGTCTATTGCTGCGCTGATACGGATGGCGAATGTTATTCGGTGAAGACTTGGTTACCCCCAGATTTTTTGGCTAAGTGTACTGCATGCTCTCGAATTAGATAGTTTCCTATAGCTATATAGTGTTAAGGTAGGAGAATCGGGGTGGTAATGGGAATTTTAAATTTGTTAGAACATATTTATAAAAATAATAACAATGACATATTTTTTTTGTAATCCGAGCCTTCAGATGTAGATTAAAATAATTTTCTCTTAAAAGCACCACTGGAGCTAAAATATTTTGTTAAAAAATGTCGTGAATAGCAATATAACAGACTTCTCAATTTTTAATACGATTTGACTTTGGTGCTTATAAATGCCTTAAAACGGCTTATAATCTAGAACAGTTTGCTCTGAGAGCTACCATATCAGAAGCCATGTTTTGGTCAATGCATGAAACATACTACATTTCGACCTTAACAAGAATTAGGAAAAATACACGGTGATATTTGTACTAAATGTGGCTAAATTTAATTAAAAAAAAAAATTCAAAACCAAATAAATTATTTCTGAAAAAGAAAATCAAGCACAAATAATTTTCAAATATATTTTTCAACGCCAATAAACAACATTATCAGCGCCCATCAACTTCTGACCCAGTTCTCCCTGCGAATTCGACCCAAGCATTTACATACAAAACAAGACAATCACAAGAACTAGCGAATTTAATTAAAATGTTACTTCGATAATGCAATGGAAAATAACACTGCGTTGGCTATTATCTCTTGCAATTAGTGAACCATTTAGTGATTCACCCAGAAAGACTAATTCAGTTCAGCTTATCTGTTTAGAATGACATTTTGTCGACTAACTATCACACCCCCGCTGACTTTTTCGTCAACATAATCATAATAATAAAGATCAAAGAAGATGACACTTAAAGTGCTACGATACATTTTTATTTGTTTGAACTTTCGAGACGACAAGTGTGACTATAACGACGATGAGGGTGAAAAAAACAGCGGACCGTCAGGTCGAGACTAAATCATCATCATTGACCTTATCTGTTTCGAGAGTAATTGGCAGAGTCATATGCTCGTTACAGTTTTATTGTGTAGATAAAGAGTGATGTTGAAAAGTTTTTGGATAGATTTGGCGATTCGTTTTAAAGCATAGTATGTTCTCTTTAATGAATTTAAAGCGAAAAAGTTTCAATACAAAAAATAGGAGATCCCATCAAAAGTCTTGAATGATTCCATTAGTTTTATATCTAGTGTTTAAAAAATTAAAAATATAATCCACCGCTAAATTAACTTTCTTTATCAGCTACAACCAAAACAAAAAAAACCGTCCTATCTGATTAGAATCCTGAAAATACTTCCCTCATACGTAACAATATCAATGCAACCTGGAAAAAATCATAAGACCTGTCGACCTATGTATTCCAATGGTACAATCGCTGCACGAAAATAAATCGAGCAACAAAGTAGACGGACACATAAAATCCAATCAGGACCAAAAGCAAACAGAATCCAAAGGAGGACTCTTTCGTAGATGTCACGCATGATCTGAGAATCAATTCAAAAGGAATTGTCCAATCGCACTCACCATGTCGAAAAAGATATCCAATCTGACCCAACAGCATCCTGAAATAAATTAAACAATTCAATTGCCCGATCTATCCTAAAACAAAAAACAAAGACCCTTTAATAAAAACATCACTGTCTGTACAACTGCATAACTGGCAGTTCTGCTTGAGAAAAAGCACGATGCAATCGAAAAATCTGTCAGTATCAGCTTTGGAAAGAGAAGTAGTAGTGATGTATTCGTTTTCAAATGTAACTTCTACATCAAACTATTACTTTTATGAAAATGTTTAAAAATTAGAAACAATTGCCACCGAATTGTTTTTTTTTCTTCTTTCACAAAAATTGCAACCTAAGTAAATTGTCTAGTTATTTGTCAAGTTAAGCTTCTCTGGTCGATTGACACCCAAGAGAAGTTTCTAAAGATGGTGACATAAAAACTAAGAAGAAATTATAAAATAAATAAGAACACTAAGAAGAAATTATAAAAACGAACAATAAAATAAACTATTACAGCAAATAATGATCCTTCGTTCACTTTGAAAATTTTTGACGCTCTAAAGAATTTAAAAAAAACTCGTAAAAACTGAGGAAGACAGGTTCATCCACTGATCTTCAGAAATTCTGTAGTTAACGCTTTGAAGCAAAAGAGCACTCAAGGGGGCAATGCTTGATTAGTTTTGGAGCATAGAGGCTTCAATCTGTTCCAATCAACCAAAAACCTTCTTGTTTTAGTTCCGTTTTCTTAGACCAAATTCATCAGTTCCTGATTCTGTGCATCTTGATGACGCTATTGCACCTGACTTTCAGGCTATTTGTAATTTATTTGCTATCTTTTTCTCTTCTTCCTTTTTCTCTTCTTCGTCCAGCATTTTTAAGACATTGTTGTGGTCTTTGATTCCAAACTCCAATTTAGTGAAACGAAGACGAAGATATGAATTCGGAAAGGACAACATTACTTTTAAAACAAAGAGGGAAAATAGGTTGGTTCTCAGCCTGCATATACACTCTCCTATTAAGCACCACTGAAATTCAAGGGGTGTTTCTGTTTTCAGTTGTAAAAAATTCCATAAATAAAAAAAAAAGCAAGAAAAAAAATATCTCGACAGCGTTACCTAGTAAATTGCCTACGAAAATAGTGTGCAAAATTTCAGAAAGATCGGTCGAGTAGTTTTCGAGTTACATGTCTCACCGACTTGAAAAATAAAATTCCTCAAAAAACACGTTTTAAAATTTTAACTGTGCAACAAAAGTGCGTGAAAAATTACGAAACACATGTACCGTAACTGCTCGATGAAATGAATGTATACCACTACAAGTCACATATATAAGTGTTTTTACACAAATATAGCACAGACAGGTGTGGATAGAGTGGGAAGACTCTACTATTACGTATATGAGAGCTGCGCGCGGCTAATAAAGCAGGAAAGGAACGCTATAACACGCGATTTGCGCGAAAATATGAATTTGAGTTATTTGTATTGTTAAGCCGATAACTTCGTTAATTTTGCTCGGATCGACCTGAAATTTCGCATGGACACTCCTGAGTCACTATACACTAGTCACTAAACAAAAAAAATATATCGATTTTCTGACCATACTCCCCCCCCCTTAAAGGAGGTAAACGATTAGCCGGAGCTGTCTCTAAAAGGACGACACTATAATAAAGTTATGGGAAACCCGAGACTTCAAGCGGACGGTAAATTAGCCTCTCGTAGTTTTTGACTCAAATCTTGTTGTGGCGCAAAAAAAGTGAATGCCTTCTCTAGCTGTTCCCAATAATTTTATGGCAAGAATTACTCAATCATTTCCGTGTTAAGAAAAAAAGACGTTAAAATGCAATTTTTGGGTTAATTTCATGATGTAATAGAGCGCATTGACCTCTGTCTTTGTAACCTGCCAACAGTTTATTTCTGAACCGTGTTTAAAACAAATCGCTTCACATTATTGTCACATCTCCAAAATGTAGCACTCGTCCTTAGTTAAAATGTCTTAACTCCCATTTTTCTATGCCAAAAAGGAAAATCTCATGCTTACAGAACTGCAAAACAATCAACAATCAATGAAAAAAAACAAAAGCTATATAACCGCCAAAGTCATTTTTTGGAAGTTGCAAAGCTTTTATTACATTGTGCCAAATCAATAAAACGAAAATCAATTTTTCTGAAAACCACAAAAATGAAGTTAAGACTTTTTAGCTTAGGAGATCGATTAATTTTGTGGATCAAATTCAACGCCATATTGCAAGAAACTAGATGCAGGCTATATGACACACGAAAAACAATTAAATAAATTGTTGGAATATGTTAAAAATGTATCAAGCCCTGAAAAAAAAGTGTTTTTTTTAGTAAAAAAAAAATTATTTATATGACATTACCCCTTAACCGATATCTGGCTAGATACATTTCAGACTCGATTATAAAATTGGAGTTTTTATCTTCCCTAAGATGTTAAATAAATTATAGCGGAACAAATTCACTATTTGCGTTCTTTGCTCCTTGGCGTTCTTCCTAAAAGGAACATTTTGCGATTTTAAATTTTTTTTTTATTTTTACTGGATATTCATTCAATATTCGAAGCAAGTTTGGATGTTTATTTAGCTCTGAGCCCATTTAGCACCTAATCGGGTTCTTTATTCAGAACAGAGAAATATATTTACAGTTCTAGTCTTTTTGTCAGAATTATAAAATATTGCTCTATCTTAAACTGAAAGATTTTAGTCATATAACGTTCAAATCGGTGACCGTGTTCTTCCCGGCAGCTAGAGAGAAAACTTCATCAACAAGAAATCAATCAAGTCAACTTCTTTAAAAAAAAAAAAATTAAAAATACGGTAGAAAAGGAATAACAAGGAATACTATTATATCACCCTGCATTAACACATTTATCTGCCTACCAAAAACACATGGGGCATAAAATAGAATTTTATTAGTAATTTATTTACTCTTATTGAATTAGTTTAGATATTTTTTCAAAATAATCTTACCGCTTAGATGAAAAATTCTAAATTCTCGAGTTTTGTGTAGACAAATCTACAGTTTATAAAAAGGAATTTCCTTCATTAAAAAAAAAAATATTCTTAAACCAGCTAACAAATCACTTAAAGTGAACTATGGATAGCTCCAATCGAGTCAAATTGGTCCAATCTTCAGTATCCACATTTTGGAAAAAACTCCTTTTCATCAGTATGATCCTTAAACATTTCATCTGTTTTAACGTCACGATTTCTTCCCCTAAATTTTCCCAACCAACAACAGCTATCGATTTTCCAAAGCTTGGCTAGACCAAGCATAGTTACACTGTCTCGTCATGTGAAATTCATGTCCATAATATGTATCATAATTCTCAGCATGTATCTAAGTGCAAAATATGTACCACAGTCACAATTATCATAAAATAGTCCTATATAGTATTTTGAGAAAAATTCGACCACTCGTAGGCAAAAGGCGCGGGATTAGAAAAATCACGAATAGCAAATTTTCATTAGTAAGGATTTGAACTCTAAGGACGAATGTCTCAAAGAAGTCTACTTAATGCACCTTCGAAATAGTCCATGTACCTTTCTAAGCACCTGTTGAACGTGGTAGTCCTTCAAGCGAATTTTCGACTTCAGAAAACCAGTTTTACAGTCATCATGTCCTGCAAGCTACACTACCTGGCTACTAAAGCTGCCACTTGTACATCAAAATACATTGAAATTTCTTCCCACTAGACAGTATATTTACCCAAAGATTATACCTCTACGGCACTTCCTTATCATTTCTTGCAGACGGCCAGCCACTAGCCACTTTACGATGAGGTCATAAAACCTTCTATTTAATACTTCACAAACTACTTTCACCCTCGTCGCCATGCCAAGCCAAGACAAACCTCTTCACATTCTTCGCCCAGTTGATGGATCAATACTTGCTCGCCGCAGTATAGATTTATATCCATCCCGTTCAACAGCTTCGACAGCCCCTATAGTTATCGCACCACTATTTTCTTGTGTACTGTACTATACGGATACTATTAGCCCAAAGGTTTTTGTTAGCGTCGTTTTTAGCATCGGTTGGCCGATCTATAGCTAGCTTCTCCGTTCAGCTCAGGCTAAATGAAAATTTTTGGTCGGTGGTAGAACTTCAAGAGTACTATTGCTACACTATATTAAATTGAGTGTTGTTCCTATAGTTTTTGTGTTGCTTCTTGTCGTTTTCAGTCTCGCGGTCTCGTTTTAAATTTTATTATTAGTAACGTAATTTAGGAAAATTTTCAGTCTCCTAGCGAATTTTTACTAGAACGACTTTCAGTTGCATCCGTAAGTGAATTTTCCATAGATTTGCACGTCGGTCGATGTTACGCACCGATTCGGTTTGCATCTAAAAAAGGAATAGCTGTCGGCCGGGTGTAGTGTTTGCTATAATTCGCAATTGATTTTATTGTGAAAAGAAAAAAGTGAATCGAACGAGATACAGCACAATTCGAATAATCGTTAGATTAGATTGTTGCCAGTCCGCAGTTCAGTCTAGTGATCCGTTTTACCCCGTTCCGCTCCAACGAAGAATATCTGAATCCGATCTACTAGTTTCTGCAAGTATCATAAACCAAACATACAGAACACAAACTGGAGTTGGAATCAAACAAAGTGATAAAGAGTTTTGTGTAAATCTCAGGCTTGGAAGTCAACTAATTTGTCGTCGAGCGAACAAGTAAATTTAATTACTGTGTGCCTGGTTATTTCTGTTAATAAAGAACGTTAATCTGTCCGAACGAAACAGCCCCGCGTCGATGCATTTTAAAACGCAATTGTAGCTGGTGGTGTTTGTCTACTTCTAATCGATTTTTATACTGATAGTATTCGCAAGTGCTGTGTACGATTACGAAACGAATTTTCCGGGCGGTTTCCACGTGACAAAGTTTTTGGGGTGGTGGTTTGAGTCATTCTCAAGGATATAGTATCTGTTTGGTGATTTTTTTTTCCGGTAGAGCGAAGGATCTGGAATTTAGTTCGTGATGGCAGCGTTAACACTGGATGACTTGAAGGCTGTTCTGAACATAAAATTTAATAAGCAAGAGAGTAAGTTGAATGTCACTTTAATTCGGTTAGAGGTGTTGGAGAGATCGCATTAAGTATGTGCGTGTATCATCAGAGAACGAAAGCTAAAAATGGTGATAATTAGATTCAAGTTTGTACAAACTGTCTGTATTTGCCAAGAGCAACGACAATTGTATATATATGACAATTGTATATAGATGGTGTACCTTCAGATGTACTTGTAGGTCCATATTTCTATAGAGGGTGCTCAAAAAATAGGTTTCATTTTAAATTTGCTATCTTTTTTTTTTGTGTCTATGTGTAGATAATTTTTTGACAGCTGTCATTCGTAAAAATTGACGTTTTAATCGACAAATAGCTATGTTTAATGACTGAAAAAAGAGCAAAAGAGTACCAAGTTAGAGTAATGGAAAGGCAATTCTCAAAGTTGATCGCTTTGCAGAAGCTCATCCTTTCAATTCACTAATGAACTTTCAATTCACTAATGAACTAATGAACAATTCACTAATTACTTCAGTCATAATTTATGTAAAAAGTCGGTTCCGTGACAGTTGACAAACAGCTGGTTACTTGCCCGAATTCGCTCTACAAAAAAAGTAGAGCAGAAGTCGTGCTCTAAATTGCTCTTGTTCAACTTAGAGCTGGCTCATGAAACACAAATCAGAGCAACTTCGGGCAAGTTAGAGCAGGCGCATTGCTCATGAAACACATTTTGCTAAGAT
The DNA here is from genome assembly GCA_947369275.1 of Nemotelus nigrinus. Taxonomy (NCBI): domain Eukaryota; kingdom Metazoa; phylum Arthropoda; class Insecta; order Diptera; family Stratiomyidae; genus Nemotelus; species Nemotelus nigrinus. The sequence continues at coordinate 16,640,047 of OX376375.1, forward strand.
ATCTCAGCCTGACTCAACCTAGAGCAGTTCATTAAACACAGCTAATAAACTGTACGCACCATGTCGTGCTGACACTTTTTTGGTTTTCTTTTTTCACAAGTTTTCTTTTTGGAATAGGTGAAATGACCTCAAATAGAACACTGGGTACAAGTGTAGAACCATGTCAGCTTGCTTAAAAGTCGATAGCATAGGTTCTAAATTGCTCGTGGGAATGAAAAACTCAATAGATTGAATGTTTGCTGGTAGACTTTATTCTGCATTCAAAGGCATCTTTATTGTTACTCTAGGTTCATAAAGATGTCAGAGCTAACAGACCAAATTTTAGTACTTTTATATCGACTACTAGCATTTTGAACTGTACCTGCTTTTTCATATGCCTGTTTGAATATGTAACTAATTTGAAAATTCGTCACAATACGATCGGGATGAGTTTTCAACCACTTGGACATCTCCTGATGGAAGTATATTTTCAAGGAACCATACAAACAAACATGAAGTAATGGATTCTTCTTCTATGGCGAATTGTAAGCACTCAAAGCCTTTGTGCCTTGCATGCCCAAAAACTATAAAAAAAAACTTTTGCTTCAAAATTTTCCCAGGCTTGCGGTTGGAACAGTCTCACGCAATTTAGAAATATGACAGATCATCCAAACCGACTTAAGCTATACCAATGAGCTCATTTTTTATATTTTTTCTTGAAAATGTGAAACGGGAGTAAAAAGGACCTATTAGCATTCATACTGTATACAGCTTTAAATTGGATCCTCTTCTTGCGCTAGTAAGCACATCCATCTATTTTCTATTAGTGGTAGTCAGTACTTTTTCTGTGGGCTCTGTGTTGTTGATAAAGTGGGCTCATAAAAATTGTAGATTCTACTTGAAAGAAAGAAAGAAAGTTCTCGATATGTTTTAAAAACCTTTCGATTCGGGGTATATTAAAACTTGAGCTCTAGCTATTCAGTTTTTCGAAACGATATTCCTGTATTTTTTTGTTCTTTACCGCTTTCATTAGTTTCTTGGTCTTATCAAAGCTATATTGCAAATATATTCCAATGAACTCTATTTTTAACATGATCACTAACGTTTGTATGTACCAAAAAAAATATATATGCTCCAATGCGTTGATCGGTTGATAAATAAAAAGGCTTACATCGAGTTGTTCATGAATAAGTAGCATCCACAAACTAAACATGACCGTATTGTATCCAAACAAACTCAATTTCAGTGTCTTGTCAAATATAGCTCCTACATAGCGCATACTCCCACGCAAAATAATGTGACAATTAAGCTATGTAGATTGTACCCAGAGCTGTAAAATATAGCTACAAGGTCCATGTGAAAAATTAGTTTCGGATTCAAAGTGAAAATTCCCATACATTATGGGATTTACTGCTATGCGTATAGTCTCGACTTCCAAGCACATAGTCTTAACTTATATACACATAGTCCCGGCGCATAGAATTTTAGTGGATTTTATAACACAAGGATCACAAAAAATTTGTGTAGCTTAGTGGGTACAGGATCGGCCTTTGGAGTATGGTGTCCCTGGTTCGAGACCTACTTCGAGAAAGTGTGAAATTTCGTTTTTTAGGGACGTGACTTTGCAAGCTATAACACATTGTACCAACTACTATACATTTTTCTCGATGCATTATAGTGCCAGGTGCTATAATTTATCAGAATTGTGGAATCAACTATACACACAGCACCAGAAGTATATAAATTATAGTCTTTGGTACTTTCCTCGTTATCAGGAAATCATATGTAGTTGAGTGGATAGAGAACTGGGTACTAGCATCTGTAGTTTCTGATTCCAATTCGCCTAATAAATGCATATATAGATCACACAACAGGTTTTAAGTTGATCTTGCCTTAAATCTCTAAGGGTTGAACTCAGTCGAAGAACTAATTACTCTACATTCGTAAAATATTCATTCTAAAAGAACTATCCAGATTTGTAATAGGTTAAAGTTGCAAAAATTTGCTTTAACAAATCAAATAGCACATATGAAAGATAGTCATATCCCATAAGCTGGGAACATAAGATGGCAACCTTTTAGGTAGAACAGTGATCCTATGACGTGCCTGCGGCGTAGTAGTTCAGCGGGAAAGAACTTGATATTTTAGAATGCTTATGATGCTCCTGCGACGTCAAAAATGGGTGTCGACAAGATTATGTGGTGATCTTACATTGCTGTGTGATTATATCACCTGAGCACAAGTGATTACTTATCGTGGCTTGTGTGTAAGCCTAAATCTTAGGTAGATTATTATTAATTTAGTAATTTCTGTACGTTATCCTATAAAACTCGTGTATTGCTCGTTCCTCGCTTCTCCGGTGCATCCAGCATCTTCTCGAAAATCATGTACGAGTTTGATGTCAAGCTTTTCAATTGACTTACAGTTAACACTGAGAGAAAAAAAAATTCTATAAAAAAACTGTTGACAACAAAGATAAATCAATCTTCAATATCTTCTCACATTGTTTTGTTACGATGGCAAATCAGAAACATAATTTGCTCTAACAACGACTGAATTCATTTTTTTCATAAAATATTCTTTTGCTTGCCACAATTCTTCAATTTGAAAGTAAGACCGACGACCTATTCACATATGTCTAATTCAAATAACACGTTGAACTTTTGGCATAAAATCAATTATACTCAGTGTAAAGAATTTGGCAGGTTACCAAACAACAGCTGCTTCCTTCCCTCTAGTTTCGACTAATGACAGTTCACTTTTAATTACATAAAACATTATGTTCGAGATGAATTACGGTGTATTATTCATATTCAGCGCCATGAAGTATGTGTAAGAAATATATTTTTTGTAAATTATTTTCTTTTATTTTATTTATTTATAATCTTTTAGCTATTTAGGCTCTCATTTGATTCTATTTTTTGCTGTAAGAAATTTATATATGTGTATCTTTCGAGCTTGCTTTTGCTTTGTATTTTCGCTCATTTATTCTAAAAAAAATTTTGTTTCAAATTTAATTTTTTCTATTTTTTATTTAATATTTATGTTACCTAGTATTTTTCACTAATTTTCACCTATTTTTGAGAATTTATTAAATTTATTTCACTCTGTTTATTTCATTATACTTTGGTTTATGTTATTTAAAAACACTTTTTTCCCTGAAATTTTCAGTTCATTTCATTGTCGATACCTAGTTTCACGCCCTTTTGGTTTGTTTTTCAATGAAATATTGTTTTTATTTGTTTTAAAATGAAATACATTTGTTATATACATTTTTTTTATGTATATATTTATATATATTTTTACTGTACAATTACTTATATAATTTTATTTGTTATTCATTTAATATTATTCAACTATTTGTCTTGTTAATTTTTATGCATTTCGGTTATGTTTTTACAGCTTTAGATTTTCGCTATACATTATTCAGTGATATTTTTGCAATTTTTTTTATCATTAAGATTTGTCATAAACTAATTCATAATTTTTTTCGTTAAATTGTTTGCTCATTTATTCATTTATACATCAATTTATTTAGTTTTTAGTCTGTCTAAGAAAATAATATCCTTTTATGAACTTAAAAACTATTATAACAAGAATACTGTTATAATTATTTATCAAACAATCTAATTCAAGCAGACTCAAAAATATTCGTCCTAAAAAAATCACATAAATACACTCGGCTTTTCAAATCATTAGATAATTCTTTGGCAAAATGACAAACTATGCCTAGTGCATCTCACATGCAAATATATAATGGACTGAATAGAAAGCTACATTCTGTAAGAATTTCATGAAATACATATATAATATGTTCAAAATATTATCTAAGATGTGTGGTTCAGGTAGATGGTATCGTTATTTTCATTGTTTAAATGAAACAGAATAATATGCACCATTTTCAGTGCGCAAAGAAATTTTATTTTTAAATGAACTGATAATTAAATTGTTGTAAAAGAACAGTAAAATTCCGTGGTAAATTATGCTATTAGATTGTTTAGAGATTTCAATTTGTAATCAAACGGGAACTAATCTGAGTACTGATTTTATACATTTATCTGAATAATAGGTTCACCGTATCCAACTTTTCTGTAAATACGTGCAATCATCTCCTCAATTTAGGCGCATGTGTGCTCTCAAATTATTAATTTGTGCATCCAAACCTTAATACTAACCAATCTGTCTAGAAACCACCTCCGTCTGCCCCCCGTATCACCTTTACCACCTAATTTCAACACACCAATAAATCTTGTCAACAAAAATCCGGCAAGCATGAATCCAGTTTACACTAGATCTTCTCCATGTTTTTATTATCATGTAATTATTTGTTGTTCACTAGCTGTCTCTGCGCCATTTGGACTAACTATTTATTTGATTTTGATGATTCACAGATATGAGTGATCTAAAGCGAATCACAATCATGAAATTATAATGGTCTGCTAAGAAAACTAAACATATAATTCCGAAATACTGTCAACACAGTTTTTCTTCTCAAGTAGTGTTTTAGTGCAGTGCAGCACTTCAAGTGTTTACCGGCTATCAATCAACCATCAAGCAAAATTCATCAACGATCATCTCCAACTATGTACATTTTCCATACATCCATAGATATTTCAGTTTATACTTGACTTGTTTTCTTCATCGATCAGGTTCAGAATTGTTGATCCTAAACTGGTTTTCATCAAAATGTAGATTATTAGGTTCCTATAGCGCAGAAATTAGTGTTGTCGTTTTATGTAGATTGAAGTATGAAAATGAAAAAAATTAGGAAACTAAATTTATCTGAAAACAAATTAAATGATTTATTAAAATAGTGTACAACACATTTTAGCTTGATATATTTGATTAATGTTTATTGTATTAATATTTATCAAAATACCTCTTAGGAAACAACTAGTTTCTTAACATGCAGCTTTGCGTTTTTTAGTTGTATCTTGCTGAGCTATGAAAATTCATCAGATTTTTCAGGCCTAAATTTGGTTTGAAATCGAAGTCAAACTAAATCGATGATCCGCAAATAAATGCGAAGCAAAAACAAACTTTGGGTTGATATTGCTAAAAGAAAAAATCCTGCCAAATGTAAATTCCGACTCTGATCTTATGTCTATTGTCCTGGTCCAAAAAATTTTATGTTGACCAAAAATTGCTATTTAAATGACAAACAAAAACTCAAACCAAATTTCGGCTTTAATTGATATGGGTCATTCGACTATACGTTTAATATCTTCCATTAATTGCAACGAATTCAATTGCGGACGGCATGCACTACTGAGTAATATGCAAGATTGTTGAGTTTTGGATTGATAACAAATTCTTTTTCTTTCGAATATTTTGTGTAAAATTGCCAAAATTGGATCAATTGAAAAAATTTGAAGGTCGAGTTCCAATCATCTATATTTGAGAGAAAATTTTGGATCCATTTTTTAGAATGTTTTCAAAGTTGGCTTGTAAAGCGTATCAACTCTTATCTCACTTGAAAAAATCTATGTATAAAATATTGATAATTTTATTGAAGTGTTGAAATTGACTCCCATCAACACATAGAAAGAACAATCTTTACTACAAATTTAAAGAAAATAGAATATACCATTGGTCCAATAGAGATCAGGGTGTAAGTTCGGTGCTATCCTGTTGCTAGATTTAATGAAATAAATCGCATTTTTATTGCTTTACTATTAGAGAAAAGTAGTATTAAGGGGGCAGGATGGTTTCCAACTTAAACAAAAAAAAATTTTCAATTATTTTTTTATATGAAAGTACAACACCTCAGGAATATCCTTTGAAAATTTCAAGGCGATCGGACTAAAACTCGCAGAGATACCGGTTATTTTATGATCGTGTTTCCAGGTATATTTCCACGAGAAACCGAAATAGTCTAGCTCGAAACTCCGAACTACATTTTTGAAGTCGGTGCGTAAGATAACTCAAAAATTAATGCACCGATCTCAATGAACTTTGCCTGGCATCTTTAATATGATAAATACTCGCGGAAGAACGATCGTTTTTTTTTTAAAAATTTTACTATTTTTTACAGGCAATCATAGGCTGATTTTTATGTGAAAATGGTACCTCCAAATTAAAAACCGCAGCAAAAATAGGAAATCGCATATTTTTCAATATAATTTCGTTCATTCGCGAAAAAAACTAATATATTAAGTAAATCACTTCGATTTTTTGATTTCAAATAACACTGTCAGGCCAGGTTTTACGCACCGCACGACGCCTTTTTTTCGAAGCGCCTTTGATCTACTGCCACCACGGGATAAATAATTAATATTTTTTTTATACAATAATTCCTACATACTCTCAAAATATAGTTCTTTAATGTGTTATAAAAAATTAGTAATTATTTTCACTCAAAGCTGAGAAAAAAAATCGCCAAAATCGGCTTTTCTTCGGCCTCGGAAACCATCTTGCCCCCTTAAGCAAATAAAAGCTGTCCCGCCACAATCCATGGCAGAGACTCAATTTACATGATCGAAAGTTTTATGAGTGTGAGTGTGTCACATGCCGAATGACACACGAATGATGGTTCCGAATAGTTTTTAGAAGTTCATAAAAAAATACATGGGTATCTATTTTGAAGTTGATTGACCTTTTTCACCCGGCACCATCCATTATTTCAGCCTTTTGAAAATTCCGTAGAAGATTTGATAGTAACAATTCGAATGGCCAGTGACAATTTGAGGTAAACACATTTCCTTTTGAGTCTGTGAAGCAGTGTCTCTCGTCTTTCAATAGCCGTGTTTTGCACCTTCAATTAGAACAAAACAGGATATTGGCATTGAAAAACTACTGCCCTGTAATTTGACCGAGGCAACTATTCTACTCTAGACAAATAATGGGCTCAGATGTAGAGGGTGATTATGTAAGCAAATATGTTTCTAGCGGCTGATGTAACTGTTTTTGATAGTTTTCAGCTCGATAGTTGTTAGCTAAAGTTAAAACTTACATTTGAAATCATTTACACAACGATGCTAAATAATTTACTGCTGAATCAGCATTACCGGCCATAAATGATTTTCAAAACTCATATTGACTGTTGAAATTATTTCGGTTCAAGTAACTCCCAAAATGATCCTACTCCGAATCGTTTTTCTCGCAAATTAGTCTGCCTCGTACTACTGTGCTCTACTTTACTCTATATTGAGGCGCAAAAAACGCGCCTAATATACCTTCTTTCAATTGGTATTGCACCCAGCTTGCTGATATCTGGACAATTTTTAGCAAATATTGGCAAGATAAGTAAGGAACAAATTAAAAGATACATTCGTTTGAATACGAACAGTCGAAGTGATGTAACGAAAATAAAAAAAAAACAAATGAGAGTGGCCGTCAAGTGCTTTTGCTTGAAAAAAAATGTCCACTAAAGTGACTTAGTGGAAACACTGAGAGACTCTGTTACTCCATACTCCACAATTGCATGCTAGAATAAGAGGATTTTAAGCTGGGTAGAACATTCACGGGTCATGAGAATCTCATCGTAACCGTTCCTCATCGAGGATAGCGTGGAAACAATTCAACATTTATTTTTAGTAGACCGAAGATTGACACCATCATACATCTGCCTGAGGTCACTGGAATCTCATATGGCATGTCAGGCATACAACGTTTCCGCACTTTGGGTACCAAAAAAAGAAACGAGGTGACATTTGAAGATATAATCTTGAAAAATACCAATCTAACAAAGATATTTTTTGAAGCGATATGTTACTATGGACACAACCTGGATCCATAACTTTGACCCCAAGATGAAAGTTTTTCGAACTGCTTGAACACAAGCCTATTCTCCCGATTCAGCCCCCATTGGCTTTTGTTTTACCTCATTCTCAAGTCAAGTAACAGCTCCGGAGCTGCAAATTTCAAGAAGGTAGCGAAGTGATCACCGCTGGACAGGCATTTTTGGAGACTAAAGACGAACATTTTCTTTCTAAAGATATTCATGGTTTAGATAAGCAATTGACTAAATATGATGCTTCTCAGAAGATTACGTAGTAAAATTTAAATAATTTTAACCTTTGGAATGCAACGGGAAAATAATGTATATTTTTTTAATTAAAAAAAAACATAAAAACACAAGTAGCGCAGTACTTTTTCAGCACTGCTAATTGATGAGCCAATATTCAAACACCAGCGACTGTGAAATTAAACTTATTTGATTGGGTTATGCATAACATTTAATGCCATTTGAGGGTCATGTTAAAATAACCCCACGTTATATGTTGAAGGTTAGGGCATCACTACTTTTGGATTACCCAGATTCTATCTCATAATTAATATATCATACTCAATGTCACTGGCATGTGAAAATTAATTTTCCAGTGGCAATTTCCATAACTAAAACAGAAAAACTTTTAAAAATAAAGGAGAGTATTCAAATAAAAAATGAATATCTGAGCTAATCAACATTCGATATCAAAATAAACAATTGAATATCAGCCGCCAGTGTTGGAACCTTAGAGCTACATAATGATGATTGATTTCTACAATCTTTACATCAGGTCCAGAAAAATTATTTCAAAACATTTACCTATCGAAAGGATGGACATTTTTCTTTGCTACTCAAAATGTATCACAGATACTGGCATCTGTTAAAAAAACTAATATTTACTCAGCTTCCTCGGTCTTTAAAATAGATTCATTCAAAAAACAACAATGCTTCAAAAATACGCATTAATACTTAGTACATTCAAAACACCATAGAATAACGGTTACTAATAGAAAATTAGGTGCAACAACTAAACACATAACATTTTCGACCTGTTCGAAATTCTTTGCAGGGACTAGTTTCCCAAAGCTACTTTAAGGATTCTTTTTCAAAGAGATTTTGCCATTCATCAGAACAAAAGATACGGAAGTCGGAAGTTAAAGAAAAACACATGCCTTGAGCCTAAACGAAATTCGGCTGCAAACGTTGTCCTAAAAATGTTGTTCGTTATCCTGAGGAAACTAAACTGTATCTTGGTCAAATGCTGGCTTTTTTTCTTGCAATCGATCCAGTAATGCAGCGTCGAAATCGAATAAAATCATTCTACAGCTACCTCAAAAAACTCTCATCATCATTTTTCCTGCAGAGGGAAAGATCTTAGTCTATTTCGGAGCTGGTCCCACCTTCGCTGCAACTGTTTTTTGGTCAACCATATGCTGGTGTATCGAGGCTTCATCAGCGGTTTTTCTTTGCTTCGCTCAATCCAGAACGATCCATTAAAGTTCGATGCACTAAATCAACTATTTCGTCAGTTATAGCGGTTTTCGGGCGCCCGCAGCGTTCTTCGTTTATTATGGTTGCCATGATTACGCTTACGCTCAACTAATCAAGGTTGTAAAGTAGAAGTGGTGTTAACATAATGGTCATAAGATGTCTGAACAGATCTAGCGATTTGCGATATGATAGCCCCCACATTTGACACATTCTTATACCAATGAGACTCTAATTCATTCAACTGTATAAAATCATTTCGTCAAACGATTTCTATATGCATAATCGTACGCTATTCTTACAATAAATACATTGGTTTTGGACTTCCGTTTATTTGAACAAGTATATACATAACTCATTATATTGCTTTAAGTGTCTACTCACCACTTTCGTTCTTTACTTTCATTACGGTTTACCAATTATCATTTTCATTTTAAGTAGCTACTGAATCATAACTCAATGGCATATTAAATTTCATTGAATTTTCTCACTTTCATTTTGTAATAAAATCAAACTGTTTCAAAAAATCACAATCATAAGTTTCATTCAGCATTCGCATCACTTGCATTAAGTATATATGTGCATAGTAAAACCAATAAAACATTTTCAATTATGATGCTCTAACTAAGCTATCGTAAAATTCACACAATTGAATAGATCTTGAAAAATTTGCAATTCTATGGTTTTGGTTTAATTTATTTTGCATTAATAATTCATATTACGAAACTTTCATTTTCCGTATTATATTGTGTTAAATAATTAAATGGCATCGTCAATTTTAAAACTAGTGGCGATCAATTCCAAATCGACGGCAACCCGTCTAATCCGAAATCACATATTAGCACTCAACTATTTTGTTATCTAATACACACTCGCCTCTAGTGAGATTCTATGACGCTCATTCATTCCTCCAGTACACAGACACATCTATTCTATAATTCTCCTTAAAATGTTCAACTTCGGTGAGTTTATAACTAACAACAAAACACCTCTCTACGAGTCAACAATAGCTACCACCCGCTTATGATTCCCCGTTAAGAAACCAGGTAATGGTAGAATTATCTGTATCTGCGAGATACGGCTTTGGGGCTGGGGCGGCATATATAGTTGCGTTGCTGCCGCGCGCATCGTGACATGGCATGGTCTGGCGGCGTATACGTTTTGTAAGATCGCAACGTGGACAGACGTCGACAACAACACTGAACCGCACAACAGTAACAAAGTTTAAAAAAAAAACAGATTCCAGTTTAGATTGGTATTTAACGAAAAACAGTGGCTTGGAGTCTAGTGATGGGGAGCCGAAATGGACTTAGACTGATATCAAAATCTTTGAAGCGGTTTTGAAAGAAACTTTTGAAAAATAAATTTAATTACATTGCAAATAATCAATTGAAAAAATTATCAAAGATAGATTCTAAATGAAAAATAAACAGCGAAGAAAGAAGTTTCAAATTCAAAACTATCTGCTCGAGGAGTTTGCGTAGATTGCTTGTATATACTGTTATTATAGGAAGCATATCCTATTATTCCAGGAGAGTTGAAATCTAGACGTCGATGACAACGGGACTTAATTTCTAGTTGTAAACCATGTTTTCAGAGCTCATATTAGTTGAGTCCTACACACATTTAGTGTCCTATAAAAGCACGGCTGAATGTCTCAAAAAAAGTCAAATACATAAATAAAATAAATCCCATAAAATATTGGAACGTCCAATCTTTTTGTCAATTCCAAATCCAATTTCGAACCACTGCCAGCTGGAGCTTTAGTTGATGGAGTCTTCGATTACGATGATGATGACGACGGCCACGACTACGACGACGGTAACGACAACGGGCTTCCAAGCTCCCAACTTCTCCAGTTACGAGTTTCTTTTTCGTTCACTTTACTGTCGGTTGCTGCCGTCACCGAACCTCAGCGCTCAGCTCTGTGATCGCGAGATCTTTTCTTGTGTCTTCGCAATTCCTTCAACATCATCTTTCCTTACTTAAACGCATCTATCTGTTTCGAGTGTCGTAATCTTCACAGAGGATCCACGTTCGAAGAAAAAAGGTGCTTGTTGTTCTATCGATTTACAGTAGTTTTCGTAATTTCATTTCGAATCAGCCGAATTCAAGTTTGTCCGATCGAAAATTGTGTCTTTCAATTCGTTACGATCATTACTGAATGTTCATTTCACAGTTCGTCTGTCGTATTAGAATGTTGTTTTGATTTTTCTCATTTTTTTTTTCGCATATCCCTCAGAGTGTGATTGTGGTACATCCGTATAGTATCCCATTCATTGAAACCAGTGTCTAATTCGTTTAGTTCTTAGTAGTAACTCAAGTTTTCTTTGGGAAGATCCAAAACGTATCCAGAATGGCCGGAGGAAAACGCAACGTACGATACAACAATTACGTTCAGTTGCCGGAGAGAGGACCAGGTAAATATCTATAAACTGGAAAAAGCAACTGAATTATGCAATTGCATGCAATCTACGCATATCAGTCTGTTATCTGTATAGACAAATTAACCAACAAAAAAAATCTGATAAAATACTTGACCGAATCGCTTCCACATGGCACAGTAGATTCGCCAGCGTGTCATATTCAATTTTTGCCGATGAACGATATCAAATCTGAAGGCCATGTGGTGCGGAGTTGTGGAATGGAAAGTAAATAATTTTAGTGTTTCTTTGCAATATTTACGATATTGTGATCAATGAAAGTAGTAAACTTGAATGGTTTTATGTGTCGGCAGCGTGATGTTTTGTGATTTGTATTGAGTTGTTTGCGTGGCGATGTGAGTTATCACAATAGCGGTCACATATCTAGAGCTCCTTATTTGGAACTTTTCATTTCCACTTCGACTTGTAAACTATCAATCTTCAAAACTTGAAGCTACAGATTCTATAACTTTAGATTAAAGAAAAATATATGTTTCATTCATTCATAATTCTTTTAAATAATTCACTAACCATAACTACCAGAACCGAAGCTCGGAACTTCATCCAACCTATCACGTATACGCTAATTAATTATTCCTCATTCGGCTTTTACCCTCCCAAAAAAAACATGAACCTGTTAAACGGAAACCTGCAGCATTGACTTCATTCCTCAAACCATGTGACCCTATGGAAACTCGCAATAGATAGCCAAGTCAAAAAAGCAGATAACCTGAAAAAAAAACTCTATCGGATTTGAATTTTGTTTTCATTTTTTCTTCGATTGCATCTTTTCCTTGTTGCTGCACGCAATCAATCCACATGGCTTGATTCTAGTTCGAACTCCGCAAATCGTCTACAATTTGCACCGATTCTACTTTTTGCAATGTTCCGTGCTCGTAGCGAAATGAAAGTCAAGGCCTTAGAGATAACTTCGAGCGAGGCTGCTGCTGATCATCAGAATAAAAAACAGCATTCAAAGTCTAGACGCAGCTAATGAATTACAAAAGCTATCTTTACGTTTTTAATGCGATGCAATGAATCTGGTAAAAGTGAAAGCATTCTTCTTCTTCTTTTTTGATCGGGAACACCTTACTTATGACGTCTTTGCGTCACATTAAGATATATTCGCTTTCACAAAAACAAATGAGATGTGAAATGAAAGAGAGTTGATTTTGATCATTGGGCCCGGAGTGATATGCAAATCTTATGTGGACGAAAAACCGGTGTCGATTTTTTTCTGTAGATTTCAAATACTGAATTGCCAAGCAAAAGGCGCCTACATTTTAATATGGTTGGAGCTTTCACCATATATGCTAATCGTTCTATTTAGTTAATATCTTTTATTTTGAAAATATATGCATTTTAAATATTTCATAGAAATATATATGCCTTAATACGCAATAAACTTGAAATCATTTATAAAATATGCAAACCACTCATAATGTAGTCAACCATCATTGTTTTGGTTAAAAGAAAATCTCCTTTTCATTTATCCTTTTTGTAAAGTTCCTAAAAATGTTTTTTTTTTATAAAATTGACTATTTCACTATTTCACGCAGCTAAATCTCCTCATATAGTTTACTAAAGTGGAGTAACATTCCGGCAATATATTTAACAAACGTAAGATATTAAAAAGATGAAAAATAAAGTTCTCGGATTTGCGAGTTGAAGTTGGTACAGAGACTTCATTCACAATCGATGATTTTCAAAAGTTTAAGCTTACATGCTTCACTCTTCACTTTATCCTTGATTTAACTTAGATGCTAGCTCAGAATTACTAGAATTTAGATTAGCTCAAAGACCTTTGTGAGATTATAGTCAGATTCACGTAACCACACATATTGGCAACCAGTGTTCTACCTACTTGATGGCTCAGACTTCCTGCAAAAAGGTACAGTAGAGTTCACTTATAACGACGGCCAAGGGACCGCACTTTTGCCATTGTTTTAATCGGACAACTCTAAGGTCAACCAACTGTTTTGGACTTTTAAGATTCATAATATATGAATTTCTATTAACATCTAAATATTCATCTAATCGACCTAAAAGTCTGATGACATATTTGAAATAAACTTCACGTCACATCGCCTTGTTTATTTCGATGCAGCGTTTATACTTAAAAATATCAAAAATGACTTCTTCAGATTTCACACATAAAAACATCGTACTGTACCTATTAGTACTAGCTCATTCAACACCAGTAACTACACTGATTGAACACTGAAACTGTTCAAATATTTATAAAACCAAAATCAATAAATCTACTCGCCTAAAGTTTAGTCTGTTATAGCCCGTCCAGACTACAGATACTTAAGTATCCGCATACATAAGTATTGTCCACACTGCAACGACATCTGCAGATACTTGCCATGAAAATCAATGAAAAGTATGCGCTAATTGTACATATGTCGCTGCAGTGTGGACAATACTTATGTATGCGGATACTTAAGTAGCTGTAGTCTGGACGGGCTATTAAAACTAGTATTGTGTCCAGCGCGAAACAAAACGGAATCTCAATCCCATACAAAATCGACTTAGGGTGGAACTTCATTTCGTCGCTTCGCTTCATTTCGGAACTTCATTTCATTACGGAGACGAAAATGTCGACATTTAGCCATATGTTTCTTAATTGCCTTCGTTTTTGAAACATTTAGTGAGATTGGTGTTAAATCATTTAGTGATACTTGTGGTGATACTGGTAAATTGAATTTTGGTACTGGTAAATTTAGCTGTATCACACTTATTAAATGTCGTCCTTGCCATCTTTCATTATCTCTGGTTTTCGCTGTATTTCGCCCCGTTGAATAAAGTACTAGGCTTTAGCATAAAAGAAGGTAACACAAAACAAAAATCTGTGTTTATCATATATTGGTTTTTACGCGATAATTGTAAAATTATACACCTATTTTACTGAAATTATATACTAAACTATATTTTTACATTATTTACAAACAGTTCATTACATATTCTTATTTACAATTTATTTTATAATAAATTTATAATTTTATTTAAATGTCCTTGATTTTATTCCATTTTTTCTTAATATTAAATTCCGCGAAATCCCAGTTTTTAGTTTAATTTTTCTCATTTTTTACCTAAATTGATCCCCACTTTTGCCTTAGTTTATTTTGATTCGTTTTGCTTTCTCTTAATTTATTGAAAGGAAAGTAAATAAATTAAAAAGATTTGATAAAAGTCAGAATTTAAATACAAAATAATTAATGAAATAAACCAAAATTAAAACTTTAAATAATTAAATCAATAATTAAATGTATAAATATATAAATTAAATAAATACAAGATATTAAATGCCTCAAATAAATTAAATAAATCAAAGAAATAAAGTAAACAAAATTGTTTTGCTTTTAATTTGCTTTAATTCTTTCATTTATTTAATTCCATTTATATCTTTAATTCCGTTAATATATATGATTTGGTTGATTTAATTTCATTTATTGGATATCGTTTATTTTTTTTATTCCGTCCCTTGATTCAACTTCGTTTATTTACTTGATTTCAGTGAGATCATTGATTTTCATTTGGGTTGATTCTATTTTGGTTATATCCTTATTTTTTTTTTTTTGCCTGATTTCGTTTATTCATTTGAGTTCGTTTATTTATTAATTTATTTCATATAATTCCTGAATTTTATTTGAATTACTGTGATTTATTTGAATTCCTGTGATTCATTTCAATTCCATGGATTTATTTATTCTTATACTTCCCGACAATCTTGACTCCCTTAAATTTCTTCGATTTCCAGAAATGCCTTTGGTGTATTGAGATTCCTTTGATTTATTTAATATTTTTGGATTTTTTGAAATTCCTCAGATTTCATTATTCTTCCTTGAATTTATTTGTTCTTCCTTAGATTTCTCGGATTTATTTAAATTCCTTCGATTTATTTTAAGTTCTTCGATTTTTTCAATTCTTCGAATCTTTCAATTCTTCGATTTGATCATCCTAATTTTTTTGATTGTTTTCTATGAAAAGATTCTTAATTGTTTGCTTTGATTTTGCTTTTGTCTCCTGGTTTTATTTTGTTTATATTTTGCGTACATTGGTTTTTGGTCTCTGCTTGGTCTCCTAGCTTTACTAACTTCTTCTTTTTTGTCTCCAGGCTTTAACTTGTTTCTTTTTTTCCTCTTCGTTTTATTTTTTCTCTTGCTTCTTTAACCCTAATTTTCAGTCTCTTGGCTACTTTTGCCTCGTGGTTATTTTTGCAGCTTGACTATTTTTGCCTCTTGGATATTCTTGTCTCTTGGATATTCTTGTCTCTTGGTTATCTTTCCCTCTTAGTTTTTTTTATAATAATATCGAAACTCAGAAGATTCGTCTCAACTCTAACGTCAAGTGAATTTGCATTTTTGACAATTTTTTAAAAGAGGAACTATCTAGCCTCTTTATTACTATGCAATCCCTAGAAGCAATAAACTCCTTGACAATAAAAGTTCAAATAAGCAAACTGTGTAAAAAAAATAATATAATAAATAAAGCAAAGATAGTTCAAAAAAGTTGATTCATCAAAATCATTTTACAAGCGGGCCAACATTCGAGTCTATTCCCCGCTTTGCATATTCCACGTCCATATTCAGAAAACATTTAACCTATCAATTTGAAAAAAAAATGTTGCATTAATTGTAGGTTTAGAGTTTGTGGAAAAAATCTGCTTTATGTGTTATGATCACTTGTACAAGATTTGGTCCCTGGAAATGAAACAGTCAAAACTTGTTGCCTTTTATATATATATATTATCCTTTCTAACAGCACATGCCTTTAACCAACACAAAATCGAAAATGATCCCGCATGAAAATAGTAATTTCTAAAAGCACCTATCAATAGAAAGAGTTAAATTGTTGATATAAAACGAATGCATTTATAAAAAGTAGAAAAAGCCAATCAATTTATTTTTAGAGACGGATTAAACTTGATATCATTCTGCTAGAATTTATTTTTTGAGATTTTTTCTAAGAAAAAGAGAATTTTTAAAATGTTTACTATGGACAAATAAATGATTTTTGAAGTATAACATGATCAAATTATCGTAAAAAAGATTGAATTTTCCTTCAAAATCATGCATTGAAAACAAGATTGTTTTTAACTCGATTTTGCACATGGAAGCGAATTACAATCGGAAAAATCTATATCTCTAAAATATATGCATAATATATTGAAAACGACATATGTTAAAAATGTATTTATTGATGCTAATTAGTAAACAATTTTAGTAAGAAAGGCATACTAAAGATAATAAAACTGAAAAGAAAATTCCACTCGCAAAATCTCATCAAACTGAAATTGCAATAAACCAAACATCCAAGCATATTTATGTTTACACAATTCCCCCCAGGCCAAGCACAATTCTCCTCCTAACATCAAAATCGAAAACAACAATCTAAATCGAAAATCAATAACGCTGAATTCACTTGAAACTCAGATGCTGATGTTTGCCAACAGATATTTTGATTTTTTTACTACAACCGATCAACAACTGATTATATCCCATATGAGTGAAATCGACGAAGCTTCCAAAACTGTTTAATCCAGAAATAAACTGCAATGTGGGACTAAAGAAAATTCTGTGAGACGTAAAACTATTTTCTGTGGGCTTTTGCATTGGGACTAGAAGCCGTAGTAATGCTTTTTTGTTAGTGGAAAGAGGACAACTGTTTCAAAAGAAGGACAGTAATAAATAAGTCAAAAAATTTGAAGTTTGTTGAATAGCTCTATATCTCTGAAGGAAGAAAGGATAAGTAACAATTGAGAACTGATTCAATATCAGAAGTAAAAGTTGTCAGATTATAGTTTCCTTCTCCTTGGACCCGAAAAAAATAAATAACATGCAGCGTATGGTGTTACAGGCACTTGATATATTCAGTACCTTCACATTGCTAAGGAATGTACATAATTTTCGTATAAAACAATTGAATTTCTTATTCATCACTTTAAATTTTCATATACTTGAAACTGAAAGACTACTTTTGCTTTTTAAAAATATGTCTCTTGCCTAATCAATCTTAATAACTACATATTTCGTAAAGCGATTGAAATAACATTGATCGTTTCTTTCCCATCCTCCTCTTTCAAATAAGCACCCTCATTCTCTACTCACTGCCCGCTTCTCTGCATACAAACTATAAACCAGACTACCACCTGGCACATTATATACTTTATCCACATTCTTAGCTTAACGTAAGCATTTTAACACGTACGGATTACTTTTCGCTCCAAAGTAAAAGAGAAATTGGCGGAAGACTAGAAGTACTTGTACACAGAAGCAGCAATAGCAGCAGAAAAAAGGGTTCTTGAATGACGCCTGCATTGCAATATTAATGAAAAGTGATACGAAGCCGGAATGCTGGTGCGTATTACAGCATATTTCATTGGGCCTTTTTAGACTTGTATTCTTGATACAGTCATATAACCGGTTTTCTGGGCAAGAGGCAGAAGAATCGAGGGGAAATCTCTACAAAAAGTGATGCACTTGGAGAGAATTTTTCCTAACGTTTGAAACTGATTGAAACTGATGCAAATCACTAACACAACTATAAACATAGTTCACGAATCAGGAATTTTTCATGAAACACTCAAGTCGAAATGAGAAAACAACAACACGCACACATTCATATGTATAATCGGTATATGAACGGTTCCGTTGCTGAAGAATACAAGTGTGGAAATGTTGATTGTTGTAAAACCAGTTTCAGGAGTGTTTCAAGAATACAAGTGTGAAAAGGCCCATTGACTTTGTTGCCATCTGTATACATTATTTTACACAGAACCACAAAAGGTTTCTGTGACGCCTTTCTCTCCGGGGTAGAAGAGAATCATTGGGCCTTTTTACACTTGCATTCTTGACGCACTCCTGAAACTGGTTTTACACAATCAACATTTCCACACTTGGTGTGTATCAGCAACGGAAGCGTTCATATACCGATTATGCATATGAATGTGTGCGTGTTGTTGTTTTCTCATTTCGACTTGAGTGTTTCATGAAAAATTCCTGAACCGTGAACTATGTTTATAGTTGTGTTAGTGATTTGCAGCAGTTTCAATCAGTTTCAAACGTGAGGAAAAATTCTCTCCAAGTGCATCACTTTTTGTAGAGATTTCCCCTCGATTCTTCTGCCTCTTGCCCAGATAACCGGTTATAGGACTGTATCAAGAGTACAAGTGTAACAAGGCCCGTTGGAAGTTAGCTTAGCTGGTTGTTTGTGACTGAGTTTTGAGTCTTGGTAGTAATTTCTGGTCAAGACAAAAAGACTGCAATACTTGAAAACTTTGAAGTGATTTTTAGTTTTTGGGCTTATGCTGATAGATGCTTATTTTAATATCGCAACAAAGTTCTCGTTGTAAATATTATTCTTCTAACGAAATTAGTTGACTGCAAGAATTTATCGTAAAATTATAATTATATTTCAGCAGTCTCTATGAATCTTGAATAAACAAAATCATCTTTCTGAAGTCGATAAACCTTTAGTCATTTATTCATCCGAAGCAATTTTATTCAATATAATGGAAATCATGTTTCAAATCAATAGATGGTCGTCATTCAGCAGAATGATTGAACAAGTTTACACACGTGGGTTAGACTCTGTTTGCAATGATTTTATTAAAAGCAGTAGTTGATTCATGTGTATTTGTATGGTGTAAACATAAGCAGTCTCAATGGTTGTATTGAATTGAAGATGAGAACGTCTGAAATAAAAAATTCAGATTAATATGTGATTTAGATCCAGATATATTATCCGAAGCATAACGTTAACTTAAGTGTTTACGTGCAAAGAAACATCTTAAAAATTATATTTACACTATTTAAATTGTATGCTAGGCGTTCAGTACGATCTCATTTATATTTCGTTAACAATTTCTTTAACATTATTCGTGTGATACTAGCAACATTTTTACCCACAACCCCATTTGATTCGCAGATTCTTCCAATTAGATGCTTTAAATTTTAGGTTAGCAATTACTGCTCTCAAAACTTGGACAAATTTTACAAAATTTATTGCTATGTACTCAAAGTACTCTTAACTTCAAACGTTGCGAATATGTGTTTCTAGTGGATTAGTTCAGTGGCTATTTGATATTCACTATTATTTCGATATTGCATGTTTTATTAACATTTACCCTAAAAATTTACCATATAGTGTAAATTCAACTTTCCGAACGACATTCACTCTAAAAAAAATTTTGCTTACTTAGAAAGGAAGTAAGTATGAAATAAATAAATTACTGAACCTTAACATATGTGCCAACTTTCCACTAATAAGAGAAGCATGGAGGAAAATATATTAGATGCGTTTTTTTGCTCCGATGCAGAACAGAGTAGAACAATGGCACAAAAAAACGATCCAGAACAGAACACCTGGGACATTCAATAAGATTGCTATAGGTTGCTGTATTCGCTATGGTAGCGCAAAACAGTTGAAAACAAAGGGAGAAAATAACGAGCATAAACTACCATAATCGATAGAAAATATAAAAAGAATTAACAGAAAATTACCTCTTATAACTTTCTACACATTATAAAGGCTTTTTCTAATTTCCGAACTATCAAAACATTCAACATAGCCTTGAAAAATCCAAAGCCACATCACGGTAAAAAAAGGTAACTAGTGATGAGGTTTTCTTTTTTCGATCAGCACATTCTATAGTTGAGCACATGAACTACCTGCGCAGAACAGAATTCTTGGACAGGAGTGTTGTTGTTTCCAATGTGTCTGTTCTGTTCTGTACTGCATAGGGGAGCAAAAAACGCACCTAGTGAATAACACCTACTACGATCACCAAGTTCTTTCCAAATTGTGCCAAATCGATAGCCTGCAGGTTAACAAAGCAAAACCCTTGAACTAGCTATCTTTGCAAGCTTTTATTCAATGAGCCAGTTTTGATCATCAATTACCAGTAGATATAAAAGTTGGAGGAATGCAGAGCATCTTAACTGAACCAACTATCAACGAAGCAATCAAAATTATTGCCCCTGAAGCAGAGTGCCCGAGAAAGGGCCATGAAGACCCCTGCCCGGTGTATCGGTTTGCTGGCTATACGTGGCTGATTGCTCCTCGAAAAAAAAAACGCTGCATGTTTTCATCCATGATTGGATTGCACCATAGCCGCAATGTAAACGTAATACACGAAAGATGCTTATGTCCATACAGGACCACAGAACTCTTAGGCATGGGGCGGCAAGCCAGACCCAGCCGATACACGTCGAAGCGTTCGTTCGCTGAAAAGCGAATCGTTGAAGCAAAACACAAAAATACAGAAGGGAAATGCCTCAAAGTCAGAAGCAGACCAAATTGGAGGCAAACAGACCCCAGATGGTATGAGGGTCTAAACTGCCCTGCGGCTCCGACCTAAAAAAAAAAGGAAGATGGCTGAAAGTTTCCCCTTAAGCCAGCCTGCCAAAAAAATTAGGCCAGCCTGCCAAACAGTACCTGAAAAGCGAATGATTCGAACCGGCTCTTATCCAATAACAATTCATTGTTCTGTCAAACAACATTACTGAACAATAATAGGGTAAATTGGTTCCAAGTTTAAAACGGTTTAAACTATTCTAGTTAAAGATTATATTGCAACATCTATTTGAAAAAAAAACGGTCAATAAAATACGAGGAATAATAAAGTTCTTCTGTCAAATTCCGATCGAGTAGTTAATAATTTCTTTTTACAAAGAAGTTCCTTTTAGTGTTTTCCCCAATTCTTTCTACTACATAAGCTTACCGATATGATTCAATATTAAGGATATCTCCAACAATGCTAATCCAGTCCGGGTTTAAATGACAATAAATAAATTTAAACTCTCTTTTAACATTTCAATTGAATTCGATTTAGTGTAAGATATAGTTTTGCTTAGCTTTGTTTTTGAAAATTTGCTTCAACTTACTTTTATCACTTAATACCTAAAGGAACCGTTCAACCATCCATCCATCACTCATTTCAGAATAGTCTATGTTTTGCTCCCGTATGTGCCAAAAAATGCCAAATCCGAATTACTTAACAGTTACGATATGACTCTTCTTGATAGTGACCGCAATGTTCGCCTCGTGAATCCCAAAAACCCTAACTCTACTCGCCATCGAACCCGCCAGAAAAACCGCTAGCCTCAACGATACGGTCAATTGTTTTATCTGACCATAATAGCCAATCAGGTGGTGGTAGCGTTGCCAAAATTATGTGTACGCGCAAAATTTCACAATCAAATGATTTTTGAAAGTATACACTGCAGATTTATACGGCAGGAAAATGTGCTGCCAATATATCAATGAAGAATCTTATTTGATGTAGTTAAAATTTGAGATTTTTTATCAGCCTAAAAAATGGTCCAAGCTCCATTTTCAAAAAGACATTTTCTTATGAGATTTTTTTTGTATGGGATGTCCAGGATATTTTGTGGACAAACCTCTGAGCAAACTTCAACTCCAACAATCGAGTAATAAGAATTCATAGAATTTAAAATAATGAGCTGGCAGTATAAAAACTCGAGTTTTATCGCCAAAAAGTGCTATGTGGCAAAGAAGAAAAAACTGCGAAAACATTCTACTAGATTGTATTTACTGCAAAATTAATTCAAAAAAATGTTATTTTTCCACAGCTCTATCTAGTTGATCCCCCTAGCATTTGTCTTCAACTTTTTGCTGTTATTATTTGTCAATTTATCTTATATGCATATACTTAAAGATCAATCTATCGAATGGTCTAGTAAATTAAATTTCTACTGTCAATTAGGGTAAGCCTTAGCAGTTGTGTGTTCTTAGGGCTACTGTTTGTTATTGCTAGGCGTATGGTACATCAAAACTAATCATAAATTTTTTCTATTTCCTTCGGTAAGCATTAGAAATACATCTCATCCATTTCATTTTAGTTTTTCTAAATCTGCTCGAATCTCTTAGTCCCGCCGAAGCATGTAAACATTTTCATTTTCCAATCCACCCATATATATCTTTATTCTAAATTTGTCTTTCAATTCCCCTATCTTTTCGATGCGTAAAAGAATCGAGTCCATCGATACGTTTTTAGGGAAACAGCATGAACGCTCGACTTATCTTTGTTTAGGCTAAAATATTTACGTATAAATCTTGGAGCTTAATTGATCCATATGATATTATTTTTAAAAAAATAGCTAGTGTGAAATATTTAATATTTTTTTTTTTTTTTTTTTTGAAAATAATGAACTCAAAAAATTCGCGAGTCACATTTTGAGTGAATCCAAAAACAAAGTCGAAACTCGTCTTTTGTGAATGATTTTATGAATGATGTCGGCCGAAGACAAAGCTGAATATGACAAACTGCCCGCCTAAACGCGAAATAGGAAGACATTTAAGAATTTCGAGACTGTTTTCCATTGTTTACCTAAAGTCATATCGATATTGAAAAAGAATATTGTGAGCTTTTTATTTCACTCATTCAAAGTAAATGACACATTTGTAGAATAAAATTTCTGTTTTGAGAGTTCAACAATCAGCCAAAACTGAACATGATGAAACTTCCTTAACTTTTTGCTTTGCAAAATTGGCATCCGTAGTGGTATTATTCGATACCAGATTTTCGAGAAGTTGACTGAACTTAAATTGGTTTAAAAGTCGTCATCAATTGACTCAAGTTTTTAAGCTGTGTCAAAAAGCAGATATTAAAATTGAGTCAGCGTTAATAACTAATATTCCTTTTATCAGCGCTAAAGTGTGGTATGCCTACTGTAAAAGCTGTAGGTATACCAGACTTTCTATGAAAAACTATCACGTAACTCGAAACTACATGAAAAATTTATCAAAATCTAGTACATATAAATATATGTTCCTAATATTTATAAAGTTACTTGCATGGGAAAACTGTAAAACAAAATTTAAAATCAATAGAAGCATTTTATCAAAAAAAAATTTTTGTTGGAGCCATATCATAGTCAATTTGTTAAAATGAATATAATATCATCCAGCATTATACCTTAAACAGTATTTCTTGTTTCCCCAGAGTTGGGATCATATATCGAATTCAAATAGCTTGAATTACCCACTGATTTATGAATTTCAAGACTGTACTTATTGTACTAATGTAAACCAAAATCACGCTCAAAATAATTTATGACTGAAAAATATGAACGTTTGTATACACATGCACAAAATATTTTATTAATTCAGACTTTACCTGATGCTTACTTTGGACAGCGCGCTCCGTGCTGTTCCGCACACTATGAAACAATCAAAAAGCATTCTGCAATTAAACTATGAATAATAATCAACACCACATGGCTTTAAATTTTTTGCGCATCGTATACTCCTTTTGTGGCCTTAAACAAAATAAAAGCTTTTGTTCGGTAAAGCGCCTGAGTTATTTTCCTTTCTCGCAACAAATATTTGCATACCGTTCATCTCTACGCAGTCATTTATTTTCTATTTGATTCTCTCTCCTGGCACCACCTCATAGATCAGCAAAAACCAAAGCCACAAACACTAAACCAACGAAACTGAATTTCCAAAAATAAAATCTTATGCAAGAACGATATGGCGACGAATGGGCCGCGAAGAAAGTGTCCGTTCGTCCGGCTTAGTTCGATATAGTTGAAAATGAGATAAAATAAAAATATCCTCTCAAAATTTTCTCCTCGACATCGGGGCGGCAAATATGGTCCCGAAGTCGGGCAAACGTTGAACGAAGAAAATAACCAAGACCACGAAGACGACAACGACAATAACGAGCCAAAAATCGCAAGTTTAACGATAAGTGGTCGTGTGTCTCGTCGTTGTCATTGTAATTAGTGAAAGTCCCGAAATTTTCAATTTTATTTTATTTATTTATTGGAAAAAGCATTTCTTTCTTTCTTTCTTACACTCCGACAATTGCAACTGCATTTAATCCAGAAGATCTCAATAGGCAACCGGGTGATAGTGGTGCATGTGTTTCAAATCAATCGACTTCAGTTTTGTTTAAATATAGAAACGCTCGATTGAAGTCAATTAGCATTAATTTATTTCCTTTTACTTGAAAATCAAAAAAATAAAATCGGACGAAAGATCGAATAAGATATAAAAAAATGTCTTGCAGTGTCGTCGAAAATGGTATGTCGTTGTGAAAACTCTTGAACAAGTAGAGAAATTCAAGCATTAGCTATTTGTGATGCAAATATTTCATTACCAGTTCAACATTATATCGTTTAAAGCAATCTTTAAAACGAGATTATTTAAAGAATATCTATTTTCGTTTTTTAGACGAAAAGCAAAAAAAAAATATTGTCGTACTTTCTTGCGCTTTCTGGTCTCTGTGTGTATACAGTTTGTGCGAAAATCGATCTACTCATATATTATTTCCTATGTCTCCAAATGTCGTATGATAATAATTACTAATTTATTTATTTGTTTATTCTCTTGCAGTGGAATCTCTCATCTATTGGCGCGATGTGAAGAAATCCGGAATAGTATTTGGAGCTGGACTAGTCATTCTATTAGCGATATCATGTTTTTCAGTGATTAGTGTATTCGCTTATTTGTCGCTAATCGGTTTGACGGGAGCAATTGCTTTCCGTATCTATAAAAATGTTTTGGGAGCTATACAGAAAACGTCAGAGGGTCATCCTTTCAAGTAAGTTGCTTTGTTAGTGCATTATTTTAGCTGTAATTAATTTATTATATGTACTGTATTGCATAGGAGATTAAATTTGTTCGTTTCAAGTTGGCTCCCCAGTCAAAGTCACAGTATATTCTAAGATAGAGACACCGCGTATTTCTTCTTTTATATTATTATCGGTTGCTACTATTGAATTAATCTAGTTGAAAAATTGGAATACTTCAAATTCATGCTCCACTATCCTGATGGTTCTACCTGTAGATGCGGCTACCATGTACTTCGTCTTTCCTTAATTTATGTGCAGCTCCAGCTTTTGTGTCGCCCACTACATCTGGATGAATTATTCTGCTACACCTAGCTCGGATCTTACAATTATGTCAATATCATCTAAATATATCAGTATATAGCTGTACTTGGTGACGATAGTCCATATTGATTGCTATAATTGTTAATTTAGAGACAACATTGTATCCCTAAAGCCCAATGTAGCCCCAATTGAATTTACTACAAGAAAATGCCAAAAAATTCTTTTATGAACTGAAATCGAGGAGTTATAAAATTTGTTCTTCGATCGAATCCATTTTCACCAATTAATGTGTAATTTTCTGTCCCACCCAGCGATCAGAGATGAAGTGTCATAAAATAGCACACCCGTCTAACGTAATTAGTAAATATCTTTTATTTATTTATTACTCTTCGCGCAACTTCTACTCGATGACCAGTTTGGGGTATGATTTAAACAGATCTACACGTTTCCAAGCCTCTTGACTTGGCTGGGAAAACGAATTCATAATAAGAGAATTTTAGTTCAATGACAGTTTTACAACTGTCCAGAACAATCCAGCAAATAATCTTAATAGTACCGAATTCGAATTTCAACAAAATAGCTGAAATCGAAAAAAAACATTTACCATGTTCCACTAGCTATTACGTATGAGCCACAAACATGATATTGCAGTCCTCTACTTTATCGTTTGTTCTCTACTTTATTTTTTTTTTGCACTATACTTTTTCCCTGCATTTTATTTTTAAGCCAGTTTTTTTTTTAATTTTAAGTCTTTAGTTTTATTTTTTTCTTGGCTTAAATTAGTGTCCTGTACTTAATTTTGTGCCCTGTGCTGAATTTGTCGTCCTATAGTTAATTTTGTCTCGTGTTTAATTTGTGTCCTATACTTTGTTTATTGTCCTGTACTTTATTTATTGTGCTGAACTTTATTTATTGTGCTGAACTTTATTTATTGTGCTGTACTTTATTTTTCTGGCTTGTCGTTTATTACTATCCTGTTCATAATTTTTGTTTCTGTGCTTTATTTTTGCCCTGTATTTTATTTATTGTCCTATACTTTATATTTTGTCCTTTACTGCACATGTCCTCTACTATACTTGGCTTCTATTTGTTGCCCTTTACTTTAACATTTATCCTATTTGTCCTATATTTGTCATCTATTTTGTTGCCCTATACTTTATTTGTTAGCCCCAAGTCTAAAACATACTCTATTTCATATGCCTTCAGATGATTTCTAATCAATACCTTTAAAGATATTATTAAATTATTATTATAATTAAAAATTACCTAAAATTTACTTCAAAAATAATAAATTGTTATATAGCTTATAAAAATAAATTGTTATATAGCTTATAATATATAGCTTATAAAAATCATTTTTTTGTTTTTTTAGAGAATGTCTTGAATACGACCTGACAATTTCACAAGAAAAAGCACAAAATGTCGTAGGTGTTGTTATAGCTCATATTAATGGATTTGTTGCGGAACTCAGACGATTGTTCCTTGTCGAAGATCTGGTCGATTCAATTAAGTTTGGTGTAATCTTGTGGGTTTTAACATACATCGGAGCATGGTTCAATGGAATGACCTTAGTTATTTTGGGTAAGTTCAACAATTTAATAGAATTTTAATTGATTTTCGATTATAACGAGCTATTTATTGCGATATTATGCGTCTTCATTTATTCGTTTTATTTTTTACTTTTATTAATTCGTTTTATTTACTTTTGGGTTTTGTGTCTGGAATGCGAAGTCAAAAATAGATTTCTACTTAGTAAATCAATAAACAAAATTATTTTATTTTTAATTAATTTTATTGCTTGATGTGCATATTTTATAATAATTACAATGTATTTCTGCTAAATTATATTTCAATTTATTGTTTTAGCATTCGTTGCATTGTTCACTCTACCAAAAGTGTATGAAAACAACAAGGAATCGATCGATACATATTTGGACTTGGTTAGGAGTAAAATTTTGGAAATCACCGACAAGTAAGTAAATTATTTACGCTTTCTTTTCTGTGCAATGTTCATATATTTGTCCACGAACCGTGTTAATATACTATCTAAAATTAACAAGGAGAATTAACCACCCGGAAGAAAATGACACTAAATCGCATATACTTATTTTTAAAGAAAAGTATAATTTAATTTACTAAATTAGTTAAAAATGTTAGTAATCAATGTAGAAAATTATTACTAAGCGCTCGTGCATTTCTATTAGCTCTTATCTAATATCTAAGTATTTCGCAACGTACGCATCCAGTCTTATCCATTTTTAGAAAATAAACGTTGAAAACTTTTATGCTCAGTCAACAGGCAATTTTCTTCAACTTCACTTCCACCGGCTTTTTCAGTTTTCATCTACTTTGCCTCTTTTTTCGTAGCCTTTGCTGGAATGCAATTATAAATATTTTTAGTCATTGAGCAATCAATACAATTTCAGCCTAACGAATTTATCATCGTTTTTTTCACGATATTCTTATCATCTCTAATATGACACTGTTATCATATGTATAGTTACATGCGGTATCATTTCTAGATGCCAACATTTACTTTCGTCTTTGACTTTGAATTAGATCATTCAACCATGGCGACAATGACACAATGCAAGGCTAAAATTGCTTTAATTTAAATCTAAACTGGTTGATATAGTTCTTTGTCGCGAATCTAGTTTTGAATAGATTATAAGTCGTCTATGCGATTCAAAATATTTTAGGGAGACCGTTTAGATGGATATTATCTATAGAAATGATGTCATAACTAAAACATTCTGCACATAAGCTAGCACTTCGATAGAAAAATATTTACCTGAAGTAAAGGTGCACGTATCCAAATTACACGAAAATGTGAATGATCGAAAAGTGTGAAAAGTACTGGTAATATTCATTTATAAGGGGACACGGAATTCATGTTATTCATAATAGCTATTTTTCTGGAGAAATCGTCTCATCATATATTTACCATCTACAATATTTTAACTCGAGAAACAACAACGTGTAGTATATGAAAATATAGACTTGTCAGCAGACGTCAGGATCGGACTCCGGTTGATAATGATGTAGCCGATAAATATGCATTTCATTCAAGCAAAAATTATTCCAGTTTTCAACTCTTTGGCATTTCTAATTGAGGGCCTTTTTCTGATGGCATAATTTTTGCCAGCAAAATGACTTAATCTTGAAGTCTTTAAACTAAGTGTTATTCATAAAGGTTATTAATTTGTGATCATGGTTCCCTTCTTGTCTATAAATCAGCATAGACAACGTATATCGTCTCTAAAGCTTATCAAAGCAGAGAATAATTGATACGGGAAACTCGATCGTTTTGCGGAATAAGCCTCCGAAAGCAGAATCAAAGTGGAATTGTGTTTGTGGGATGATTATAATTGAAAAAGTTTTATTGACATTTTTTTTTTTTGACTAAGTGTTTTCGAAAGTATCCTGGATATCATAAAATACGGTTACCTCAAGCAAAAGATTATTTCTTGCAAAAAATTAGGTTGTTACAAACCAATTCATTGAACTCTTCGGGACATTTTACTTAGTTCCTTTTCAATTCATGCAAATAATAAGGGATGGATCTATTGGCGGCCGTCAAGATTAAATTTCGTCTTATCGGTTTTGTAAGCATTTCCGGCATTTTGAATTTCCAAAATTTGTAGCCCCGTTCCGCACACTACTGAGTTGACATTGAAAATTAATTCAACTTACAACTTTCCACAAAGAAGCTCAAGTGGTCACAATTTTTCTTTACAGAGCACTTTTGCTTATAGGTGGCAATTTTGAAGATATACCGGATTGAAACTCCTTCTTTAATCACTAACTACATTCTGTAATCTGTTTCTCCTCGTTGTCAGACGTTTTCGATTAAACAATAGACGAGTAATTAGTTTAGAATGATTCATAGTTCCTGCAACTGCCCTTCATAGTAAATGCAAAGTTAGTAGCGAAGTGGTTTTAATTAGTAGTGAAATCCTCATAAAAATACTTTCAAAGATGACAATATTTCGAATAATTCATGTAACCATATACATTTATTGCAACCAAAAAAAAAAAATAGTAATAAAAATTATATATTATTTCTTAGTAATTATCTACATAATATTTCTTTCTTTATTTTCATTACAGAGTTAAGGCTGCTATTCCAATTGGAAAGAAGCAAGAAACTGAAAAGGACAAATGAGCTTAAATACTCAACGCATAAAAACCATACTTTATATAATTATTAACTCGTTATTACCTACATTATAACTATTTTCACTCAAAAAAAAACAACAACAACACAACAAAACAAGAAAAACTATGTCTCTTTTTAAACAGTCTCAGTAAAGAAAAAAAAACAATAAAGAAATCCAACAACAGCAACAACAGGAAAGCAAAAAAAACAGCCATTCAAGATTCAGTCCACATAAATAATAATTTCAATGTTTAATGCCTGCGACTTAGTCAGATAATACATCATTATGACGATGCGACTTTCTCAACGAGATTGTTGCCGTCGGAAAGAAACAAAGTCCTGACAAATATTGTTTTCAGACAATTTTGCTTTTTAATTTAATTTAGTTTAATATGCGAAAGAAAATATACAATTTTTAAAAGAAGAAGAATATGAGAGAGAGAGAGAGAAACAAGAGAAAGAAATAAGAAATTTTAAACAGTAAAAATAAAATTGTTTTCTTTGATTTCTTATTGATTTTCTTTAAATGATTATTTTGGTGAAATAATTAATTTTATAGGTTCCTTAAGTTATATTTTGTGTGTCGATATATTTGTTTTCTTGAAACACACACCACAAATATGATCACAAATTTTTAGACTATCTCTTCTATATTGAGAAATTAAATAGGAGCAGCATTATAATATGAGTAACGGTAAACTTTTAATAAACCATTTTGAAATATCTAAGATTCAATTCTGAATACAAAAGTGGTTATGAAATTAAGACAAAACTAAAACGAAAGATCCCCGATAACAAATCTTAACATTTCAGATAAATTTTATTATATCGAGCGATAGCTCTGAAAGGAAAAGATGCAGAAAGAGAATCAACTTAGCATGATTTTATAGTAGCTACATATTTTTCACGCATTTGACGCTTAAGTGATTTAATATTAAAAACTTGTAAATGTTTGTATTTGTTATAAATAAAAGAGATAAAGGATTTTAGTCCATGAGAATAATCGAACAAATAAAAATGAGATGGATTAGCTGCAGAATCATAAAATCTAAAAAAACAAGCAAAACAAGTGAATATATATGCTGCTAGTTTTGAAATCACAAAAATGAAAGGAAAAATTCAAGAGTAAAGAGAGTAATTGAACATAAATAAATATTGTAATAATAATAATGCTCTGTTTATATTTTTAGTTGCTTCGAATGATATATGTATTTCTCGATAACGTTATCGTCTCTACAAACCGAACGTGGCTTTATTATGTTACATTTTTTTCTGTTGACGATTTGTCCATTGGATAGTCTTTAATCTAGAAATCTATATAAATATCATGAATATGAATAGATAATAATGTTTTTGTGTAGAAATATGCAAAAATAAAATGAAACAATGGATTCACCTATTATATTTATAAATATTTTCAAAGATTTAATGCAATATTTGAGTATAACGCATACTACTTGTAAACGATTTTGTGGAAGAGTCAAAGCCAATATGAGAATGACTTTTTGTGGATAAGTGATTATTATTACTATCGAAATAAAGTGGTAATGATACTCTAAGTGAACAACTTATAAAAGAGTCCATACATGTTCTTTTCTTGTTTATGGTTAAGTATGCTTGGTAGTGTAGTTTTGTAGATTTATGAGACAGCGAGGTGAGTGGCATTTTTTGATTAGAAATTGAAGTTTACAATTCTTGATTAGATTTTTATTGTTGCCCTTGAAATATTTAGGTGTGAAATGTTAAGCGGACCAATATGAAAAATGAATTATTGCAGATACAATCGTCACACATCCGTTACTGATTTGTAGTGTTGTTTGTTTATTATAAGTATGTATGTCATTGGGCCAGTTTGGCGATGTTCACGTATTTTGATTGCGGTAAGTAATCTCATTTCTAATATATGTGACAGTAATTTACCGCTGAGCTGTATGAGACGGGTTTGTTCAGATGCCACAACATAGTTTCGAGCTTGGATAAGCAGTTTATGTTAGGAGTCATTTTTTGTAACTCTTATCCGAAGCTGAGCAGATAGTTTTGGCTTCGCGACTTACATCATCATGCGGGGTTCATTTGTAAAATTAATGCATTGGATCGGCTCGTAATATATCCTTGCATGATTGAGCTGAGAGCCATAACAATAGCATCATTAAACAACGAATATCTTTTACAGAAGTCCAATTTACGTCACGCTTGGTACTCACTGCCCTGTCAAAATTTTAGGGTACAATTTCGGACATTAATTGATGCATTTTTTGAAAATATTGCCAAAAGCACGGAGTATTCTATTGAATTTAAGTGTATTGCACATTTTATCCAAGTAATGTGCGTTATAGATGATATGTGTTTAACTTTTAGCTAAGTGTGTTTAAGGATCCATAGCAGTATCACACTATTCATCTCACGCGTGATACTTTCAAGCAACTTTTAAAGCATGAGACACCAAGCACACTTGTTTACGCTTGTTGTTGTAAAACAGTTCTCTTCCTGCTATCAATTAAATTGATTTCTTACAATGAAATATTTATAATGCGTAACAACTTTTATCAATCGAAATTCGAATATCTTAATAAGCATTTTTATACCAATTTAAAAAAAAACCTAAACTTTATTATCCAAAGATTGATTAAGGAAAACATTCTTAACTCATAACCTGAATAGTTTGAATATGTTAACATAAAAAATGTTGCTAGTAATTTAAGTGTTTGTTATTTTTTCGCTGTTTCACATTTTCCCTATGTAAAACATGCTTCGCCTTTTACGCTCTTTCCCACTAACATCGTTGCTTTTATATAAATGCAAAATCCAGCATAAATCGTTAGTTAAGCTTAATTCAATTGTTTATGCAACACAAACATTAATTCACATCAACGCTAAAATACTTTATCAATCACACACAACGCATAAAATGACACGTCATTTATTAATCAGATAAAATTTAAAAGCATATTTAAATATGTAATAATGATAAATTACAACAAATGTAATAAGCAAATGTTGTTTATATGTATAGAAATAATGTAAATGTACGTAAAGTTGGGTTTTTATAAAAATATGGAAAATATCCATCTTTTAATTACCATTTCAATAATGATGATAAATACTAAATATCTTTATTGATTAAAATGATAGAAATATGAAGAAACATTTATTGTCTATGATGAAATCTTGAAATTTCTTTTTTGTGTGATATATTTTCAAGCTTTTTGTATGCATTTGCTTTTATACCTAATAAATGAAATAATCTACAAGTCTAATGTAGAATTAGTTTGCTTTGGCTATTGTTTTAATGCGATCTTTCACTCTATGCAAAACTTTGGCGTTGTAACTAACGAATTACGAATTTATCTAAAGCTTTTGATTAGCACTAATACAAGAGGGGTGGGAACTTTTAACTTAAAAAGGATGCTCTGGTTTATTTGAAATATATTTTTCAGTCACATCGATTGAGGCTATGCAGTCCCTTGTGTAGCGGTTAAAATTTTTAGGCATTTTAGATAGATGTGGTATAGTTTCCAATTCAAATTGCTCTAGTTTCTATGGCGCCATTCTCGCTTCATGAACCTGATCGTTGTCTTGATGAAAAAACTATTTCCGCCTTAAAAGCAAACGCAGTTGTTTTATTTCTAGTGCTCACTTAAGCTACTCAAAGTGCTCGCAGTATACCTCCTTGGTAAACGTTTGGCTAGTGCTAGAAGCTCATAGTGGAGTAAACTCTTCATATCCCACTCCCGATAACTTTATAGGGTTGAATATCTGATTTAGACGGGGGTTTCGGGATGTCATCTTTGTCTATCCAACCCACTATCTTCGACATCTGACAGTTTTTGTGGAGGATTCGTTTTTCAGTATTGAATATTGCATTTCATTTTTCAGTATTAACATTCTTGAGACTTAAGAACGAATTCATTCTCCGTGCGCGATTAACCTCCTAAATTTGATGAATAACCCAACCCATTGACCCACTTTGCTAACTTTTCCGATGGCATATGAGTCTCGATGAATGGTTTAATGACCAAATTCCAGCTTCTTATCTAGTTCCTAAACAGTTATGAAAGAGTTTTGTTCTATCTGGATTCGATGGACATTCTCGTCAAGCAAAACAGGTCTTCCAGAACGGAGCTGAACTTGCAGGCTATAATTTATACCTCATAATTCCCGGAATCATCTTTGACATTGGCTTACGTTTATCGTGCTTTGCCCATACACCTTTATCGAACGCATAAAGCTAACAATGTAGAATACGCTCTTTTACCGCCTCCATTATTTTGTTGAAACCGTATAACTGTAACCGTTCAACATATATTTACATTGCTAACACCCACGAATTACTATTACGAGCTAATATTGCATGGTCAACTGAATGCAGATATAACGTAGCTTTTCTTATCGAAAAATAAAATTAGTATTTGATAAGACACATAGCGCCATATACAATTTATTGAACGAATTCTCCGAATCACGAATATAATCGCAACCAACTCACAAATGCCATTTAATTTTCCGAAATCTCATATCATGAAAAAAGCACTGTCTGTTATTATCGCACAGATCATCGGTTATCTCCACGCCGGCTTCTAACTACACCGCATTCACTTATATAATAAACTCCTGTTCATGTCAAAATTCCTATACAGACATTTCCGTCATATAACCTGACACAAAAACATCTCAACAGTGAATACGGTCTCTAGGTCAATCAAACATTGATTAATTTTACATTTATTTATTTTTTTCATAACAAATGAATAAATTCGAAAATACAATAACATTTTTATAATCTCATTTTAGTAGTGTGATTCTCTATAAATAATAGATCTCGACTTATTTATCTTTTCTCCTATGAGTAATAGCATTATTGCGTATTATCAACATGAAGAAAAATTAAAAGCATTTTTTGCGGTTTTAGTTTCATGAATTTCCATCGAATTTTTTTTAGCTGCATTGAATTTAGTTATTTTATACAAACATTCTGAACATTGAAATATACTTTTTAATTTTTTTCAGCAGCACTATGACAATTTTATAGCAATTTTAAAAATATTTTTTTCTTTTTTCAATTACATCTTTCATAAGCGGACGAAACATTCCCTAGACTTTAGAGTTGACTTGAATTGAGATAATACATTATGAAGCCTAAAATTCGTACACTTAAAATATCTAATCGTTTTTATGACTTTGATTCTGTTAAAACATTTAACATAATATTTGTTCTTTTCTGAAATCGACCGCACTACGATCATGTTATTCTTTACTTGAATTCAAATGAAGAAAATGTTGGCAGTGTTATTTCCCATATTTGCTTGGATGTTTTTGAATTCGTCTATATATTTTTACTGCAATATCTTTTAGGTGTGGATTGATTGCTTAATTGAATTTTATTCTAATAAAATAGTTTATATTCACCTATGATTATGCAATAGGCAAGGTATATATGTCTGGTTATTTTAAAATTTTCTAAATTTAGTCATGCGTGTTCGTTCATAAGATCAGAACCCTTGAGTTTATAAGTCCAATTAGTTCTTTGGTCATAACATCAACAGAAAAAAATGGCATTATAAAAATTATAGTTGAATTTTATGATAAAATAAAGATGACCAGTTAAATATTTAGTTTCCAATAACCTCATGGGGAGCTGGCAGTTTCTCCCAAGTTGGTTCGACTCCCCAGATTTCTCGGGCGTATTCAGCAATCGTACGATCGCTTGAGAATTTACCGCTTGATGCGATGTTATGGATGGCCATCTCAAGCCATTTCGACTGATTCTGAAATTAGATTCATGATTCATGTGAATATGAAAAGATATATTCTTCAAGTTATATGGTCGTATAAGAAAATAAGTATGAAAATCAACTTACCTGGTATGTCTTTGAGACCAGATCCTGTGCCTTAATATAAGCTTCATAATCAGCCAACAAAAAGAATCGATCATATTTCAGCAGGATATCAGCTAGATTCTGGAACTCGTTTGGATTTCCTGGGCTGAAGAATCCACCCTGGATTTGATCGATACATTGTCTTACGTCCGGATTGCTATTGTAATAGTCATAGGCGTTGTAGCCCTTTTTCTTCAGGTCTTCAACCTCATCGACAGTCATACCAAAGATGAAGATATTTTCATTGCCCATCTCTTCGGCCATTTCAACGTTGGCGCCGTCCAAAGTACCAATGGTCAAGGAGCCGTTCAACATGAACTTCATGTTGCCCGTGCCGGACGCTTCGGTACCGGCCGTCGAAATTTGTTCAGACAAATCAGCCGCTGGCATGATCTTTTCAGCCAAAGTTACACGATAATTTTCCAAGTAGATAACTTTCAGCTTATCACCGACAATAGGGTCATTATTTACAACATTGGCGACAGCGCAAACAAGTTTGATTATTTGCTTCGCCACATAGTAGCCGGGAGCAGCTTTGCCACCGATCATGATTGTGCGAGGTGTGAAATTGGCGGTCGGGTCTTTCTTAATCCTATTGTAGAGAGTGATGATGTGCAGGCAGTTCAACAGTTGACGTTTGTATTCGTGGATACGCTTCACTTGAATATCGAACATCGAGGCTGGGTTCACCTTGACTCCGTACTCCTTTTCAAGAAGCGATGCGAGCTTTAACTTGTTCTCCTGCTTGACTTTAGCTACAGACCGTTGGAATTGCGGATCCTTTGCCCATTTCTTCAGAGCAACTAATTGATCGAGATGGACTGGCCACTCGTCACCAATCTTCTCGCAGATGATATCAGCCAAACCAGGATTGCAGAGCAACAACCAACGACGCGGAGTGATACCATTAGTCTTGTTCTGGAACTTCTCCGGATTCATTTCGTAGAAGTCTCTGAAGAGTTCCTTCTTTAGGATTTCGGAGTGAATAGCTGCCACTCCGTTAACAGCATGAGATCCAACAATTGATAAGTGCGCCATGTTAATGCGCTTCTCACCCTCTTCTTCGACTAGAGACATTCGTCGCATACGATCCAAATCTCCTGGGAACTTCTTTTTCACGTTCTCCATATGCAAGAAGTTGATATGATAGATGATTTGTAAATGCCTTGGAAGAATCGATTCCAGCATAGAAACCGGCCAGCGTTCCAAAGCTTCAGGTAGAACAGTGTGATTGGTGTAGGCACATGTTTGTACAGTAGTTTCCCAAGCTTCTTCCCATGTTAGTTTTTCAACATCGATCAGGACTCGCATCAGTTCCGGAATAGCTAACGATGGATGAGTATCGTTCAACTGGATGGCGACTTTTTCAGGGAAATGTTTGAAATCAGTACGAACAGCTTCACGACTACCGAATTTCGATGATTTGTAACGACGAATGATATCCTGCAATGTAGCAGCGCACATGAAGTACTCCTGCTTCAAACGTAATTCCTTGCCTTCGAAGAAGTTATCGTTCGGGTATAGGACACGTGAAATATTTTCGGCTAAGTTACGATCGAGAACGGCTTGAATGTAGTCACCGTCGTTGACTGAAAAGATAAAATGAGTAATGCATAAAATTATAATGCGTTGGAGATTCGGGGATCAGTATTCGTAAGAAATGCTATATTTGACGAAATTTACTTGTAAGGAAATAGATGTCTAATTCTGTTTTTTTTTTCAAAGATAGGCCCAGCTATCATAATTAACGAAGCTCAAAAAATAAAGATTTGATTAGGATGTGAGAGAATTAATTAATACATGGAGCGAGCTGGCACTGCAACCCCCTCGGGTCTATTGTGTCTCCTCAGCGCTATGTCCTATATGATATCTAGACTTTTTATGAGCTTGAGTATGTCGTCGGACGGGACTATTCTAAAGTCCCACAGTAAAGCAGCTCTAATCTTCGTAAAAGTGTGCGAGAAGATGCTCTACACTCTCTTTCACTTATTCGCAGTAACTACAGCAGTCATCACGATCATTGACTATTCTGTGGAGGCACTTTCGATAAGAGAGATGACGTGTTAAAGCTCCACATAGGGCCCTTATGACCACTTTAACGCAGAGCCGCTGCTTTTATTGCTTTTTTTGAATCAAAGCTGAGGCAGTCTTTTGAGTATTTCAA
Organism: Nemotelus nigrinus; assembly: GCA_947369275.1. Classification (NCBI taxonomy): domain Eukaryota; kingdom Metazoa; phylum Arthropoda; class Insecta; order Diptera; family Stratiomyidae; genus Nemotelus; species Nemotelus nigrinus. Next base: position 16,677,715 of record OX376375.1, read on the forward strand.
CCCCTCCAGATTAAGCCAGTAGCTTTTGCTCTTTTTTTAGTATCAGCTTTCGCAAAGCCTCAGCCGAGAGTGGGACCAATTTAGGAAAATTTACACCTTCTTTGGGATTAATGTAAGCTTTCTAGTTTACTTGGCGCCCTTCATGGCCAGGGACCCATATAACCACGAGGCTGTTCTGTGGCCCTATTTAATTTAGTCTCTCTGGTCTCTAATAGTAAAGCTGAGTCTATTTCTTAAGGCCAATTTGAGTTTATTTTTCAATAGTAAAGATGAGTTTATTTCTTGAAGACAGTATACATAGATGACCTTTCATGTTTCTTAATTTGTACCTGCAGGCATATTATAGCCTTATTCCCTGTTTTGCCAGTTAATATTGCATTTTGATGTGCAGCGAGTTTAGAAGGGCCCCCATTCCTGTTGTTGGAGTGGATCTCACTGCTCCTGAAATCGTTTGAAGCTTGTTGAGAATGTTAACTGCAATTTTTCGGGTGTATGTTTTTCCGCCGAACTGCTGTTCCACATAGGATGATAGGTCTCACCATTTGTTTGTATGCCCGACTGTCTGTCATGGATAAAGTCCCCATTACGTTCAAGCATTTGTTTTGGCTTTCAGCTATGTTTTGTTTAGATGATGAATGTCCCAGGTGAGTTTCCCATCCAGGTAATATTTTACCTCTTCCCGTAGGCGCTCTAAACCCCAATTTGAATGAAAATGTACATAACCCACACCAGCCTTTACAATTCTGGTATGTAGCTGAGTTTCAAACTCATTCCAAAAATTTGTTATATGATGGTTTTCAGTTTTCCTGTCGACTTTGTAGCACCGGGATGATCATTCACCTGATCTTGTTGTTTTAAAGCGTTTGAAGGAGTTTATTGCCCATTCAACCTTTTCATAAAAGATGATTTGCTTAATCAGCGATGAGTGAGGTGTCCGTTCAGGGTGTTTCTCTTCTTCCTCAGCCACGCTATGATTACTAATTGTGCAGCCTGGAAAGTGTGTTTCGAGCAACACTTCCAGTGTGTCCCCGAAGGTAGTCGTCATCTCTCCACCTGGAGTTCAAAATAGTCATATATTGCCTTTGGTAGATTTTGGACAGAGCATTCTGCATCCTTGCAGTCTCTGGGACGCTGTTTAAACTCTCATAGACTCCTAGCCTTTCGTTTGAATTCCTTTAGGTCTTTTTTGTATGTTGAGAGTTTCTTTTTGTCTTTTGGCCCGGTGTAAAGAGCAGATGCACATTATCGCCCGACAGAGTTCAATCGTGCCCTGTGTTCTTGGGTATTTTTTTATGTGGGCAGCCAGTAGCATAGCTGGACTATCACGGCAATCAGCGACTCGCTTTTCCTTATACTTAAGGGAATACTGGCGTTATACTCTTATTAGAATCACGCAACAAAATCTAGATCTAACATATTCTTGGAGAAAACCTCGGAGCAACCCTTAGTGCAGACATATGGATGCTCCCATATATTCTTCCGAAACCGAGCAGAGACACTCGAAAAGATTCCTTGCATCGTATCCCTCATATCGAGTGGAGGCAGATTGAGAAGTGCATCAAGGACTGTCCTTGGATTATTACTAATAGCACCACAGATACGCAAACATAAAGTTTATATATCACATAGGGACTATTTTCAGGCCGACTTTTCACAAATCACCGTATTTAGTATTCTTATTTTTTGATTCAACGAATAAATTATGTAAAAATATTTTGTGGGCACAAAAAGTATCGGAGGATGTCGAATCACGGATGAATGAAATTTAAACAATAATTTTTAGCTGGAAAACATACATTTTCGTTTCATTTCTTGGCAACTATATTTCGAAAACTATGTTGCTGATCAGCTGACCTCTATATTGAAAATATATATTTTCCCTGAATCATTTTGTGAATTATTGTACATAAGCATTTTACGAACTGAGATAGAAATAGTATCTAGTATTCAAGAATAAAATTTTTTAATTCGTGAATGAATGAAATTTCATAACTCTTTTATTATTCATAAAATCGATTTTAATAGAACTTGTAGTGTGGCTTAACGAAACCACGAATGTTTTTCTTTTCTCTCGTCAAAAATGTCATACAAAGATATTTTTGCTACCGAAAGAATGTCCAAAGCACGTAATTATTTATTGGTCATTGAATGCAAAACATAAATAAAAATTAATTGGATACGATTGCGAATGTGTGAATTGCAGTATATAAGTAAAAATCCGGAAAAACTCAGAATCGTATAGCTTAACTACATAATATTTTGGCAAGAGATCAATTATGGTCTGAAGAATGTTTTAATTGATTTTCAATGAAACGTAAGAAATTGATTCATGATGCATTATTGAAATATAACGTGTATTTTATGGCATTCCTATACTAGTCATTAAATTTTGAAGAAAAAAATCAAGTATGGAATAAAATGAGACTCTCACTTCGAATGACGAACAATTTTGATGATTTAAGATAATTTTACCACTCCAGACGTTTCTCCTGTAGAATTTGCATACGAGTACATGTTAGTTGTCGACATTATCCTGCCAACGAAATCATTGCAATATTTCTTTCCCCAGATGCCAAATTTTCTTCAGGCAATAGGATTTATTATCTGATGCAATAACAACTTGCAGTCTAAACATATTACTATAGAAAATAAAGACTAGTGGTGGCTTTACAACTACAACATTGAAAATTGTTTTCGTTTTGCCAACAAATAATAATTTGTATTACCACAATATAATTATTGGAGGAAAAACCACGAGCAACTAAGATGAAATAAAGAGCAGCTGCGAAAATAGACCTCAATAATCCGAGCACTTCATGCAGTTTTGAAATTTGTGCAATAAGAAGATAAATGGGGTTGATTGTAAAATTGTTTTGTTCTAGACAAATAAAGCAGATCCACGTATATGTGGGCCAGGTGGTGTGAAGAGTATAAGTAGTAAGCGAAATAAAGAGATACAGGAGTAAAGTAAAGTAAAGTAGTATTAAACATCAAAAATAGCTGAATATTACTCTTTTTGTTTTGAAAATAAGAACAATTACACTCAATCCGCATTGAGTAAAGCATTAACAGGCACATGTCATACAATCATACTTACAGAATTTCAAATTGAAATCAATCGGACTCTTAGCCGACCACAGCCTAAGTGTATTGACATAGTTATTTCCATATCCAGGAATTGGATTATCATATGGCATTGCATAAACAGTTTGCGTGTCAACCCATTTCTTGCCTTCGGGTGTATCAATGACGCGACCATAAAAGTAGACCGGAATCATGAATTCGGGACGTGCCTTCTCCCATGGGTTGCCGAAACGCAACCAATCATCGGGTTCCTCAATTTGTTCACCATTACGAATTTTCTGTGCGAAAATACCGTATTCATAACGAATACCGTAACCATAAGCTGCTAATCCTAATGTTGCCATCGAATCCAAGAAACAAGCAGCTAATCGTCCCAGACCGCCATTACCCAAACCAGCATCTTCTTCGAGCTCTTCGAGTTCCTCAATGTCAAGACCGAGCTGATACATGGCTTCATCGCAGGCACCTTGCATTCCCAAGTTGATCATGGTATTTTGTAGCGAACGTCCCATGTAGTATTCCAAGGACAGGTAGTAAACACGCTGAAATTGAAGATGAGAAATAGAAATTAATATGTGCGCTGGAGATAAGTTGTTGGAATAATGATTTATGATATAGTAAATAATTTAACTTTAATTCTTGGTTTTGTATAAGAAGTCTGTAATCAGTATTTTGATTAGAGAAACATCTAGAAACATCGTCCATCAACTGATATAACTACGAAGAAGTTATAATTGCGATTCTCTTTTAAAAGAGTGCACTACATGTTCACTTTTAGATGCCAGATATATTTTAATTTTCCAATAGATTTGAATACGTTGAGCGAAAATTTGCTGTTTTTCACACGAAAAATGCAGTTATCTAGCTTTTAAGAATTAAAATTTGTTTTTAAATAAAAATTGATAGTCATCAGAGTTCAAGAAAGGCAAATTCTAATATTTTCATTTCTATTTCACAACAGTTTTAAAAATCTTTTCGCAGAATAGAACATTTCTATATCTATTCCCAAACATATATTCACCTCATTTACCAAAGTTCTGGCCCAGTCTGAAAATAGCCAACAAATTTGATGTTTATAGCGAATAATAGACCGAATTAATTTTATTATCTCGCTAAAGTAAACAGGTCCTCTAAAAATATGTTTGCCAAATCAGAGTGCGAATAGGGACGGAGAATTATCTAATTTTATGGCTGTGATAAAAGCCATGATTCGATCGATACAATGTTGTTTGTGAGAAGCGTGGAGGTATTGAGAATAAAATTTTCGACTGTATGCATCGCAATGGCAGTAGTGTTTTATTTGGCCAACATCCAAATTTGTTTTCAATAGATCGAAAGAAAGACTTCGAAACGAAGAAGTTTGTAAATAATATGTTGTAGAGTTTATTATGAAAAAAAAGTCGATGATCATGGAATGTAGACGATGATGTAGAAGTTTTTCTTTTTTAAAAAAAGGAGGAAACAATTTGGACCAGACCTCAAATATTTTTTGAACATCCAATGAAATAGTAAAGATCGACATATTATAGACTATTTATGGTCGTTGCCAATATCTAATCTAGCCACAGATCGAATAAGGGTTATTATATCGACACAACCTAATGACCATGATTTGATTCATGACACTGAATTTGATTCATGGCACTGAATCTAATTCATGACACTGAATGTAATTCATGGTACTGAATCAGATTAAATAGAATCTTTAACCAATTTTTTTTGGATACTAAATTCTTAAAGTATGTTTATATAGAACTTAACAGTAATATTCTAAGCCTACAAGAGTTGCATGTTTATCAACCAATAATTTTTCTGAAATAAATATAACAATCTAGTATTCATCAGCTGCCAGTGAATAATGAGCTGGATTTGTCACCGCTATTCTCTTTATGACTTGCAAAATATTGCTGGATTTCGTTGCTTTTTTCATGTCCACAGCTTCAATAAGTGGTATCGCTTGGTGCATTGTTTTCACTTTGTCCAACAAAGCAAAACTATTCTTTAAATTTAAGGATTTCGGCGTTTAGGAGCTACTACTTGGCGATTTTTAATAAATTTTGGTTCTATGACTATGCTTAAAAGAACACTGAATCCACTTTTTCAGTTTTGATCCGTTCTTGACAGTCGATTTTTTGTTGATTTGCATCATTGAAGATTTAAGAGATGAGTTTCAAAATTATAAATGCTAAAACCTTTCCAATTTCAATAATTTGAAGAGATTTCTTTTATTAACGATTATTTTTATGCTGCGTTGGTTCTAACTAATAGCTAATATTTTTTACCGTCTTGTTATCAAGCCTTGTTTTCCCGTTTTGGCCATATCTGGTTATCAACACGTGTAATATAGTAAATATAGTAAACAGCCAAATTTCTTGATTATACGATGTTTTTCAAAAAGAAATCATCACACGAACTTGACACCGGTTTCGGAAATTATATAAGCCAGAATATTGCGATTTCGGGTGTAATCTATTTGAATGAGTATGTGCAGCTGATAAGAGTATTTTAAAATATTCAGTTCATATGGACATCAGTGTTGATTCACGGCATTTTTATATAATTTATCGAATAGTGAATTATGTAGCTATATTGGTTGAATGAAGAAAAATAAAGAACAAAAACCAATTAAAATACAAAGTCCACAATTTGTCTGGAAAAAAAATTCGATTGGGTTCGTCTACAGATTTAGGAAAAATATGAAAAAAAAAAATAATAAAAAAAAAAATCACAAATAAATAAGCAATAAACAAATCAAAAATAAATCAAGAAAATGAAACAAAAAATACCTAATAGCCCCTGCCCGTATAAAGATCATGAGGTCGACGAAAGGTGATGACAGTGATCTGATTGACGGCACTGAATAGCCGTACTGAACCTGATCTGAATCCAAATTATAACACTGATTCATGACTCTGAATCAAATTATTAAATACCTAAATATTAAAGTTATAAATTATGTTATCTCATTTTGGTACAGAGCTTAGCAGTAACATTTTAAACCAGCAGGAGTTATATGTTCACCAGCTCCGAAAAATAGACTTTGGAATAGAGATGGGCAAAAGAGCTTAGAGCTCAGCACTCATGGCTCTTTTTTACAGTGTTGCTTCGTACTCTCAGTACGCTGCTCGCTGCCCATTCGGGCCTTTCCACACTTGTATTTTTGATGCACTCCACTTGTATTCTTGATGCACCGGTTTTCTGGGCAAGAGACGGAAGAATCAAGGGGAATTCTCTACAAAAAGTACTACTTTTTTAGAGAATTCCCCTTGATTCTTCCGTCTCTTGCCCAGAAAACCGGTTTGAGGAGTGCATCAAGAATACAAGTGTGGAAAGGCCCATTAAACCTAGTCGAACAAAAGCTTTCGCTCTACTCTACTCAATAGTCTATTTTTCGGAGTTGGTGAACATGTAACTCCTGCCGGTTTAAAATGTGTGAGTGGTGAGCTATGCTCGCTCTTGCCCATCTCCACTTTGGAAGCAAGTTACAACAGAATTAGCAAAGTAAGTCAGTCAATCATATTATTAAGATCCTGCATACCAAGGTGATCTGTTAGGATCATATTTGCAGGTCATATGATAGAGCTCTAGATGTCTTCATTTTGCTGAGTAGGATAATGGCCAGCATCGGCGTACCCAGTGACGAAAGTCAATTCCGTTTTGCTTTATGGGGCCGAAATTTGGGAAAATTTCCTCCGAAATAAGTGTCCAGCGTAGAGGTGCTCTGCGTACCGCCTGCAGTTACTACAAGATTTCAGAAGAGTATGATAGTGGTACGGGGAGTCGTAGAGGACACATACCGCCTGCAGTTACTACAGGATTTCAGAAGAGTATGATAGTGGTATGGGGAGTAATCAGGGGCGGATTTGCCACTAGGCCCGGTAGGCCCGGGGCTAGGGCGGCAGATTTCGGGGGCGGCAAATTTTCGATTTTTTTTTTGGGTGGCAGTTTTTTTTGTCGTATATGTACATATATCTGAGTTGAATAAGCCTAACACCTCAAGCCAACCGAATTCTCTAAAAAATCAATGCACGTAAAAATTCACCTCTGATGATTTTTTTCGGACATTAAAAAGTTTGACTTATAACAAATATCGAAATGCGATCACGGTAAAGGACCAAAGAGACTCAAAAATACCTAAAAAGTACCTAGAAAGTATCTGAAAATACCTAAAAAGAGCCTAGAAAGAGCAATTTAGGAAAAGCTTATCAGAGATAAATATTTGCGTGCATCGATTTTTCAGAGAATTTTTTTTTATTATTATGGTACAGGGTATATCAACTACAAGCGAATTTCTTTATTTTTGACGTGTTTTCTAAATTGTACTTCATTACTAAAATTAATTTCTATAAATAAAATTCTATAAAATGAAATCAATCTAGAACATCATAGGTCAAAATATTTCGGGTTCGTCCTTAACTAATAACACATCGAACATTAATTTACAGTAGTCGAGTTCATAGTTGATCTCCAGTCAAGTACGGAAGCAAATTTTGAACGTTTCGCAATAATAGGGAATTTTTACGAACGAGCCGGTGCCGGTTTTGCTTTGATATTCCTTTTTTGTGAGCAACGAAAAACAGCGAAGTATTCTAGGGAATTGAAAAAAAATCGCGCATTGTTACATATAACAGAATTCACGAAAAGGGCGGGAACTGAGACTTTGATGCACGGGCGTAATTTGTACAACACAATCCTTCAACTTTGGCAAAAATATTTGAGTAAAAATAGCAAAGGAAGCTAAACAGCTAAGCTGATTGACTTGATAGAGGCCATGGGTTTGTCGTAGCCACGGAAAAATGAATTTCTACCTTTGTCAATTCTGGACAGGCCACGGTTACTTCAGGAGATATTTGAACAAGATGAGTGAGGTGGGTCCATCGTACTGGCTGTGATGTGTACGCCATGCACATTTGGCTATTTCTGAGTTTTGAGTTTGATGGTTTGGAAATTATATATAATTTAATTTCATACGACTGTATTATTTCTTCTATGAGCTCAGATTAGCAAATTTAAATATATTTTTACATTTCTCTAAAAAAAATAATTGCTAGAATACTAGAATTTACAAAAAAAAGAGAATGGCGCCTAGTTTATGTTCCTTTTGATTGATGACAATCTAAACTATTTTGCATTACATCTAGACCAGAACCACTTTATTTATTGATAAGAGACTGTTTTCATCTTCTAAATTAGTTTGTTTGTTATAGTAGTTCTAGATCAATCGATCGATTTTAGAACGAAAAATCCAAGACCTTAGACAACTGGAACTCTATTGAACTCGCGTATTTCTTATGGTGATAAGAGGACAATATAACATCAACACGCATTCAATGCAATTTCAATTAGTGCATATGATACATCATGTGTATGTATTTGTATCACCAATCTAACGCATGTGCATCAAGTAAGATTAAGTTGATTTGCTACAGTGACTAGGTCTCAGCTGATACAGGGAAACTAGAGCTGGCTAAAAGCCAACCATGCACCAGTAGTTGGGTAACTTGTTCATATATTTGGTCTAAGAACTTGTGACTTAATTCAAACCAAGTCGTTGTGGTAGTGATGCATGATATGGAAATACGATCTTTAGACTGAACCGGTTTTGTGACCTATAAAATATATCAAAATCATTGAAACCTACCGGCTATATGGTTTTTGTAATTTATTTTAATTTCATCGGATTTATTGGAAAACTTATTACGATGACCTATTTTGAGGTGTTATTGTTTAGAAATAGTTTATATTTAAAATTATCTGTGAATTGAACCTATCAATTTTATGAAAGTTTAATCATTCAATTAAGTAATGGGTACAAAAGTTTAATTTTGAAAAGAATTACTTTGTTTTGAAATGATGATTGTTTTGAAGCACTTTAGTTTTAGCATATTTTCATCGTCATTTTGATTTTTCAGCAGATACTTTTTGAGGATTTAAATAAAAATTAACATAGAATTTTTCAATAAATAATTTGAATTGTTTTGTTTTTACTTTATATTGGATTTTTTATTGAATTTTATTTAAATCTACGTTTTTCGATGTCTTTCAATTCAAAAGGACTGATGATTAATTTTAAATATCGATATCTGTCATTAAATGCATAAGTATGCATCTAATTTCTGGTGATAGAAGAAGCAAAATAAAGCAAAGCAAATTTTAAATGTTATCAAATATATTTCCTTAGATTTTATTGATTCTAATAAAAAGTTTTGAGAGCTACGAAAAACGCTTAGGATTGTTTAACCTATAAAAGAATAGTATTCAAACAAATGATACAAGAAATAAGTAGATATAAAACTTAGCTGAAAAGAATTGTGGTTTTAAAATGAAATCTTTGATTTTAAATGCCAAAAAAAAACTAGTAAAATATTATTAAACTAATATTATAATACTACTTGAAGCCTCAAGGTTATGTTTTCAGGGTTCAATTTGCGAAATTATGAATAAATATATCCTGATATTCTACATATTTAAAATGAAACGAATAATCTATATCGAAGTTTGATTCAGCTTTCCATATTTTGTGTTTTATGTAGTTTAGCTACCAAGACTAGACTGGAAACATATTTATTGGACAGAAAAGAACAGGCCAGTTGTACAAATTCAGATGATCCAATAACCTTGTACAATAAGCATATGAAGGATACAGTGGAACTTGTGGAGGTTTTTTATAAAATTATGGGAAATCGTCAAATCAAATTTTACAAATGGTTCGAAGGATTATGATTGGCAGCAGTCATCAGATGAATAGGGGGAATAATATGTAGTATATAACAATAAACACGTGGAGTTCAGGCGAATGGAAGTGTGATCTTAATCTCCTCGTGATAGCTGCCGGTAACATTTTTCCGTGAAAGAAAGGTTGGCTAATATGATTTACGCTTCAGGGAGTTAGTGGTAATTGGCAAAAAGTGATCCAAATCTAAAGGCCTCAGAGCCTTCTAACAGCGGAGCCCCAGTGCTCCGAAATGAATCTTCAATGGGATTAAGGGAACAGTTGAAGCTCAAATCCTCGAAAGATTTTAAAAAACAAAGGCACAAGAAGGGTCTCCTTCTACTTCTGACATCAGATCCTCCTTACAAATTGCGGAAAATCTCTCGCGCAGTATGGAAGCACTGAACATGACTTCCCAGGAGCCATCGGAAGGAACTCCAAAAAAGAAGAATATGTGCGGTACAGCCAGAAAGCGCATCAAGTTTTTCATAAGATAAGGCATGTCCACAGAAGAGGCTAAGGAAAAGAGAACTCCTAACACATGCACCAGAGGCCAATTGAAAAAGGCCCAGACCCAAGGATGAAACTCCTGAGGACAGACAGGCAAAGAAAATAAGGGACATCGACGTGACCCCAAATCACTCTCAACCCAGCAAAAGGCAAGGACAATTAACCTATAGCGGAGCATTGCAGGATGTAAAAATTGCGGTCATGTTGAAAGACTTTCCCCAAGGAAAAGTGGACAGGATACCAAATGATCTTGAGGAGAGGATACTATCTGAGATAAAAAGAGGCGTTGCTCCTCACTTCCTCAGCATTACCTACGAAGTAGGCTACGTATTCCTTCACTGCAAGGACAAACCAACTGCGGAGTGGATAAGGGCAGAGGCCTACCTATAAGCCACGGAAGAATCTCTGATTCCCAACTCTAAGACCCTTGTTGACTAGTTCCCAAACGCAGCGGACTTAGTTACAGAGAGGATCCTGGCTTTCGTAGAACGCTAGAAAGAGAACCTCATTGTTAAGGCAACATAAGCTTCCGTTTTGGTCAGGTTAAGTTGACTGTCAAAAAGCCAGGCAGGAAAACACCAGAGCAAGCGGCCACTCCAACTACCAATGCGGAGGGTAATAGAAGCGACATGGAGGCAACACCATGTCCCAGCGGTTCCCAATCAATGGAAGAAAGAGAATGAGGTGTCTATAGGCGAACCTGCATCATGCCAAAGCTGCCTCGGCGGAAGTAAGCAACCTCGGGCACCTATAAAGTGGGGCTAACACAAGAGCCCTGAGTAACCAAAGGCAGAATAAAAGACATGTATACAAAAAATAGTAACTTAATCTGGGCCGCAGGGGGAAAAACCCGAGGGCGGCGATAGTAATCAACACAAGCATTAACTTTCTTCTAATCCCAGAATACACAAGTACGGACACAGTGCCGATCCAAGTATAGATCCCCATCGAAGGAGGAATAGTGGAGGCGATATTTGCCTCAGCCTACTTCCCAGGAGATGAAGACCAGGTCCCAAGTAACAGCATCAAGGAACTCGTAGACCACTGCAGAAGGAAGAACAAAATGCTGATTATTGGATGCGATGCCAACGATCATTGTACAGCATGGGGGAGCAGTGACATCAACACTAGAGGTGAGGCACTCTTGGACATACTCCTAAACAGCAACTTGGCTATAGTAAATAAGGGCAAGACGCCAACGCTCCTGACAGCTAAAGACTGGTACTGAGTTCGAGTTCACGTGAAATTTTGACATTTCCCAATTATCTGGCCATTCTTTCGAGCGAAAATTTTGACAACAGAGAAAAGCAGAGACAATGCTCATTCTTGACGGATAAAATGTCAAGAATATCAATTTTCGATCGATTTTCTTATTGGAAAGTCATTTGCACTGCTCAATTTTCAAATTCAAACACTAAATGTCACTTTTTCGCTCGAAAGAATGAACTGCACAAACTAAATTGGCGTGAAATGATTGACAACATGTTTTAGTGCCATCTATGTTTTCGAAGCGAAAGCAACTTCAAAGCAACTTTTCATGCTAAGAACACAGTACCAAACTTGCTTATTTTCAAGCTAAATTTTCGCCGAAACAGATTTCACGTGAAATTTTGTATGAAAATTTCACGTGAAATCGAACTCAGTACTATGCTTAACGGTCAAGAGGTACTAGACCTCAAGTTAGCGTAAAACAGTGCAGTCTATTTAGTGAAGAAGTGGAACGTCGTAAAACTGGGAAGACTATCAAAATGGCCATACAACAGGACTTTATGGCTTGTACATGAATTTCACTACGAAGGCGAAATTGGAGGACACTGTGGACATGGTAACTAGAATAATCCTCGAATCATACCACGATAGCTGCTCTAAGAAAACCAGTGCTCTCAAAACGAGGATGCCATGGTGGAACAGGGAGTAAGAAAAACTTACAAGAGCCGCAAGAACGGAGTTCAACCAAGCTAAGACTACATCAAACTGGGAGGCCTATAAAAAGAAACTCTTAGAAAACAAAAAAAAAACACACAACAACGGCAGAAATGGAAATTTGAAAACAGAAATGAAAATTGGAGAAAATTTAATTTATGAAGATTTTTGGGGTAACATTTTTCAAATGAAAAAACATTTTTCAATTTCTCAAAACTTGTAGGGTGAACCAAAGAGGATCTGTAGATTTGCGAGGGTGTAAGGTAGTGCTATAGATAGAGATAAGGTCGTGGAGTTAGGAATATATTTTTGTAAAGCACATAATCAATATGGGTAGAAGCATGATTTTGAATCATATGTGAGGGTGGTAGTTCCGAAGACGCTACAGCCATGGGATGCACGCTAGCTGCCTCGAATTATAAATAGTTAGGTAAAGCTCAGTAGACACCGGTAGCCAGTGTACCTAGCTCGAATCAAACGAGATGAACCTGCCCGGGAAATCTTTTTTGGTAGGTCCTATTTTGAAAAATAAGTTTTATAAGCAGATCGCACAAAATCGTTTGATAATTTGTTTTAGCTAAGAGAAAAAAATTAGCACAATTGTATTTCAGTACTATTTATCCTTGATTTTTAGGTCTAGCTCAAATAAGCAGCTTTCGGCTCCTTTGCGCGAGGATTATTCAATCGATTTTGTTCGGACAAAGTGTCGTAGTTTATGCCTCTCACAAATGGCATTGAAATCTGCCCGAAATTGCACAATTTTTTCCACTTTCCATCATTTAACTGTCGCTTATGTACTCTTTTGTTAGCCGAAAAGAAAGGTTAAGTGGTTTGAAATTGTCGTGTATCAGGTAGAAAAACTTGCCGGGAAATTTTTATTCAAACTTCAGGTACATATGGAATAACGTCCTCTCAGATCTATTGATGTTTATGCAAATAATACAACACTTTGAAGAAATATTTAGACATGGCTTGAGCGTGCGAAGTTGGAGTTTTGACGGTTGGATTGCCCCCTAGTAAAACAATTCTGGATTTATTGGCAAATAAAAAGTTTTTATTGGAGGAACTAAATTTTTACCGTACTTAGGACCATTTTGATTTGCGAATATTTAAGAATTGATTTGAAAATGCATTTTCTATTAAGATATTTTGGTTGCTGAATGTTTAGGCTGAAAAATAAAAGCTAATCCAAAAAAATAAAGATTGTTTTCATAGAAAAAATAAAAAACTTCTCAAACATCTCAAGGGTGTCTTGTTATGAGCCAGTTATAATTATTAGATCTAATCAGCAACGCGTGGATTGAGTTAACATGTTTAAATCAAGTCGAACAGGTCCCCAGTCAAGATCTTTAAATAATTCCACAAATATTTTATATGAACTTATACTAAAGTGCACGTGTCTACAGTCATCAATAAATATTAGATTCCGCTTGGTTTTCATCGCAAATCCACACAACGGATCGGCAAATGGTTTGAGCCCACTTCTCAATTTCAGTCATTCCAATCAATTGAAACGACCTCCAGTGACCTTGAAAGCCGCATACATCACTGCCATTGCAAAAAATTTCCGGCTCAGCCTTATCCTACCCCCGCCACTACATATTTATACATAATCATTTCGCTGACTTTCACAAAGGACACGCATTTCGGCGTACATTTCGATAATTTCAGCCTTTGTGAGTGTATTTTTGACGAGTGGAACGGATATCTTCCGAATCATCATACAGATTTTCACGATATTCGAAATCATTTAAAAATAGATTGGAATCGGATTCGCATTCTGCGCTCCTACCGGGGCAAGCATGTTGTTTGGCAATTTCAAAAGTAGGACGGGTAATTGAAATGGTGCAGCAGAAGCAGTATTATGCGAAATCAAAGCTAGATCCCGTCCCACAGGTGGCCAGTAGACGCAAGGTAGGCTCATGCACGCTAGTGAAAGCGATCGATTACGATGCTATTAAGTAATAATGATTTTTGTTTACGTTTAAATTAGCACCAGCAGTCAGACTGCATTTGCGCAAAACCTTATCGCTTCACCTGAACACCGGTGAGACGGCCATGATAAGCGAAGGCAGTTAAATTTCGAGACAAACATGCCTCGAGCATCGACCTGAGCATTTCCTAGATACAACTGTATCAGTTGTTCCAAGCGTGATTATCAGAAATTTCGGCTGCCGATAACTGAAGTAATGGTGAACGTGGGTCGCTCTGTGGATACGCTGCAAAGGTGCATGGCGCCGGTTCCTCTTCGGTCGAATGTGAAAAGTGAAACTGCCTCAAATGGGCGGAAAAACAGAAGTGCTCGGTCTGTGTGGGTGGCGTCAAATTGATCAACAAAAGAAAGTTTATTGATTGAGAAAACTCACCTTGGGGTCCTTTTCGTAGTAGTGCTGCTGAGTTCGGATCCAACGACCGACCAGGTGGTCCTTGACAGTGTGGGCCAAGGCAAAGTAGTAGTCTCTGGTCGTGGAGACATTACGATCCTTGACCAAAGTGTAGTGGAGATGCCTGTTAAAGGTCTTCTTCACTTCGGTCACATTCTCGACCTGGGCGATTCCGCGGACAGAGATTTGCTTCCTCTTATCAATATCGGACTGTGGCTTGGACATGATGCTCACAGATTACACGGCCTTTTGATAGTATCGAAAATTCGTCAGCACACACTTTACCGAAACGCACTATTCAGTCTTAATTTAGAACACCAAGTCCGAAAACTTCGAGAGACACTAGAAATTAAGCGAAGACGGACCTCCGCCACGAGCCAGAAGATTTCGTTTCGGGACGACAAGTTCGATTGCTTCACAACCGCAAAGTAGGATTTCGTAACACTGTTCCGTCCAAATATATTCAGATTCAACGTTCTTACGAAGACTGCTTTTCGCGTACAGATACTGTGACTGGAACTGTAGCCGACTGGGACTGGACACCAAGCTCCAGTAGATTGCACTGCACTTGCTTCGAGCGTGGATCAGGCGTTATCGACGACAGACAACCACGGACGTCTGTTGATGATGGAGAAGTGAATATGGAAAATACACAAAACCCGTTCGAACTGCACTCGTGCCGTGCCTGATTGCGCCAAAGATCAACCCGCGAGTAATCTGCCAGCAACTGACTGGCTCTCTGATGTCGGTCACCTTGCGCGAAGGTCATGTACACCTTCTGTCAAACGTATCAAGTGACATCTGTTTCGTTGGCGCTGGGCTGTGGACTGAATGAGAAATTGTGTGGAACATGGTGTGAAGCTTGGATGAGGCGGCCATTTCGGTTTAATTTTTGATTTTTTTAAATATAAAAAATTGTCGATTTTGAAGAAAACGTGCAAACGAAAGCATTTTATGAATGATTTCGTGGTATTCACTTTTTATTATGTCATTTATTTACATAGGTACTTCAAAATAAGTCTTTTGTGAGCTCTCTCGTAAGTATTCTTCATAAATTGACTGCGAATTGTTAAGGATGAAGCGCTAAATAAATATATATTTAACGGTTCGTTTTGAATATATGATAAGAAAAAACCTGGTAAAATAGGTTAAACCACTAACCCATAAAAAGAATACTAAGAAATATGCTTAAATCTGCTGTGTTGTTTTCAATTGCTAAAATCAGTGTTCTTAGGCTGTTTAGTGTAGCTGGAGAGTGAGACAATTACTTTAAACAATTGTGAGACAGTCACTAAGGATCTACAGCTCGACATAAATCTGAATTTTAGCCAATTATTTATTATCAGCCACTATGTTTGTTTACCAGTTATTGCTGTTTTATATCAATATTCAATTCTCTACTTTTTGCTCGTCTTCGTTCTTACAATTTAATAAAATTATGACTCCAATTTTTTTAAATATCTATTTACATATCTCATAAGAAAGTTCGTTCACACCTTCGGCTTACTGATCTAATTTAAAACTTTCGGTTTTTTTCATTCCATCGTTCCTCCTAAGCTGAAATAGAAGTTTTTCCGTAATTTTTTGCACTGCACTCACTGTCAGCACCAATGTATTGTGCTTCAACATGGAATACACGTTTAATCCATAAACCGGCATCAAATTCACATAGGAAATTTCATTTGAAGCGGCGCTGATATTTTCCGGGCAGAGGTCATCACTACAAAAAAAACCCCAAGAGTTAATTAATTTTTCCGCAAACGAGAATCCCATTAGTCAACTTACTCATCCACAATAAGCACGGATGGTCCCCAGTTTCTTTTTTCGATCAAATCTCGCAGATATTTTGGATCGCCGGTCGGAATAGACAAATCATTGACAATGTGCATATCGTCCTGGGCGAGTTTTACGGTCAATGTTGATGTGAGACCGTGTACGCGGGTGAAGAATGGAAGCATATAGAAGTGAGAAGTTGGACTTCGGGGGCCGTGTGCGATTCCGCCACCGCGGAAAATTGGCGACCGAATCGAACCGTGTCGAGCCCGGCCAAGACCTTTTTGAGGCCACGGCTTTCGTCCGCCACCACGGACTTCAGCACGGGTTTTGGTGTGTGCAAAGCTCACATAACGATACTTTCGCTGCCATTCTACATTCTCCTGGATTATATCGATGCGAGGATGTGCCGCGAAGACTTCAGGATGCAGTTCGATTAGTCCTAGTTTCTGCTCCTCGACAGAATCCAAATTTTCTACCCATACTTGTCGCGGCTCGCTGAAGAATCCAGTCGGATCGTCTGGGAGTTTTGAGATAATTGGCGTCGTAACACTACCCAATTCCGTGGCAGATGCAGTCTGTACACTTCGAAATGTGGAAATTTTCAAATTTCTTAGGGAATTCCGCAAGGCGACCCACATCTTTCCAATCAATTAAATTCCGGAAAAACACAAACTTAACTCGACTCCGAACGAACGATTCGAGGTTAGGGGAAATGTCAAAAGCTGAGAAGGTTCAAAAACAGCATTGCCATACGTATGAACTATTCGAGTGGTTGTCGACTTTTACACGGTTTAACTGAATTGGAAAAAAGTTTCTCGACTCTCTTGTCATGTTGATTTTAGCGTTTATATGAAATCAGTATTATAGAATTTTTGCGAAATATTCAATAAATTTAACTCGTCCAGGACTCTATACAAATGAGAATGAGCGAAAAGAAAATGTCATATAGTTGACGATACACACATATACAAAAATCAATGAGCCCTTACCGCTTTACCTGACTCTAAAAAGCCGAACTGAGTTGAATCGTGTAAATGCACTGGTTCGAATCAAATTCATTCGGGAAAAAATTCAACAAATATAATTGGTGAGGTGACATACATATGCGACTCAAGGGGATTTACCGAATCACGAAACATAATAAATTTGAATCTTACCTGGCGCTAAACCATAAAATTGCATGTGCGGCGGATACGAGATGAGCACTTTATGATGTCCATGGGTTTTCTTCGATGAAGTACGTCCCATATGTGTTTTGATTTATTAAAATGAGCATGTCGTTCATGCTGTGTAATTGAAGGGAATTCCATCAAAATATTTGGAATACACAGCAAAGAGAGGGATTTTTTGTCGTTGCTGACAATATGTGAGACTGTAAGGAGCTGAAAGGCATAAGAGGTTGAGTAGAGCATAGCAATCAGTTTATTTTGTGATGTCGAAGGGTTTGTGCTCGAACGTTTGCTGTGTTTTGAAATAATTCGTTGAAAGTGGTGAATTTATGTGAAACGATGAAATCGTGCTTAACTATAGAGCAAACTCTCTGTTATAGGCGAAAATGAAGAGATGATTCGCACTCAAAAGTAAGTACTTTGGGTCTGTAACACAGTTTTAAACAAATAAACCGAATTGCAATATGGAATACTTGATCTTGTGGGGACTTTTAAATAGTTTTTTTTTTGCTATAAATAAGGTCAACAGATCTGAGAGTCAAACGTTTTACTGCGTACATTATCAATTACAATGTACTATGATTCTTACTAATCTTCTCTCCATCTCTATACGGATATGGTGTTACTAACTGAAAACTAAATTGTTGAAATATTTTATTTCGATTTCTCGTGAATCAACAGTTCATAATTGATGACATTGAGTAGAAAGAATATCATGTTTGATTCTTACCTGTTTTACAGTTCCACTTTTTCAAAAAATTCTTGCAAAAAAATATCATCAAAATCCCACACCCACAATCTTACTTATGGCAGTACTAACCTGTTGCAATTTCAATTTCGAATTTGATTTACCACCTTCTTCTTCACGAACAAGTGCGAACGAGTATTATCCATCTCTTTTACACACGCTTTATTTTACGTCAACTTTTCACTATTACCCGTTTTACCGCGCATACTTCTAAAAACAACTTTTTTATCTTCTGCCTCTGCTTGCCTTCGCGCTGCAGCTATTACTTCGGTTCGTTCAAGCTTTTGATAATAATTTCCGTACTATCCGAACTCGTCAGTTTTCACGAGATATCGAACGAATTCGGTGGTTTTGTAGTTTGGCGTCCCGACATTAATTTCGAATCGTACGAAAGTGTAGTGTTGCGAAAAGTAGTGATCAGAAGATTTTTGTACTTCGACGAGACGTGTTCATTTCGCTAAAACCGTGTGTACGCATAATCCCTGCAATCGAGAACGAGTACTTGCGTGAATTTTCGAGAAAAGCAACTGGCTTTCAAAGCCCTTCGTGATGCTTACGATTGCTAGCAAAATATTTTGATGAGCACATAACTATCTCAGCCATCTTGTCACTTGACAAACTTCGCGCGCGATAAACCTGATTTCTCTGTTCTGTAGGAAAATCATTGACGGCAAATTCCGCGTGTGGTCGTCCGAAGAAGGATTCGAAGTAAAAACTTGAATAAATGCCGGAACCAAGGACATCCGCGAACGTCGATCTCGTGATTTGATTTAAGCGAGGATTGCCAAAGTTCAGTTTGATCCGATCCGCGCGAGTGTGTTGTGTGGAACTAATAATCTATATTTGTGCCTATTCCGTCTGTGGTTGTACACCCGTATCTACCCCGGGTCTGTATAGTGATCTCGTAAACGTTTCAAAAAGCGAGTAAAGTTTTCCATATTGCAAGCCCCCAATCAAGTCCTTGAATAAATATGTGGAATTCAAATTCAGGTGCCGCTGCCGATGAGTCTAGGAAAGATGTTTCCGTTTCAGATAAAAAGTTAATGCAGTCTAGTGGTAGTGCAAGTGGTGATCTGAGTCCACAGTCACAGCAAGGAACTTTAGTGTCGTCCGAAGAGAAGCTCATCGAGCAAGAGGGTCAGTCGTGCGACGTAGACTCCGGTTTCATATCCGGTCCACAATTGTCCGGTTACGACGATAGCGATTACGGTTTGGAAGACGCACCGAAAGGCTCTTCTCAGCATTCGCAGGACTCGCAAGAACGTCCGCCCCTGCGAAAACAACAGACCGTCATCGAGGCGGTATCCACAAACATCGATTCGGGCCTAGATCTAAACGCAGAGGATACTGAACCTGCCGAGGGAATGATTCTCGACAGAAACTCGAAATTGGACTCGGGACTGATAGAATGGTTTTGCAATTTAAGCTTGAAAAATTCAAACCAGCTGCTCAACAATCTCGGCTGTCCAGACATTCCGCAAACGACGACGTCGACCGCTGCCAACAAATATACCCAAAATATTCCAGGCAACGGAAATCGTCTGCCGTGGCGGATTTATTACGCACAGAACGACGTCGGTGACACGTAAGTCTCGTTCCGTCGACCCAAAACCCAATCAAAAATCCCCATAATTACCCACGTTGAAAATGTATATATTCATGATGATTTCTTCACTATCTTTGCAGACAGCTCCACATTGCCTCCATATTCGGCAGGCAAGATATCGTCGCTGCCCTCATACGTCTTGCCCCTGCAGATGCTCAATTGTTCGACGTACAGAACGATATGGCTCAGACTAGCATGCATTTAGCCGTCATCACAGGAAACCATGAAATTGTCAGGATGCTGCTGGTTGCAGGTGCACGGGTAAGTTAACTCTTTTGAGATGAAGAATACTGCGAAGACATGAAGATTTTATTTAATTCTTTGCGTTGCGAAAAGGATCAATCCAAAAATTCATTTTATTATGTAATTTTAATGAAAAGTGATTGACTGAGAGTAATTCGCATCCTGATTTTTAATTTGAAAGGATTGACAATTGAATTCAGTATTTTACGGGCAGATATTCCTTATTTATAACTTTACTTTAAAAATATTTTTGCCAAGACATCAAGCTAATCTAAATGTATTTCCCCTAGGCAACAGTACGCGATCTCCAAGGCAACACACCGTTGCATCTTGCATGCATTTCCGGTAATATGGATTGCGTTAAAGCCCTTACAACACCGTTAAACGCCACAGAAATCGACGAAGGCATGAAAAACATGCTGCTTACCAAGGACGAGCGATCATTTATTCGGCAAATCAGACAACTTCCCCCGCAACTCGAGACACGAAACTATGACGGTAAGTACTTGAACATAACTTGGAATTTACCATTATTCGTCAACCATTTTTCCTGTCAAGAGCAATTTGTTGTTGCAACAGTCTAAAAATACTCCCTCGCAACAGTTTGCCGTTCGCCATCGATTCGGGTGGTCAATGCAAACGTTGACGTCGTCGTCGTTGGCGAGACGGGCAACAGAAATGCTGAAATTATTGCAGACCAATCTAAGTTCAGATCGTTAACACGATTTCCTGCGAAAAACTCCCCCTCCCCGCAGACAGCTCTAACACTACCCTGAAATTTATATGAAAGCCTTTGTTATATTTTTGGAAAAGCCAGATTGAATCCACCACACGTACATAAACACTCGCGTCCGGCTGTCCATAGCTATGCCATGAAAATTCCTTCGTTGCGCTATTTTCGCACGCTTCAGAAAATTCTTCGGTTATTTCAAGCCGTGTGCGGCGCATGTCCAAATGTAGCAAGCAACCATCTAAAAATAATTTAGGTCAGGTTTGACGTCGTTCCGGCGAGGCAAAGTACATTCCTCCACATATCCTTTTCTCGCTCTCCAACGTCAATACATCATCGCGGTCATGTGGCTATGGCCTCATCACTTGCGTGTGCTTTCTTTCTCTGGTTGCCCCCGTGTCTCCTTCGAAGCTAACCCCGCATGAGTCCTGTCATTTTGAAATTGTTTCTTGCACTCCCCCGTTCGCAGCTGTTGACGTCTTTGTCCATGAACTCAATGGGAATTTTGTTATTTTCGAGCTTCCGAGCGTCGAGACATGTGACCAGCCAGCTAGCGAGAAAAAATCGAAAACGAGTGGGGATATGAAAACAACAATATTCCTGTCATAATGGCGGCGGAATATTTGTAAAAATGAAGTCTAAATTTGATTGAATTGGACAAATTGGAAGAAACATCATTTACCAAGCCATTTTTGAGGGAACAACTGAAGACGCTACCATAGTGACGTGTTTATCGTGTGAAACCCACTCAATCGGATTTGGAATAGACAAGCGAAAATGGTCATCAATGATGTATTACATATTTTAAGCTCTGAGGCAGCAGAAGCAATTTGACGTTATTAAAACATGACGAAGAAGCGATCAGGCAAAATAGATTGAATGATTAGGAATCATCAAGCTTCGGTCTTCACTACGAACTCGACTCCACATTCGATATAGTGCGCAAAAACAACAATATAATGTAAGCAGACCTCGCTTACTACAGAAACATGCGCAGCTCCACCAGTACATCGGCGAAATCCAGCTGTCGTGTGTTGCCTGCTAGTTTGACATACAAAATTGTTGTCTATATGAAATGGAAATGAAATTTTTTCTTGGGTTTTTCCCAACCGTTTGCTGGCCTGGTGCTGCTAGCTGTCGTCGTTATAGAAGTGATGGCGTGGTCGAAATTGTGGGGCTGCAGGGGATAATACTGCTAGTAAGCTCTTGTCTTACAGTAGACTAGCTAGCAGCTATGCCTTTGTTTTGAGTGTGTCTAGATGGAGGAATCGAATGAGTTGTACGATGATGCCGTCACCGGGAATTCAATTGAATATAGCGACGACACATGGATGAATGCATCAATGGCATGTAGATATTTTACAGCTGTTTCATAATCCAAACAAAAAAATCAATGAAAACATTCTCATTCTAAGCAACAAAAATTACAAATCGTTTTTTGTCGTCCTTTAATCTAACTTATTTCTGCTATAAAAAGACATACATAGCATTATGGATGACTTACAGTAAAAAAGGCTTAAGAAAAATTCGGACGTATGATTTTTGTTGATCTAGCTTTTGAAGCAAAATAATTTTCTGTGTATTATCCGAAAAAAAACAAACAATTTCTCCATGAACTGTATTTACGTCAGCATCATTAATTATTTCCGATGCTAAAGTCCAACTTTAAATCGAATAAACTTTTACATTCACCCAGTTCCTATCTCATACAAAATTCCAATCAACAATCGGATATTGTAAATCAGATTTAATGTGAATAAGATGCATTTCCCACACAAATTATTTATTCAAATCGCAGAGAAAGTTGTGTGTTTGGTTCATTTCAAATATTTTCCTCTTACGTATTGGTTAAGATAGCAATCTGTGTTTGTCATTTTCTACTAAGTAGCATTGAAAAATAGCTGTCTGAAATAAAGCTGACTATGTGGAGGTAGATGTAAGTTGGTTAATTGATCGGTTAAATTAATGAAATATTTCGTGGTAGTAGTCTATAAATGCGACCTTGGTTCAAGTGTGCAATGAAATCGTAATGTATAGGAACTATTTTGAATTATTTTCCGGTATAAATGTTAAATTTAGATGAAGGTGGAGTTTAAGGAGAATATTTATATTCACGCGAATTTTTTGGCTGATGAGCTGTTGCTTCCAGATTCGTTTTACTCCAAACAACTTTTTCCACTCGCTGCATCTTTTCATTTTCTTATCCTTAAATAAGGCTTCCTTGTTGCCAAATATTTTTAACTCCTTTTGAGGTGGCTCTCAAGCCGATGAAGCTAAAAACTTAAAATATGGCTGTGCATCCTACTTGAGACCTAAACAAGCTAATGATAACGCCTGAAAACAATATATTATCCCTAGTGGTAAATATTGGGTTGGCAACAAAAGTTTTTTTTAATGATTTTCAAAGCAATTTTATTAATATAAATAACCAATTTTGATCGATAACCTTTTTCCATCTTTCAGTCAGCTTAATAATTTTGCTTTCGCATAAAGTTTTGTTTTAGAGACAAAAAACTGAATCAAATCATTTTTGACAGGCTCATTCAAATGATAATTTGATAGGGCAAGGTCAGGACTATACGATAGATGAGACATCACTTTTTAGCCTAACGCCAATAATTTTTTCGCGAGTGAGCAAAGATGTATGTGGTCTGTCGTTATCTTGATTGAAGATGACGCCTTTACGAGTTGCCAGTTCTAGTCGATTTCCCTTGATTTCTTTGTTCAATTTCATTAGCTGGCCACAGTAAACATTCGAATTAATAGTTTTCTTCCTTGGGAGCGGCTCAAAATAAACAATATCTTTGCAAACCAACTGAACACGCAGCGTAATCTTATTTTGATAAATGTCTGCTTTAATGTCGATTGCGCCAGCTCATCTCGCTTGCATCATGATCTTTTTCGTATGACGTTATTGTAGACAATCCATTTTTTTATCTCACGTTATTATTCACTATAAAAATGGATCGGTTTCGTTACATTTCAGCAGTGCAAAGGGAAATTCGTTTGGTGAGAAGACTTTTGTTCAATTTATGAGGAACCCAAATATCGAGTTTATTAACGGAACCAAGTTTTAACTGTCTTTCAACGCATGTGTGTTTGTGCATTTAAGCTTCTTTGCGATCTTTCGTGTCATACTGCGCCGGTTATTTTCTATCATTGCTTTTATTTTGTCGTCGTCAACTTGAGTTAGGCGTCCAGTTCGTGATTCAACTTTGAGGTCAAAATCTCCAGAACGGAAACGAACAAACCAATTATAGCACTGGCGTTCTGTTAATACTTTTTTCGCCATAAACATCATACAACTTTTTCCGAGCGTTCACTGTGGCTTTACCTTTTTGGAAGTAACAAAGAAAAATTTGACGAAAATGACCGCCTGGAATCTCCATTTCAAATCAATGCATAACATTAAATAAACAACAAAACGTGAAACTTTTTTTGCTGAATAATTGATGAAATGTGAGCTGTCAAATACCATATACGATCTAAAGTTTGCAATGGAAAAGAACGACTTAGCCATCTAGCGGCAAAAAAAACGAAATGACTTTGTTGCCAGCCCAGTAATCAGAAAACATAGTTTAACTGTGTATATCTATATTAAATATAACATAACATAAAACAGTTTTTACTGGTATTAGATTGCAAATGAACCTCACATTTCAATCATTTGGAGTGTGGACTCACCTGTTTCACAGAGGCGGCTGCTACTCTCCCCCATACAGCCCAATAGCATTGTTGATCATACCGTGTTGATTTTGATAGGTCTGGGGAAAAGGCGATGGTGAGGATATTGGGGTTGGTGGAGTTTGCATAGTCTCATTAGAAGATCAGCCGTTTGAGCGTTTTAGGACGTTAGAAGGAAATGAAGAGCATAATAATGGCTGCTGTATCCATTTAAAAAAATATTAGCAGATGAAATACCAAGTCCGTGTACTGAACATGTTCCACCACCAACATATAAGGCAAAAATGTACATTATTCCTCATGCTATGAGTAAACTATCCAACAAAAACATCAAATTATGAAACCCAATTTAATCTTAATATTCCAAGACTAAACTTCCGGATTTACAATCAAAATACTTTTCACTTACAAAGGCTCACACATTATAGCTTAGCTCCCGTTACTAAATTATCGTAGTGGAATATTTTATTCGATAATTCGCAACGCTCAAGTCGAAAGCCTCCGTTCTAAACCAAATTTAGAACGAAAACTGATTTTACACGCTAACATTTCAATTATGTGTCTTATCAATCGGCAGTTAATGAATGGAAAAATTCATATGACAAAACTTAAGCAGAATTTAACTGAGACTGAATGTTATTTACGTCGGCGACTATTCTAGAAAACTGGCGATATGAGCACGGGATGTTGAAAAAGACTTTCTCATGATTTTCCGAGATTAATGAAGACCTAGAACAATGTTTATAAATTCATATGAATCCATATAACGAATACTTAGTTGGATATGAAGAATGAATCATATTGGTTTGAGTGCTCAAAGGCTGTCTCTTAAAAAGCCGTTCTACCTCATTAAGAACTCTACTATAGCAGCAAAAATTGCTTAAATAAATCATATTCTTCTTAAAACTCTTAATCAATTCAAAAGGTCAAACGATTTTCCAAAATCACCTGATTTTCATAACCTGCTTAACCTGCTTGCCCCCAGAGGAGAGTGAAAAATATATTTCTAACCAATATATCAACCCGTTACGTTGATAGGCTTACTGATGATCATACCGGATTTGTGTGTACCATCGTACCCACGTTCCGATAGGCTTAGTTTATTATTGCAAAGCCCGTTTCGCGATTACTATCGCCGAATAGTTCTCGTTAGTTTTTGCTTGAATCTTTTCGAAATAAACCTTGCTTTGATTTTTTTTTTGGCGAAGCTTCGAAAATCAAAGTGGCTGGTATGGTGTAAATTTTGGTATTAAATCATTCAGAACTTGTTGATTAGTCATCATCGTTTGTAAAATTCAAACAAGTTGTTAAGCAATTCCAATGAATGGAATTGATTTTTTTTTGAATGAGAAATAAATAATTTTAGGAAGTAGGGAGTTAGTAATAGGATGTTCTGGCTCCGAGATGAAAATTTGAATATTGCTAAGTGATGAGGTATCGTTTAAGTTTAATGTCTGATGCAATATAATTTACGATTTCGAGATAATTTAATTTTGTAAGACCGACGATTGCTGAGGAGGGTGAGTCGATTTGCTTCCTTCTTTATTCTAGAGTACATTTGTCTCTAGATCTTTTCGAAGTTAATCGACTTACATTGTGTTCCTCCCTTACAGGAATTGTGATTTTGTTGTCTTCTGTTGACTGCTTTATGGCATTGCTGAGGAATTTTATTGATTAATTTAAGTCGCTGGACCTTTTCGGTGTTTCTGTCTCTTATATTTAAGGCGTAACCACTTTTTCATTATTTATCTGTGATGTGCTTCTTTGTCTCGATCACAGCTTTGCTACTTCTCACAGCTTCTCAATGTCGTTTGTACGTATTGAGGTTTCCCGCAAAATATACTGCGCCTTCGTGATCGTGGTGTGCACGAAGGCCTTCAATGAATTCATGTGATCTAGGTCGTCGGTACGCTAAAATCAATAAGAACTTGAGAAGCAGTAAAGAATTTGCATTCTACGTGAGAATAGAAATATTGCAAGAAGGGCTCATTTACCTTTGCTGGATGGAATGTTTTGCAAATGGTTGGGACTGGTGAGTTTGGCTGGTTTATTTCGAATGAAGGCGTTAGCTGAATGTTTGGCTGAGTTAGTGATAGGGACTTTGCGATTACAGTTGGCGTTCCACTTGCCGCTTCTTTGAATGATTTCCTTAAGTTCTCTACATTGCGCGGGCAGTCCCCATAGCTCGCAGGATGTTCACCTCCGCAGTTAACGCACTTTGGCTTTTCTTCCCTCGACTTTTTACAGTCTGAGAAGTGGTGGAGTCCATTTGACATTTTCTAGCAAAGTGTCCACACTGCAGCCAGTTGTGGCAGTGAGATTGTCCACTTCGCAGATTTTGTGCTTCGTGTTCGCATATTCGTGAATTGATAAAATATGAGCTAAATCGTAATTAGTATGATCATTTACTATTCTGGAATAATTTGAATAGTAATCTCCCATATGGATTTTAAGAACTGCGTAACTAGTGAAGAAATTACATTTTTAGTTGCATCTCGGGACATCAAGGACTTAAAGGACAAAACATACCTAGGTCTTTACGAAATGAGAGTCCGCGACGAGAAACGCACCTACTTTTATCCACAATAAAAATAAATTCCACCAATAAACTTACATTTGTTTTCCATACTCTCCTCCCCCTCCATTCCGAAACAGACCTTGACATAGTTTTACTAAATCAAAATGTTGAAAAAAATTGCTCAGTATTTTCTTCTCGCCGAAAACACGAAAATTATTGTTCATAGTAAAGTCTTTTACATTTTTCCAAAAAAAAAAAAAAAATCCCAGCACCAGTTTTCTCCCCTAAAAATATAGGCGCTTATTCGAAAAACATCTGTACGTGATTTATCCTCCAAAAACTCATTCGAAACAATTTCCTATCCATTTTATAAAAATACCTGTTATAAATAAACCGAAATTATTTTCATTTTTCGAGACAAGAACTCAGAAAATACATACATATGACTTAGTAAGTCATCAAATAATTTTCTTCGCCGACAGTGAAGACGACAAGTAAAAAGGACGTCTACTTTCGATATAATTAAAATTTTTGGCTAGACGCTGACCAGATCAATTTTTTTCTCTCAGTTCGTCCATTTTGGACTGGTGCCAAAATAAAAATTATTGTTTGAAGAAAGAAAAAAAAAACAAAATATTGGGAAAATACCAGATTTTGCTGACTAGAGTCTGAATTTAGATTTTGTCTAGTCGTTTGTGCTCGAAATTCATGTGTAACAGTCTCGAAATGGTATGGATTCTGTTTTCAAGTCAAAACAAATCATAAAGGATAGTGATGGTAGAGTAGCGTCTCTGTGTGGTGATGCTAGTTTTTTTTTGGTTGATTTCTCTTGAAAAGGGTTGGAATCGTTTAAATATAAAGTAAATAATATATGATGTCATATATTAGGATGATGCATATTTTAGATGAAGCATGGATTAGTTATGTACATCCTACGATTAGGGATTGAGACACACACCATTGCTACGTAACCTAACGCCATATTTTTTGTGGCATTACATTCACTGAGAAAGTGAGTTTGAAAATCCATGAAATTAACTCCATTTCGCGGAAAATATGCAACAAATCTAATTTTTTCTTCGTGATTTTCTGACATTTTACTTCTAAAAAATAAATATTCTACTTTCATGAACATTTACTTCTAGAAAATAAATAAGCTAATCTATTTGCAACTAACACTGTTTGTAAGACTTCAAGGTGAAAATCCCTGCTGGTCAAAGGAGGCTATAACATCAAACATACAAACAATAATGGCCATTAAATTCGCAACAGACATCCTATCGGACTGTACAATCAGTCTACGCAAACATTTTCGGGCAACATTAAAGTTTGCATAATACAACCATTTATTTTGTATAATTTTGTTAAAATGGCAATCAGTTGACAGCAGAAAACTGCACTAACTAGTCGCGTTTGAAGTAAATTTATACCCGTCGCAATTTATTCACCGAATTCCATTCGATATTATTTTTAGACTTTAAAATTAGTTCGACTTGATGTCTAGAAGAATTTTGTCGTTGTATGGCTCGAGTAGGCAAGTGTTGTCTCTCGGCAGCGACGTGAAAATCTATAAATGGCTACCGATGAATTTGGAACTGTATGTAGTGAATTGGAGGAATGTAGTGTGAACAGGGTGTATGAAAATATGTCTTAAATTTATTTTTAAAATGATGAGCAGCACTGTAATAGCAAAGTTAAAATGACTTTAGTCTTAAAATCAATTGGCGCCTGGCATTTGGGGTCCCTGGTTCAAATCCAGGTACGGACGGAGAAATCGGGCAATGAGCTATGGGTTAACCTAGATATGAGCGGGTATCTGAGTCAAATCAGCGGCAAAGAGAGGCGAGAGATGAATTTTTTCACATTCGAGAAACGGAATGAAAATAAAGTCTCTATCGTCTTCATTCTGCAAGACCCTAAGTATATGTTGCTAGTTAAAATGGTAGCACTTCTTAGTAGATCTCCAATACTTAAACACTGTCACGCGTTAAAAGGGATTGGATATTACAAGACACTTTAGTCCTATTAAATCTAGGAATAGTTTCGATTAAGAAAAAGAGCAAAAATGCTCATTAATTCGACCAATTCTTATTCGATCAAATATGCAAAGATTCCTAAACCACGCACGATACTATGTAAATGACAGATAGATCCGCATATTCAACTACTTTATCACACCAAAATGCAATACGTAAGGCTACCCAACATAAAATTATGTTATATCAAACTCAAATCATTCATAACGAGTAAAAGTAGTAAACAGCACCTGTACTCGTGTTAAAAATTGTTACCATAACACTTTCACCCGAGCATTAGCGTAAAAACCTATCAATACAACTTGAAAAGTGCTAATTTATCCATCAGATGCCATTGATTACATAATACGTATGTTTAAACATTCCAAAGCACTATGCACATAGATTATGTGCAAGTATCAAAAAATAAACAAGCAATCGAAACCAGCTTGACATTACATTCATGATATGAATTCAAATGCTTTAAACGGCTGAGTATTTTTGATAAAGAATTTCTTGAAAAACAGGTTCTGCCTAGTTATTTCGGACGATATCGTTCAATGTTAAAGCATGTGATCGTTGAATTCTTTGCATAAAAAATTAGCATTACCCGAATGTATAATCGAAGTCTCTGTGAGTTATATTGTTAAAGGTCAAAATGAATGCATTGACCGTAAGTACCATTTTAGTAACTTCAAAGGCAAATCTGATGTATTTTTATGCTTCCAAAGCTATAGTGTCTTACTCTGTTTTTCATATATCAGTCAGTTCTGCACTACTTTTTCCTTTATTTTCATTCTACTTTAAATCTTTCCAGATCAATCCATACCAATCAACATCAACTTTCCATAAACTCCATCATATCCGTTTTGAGTCCCGATTCAATAACACAGAAACTCAATAACAATCAAAAACATAGCCAGGCGATGATATCATATTACTGAACCGTTCCATTCATTTAAGATGATGCCATCTCTATATTCTAAATATTTTTCAAAAATCAATAAAAAATTATCCATTAATTCATTCGATATGCATAGAATCTTATTGTTCTCCTCGAATTGTATTTATACTAGCCATTTTTCAAAGCCATGTAACTTTTTATTTACCGAAATCATTTAGAAAATTTCGCTTCTTTTGAATACATTGTCTCTGATGCATACTGATTTTAGTTATTTGTCATTCGAGACGAAATACAAAGAGTGACCTAAATGACATTTCTCACGAAATATCCTATAGCTATCCGAAAAAAATATTGAAATCTTTCTTATTTTTGAAGGAAATGATTAATCAATCTTTTTTTTCTTTTTTCTTAATTTAAAATGAAACGAAGTAAAAAAAAAGTGTAATGTTGAACTCGAAACATAAGTTGCGCACAGTAGATCCAAGGCTTCTCGTTTGTTCGATTTTGTCCCCAGGTCTTGTAACCCCTTTTATAACTTATCTACTTTTCTATATATGTTTTATTTATTAGTTCGAAGTACTTTCTATGCCACCTTCTTCTTCGAAGTTTCTTTCTATGCCACCTTCTTCTGTCCTAAAATACCTTCTTTCAGTTTTAAAAATGTGCATTGAGTGATGCAATTTTTTTGACGTGTAAGTACCTAACTAATTATCAAACAAACATCCGGTTTATAATTCTTCAAAATCTACGTCTGTAAATGTGAAAGTATTGCTGTCAAATCCAGTCTTCCCACTACAAAGTTTTCATATTGTTCGTTCCTGCTCCTTATTCATGTTTGTTCTTCCTGCTTCTTATTCTTGTTTGTTCATCCTGTTCTATTTTCTTCCTTTCTGTTTTCTCTTCTTATTTTCTGTTCTATCTTATTCGTTTCTGTTTTATCTCCTTTTCTGTTTAATCTCCTTCTTTTCTGTTTCATTTTCTTCTTTCCTGCTATATATTCTCCTTCCTCCCGGCACTATCTTTTTCCTTATTTCTGCTTTCCTTACTTAATTCTTCTTTCTGGTTTTACATTTTTTCTTCCTATTCTATCTTCTTTCTTCCTATTCTACCTTCTTTCTTCATTTTCCATCTTCTTTTTTCCTATTCTACGTTCTCACTTGTTATTGTACTTTCTTCCTTGCTATTGTACCTTTTCCTTCCATTTCTTCCTTCCTGCTCAACGTTCTTTCTTTCTATGCCACCTTCTTCTGTCCTAAAATACCTTCTTTCAGTTTTAAAAATGTGCATTGAGTGATGCAATTTTTTTGACGTGTAAGTACCTAACTAATTATCATACAAACATCCGGTTTATAATTCTTCAAAATCTACGTCTGTAAATGTGAAAGACCTTAAAATTGATATTGCGTTCGCCGCAAACGACCTTATAATTGTCAATCAGAGACGATTAAGACAGAACGGTTTAAATTCTACAGAAAAAAAACACTCTAAACACCCCTTCAAATAATTCTACCATTACCTCTAGTATCATCGACATTTCAAAGCAGATAATCTTCTACATTTTAAAATGAGGAACTCAGATTTCTCTGGGATTCCCAATGATATAATTTTAACGAACGCCGCGTAGTATATAAAATGGAATACGTGATAAATGGCGCATCAGTAAAGATACTTGAAGCGAAATTCGAACATATGTGATTTTTGTTTTGCTGAACTATATATTATGAAAGATACTATAGCTATATAAAAGATAACTTAAAAAAAATGTTTAATTATATTTGAAGAAAAAAGGGCGAAATTCCAACAATTTCAGGTAAATTTTTACCGAAAACTCAAAAAAATCGCAGATTCATTTAAATATTAAAAGACTTTAATTAATAATTAGCATAAACATAAAAAAGAAACTGGTGCCATAATGCTGAAAAACAGCTTTTTTGGTTGTCGACGTTACATATTCATTTCGATTAGGCTGTCAAGAGTGGCAAGTTATGGTTTCTCTGCATAAAAATGTTATATTTTATGTAAATAGTGAAAACAATTATTCACACTCGCATATTAATATATTTCGTGTTACTAGAAACACCAGATATCAGACAACTAACAGTAAATGTAATTTAAATGATTATTTTTTGTAGCAAGTGAATAATATAATAAATACAATCGTTTACAAATGAAAGCTACATACTTTATTGCATGAAGTTCAAGCTGATTCTCTTTCTGCAGTACGTCACTTGCAGTGGAAACAGTTTTCTGATTACTATATAGTTTCGGTTTCTAGCACAACGAATGACTTGTTTTGTAGTCAATCGAAACGCTATTGTTATGAGAACAATGAAGATTTAGGCTCATTCTTACCTACTATCCCAGTCGATTGATTGTCATCTGTTGTCTTATCGTCATCTGTCTCGCGTTTGTTCAATGAACTTCCTTTCTGAGATTTCTTTCTCCTTGATTAGTGCATGTAGTCAGTTCGATAAAATCAATACAAGTACCAATGACACTTTTAGAACAGCCGCCGCCTGTAAGAGCGTGAAATAATAATTTGTCATTTAATAGAGAAATGTGGGTAAAACCCCGATAAATACCATGCAGTAGATAATGTTTGTAGTGTTTAATTGATCATCAGGGACGTTTATTTTATGCGAAATAACCCAGGTTGTATTTAATATATTGTAATATACACGACACTATCTAACAATTCATATATTGTGGGTGTTGTGTAAGATGGGTAGACTTTGGTTGGAGTAATGTGCCGGTGACACAATCGAAGGGCATGGAGGAATGTTGTTAATTTTATCAATGACATTGACTGAAATATGCTGGGTGTGGAATCGATTCAGTAATAGGTCTTGTAAAAATACGGAATTTATTTGAGTAATGCTTGCGGCGGATACAATGGATTCATTGATGTTGATTGTATTTGCCTCGGTAAGAGCATGGAGTCATTCGATGTTCATGGACGTTTAAATATTTTATTATGACAATGAGTATACTGTGAATCAAGTGATATTACTTGAACGAGTTTCACGTGGCACTCTTATCATTTTCGGATAGGGTTGAAAAATAATGAAACAAATAGGAATAGCGGAGTAGATAGAGCTCCGGCTGTATGGTCTCTGGTTCGAATCCAACCATGGACGAAAAAGTCTCGTATTCAATTCAACCATATTCACAATCTGCTGAGAAAATACATCCCGATATCTCCAAATGAAGCAACAGAGTGGAGTGTGGTATATTTTTCACTGACCTAACATGAAGCTTGAACTTTGAAATGGACCAACTTGCAAAGACTGTTACGCTTTAGCCAGAAGTAGTCTGCTTCTAATCTCCTGTTTGGAATTCCGATGGCTCCAGTTTAACGGACCACCAGATACTTAAATGCCGCTCTCAAGTCCTGGGTGGAAGAACTTCCCTGAGCGATAACTAGACAATTATGGAGAGCTTTTAACATTGGTCGTACAAGGGATATTCTCCATTTAGGAAGCGGTACCTCCGTAAAGCGGTGGCTGGAGGCCCCTTCAAACAAAACCTGCCGGAGCTGCAGATGCGAGGAAGCGTTTGCCTAACCGAAATGGCTTCGGCGATCCTGAAAGGGATCTTTCAGTTAATCAAGGACTCAGGATGGCTCGCCATTGAATAAGGGTTCTGCACTTCGCAATTATATCACAATGGGCGCTTGTTTGCCTTATCCAGAGTCTGTCTGAAAGAGGCAGCCGTGGAACCTAACCTAAGGCTAACGACATCTTAACGCATCTGCCTCTCCAATATTTTTTCAAGCCTACATAGTTGATAAGTGAACCTCGATTACCAACTCAAAAAACTGATATTCGAAACTTCAGACTGAATCCAAATACTCAGGAAATTTCGCTTGAAAGCGAAATAGCCTGACCTATACTTCTGTCGATCCCCTTCTAGAATTTTCCACTGAAAATAATTTGTTTGTCTAAATTAAAATAAATATCTAAATTTTTTTCAAAAACAATTAAAGACACTTACTAATTAATTCTATTTCTTTCTATTTTCAGGTATGTATTCGAAAATTGCGTCTATTTTGAGGATTTAATTTTAAATATGATTGTTTTATGGCCATTTGCGTCATATTTTCGTAAGTATTGTAAGATATTAGAATTTAACAAACAAATGCTAAATAAATAGTGTAAAGTATCTTTTAAATAGTCAATTACGTGAAGAGAAAAAAAATTTGGCACACAAAGAAATAATTTCCAGAATGAACTTTGTCATCAGCAGTAGTTCAACTGGAAAACCCATCGTTCATCAACAAGTGACACAGAGTATGAATGAAGCCACAAATTTGTGTAGAGAAATTGCAGGAAAACTATTGTACGCAACATAGTGAAATTTCCAAGCCGTTAAACGCATTTACTATCGGAAAAAAGCTTAGTCATATGCAGTTTTGTGACATTGGGATTCACTGCATTTATGCTAGTGCTTTATGTTTCAGATACACACTCTATGCGCCAGTTATGATTAATGACAAAAATCATTCGTTTGCGGTGAAGTGTAGTCGAGGAAAACCCGGGGCCGTCCGTGGGTAATAAAACATTCCACAATTTCTCCACAAACAGATTCCATGAAGATTTTCTTGGAAAATTTTGTGCGGGAATAACATGAACGTTAATCTTAAGCAGCTTTGCTTTTGAAAACCTCTTACACATTGAACCGTAAGATTGATTGTTTAATGATTGCGAGTTTTTCCTAAAACAATATAGAATTAATTTATGAAAAACAAAATTCCAAATTGTTTTTCAAAACACAGTTCTTGTTTCGTGGAATTTCAATGAGGTAGTACCATCTTTCATCAAATGTCGAATTACTCAATGATTCCTTACGTTGTTTACAAACAAATCTTCAATAGTTGTCTAATTTCACTACATTAGATACTGTTATTGTTGAGAGAATAATGACCATGAAATTTCTTGTCTAGACCGCGTACTCTCGCTTTAGTACCGTTGTGTGTATTCTTATGAATATTAAATGCTTTTTTTTGTTGCTTGTTGATTTCTTATATAGGTACTAAATTGTTTGTTAAATTTGAGACCCAGTCGTTATAATATTGTTAAGTACTACAATCACCATAGAGAAGCAGGTAAATGAAGCAAGAAATAAAATTAATATGCGCCAATTGTTGTCTCAGAATAATTTGATTATATAAGAATGTCAGTTCTTTGCACCTTGGAAAGATCTAAAACTACTACATATACCTAGGCATAGTTTATTTGGATAATTTAATTTTCTGCGTTGGTGGGTATAGTTTCTTCAATGGTTTCAAACTATGGTCGATAGTTTTAGATAAAGTCTGGCGCCAAGTTAATACCAGATTGCATTTAACATGATTCATCATGATAAATTTGTTTAGTAGTTTAATAGGTTCTGATATCTTTCAAGCGATGAATATTATGTGTCTGAATCAGACTTTGATTGTAAATTGTTGTTAGTTTCTCTCGTTTCATATTAAAACAAATCTTTTTACTATTGAATCTAGAACTAATTTCCCTATTATGCGCCACATTGGTCATAAAGTCAACAACAAGCTGATTGTATTTAAAATTTTCCAACACTTGACATAATACAACACAGCTAAGTATGTCGAATACGGTTCAGATACTTCAAATGAATCATAATGCCGGGTATGGGTTACATGACGGTATGCTTATGCAAATACAAAATATCCGGCACGTGTTTGATTTGAGAAAATTGCAGAATTAATCTGCGATTTTTTTTCATACGTGTTAGAAAAATAATTTGGATAAATAGTGAGGGTAAAAAGAATGATTGAAGGAAGATATATGCAACAAAAACTCTCAATAACCTTAATTATACATATTATTTCTAAGTAAAATAAAAAAATTAGATGTCTACACAATGATATTTTCGTTTTCCGATCACAAATTTGACTAAGAAATATTTCATATTCACTTTTATTGTATCGAGTGCTTGAAGTCTTTATCTTGTATGGGCACAAATCATCTCTAATGATCATTTTTTTGTACTTAATAATAGGATTGCTTTCAAAATATTAATATATTTCACATGATCCATAATCCCATTAATGCAAACCAATTTTCCTAACACATTGACTTTCGTACATCTCCATACAAGCACCGATTCGGTGTTATTAAAAGATGGAAGTAAGTTTTGCTATAGTGGATTTTTGGTCTCTGAACCCGAATTTCGCCACACAAATTAAATTTTTGAAACATCCGAATTTGAATTTAATCTTTGTATGCCTTAGTGATAGCCAATCTTATTTTTCTGATTTTTATCAGATACAAAATAATTTCTCCTGGCAGCTCTGTCAGGGAATCCTGCTTTCCTAAATATATATCTAACACTACTTGTAAATAAAGTTTTATCCATTACTTCTTTCAGCTTATATCCTTATAGTTGAATCTCCTTTTTTGGGCTACATATCTCTTATAGTAAAACATGCAATACTTCTATCAAGATTGAGAGGCCGTCCACTCCTTAATAGATAGTCAAGTTTTCTTCTAGGCGCAAATTATCTGACAAGACTCTAGATAGCTGATCGTGATCTTTCGAAAATTTTATCAATTTCACTGTATAATTTTCCTTCGCTTTTGAGCTTCAAATTCACTTTCTCAAAATCAGTCAAATCTTTCACAACGAACCACTGAACTGATCTTATGTTAAATCCTCTCCAATAATCCTAGAGAAAGACTACAATCGAATCTCGCAGAGCTTTTACTCTATGTGTCAAAGAAAGGAAATTTGAAAGCTCATTGGAGATTCGCGAAACGAAATTTCGTTGTACTCTAAATGACAACATAACATTGAGTTTCAACCTTTCGATAGAAACCAAATTAATTTTAATACTAGAGCCGGCAGACTACAATCGAATCTCGATCCGCGAATCTCCAATGAGCTTTGAGCTTTCAAATTTCCGATGCTTGACACACTAAGGTTAAAGCTAAACGAGATTCGATTGTAGTCTGTCTCCAGTATAATGGTTCTGAGCATCCTATTGTATTCAAACTTTTTTGCGAGTGCTTTTGACAATATTCTTGGAATAGTGCATCCGATCAAGTTACGGTGATGCTTCAGTTCTTAATTTTTAAACGTAATGCTGGACAACGGTGGAAAAGGGTGTTCGGATATGATCACTAATATTGCTATACAGAGAAGAAGGAAATTCCCCAGATTTCGGCATGAATTTCTCTAGATTTTTGTGCGGTATGTACTGTATTGTACTGTACTGTATACCATGTACTGTATTATCGAGAGAAATACATAAAAAATAACTATTAAATCAAATTGCTGATAAATTTGAACACTCCCACAATATACTCAGTTATGAAAAAATCCCTACATTTTCCCGGCACATGTAAAAATTCTCCAGATCTAAGGAAAAACCCTATATTGACATTTCTGTACACAAGCCGTAGTCTGCAGGGTTGCAGAATCGAAGTTTCGTTGAGAATTCTATCAAAAAATTTCCATCTTTAGTTCTTGAGAAGATTTTGTACATTTATTCAATTTCTTTGGGAAATAGCTAAGAATTGTTTGTTTAAATCCACCCGAAAATATAGTTTTCTCAGAGAATTTTTCGAAGTTTTGACAGAATTCTCTGAAAACTTACTTTCACACTTACACTTTTTGAAAATGTACCCATACAAAATTCTTTAAGAATTCATTTCAGTTACCATTACATTTCTATTAAAATTCGATACATTCATTCTGATTTTTTTAGGAAAGCTGAGTAGTACTAATGTGCTTTTTGAGGTTTGTGATTTAATCGGCATACCCACTTGCTGAATTATCGACTTCATACACAATTTGAAACACTTTTAAGAGTTAGATTGCCAAGTTAAATATTTGAAAACTGTCTCTGGTACCAAGTCTGGGAGGTGACTTTAGCTTGGCGGGTGTGAAGACCGCCGGGCGCGTAATAAAATATTTCAGGCGGTCGTTCGTTAGTCACCGCCATCTAAGGAATTTTTAGGTCTGCCAGAAATATTCAAGGTTTTTTTTTTTAAGCATATACACACTCACCAAATTGAACAAATATGCTGGAAGTCCCAATTTTCAGATTTTTAATTATACTTAAGTCTGTATATTGTGGGTAAACCCGAAATTATAAAAAAAATGTATTTAACCGCTAACTACTTTTGCATGTTTCTCTAGATAGTATATATGGCAACTATATATAAATGCCGCCCCAAAAATCTGGGGAAATCTAGAGAAATTTTCACCGAATGCTAGTCGATTTTTTTCTTCTCTGGTTGGCAACATTGCGCCGTGGTAGTTAACTTGCTAAACATCTTATGCAAACTATTTAAAGCGATCTTTCAAAAACGTTCAGTCATAGGAACGAAGTAAACGGCTGACAAAGCACCGTTTAAATATTTAAATTAGAAAATAGAACGTCAACCACATTGGATTTGGATTTTTTCCCCCACTTTAGGGATGTCTCATTTTGTCACTGAAGTCACAGACATTTTCTGAAAAAATTCTGAAAGAAATTTAAGTCTAGTTTTTGCCTGGTTTTATTATGTTTGCCACAAAATAGTATGAATAATCATACCCCAGCCTGTATTTTGCTTGAGGTTTTATGGCCCTATCCCTTTTGATCACCTTCGGATCAGTCGTAAACTACACTGAATTCCGAATTTGGCACACATGAAAACTCCGATCTCGGTACCTTTTTATATCTGTATCTGTATAAGGAGCATCAAGCATGCCAGGAAATGAGAGACCTTCATTAGCACAGATGCATCAGACGTGGTTTTAGGCAATAAGCTAAAATTCCATGCCATGAAAATAGAGTGAACTTAAGCCAAAACTAGCAAACAACCTAACGAATCGATTTGAATAAGTAACAAGGACCTTGATAACGTCATTCGTCAGTTGGGCTGTTTCTCACGCTAAAAAGAGAATACTTACGAGTATGTTTTGTGTAGTAGACTGGCCAGCTGAAATAGAAATGATATTCTTGGTGATTATCCAGCTTTAACCGACAAACTCATTAATAATTTACGTTCTTATCGCTGTCAAGAGCGGTTAGAGTTGATTGGGCTCAGTGGCACTATTAATAGTAGATATTGGGAATTTCGTCAGCAGATATTCAGGTCAAGACAGCCAAAGCATTCACCATTCAACTGGCTAGCGATTTTTAATATATAAATGGTGGTCGATAGCTTCAGGGCTATTGATCCAACGTTCAAAAAGTAGATCCCAAAAAATTTTTCGGTACATATGTATTACTGTAAAGAGCTCTCAGGTTTTGCAACAAAAATGATCTGATTCAGTGCCACCTTCAACCATATTAACCACATGGTTGATAAATAGTTCCAAACACCAAAGGTACCAACGATTTTCACGCTTATCATTTCCAAGAGCAATTAGCGGTAGCCTGTCCCATTTGGGTAAACCTCAGTTGATTAGATTTTTTGGCAATATTAATGGTTGGGAAAAAACCATTTTAGTTCGGAAAGCAATTATCTCGCTGACGTTTAGATCTTTGTTGCATATGTGTAGAATACATTTTGCACTTGGCCCCGATATGCTCTGTTAGAAATTTGGGAAATCCAAGCACCTATTACTCCATCCCATAGATAAAATAAGCCAAATTCAATCTAATTCTCTTCTTTCAAACTCATTAGACAATTTTACAAAATTTCCGTATCCGAATAAACTTCGTAGCGGATGGAAAGACCAAAATGAAACCATATTTGTGCAACAGATTGTTCTTAGTTAGAATATTCTGCTTTGTTGTTTTTCGCAACAATATAATACATATAACAACAATTCAAAATCCAATAACGTACAGCCATTGTTATTATTGTGTACTCTCAAAATTAGACGGAAATTCCAGTTTGTTAAGTTTCATTTGTTGCAAATGCCGTGGGTTTTCTTACCCAGATGTTTAATTCAAAGGAAAATCCGAAATAATTCTGTGTCAAAAACAGTATTCATGGCAGTCTTCTAAAATTTATTCAAGTGCTTAAGGAGTTTCTTCATCGAATCGAAGGTGAGGACATGTAATATGGCGCGTGCATGCTGATGTGTTTGAAGAACGCAAATATTCCATCATGACCTGAAAACATTTAGTCAATAAAATCGCAATATCTACTTCAATTCAACCAAAACTGCGTAGATATATCTTCAAACTATTTAAATACATGTAAATAACCTAAAAAAAAACTACCCACCCGCTCGTACGAGATATCCTGTATTTCTACTAACGATTTATATTTTGTTATTTCTAGTCTGATAGCCCGCGACCATCAAGCTGAATTTCAAATTTTCAAAAATATTCCCACTGTTTACTCGCTTTGAAATCCCAATTGCATTTGATTAAACACGCCAAGCGTTAGCAAACAGTGTGGTGATACTATTTGTTAACGCTTACTGCTATCATTTTAATCGTTTTATTTACATACATAGGATTAAATATTTCTATTTCGAAAACCAGGTTTTCCCATTAATATTTGCATTATTGTAATGCGCGTTGTTAAATTGGAAAGATTTCAAACATATTATCAACCTTCGAATAATCTGAAAGCTTTCACATGTGTGCATGTGTTGAAATATATAAACGTATAGTTGCATTAGATGTTATGTTCTTGGAAAATCCCGAAAAAATTGAACGCTGAATATTTATAATAATTGCTTGTGGTTGTTAGAAAGTAAAAAGGCTGTTGAGTTTGTGGGTCTATATTTTATTCTGAGATAGAATATGAAGAGAGTTCTTAGCGTTTAGATGAAGAACACCTGAGTGTAATGAGAGGTCATGTGATTGAACCGTATTTAAGATTGGGAATGCCCACATTTAGTTCTTGTCTGCTTTG
The DNA here is from genome assembly GCA_947369275.1 of Nemotelus nigrinus. Lineage (NCBI taxonomy): Eukaryota > Metazoa > Arthropoda > Insecta > Diptera > Stratiomyidae > Nemotelus > Nemotelus nigrinus. The sequence goes on from OX376375.1 coordinate 16,718,547, forward strand.
GTGAGTTTGTTAACATCATATTCTACATTCCAAGCACGTGCTCAAGTAATTAACGTCAATGCCAAATCGAATCGATCAATACATTTCAAATTAAATCCAACATAACCATTGTGTCTCTTCCTCAACCCCCCAGAAGAAAAATTAATCAAAAGCTTACAATTTTCCATTCGAATTTGGCATCATGTTTACTGTTGCTCGAAATATGATAACAGTGTTCCAATTCTTACGTGTGCCGGCAATAGTTAATAACCATGATGGCTACGACCAATAACCAGTCATATTTCAAATGATTGTGTTGCGTTGCGTGGCTGGTCGTATCTATCAAGGTTCCGAAAAAGTTGCTAATTTTTTTTTGGTTTCAAACATTCTATACTTGAGATTATAATCACAGGTATCATGCTATAATTTTTTTTTACTTACTCTTCTACGTCTACCGTGCCTACAACGAAGAACGAGCCAGTCTATAATGTGAACGTTGCATTGTATTTCCAAAGTTGTATAATATTGTCGATCCGTTGATTAGATACCAATTGAAGGTGTTGGGTTTTTCCTTGTTTAATGTATGTTCGTTGATAACAACGAGAGTAGCGCAAACGAGGCGTGATCGGTGTTTTGGAATTGTTATTTTTTTCACTCGCGCAATAATTTAAAGTTTTTTCCGTGTGATGAAGAAATCGATTGAATTTAGTGATAGTAAATCAATCTGATGGTGGCAGCAATAACAGTAAGATTGAATTGAAAGAATATCATTTTTTTATGAATGTTTGGTCTGAGGTAGATTATTTGGATTGTTGGTTGCATTGAAAAGCGAGAGGATGGCAAATTGAACTTTGTTTTCATCCACACTAGCTTGATCTACAATGTCACTGAAACTAATCACCTTAATTGTGCGAAAATTATGGACCAGTTTCGGTGAAATTTATCTGGGTCCCTACCTACAATTTTGGGTCGCTTAGGCTTGTATTTTTCATCCGTTTATAATTCATCCTCTGTTCACTTGACCAGAGTGAAACATTTAATTAGTTTTCTTAAAAATCCTGAAAAACTTAAACCATCTTCCAGTGCTGGGTTGGATTGTCTTCCAAACGTTTTTTTTGAAAAGGGCCAATAAGTCGCTGAGTCTTCCATTATCTATTCTGCCCTCATAAGCCCAAAAGCGGTATCTCAAAAAAAATCGCACTGATTTTTATAACATTAGAAAGCTTAAAACAATACGCATCTAATGAACTAAGCCTTTTAATGGTATCTTAATTCGAATATATGGAAAAACCTTTAGAAAATTTTCTAAATCTAAGTACCTGATGTATCAAAGAGCGAAAGACCGCTCACCGAGATAGTGGAGTAAAGAGAATCCTCCTCCAGCCCTAAACGAACCCAGTTCCTCATCGCCTATCTCAATTTTACCTTAAATCACTAAAGTTATAAGAGGTATATCAATATTACTACTTTTACAAAACTACAATTATCTCGAAACTCGCTTTCATTGAGATACCGCTTTTGCGCTTAGTAGGGCATTATTATACTCTACAAAAGTCTTTCAGAAAATATATTTCCTGTTTCCTGGAAAGCAGCTCTTATACACCCTATTCCTAAATTTGATAATCTATCTTGTGTTTCTAATTACCGTGCGATATCACTTCTTCCAGCTTTTCCCAAAGGTCTGGAGCCCCGTATTTATGGTCACCTACTTTTAATATAAATCCTACTTGAAGTATAGTAACCTACTACCGCCGAATATGGTCACTTTGTCGTGAGCAGGATGGGTTTCTCAAAGATCCACAAATTTAGTATATTTCATGAATTACATTGCCAAATCTCTTGATGTACCCGCTATATATACTGGCTTTTCCTAGGCATTTCCTAGGCATTTGATAATGTGTACCATAAAATTCTCCTGTCCATATTGCAGCAGCTTGGATTTACCTCGCCGATAATACTATGGCTTGAGTCCTATTTGTATGATCGCTCCTGTCGTGTTTAATACAAGTCCTGTCTGTCAACTCCCATTAAACCCAAAACTGAAGTTCCTCAAGGATCTATACTGGGTCCTCTTCTGTTTTCATTTTATGTAAATGACTTTAATTTTTTTTACGCTCATGACCTTAAGCTTTTTGTAACTGTAAGATCATTCCAAAAGTGCTGCCTACTTCAATTGATTCCGCTCATACTTGAAAAGTGCTGTCAAACTAACAAGCTTGTGCCAAATATTAAAAAATCAATGAATACATACTGCATTCCCCTAGACATGTCAGTGATCTTGGAGTCAACTTTGACGGTAGACTAAGATTTGATCTACAAGTTTTTGATACTGTCAATGTCCGGCTTAGTTCTTCGATCATCTTAATCGTTTGCTACCTTTAAACCTGTTCTTCTCCCATTCACATATCTTGTTAGATCACTCTTAGAATAACAATCTGTTTCGAATCAGTCCAATGTAAGTTTACTTCAACACTACTTTGTAAACGTAACCTTTTTTTACTTGGAATACTCTGATCGATTGACTTTACTTAACCTTCATCCGTTGTCCACTCGCCATTTTTCCATACATCAGTGTTTCCTGTTTAGACTATGTTTCAACAACCGAAACTATTCTACTTTTTAGGACATACAACTCCGCAATTCTTCCCACGGCACTCGATGCTCGGAAACTTTTGCAGTGCAATTTGCGAGGTCTTCTATTTATTGTCATTCGACTGTACCTTGACTTTTGAGGACGCATAGAGCTCTCGAGCTTGGTCAGCTCCCTCAATCCATTTTATCTTTCTAGGTTTAAGCAACAAAATCGTCAAAGTTTAATTGAAATTTACTGTACATTGATTGTTAATAAATAAATAAATAATAAATATAGGGATTTGGCGACGAAAAAAAGACTTGTTATCACCTTGGGATCTTCACTGAGGGAGTTTCCCCTCCAATGGGCGTTGATTACATCGCTCTGGACGTTCTGCTAAATTTGGAGTTTACAAATCGGATTCCTGATAGGGATGAATGGCATAGTGCTCTCACTGGTGTCATCCTGGAAAGTAGGGTTATCCATGTGTACTTAAAGCTGCTTAAAGCTAAACAAAAAAGTCGGGAGTGGTGTATACTCAGATGAGCTGTATCTCACGCTCTCTTTCTGACTGCCAGACCATTGTAGTGTTTTTTAAGCGGAAGTTGCGGCTATTTTTCAGGCAATCGAATATTCGTAGTCAATATTGGTATTTTTACAGATAGCCATTCTGGTATTAAGTCTCTTGCTGGTCCTTGTATATCCTTTAGGGAGATGTCGAGATATTCGGCATTGCAATTAATTTCGTTATATGAGCTGGCAAGGTACCTTGCTACCGGAAGTCTCATGCCCCTTTTCCATACAAATACCGCTGACATCGTTCAAATTAGCGATTATGCGAAAATCCCCGGAGACGCTGAGAAGTCCTGGGTTGAAGGCTCACTCTGTGCGATCGCAATACAGTCTTGGATCTCCATAGACGCTATTAGACTTAACCTGTAGTGCTCTGTGCTGTGCTGTGAATGTTCTTACGCGTTACTGCCTCATAGGACGGCATGCGCAACGGTTGGGCGCAGAGTTCAACGTTTTTGGTCGGCGCTGTGGAGGAAAAGAGGAATCCATCCATCTTATGTGCCAGCACACAGCTTTAGCGAGGAGGAAGGTTGTTACAATTAGTCTATCCTTTCTTCTAAATTTGACCGACCTGTTGTTGGTCAACTGGAAGAAGATAATTCGTTTTATCAAATGAAGCAGATGGTTTCCTGACTTTAGTAACTAGGATAGAGTAAACTGCTGTGGCATCACAATGAGCCAATTTTTGTGCCTACGTGCATCTGTCGGCATAAGCCCCACATTCGCCGGCGCCAATCAATGTTTCTTACATATTTGTAACAGTCCTGAAAAAAAAACATTCCACAAATATTCGAGTTTCGGGTTTTCCTCCAAAAGTCCGATAATACTTTTGAAACACGCGCAGCACAATTTCACACGAAAAAAATCATCAGCAGCAGCTAATCACAGCTTAGATTAAAAAGCTACAGCATCATGTCAGTTTCGAAATAAATAAACGATGTGATAAAATTCAGGCTGCTGCTAAATGTAGAAGTTTTTACGAATTCAACTCAAAGATAGCCAATCTCCCAACCAAAATAATAATTCTTGAGAACTAAATAAAGAATGAACTTTTAGACAGACCACTGATTACGATGATCATTCATGCTAATTTCATGCTAAGTGCTTTAAATATGATGCTTCACATTTGGAATGTTGAATGAATAGTTGATAGTGAAGTTTGATTATTTGGAAACTTTGGACACATAGCAAAATATGATTTGTTTTGGATTCTATAGAAGACTGATGAAGAATTGTCCTCTTCTAATTTTTAGTAATATCTCATTAGAGTTTGGGATTTGAAAAAAAAACAGTATTTATCAGAAATTAGTCGTTAGTTCGTAAGTAATGAATCGTATTTGATTGTGGGAGAGAATCTGGCATCATTTTAGAGTTCTGGTCGTAAACACGTTTTGATATATCTGAATTTGGTATTTCAACGAATATGATAGATTTTATAACTAGAGAACACACTAATTGAAATTGTACAAATACACAAGAATCCGCAGTATATTGCATGCTTTCTTAAAATTATTACATAAATAGGTTGCATGGACACATCATGATAGCCAAGGGTCATATTTAAATCACGCATCGGGTAGTAGATTATATGTTTCCTTAGAATTCCAGTCTTGAAAACGACTTTTGTGTGACTATGTAACAAAAGCTATTAAGTCCAGGTCGTTTATTTTTTTTTTAATTGGGTGCCAGTATAAATCACATATTAGTTTATCATGCATTTGTGCATTTCCACAGACCTATAAAGTCATTAGGGCTTTCACTTGCTTATGTAATAGTCATTACCCAGTTTTTCATTCATTCAAGCAAATGTCTATTTGTTTTTAAATAAATTTCAATCACTTGAAACCCTAGAGCTCATAAGCATAAAATTCACTGAATAGAAAGTATCAATCTTCCGCAAAAAAAAACAGTACTATTTTGTATGATTATCATTACGCATTGCCGATTCTTATTAAATTCATTTTATCACTTAATTTACGCAACTACTCAAACGCTATTGACAGTGAAACCGATGAGTAATAAATTAAAACAATTATATTGAAATAATCATTTCAACTTTAGCTTTGTTGTTTGTTTTTAAATAACATGCGTCATAATTCTACTCTAACTACGTACTACTGCAAAACGATATCTATTCTTTTTTGAACTCATCTCATGACACAATATTTTGTTTAACGCATAAAAATATCTAACCAATTTGTGGGAATTTCCATCCTTAAGGATCGTCAAATTCATAATTATGTAGATAGTGAAACAAATAGTGAAATGAATATATCAGCAAATAAATATCTAAAACGTGTAGATAAGATTGCCAAATTCATATTGAAAATTGAGGATTGTAAACAAAATGTGTCATATGCAGTATATTCTATATAGGGTCAATGAGTGTATGATTCAGTGGCTAATGTTTTTTTTCCAACAGAATCATCATGAATCTTTCATCAAATCATGAATCTATGAACTTATCGATTAATTGTATTTTCTTCAAGCGGCTTCTAATTGGCTTCTAATTTGACTGAAAGCAAATCAAATATCTTTTTCTAAGACTGTTGTTTTGGACGTACAAAATGAATTTTGAATATTTGATTTCAGTTAGTTTGTGTTTGCAGTTAATTTGAAAAAATTATGCACAAAAATGTGGACCTTTACACTAAAGTTCGACTATCATAGAAAATGCAACATTTACGGTTTGTTCAGGTGGGAAACTCCAAGTTCTTAGAAGATGTCCAAAAAAAAAGTTAAGTTGCCCTATTTAACTCCATTCCGCGTCTTGGAAGTGAAGTAAGATTTCAAATCATAATCAATCGCTACGAGTTTGATTTGTTTGTTTGAAAACTCGACCCAATTTAATTCGGTTTATTGACCAGAGGTTCTCTAGTAATTGCCGCTTAAATAGCCGAGTGAATAGAGCACCGGTTGGTAGCGTGTGCGGTCTATGGTTCAAATCTAGCCACGAGCACATACCTGTTTTTGAGTTAACCTAGCTGTTAGTAGGTATCTGATTCGGATCAGGAGTGATTTAGGTTGTATTATTTATGACTCCACACTCGTATACATTAAGTGTGAATCAAGTTTTTGCCAACTTCAAACCGCAGACCTTGTATTGGGATTACATGTAACTTTAGGATTACATGACAAGTGTTTCGGGACAACATTCGTGACGCTGACGATACCGGACGATCGTTTTTTGTTGGTAGAAGATCTCGAAGTATTCATTAAGCTGCTCAAAGAGAATATGATCCGCTAGTAGAACCTGGTTAAATTGTAGCAAGTGCTCGACTCGGCCGGCCGGCAGATTTGAACTCGTTCTCCTGCGTGTAACAATCTCAGTAATCCCAGCTTTGCATATGAATTGGTTTTGGGATCCAGTAGCCTCCTAATAATTATCTATTATGGTTAGCTTTCTAATAAAAAATAATTATCTATTATAGTTGTTCATGCGAATCAATAGTTAACTTGTAAGCTGATGGAACTTCCCAATGAGAACGGGTTTTCAACTGTCCATATTGTTGGTTTTTGATTGTTGCAGGACGTTGGGTTCAATCGTGCTGAATTTTAGTTCCTCTAGACTCAATAAGTAGTCAACATTTTCGAGGTTTACGTCATTAGTAGGCACTCTAATAAAAACTGCTCTATTTATTAAACAAAAAAGCATTTCCATCTTTAGGTATTTATAAATTCTGCACTGCTAAAGCTATTTAAAGGAAAACTGTATTTTTTTATTATCTTTCACTTTAAAAAAATTGGACGTACCTATACATTAAAAATTGAGGAATTTTGGTTCAAAATGATCTAAAAACAAGTTTACTCAAAATAGCTGCAGACCTTAAAAGAAACAATGGAGTATCGTTAAATCCCAACAGTGCGAAATTTTCTCAATGAAAATTGTCACAAGGGGTGCATTGCAAGAAAAAAAACCGTTCCTTTCAAAGAAAAATTGGAGTATGCCAGAGAGTACCACTGTGACAAAATCAGACCAATTTTGGGAAAATGTTATTTTCGGAGATTAAAGTAGTGATTTTTTGGCGCAAATTCAATTCGACGTTGCAATCAAAAAATGAGTTTTAATGACATATAAGTTGGTATACATGCAATTTTTGGACACAGTGTATATGTACTTTTTTTCATTTACATATATTGAGTGTATCCTCTTAAGGTTTAGAAAATTTGCATGTTTACGCTCATTTTGCGAATAATATAAAATCATATCAACCGCTTCTTATCGAATTATCCAAGTTGTTGTGAAATTCCTAATTATGTTAGAAAGAAAATTAACATAAATTCCAATCATTTAAACTATTCAAAATGCCAATCATCAAGTGATAATTCAAATAACTATGTGCTTATTCAGCAAGTCTAACTCATCGATCCAACAATTTTACATTCTAATCACAAATATTCTATCGCTAATAAATCTACCCTCGTAACCATCTAATGACACCCTGTTTTCATATCTCGTAGCCATCTTGTTTTTACATTCTCAGTCATCCAACAAACAGCATTCACACGTTCAAATTTGTATCTTTATCATTTTGCAACACTACGGAAATTAATCGCAATATTTATATGCTCCGTGGCTTTGTGGAAACATTTCAAACGATTTCTCAAATAACATCATGCTCGATATTTCGCACCTACAAGCTTATAACTGTTATTCTACACAAGGTATCGTATCTATATATTGGTACTTGCTATTGTTGCTATAGTCACTTCAATATCACGTTCTCAAGCTCCAAAGTACTGATTAGGTTTTCATTTTGTGCTTGTTGCTTGCTGTGCGGCTCTGCTGTGGGCCATGCCTGCCTATCGTTACGAACTTACGACTTTTTAATTAGGAATTTCCAAGAATTTACTGAGACTCCGTAACTGACATTATTTCTTCGTGATTATTTATCTGGAAAATCCAAGTTGAATGTTCTACCCAGCAACTAACGAACGAACAGCTACAATAAAGTCGGCGGCATCCGATTCTTATGAGACCGTGTACGGTTTATCTGGAGAGATGTATTTTTTTTGGCAATCTGATAATATTTGCAAGGTATATCAAATTCTTCTTGGCTCGAAGATCAACTCACACCAGATTAATAAGAGATTGAGATGCGAATAGTGATCGTGACAGAGATTGTCAGATTGAGCTCGAACGAGCAGTTTAATTAGCATCACAAGTTGGTCTCAAGAGGCCTTTCTTTTCAAGGCACTTCAATGATTTCGATGGCAATCGAATCGGCAGAAATGGCCTAGTTGTTCCTATTCATACAGATAACATCTGACATTTCATTTGCATGCTTTCTACAAACCAATGCTGTGTGACGAGTCTTATTTAACATTCATCCGATTTCTTCAGGTGGTTATACCGTTTCTCAGGTCTGCAGGCAAACAAAAATCATGCGACCACATAATTCATTCGAACGTTTATCTTGAATGTATGTATGTACATATATAAACTGTACAAGCATATCTGACAGTAAATTAAACTAACAACAATTCATTTGACTTTTTTTCTGTTAGAGCATGTCTGCTGGTTGTTTTTCGGTTATGTTTGAATGAATCTTCCGGCAAATGGAAATCGTTTGCAGCAGTGAAGATCAATCTGACTCTGACCTGACTGATCGAGAAAACTCGCCAAAAAAAAATGAAGTGTGGAGTTTTATCGAAAGTAAAAAAACATGTCTGGGGAATACCCAAACAAATATGAGTAATACTTTGAATAAATTTGATCTGAGTTTTTTTTCTCTTGCTGGACTAGTCCCGGCAGTTTGGAGATATGGAGAAAAGTTCATTGTGTTTTGGGTTCCGTGAAGAAGATTGCTTGCCATGCGATGAGATTTTTAGGCGTAAAGCATAGTACTGAGTTCGATTTCACGTGAAATTTTCATACAAAATTTCACGTGAAATCTATTTCGGCGAAAATTTAGCTTGAAAATAAGCAAGTTTGGTACTGTGTTCTTAGCATGAAAAGTTGCTTTGAAGTTGTTTCGCTTCGAAAACATAGATGGCACTAAAACATGTTGTCAACCATTTCACGCCAATTTAGTTTGTGCAGTTCATTCTTTCGAGCGAAAAAGTGACATTTGGTGTTTCAATTTGAAAATGGAGCAGTGCAAATGTCTTTCCAATAAGAAAATCGATCGAAAATTGAGATTCTTGACATTTTATCCGTCAAGAATGAGCATTGTCTCTGCTTTTCTCTGTTGTCAAAATTTTCGCTCGAAAGAATGGCCAGATACTGGGGAAAAGTCAAAATTTCACGTGAACTCGAACTCAGTACCAGCCTTAACGCGGCTGTAGATTTGATGCATGAAAAAAGGTTTGTATCCAGTGAAGGTTGATTTGATAGTAATGGCAAAAACTAGACTCAGTAGGATTGCATAAAAACTTATTTCCATTTCGAATAAAAATAAACGCTGACGTTTGAAAGTGGTTGCATTTACACGTACAAATTGGTATATCTGGGTCTGAGTAAAAACACTTCAATACATTGGACTTAATTGTTGTTTTTAGTTCACCATGTATTTAAGGTTGTTAAACCAGACTAGAATAAAATACATCGGTCGACTTAAGACTTTCCGCATAAAAGAGGCATTTAGATGAAAATACAAAAAGAACGTCACTTATGAAAAGAACAAACAATAGAAGGCCGAGAATGGAGTCTTGTGGAGCACCAGAAAATGGATGAAGGGAAGAACAATCATTTAGATTGAAGATGTTGGATGAAAACTAGGAAGGTAAGGAACCGGATATGCCCAACCAAGCAAGCGGTAGACTTGATCGTGACAAATTTTTTTCTAGCAAGAAAGTGGGAGAAGAACCAAATTTCTGTTCTAGTCAACCAGTGAACTACTGAAAATACTATCTAATTTCGAATTATCGGAATAAACTTTCGATCATCAGAAGATGTTTTGAAGCCATGAAATTTTACAATGTGCCTTTTAATAACTGGCACTAAATTTTTAAAGCTCTGTTTCTCTATTTTTTATTATTAGGGAACTCAGACTCATATGTTCTGCAGTTTTGATTCCCAACCGAGATTATAAGGTACTCTTCAGTCTTCCATATCCGTAATGATCTGCTCTCGAGCGGCTATTTTCTAAAATGATTGGCAAATATCCTCCGGCATTTTTTCCTACAATCGTTCATATCATTAGAACCACTTCAGAATTTTCATAAAGTTCTTAAAATTAACCAAGCACCACCTTGTCTTGGTGGAGTTGACATGTGCAAAATAAAATGTCATACTAAAAGTGGAATGAAAATAGCATGAGGATGGATCTCAAGGATTTAATCTCTGCAGGTAGCAGCCAGACTGAGTCTGGAAATCCATCGGTGCTGGACTCGCTCAGTGCGGCAGGTGGTCGGATTCTACAAGTCCCATCCTCCTGTGTGGTTGCAATGGAGGACCCTAGTTGCAGTAGAAGACCACAGGCTACAATCGTGGAAGATTGCACGGTCAGCGATTTTTCGAACTTCTTGATTGTATCTCCTGTGGTTACAGGGTCTGGAAAAGCGAGTACAGCGTCAACTAGAAGATCGACTCGGCCGTGCTTGGGTAATATATGCATGCCTTCGACTAATTCGCCACAAAAGAGTAGGAGAAGAAACGTACTGAAAGAGACAATTCCGTCCACGGCTGAACTTAACCCATGGACCACAGACATTCTGCGCTCGTTTTACTCGACTTTAAGTTTCTGGTCGTTGCTAGGAAGGACAATTGATTCTTAAGGCTAATGAACAACCACCGCCTGCTAGGGTGTGTGGTCATGAGCTATCAACGAAGCTCAAGCCGTCCTTTAAGTATAGCCTACCCAGTCCTTATGAGCTACTTTCACGAGATGTATAACTTCCTTTCGTTATTTAAACATCAATACACAAATCTCTAGTGATATCAGCAAAGTTATAACTGTATTAATATTTTTTTAAGGCATTGTCTCAACTTCATTAGATTTCATTATATTTTCGTTAATATCATTCGTTTTCAAGCAGTCAACACCATTTTCAAGTCTAAATCAATTTCAGTTAATCATGACATTGTCTCTGGCAAATTACAATTGTTTCAAATATGATCTGTATGTTTGATTAATCATAATCACAAAACCTGTTCACTAAAGTCTAATAATGCACATCAGCTGCATTGCTGTTACTATCATCTGTAGACGACAAGTATGGCGCATGATTTTCACGTGAATCAAATTTCAAGCTGAACTGTTCGAATTCGAGCCCCTGCAGACTGAATCGATACCACCATGCACATTATTACCAAATACAATTGCCAGTACAACTGGTAACTACACAAAGCAATCAATCATTCGTTTGTGGCATGAATAATAATGCAAAGGAAAAGCTTGTAATGAGTGGCGCGCACGTTTTACCGCGCACCTACATAAGCTTAATTTCGCAAAAATTAAACGAAAACAATATGTCAGTAGTACTTAGAAAAACCCGAGAAATTCCCACAAATTGAAACCATAAAGTAAACTAACGTGCATATTGTTCAGATCGAGGAAGTCTGATTGAGATTAAGGTGGGCTTAGACCACTGAGAGAGAGGAAAAAAAGGAAAACTGTTTTGTTAGTCTGGTTTGAAGCGTAGCTTGAATGAGGCACAAAGCATCTCAAAATCAAGGCCAAATTCTGAAATGAATATCTTCGGCATCAGAACTGAATTTAAAATTATGACCACATTTTGTTTTACTATTTTGTAACAAAATACCATGTCACAGGATGCGTAAATTGAACACCGAAAGTGTTACGAATATTGCTTTAAAAATTCCATCACATATAATAAAAATTAAGAAACCGGATGTTCATGATCCTCTCGTTGCGATCATTTTCCAAAAATTGTGACTCTGGCATGATCTTATTTCAGAAATATTTTTTCTCGAAATTTATGTGCCATTATTATGCAAATGTTACAAGACGATTATCACCAAGAACCATCTCTAATATAACTCTTGACGTAGCGGTCAGACCGGCTCAAAGAAAGAAATTACTATTGTGTTCGCAAACTATCGTAAAAAATCAAATGGACACGTTAGAAGGTATGTACCTGGCTACTTTAAGAGCCTACACACACCTGTATAATTTGACGGCATGACGTAAATACTAATCGCATGATTGGAGAATGTATCCTGAGCTTCAACTGCGTATCGGAAACGATGGTCTCAATCGGTGAGCCATTGGAGAGTGATCATGAATGAATAGCCTTCAACTTGGACAGCCACGTGCTTGACGTAACTAATTGGGTTTTCATTATATTGTAATAAAAGTGTAAGCAATCATTCAATTATGTCTATCTGGCTCATCTGACCCCAATCGAATCATAGTCTGGGAACTCCATCATGGAATTTGTCATCTGTTTTCGGTTAAATCGCATGCACATTTCCAAATTGGGCGCTACCATCAAAACTCTCTGTGTCAATTACCAACCAGTCAGTCATTTATCAAAACCCTCAATGAACTTCCGACGAAAGTCCATAATAATTCGGTTTTACCACGAGAAATTCAACGGTTTTTTCGATGACTGGAGAAATTGCCGGTAACAAGCTGGTTTTGTATAGCTCAACGTAACATGATCGTGCCAATAACTAGATATTATACATACATTTCTCTGATTTGAAAATTAATGGTTTTTGTCACACGTTTCGATCGTGCGGGACTCGAAAAGAAATGTTAGTGATGCACGAAAGGCTACGCATTTTTGAGCATGCCGACGTTGTTGTTATCTTTGCGAAATTTCGTAACCTAAACCTACTTGAAAATATACATATAGTAATATACTAGTAACGGTAGTGACATAAATCAACCGAAAAAATATTTCATGTGCTTGACTCAAGCGTAACGAATGTTTAGCAGATTTTTTCGTTCACAAAAAAGTAGTGATCCAATTCGGAAGTTTGGTAATTTCATCTTAAATTTATTATATGGAGGCCAAGGTGTTGCATAGCCATTCCGAATTCGAAATACACATGTGTGTAACAAATATTTGTAAATGTAATGCACAAAACTTAGATTTTTTTGTTTAATATGCATAAGTTCACTGCGCACGGTTTTCTTAAATTGACTTGATGTTGGCGGGCTTGCAACGATCTTACTTTTTTCACTGTTTATTTTGGTTTCCACAAGCCATACGTGTGATCTGTTTGTTTTATGTAAGTGAAAAATGGGAATTCCAAACTATTGGATTACATTGCTGTAAATTTCATTGTGTGGTGTGCCCGGCAGATTGCCAAAAAAAAATAAGAAGTCATGTGTGAAAGTATTTAGTTTCCAGGCTGGAAATATTTGAAGGTGTTGATTGTAGTTTATTTGGTTGTTTGGGCGGTTATTTGTTTGTATTAGAAATTGATCTTTCACGAGTGAAATATATTTTTTTTTTCAAATATTTTGACAAAGGCTGACTCATTTAATTGCAAGATCTCAATTGGCTAGGACAAGGTTTAAATATTTACAAATGTGGGAAAATAGATCTTTAGGCTATCAATATTCTGACGCTTTGTTATGTTATAATATTGAAATCAGCACTTCTATACTTTGGACAGATTGGACAACGTTGCCTTATCAGAATCGGTTTTGAGTCTTTTGGAAGTGTCACATTGATGCTACCAAGTGTAACTCTTTGGTATTCGAAAATCATATAGTCACTAAAAACTTATTACCGCACTAAAAAAACGTAGCGCCAGGGACCATGCTCTGGCGCTATGCTTTACATAGTGGATTTCATGATTTTGATAAATTATAGCACGTGAAGCCGTAGTTCAAATTTATAGGTGCACGTGCTATGTATTATAGCTTAGACAGTCATATATAATAGCCCTCAACGCTATGTTTTATAGACCTGGATAGAAATGAATAATTCACGTCTACCCGAATCTGGGGTTGATACCTTGACCCCCCAGACTCTATGAGCCGAAGGTCTCCTCACTAGGCTACACGATACTTTAATGATGTGCACCGAAACTATGTGCATAGGAGTCGAGACTGTGTATAGCAGAAAATTCCATAATGTATGAACATTTTCCCTATGAAGCAAAAAACAATTTTTCATATGATTCTTACACTCAGAAAAATGTCATTTAATAGAATCAAATTTAAATCAAAAGTTGAAATCACTTTGAAATAAAAAACCAATTTTTGAATCATTTTTGAATCAAAAATGTTCAAATATGATTTGGCGCCATATATGATTCTTTCTCCCAATTATCTATCTTATTTATAACGCCAAATCTTATTTGCTTTAATATTGCCTGACTTATAGTCCTTGTCATTAATTTCCGCTCTCCTAAATCGATATTTTCGGTAATGGAAGTTGGAACGTTAACACGATTAAACCAGAGATGCACTCGTATATTAAAACTGGCTTTTCGAAGTCACATTGTTTTCCATTCGTACTCAGTTCTGAAAGTGGGTGTGTTCGGTGGTCCCATAGCCGGTACCTATTACTAACCTAAGCTGGTATTCTTCCGCATCGCTTGGCCTGTCACTTACAGAACTATTTATTTTGGGTTTCCCCAGAAATCGGAATGCTAGGTAACACCTTCAAACTATGTTCAAGTGCTGGGACTTGGTGTTAGGCGGAGTGCTGACTTATGCCCAGTGCTTCTTAAACACACAGATTTGGACATTTTAATAATCATATTTTTCTCTACCAGTTAGATTCCTGAGGACTCCGTTTGAATTGCTGAACAAGTGTTTGTAGTTAGCCTTCAGGCGTATGAATTTTAGCGATCCAGCCAATGTCTACGTGTTTTTGTGTTTGTAGGTCATTAAAGTGACATTTTGGTTTTTTTTTTATAGATAGACAATTTGTTGCTTCGTTAAAAGATAATTAAACTGATATTGGATTTCAACCCTTATTTGAACATCCGTTTTTTTCTCTACCTAACTGATCTACAAAAACCAGACCACTAAATCCAATTCATAAAAACAACATTCAATATCGATCATCCGGTAAAATATTTATGATATTTCTTCCTACATTTTACCACCATCAGAGACTACAAAGCCGGTAACACACAAACAACATAGCAGTCGACCCGAAAAAAAGTTGCGAACCAAAAAATACATATATGTATGTACATATTATCAAAAAAAAAAAAAAAAGAAACTGCAAAAATAATCGCCAACTTAAAACCTGTGTATAAAGTCTTGACATCATCGGAATTCCCAACTTGATTGCAAAATTGCTCGTTGTTATCTTTATAGTAAAACTCTCATGCCATCAATACCGTTTTTGGAGAGTTGCTACCAGCTTACCAGTAACAGCCATCACAAGCTGCCAGTTCGTTTGAGCTTGAGCAGCCAAAGAAGAAGCTGAGGAGTGAGCATGACAGTCATTTGGAGTTGCTCATGTGTACCCATGTGTTTGATAGTTATATATATTTATAAATGAAACTGGGTGCTAATAGTCGAGACCTCAAAAAAAATATTGAACTCAATTTCGTTGTTGCAAGTTCGATGAGAAATAACAGAGCAATTTTGATTATATTATTAAATTCCTATCAAATGTTGGTGAATGAAAAAAAAAGTTCTGATGGAAAGGTCGACTCATTTGCAATATTTGAGATAAACGGAAGAATGCGAGATTTATTTTTGAATACATATTGTGGCAAGATTATATGTGGGTATTTATGGGTCATTGAATAAGCCAGCGCTGTCTCTATCAGGGATATTAATCAATTTTTGTGTAATGATTTAAAATGGCATGCGTAGAAGCTTCGTGAAGCTGTTGGTGTGGTACATAAAAATTGGTGATATGGAATTCAAAAAAATATTTGATTAAATTTGCGTTTAATCGAAAAACAGCAAAGTTCTAAATCTGATATTTAATATTTCCACAAAACAATAAATTAGAGTCCCAAAAAAGCGAATTCTTTTTTTAAACAAAAAATTCAGCCTAAATTGCCTTTTAAGCGAAAAGACTGCCTAAATTTGGCATCCTATCGGCATAAATGTTACTGTCAAATTGGTTTAAAAACCATTCATATGAAATATGTATTTTATTACTATCGCAAAATATATTTTTAAATGCATAGTCTTTGTGTGAAAAAGTTGATCATTCAAATAATGCGTACCAAAATCAATTTGTTGCCCGAAAATCCTCCTAAATCTCTCCTCCTTTGTTGTCATAGTTCAGTCAAACCAGTTGCAAGAACCAAACAAAAAACACTAAATACAATCAATTTTATGCGAAATATATTTATGATTACTCCGATATCATACCTACTATGACCTCACGTTAAAATAATATATCATGATTTCTAAGCTCTAAAACTCGTTCTAAACACGGCTCGGATCGGTTCTTTTACGCTGAAAATCCATTGAAAATATAAAATAAACAGAAAAATGTTATGCCTACACATGTGTACGCCAATATGTTACATACGCTTACCCCCCAATACGATCATTGACGTATTTTGTTTTTGAAATTAGAACGCACGATCTCTGTTAAATTACCAATAACACAATTCGTTCCATGAAGAAAAAGAAGCAAAACTAGAAACGCCAAGAAAAAGCGGCTTTAAGCTATTTTGGTAATTTGTATATGTTTTTGGGTCTTTGAAACAAGTTTTCAAGTAAATGATCTGAATTCGCATTTGATTTGTAAATTTTTTGTTTCTTAGGAAGTATGGAAAATTAAAGCGGGAACAAGTTGAAAATCACTCGACATTTAAATAATCTTGATTTTAGGGGAGTAATTTATGTGTTATGATAAGCTGATTTTTGATTATGCAAAATATATTATTGTATTAGAGGCTTATAACAGGTGATACGTCTTATATATTTAGAAAAAAGTGTGAATAATATTATTAATGTGGTTTCTAATATTATTAATGTGGCCCCAAAATAACAGTTTGGAAATCGATTCTCAAATCAAACCAGCTCTCAAATTCTAAAATAAATGGCTCCTCTGCGAATTAACTCAGAGCTAGATTAAATTCGAACCCCTGTATGTGTTCATGGCAAGATTTGACCCACGCTAGAAGTTGCTGCTGCTATTATTGTCTTTGGAATACTTGTCAATTCAATTCAAATGTAGCAACTGCAGCAAATACTTCTAACGCGTCATACTTAAAATGATACAAAATGAAACTTTTTCGTAAAATTAACCGTCTAGGCCTGAGGAAAATCATAGTTAGTGCCAGAGGTTAGTGCCATAGTTAGTGCCAGGACTACGCTCTATGTATGTTTTCACAATTCAACAACTCTCTCTTAGTACTCCCATTGGTATGCATTTGGATGATACAGCTTCTTCCATTCCACAAGATGTGTATGAACTTTTTGCCTTTTACTATTTCCCTTTTTTCCCCCACCATGCCCCATCCTGCCCGAGTTCTTCTCTCCTCGTCTTTTCCTGAGTTACACTCGTTTCGGACGAACTCTTTGAAAATCAATCTTCTTATGAACGATATCGACGCTAATACTGATACTGATCCCTACGTATCTTCTGGCTCCTTCCCTTCTCTTCGTTACCGTATAATGTCAAGAACAGACGCAGTTTAAAAGCTACCTCCAGATTATAGCCTACGAACTCAGCAAACTTTCGAGTCTAGTCGTAAAGCAAACCTTGCTTTTGGATCTCTACTTTTATTGACGAAGCTAGAGGCTTTTACATTCGCGTGCGTGCTAAGGCCTTAGCTCTTAGCTGGTAAGGTACTCTTCCTTGCGTTATTAGGTTTATCAGGCCACTTCCGACACCACAAGCACCTCCGCTCTGGACGCTGGCCGTTCGCACTTTAAGGTTCTTCGTTTGAAGCGCGTCAACTCATACTCCCGCCGTAAAACAAAATGGGGTTAATTGATCGTCATCAGGAACCTTCGTCTAGTTTAACTGCGGCTACAAATTTTGACCATCAGTCTACTCAGAGATCCAACGTCATATCATATTCCTTACAGATGTGGTCTCAGTGAGTCGTCTTAATGTTTAACGTCACTCTGAGGTACCTTATCGATCTACTGAGCAGTAAATACAGCTGCAATATCATCAGCGTAACTCACAAAAAACACATCTGTGGTCATCTTCAGGTGCACCAGTTCCATAGGTCATGTGTCAGAACTGACTCATGAGCTGCACCCGGGGTGATACGGCTCCGCGGAAAACCCTGGTCAGTGTCAAACGATCCATCGGTCTCTGAGATTGTCCTGCGCCATGGCCAACAAGCAGTCAGCGATTCGGAAACCATGCTCGAGGGTTTAATGGATATCTGTTCATCTCGCTGAGTTTAGGGCATTTTATAAATCCAGTGCGACCAGCAGAACAACCGGTTTAATACTGTGGCATTCCTGTTTTATATTTAGGTCTTCCAAAACCTTCGTTCATCTCTCTACCTGGTTGAATCTAATTCACTCCTTTGTTTGTAGTAACCTTAAATATTGCTGTCGAGTTTAATGTCCATCGCTTCCGTCCTTATAATGATCTTCTTTTATTCCTAAATCTTCCTTCGTTCGAATCATGGACACTTTTCCTAGGTGAATGGCTCCTTGTTAATTTTATTTATAAGATGGTTGATTCTGAGCTCAGTGGCCAAATTTCCGTCCAAAAAGCAGTTCATGGCACTCGTTCTTCTTTTGTGTCCAGTCTGTCGTTTACATGCACTAACATTTACTTTTATTCCTCGTTGTAAGCAACCAAAAGCCCTCGTACATGTGGCTGAATAATGAAGAAAACCAAGAATACTGGAAAAAATGGTGATGCATACAGCCAGTAAAAGTTACTAAATGAATCTGACACATTTGAGAAATTTTCAGAAGTATCTACTATTTCGAGACCACTAAACCTTAACCACCAAATAACTCATGAAGCTTTAAATTCAAAATTCAAAATGGTTTTCATCGTATTCTTCGTTGCAACAGTCAGAAATTCCTCCAGGTACCATAAAATACCACTTCCCTTTCCTTGTCAATCTACAATTCATCCAAAACAAGGTATTCCCGCCTTATGATTTCTAAATTTTTCACGCATTCAACTTACCAGCCCCTTTCCACAACAATCCGGGGAATTTCCTCTCTGCGGTTTTCGTCCGCAGTTAATCATTAAAATCTGCATTCTTCTTATGCATGCTTCACTACAAACTTGTTTTTGGCGCAATCGTGCCCACACTCTGGGAAGCTTCAAAACTCCTCTCAATCGGTTCGTTTTTATCGCTGGCTTACTCTTTTAGTCTGTCTGCTATAATACGTTGCCACTTAACCGAAAATCTTAAGGTCTGCTGAGTTCACCGGTAGAAAACACTTAGTGAATGCAAAAGAAAAAAATTATAGGGAATTCCATTCAGATGCTTTAGAGTCTAAACTCTAGAGAGTTGATTTCTTCCCGCTGGTTTTTATGAAAGGAAAGTATTGTCTAGAGATCCCAGCAATATTATCTTTACGTAATTTCTGCGAGTGGCCTTGAGATTTCCTACATTTTTTTTTGTTTTCATCATTGTGAATTGGCGGCTGTAGTGTTTTTTTTTTATTGTTTGGATGGTTACTAAAAGCATAGTGTTAGATTGGTGTAGATGACTGTAATGAACTTGGCGCTGGGATTTTCAACTTATAAAATAGTGGTTTCCGATAATTGTAAATTTTTATTGCTGAGTGTAGTTAGGCTTTTATGAGGCTGCTAGTTAGAGGTTATAAAACAAATGAAATTCAGGTAAATATTTTGCAAATTATTAAATTCCTTGGATATTCCAATAAGATTTTGCTATTAAAAAGTGATTGCATTGTTTGATTTAATTACTAAAACTGGAGACAGAAAGGCAGTGTCCAAAATCAGCTGATTTTACTGGCGGTATTGTCACCTTGAAAAACCATTTTATCGGGAAGAAGACCTTAATCATTATTCGATATTTTGGCATTGATTCCGTTGAAGTTTTCACGTCCTTTCGCCACAATATCCAGCACAACAGCAATTTTTTCCGTACTGATTTGAAGCGAGCCAAACGGCGTTGATACCTATCTGTTGAACTATTACACAAAGTCACCTTTTGCTAGTATTTTGTGTAGATGGGAGCTCATTGCGATCAGTTTTCTTAAAATATGATTCATGAAACTATTCGTTGCAGTATCGTGACCGATCAATCCAAAGCAATTACATCCAAGTGACGCACAAACTCAAATTACCGCACCAGCACCAGCTCCTCAAGAATAATTGTGCAATATTCATTAATTTCTTCATGTGGCTCATAGAAGACTAGAAAAGCTCAAAATTTAACATCCATATATTCGTAACCTACGTCACTCAAAACCCCCCCAGGACCGAATGAAAGATAAACTAGCAATTATATAATTAGTTCCTTTATTTTGAATTACGCGCTTATAATTAACCCTTACAACAAATAAACTAAACATTGCTCACATCACTCAAATCGCATAGTATCGATTCAATTCTGTTCTAGCAGAATGATAAAAACTTCTTGACCATTAGCTAATTATTTCTTCGAACGGCGTTCGAGCAACATTTACTGAATGGAAAAAAAATTTATTTCAGCTCGAAAAAAATATTTTTACCGCACAGCAAATAAAATTAACTACGAGCACCCGGAATTTATCGTTGCCGACATGAAGAAAAAACATAATACTAGTCATCATTATTTCTGTTATTATTACTACTATAATCATATCAGCATTGAGTATCTATACACATTCTCGTATTTTAACTAAATATTAAAAACGAAGAATTTCAATAATACTAATGTTTTTCATTTACTTTGATTCAATTTCAGGTGAACGATACGTACATTTGGCAGCAAAACATAATCATATCGATGTTCTAAGGTATCTTGTTTCGTTGGGAGCTGATATAAATGCGAGAGTAAGTATGCTTTTAGCTTATATGATTCGCATGTGAGATGCTAATAAAAGGCTCTAGTCAATATACAATTGTTATCTGCTTTTGTTGAGATTCAAGACTTAGAAAACGAGGTGTGGACAGGAAATGAGAGATAATTTCTACATGCGCATCTATATGATAGCTTATTGTTATTGTTTATTTTTTGAAATCTCTTTTTTGCGCCAACACACTAGATATCATCATAATAGACAATATTAATTTCCAAGAAAATGAAATCCATTTTAATTTCCAACAAAAAATTATATTTGTAAAAAAAAATATCAAGACTAGAAATTTTATATGAACAAATTAACTAATCTCAATTTATTTGGTTTTTTTTTGTAGGAAGGACTGTCAGGCAAAACACCACTACATATTGCAATTGAATCATGCAATGAAGCATTAACCAATTTTTTGTTGGTCGAGTGCAGTAAATTGAATCTGGAAGTTGAAACGTTTGCTGGTTTAACACCGTATCAATTGGCTGCAGCGAATGATTTAGAGCAGTTTACTAACAAATTACAAAGATATGGAGCTGAAGAACTTAGACCGCCTGGATCTGATGAGGAGAGCGATGATGATTCAGATTATCAGGTATATAGTATATTTTTTTATTAGCATTCGTTAAGATTATAATAAGAGAGAGTTTTTTAAGACAGTTTTCAAACTAATTCTTCAAAAAAATAAACCTAGTATTGAATTTTATCAGATTTTCTTCAAGCTTAATGTAATACTACCTATTTTATTAACTTTTATTATTGTTTTGTTGAGTAAAATTAGAAACGAAACTGTCATCTCAGCCAATTTCATTCGAAATCTTCATAACTGAAAATTTTTAAATACTTCCAACAACTATCTGCACCCTCAATCTGTCGAAGAGTTTCTTTATTCCGTGAGTCAAATATGCGCTGTCTAAACACTTGGGTTTTGTAGCCTCATATGAAAGCTAATACTGCTAGAAAATTTAGTTAATATGTATAATTTTTTGTTGCTTTTAGCAACAGATTATAGTATAGCACACAACATTGTTTAGTGACTAAAATTATTGTGGGAGTTTCATAAGAATTTCAAATAATGCTAGATCTTCTATAGAATTTCTGATTGGGCTTAATTGAGCTGAAAGACATGTCACCATATACTACCTTTCTAATTGCCTCTCACTTAATACTCTATCTTATCAACAATCAAAAAATTAAATAACTATATGTGTGAGCCTACTCGTCATATCTTCCATCAAATTTCTTCGTCGAATTGTGTTGATTGAGGGAAAGCGATTGGGACAAAACATTTATCCTTATCAAACTCGTGTACAAATTTCACGAAGCGAAATTCCACAACCATTCAAGAAAGAGACAACTTACCTATACACTTTCCAGATATGTAATTAGAAAAAGTGTTTTATATGCGCTGTACGTTATTTTCTTGCGAATTTCATGATTTATAGCAGTTGTACTTATTGTCTATCACTTTATTGTCTAGTTGGACTAATGACGGGAACTATCATTCCAATCGGTCACTGCTAATATCCGCCAGTGCTGTTTGTTATTGCTATCATTATTGCTTTTTTAGAGTAATCAATAGTCTAATTTCATTCTACGCATAGGAATAAATTCAGTTTTAGATGATTAGTTGTTATGATTGCAATAGGTCAAGGTAGGTGTGATAGATCAAGGAAGAAAAAACTAAAGATATGGTCTAATATATTCATCGCTCAAGGATGTATAAAAACTGCTCAGTTTTTATTACAATTAGAAATCGATTTTTCACAGTGATGTACTCCTGAGATTAATATTGCAGACGGCTTACCAATTTAAATTACGCTTGTTTGTCGATACTGAAAAATCATTTTTATTTTCCCCACTCTCCGATTGACTGTCCCTTCATCTAGACATTTACCCTTGTCCGCAGTTAAATTCCGTGTTAGCTTAGTAATTGAATCTCCCCAACTCAAAGCCTGTGTTGATGACTTGCTATTTTCCACCATCATTTATCTGGCTTCGATCTAGGTCCGTAAGATATTATGTAATGTGCTACTTTGCTAAAATTATTTAGTTCTTTCAATATGCCCTCACCATCCGATAAATGTTCGTTGTCCATTACCAAACCTCATCAACTCAAAACACTTTCATCTCAATTTGATGATCTTACCATCAAATAATCAAATCAATCATTTTGATTATGACATAATAGATCTAATAATACTAACTAATAACACAAAGTCAAGGCTATTGTTAGTTTCAAGTGCAATCAACTTCACCATGTTTTCTGCAATTCTCATCCAGAATAATAAATCTAAATTTGTCCGACCTTGACACTTACCTAATCATTTGGGAAAAACGCCATAATCCGTCTCCAGTTTCTTAACCTCAGCCACATCATCATCATCGTCAAAATTCCTGATTTTTGTATTCATTCGAAACTTTCGATCGATAGAATTGTAATAATTTAATTTGAACGTCTCGCTTTTTTTCTACATCACACACTTTTTTTTGCCCTAGCACAAATTTTGTGCATTCAGTCATTTCTTCGGAATAGATTGTTGCACGTAAGATTGGCTGTCACAGAAAACGTATTTTCCAAAGCTTGAAAATCCGATTTGGAGGAAGAAAATATGCGCATTTCGCGAGAAGATTAAAATAAATCTTTACCAACTCGTTTGTACTGATTTGCGCAAACTAGCCAAAACTTGCTCATTCGAGGTTCCGTATTAGCACTGTTGAGATTTTTTTACGTATTATATTCATTTTTACTGGAATTTCCATGAAGTTGAGAAGCTTGAGAGAGTTTTGCTATTGATTCAATTAATTTGTATATTTTCTTAATGGTTTCCTTTTCGATTCCAGTCTTGATCGTTGTGTCGATTTTGGATTTTCATGGAACCTGATTTCATAGTGTGAACTATTAGAGTTTACGAAATATTTCTCCATCGACGTAAAACAATTGCTGAAATCAAAAATTGATATTTCGATTTGAATGCGATTTTATTGCAGGTAAATAAATAGCAAATTATTGACTTTGGTGTTTATTTGGCAATAAATCGCATTTAAACAGTTGCATGTTTTGAAAGCTTGTTGTTTTTTCGAATAACATATTTTCGGTCTTTGATGTTTAATCAGAATACTATTTAATTTGTATGAGGCTACAAAGACTGTGTTTGAGTTTCTGCGGCATACTAATACTAAGTTTATAATTAAGGTTTTAAGAAACCAAACCTGCTTTATCTAATTTGTTCGTTTTTTCAGCAAATACAAAAAAAAACGTCAAAATAAATAGAGTATAATATTTCGTAGCCAATTTTGTATCATTAGATGTGGTTATTCAAGACTCAGTTTTGGTGCTTTTTTTAATTTTTGAAAATCCACCGTTTCTAACAAAAACACTGCGAAATGTTTTATTAATAAAGAATCAACCAGCTTGGAGTGGAATGGTTTTATCCGATAAGTCGATAACCCTGAAAGCTAACCTTTATTTCCTTCGGATGTTCCGTTCCCACATTGGGGCCATTGGGCCATAAATCGTTTTCATTTCTCTTCAAAATAAATCATTTGCCCACATTAAACCTGAAATGTCAATTTTCTTCACTTTCATTAGCATTTATGCATACTATGTTATGAGAGTGTTTGCATCCCTTTGTAAGAACTCTGTTATCAAGCTTGGGTGGTGCTGGAATATCTAGAAGAGTATGTCATCTGGACAAAGATTAGCATTTACACCTGTGCAAGAGTTGTTTTAGATTCCGCGAATGTCAGCGGTGAGAGAAACGGTCCAAAGATGGAGCCTTGTGGCACTTCTGATTCAATTGAAAGCTCCCCCGAGAAAGCCCTGTTAAAGGTAACGAATGTCCTCCTGCCACTGAGGAAATTGTCTACGATTTTGATAATGCAACCAGGGAATTCGAAATCCATACGGAGTCGAAAGCCTTCTGTAGATCAATCAGGCAGGCACCCAAAGCCATTTTTGGGATCAAATACCTTTGTGTTATGATCCGCTCTTTAACGAGACTTACTGATCCCCGCCCATTGACGTTGGGATCATCTGAGGTGTTCTCCCCGATGATTTTGCAATCATTCATGGCTACAAAATGACGGAACTTGAGATTAGTCTGTGACAGGAGAAGAATATCAGAATTTTCTTACTTCATGAATTTCTGCACGAACTGTTCCCTTTTGTAGATTGGAACTAAAGTAGCTATGCTTAGGGCCACGAACTTAAGAAGACGCATTACCAGCAAAACGAAGTATGAGCACGATAAAGGCATATCGGTCCTCAGATTGAGTTTAGAGCTTCCCAAAGTTTGAGATGAAATCCTTGATTTGATTCATCAAGACGAAAAGATTGCAGCCAAAGTGATTTTGGCATTATCCAAAGACTACTGAGTCGAAGGGAAGATGTTGTTTACTCAGAGTAGAACTAGTTGCTTGAGATCCGAAGCTTGTAAGTTCCAGTTTGTAGCACACTATTGGTGAGATTCTGCTACTTTTACCTTAAGTGGCTTGGCCGCGGGATTCGAAACCTTTCTTCCCGAAGGTTTCGAAGTCATTCGACTTGGCGCCAGGCTAGAAGGTGGAGCCTTCTTTACTATCGCAGAAAGTTCTGGGCAGTCAACCGATGCATCGTCGGAATAAATAAATAAATAAATAAACCTTTTTATTCTTCAGAATCATAAGGAATAAGGAGAGTCTAATCGGACTTACCCCTTACCTTCCACCAGATACATCTGGTTGGCTGGGCGAATTAAATGATCCATCAGACTAAGGCTGCTTGGGTACTTTGAATAACAAGGCTACTATTGTGGACTAAACTTGTGCCCATCCTTTTACAATCTTCCTCGTTATCGTCAATTACGGTTTCATCTATGGCATTTTCGAGATCAACGAGCGCTTCTTCTTCCGTATTTCTGTTTTTGTTTTGATTTAAATCGTCTGACTCATAGATAGAGCATCCAAACCTTAAAATTCACAAAAAAAAAATAAAAACTCTAAATTTTTTATTTTTAAAAGGCATTGATTCTAAAAGCCACAATTGATGAATATTTTGTTTGAAAAATGTATTAAAACTTGTAAAAAGAGCAAAATAAAATAAAACTTATCAACCATAACAACTAATCAAGTTTTTATTTCTATCGTTTCAGCCTTACTGTCAACTCAGTAATCCAAATTGCACATACTTCAAGAGAAATCATCAATGTTGTGTGTAACCAATCCACCGTCAAGTCATATAAATATAGTTCGTAGATAATCGAAATTTATACATCTAGTAGCAATGCTAATGTATTTCGTCATAAATCAAAATAATGGTAAATCATCTCTATTTTACTTCATGATTTAGTTTCGAAACAAACAAAAAAAAACTAGCTAACAATTTAGAATAAGAAATCAGAAAAGTCAAATAAAATTCGATTCGAACACATAAAACATATTTTATGAAATTCTATGAAAAATTCAATCTGAATTAATAATTATACGAATAGATGTCGTAATGAATTGTTCTTAGTTTAATGTAGAAAAAATATATTTTCAGGAATGTAGATTCAAAACTCATTTCAATTTAGGTATTGTTGAATTTCATCTTATACAATTCAATGAGAGTTTTAGAAATTAATTAAACTTTGACCTTTGAATTTCAAATCATAAACTGAAATTTTTTTCCAAAGCCAATTTAAAAGTATCTGAACCAAGAAATCTTAAACCAAGAGAAAAGTGCCTTAAAAACCTTCAAATATATTTTATAGAAATTAGTTAATAAGCAAACTATTCCAAATTTAATCTAGCGAAAATTATCGAAGTCTACAGCTTAGGAGCCGCGTGAAGTTTTGTGTCCATATAATAAAGGATTATTGCACAAAACAATTAAAATCTGCTCATAGTGAAATAAGCAAGAAGCTCCACTGATTCGCACTCTAGAATGCATGGACATTATACTATCATACTATAGACTGTTTCTTTAAATCTATTATAACTCTAGTTACGTTAACAATAATAACAACAATTAAATTTCGATGGCAAAATAAATGAAAATATTTAATTTTTCAAACTCCTAAAACCACACAATGTTTTCTGTTATCTGATAAACAAATCATATCAAAAATTCCTTCATATTTATTTTTCAGTCATATGTGGTTATTTTTTCGTTGTTTTACTCACATGTATCTTTCTGTTGCTTCCCTTGACTGTTTATATACAATCTTGGAACATATATAAAGATTCTTTTTGAGACCATGTACATATTTTGTGCCTAGGCGTTTCGCTCACAAAAGAGACGAGATAAATAGGACACAAGTACTTAGTAAAGTAAATTATTAACAAAAAAAGTATTCTTTCATCATCAAAAACATCATTCAAACAAAACAGTAAAACAATGAAATAAGAATATTAAACGGAATATGATAGTGTTAAGTAAGATATGAAAGTGAAGTTAAATGAACGGTGTATGCAAAATTGTTGTGTTGAGCAATATAATTATTTTTAAAAGATAGATTTAAGAGTTAATGTGAAAGAAAAACAAACTTTAGTTATTCTTAGTTTACACGTAATCGATTATCTTATTTTTTATTAGTTCTGTGTAAGTGTATTTATTGCATATTGTATATATCATTAAAAAAACAAAATGGATTATAATTAGTATCGTTCTTGTTATTTTTAACATAACAACAAATTCACCTATAAAATTAATGATGACTTGGAACGGTTGTCATTGTATGGAATTAATAAAGAAAAACCATTACTATCTAAAAAAATAATGTGTGGATAATTTTCTTAAAAGGCAACAAGTATGCTTCGTATAATTTCAGATTGATATTTTGATGGAAACAAAGAATTTATTATTTGACTTTTGCTTCACTGTGTTTTCAGTTGAAATCCTTGCGATAAGCTAAAGGTCAAAAGGGTCAATTTTAAGATTTCTGCGCAGACGATTTATTTAGGTACAATACATTTTCTATGCAAAATATTAAATTTATCTACGCCGTCTAGACACATTAGAGACTGCGTTGTTTTTCAGGTAGACTACTCATTTGTAAAAACATAAAACAATAAATATTTTTCAAGGGAGGATGATGCACAGGTAATATCAGAGCCATGAATAGATCGTCATTATAGAGTGAAAGTAGAATTTAGACGGTATTAAAGAGGAGGTACGTGGTTGTGACACATAAAAAGGTTCTTAGAGAGCCGACTCATTGAACTGATGAAAAATGATATTTTGATAAACATTCTTGATTGTTTTATCCATACACATCCCAGGTATGTTAGCATAATATGGATTTGCGGCCCAAAATAAAACAGTTTGAAATTAATTCAAATTTCGGGATCAGTGAGTTCGGTAATATATAATATGGTTTTGTATAGCAGCAACTTGTTGTCTGCAGAAAACTCGGAGAGTTTATCCAACGAGTCAGTTGTGAGGTCAATATGAGCTTTGAATGTAAGCTTCTTGTTTAAATAAATTCGCAGGCATTTAATGTAATTGAAGCTCTAATCAGTAGTGTGCTGGCATTCAATAATAGTGGCTACTGAAACACTTTGGCTTTCCGGCAAAGTGCGAAGAATAGGGCTTCTGTCTAACTGGAATTGATCTTAATCTTCCACTTCCTGACATAATCCATAAGAGTGTTGGATCCATGTTCTAAATTAGTGTTGTGGTTCAAAATTATGGTATTTAGAGCTTGCATCTGACGATACGCGAGAGCTGTGTCGTTTGCGAAAAGGTTACGAGAGCAGTTAGTTGGCGTCAGAATATCGCTGATGAACAGGTTAAACAGATATATTAATTGCATGTTTTGCACAGGTGGGTTAATGTTTTATGAGCAAATTTTTCGCAAACTCGCGTTAATATCAGGATCAGGAGATTTTATCGTTTCCAAATTCCAAATAATGCTGCAAACATTATAAAAGATCAGAGATGGAGCAGTGAGATGTAAAGTTTTCCAGCTTTTAATGGAACAATTGACCGTGTTATTGGTTGCATGGTGTCCGATTGAGCATGTGGAACAGTGTATGCAATGAATAAAAATACCAAAAGCCGTTGCTTTATCTTTGTTGGATGTTGGATTTACCAACCGGGTAGGAGCCAGCATTTTTCTTTGTCAGTGCTTTATTGATATTCCACAGATTTTTACAGCCTATATCTAGTGCTGGAAGTATGTTGTTCCAGCATCGATTTCGAACTTCAAATTTTGCTCGTTTGATTGCCTTCCCTAACTGGTTTAGCTCACTTTTCAGATGAGTATGCCTTCATCTGGTTATTAATTCGGTGTGCCACCACCGAATTTTCGAATCGCATGGCTTTGTGAATTCTAATTATAGTTCTAATTAAGCTTCTAACGTCTTTTTTACAAAGCCAATTAGCACGTGCCTGTCTACAACGATTCTGCGATCGATTGCCTTCGTGCATACCGAAGTAATGGCCGAACAAAATGTTTTGCTAGCTATCTGCCATCTAGTGTGAAAATCCGAAATCTCATTCTGTCAGATTGGCAAGTGGCAAGTAGTGTTCGCGCTGATTTTCGCTCATATTAAAAAGTGAATTACAACCCTGAAAAACTCACCAAAATGCCTCCAAAATCATCATCAAAGAAAACTCGTATCGATTGGTTTCGTTGTGAATCTTGTCAAGTGTCTGTTGCCGCTCGTGAAAAAGACAATCATGCCAAATTGTGTCCGATAGTCGAAGATAACTTGTTCACACAATCTTATATTCGTAATGAAATCTTATTCACGACAGCAGTGCAAGTAATGTCAGTGAAAAGTACTATTGATCAATTGAAAGATATGCCGCAGAAACTACAGAATACATTAGTGTTTATTAGTGACGGGGTAATAAGGTTATGCCGCTTCGTTGTTGGTGAGCATGTTATGATTAGTTCGAATGAAAACCGCGAGCTGTCTCCAATGACGCGTGTAGTGTGGCCAGTACCAGAGATGTTGATTGATACGGTTTTTGTAACGAATGAAGGTAGGTGTGTGTCTTTGTTGAGAGAAACGGTCGTTGTGGAATTTGAAAGGATGTTTTGAAATGTGATTAAATTGATTTAATTTTCCTTAGCTCTAAAAGTAAAATGGTAAAAGCAGTATTTGTTCTATAAAAAATAGCTTTTACCCCTAAAGTGTTTTATAAATAAATTGAAATCAAAAATTTTGCATAACTTTGAATGAATAAGTACATGTAGGCATAAAATTAAATAATTTTTCAATTTTGCTATCAATTCTGCTCGCAGAAGATGTTAGTTCCCTGTCATAAAGTAGCAGACTTTAGCTATAAAAACAGATTTTTGACTAAAAATAATCTGATTACTTTCATGTTGCAAACCTTTAATTTTAAAAATTGAAAAAATCTGTGTAGTAAAAACCATAATTATCGTTCTACTTTCCACCCATAAATTGGGGCAGAAAATTTAAATTTCGCCGTTGATTTTAAAATTGTATATTTATTTTAATCAATAACTAATGACGCATAAATACATATTTTTTTAGAAAATAAATAAGCCAATCTAAGCATTTTTTGATTATAAATAAACCTTAGTTATACACAAAATGATGAAAGAATGAAATACTTAAATAAAATATTTTATTTTAAAGATATTTATAAAATTTACTGTTATATCAAATTTTATTGAGTGAATTATATATATTGAAACAATAATCTTGCCTGAACCAAAACAATTAGCTGCTGATATGAAAAAGCTGCAGTAAAATCTCTAGTCTATAATAAAAAATCTATTAATTCATATGAAATATGTTGGCTTTCTCATCAATATAAAAATAATATCTACTTCCCGCTCGTTGTTTCACCAATGCAAAGACTATCTCTTCTTCCTACCATAGGTTGTTCTGAGTGTGAACTTACTGAGCATGGGTTAAAAATACTCTTATCCGCAACTGGAGCCGTTCAAATTTAGTCGATGTTCTACCATCGTGGCCACATGAGAAACTAAAACTTTGAAATATAATTTTGTAAGATTAAAATCACAGAAGTATGTTTCGATAATAGCCAACTTTGAAGTATTTGGCAAAATTTAAGGAAAATTATAAATTCGTGTGTTACAGATTTTGTTGAGAAAAAGCGAGCGTATCAATTTCAATTTTTATCCTATTGCTTTTATGATTTTTTGGAAAATTTATCCAAATCTGTTACTGAATTTTTATATTATAGCGTCTGATAAGAGTTCTACTGACTCTTCTAAGTCGCTGACTGTTTCAGGTATTTCAATGATAGCTGCTTCTGCGGAAAGCTTTCCAGTTGGTGATGATCTTTCGCTTTAGCTAAGATATTACCGATGCGAAAGAGTACCGGCTTATGGTCTGATGGAAGCTCGTCGGGGACATTTATGTGCATATTTTGGTTGATTCCGTGTGAAAGCCCTATATCAAGAATATTGCTGCTCCTGAGACCAAAATGTGTTGACTCATCGGGGATGTGCAGACATGTTTCCGATACTGTGATGTACTCTTGCTGCGCAGTCTCGGCTCAGTTACTTTTCATAGTTCCCCAATGGTGATTGCAGGCAGATTTCTCGTGAGGAAGATTGTTCCCTATAATTGTTCCTACCAATCATCCTATCTTTTCTATCTAGAATGTAGCTGGGAATCCGAAGATAATTCCAGGGTTTGAGAAATGTTTCCTGCAGAAGCATGATGTCAACTTTGAAATTAAGTTTGGTTAGTAGGGTTCAGTTTTTGTTGAAGAATGGAATGTTTGTTGGTTTGAGCCGTGAACATGCTTTGGACCATTTTAGCCCTCATGTTTTTTATCATTGAATGTATTTGTTCTTGCATGATAGTCAAAATCTGGCCCATATGTGCCGGGTTATTTAGTGTGTTTGGATTAGCTGAGTTAGTAGAGGGTTTTGGATTTGGTTTCTGAGTTGATATGGGTTTCAGTAGGAGGGGTAGTATTTTTCGGATTTGTGCTCGCTACTTGTGCGAAAGACGTCCTCAGTTTTTTTTTCCTCAGGGTTTTCGGGCTACGTGGGTAGCCCTCATAACTAGCAAGGTGTTCACCTCCACAATTGACACATTTTGACCGTTCTTCTCTCAACTTATTGTAATCTTGAAAGTGATCATAAAGTGGTCATCTTCCCCGTCGCATTTGACACAGCGAGTCTGAGCGCTGCAGTTTATTGCAGAGAGTCCAAATTGTTGATAGTTGTGGCACTGTGCCATTCCCGTATTTTTTGTGACTCAGCAGATTTTCTTTGCGTTTTATACCTCTTTGTCAGACTTCGAAAACCACACCTTCAGTAGTTTAGGCGTACCTATTCTTGTTTTGAGTTAGTAGGATTTAAGGGATTTGAGTCCCTGTCGTTGGAAATCCTTTTTTATCTCTTCGGGGAAGAATCCATGGATTTTCACGAATCACAATATTAGCGATCTCTTCTTCAGGGAAGCAATATGTGTGGTACTGGACCTTAGGATTTATAAAAAGCCTGGTTATATTTCTATGGTCGTGTATAGTTTTGGGGATAATAAGGGTACCCAGAAAGATCCGCTTAGCAGGATGGAAATTAATGTTCCTTTCTTTGAGGACTCTTTCTAATGACAGCCATTGTTCTCAATGATTGCTTTCACTGGGCTTCTCTGTATTTACTGGAGGCTTCGGAGAAGTGGTTTTATGTTGTTTTATGGTTTGATTATTTTTGTTTATGGCTATTTAATTGTTTTGTCAGTTTTCGTTTGAATTTTCATCTAGAAACACATCTAGTGTTTTTGCTTTATCTACCTGGGTTTCGTCTACGTCTGTCAGCAATAGGTCATATAGTACATTTCCGGAGAGCATGAGGTCGTCGTGTGACTTGTTCTCGTTTTCTGTTGCGCCACTTTCTGTACTTGTAGAAGAGATCGAAGCCTTTGAAGTCTTAACTAACAAGAAAAGAGATTTGTTCGGAACTCTCACTTATCTTCGTTATTGTGTAAATTTTCACACATTACAAAATTTTTTTCTAAACACCATGCCTTATATATTCAAGCACGACTCTCTTGGTAGAACGCGCGCACAGGAAATTATTAATGATGGAGCTTGAATTGAATTTATTCAATAAAAGTTTTTTCCCTTATCCGGTTGCTTTATATTTTTTATGTTTGTCAGATTAATAGACAGTCGACTTGCATGATTTAATTCAATGAAGCCAAAAACTCGGTACTGGTTCTTTTAGACGATATCACAGAGCCTAATATACTAGTCTAACCCTATATTATCGAGACAATGAATTTGTTTCTTGGATCTATTGTTATCGCTAGTACAAATCATAACATAATCTTCGCTACTTCGTGATAGCGCGCCTTCGAGTTAATTCTTGAGGACTATGACGCATTGGTATTGATTTTCGGTTTATTAACTATCTAATCCTGCTGAGCTTAAAGTGGGGACTCTAACAATATAATCTTGCTTTTGAATTGATTTTCAGCATCCTATCATTTTCGTCCTTTTGACAATGTGTCGATAACTTTATATGGGCGGTTTATTATGTCACAACGGTCCCTAGCATCGAAGAAAGAATGGAGAAGATCTATAAATGGTTTAATTTGAAAGAATTTCTCTCTACCCTTATGAGTGGATACTATTTAAGGAAAGTTAATGCATCAAAATATGTTGTACGACTGACAATAATATTTATTTTTATTTGCAGATCTCGAACTGAACTGGACCCGTTTCAAAAATCAACAGATCAAAATCGAAAAGCTACCTTCTGATCCCATCCCAGCCGACATCTTAACAATCGAATATGCAGATGATACGACCGTAGATCAAAATGCCAACATTGATATATGCAGACTTGTAAAAAGTCAATTTCTGCACCAGGTCATATGTAACGGACTCCCTATCAAATTGAATTTCTATTGCAAGACGTTGAGTTTTATCGTAGTCGACATTAAATGTTCGAAAATATATAACACCGACGACAATCCTCAAGATGATATCGTTTTAGAGCAACAAATGCAACGATTGGCACTGGGAGATGCTGAGAACAAAAAGGAGACATATACACGAACGCAAAGCAATAAAATTCCAATCGATTTCTATTCGATCACACAAAAGACGAAAATTACATTGTTCACGAAAGAAAGTGACAGTCGTCCAGGAGATGGTGGTGATGGTCCGCAACAAAAGATAACCACACAGGATATTGGTGGATTAGATGATGTTATAATGAAAATTCGAGAAACGATGAATATAGCTCTCGGATTTCATGACGTCCCCGCGGGATTCAAAGTTGGCCGGGGACTTTTACTCTTCGGACACACAGGCTGCGGCAAGACGATGATTTGTGAGGCTCTAGCAAATGAGATGAAAGGTGTTGAAGTCGTGAAAATTAGTTCGAGTGAAATATTCAGCAGGTATTTCGGGGAGACGGAAAAAAATCTGCAGAAGGAATTTGAAAAGGCCGAAGCCCACTATCCGATTCCTTGTCTGATTATAATTGAGGATCTGAATAATATCT
The DNA here is from genome assembly GCA_947369275.1 of Nemotelus nigrinus. NCBI lineage: Eukaryota > Metazoa > Arthropoda > Insecta > Diptera > Stratiomyidae > Nemotelus > Nemotelus nigrinus. The sequence goes on from OX376375.1 coordinate 16,752,914, forward strand.
GTCCGAAGCACGAAACCAATGATGTAGTTAAACGGGCTTCGGCTGCCTTTGTGAAAATCATGGATGATTTGCATTTGAAAGGGAAATATGAAAGGACGTTTGTGCTGGCAACCAGTTCGAATTTGGATAATTTGAATCCTGCCGTGAGGAGATGCGGCCGAATCGACGTCGAGGTGGAAGTTAATGTTCCCGACTCAAAGGCACGTTACGCGATTCTGAGGAAGTATTTGAGCAAGATTGAAAATGCTTTAACTGAAAAAGACGTACAGGACATTGCATGCGTTACTCATGCGTTTGTTGGTTCGGACTTGGCAAATTTGGTATCGAAAGCGGCCGTATCAGCACTTAATCCTGACCACACAGGAGACGCAGGTACCTTGCACGTTGGCAAAATTACAGTGGAGCATATCAATTCTGCTTTGCAATATGTAAAACCGAGCGCAATGCGAGAGGTTTTGATTGAAAGTCCTAACGTCCGATGGGACGATATTGGTGGCCAGAAGGATCTCAAACTGAAATTGAAACAGGCAATTGAGTGGCCGCTTCTATATCCCGACAGGCTTAGGAAACTAGGCATCAAACCGCCGCGCGGTATTTTAATGTTCGGTCCGCCAGGATGCTCGAAAACAATGATTGCAAAAGCCTTGGCAACGGACAGCAAAGTGAATTTCCTATCGATAAAAGGTCCCGAACTCTTCTCCATGTGGGTGGGTGAATCGGAACGGGCAGTCCGTGAACTGTTTCGGAAAGCCAGACAGGTGGCTCCGTCCATAATATTCTTCGATGAAATCGATGCGATTGGCGGCGAAAGGACATCGGAAAGTGGTTCGTCGGTAAAGGAGCGTGTTCTAGCTCAACTGTTAACCGAATTGGATGGAGTTGATTCTTTAAATAATGTTACAATAGTAGCGGCTACAAATCGTCCTGACATGATTGACAAGGCTTTAATGAGGCCGGGCCGAATCGATAGGATTATACATGTTCCGTTGCCGGACAGCGAAACGCGACGTGAAATTTTCGCTATTAAATTGAAAACGATGCCATTAGATGAAAAAGTAAACGTTGATGAGTTGGTTCGGAGAACTGATGGATATTCGGGTGCCGAAATTCAAGCAGTTTGTCATGAAGCTGCTCTACATGCCCTAGAGGAAAATATCGAGGCGGACAAGATTGTTTGGGAGAACTTTGAACGAGCCCTGAAACTTGTTCAGCCAAGAACCGACTCGAGTTTATTGAAGTTGTACGATGATTACTTGGCGCAGAATTTATGATAAGGATTGGGAAAGTGACTTTGTTGGTAGTCTGATAGGGATTGTAAATATGTAAGTGTTTGACTAGAAAATACATGTATACATTTTGTGAAATACTTTGTTTTCATAGTTTTTGTATCTTTACCTTCCACACATTTCAACAACACTCACACCTTCTCTCACTTTAGCAACCACAAAATATTTTGCAGCCATATCATGCACTTAGAAGCAGTACTTAGTCTTTTTTCTCTTGAATGACTAACATGTTCTACAAATCCCTCGAATGTACGTCCCTTAGCATTCTCTAAGCCTGACAACTTGGAGGCGCTTAAAACAATCTACGAGTACACATATTAACGTCCATGCACACTAAATATATTTGTTCCTTAGATTTCATTTTACTTGAACGACTTGCATCCATTTATAAGATGTATGCTAGTATATATTCCCCCTAGCTGCGGAGCTGTGTAAATTTCCGACCTGGCCAAATATTTGCCATTATGAGATTGTCTAGTTATTCGTGTAAATACCTTTGCACGTAGGATTTTGTAGTCGGGGGCGAGTGGATTGGTTAGTTTTATGTGTGGTTAATGAAAGTTGCAGGCAAAAGAGCATTTAAGAAGATAATTTGTATGTGGTGTGGAGGTCATGATTATGTGTAGGGTAGAAAATGATCATGGACTAGTTAGTATGTGTAGAATAGTATTTTACTTGCTATTATGGCTCAAAAAGCAGTAAAGAATAGAACTGAAAAATACAATTGAAATATTTAAATCATCAATAATAATCATCCTAGTTAAAAATTTAATAAATAAGGAGCAATCTAAAATATTGGGGCTATATTTGTTTGGGTTTTCCTTGACATTTTCCAGAAGCAACACAATCACAATATTGAAGATTTAAAGTTGAAATTTCGTTTCGCGTTCTTGGATTTCTAGAAAAAAGGAGGTATAGGTTAAATAACGGTTAATTGATTATGGATAGAGCGATTATTTTTATTGCATGAAAATAGTGCTAGTGCTACTTGAAGGCTAAGCTAGTGCTGAGCCACCTTAGAAAGCACAACTCAAAAGAAACTCCTGAAGCTCCATGCGCTGTTTAAACTAAAAAAAAAGATACAAAAACGGTCAAGGACACTTGAGCCTAGCACTAAGAAAGGAAATGTCGGCGGGGAATGAACTGAAGTAGACAACACCAAACAGTACTCTTAGGGGAATGTGTTGAAAGACATGTCAAAAAGTGACGGAAGGCAAGATCGACCAACTTTTTAGGTTATCCTGGATTCATCAAGCTAGCCTAAAAAGTTGTTGTATTCGGAGCCCAAAGCAAAAAAAATTCAATCGTCTAGAAAAAAAAATCGAAAAAATTCAATCAGTGACGCAATTCAAACGGCGAGGTTGAAAGATTTGTATAGATATGAGACATCGAAAGTCTTACAACAGGGGAAGAAAAGACAGCAGCCATTGAGAAGAAAGAAATTCAGGACATAAAAATTGCATAAAAATTGCATAAAAAATTGCATAAAAAATCTTAACACTAGATATCAAATGCGACAAATTCCAGTTGTTAATAGATGCCAATCAGAGCTACCCAGAAAACATGCAAGTATTCTGGGTCCAAAGATGTACAACTCAATGCTCCTGCAGGTCAAAACAGCTTTAACAGTATCAAACTAAAAGTTTGTATTAAAAAATGATGTGAAAAAATTATCAAATCTTTTTGAGCTTCCTATAATGTTGCGATTTTTTTGTATATGGATTACGTATGTACATAGATCGCTTTGACTTCGAGTGTTTATTCAGTAATTCACATGCTTTCATGAATGGTATTTTGTTTTTTATTCTTTCATTTTTGTTTATTAGCATTATTTTGTGAAATTATCAGATCATATCCTTTTTTAACAAATAGGGGTTTGGAAATGTTGTTAATGATTTCTAATAATTACCTTCTACCTTTGAATTTTTTTGAGTTGAAATTTTCTATCAAAAATTGTTGACTAACTCTTTGCCACAGGATCTTCGATTCGATTAGGAGTGCCGACAATTTACATAAATCTTTATTTTCTTGTAATTTATGTGTTTTTTGTTATATGTTTAAAAATAATAATTAAAATAAGAAGCTTCTGTGATCTAACATCGAAACATAATTCCCACACAATCCAAAAACCAAAGCTACATTAGCTCACATATAAGCATTTACGGCCAATTAGTTTCAGCTTCCATAGGTCAGTATTGCAATATTTCCTCAGTTCTCATTTCATTTCTTAATTTCTGCGCTCCATCTGTAACATAACCATCATGCTTCCTACGACCTTGCCACTCATTTCAAAACAAAAGCGAAATCCGAACATAACACAATGTCACAATATTCAATAAATTAACCATCCCAGCCAGCCACTTCGCCGGTCCAATGAATTTAAGTGCTAGTTCCTAATGACTAGAGCTTCCATCACCAAACCAGACCATCTGATTCGAATTGCATCGTCTTCGTAATTTGGGTGCGACGTTGGACCTCAGCCAAATCCCTATACGCCAAGTCAATCTGGAGGAATCCCGTCAGGGAAAATCTTTTCAAAAACTTAAAAGTATCTAAGTATCTGGGTTACGTATTAGATGTGTGTTCTATGAGGAATGAAGAGTTTTCGAATTATTTTTGAATTTATATCCGGCACTTAGATTAAGTTGCTTCGCCATTCACAAAAGCAACTACAGTGCGCTGGTCAGCGAAATTATGAGGGAGATGATTTCGTCGATGATGGTGATCATACTGGTGTGATGGCATGGTTGCAATGATTGCGATTTCTTGGCATGCTTCTGATTTCGAGCAGTTTAGTGGGACACCAGTCTGAAATAGTTGTTGTTTTTTGGTTGATGATGATCGCATCAACTGACGCTATACTAGGCCGGGGATTTCGGAAGATGGGCGATGCCACCGGCAGGCTGGCAAGCAGACAAACATAAGTAACCATTTAATTTCACTGTTTGCATTTTGATCATCCTATTGAATCGATGACATCAACAAAATTAGAAATATAGTGTGATTCTATGTAGTCGCTGTCCTGCATTTAAATGAGAAGTTAAATACAAGCTGAATTGCGGTAGATTTGTGGAATACGCTTTGATGACTCAAATAGTAAGCACATATGTTGGGAAATTTAGACATGTGCTTGATCGCACAATCAGCATATATACATACGTACTTCAGGTAGCCAATGGTATAAGAAGGAGAACGAAATTGATTAACTATCAATTAGAATTAACAAAGGAAATTCAAACCATTACAAAAGCTCTTGGCTGTTTTCCTAAAATATGTTCCTAGTTGTTTTTCGAAGCTATTCATACATTACATCAACTATCAGTTTCATCCAAAATAACTCGAAACCATGCCAGCAACAATAACGCTTTCCATAAATTTTCCAAAAGCTAAAGAGATGAAATTGATTTTCTTCCTCCAATTACGTAGAGAGATGCATTTCCGTCCAATTTCTATTCTTCCCGTTCAAAGGAACTGGGTAGGTGGCTGACCCACTCTATCTATTCTCCCCCACCGAGTCAAATACATCCTAGCCACTGTTCCGTTTCACATGATATTCGCCAGTTAATTATCAAATTCTTGAGGCTTTACAAGAATGCATTTCGTGCGGGGTTCTCCCCAATGGGAGTGTCGTGAGTTTGTTTCCGATTTCAACTTCGACTACTACAAACGACTGGCAAGCATGTTCCAGTTCGGATTCCCTCTTTTTCTTGTAGCTAGAAATTCGTGTGTTGCACTCGTTTCGATGTTGGTTGCCATCGTTTTTGTTCAGTCTCCGAAGATTTATGTAGGAAAGAAAGTGCTGTGGCGTTAAACATGGTACAAGTAAATTCTGTGAGCGCTACATCTTAGTTTGTTCGAAAAGAAAACCCGAGCACCGACAAACAAACCAACACGGGTTCAAAAATATTGTTTTAAGTCTAAGTGCATTTTCTCAAAGGAGATGCCGAGAGTATTTGGAGCGGTAAGGAGATGATGGTCTAGGTCGGTGGAAACTGTTATGGAATATTCAGAGGCAATATGCTGGGTTTTAAGGGTAAGAGTTTGGAAGTTATGTATGATATTGAAGTCATTTTGAATTTAACCTTAGATAGTTTGAATTTTATGTTGATGAAATCCTTAGAGGGCAGAAATGGTGGAATATTTACGATTCACTGGTTGTTTATTGTTGCAAACGAAAAAGAACGTTCTATAAATGAGTATAGTTTCGAAGATATTCTATTGTAGATACGGTTTAAGCGGTGGTTTTCCCAGAATGTTTTCCTGGGGGCTGTGTTAAAATTTTTAGGGGAGGGGGGCATCACTTTATCTAATAAAGATGTTTAATACTTATCTTGTCAATGAAGATTTGTTTATTTGTTCAAAAGTCTAATACAACAGACTTAAAGAATAAAAGAATAATAATCAAAAAAAAAGAACATTTTAGTCCGAGGACAGCGTTTAAGAAAAATTGTTACACATTAAAAATTAAAAAAACTAAAAATCGAATATGTTGAAAAATTGACAGTATATTTGAGGACTTTATTTTTCCAAAGATTTTTGTCTGCAAAGAACGTCAACGGAAGAACAGCGAGTTTCAGATAGTTGCGTTGTTTAACTATGTATTAGACATGGGTAACGCAGAAAATTTTGAGGCGCTGATACTCTGATAACGGCGCCAGCAGTGGTATCAGCGCCCTGCGCTGATACCATTGCGCTATGATACCATGATCTCATTCGCCTATGTGTGATACTCACTGCGTTTCTCGGACTCACATACGGCGCTGGCAGCATTGCGCTGATACCATGACGCTATGATACCACGATCGCATCGCTTTTCATAATGTTTACTTAGCGGTTCTTGCTTGAAGTACACATGCAGCCTGTAAAACCCAAGTGGCTTGAGTCGAACCGATCGGAAAAGAAAATATGAGCTGGAATGCTATTGATTTTCCATTCGAGAAAAACTCTCATACAAAAATTTGAATGAATATGCTTTGGCAAGAATTTGACTCTGAGGTGAACTCATATCTTTGCGCCGCGCCGTAGCACAGCGCCAAGCCAAATGGTGTTGGCATTGCAAAGTAGCAGCGCCAACACCATTGCCCGTGTTCCATTAGTATTATTTAGTACTTGCAAGTACTTATGTCTACTTCCAACTACTCGCGCTCTCGTTCCCGAGTAGTTCATGAGTAGTTACGCCTTTTTTTGCCGTGAGGTGGCTATTTAGTTGTCAATAGGTGGTTTTGATTTTTTCATGGTTATGTTGAATGTTTTGATAGTTAGGAGCTTAGAAATAGCCGTCATAATGTGTCGAAAGTTAAAAGCGGTAATTTTCTGCTAGTTACTTTTATATTCTTTATCGATTGTGGTAGTTTATACTCGTTATTTTCTCCCTTTATTTTCAACTGTTTTACATTTGAAAACTTCATATAATTTGACAGGTTAGAATCTGCTCGTATGAACGAAGATGGCGTTCCTTTTATGCTCTACTCCCAAGTACTTGCAAGTACTAATTAGTAAAAATGGAACACGGCAATTGATTGACTACTGATGCCGACAATCAGTATCAGCGCAGTGGTATCATTGCTAGTGCTTCAACGCAATTGCGCGGCGCAGCGCTGTGTTACCCATGTCTACTATGTATATGTACCTCGCAACGGTTAATAAAATACAATTTCAGTTCGCCCGAAAAGAATGTTAAAGACAAAAGTGATCTTTTAAATCGACTAGTTGACAGATCAGAGAAAACCAAACGGTAAAGCAGTTTGAAAAGCAGACAATCATCTAAGAAGACTGTACGTGATTCAACGGAAAATCGATGATTATAATCGCAATAAGAGATGTTGAATTTGTAAAACAATGAGTGTTTAAACCAACATTGGACGGATTCTAAGATATAGATTTGGTAGTGGGGGTACCACACTTGACAACAGTATTCCAGAATACGAAACGAGTTGCAAACCAATGAAGAGGTTAACAAAAGGTTTGGGAGATCTTAGGATAAAGCTAGATAATTTAGAGGCACTGGCAGTGATGTAAGACAAATACCACGCCAAGGTCCTTAAAATTGACAGCAACATTGAGAGAGGAATTTAAAACAGACTAGCTAGTAGATGTCGTTTTATATGTACAACACTTTGGCAACTTTCAGAGTAAGTTTGTTACCAATGTACCAGTTCTGCATCTCAGAGAAATCATTTTGTAACTAATAAAAATCGACAAATGCCTCGACTACTCTGATCATTTTAAACTCATCAGCATACAAAACACATATGCAGGATAGTAGATCATTGATAAAACAATAGGAACAACAGAGGGCCAAGAATTGAACCGTACAGAACTGCCGAGGTAGAAAAAAATTGAGCAGAGGTGCAGGAACTGACAATACGATACACGTACGGTCAGCAGCATCGGAAGTGAATCAGGAGAAAAGAGGACCAGAGATATCATGATTTTCAAACTTCAGCAGAAAAAGATCATGATTCACAGCGTCAAAGGCTTTGGAAAATTTGTAAAAATTACATCTACCTGATTTTACTGATCCAAGGCAGATGCACCAGAATTGGTGAAAGAAAGCAAATTGGTCAATCTAGATTGGCCCGTGCTGCTCTGGAGCTAGAAAGAATCGGTCGGAAGGGTGGATTTAATTGTAAACCACTCTTACAAGCAGTTTACTAAAGTGAAGGAGGGCAATGTGACGATAATTTGAGATACGAAAATTATCACCAGCTTTGTGTACAGGGAAAAGCGTTTGCCGTTTTCCGTAGGGAATACTTACGTAGGGAATACTTACGAATATTGGCAAAACGCGAGACAAACACCTGTAAACAACTAATGGTAAAGAACTACGAGCAGGTCGATGAGGTTGAAAAAGTATTTTTGAAGGTCCAAGTTGAGCTGTTGTCACAGATTGATATCGCAGTAGATGAGGCAATCCAAACTTCAGTATTCGTCAGCTTGACAATCTCTGTCTTTGAGACAGCTAGCTTTTCATGACTAGGCTAAGTCTGAGTTTAGGCGAAATCGGTAGACCTGTGATTACCGTGGCAATTTCATAAACATAACTTAACAGAAACACCTCCACAGGCATTTCCAGGCGCTGTAGATCATCGTAAATGATGTTCCAGACTACAGGCCCTAAGATCGACCCCGTACTTGAGATAACATTCCTCCTTCTGACTCATAAATCTAAGGAATACATTTGCGAAGAAAGTGCAATGTTTGAGGTCAAGGTTTATGTAAAGCATTGAAACATGATATGGGAGCATGAAGGGATCAATGTTGAAAAAGATAAGATCAAGGACCTTATTGCTTAAGAAAACTTGAGTCCCATTGACCATATGGCAACTCTACAGTAACCATTAACTGTGCTGGATGAAGGAAAGCTAATTTTTACGGAAGAGATTTTTAAAAATGGTGTTTACGTTCGAGAAAGGAGTAACAAGGAGTACATGTAGAAGCAACAAACAATGAGAACTTAAGAGCAGTGGGAATTTAAGAATTAGTGAATACGCAGCAGCAACAAATTCAACAGGAAGGCTGGAGATGAAGCCAGCACAGAGTTAGTAGTTAAACGGTTACGGTCGTAGCGATAAACGTTGTGGAAATGAATATGTCAGAGCTGAAGATATCACCTGTAACTCAAGTTTGGTGAAAATCAGGTGATCCTGATATTTTGTAGTTTCGATGCGTCTTTACTGTAATAAAGTATTCGTGTATGGCATACAAAAAAATAATTTCGGCAGATAGTTTGATGTCCTCGATGCTCTCTACAACAGTGGGTCGAAAATGGATCATCTGTTAATCGTGCATTCTAGGCTGAAATAATTCATCTTGTTGCTGTTATTCGTCTTTTTGGTACATAATTACTGATTAATAATGTAACTTTATCGCCAAATCCATACATTTTTAGTCGTTCAATGAAAGCCTTGTTTTTAAATCAATAAATGCTGTTTTTAAATTAATAAATATGGCCTCAAGAATCAACGAATATGGCTAGAGTTGCCTTGCTGCAAAGCTTATTAAGCAACTCCTGTAAAATTAAGTCTGTTCGTGTACTGCACCAGTAACAGAATTTCGCAACTGGATTCTTTATGTGGTGAGGGAACATTTGAGAAAAGCACGAAAACGCATTGCTACAATTTGTTTCAAGAAGGTTCTAGAAGTGTCAGTTGTCGGCAATTAAATTTCGACAAATACTCTTATGGACAGTTTGAAGATGAATCCAGCAAAAAATAATAGAATGGAAGCCTCAAAAGAGAATTCTGACGGCAAAACCCGTTTTTTTTTTAAATTTTAATGTTGCTGATGATGGCGAATTATCAAGGAATGGTATTTTGCTGCCTTAAATACTTGCAAACTTACCGTAAATGTTCTAATCAGTATTGGACATCATGAAAAGAGGATTGTTATCGTCAATTATATTGAAACAATTGTTTCCATTTATAAGGTGGTGCGAGTTTAAAATGCACTATAGGCTAATCCGTGAAGACTTTCAGTGTCTCAAAACGTGGTTAGAAGAAAACAGCTCAGTTCGGTTGTAATTTTCTACAATTTGTTGCAAGAGGGGAACAACAACTTCAACAATATTTTGCTTGCAGCAAAAGTCCAAAAATGAAGTACGTGAATATACCTGTTATTTTTATTTATTGATCTGTGAAATAATGGCAAATCTCAAACACAATCTGACATCTCTAACATGCCAATTAAATGACATTACTAAAATCAATACCTCAGTCCTTCCTACATCATATAAACTAAAAAAAACTGTATTCGCTATCGATCTAAATCGGAAACTTTTGCAATTGTGCGATTTTGCTTCATTTTTTTCCCTGGTGCTATCACAGCATAACTTTTAACCGGACGAACCATACGTTCGCTTCGAGCGATGGAATCGAAACATGCCTGTTTAATATCCTAGGATCAGCTTTATTTGATTTATGCCGATTAAATTAGCAGAGCTCGAAGCGATGGAAACGCTGGACGTGTCCATGATTTATGAGATGTGATTTGTTGAAACTTCGTCGGGAAGCTAAACGTAAGTGTCGGAATGTTGAATCCTTGCTCGTTGGCCGCGGGCATCTTTTGACCATGCGACCAATGTATACACGAGCTTTATTGCAAATGATTCATTTTATGCTAGGAAAAGTTTGAAGAGTCAGTGTCGGAAGACAGAGTATCCTGAAAGTCCAATAAGGATGGACGGATGTTGCTGGAAAATGATTTGCTGATGCTATATGTCTACAAGTTCGAATTTGTATGGTCGAAAGATTTGAGTTGTGCCTTGTGACTCTACTCAGCGATTAGTGAAATATCATAGTGCGTGGGTATTTGCTCGATATCATTGGGTGGTAAATATTATTCAAATGTTCTTACACGTGATGGAAGTGGACTTTCGTTATCCTTGACCTTCATGAGATTAGAGACATTTTCCTATATTTAACACATTTCCTTTCGTTGAATAATTTCCCTCACGACATGGCCAAAAACTCATCATTTCAGTCTTAGAGCGAATTCGTCAGGGCAGCTGGTCCTTAAATAAAATATATTGTAGCCGCTTCGGAACCTAAATTTACCGTATTCGAGCAGGCCTCAATGGAATCGATTGCAATGAAACTGGAGACCGAAACAGTGTACGTGTTCGTTATAACTCGTTGTTGGCCTTTTAGTGTCCCGTATTTTCTAGAAATCCCGTGACATGGCCAGTGGGACGGCTTAGGAAAACGGATACGTCCGTAAGATGTTGTTATCATGGCTCTCGGTTTTCCTGCTCCATTCCACTCTATTATTTAGAAAATGGTTTCGATGCTTTTAGACGCAAAGTGCTGGAACGTACATGGCATTATAAAAGAATGAATCGAATCGACTGGCAAGCAAGACGACAACGACAACCGAAACTACTTCGACGATGGCCTCATACAGTTTGAGGACACGAGCTGGGACCATGAGTTTTCACACACTCGCCTCGAACGGCTCATACTACTGCTAGTATGCCACAGGTTTTATTATTCAATATGTGACCGAGTCAAGTATTCGTTTGGTTTGGCATTTAAGCTGTGTCAGGATTCGAGTGGAAAACAATGGGTTTTAGTGTGCACTTTGTGGATTTCGGTTGGTCTAAAAATAAGAATTTAGAATATTGATGGCGAATATATTTTTAAAACTTGATGTTTTGAACAATCGATAGTGAAAGAGCAACCTGACAGATGTAGGATGAAGATAGTACTGTATCCTGCCAAGAAATAAATTTTGAAAGATAATTTTCTTTTCAAATTCAAGCAAGCTTGAATTAATAAGAAAATCGTGTTTTTTAAGAAAAGGTCCACAATCGTCTTCGAGACTTTTGGTATTAGAGTAAGTAGAGGTTTTATTCGGTAATTATTTATCTCGGTTTGATTTCACTCAGATTCTTACTCACAGCCAGGAGACAGATGGATATACCGACACATATCAGTGACAAGTTCCAATACTTTTTCCCAGAGTATCTCGCAGGATGCCTTTACATGCTTTTCATACTTTTAGCTTTCTGCTGTTTGGAGCATAAAGAATTGAAAAATGGTAGACCTCGAAATTAAGTTAAAAATGTCCTTAAATCATATTTTGATTCCACAAGTTCTATAAAAATAGTTTGCAGTCACTGTGTATCTGGACAGTAAAATTAAGATATCCATTCCGATTGTCGATGCTAATAGTGACACATTCCATGAATATCGAATTCGTGATCAAAGCTATGTTTTGTTTTATCCATATTTGTCCAATAACTACCAAGACTGGTAATGTTCGAAGACACCATATCTCACTCAGTGTATCCAACATAGTATCCAACGAAGACATAATCTCGTCTTCACGAAACCGAATGAATTGGCTTTTGTCGAAGAGCTCTTGACTCCAAGACAAAGACTATCACCAATTACTTCGGCACGGAATACAATACTTGTGCAGAAACCTTGACAACAATTCGTTAACAGTGCATGCAAAATAAGTTAAATGATTCATAAGAGAAGATTTATGGGTGTGAAAATTTGAATTTGAATGAGAGTTAGAATATTATGATTGAGATGAATGAGTCCTTGAAGTAGAATAGACTTGAGAGCAATGGAGTATGCAAATGGTACAGAATGTTGGGCATGTGATGCTGTTATGGAGGTATTTTTGGTAAGTGCATAATTCAAAGGAATGTAATTGTTGATTGTTGTTGTGCTCATACGATTTGATATAGGTGGGGATTAGTAGGTGCTTATTAAGTTTGAATAAAATATGTTTGAAATTTGTAGTCAAGTATGCACTATGAGCTGATGTCTGATGAGAATCAGTGCATATTTTCGAAACCACTTAGTTGAAAACATTTGAATTTTAATCATCCCACAAAAACAATTCCATTTTGGGGTAGTGTTTATTACCTAAATCGTGGTAATTTATCAATTAATTTTTTAAAATGTGAAGAAACAAATCCAATTTATGACGATAAATTTAAAAAATACATAGAAACTAAGAATAGACCAGCTTCTCCCGGAAGCAAAATCAACAATAGAAGGTTAGGTTAAGTTAGGCCAAGAGCCTTGCCGAAATACACACATAAGTCGTTTAGAGGACCGTTGTGATACCACGGATATACTCTCCCTTAGGCACTGTAATCTGGGAACGATTTGCTTCCTTTGATGAACTGTACAAGGTCCCTTAACTGGATAAAAGATAAATCAGTCAGACTTGAGCGGAAGCAAAAGAATTCTTCGAGAGAGCTGGACACTGGCACATGAAATGGAAGGTGGGCTTTTTCTCATAATCTGAGCCCCGGTTCCGATAGGAATCGTAGAATTTTGCGCTGTGAGTGCCACCCTAAACGGCCACTACATAATAGCGGGTTAAACTTAACAGCGACCTTGTGCCACGTACATCCATGAAGACCTAGAACTGTCTTGCTATCGCATAGGATGATTTTCATCTCAGGACTCGTTACAGATTTTTCATCTCAGGACTCGTTCTCAGGACTCGTTAGTTTGATCGATGGCATCGATGCACCTATAGTAAAAGTGCATGAGTCCTTCGGTAGTAAAGAGGTGAAAATTCTAAAAGATTCCATCTAACAATGGATAAAAAAACGAGAAGTCCTGACAGATATATAAAATATGTGCTAGTAGATCGTCAACTTAGAGTCAAAAATGATGACTAGGTCCTTGAAACTATCAGCCTAGTACAGATTGGGAGAAAAGCAGGGGTATATTTTGCAGAGGAAGGACATTTGATGACGCTTCACAAAATTCAGAGTAAGAGTCGTTTTCCAACAGTGCAACAGATTCAATAACTCGGAAAAGTTTGAGGTCATAAGCGTGCAAAGTTCACGTTAATTTACAGATGGAACAATAAAGAAGCAAGAACTGAAGAAAAAAAAAGTAAGTGGAATAAAAAGAGCTAACAATAACAGCACAAGAGAGATCAGAAACGCGAGGAGAAACACCAAAAAATAAGGACACCCGAGATACCAAATCCATCTAGTTTTGACAGAAGTATATTATGATTCACTGATTTGAAAGCTTTGGTAGAGTCTGTATGTTTGACATCCACTTAACTGGTCGGTTGCAAAAGCAATAGTATTTGTGAACGATACTGAGCTTGGAACTGGGTAGTGAATCATTTTCGGAATAAAAGTAATCTCAAGCAAGTGTACTCGTTGACTAATTCTATATAACCAACATAAACCAACCGATTACATGCCTCCATAGCTCGTAGTGCCACAGAATTGGCAGTCACAGAATTGGCTGACAATTACCACAAGAAGGAAAAAAGAATCGAGCTGTATCTATGAGTTTCAGGCTTTACATGAGTTTTAGGCTACTTGCGACAGCACATCCAGATTCGCACTTAATGAAGCCATGAGATGATTAGGCATCCTAGATAAACTAAACTATTTTCTTTTTTTCGTGGCCTTGACGTTGATGATGCTTTGTGCAAGTTGTATAATTTCCTATCAAACCTTATTCCACAATTCACACCAACTAACCGTCCTAATAAACCGAGCAATGCTCCATGGTTCAGCAATGAAGTTGCAGTCGCACTTGAAGCCAGAAATGCAGCTCGTAACTTGTATAAAAGATCAGGTTCACCTGTTGACCTTCTTTTGTATAAGGATCTTCGCTCTAAAGCGAAAGAAGTTGTCAGACAGGCGATGCGCTCCTACATTGATGGCGTTGAAGCATCAATTAGAACCAATCACCCGAAATCCTTTTGGTCATTCATCCGTTCCTTGAAAAAGTGTCCTAGTATCCCTAATGGTATGCACTTGGGTGATACAGCTGCCTCCACTCCACAAGAAGTGTGTGAGCTTTTTGCTTCTTACTTTTCCTCTTTTTTCTCACAACAATCCTCTTCTAATTCCTTAAATCTTCCCTCCACATCCTCTCCTGAATTGCACTCATTTCGAACGAACCCTCTTGAAATTGAACTTCTATTGAACGATATCGATGCCAATACCGGTAGTGGTTCCGACGGTATTCCAAATATCCTGGCTAAATCTCTTTCATCGTCTCTGTGCGTCCCTCTTTCTATCTTGTTCAACTTAAGTATATCTTCTGGCTCTTTTCCTTCTCGCTGGAAAATTGCCAACATATTTCCTATACATAAAGCCGGTGATCGTACTTGCATCACAAACTACCGTCCTATTTCCCTTCTTCCTTGCTTTAGCAAGATCCTTGAAAAAGTTGTTTACAAGCGAGTCTACTCCTTTATCCAGCCTACTCTCGCGCATGAGCAGCATGGTTTTGTCAAAGGTAAATCTACCTTAACCAACCTTCTTTCCTTCACACACACGGTCGCATCCGCTCTTGACCATCAAAAGCAGATTGATGTACTTTATACCGACTTTTCCAAAGCCTTCGACTCTGTCAACCATAACCTCCTTCTTCAAAAGTTAAAGTACGTTGGCATTGCTGGTCCTCTTCTTTCCTGGTTTAACTCTTACATCCTCGACCGTACCTGTATTGTAACTGTTAATTCCTCCTCTTCAATTCCTTTTTATCCTGCATCAGGTGTTCCGCAAGGGTCTATCCTTGGTCCTCTTCTCTTTCTTTTGTTCATAAACGATCTCCCTCCTTTAATCCAATCTTCTTGTCTTTTGTATGCCGATGATTTCAAGATGTTTCGAGTGATTGAGTCACAAGACGACTGTATGATTTTACAAAACGATCTCAACAGCCTACAGACTTGGTGTGCTTCCAATGCTCTCACTTTGAACATCGTGAAATGTCACAAAATGTCATTCTCTTTGAAAATTTCAACTTTGATGTTCTCCTACTCTGTTTGTGGCTATCCTCTTAATGTCGTTGATAACTTTAGAGATCTTGGCGTAATGTTTGATTCTAAGCTCAAATTTGATAGGCATATTTCTTACATTACTGCCAGGGCCTCTAAATTATCCGGTTTTATTATTAGATCCTCTAAAGCTTTCGTTAACATTTCCACCTGTGTACACCTTTTCCTCTCCTTTGTACGTAGTATCCTTGAATATTGCTGTCAAGTTTGGTGTCCTCGTTTTGTCTACTTGAATACTGCGTTGGAGTCCGTTCAACGCAGATTTACTCGCACCCTGTTTTATAAATTTCAGCTTCCTTACCGTCCTTACAGTGATCGTCTGTCGTTCCTTCATCTTCCTTCCCTTGAATCACGGAGACTTTTCCTGGATGAGTGCCTACTCTTCAAATTGTTCCATAGGTTGGTAGATTCCGACATCAGCAGCCACGTTTCTGTCCGTGTTGCAGTGCATGGCACCCGCTCTACTTTTGAGTTTAGTGTGCCATTTGCGCGCACTGATATCTTTTTTCATTCTCCGCTGTTGCGATTACTAAGGCAACATAATGATTTACGGTTTGGTCCTCTTCCGCCGACATTATATGCCTTTAAAACTTTTTTAAAAAATAATGTTTTGCTTACTACTAATTCATTGTAGTTTTTTCAATGTAGTTTTTTTAGTTTTTCCTTTTCTTTTTTTTTCTCTATTTTTCTTATTTTGAATTTTGTACTTTTTCACTTTGATTTTGTTTATTATTGTTCTTTATTTTGTATCATTATCATCTCATTATTATTTTGTTCATTTTTTCATTCTTTCGTTAGTGAATTATTTGTATTTAAATTTTCTATATTCAGTAATTGGATTTGATCTGTTGAATAATAGTAAATAAATAAATAAATAAATAAACTAACTCGATTGTGTAGGCCGACCCTGATCAACACAAAAGCCCAAGCAAAAATTACCGAATTGCTGCCAGATCAATCAACATATTCACTGAGCTTCGACAAGGGAATTATCTGACCTGCCTCCTCTTCAACGTGGCGTTGGAGAGAGCGATCTAAGGCTCTGGCACGTCAACTAGAAGGAATATCGTCACCAAGTTCAGCCTGATACTGCTTACATAGATGGCATCAACACTAGAATCCTTCATGGCGGCTGAAACAGTGCAGTCCTAATTGTGCGGGTGCTCAAATCCAACAAAGCCTACCAGGATGGAACAAGGTTGGCTTTTGTCAATCCCGAAATTTAGCCAGAACCTCGAACCTACTGTTGCACAAGACCAGGGTATTTCCAATATTAATGTATGTGCATGAAATTTTAGAAGGAGCGTTTCCGCAACGATGAGTTGTACGCAATCTACCTAGAAGCAGATATCATTATAAAGATAAGGCTTGGTAGACTCTAGCGGGCTTGGACTCAAGCCCGCTCGCTCAAGACTCGGACTCAAGACTCAAACTTAATGCCGATACTACTATTGCACTAATATCGAAAATCTATGTGTGATAAAAGATACAGCCGAAACGCAGCAACTGATACATTCTCTTATCCATTGATGCGTTTGAGTTATATAACTAAATTGTCATCAATACTAGTATCTTCTATTAGCATGTTTGTGCATTCTCTATTACATTGCTTCCAAGCATGTACTAAGTTGTTCTCTTAATGATGATATGTGTTGACTAAAAGTTTTTTCTGTCCATCATAGCTAAACCTATCAAATAACATCTACTCCAGCCGAATCGATGCTGCAACTCGAAGTTTTCAATGAAATTTTTATGTGATTTTAATTCGATGAAACGACACATCACTAATTAGGTTTTTTGTAGTCCCCAATGAATAAGATCAGCGACCAAGTTTCAGATATTTTCATGAAGATACAACATGTCGATGATGAGAGCATATTAAGATAACATGTTCGTAGTGTGGTAATAGTTTGGTCACTCAGTCATAGGTTCTGGGAGAATTTGACATATGGAATTTCTCCACAAATTGGCTTATCTGCATATTCATGTGTCAGAACGAAATAGCTTTCTATTAGCCTATTGATGCGACAAATTATCTGTTGGTGTTAAGATGGATGTATTAATTTTAGAGTGAAAGTCTTATGTTGTGAGTAGCTTTATGAATGGATTTTTCTATATGGCTATTACGAGCATGACCATTAGTAACTATTATGTAAATTATCAATGTTTTATGTCAATACGTATGTAGTGATGGGTTTTTAGTTTAGTTGTGTTGATAATTTAGGCAATTACAATACTCATGATATTCGGTGATTTCATGGGGATAAAGGCAGTCACATTCGCATTTGCGGTAGTTGAAGAGAGATACTAAATAGTATTGCTCATTTTCGGGTATGACATGTAAACTTTAGCAAACAATACTTTGGTGACAAACCAATTTATTTATTTTATATTGCTATTTCACCCTACAATATCTTTAAGAAGATGTTTTCGTTTGCACGTAAAAAATCCATACCGATAAGAAAAATTTTTCCCAGACGTTGAAAACTACAAACAGTAAATTCTATGAGCTCAATATAGTTTTTAATGACATCTAGATAAAATGGACTATAATTTTTTGTTGTTCTTTTTCTATCACACATAGTGTCTTCATACGTGGTCACGGAATGTTTTTCACATCTTCAGTTGCACCCAGTTGCATTATTGTTTGTTTGCATTGCACGTTGATCGCTACCACCGTGCCACCGCTATAGCCATCAACATAGTCATAATCATTTCTTCAGTTGAAAGATAAAAGACAATCTTAAACGATTTCAGTGTAGGTGTTTTGTTTCTACGATTTTTATTACTTTTATTTCCTCAAGCATCACATGCATCGAGACGTATGGTATGCATTAAGATAGGCAACGTGAACAGATATCTATCTCAAAGATCAATGACACAGCATCTACACCACAACAACATAGTGGAGATGATTGCTTTGATTATGATGAATTCTTTGAATGGATAACTATTGTTTACTAATCATATGGCAGATGAAATAAATAAAAATTAAGCATGCATCTAAACTGCTGTCTTCGGACTGTTTAGAATGAGTTTATCAGAATTCAAATCTTCGCATTGTTCACAAAATGCATAATGTAATACTCACAACAATGTTTGCAACATAAAATCAATGAAATGATATGCGAATATATTTAGCTCGTGCCGACATAATTGTATCATACTAAGATTTCACTTCAAGCACCAGTCTCCCCTATTTCTTCGATGGGTTAAGTGATTCAGTATGGCAAAAATGTGTGCAATGCGAAGATAAAAATGATCATGAAAAAGTTTCAAGGTACGCTCACAGCATGTAAGTGGATCAGATTGACCTTTTAGTTCATTCGAAAACAATGGAAAATAAGTGGGTTTTTCGCGACAAATTTACAGTTTGATTACTTCGATAAGGTAGTAGAAATAACAAGTTTTTGGAATAAGTGCGTTTTTAGGCGGTTTTTTTTAGTAGAAGTGCAGAATTTTGATGCTTTTTTGTAGAAGCAAAGTAAACATGGGATACTTAACTCTGTTTGAAAGGAATCTAATTAAAAATAATCTGCGCGCTGTAGAGTAGAAATTGAAGGATATTCTACATTTTGTAAAAAGGTTTGATAAAAAGTCAACGGTCCCGATAAGCGTCTTTCGATACACCCCTATCTTTTATGCTTATTTTATTTTATTTAAATGTAAACAAGGCGTATACAAATATATTAGACGGCTAACAATAAAGCTTAGTTACATAAAAAATCTACATAAACAAGGTAGAGATTGGTTAGTATTTTCGGGAGAATTGGTTTGACTAGCTTATGACACGAGCAACTTGGTCAGATCTGTCTTAAACTTGGATCTGGAAATCGTTCGAGGGTAATATTTTCCGATGCTGTTAAATTTTTTGGAGCAATTCTTGATTGGCGTGTGCCTCGCTCCGCTATACTGATTCGTCCGAAGTTATCCTCTATTGGACAGGAGTTGGGTATGCAACATTGACCACATGGGAGCTGCCCAAATGAAAATATCAAATCTCAAACCCTGGAAAAATCCCTATATTTCAAGGGATTCTAAAATCTAAAATCCAAAAGCTTATCTAAATCCCCAAAACCGCATGAAAATTTTCAGATCGCATTGATTTTCCCAATTCAAATTAAAATTTCAAAATTCCTAAGCCGAAATACAAAATCCCAGTGAAATTCCCAAATTCAAAATTGCAACGTGATTTGGTACATCGAAATTGATTTGGACTTTAAGAATTTCCATAGGAGTTGGGATTCGGGAATTTTGGTTTGGGAATTTTCATGGCATTTGGGGTTTGGGATTGTTGAATTCCCGTGGGAGTAGGGAAATCCAATAAGGCTTATGAATAGTGAATTTTTAGTGGATAAAGGGATTCTCATGGGCTTTGATAATTTAATAGATTAATTATTTGAGAATTCGGAGGGCATTTCAGTTGGCGATTCCCTTGGAATCAAGATATTTTCATGGCATTTGTCAATCCCACTGAGATTCGGGATTCTAGGAATGCCCTTGGTGTTTGGCGTTTAGGAATTCCCGAGACATTTAAGGTCTATGAATTGGACATTCCCATTAGATATTCCATATTTGGAATTTTTGGAATTTGTGGAATTCGCACTCAGAAATTTCGATGGGGTAAATGATTTGGAAATTCTCGCGGGGTTTAAGAATCATCATGAGGTTCGGGGTTTTCGCAATGTCTTTGCTATTTAAGAATTTCCAAAAGACATGGAATTTTTCAAGAGGTTAGGTGATTCACATTGGAACTAGGCATTCAATAGGATATGGAGATTCTCCTAGAAGCTGAGCATTCTTATTTCACGGTCTGTCACCTTCGCGTTGTGTGGGCTCAAGGCAGTAATCCAAATGTGCTCCTGCACACTTGTCAAAGCTACGAGGCACGTAGTCGGATACCCTGTACCGGTGGCTATCAGGGATGAGCAAGCAGACTCCCGATTGTTGATATCCGGCAAATACAATTCTATGGAGTTTGACCACTTGGCAACCATACCAGCTAATGCTTTAAGATGCTCAGCTCGAAAAAGGAGTCGGAGGAACTGGTGCCAGACTATTTCAGGAAGAACACCAATCTACAACAGTCGCCACCATTAACAGAAACAGTGACGGAAGCAGACAACTCCACTCGACAGCCATTCAAGCCCTGCAAAGCGGATGCTCGCGGGAGGCAAAGTGTACGTAGACTCGAATTTAAAAAGACCGATTTTAGACTTTTCATTAGGAAATACAAGATTCCTGAAATAGACCCTATAATGTTCGATGGCACTATATTAAATCTTAAATCATACACTAAGAACTTGAGTCTGATTACGGACAGCAAGATGACCTGAATGTTGAGAAAAAAGTAAAGAATGCTAGTAACGCCTCAGCCTTGCACTAACGCTCTGAATCTACGCGGCGATAATGAAACCGATTCTCTCTTACAACTGCCTGTTGTGGTGGTCTGCAATGAATATTATATTTTATGTTGAACAGAGTTTAGTGATTGGTGGCTCTCTGTACTATAGGTACCTTAACGATGACTCCTTCCTCTGTGGTCAACGCCCTGCTTCAAAATTCCTTCGTTTCAAACCTTTGTTAGAAACGCAACCGCAAATGAGAAATGGAATGGGAAATTGGAGGCACAAGCCAATCATGAGACAAGTCTTTCCCTAGTTAGATCACCAAACATCCCATCAAAACTGCGAAGTATTTGATCGACTCCCGATGATACAGTTTACGGTGTGCAGGTACTGATCAATTCAGACCTGCAGATTAACCCAAATCATATAAGGTTCACCTACTAGCTTTAAACTCGACTGACTGCAAGCAGTTGGTCGGCATCATTACTAGCAACTGTCTTGTAGCGGCGCATGCCATGAAACTGCGAGTTTTAACCGGTGACACCTGTAAGAAGTGTCAGGAGCCTGGAGTCTCACAAACAATCGAACATCTCTTGTCACACTATCCGGTGCTGGGGAAAAGAACACAATGCAACTTTTGGTGAGACTTGGCTCGTGGGCCTCATGCGCTTCTTACCTGGTATCGCCTCGGGTCAATAGGTTTATGCGCGACCTAGTTTCAGAGTTAATCTCTCTATAGTAATTTCTCATATCTTACTGATTAAATATGACAATAAGGTTGACAGCTGTCATCAACTCATGTGACAGTGGTAAGTTTCAAAATGCAGGACCTATAAAATAAATCTATCTGTTAAACCATTAGAGCTGCCAGTTCCAAAAATTAAAATTGGTTAGAAAATTTATTAAAATATATCTGATTTGTTTGACACTACCCTATTTTGTAAAATCAAATATTAAAATTTTATGCATACTACTTTTTCATGTTAAACCCAATATGTGTTTTTCATTCATGGAAAATCATATTGAAATAATTTTCACGTAGTCGATCGAACCAATCCGATAATAGTTTCGTATACTGAATATTCAATTAATACATAAATCTACCGTACCTGTCTCAAAAGTGCCAATCAGTCTCGTTTTAAAAACAACCGCTACTTTTCATTTCCATTAACCCAAGCAGTTTTGATTGATGTCATCGAATCCATTAGACATTATTGTTCATTTTAAAAGAATGGAATTTCGCGACAGTATCGAACGTGCACCAGTCACATATTGGACACAGTCCGTTTCTAATCAGCATGGCGCATGCATAGAAAAAACAAATTACAACAAACCGTCAAACGCGAACATCATACAATGTTGGAAAAACAGTATTTTCCAATAAAATTTCTTATTCCATAGACGTGTTTCGATGTTTTATAAGTCTGCTTGTTAAGAGTGGCAGCCATTTGGAATCATTAAGTGGAGTGAGTCTCAATCCGATACTCTAGACAGACTGGCTGAAGGGATTTCGTACGAGTGAATGTAATATGTATGGACATATGAGCACATAATAATTGAAAATACCTCTTGGATTTGAAGCAAATACTATGCTATATAATTTATTGCAATAAAATTCCCATGCTCAATAGATTACATGCTGAATTTCAAAATGATTTCATTCACTTGTTCGGCTACGCTCGTTGGCAGGGACATAAATTATGCAAGTGAAAACGATAAAAAGTTGAATTTTGTTTAGTTTCGACGTATTCGATGTTTGGTTGAAGCAGGATAGGAAAGTAGCAAAAGTGGTTAGAGGAAAGTTGAAATTCATGGTCAAAGAAGCAATGTGGTTGAAGAGGTTGACTATCTTATCAATATAATTCTACAATCTAATTCTGCCTTGGTTGGGATAGATAGCCAACATAAAAATCAGAGATAATAAAAATATCAAATTTGTGTTAGGCTAAACGGTATTTAATGGAAAAACTACAGAGATAAACTACAGAAATTCGTAGAAATCGATTCTCAGGTACCTAAGCGATGAGTTCGGAGTAACGAGACAGCGAGTTACTTGGCCCTGTTTCAAACAGTTTAGGATTCTCGATACTTAGAAGAATTACGAAGCACACAGAGCTGTGTCCTACTACTATTTGATTTGATGCCCAACTCGTTAAAAGAAAGACTTACATAGTTCTGCCAATGGGTATTCCAAGCTTTTCGCTGATATGAGCGGGTATTGACTCGATGCGAATAAGAGCATGCCGTTGGTATATTGGAGGACTTCGATTTGAGGTTGTTCCACTAGAATGAGGAAGTCAGCGGCGAATATGCTATAAAGAACTGGTCCAGTGACATAACCTTGTGGCACCCTTGATATCACAAGCCCTTTGAGAGAAACCGCTCCATTGACGCTGGCATAGTATTGCCTGTTGATAAGAAAGCTTGCAGCTTATTACCTCCTCCTGAAATCCAAATTTGATCAACTTAAGGGGGGAAATACATGTAAAATGGAATAGAAATTGCTAATTTCAGATTGACTTAAAATATATATATTGTTTATTCAGAAAATTTTTAATATTAAATCTTCAAAGTACATATCTTATAGTAAATGAAAATATTTTTTTAATAACTTTTTAACACAAAATGGAGGCGATGCGAGCAAATGAAAAAAACACATCAAAAACAGCCTCGTACAACTTTACGCCTTTTCCGAGAAACTTGCAACGTTCAGAGAAAAAAAAATATGCTAATGAGATCTATAATTCATAGGTGAACCAATAAAATTTAGAAAAAAAAAAACCAAATTTTTACATTAATATTAGATTTTAAAAAAAAATCGATTTTTTTTCAAAAAAATCACGTTTTAAACATTGGTAAACTAATTATTTTTCCGAAATTACAAGAAAATGTAGGTTCAACGATGAGATAATACTCTTTTGTACATGTGATATAAATTTGAGCCGAATAGGTTCAATATTTTTTGAGATATCTTGTACGGAAATTGAAAAAGTACTACTTTGAGAAAAACGCGTTTAAAGTTCTAAAGCTCCACCGAACTGGGGAACGCCGCGCTGTCTATAACTGGCTATAACTCGAGAACTAATACGAATATCACTTCAAAACTTTTGTTGGTATATTTTAAGAGTATTTCGAACACTTTGATGCAATAAAAAAAAATCGTTTTTGTTTTAGCAGTTACATGTATCTCCCCCCTTAAGCGGAAGGGCTTCGTGCCATACGGAGCCAAAGGCCTTCTCGATACCTAAACCAAACACTTCTGAATTTTGCATTAATTTTGTTTTGTAGTCCAAAGTGCATCTAGTTCTTGAGCAGTAATCAGTAACTTTATCTGCTTGGCAATTTTAATGTGCAGAACAATTTTTTTAAAGACAGTTGACCCGAATCGTATAGCCACTGAAGTACACATTTAATTTGTTTATGTTGCACTGAGCTTGGATAGACACATCCTTATTGGAAAAGAAATCAATTTAATTAACGAAATCGCTACCCTATTCATATAACAAACAATGCAAGCAACTCAAAATACCCTTTGTGTTGCAAACAATGAAAAAAATGTATTCCATCAAATAGACAATGAAAAACATTGCAGCTTTGTGATTTCGCCTCAGCAAGCAAACACTTTGAAGCCCAGTAACTCAGAATAATTCCACTGCAAGGATGCATTCTGTGATTCATTGAAAACTGGCTCTATAAATACTATAAAACCGTGTGAAATTCCTTTGTAGTGTTCTATCGCGTACTAATTAATCCAACAATTTATCCACTCGAAACCAAACATGCAACCATAACAGAATACTTTCAACAACCCAGTCAGCCAGCCAACCAACCAACCAATTCCACTGACATCCTTCGGTCGTAGAGTAAATCCAGATTTGCATCGCTATGGATATTTGTCTACTTTGCACACTATAGTAGTTGATTTCCAGTTTCTCATGCATGCTAAATAGGCAAAACTTTTGTTTGCGGCAAACAAAGACCAATGAATTTCAGCACCCTGACATACGATCAGAATTTTAACGGACCAATGCAATGCAATGCAAGCCGGGCAGTCAGCTTTTTGGAAGCTGTGTGAATAGTTTAAAATGATATCACGGAAGTGAATGGTAGATGCACTGTTCGGTCGACAGAGTCCGACAGTAGAAGGCAAAAAGTGCACAATATGTTCCGGCAAGTTACGAATATCAATGCCGACTAGACGGAAAAGTTATCCGGCTTGTCGAAAATCGAGTAACCGCGATGACATTTGCCGAGTGATGCCAATGGAAAGGATACTCTGAAAACCAACAGCAAATAGTCTAAGGAGTAATATTCAAATATTTTTGCTTCATTCTTTGTACTTTCACACTATCATACAAAAAGACTTGGAAACCATCAGATTTTCTTTTACTAGTACAGCCAAAAAAAAGATTCCATCCACAATCTCCACATCTAAACTCTGGTGCCCCGAACAATCAAAATCGGCAAGCTCTATCTTCACACTGACCAAAAACTACCCTCAACCACATCACACTGACTTCGTCGGCTTTTCATGCTGTTGAGATTTCAGAATGATTTGGTCGATTGTCCTAGTGAACAATTGTTTGAATCCGGAGCCCAATGGCCTGGGTCATTGGCGCCGGGTAGTGTTTTCAGCCTATCGGAATGAACTGAATGACAGCAGTATCCCACTGAAAACTATTCTTGCAAATTCACTTCAACCAGCATCACATATTTCACACAAATGAAGACACACACAGAGACACATGTATACATGCTGTCTTCTCCGATGCTTTAAAATTTGCCGTGGGAGATTTACGAGTGGTATCGAGCAGAACAGAAATTTCGTTTCGTCCATGTTGTCTGGAACCGGATTAAATTGTTTCCATTTTGCTGCTTTTCCTGGTACAACAATGCATACATACTTTCTGTCCTGTAGCATTTTAGGAATCGCAACTGTTTAGCTGTTGTCTGGATTGTGTAAGAGGGCAAAAAAGGATTCCAACAAGACTTTTCCAGCACTCAAAATAAATCTTTTGGTGACATGTCACTTCTCGCATTTCGAATAATTCACTATGGACTATGCATACAAATTGTATGTATGAAATACTTGCCGAAGGAGTGGATATAGTATTCACTAGTAAGGACCAAAATATTTTGCTATCGTCGAGGATACAAATAGTCATAAATGTTATATAAGGGTATTTTCATGAAAGACCACGATATTTGTTAAAGAAGTGGCAAATGTTTTGAGTGTGTTAGTAATACAATTATGTCAGAGAGAAGTTTTACATGCATCTTACGGTTGTTTCGGTCTCAAGTAGTTTATAACCTAATATTTATTTAAAAATCCGGCAAAAAAATGTTCTTTGAAAGACTGTATACACTAAAGTACCAAAGGACATAAAATACAACCATTTGGATCTGACAACCTGCTCATATTTATTCTAGTCCAAAAACTGTAAGGCTGTCTCAATCTGAATAGTTGTTGTAATTTTTTTTCCGTGTTCCTTGTCTTTCGGGAAGAAAAATTCAGTCAATATTCCACGATAACGCTCGCCATTTACGGTAACTGTGTGACCCTCAGCATTTTTGAAAAAGTACGGCCCGATAATGCCACCATACCAAAATGCACATTAAACCGTGAGTTTCTGTGGGTGTAATTGTGATTTGTGTATCACTTGTGGATTTGATTCACACCAGGAACGGAAATTTTGTTTGTTTACATAGCCGTTCAGCCAGAAATGCGTTTCATCCGAAAACACGATTTTTCTTGTTTTCTGTTTTCTTTTCGTAAAAAGTTTGGACAATTTCCAAACGTTGTGGAAGCGTGAATTTCTTTATGATTAAATGGCAAACCTTACTAAACACAATTGACAGCTAATGTCAGATTTTCAGAATCCAAAATGGCCGCTATGAGCTGTCAAAATCCTATCATCCCTATTGGGAAGCATGTATGTATATTCAGTACACGTGACGTTCACTCCTAGTAAGGATGATCAAATCGAATTATAAAAAAGCTAATTAATGAATAGAAGATAAAAACAGGACACTTCCTACTGGAAACAAACAATAACCTATTCGCATATAATAAATCTTATTGTCAATAACCTTCGAAATAAAATCTTGAAACTGCAAAAACTACATTAGTCTTTGCAATTCAACTAGCGCTACCATATATTCCTGGTATTATCTACAATGAGTCAATTTCATCCTTCTCATAAAATTTTATTTCATAGAGTTAAAATCTTTTCTTGCGATTTGAACGTTAAACATAAAAATTGGATTTATAGGTCTCATAAAAATAAAGCGACAATTCCAGATAGATCTTGTTGGACATTACATCAAATCCAAATCGTCTAAGATCGCAAAAAATGTCGATTCATCTTGACCAATATAAAACATTCATTCATCTAGGAGAAAATACGAAATACGTCGTCGGTGTATCCTGGTGGTCAGCAATAAATTTCACATTGCACGGTCACGAATGGAATAAAGTATGTCAGATTTTATCTTGTTGCGAACGACAAGAGAAGTATAGTTCTATACCATAACCGCATATACACTCGCAGCTGTCCCATATTTTCCCGCATACCATATAATAAACACAAAAAACTGATAAGAGTCTGGAAGCAATACAGATACAAACTTCTGGTATTAAGCAGCTTAAAAGAGTATCCTTGAAACTTTTCTACACACTTAACATTCCGTAATCGAACACGATGAAGAACAACCTGTAGCTTTTTTCCTTGGTTTCCGCCCAGCATATCCTTCCTGACCTCGTTGTCAGCGGTGTGGCACGGCGTCGCCGGAAGGAAATGAGTTGGCTTTATGTCGAGTCGAGCCTCGAGCCGAATAAACTCATATGTTTCAAATGTATAAAATACGAAATTCACAGAAGGATACGATACTACATATACACAGCAGGATCATACATATGCTATTGTACGCTGCATAAAAAAAATCCACAGTAGAGAACTTCAGGACAGGAATTTGTTAAATAATAAATGGAAATTTATCAGAGGATTGCTCGAGACCTTTTTTATGAAGTCGAAATCCAATAACTGTGGTTTGTTGCCAGAAAAACAACGCCAAGTTTAGGTGCGAGTGAAGACATAAGAAGAAAATGAAATTGATTGGAAAATATTGGTAAGTGTGAAATTTGCATGGATAAAGTTTGGAATTAGGGAAAATTTGTTGAATTTTCTTTGTGAAGAGTTATTGGGAGGTGAGGATTTGAAAATGTCCAATTTGAAATTGAATATATTAATTTCAGATGGATGAATTGCTTAAAATGTTGAACAGAGTATTTTCGTAAAAGGGTTGGTATGGCTTAGAGAAGTTTTTGAGGTTTTGGAACACTCAATGTGCATTCCAAAATTGTGCTCTACTTATTTGATCATAAAATTATCGAGCAAATTTGAGCTGCGTATACAAAAGAATCTACTTTTTTTATAAATACTTCGTGACAGTGTAAACTAAATATTTGTTTCTCGTTACTAAAGAGTGAAAAAATAAACATAATATATTAAAGCTAAAACCTATCGTAAAATTATATTTACACATAGATTTGCAAGTAGATTTTATTCGACGGCGCCACCTGTACTTGACAAAATCACTTGAATTTTGAACTATTCGAACAATTTTTCATTAGTCTTCCCGAAAGTTCACTTATGGCTCGTTGCGAAAAAAAACTGATAGTAAACAGTATCCGCAATATGATTTTTTCTCAAGGAGCTTAATATTACTGCAGCTAATTGGCTGCTTTTCTCAAAATCAATTAATAGTTTCTTATGCAAGTGAATCAGTTTTCAGAGCCACTTGAAAGGAAATATCTAATTCATTGACTCAGCTAAATTCACATGAAACTAAACTTTATCGGAAGATTAGATACGGTTTTGATGATGGCTCGCAAATGTTTGAACACTTTTGTGGTGAATCATCTGCTTGTATTGAACGTGAATTGTTCAAGTCACTTTTTTGGTAGTTCACCCTGAGTCAGCATATAACTATGAAAATATGAGTAAAAATACACATCAATAGATACACCGAATAAATTCGAACGTAATATAATTGTAAAAAAAAATAGAGCATATACATATGCATGAAACATCATGACATCATGACAAATCAGAAATGTTCGCAGGAATTCTGACAAATAATTTAAATAGGTTTGCGATAATAAAGATGTAAGCACAAGCTTAAACTAAATAATGCTACCTAACCAGCCTTTTAGTAAATCTACAATTTGAATCAAGAAAGCGGACAAAAGATTTCAACAATGTGAACATGATTCGTTACGACTGCTATCTGCAGTATAAGAAAAATGTGTAGTTTTTGTTTAGAATATTATTATTCACGCCTCATTATTGTGCTTCGAAATAAATATGCAAGAAAGGTATCAAAACTTAGATCACATTGAGTCAAATACTTATCTCTAGTCCAAATTTTGGCAATTAGTAGAAGATTAGGTTGAGATAGATGAAAAAACTCAATTAATTAATCAGCATTTTTTTTTCCTCAAACTCAATATTAACAGCCATTTGATCAACTACTTGACAAAGATTGCTGATATATGAAGAAAACAAATTTAAATTTAAACAATTGATAACAATTCATGAAAATCAGACTCAGGTGCACCCAAAATTATTTCAAAAGCTACAAATTTGTCAGAAATTGCAGGAGCTGCGTTAAATACCCACACTGGGCGCTATAATTAACTATTGAGTGAGGCCTGTCAATACGCACTAAATAAGCAAGTTGATTTTCTGTAAACACTTGGCAGAACACACCAATAAATTTGACGCTTAAATCTTTTATAGAAACTCTTCGCGAACAACAAAAGCGAGAGAAAGAGATGTGTATGTGTTGATTGCCACATTCCGATTTCGTTCGGGTTTTTTCGCGAGCGTATTTAAACACTGTTAATTTAGTTTTAGCGGCTCAGAAGTTTCTCTCTTCCTCTCCCAGTGTTGAATCTTTCTCTTATGTGTTGGAAGCTCTCTGGGTGGTGGCTTAGCCAGGATGTCGGCTTATTGGTACTCCAAAGAAAAATATTCGAGCTCAAATTCACCAATTATGAATAAAAGTGTACAGAACATCGATGTACTTTGTTCTCCTGTGGTATTTCGAATTTTTGATCAGCTTTAGGGCTCTTTGATTATAGATGCAGAGTTTTGATTCTAGTTTGTCGTCATTCTACTGTTCTGCTAGTTCGCTGATCAGTTGTTTGACCCAGAAGATTTCTTTTGCCATCTGGCACGCTGGAATATATTTTTTCCTTCTAGGAGTCCCAGGAGGTGGTATCCTTTTTTAGCTGGAGTACGTATCATCTGGCTGATATTTTGGTTTCATCACTGTCACATAGCTGTAGGCTGTTACTGCGTTAATCTTCATCACTGTCGGCTACAATTTGCTCGTATATTCTTCTTTGAAACAGGGGAGCGTAGTGGGATGTACCTTTCAAGTGCCGGAGAATTTTTCTTACAGTGTTGCAGTGGATTTTGTTTTGGCTGACAGAGAGGTTCACTTGCACTGCTAACAGCGTAAGTGATATCATGTAGATGAGAGTAGATGAGACTTCCGACGCCCTCACGATAAAGTACGTATGTGGTCTCTTCACCCCCCTTACGATGCATGCATACAGATTTTTCCTCCAACTTTCCGTGCAAGAATACACATGCTGGACTGGCATAATCTCACTTTCTCTGACGCTAGGATTTTGAGAGCGATCCGGATGGAGTCAAAGCTCACAACGGGACTAAAAGTAATGAAACATCGCGCCACAAGGCTTGGCTTGCACCTGCTGATTTCGCCATTAGAGCTTTATTTGATTTTGTTGATCCATTTACTGTCAATGACATGCTGCTTTGTTAGCTTCAGAACGATATTCCGTCTAATTTTCCTCAAAGGCTTAGATTTTTTTATTCCATTCCTTAGATCCAATGTCCGGCTTCTGAACTAAACAACGCTTCTTCATAGCTTTTGGCTTCATCTGGCTCAATAAGAGGAATAATTATATCTAGGGGGTGGTTTTATTTTGTTCTGGTCTGTGAGATTTCTGGTCACAGCTTGCTCCGTATTGGAGTCTTCTCTGTATGGTGGCTCTCAATCGTCTTGTCGTTGCTCACCCTTCACTTCTGAATGAATGTCCGAGGTTTTTTTTTGGCCTATCTTAATTCTCTTTTAGCGTCTTCGGAATCATCGCTTATTTCTTTCACCGCCTCTTGCTTCAGAATTGTGCCTAACTCAAGTCTTTAGGGGTCATTAGGCCGATTCGTTGGGTTGTTGAAATTGGTTTTCTCGTCGAAGTAATTGAGTTCTCGCCCATCGCAACATTTTCCTGGTGAATTTAATATCTCACCGTATTTTGGTGTCATCCTTTTCAGATTATCAACGTAATAAACGCGATAAGCCTTTTGTGTTTTCCCCGTAACCGTCAAAAACTCCTTGCTCTGGTTTGGCATTAGTTTTCTTTATTTCTTCTTAGGGATGTGTCCTTCGAAGACCGTTTACACCGATGCAAGGCTTTAAAAACAAGCTCAGTGGCTCGGAGGAAGAACTTGCACAGTTGTGAAGGCAAGCGGCGATAGGCGGTGACTTCAATGCCAAAGCAATTGAATGGAATATAGATTACTTTGATTCCCGTTGTAGATGCCTATTAGACACTGAATCCAGAACGGGCATTTTAGTACTAAATGTTTTAGTAATAAATGCCTTGCGTTTAGAGACACCATCACATATGCCTTCTTTGCTTCGGAGGACTTGGTACTTATTCAAAAGTGGAGAGTGCTCGTAGATTACTGAGGCAGTGATCATCAGTATATTGTACTTGAATTCGAGACAGCACTAGCCAGATGCAAGAAATTTGCAATATGGATCGCAGACAGAATAAATGCTTAAACATTCGTTGAGTTTCTAGCACGAAGAATAAATGCAATAGACTGGATGAGCTAAAGTGAAAAAGCTACTACTGAATTGTTCATTGCCTCAACTAGGATGTTTATCAAGCCAAGACAATAGACAACACTTTGACTAATCGCACAACACACAAGCTAAGATCCGAAGAATACCGCTCCAAAAGGAAGGAAATCAGAAATGTCAATAGCATTAGTAAGGCTCGTTGCTGGAAGAGGCTTAGTGACGATTTAAACAATGAGCCTTTTTACACGAGATCCCAAATTGAGATTTGGTGTGTATCCAATTTGTTGAGCTTGCGCTAAATATCATTGTGTTTCTGTAGACGATAGTTTTCTATACGCACAAGTAGGTATCCAATATGGCGGCTTCTGACGATCGCAGCTCACTTCGTGTGAACGTGTATATGCAAGGATATTTTCAATATAATGGCTTCTGCCGATCACTGCTTTTTCTTCGTTTGAGCATGTATATGCAAGGACATTTCCAATATAGCGGCTTTTGACCATCGCTGTTCGTAGAAAGCCGTGCTTTCGATGTAAGACCTGAATCTGATGGAATCCCGAGCGAAGTACTGAAGCTAGTTTTTCATCAGAAGCCAAACTTGATCAGTTTCAAGCGCCAAAGTATTTCTTGCAGATTCTGGACAAAGGGCACGTAAGAAATCGCTCCATTATCTGCGAAAGAAGGACGGTCTAGTAAGAAGAGTAGGTCATGAGTGGCCAAACTCCTGGAATGTATTGTATGACAGTCTGTTACGAAAAGCGATGCCTGAACAAACTCGCTTTGTTATGTACACTGATGACGTCGATGTACACGTTGAGACTTATACCAAGTGCAACTCAAGCTGAACTAAGCAACGCAGGCGGTCTGCAGGTGGATGACAGAACACAGAGTGTCACTAGTCCTGTATCAGGTGCTTCTGTATCTGCTACTTCTTTGTCACTGATACTTTTACCTGATACATTTCGTCACTGATACTTTTCGTCACTGGTATTTTCAGGCGCTGGTACTATTTATGACTGATACCTTTATAGGCAATTAACAGGATAAACAAGTGATCTTATCTTGTTTAAAAGAGTAGGCAACGAGTAGGCAACGAGCTCATTTCTGAAGATTTGGGATGGTAGCTCCGGGATACCATTTTTTGGAAAAAGGGGGGAAATAACTTTTCGGAGCATACTTTTCCATCTACCCTGGAGTGTGGTAGATAAGTTTGTTTACAAGTTTTTTTTCTTACGCCTCTTAACCAGAAAAACAAACTCACAAACATTCCAAGTCGTAATCAAAATTGGATAATATCAACATGCCGTTGAGAAAGAGGGTGCTGTTAGTAGCAAATATTTAGATCAATATATCTCAAAAATGGTTATGGTTACAAGAAAAAGCTATCAAATCTTTTTTGTTGGAAATTTTTTAAGCTACAAATTCGTGATAAATTGTTTTTCTGAAGACGTGACCGTTACTGAGATATTTAGGAAAGGTCACTTTTGGTGACCTTTGACCCTGTATAAAAAGTAACGCAGCACTCGGATCGATGGGGACTTTTGACATTCTGCTCAGCACGCCAGTACCAAGGTTGACACCTAAATTCAGCTTTCCCCTAATTTTTCCGAAGCACCATGTTAAATTTCCCCGGACTATACTGCTATATTTGTCACTGATACTTTTTGAACGGCGAATTGTAGCATTCATACAACCGCGCCATCCAAATTGTATGGCTGTACGCTGTATGGATCGGGTACTACACCAACAAGCACGTTTTCGCATTTGATCGCAAAATGCTTGGAATACGAATTTTACGTACATGAGAACTACAAATATTGTAACTTATGGTTGACTGTGATCTGGCTAGGCGCGAATGAATGTACCTCGTATTGGCTCATCGAATCAATAAGATGGTTGTTACTAAAAATAAATTATACATTTCGGTTGTATCATTTTCGTGTATCAGTGACAATCGTGTATCAGTGACAATCGTCCCATCTCTAATATGCAGTTATTAAATACTATAAATATCTTGTTTTATTTGTATTTTTTTTTATTTAATTAAGAAAAAAAGCAGAGAAAGACTTACATTTCTTTTAAAATTCATTCAAATCCATCTTCCCCATTCAAATCATACACCAGCGTTCGACTTAAACAATCACGACTGTATCCACCCACAATCACTCAACATGAATCTGTATCTTTTTCATTCGTAACACACGAGACAAGCGCATTAAGGGCCTATTGGCATCATGTTGCCAACGTCGGCCCGACGGTCCATGCTGGATGATGCTGTTGCAGTAGCAAGTCCAACATGCTCAGTATTTCATTGCATAGGAAAAGGGGGTACACGCTCAGACTTCATCTGTTTCCGTTCCGTAGCTGTTGCGAGTATCTACACAGCGTGGCGGCGGTGTGCTTTACATACGTTCTTCATTTGTTTTGCAGTTGTTATCTTGTCGTTGCAACGGTAACTTGGGCGACGACGGTGGTTGTTCGCGAGAATTTCCTGCGTGATTTGCCTCATACGAACGTGTTGAATTCGCGAGTCTGCTATGCAAATTAAATTGTGCGCCCCCCGTAGGAATTAAATGTCGCATGAACATCATGAGTAAAACTGCGGTTATTGCGATCGTTCATTTTAATTTTGGCGGGAAAAAATGACAGTTTTCAAGGATTGCGTTGGATGCCGGTCAATGGATATTGTGGATATCAAAGATGAATAAATGAATATGAAAATAGATAAACTGCTGATCGGGACTGTTTGTATAGAAACCAAATTGCGAGAGGTTTCAATAAAATAGGAAAATCGGCTATCTTCAGATAGTGTTCGGTTCTTATCCGCGGAAGCTTCGAAGCAGCAGACTCATCTGCAGTTGCTAGTTTGAAGTGTTATAAACAAAAATCGATTAGTTCGTAAATAAACAAACAAGATTTCGGAATTTTTTCTAAAAAGTAGATTCATACCTCTACCAGTGTGCTTTTTTCTGTATCCATTTACAGTGGGCTGCATTTACTTTAAAATGACCCAAAAAATTCCATGCGATCTAGTTCAGCTGAGTCAGTGAGAAAAGTTTATTTCCTCAAGTGGCTTAGGTATTGCAGTGTTTGTGGGAAATATTTTTAGTGATAACATACCGTAGCGTAACCATAATGTCGATATTGAAATTAGAAAAGTGCTGTGAACTCAAAATGTGTGTTCTCGTTGTTTTAATAGTGAGCTGTATCGGTAGCATGGTTTTCGGGTACTCTGCCGACCGGGATCATCATACTGAAGGAAGCAATACAGAACATTATTTCCGTCATCAGCAGCATTATAATCAGCGTGTAGAGCAGGCTGTTAATGACTTCAGAGCATCCCAGAGGCATCGGATTGCGAACGCATCACACCTGGTGCTGCTGAGACATCGTCATTTCGACTTAGCCGAGGATGATGAGGAAACTCCTTCTCCGGCAAAGACCACTAGTGCTCCTGGTGCACCTGTTGGACGTCATCATCTTCGCCACTATAACCGTCATCATCAAACTTGGGAGCAACGGGTTTTCCCGGCCCTTCGGCATCAAGGGATCACGCCAACGACCTCGACTCCATCGCCAACTACACCTGAGCGTCTCCGGGGCTCCCCGAAGTCACGAAATTTGCATTCTCGACGCGATCACATCGATTTATCGGCAGCCGTGCAGGGTCGTTTCTTCGATCGCGATGGTCTATACAGCAGCAGTCCCACCAAAACGAAGCACAGCCTGACCAGTCCTAGAGAGCCACATACCACGCGGCTCTCGAAAGACATTGAAGACGATAGGAATCGCCTTGGGGTTGAGCTCAAGAAACCAGGCATGATCGCTATCGATGATAATTCGAATGATGACGATGATGAGGACTATTACGAAGACGAAGAGGACGATGATGAGGATGGCAGTGAAGACAGTTTTGAAGGCGATGACAGCGATGATGGTGATGAGGACGACGAAGACGACTTAGATGCTGACGAGGAAGGCGACGTGGAGAGTATTTTTGCAAACAATGCCGCGGGTGATCGTGGTCACTTGAAAATCCCATATAGAAGCAGCCTAGAAGACGTCGACGAGAACGCCAATCGCATTGATAACAATAAAATTCCAGCCGCGAAGCATCATAGTAACAGTATTGTGGTGAGTACCTACGATCCGTAAGATTCCATGCCGTTTTCTTGACTTATTCTTTCTTTTTTTTTTTTAAATCTTGAAACTTGATAACCTCCAATGGGGACAGTCTGTCGCAGTCTAGTAGCACCCATAGTGCACCAGTTCGTTGTCGTTTTGTAGTCGTAGAATTGCACGGCCACAATATCTGACTTAACAAATCATTAACGCACTGTGGACTCTATAGCTGTTATATGAACGGCTCGTCGCGTTGAGCCGTACTTGTAATTACCACTATCGCAGTGGGTGCTACTGTGCGTGAATTTGATTTATTAATGGTTTATTTCGAGAGGTTTTGTCATTAGACACGTCACTCTTGTTGATTTAGGTTGAGTTTTTTGGAGCAGAAGCGAAAATTAATATTTTGTTACTTGGTCAAAGGGCTCGGCCATTAAATATTGATATTGTTTGTCAGATTTATTGTGCATAAGGTCATAATATACATATTAAGTGATATTAATATGTATGTTTATTCACATATGGACGTGGAATAATCGTTCCCAAAAGGCGATGTACTGTTACATGGAATTACGATGAAATCAAGTAATTTTTTTGTGATTTATGAATTTTCGCCGTCATTTCAGTGTGATTTCAATTGAATTTGAATGTGTTTTCCTGATTATATCTCTTTTGATGGTTTTGAATTAATAACATTTCGGCTAGCATAAAGGAAATTAAAAATAAATGTAAATAAATATGAGGGAAATGCCAAGCGATATATGTAATTAGGTTAACATGAATCGGCCAGAATGATTGATGGATATTTAATCTGAGATGATGAATAATGATTTCCGGGAATCAATTGTAAAAGCTCCAAAATTGAATTGCAACAATAAATCCAGATGTATGTTATTGAAAATGATTTTTATTTATTTTGAGGTAGATAGCTAGTATTGTTACCATAAAATTACAATGAAGTTGATGCCTCATTGCATTAATTGGGTACAGATTGGCGTACCTCTATTGTATTTTTTGAATATCTGTTGCCGTTGTTCCAGCATAAAATTCTTGTTTCACCTGAAGTATTAATGATCAGTTCGATTACTATAATAAAAAAAAACATTGTTAAAATGACGGAAATAAATCAAAATGGAGAAATACTGCATCAAATTAAAAAAAAAAATCGTGTTTATTCACAAGATGCCAACCACTGCTTCTTGTATAGATGAAATCAGTTATCAGTGCATTAATAGAAAAAAAGAGAATATTTTAAGTGCGGTTTATTTGGCTAAAACTCTACGTACTATTGGCAGTACATAGAGATTTTAGGTGTTAATACTACAGATATGATTCAAGCCTGGAATTTCGAAAGTTCATCCAACTATGCTGCAGAGCCCACTTTCAAATGCTTCCCATCCTCAAGCACCGACAATTTCCTGGGTTTTAAGTGATTCCGCAACGTCGAGTAATAGAGAGGCCATGTGGTCTTCACTGTTTTCACTGATATGGCCAAAGAGTCTTGGCTCCTACCACGGTGAAGCTGTTAGCTTAAAAGTAGCCTTAGCAGCCGTACTGCGAAAATGGTCCAGGCACAGCCAGGTGTTCACAGGTATAAAGGTCAGTTTATAGCACATATGATACCAACCAGATATAAGCTCTCTTCGGTATTGCAACCCCCATAAAAAAACGTAAACGGCCCACAGACACGGAGATCTGGTTGCCGACTTGGTTGGAGAGTTGCGATTTTTGCGAGCTAGATCTGCAACTAGCCCACAGACAGTGAATTTGGATATCGCATGTCTACAACCAAGTCGACGATCAGATCTCCGTGTATGTGGGCCGTTTAATGTTTATGAACTTAGTTATGATGTCTTTTACAGCGTAAATATCGTTGTTTGCGTTATATGTACCGCATAAATCTATCTCTACATATTAATGAATACAGATGGATTGCACCCGATAGTCGGGAGAAGTCCGACTCATGGTTTCATTCTTACCAAAAATATAATTAACGTCCGTGTTTCTCACAATTTTTGTGACAAGGATAACTTAGTTAATGCACCGGAAACAGGACATGCTAAATTTTTTCTTGCTACATGGCGCACGACGATGATGCATATCTTCTCTATTACTTCGTCAGTCAACGGGCGGCACTTAGACCTCCTGAATGCGTAGAAGGTCATACGGGATTACTTCTTTCACGGATATTTACTCTCTAATGATGGCAATCGAATTCATTTTCATCAATAGGACCAGAACGGAATATTTCGATCTTCACTGGTGCTTTCTCTGGGGAGCATTAAGTGTTGTCAGGATCTAGATCAAGCGCATAACTTTCTTACGAGCAGTCTAAACTCTTTAACTAGGGTAGTGTGCAGTCTACCAAAAGCCGTCCTAAGCTTCTATGGTAAAATCTGGATATTACTACTCTATAGAGAGAGTGCAGGAAAGAGTTTGACAACTCCGAAAAGACTAATAGTCAATAGATCAAACGAAACTGGCGGTTTCCAAGTATCCGCACGCAAGGCTAAAAAATCTTCGTAGACTGCTGTGGAACAAAAACATAGCAGAAAGAACAAACAATGCATTCGGTGCATTGCAATCCAAATTAAATAAACTCACAGAAAGCCAATCTGACATTTTTCGGCATGAACTAGAAGTGAGTTTGACCTGGAATCTTATTTCTTATTTATAATACATATTTAGGGAGTGACTGCTCTATATATTTAATAAGTCAGCACAAACAATACTGGTGGCCATGTTGTTAATTTAGAGGTAATTGAGAAAAATAGGTCCAAAACCTAACGAAATTCCACTCTGGCCGATATTATAATATTGTTTCAGAGAAACTGTATAAAAAAAACTGCAAAGTATGTGGTGTAGTCACAATAAAGAATAAAGAAAGGAAGTTGTTTGTTTTTATTTGAACAACGACTGTAGAAAGTTTTAGATCTTCATAGCTACAACCGCTTGCTAAGTACCGCAGAGCAGCGGTCAATATTTCACAAGGAGTGATGGCTTGTCTCATATTCATATTTTCTCTCTTGATTAAAGGGGTGACCAACTGGAGCACCGTATTGTATGTGGTCTCAGCCTTTGGTAAATTATTATGCCCATCAGAAAGCTCCAGTAAGAGTTGTTTAACCAAATTTAAATGACTCATTCACTTTTGAGCCGGAAGCCATCCGTTTTGTCACTTCTTTTTTGGCTTTTATTTATTGATGTTAATACACAAGCAGTTCTTGCGAACATAGCTTAATTCCTTCATATGATTTAGATCCATTAATAAATTAGAGAAAAATTATTCTTAAAGTTATTCTTTAATATTTTCCAAATAAGTGAAATAAAAGCAAAACGCAGCACATCAGAAATGAATAGTAATAAAGCATCGAGGCTCTATCGTGAGTGGCGCGCTAAATTGAGCTTAAACCAAACGGACTCAAGTGAAATGGACTCAAGCTGTTTGAACTGTTCGTGAATGGCGTTTTAAGGGTGTCCCATCGTCTCTCAAACCATTGAAGCGTTTTCAGCCGTGAGTAGTGGTAATCTCTCAGGCTATCGCCTGGCTTCCGCATAATCGAATATTCATAGTCAACATGGAATTTTCACAGATTGCCAATCGGCTGTAAATTTCCTTGCTGGTCCTTGTACATTGTCCAGAATTGTTATTGAATGCAATCCATCTCTTAGGGCAATGTAGACACATTCACATGAATATAAGGGTGTACAAGGTAGTAACCTTCAAATTGGCAAGGCTTCGCGCCTTCCTGTCTTAGGTATTTTGCCCTTCTCCGTAGGAATTTTTTTCCCGTATAGATGGCAAAAAAAATCTGCTTACTAGATCCCTGGGTGGCCTATTACCACGGGGTATGTGAAGTTTAACTCACTAAAAACAAGACTATCACAAGCCCACGAAGCTCTGATTTGGGTTGTGCTGATCCACCTATAGGTAGCTAGGGACTTCAAAAACTACCACAGCTTATGGGTCGGTAAGGCAACCTTCCTCCCAATTTATGCGCAGTATTTTCTCAACGTATGTCGAGACCGAGTACCGATGGCATCGGTCAAACTAGCTATCAGGTAAAAATACTTGAAAGACTCTTTAAAGCCCTGGGCAGCAAAGCCAACCTCTGCTATTGCAAGGCAATCTTGAGGCTCCGTTGACGCGTGTCGCACAATACAGCTGTTCGGCTACTAACATATATCGGGCGGCATGCGTTGGGTTCAACGATTTATGTCGTTGCTGTGGTTCAGAGGATGAAGAGGAACATGTGCTTCATCTCTTAAGCGATAGTCTGCCTCCGACGAGGAAAAAAATTCCCTCGTTCAGAGCACCTTTCCTTTTCAGTCTGTCTGCATCGCGCAGTTTATTAAAGGAATTAGGTAGTTTCCTTTGTACAGTATCTGAGGTAGAGTAATAAAACAACGGGTCTTCATTTTGCTTACGTGTGTCTTTTGGCAATGTTCCCATCGTTTGACAGCCACCCAACCTAACCTAACCTATTTCTATAAAGACTATTGATACGCATTCAAAACTTTCGTAATTTAATGATATTTTCATGTTCTATCAGCTGTTTTCTAGGCATAAGCGAGCGCAATTCATTCATTCTAAAAACGAGCGCAATTCATTTACGATTTTCGCATTCATCCTCAAAATCGCCATTAGAAAAGAATTTCCAACTCTAGCTTTTATAAATGGCAAAGCATTAGTAGCATTACAGTGTACAGCATTGAAACTCTGTCGAATTCCAACCGAATTGAACCAGAAACAAATTACCTTGCTTAGCAAAATTATATTAATTGTTAGCTTCCGAATATATTGGGCACCATTCAAGGACAACTGGTAATTTTCTTCATTTCCATTGTCAACTTATGCCTGGATGCTGAATTTTCTTTATTGCTCCCAATTTCAGTTGGCAGTCAAACTAGGACAATATCAACTCAATAGACTGGCAACATTCAACTCAACATACCAAACTAGCTACGATTCATTTTCAGCACAATAGATACGATACAATTGAAGCAAAACTTCTGATACCTTTTGAATTTTAGATGAGTTTTCAACTGACAAGGAATTCACTCGAATTAGTCGGCTTTAAGCGGTGTAGGCGTTACGTTGCCTCGTTCGCATGAACAAATCGTTCCTACAAAAACTTGAATGTTTGTCATTTTGGTGGATTCTAGATTCGTGACTACATACATATTTATTTATATTTATGAAGGCCTGGGTGTGATTACGCTAGTGAATATGCATTGTAAATGCCCCGACAAGCATATGTATGTAGTTTGCTTCAAAGTCGTAAAGCCGAGTTCGATGGGTCGCATATTTTCATAGGACACACAATGGGCAAGTTTTATACTTGCGGTGATGTTTATTACTCACTGCAGTGGCGCACTTTATTATGATAATCATCATACATGATGATAAATACGAAGCAAGTAATTATAAATAGTACCACGTTTGCGATGGCTCATTTATTTTATTCATTCGTATGAATTTTTAAGTCAAAATGTTTTTGGGCTCAACCAGGAAGGTACGATTCCAGTTAGTTGGTTCAATTATTCCGCTAACAATAGCTCGTCAAAATACAAAAGCGTACTGATATTTCGGGTAGTACCGAGAAATATTTACGATGGTACCATTAAGAGACAATTGAATACCGGAAGGCGTAATTACCTCACGTTTCATATCGAGATAAATATGCATTTACATAATGCTTGTTTAAAAAAGGTATCGGTAGAAAATAGTCCGCACATTGGATTTCAGAGAGTTTCTTTGAGCAACGCCCTTTTGGTGGTCTTTTCTTAATGGATGTTTTCTAATTAAAATCTCGGGATTAAACACATAATGAATTTTTAAACATTATAAATCTTACAAGCTATGAGTTCTAAAATAGAGTAGCCATTTGATTTCGGATCCCGTTCCAAGATTGAAAAAAGACTGTAGCCAGTTGATATGTAAAGAAGTTTATAGTTTTAAGACTGATTCTGTGTAGTAAGTACTTATTTGAACGAATTGCCGAAACTGAAGCATTAATGCAAAATGAGGCCAATGTCCGAATCTGGTGCTTATCTTATGTTGTCGCATATCTCATTATTTCCCAAGAAACTACTGGAAACAAAATTTTAAAATAGGCATAAATTTCGAAGCATGTTAGTCAAACTTTTTTTTAAAATGATGATACTATGGATCATTTTATGTGACGAAGAATGTTTCATTTTTTTTTTATAAATCGTGAAATCAAAGTGTATCTTCTTGCAGGCAAGTATTCAGAACATAGTTGAATGTTCTAATCGATTGATCAACGACAAAGAAGTATGGTGACTGAATTCTTATAAACCAAGGCAACATTTCTCACTTCACACCCCATCAGAATTATACACATCCTAAAAGACTCTGATGACTACTTGGTGGAGACTTGCAACTAGTGTATCTGGTCCTTTGCTCAAATCCAGCTATATACAATTTACTGCAATTTGTCATCGAATTTTAAGTCCACTCAAAAAACGAACTGAACCTGGAAATCAATCACTGAGAAATCGAAACCTAGAACTCAATTCCCAATACTTTAAATGGGCCGGAGAAAAATAACTTTCCTTTGCTTTACTTTAATACTGGAGACAGACTAGGATATTTTAAACGAGATTCAGGGTTGAACGAGATTCGCTTGCTCGAATTTTGTTAAGTATGAAAACCAGATTCAAACAAAACTTGAAAGCAAAAATCTAATTGATACACAAAACACATTTCGGAATGAAATTGGGTAAACAAAAATGTATCTTTGAAAATTTCCTATAAAACTGCACCGAAAGCTTCATTCCACATAACTCTACCATGTGATAAAAATATCCTTGGCCAATTTTTATATTATCAACTGATTAGTTTATTCTCAGCTGTGTAGGTTACTCTGATTAGTCACAACTGTCAGGTCCAGTTGTGACTAATCAGCACATAATTAGGCTAATCTGAACTTGGCTAACATTTTCTGAAGATTGTATTTAATTACC
Source organism: Nemotelus nigrinus (assembly GCA_947369275.1). Lineage (NCBI taxonomy): Eukaryota > Metazoa > Arthropoda > Insecta > Diptera > Stratiomyidae > Nemotelus > Nemotelus nigrinus. The sequence goes on from OX376375.1 coordinate 16,795,845, forward strand.
ATAAGTTTCGAGATGCTATTCTGTTCGCAACCTAAATTAAATTCAACATGCATAAGTTTGCTGTAAAAATTCAAATGAAAAATATTGTACCAGCAGCTAAACATAGTGGCAAAAGAGTGACGTGGATTGCTATGGTTGATTTTAATCGATGGGACCTTAACAAGCTTTTTATAAAATAAAGTTATAGTAAAACGTAATAAATAATATAATAGTGTAAATTTTGAATCGAAGACGAAATCATTACTTTTGTCAGGACAATGATCCAGAAGCTTGATCTTAACTCTTCGATCCATTAGCTTCACGTTCCCTTGGCCAGTCACAAGAAATACAACCCCGTCCCCTCCCATGGTATTTTATACGTTTACTGCTTTCAAAAGCAATATATCTAAAAATATAGTTAAACTGAAACATGTGTTGACATACCGAAACTCGTTGAACGTTTACCATAGTGTAATTTTAGAAAAGGAGATTTAAATAGCTCAAAGCTCATTGGAGGTTCGCGAGCGAGATTCAATTGTGATCTGCCTGTGGCTTGAAAATAGATCAATAAAAACTCAAGTGAAGGATTAAACTCAATAAAACAAAATAACATGAAAAACTGATGGTGAACACTTGAATAGGTGGGATCCCAAAAATACTTTCATATTAAAGTTAAATAACTATCGATTTGATTCAAAGTAGGTCTTTCTGGGAGCTATTTTTCCATTTGAACCCCAACCCTTAAAGTGTCAATTTGACTTATATGTGATTGTCATAGTGCCTAAGAAATTTCTGACTAAAGGGTGTTCGTGGAAAATAGAAATATGCAGTCAGATCTTGCGCGCAATGTTTCATGAAAACGGTTTCAGATAAAAAAAGCGAATTTCTGTAAGGTATAAGTCCCAATGATGTGCAAAAAGTATCATAAGAATTTCATGAAATTCCTTTTCAAAGTTAAAGCACATAACAATTTACAATCTTTCCAAAAACAAAACATTTCGCACTGAACAAAAATTAACATCATTAAATGTAAGAAAAATGTTACGAAACTCTTTTCGACACTTTAAAGGCAAGTTTTCAAAAAAATCCTGCATCTAGCTATTACTATTTTTGAGAAATCTAGAGCAAAAACTTTGAAAAAAAAACTTTTGTGAAAAACAGGTTTGAAGTTTGACAGGCTCACAGCTATTTATTTTAAGGTTTTTAAAATGTCTATAACTAGGTCTTTCTATTTGAAGTTGGTTTTCTTCTACTATCTGTCCAAGACGTCTCCTAGTTACTCGAACCTCCTTGGTGGAAAAATGGGAACACCTCTGTCCGTGTGGGACTTTTTCTGCATCAATGTCATTTACCCAGCTTCTCATTTTGTGTCTTCAGGACACATTTCGCTTTTTTTCAATTATTGAAGCTTAAGTCCCATCATCAGTCCCAGTTTAACGGCCCTTATACAAAAATTTCTGATCACATCCATGAAAGTGTGCACTGTTTTATCATTTGCATTCTGATTGTATTTGCAGGTCCAATCGGAAGTATCTTCATGGCACACATAGTGTTGTCTGCTATCAGTATTCTTTTTGAGAAAAATTCCAATTTAGGATTTTAAAAAAATAGTTAGCAGAATCTTTCACTAAAATTATTTAACAGTAATAATAATAGATACTCCAGATTTATCGAAGATGGCTAAAATAACTCAAGGTTTCAATTTTCCTCTGCATTCTATAGTTTCCTCATCTGGTAACTTCTTGCCACTATATTTTTCTTGACAGCCCGCAGCTTTGTTTCCATTCGGTCCCCATTCTGCATAATGCATAGTTCGTTCAGCCTGAAAGAACTGAAAATTCAGCTAAGCAATCATTTGCAAATGCCAAATTTAATATGATATATCTAAGATGCTTACCTTCATAGGTTTGCCATCCATATACGAGTAGTTTGTCATTCACTAGATTCATGAATGTTTTGCTGTTGCTATTGCCGATGTAGGCTAAAACCTCTTCCTTCTCTTCTATCACTTCTCCCCATTTTTATCCATCTCTCTCTTCAAAAAGTCTTCTTCATTCCTTCAACATCCATTTTCCAAGCTGGCTTTTCATTCTTTATATTCATCTCTTGTTTTATGTTTCTTGCAGAAGCAGTAGCCGCGGCAGTCTGTAAATATCACTTCACAGTTCATCACTTTCCCAGTTTGAGCCTGATGATAGAGACCACATTGTTTTTCAGCAAACCCTCTTATCTCTACCATGTTTCATCACCACTTCCTGACACTTCATACAATCTTTCAGCTTCAGTTTCTTCTCTCATCGTCCTTTTCATGGACTGACCATCTCCTGAGGAAACCGCTTGGTGGATGCTGACAATGAACATAACAGAAGTGCGTTGCTGGAGGATCAAAATCTATGGTGGCACATCATTTTTTAAGTTCAATATAGGCCACCCCTATGTTCCATTGTTGCATTAACTATTCTTATGTTGACATTTGCTATAGTCTTCCGTTCAGTTTGTATCACAGAACTACTTCTGAACTCTTTCACGTGTCCGAATTTTCCTGAAACCCAACCCCACCTGTTCAGCTTATGCTATATTTACCGACTTTCGGCACTTGCGGCAGAACATACGATAAAATCTCATTGAATGTCAACTACACTGAAGCCGCTCCCATCTTTCCTCTCCTTTGTGGCACTGTAAAATGTCCCGTTAATTTTCTTCTTAGGATGGACTCTCTGGGACATTCTTGGCCTTTGAAGGACCGCTGTTAAAAAATTAAGAGTTGTATCAGAGCTACAAGTACTTACAGTCTCTTGAATTGAATCATAGTTTTTACTCAGTTCGCCTGCAGCAGTAATTCCACGTTATTTCATGATAGCATAAGGTATTTTTTAAGAACATGAATTAGCTCTATTCTAGGAAATTTTTCAAAAGTTACCATAAGGTCAAACTTTATTGAATAAAAAGGTTGGATTTGATGAAGGTGTGGACAACCTCAGACGTGACTCAACATTTTCTTCTTTAAAAATTTGCTCTTCAGAAAGATCTGAAACTCATCTGCTGATCACACAAGTGTAGCTTTTTCTGTTGGGCAGCACAATCTCTCCAAATGGGGAGCAAGTGATGCCAAAAACTGCAAAGGTATCTAAATTCCGAGCATGTTCATAGTTTGAACAAATATATCTTTACATCCGATTTTTCATTAAACCAAAATCAACTACTATGGCACAATTTTCAGGGTGATTAGAAGTTCTAAGCATTTTTTCAAACATCAAAGCTGTGCGTGCATGTATATTTAACTTAAATTTTTTTACTAAAATCTAATCAGAAACTCATTATTTCACACATTCAATATCTCTTTCGCCCTGAACCTAAATGTCACAGAAAAGATCTGATGAAGTGTAGACGAGACGTGGTAACAGATAATGAATGTAAATTTTCGTAATGAATTTTTTTTTATCTGCGTGACGAAGGCTTTAGAAATCAGTATCAAAGATACAAAGGCTACGAGCTGCACGTTTTACAGACTAGATATATCAACCTTACGAATACGTTTGGATATACTTACATATTAACCATTCAGCTAGTACTTACGTACGTAAGTGTGATTTTAATATATTCAGAGGTATCAAGCGGTTTTATTCAGACATTCAGTCTATTTATTTGTAATTTTTCCATTGTTTGATGAATCCGAACAGATAATGGACCACCACTGGTGCAAGTCAAATACGCTTGTATTTTTGTTTGTGGATTCTGGCACTTTGGTTTTGAATGCAAAAAAAAAAGATGACTGAGCCTATTTGTTGTAAGTTTTCAACGGCAGGTTTAGGTTGGTTAACGAACCAGCTTGATCTCTCACCTTGACGTGGAAATCGCAGCATGCAAATGAATGCAATCGGTTGTGCTGAAGTTTGGCGTGCAGCTTGATGTGTTCAGTACTAAGTGATCAAAAGTCTTTATGCGATTGGGAATAAATTTACACAGTGCTTTTATACTGCTCCGTTCGTTCGGACATTGGCTAAGTAATATTTAAGTTGTAGTGGACAATTTAAAGATCACGAGCTGAAAACCTTCTTAAAAGATTTTCCATGCTCGAATTTACCGCATTAACTTGATATCAAATTCGGAGACCACTGACTGGTCGAAAAGAGCTGTCAGATCATTAACTTCCAAAAATGCCTAAAATCAATATTGTATGAAACCTCATTGTATGAATATGAAAGTATGGTGCTGCATTCCAGAAGTGCGCCAGCTAATAAAGTAGTACGCACCTTTTGTTAGAGTTTACATGTGGTGTGTATAGTAAGTGGACGTACCATACGTTGTGATGAAAATTAACTTTACCGGCAGTCGAGAAGCTGCCCAACTCCATCATAATTTCATCAAATCAGGTTCCATCAACGCATTATAACAAAATACTCTGTATCTGCATCAATGATAGGGGTTGATTGCTTTAGTTTGATGCACGTCGCGTTAGTTTACAGTCCGGACGCTTAGCCGCTCAAGCTGTCACTCGACGGCACGATTGAACAGTGACACGCCTAATAAATATTTATGGTCTTAAAGTCAGTAGACGTTAAAGTATGCGATAATGGGAAAGGCGCTAACTAAATGGATGTTGTTCACTTCTACTGATATTACACATATTGAATCATATTGCTGTGCTGCGTGGGCCTGTTTGCTTGCGGCAGATGATAATGACTGCTATTCAACATGTGACAAAATTAGATTTCCCTAACATAATATTGTCTCTAGTTGGGTAACTGTGCCAAAGTGAGTTTCTTACCAAAGGTAGTAAAACAAGCTGTGATTAAGTGACTTGGTAGGTTTGTTGAGTTTGTGTTTTTCCCGCAAATTCACAAAATCAAAATTATCTTCAAACATATCAATGAAGCAATCATAGGCTGATGGGTTCATTTTGAACGTATTGCCCAGCTACATCACTCAGTTCGGCTCAAGTATCCTGACATATACTCGTAGTTATAGTATTTGCAGATTGCAGTGTAATCTCTTCTCTTGTTCTCTCTTGTTTTCATAAAAGTGCAAATGGCATGGATTTGGGTTTTGATTTTCTCCAGTGTTCAGATACGCTGTTGTGTAAGTACCTCTACTTAATGACTACTATAATTATACGACCTAAAACGAAGAAGGCAGAAGAAACTGAGAAGGAAGGAACCAATAAATAGACTAATTTTCTAAGAAAAGTGAATTTTGAATGGATATTCTACCAAACCTGCTTTTTATTATGGTCAACCATGTCTCAAAAGTCCTGTTCTACTTCAATACGATGACTGCATCGGAAGTCAAGTGTTAAAAAGATTTCCAGGGTTAGTACTCGTAAGACTTTCTAAATTAAGGAGATCAAAACACAATTTCTACTTATTTTCATTGTAAGATGATTCTCATGCTAAAATTTGATGGCAGTATGTCCTAATACAAAAATGTTGAAAATGCTCAGTACTGGCAGGACTTAACTAGCACTGCAACCAAAGCCTCTGCCACTGCTGCTTCTCATCGATATCATCAAACCCTGTGGATTTCATTTTTGTCCAATGGCTGAAATATTTTTGGCACCGCCATCCGCAAAATGTTCAATGTGTGGAAAATTTAATAGATTGTTATTTAATTATTAAAAAATTACTAAATTAATAAATTGAAGAAATGGTTTGGATAGAATCTGATTCATTATTCTCGTTAAGAAAAAGGAAATTGAATATAATGTTTTTTTTTATAGGTGATAAAACCTCCTTAGAACTCATGTTTTTTTTTTGACAATGATTCAATATTAAAACAAATAAAATCGATTAATTGAATATGTTTGTTGGAGTAATGAATGACTGCTGCCAGCGAGCCTGTTACCTCATTACTCAGCTATGCTTGTTTACTTTTCATTTGCTATCGTTTCTTGTTTTTGGATTAAACATGATATCTTCCAGATTCCTAATACGTATACTTTGCTAGAAAATTAATCAGAACCCGAGTTTTAATATTACATTCGTTCTAAGACAAATTCAGGTGCCATTTACATCAAGGCAATGTAAATTAGATCTGCCATCTTGTTCATAATATAAATTAACTAGATTCGAAAAGCATAGTCTGTCAGCAACGATTTAAATCCAGGATAAATTATTTTCGTATCAGACAAGACAACAGAAGAAGACTTGAGAGAAACATTGACTTGCACGAATAGATAATTGAGACATCTTTCCTCTTCGTTCCATTTGCATCGATCATACTCACCACATATCCTCCTCGTCTCATCATCCTATTTCTATCATATCATCACAAATGTCAAGTTTCCAATTGATAACGATGATAGATGAGATTTCAAACAGTGTGGGCAACCAGTTAAATTTTCCGTCGCATCAAGTCGATTGCATTCCCTACCAAGCAGACTCTTTAGGCTCTAAATTCCTATTATGACGATATAATATGAGGACTCATCAATCTGGTTTCAAATAAAATTAATCGAAACTGCTGATGTGCATCTAATATACTTTTTTAAAAAAAAAAAAAAAATTTACATGGGATTAATTTTGATGAATTTTCAATGGAAAATCGGACATCGCCTGGACGTTTTGTTTGTATTTGACTTTTGGGGCTAACATTAGCTCGGGGCGAACATGCTCGTCAAAAAACCCGGGTACGATGAGTAGTGTTTTGCTTTTATTTGCTCAGGCCGAGCATTATGGAATGCGGTTAATGCTCAACTGAATGAATCTCAGGAGTCTACACTATTGCTGCGAATATCCAATATCGTTGCAATCAGAGCACACAGAACGCTACTTTTAGCTCCCCGATGATTGTTCAGTTTGCAATTAGCTGCTGCCCCATGCCTTTATTGACTTGATTTTCATATGCGACATACGAAACGATTGCAACTCAAAAGTCATTAAACTGCAATAAACCCCCGATAATTTTTTTTTACGTTGACGCACAACCACAGATGCAGTCATATTGCCGGCAGAGTAAAGTGGAGTCATTGTCTCTATAGTTCATGATGTGCAGTAGCCTGCCGTATCATCAGTTCATTTAATTGGATCCTTCATAACATTTCAAGTTGAATGCCTTCTGTCGGCCAACTGCGAGATAGTTCAATAATTTTCGAGAGGATTGTACAAGTGTGGTGGTGGTGATGGTGCTGTATTGCCGGCAACCGATAGATTGGATGATGACAATAACTAGACAGGAAAGTCAAGCTACGTGTTCACAGAGTGATTTCGACATCATTGTCTCCAGTGCACATAGCGTAAGCTATCTGCCATTTTTCTGGCGTCTTCGTCGACGCTAATTCATGTCACACGATAAGGAAATGGAGCTCATGTGGAAAATGCAAACCTAGGAAAATCTTGCTTTTCTTCACTGATCGCTACATGGTGATATGCAATAAAATTCACACTTTAGGAGTCCTCAGGACTATGAGCTACGCTGGAAAGATTTCATGAAGTGCATCCGACCTGAAAACCCTAAGTGACAGAGTGACACTTTTTAGTTGGAACAAATCTTTTTAGATTCGAACCGAAAGATTCGTTATGTTTCCGCCAAGAATAGTATACTTTACGGAAAAATATCTATCGACAGACAAGTTCGTAGCAAATGAGAAATAAATACCATTTATCGATCCACCTGTCCACCCTTTATATCGAAGTCACATCTATCAGAGCAGAGCACTTATCGAACGAAAGAATCTCATTCTTTTCTAATCGCAATGCACTTTCAAGCGCTGTCAGACCAACCGATTAGCAGACATTGATAAATGATTAGTAGCTACCGTGATGATAGCGTCTTTAGTGTCTCCTCCCTCCACCACAACCAAGAAGAAAGTTTCAATTCATTTCGGTGTTTTCTTTGAAAAGCGAAGAGAGTTACATTGTTCTCGCCTTATCAGTCGATACTCCAGATCGCTCAGCAGATTCCTGTCTTTCTCCACATGCTTGGAAAAAAATTCAACGGAGATGCATCTGCAACTAGTTGAAAATTTATTTCGAAACTCAAAAAAAAAAAATTCAATGTATTTAGGTACGGGAGTGATGGTGCTCTGGCACACAGAAATATTCGAAATACGAATAAACAACATTTCTAGATATTATTGAAATGATGAATGATGTGTTATGGATTTCGTTGATTTCTTTTGCCACAGCGCACTGTTATGACATTGAGTTATCGTCCGAATGGAATTCTTTACCTGCGCTCACATTATAAAAATGCAGTCGAATTGAAAACGTGCTAAGAAGTACGGGTAATGAATGATTGAAAGTAACAAGGTCGTATTGATCGCATTGTGAGAATGCAATCACCCAGTTTTTGAAGGGTTTTTTCCGTCGGAATGTGATTTGAAAGGTAGTAAAATGCAAGTTTGCACTGGAAAAATTTAAGAATACATATATTGATAGTGATTTTTGACACTTATCTTAATTATTGTTACTGCTGCCGGGCAAAAGCTGAATATGCCTCAATTTCCCTGGTAATTTTTATTTGAACTGAAAAATATTCTGGTATCCAAAACTAAGCTGCATATGAATATTTTAATATAAAGACCAATTTTCCCTTTATCGATATCTGTCAAGAAACTTAAGTATATCTGGCTTCTAAAGGAAAATTGGTCTTTGAATTAAAATATTTTTGGAAAACAAGAAAAAGCTGAATCACATTGAAACGATTGCATATGAATGTTTATTTCAAATAAAATATGGATTGAATCCTTAGGTTTTGTCCTCATTTCAGCTAGGTCACCTACTCGTTTTGCATCTGATGTTATGCCGAATGACCTAGATTCTGCCTCACTGTAACGAACCTTTCGCGTTTGAGTTGGTGGTCGTAGCATTCTGGCCTTAGAGCATTCGTAACATTCTGAACTTCATTCAGGCACGCTAGTCAAAGAGTGAAATCTACTCGTGGAATGCCCTGGGTTCATTCAATCATCTTCCTCCCCTTAAACACTTGGCAGGCGTGGCAGTACGTTCTCAGTTTTGTAACCATTAAGCTGGTAGTGCTCAGTCGGAGCGGACTCCTGACTAGCACCGATCTGGCTCTATTTATATTTCTCCATAAGGACTTGTATCAGCCCTCGCATGGTCTCCCCCCTTCTTGCTTAGAAGACCAAGAAATCATTAAGGTGCGTACATTATTGGACTATGACAGCGTCCCATATAAAACAGAAATTATAAGAAACCAAAACATCTGGTATAAGCTTGGTACCAATTCCAATATATCATTCAACGTTGAGAGGGAAACAGGAAGGCTAAGCCGTTGGTAGCAGGATGAAAGAACCGGCTTCGTTGCTAAATCTGCTAATTTTGGTGGAGAAGTAACTTCATCAGCTTGCTGCATGTATTTGGCCCCTTATCCTTGTTTCGAGTGGTTCCGGTGCTCTGGTTTCTAAGCCGGCCCGGGGAAAGCTCAGAAGCCCGTTTGGGGCCAGACTGGCCCGCCGAGTACAACAAATGATCCGACCCAATCGTCAACTAGTGTCGTTTCTAGTGATGTTCCCTTTTCGGATACTCAAGTTCCGCACAACAACCCCATATAAACTTGCTAAGCTAGAAAGTCAACCTTTGAAGTTCTAAGGAACCTAAGTAAGGCCTCTCCCCAGAAGTTGCTCGACAAGGATAAAAATTCACTCCAATGGGCATCTTGTTTTATCGAAGAGCGCTCCGGTCTTTCGATACTCTGCAGATTTGGTTCAGGAACGACAAAGACCGGTTCAGCAAAATAATCAGCACAGACAAATTTCTAAAATACCGAGGTAGCTAAAGAGTAATTCACCTGGAATGTAATCGATTCCCTTCAAGGAGGTGAAATAAATAATCTCAGTGAAAACTGGCTGAAAACGATGCAAGCTATGTTCGGGGCCTGCTGTGAACTGCGAAAAACCAGTTCGGGGGCTCCAGTTATGGTGAATGACGCGGTAGCTTAAAGGATATGGCCCGAACGACTTCTACAACCAGGCAATCTCCGAATTGGGTGAGTTTTTGTCAGGCGCTAAATTAAAGGTGATGCCTAAGAATGAAATACCCAGCCGGCCTAGATGCAAGTCATGGATTCTGTGCTTCCATTCCGATCCAGAGGAAGCTGTGGAGACTATCAAGCTCTTTAACTCTGGCCAACCTATGGATTATTGGAGGATTGCCAAAATTGTAGAGCCTATTGTGAATTGTCGGGAAGCTCTCTTCATTTTAAATAAAGGGGCAGTATCGGTTTTAGAGTTGCGAAGGAGAGTCATTAAATACGGGGTCGAAAAAATTGGCCTTAAGCTTGTAGAAAAGGAAGGTGAAGGAAAAGGATATTCTTGATATTATCTAAGTCAGTGGACAGTACATGTATCTCCTGCATGACTGGAGTATTCATTCACTGATCGTAGGCACACATCCTTTGATGCGGGAATCCGGGGTTCAACTAAGCAAGAAGTTTTTATAGGCGTGCAGCCCATCTAAAGCATTTCCGGTCGAAAATGGGAATTATCGCGCTCTGGGGAGATGTCAAGAAAGAGTTGAAAGGTGCCAAAAGATCTGATCACCGACCAATGCATAAAAGGAGTCTGAGGGCTTTTAAATATATCAAAGCAAAAGGATCCCCATAGAAATCGTTCTGTGCTAATAAAAAAGGCTCCAATGAGTCAAATCGTCTTAGCATCGAAGAAACTCTGCCGGCATCTTGGCTGACTCGAGCACCGACGCTCCAGCTGTCCTTATGTACTTACATTTCCTGGGAAATCATAGTCCCCCGACATATGCAGCTACTCTATGTCAATATATCTTAGTTCTCTCTTGGTAAAGATTTTCATAAGAATTATTAGATTCTACTAAATCAAAAAGTCTATCGTTACGTTAATCATGCATGCTTACACCAAAAGCAAGCCTGTTGCTCATTTAAAAATCTCTTGCTTAAGGAATATATGCTTGCTCCGCTTGCTTGTGTCTAAAGTAATCTTGGAGGCACTTGTGGCGCTGAATGTTTATTTGCGATAGCATCCAATCCGGAAATCTCCTCAAGAACAGAGTGGTTACCTTTTCCTTCGGGAGCTCAGGATTATTTTTCACAAGTTTTCATAGCTTACAGTATCACTGCATTTCATGCTGGTTTATTTTTTCATCTTCTTTAAAGGCATTATGGCCTACATGCAACCATCCTCAACCATTTCTTCTGGTATCAAACCTTCTACTTTCCAGTATTATCTCTACAATAAACAACATGGACGAAGAACCTTTCAATTACGCATGAACCACCTTACCAACACGTGCCCACACCACTAACAACCAACAACTATTTCCTCTGCGCTCAAGCTTCAGTTAAACTTACAAATGATTCAACTTAATGGAATAAATTGTCACTATTGTATACTTTGAGAGACTCCATTAATTCCTGAAACATACTTTAATTGGCTTGGGGAATATCGATGGCAATAGCAACAGCACCAACAATAAGTTCTACGTGCTTTGAGACAACGCGACGTGTCACATGGCTGATAAAGCATGAATGAATCTGAAACACGGAAAATCATCCGTCAGAACAAAATGAACAATTCTCGTTGGACTTCCTTCATTATCACTCGAATAAGTTTCTGTCAACTTGTTAGCAAAACTGTTGCCGTGTTGTGCTGTTTGATGCTGGCTGCGGAGGTGTAATATCGCAACGTTTGACGTCATCGAAAAGTTTTTCTCATTGAAAGTTTTCTCAGTTGTATCGTAATTATAATACAGTATAAAGTTTAACTCGTTGTACTGTGACGTAAGGCGAAATTGAAACTGTGATGTAGTTAGATGCTTTGATGGAAAGAGTGCATTGTTTTTGGAATGGCTATAAATTTTCAACTGGTGTGAGGACATTATACTTTAATTTTTGATTTGTAGGAAGAAAGTAAAGATTTGTTGAACGGATCAGAGCTAATTTCTTTCATTTGTGTGCAACGAATGGCTGGCGTAGCTTATGGGTAGAGTATTGGCTCCTGGAGCGTGAGATCACTGGTTCAAATCCAGCTACAGACGTGGAAATGCGTCTGAGGTTTGAGTTAACTTAGCTCAAATTAAGGGCAAAGTGAGGAACGAAAATTGTCATATCGCACTTATGGTTTAGGAATATAGATTCTCTAGCGTGTCCACTATCCAAGGCCCCAAATGGGTTTTACCAGGACAACTTTTGGCATTGAACACACACAGATTAAGTAAGCTTGTCAATTTTCAGCTCAATATTTCGTGTGTCCTAGCTAAAACTAAAAGTCAACAAATAGAAAAAGCAGGATCTTAATAGATTTTCACGAAGAATGAAACATATGTAGTGCATAGAAACCGCAAGAAAGACTGATTTTCCAACAAAATATTACCTAATACGAATATATTAGTTAAGTGGTATTATAATGTTAGGTATTACTGCTTTCGTGATTCGCGATAGTATGTGGTTAATTTAGTTTCATGGCCATGGACGAAAAAGTTTATTTATCTTTTTCACCAAGTTCTTCTAGTCTCGGCACCGAAAAGATATTATGGATATGCAATATATCCAACTTCAAAAGAACCAAATTGAAAATTGAAAGTGTTCCGTCATCCGAACACTGCACATCCTTTTGTTCGCCTACTATCACGCTTTCGTCTTGGTTGCACTAATAGACCATGACCATGATTTTTCAATATATTCGCCACATTTGCATGGTTTATTTGCTTAGTGCGTTGTTAAATAAGCAATAAAAAATATGATTCGTGAACTATTTGATAGTTGCACAGGCTTACATGCACCACTTTGTCGTGGGAGAGGTGGCCGCTACTTTGCAAGAGGTCACACTAAAACGGGCTTAGTCTGAAAATCCACTCGTGTTTAGCGTGCTCAGCACGGAGAGGCTTAGATACAGTAGACCTCAACTTCATGGAGGAGAATAGTTGCGGTAGAAGCTCACAAGCTACTATCGTGGAAGATTCCATGATCAGTATGTTTTCTAACTTTCGTCCCCTTTGGTAACAGGCTCCGGAAAGGCAAATACAGCGTCAGCTGGAAGTCTAACTACAGCTGTACCAGTGCTGTAGTCGGACTTGTAGTCTTTTCTCCTAAATCCTCACAAAAGAAGAGGAGGCATGCACTGAATGAGGCATTTCAAGATGCCCACAGGAGGTACAAAAGGAAAGAGTGCTAGTCGCTCTGAAATTCGGGGCATCTGCTAAGGCTTCCAACCGCAAGCGAAGCAAGAAGCTACAAAAAAGAGGTAAGATGCCGGTGAAGATAGACAGGAATACCAAGGCAATAATAACTGCAAGCTTTTCCTTAAAAACCGGTTGTCACACAATGGAACTTCAGAGTCAACCTGAAAAAGCGAGAAAAAGGTTAGCTGGTAATGCTAAAACTTTCGATTTGAGGCAGGAATGCTCTGGTCGGATGTTTCGAAGCGAAGCCACGCCGGCTGGACGTTGAAAACCTGAAAAAACTTTCAGCCGTCGACAAAAGAAGCTTTCTGTTTGTCGATGCTTGCTGATGCAAATCCGAAATCAGAGATGACGCTGAAAGGCAGGGAAGGACTAGATTCACCGAAAAGTTCAAAACAAATGCCGAATCTGTCAGTGGAAAGCTTATAAAAGGTCAGTGGAAAGCTTATAAAAGGAATTGATAAAAGGTAAGGCTGAAGCGAATGCCGATACCAGCGTTTCTGAGTGTCAAAATCAGCGAGAGAAATCTCGCGAAGGCTGATCCTTCAGGCAAGAACACACCAAATAGGGACAATTACATAAGCTTTTCGTAAGAAGTTCTTTTTTCGTAAGTTTTTCTTCGTTTTGGTAAGTGTTTCTAAGAAGGATGGAAAATTGTTGCGTGTTCCAACCAAATATCACAGGAGAGGCTCCCATAGATCGTACCAAAACTGGGTACTAGTAATTAGCCCAAATTTACTATTTTAGACCCCGATCTTGCCAATCCCTACAATGTCAGCTATTGGATACCTAGTCTTCGCAAGAGTGCAGGTAATATCAGTGGCAGTGGTTAAGTTATATTGCTGCTTTCGTTTCATACGTTCACCTCGCGTCTTTCATAACATTTTTCTTTATGTACGCATCTCCCTAAACTGAAGAATGTGAATATGTTTGAGTAAAAGTTTGGCGAACATTAGTAGAACAAGTTGAAAATTTATTGGTAGCATCTGTTGAAGCAAATATAACAAAAATCATCGCAGCTTGGCAACCCTATCCTAATTTTGCTACAAAAAATCTCTGAAATTTGTCTGGGATTCAGATGAACCTGCTGTATCAATTTCGTTTCGCTGATGTCTGCACTGCAAGTAATATGGGAAGCGATTTTTTGATCCACGATTTTTCAAAATGGCACCACTGCTGCCGGGTTGTCCACATTTTAAAACAACTTCTATCAGGTTTGCGCCTGCGCAATTGCATTTTCTCAAAAATCGAAATTCTCGAAAAATCGAAACTAAGATTTTTTCACGTGCCTGCTGTAGCTACAAGATTGTCCGCGTATTCATCAAAAATCACTTTAATACGACCTATGAAATACGTGATGATCTGATGATTCCGTCAGAAGAATTTAAATTTTTTTTTACTACTATTGGTGTGATTTTAATATAATGCACTTATTAAGTACATACTACTTATACTGGCGGGTACAATTTGCACCGATTAGTTTCTAGAATTTCAATGATATTTGATGATTCTACAAATTACAAGAATGAAGCAAATGAAAATGTTAAGCTTTGAAATAAATGTAAAGAAACATTCAATACTTCTCTTCCATTAAATCTACAAAACCTTCCAATCTGGAGGCTCTTGACTATTTGATTTCCATAAAATTTATCCAATACCCAATTTTCTCAATCAGGATGCTGTCATTTGATATGCATTGAATCCTTTTAATTTGTACTTTACTGCCGTCGCACCTTACTTAATTTATTCGTGATAGTATTACAGTGGTATCTGGGCTCTCTTGTCCCCGCACTCATCCATAGATCCGGAGAAATTCAGAGGTGTCGTTTTGCAGTTTCGAGGCCATAAACATTTTCTAATAAGATTTACCACTGCAGAGAAGAGAAGCATATTATAGTTTCATACAGAGTGTCAGCGTGGGACCCCACATCGCAAGCCTATTTGTTTGAAATTCCACAAAATGTCCGTCGAGCCCATTCCTGTTCGTCCTCGTCGGTTGGCTTAAATTCAATATTCATGAACTTAAGATTTGAATAAGCTCCTGGAGCATCAGAACGAAGGAATTGTCTTTTGCTCCGAAATGTGGAGTACGAGACCGAATGAGAGTTCCCCGGAATATTTTGCGGTCTTGTATGTATTCTCCTAATTTCATTACCGTTACGGTTATATTTGAACAAGTCCTTAGAGTGGCAGTCCATCACCTGAAACCCACCTGGCTGTGAAACATTAAGAGTTGCGGGTAACGTCATCCGCAGCAGTATTGTAAGAAAATGAGTTGTCGCAGAGGGAAAGAGTAGGTGTGCGAGCTGGCAAGGATCTTAGTAAGTTTGCTACCCTGCAGGTGACTATGAACATGTACCGGTCTTACATAAAACATTAGGACTAACGTTATTAAGACACGCTCATGTCATTTGGCAACTGTAGCAGGATTTGCTAAGGATGGTATTTGCGTAGCAGTCGGATTGAAGCATTTGCTTAAAAGATTCAACTCGACCAGAAGTGTTTGCATTCAGTAGGCGGCAGATGTGCTAATGGGTGTGGGAAATTCCTGGATGTGGGTGTTTTTATTCAAATGATTGCTAGAGGTAGGTACGAGCATGGGTACGAGTGCGTTATGAAGGGTGAATTTTCAAATTGATTTCACTTTACAAAAATATTTTCGAGCAGAAAAGCAAGTCCAAATTTTCGGCCTATTGAAACCGATTAAGAGTTAGATAACGATACAAATTTATTCAGATATATTCCAATTACATACACATATGTTCCAATTATTTTTATAGGAAATGATGCTAATGTTGACTGTTGATTTAAGCAACTCATTCTGGACTCTAAGCTTTTATGGAAGAAACTATAGCGGAAAGGACTCGCAAGGCACTGTGTGCGCTTACAAGTGCTATAAGAGCGACTTGGGAGCTCCACCCTCGTATCGTCTCCTGGATTTACAGTAGTATAGTGGAACTAAATCTGCTGTACGGAGTAGTTATTTGGTGGCCAGCCATTCCTTGAGGCTGTACATCAGAGAATGATAGAGAGAGAGTGCGTAGTCTAGCAGGCTTTATTCATAACTGGTCACTCCAAACAGACAGACCTGGATTGTGCTAAAAGCTTGGTGCAGGGAATGCATTTCTTATTACTGCCAAATCTATGGACGTAAAGAAAAAATTCATAAATAAACCAAACCTCTGCTACAGTAGTCCGTTATGGTCGTTACATCAATAATTTCTACTTCATTTGATTCAAATTAGTAACAATATGATATCATTTACTTTATGACTTCTTTTTCTTTCGGCATCGTCCAGACCACATCATCTTCCAACTATGTATTCAAATATTCAAATTTCCTTCTTCAGATCAGATCAGCTACTTTGCTGACCTCCAGATGTTAGGCAGCCAAAGGTCATTAGCTATTCATCTTGTCGATGGGCATCAACTTCTGGTCGGTTTCGATTTGAATGGGTCGAATAAAAGTTTCGTTTACACAGTCCGTCGAGGAAACTTTGAATTGTTTGATTTCGTTCGTTGAATAGAGCAATTGTTACTAGCAGTACTTGTACGTACATACGATAAAGTCATGCCAGACATAATGATGTAATATCAATTTAGGGCAGCATATTGCTACCGAATTGCTTAATTGCTTCAAATCAAAATGTAGTGTTTGGTGAGTGGGCCTGAAGAGTGTGATGTGATGTGGCCCTTTGTTGCCTTTGATACAAGTAGATATATGGGCAAAGCCGTCGACATTCGATTAAATGGGTAGTTGACGTGAGAAAGTAATCGTTAGAACCGTCTGTGTGGTCACAATAGCCGTCAAATTTAATTAGGGCTTTCACTTGACCTCCAATAATAATAATATGTTACTGTCTTGTAATGTGTGTGTAAGCTTACAAATGTTGATTAAACAAATGTGAATTATTTTGGTTGAATTTTTAGGTATGTATGATTGAAAATATGATTTCAGTTGCATTTTTTGTTGTTGGGTGTTAGCTAGATAATTGGACCCTTTTAGCGATATGACGCTAAGATTGATATTATGAAATCCGTTTACATGTTTATTCGGTAGGTTGGCCAGTAAACCTGTGTAATGCGATAATTAACTAAGATTTCTGGTAAATTGATAAAATCTATCGTTTCTTGAATGTAATGAACAGATGCTCTCAAACGGGGCTATCTACCATCTGGATGGAAATGATTGGACTTTTAACAGTAGCGGTTGACATTGAAAATACTTTTTGAGCTGAAATGTTGGCGGGTAACTGAATGATTTGCAGGAAATTTTTAATTGGATTTAACAGGAAGTCGCATAGTAGTCGATACAAAAGCGACTAAATGAATATTTATCGTTTCATATCAATCGGATATAATGGTTGGTGACAGTTAGTAGATTTAATTAGTAAATTATTCATGTTATTCTATTAATTGTAATTGTGTTGATTTGTAATATGTTAGATTATACAGTAGCTCTTGTTGCTCATGAATAAGCTATATAGCTATAATACGTGATTCTTAAAGCGAGAAAAAACCTAAGTATTACCTGTTGATCTTATAGCTTCATCGAGTAAAAAAATATGTAAGTAATAAACACACACTCGATTGGAACAGTTTTCAATGTGAACATTTTTTTTTTATATTAAGCTTATTCACAAAGTCCAAATCACAACTTAATCATCGGACATTCCACCACAAATGATATTATTAAGCGAATTAATTCTTGGGACATTATATCAGTGAAGATCTAATTATTTTGATAAATCATATATCTTTGTTATTTTCTATATATATTTCCTGTGCTATTATATATTGTGAATGGTATGTATGAACTACACATGAATTATCCATGACCGCTCAGGAATGAATGCTTGCATGAATTACACCTGAGTATAATGAAAGTAATTAGAAATACAAGACTATTTTTCGTTTAGTCGATTTTGGGGGTTCAGTATTTCAAGGGTGGCCAAGTAGACACTGAAGAAGATTTTAGATAACTTTCGACATATTAATATCTTTGAAAAAATTGGAACAAATTTAGCTTTTAAGGGAGAAACTGTTCTTTCGCTTAAAATTTTTTTTTAGAAACCTGGAAAAAGCATACATAATTTGTCAAAATGAAAAGTGCTGCACCGCACTCTTCATTCTAGCCGAAACCAATCCTAATTTCTACCAACAACACATTCGCAACAGTGAAATCTCATTGACCTCTCATCTGTTTTAATAATAGGTGTGTAATTCGAAAAGTGTAGGTAAAGAGATTTGATGGTATTGAAGAAGGATGTACACGTTTCGATGGTGGAGCATGTTTCCATCACAACAAGGTTGATTCTGTGAGCAGCTAAAAATGTAGCCACAAGGTGTTCTACCTTAAGTTTGGTTTGCCCATCTCCTTTTTGCCCTCACATTACACTGGCACATCATGGGATTGCCCAACAAATTAACAGGCAATTCGCTGCTGTGGTCCAAAAGGATCAAAATTATATCTATTAAGACGAATCATCTCTAGCTCATGAACAATCTTCAAAGCCTAACAACCCTTCCTCGGCTGTTAGTCCTTTAGCAAACCTGATAGCAACGAAAAGTTGTGCCTGTTTTGTGGTACCTTATTTCATCTGTCATAATGGCCTTCAGGGCGCACTTTTTTATTTTATCTGTGATGTCTTCGGGAACGATTTTAGCAATAATTTTTATTAACTCATTTTGTGATCTGCCTCAAGAGTAGCTCGCAAGCTTGTTTTTAAAATGTTTTTCAAAATTTGAATCATGCTTAGCGAACAATTTCCAAAATTGCCAAAAGTTTCCGTAGTTATCTCCGGTACCTTAGTTTATTATATCCCCTAAAAACAAGCCCTTTGCGACTGAGGCACGTCGTTAGGTCGATTACCTTTTCTACATAACCTCAGTTCATCTTGACAATACTTCTAGACTATTCATGCACCGTTTCACATACGTTTTAGTTCTTTCTTGATTCACAAGTTTCTTCCATTGATTGAATCCAACCACAATTAGAAAAGAGATGAGAACTCAAGAGTCTGTGCTCGGGAAGTATTATATTTCTGGGAGAAACCAATACAATTTTTCTGGGAGGATGCTGTCACCTTCCGAAGCGCCTATCGTTCCAACCCTGAGCGCCTTTCGTATTATTTCTTTAAAAAAATATCATTTTACTTTGACAGAGACAAGAGGAATCGCCAATGTTTGTGTAACTCATATTAGATTTGTCGATTGTCCGTTTTTAGTGATTCTACGGAGAATAAGGTTTGAAAATGAGGCCGTTTACTGATTAGGGTATGCCAGGGCATCTCAACCGAGGCAAAGTTCAGTTAATATGCCTAACAGAAGTGTGTTGGTCATCCGTCGATGCTGTGAAAAAATTTTAATTCTCCCTGTAGTAGGATGCCATAGAAACGGCCCTTAAAGCTCTTAGCCCCCATTATTGAAGCTCCGTCTAGTCCATAAATGGTGGATACTGGTGTGCTTTAGACGGGTAAATGAAAAAGTTAAGTGGATTGGCTCCTTGAATACGAAAGGGAAGCTACGTCATCAAATTATACGATAACAGCAATGTAAAGCTCTGGTTCGTAAAGGTCTCAAAGGCTCTCAGACATGAGCTGATAAATCAGACTCAGTCGCGAAAAAGTGTGTTGGCTAGAAAGGGAACCGACAAAACATATGCACAAGAATTTTTATGGTTGAAGACAGATTACTCCAGGTGCCGGATGAAGTGGGCGCCTACATCGCTCTGGAACTTCAGCCTATTTTAACATTTTGGCCGGAAATGCCTTCCTAAAACTAGGCCGGTCAAATCAATCGGAACTTGAAAAACAGAAAAACGAAACACACTTAGGAAAAATTCAATTTTTAACTGTACCGCAACCAAAACATGATGATATGATTTAATTCCCGTATAAACTACTCTCCGCTTATAATTCAAACTTTGGAGTAGATATACACTGTCTATGATAATCGTAGGTCTTACTTCAATTCTATGCACCGTTCTTTTAAATCTTATGATCCTCCTTGGCTCAAATTGAAAGTTTCAGATGCTGTTAAAGCCAAGGAAAATGCACGTATAAAATTGAAAAATATGGACTCATACACGGTTTTTCATAAATTTCGTGTTTTACGATCTAAAGCTAAAGGAAAGCAGAGAAGTAATCCGGGGTTATTTTTTTAAACACTGAAATTTCAACCTGTTCTCATCGGAAAAAGCTCATTTGTTCCCTGCATCAGTTTATTGAGATTTAGTTCCTTTATTCCTGATTCAATCATCCCAGTTCTCTTCTTTGCTGTTTCGGCAAACTCTTTGAATGCCTTACTTATAAGAGAGTATATCCTTCTCTTCAACTTGAGCAAAATGGTTTTATTAGAAAGCCGATACCCAACGACTAACTTTATGGTATTTCCAAATTATGTCGCCTCAGACTTCGATTCCCAACTACAAATTGAGGTTATATATATCGACATTTCGAAGGCTTTTGACTCCGTGAACAATTAACTGCTCGTCGAAAAAGTGGAAGGTTTCTGAATTTCGTTTCGTTCCGTCTGGTTTCTTTCCCATGTTTTTGGCCATACCTGTAGAATTACCCTTAATGGATCTTTCTCTTCTCCTTTCTTTTCTCACATCCGCAGTTCCTGAAGCTTCTACTCTTGGCCGTTTACTTCTAGTCCTGTTTGTCAATGATGTTCCTCTTGTTATCAACTCCTCTTGTCTTACATACTCGGGCGATTTAAAGTTGCACTAAGCAATCAAATCCTTCACAACTGGTGCCAATCCAGCTATCTTCTGTTAACCATCTTGAGGTGTCACCAGAGGTCATTCAAAATACGTCTTTGTATTATACTATTCATTGTCTGGCTTTTGCCTGTCAATTTAGAGATCTTGGGGTGATTTTTCATACCAAACTGAAATTTGACCTTCATACCTTGCAAATCATTACCAGGTCCTCCAAAGTTGCTGGCTTTGTTTTGCGCTCTTTTTATATGTGGACTACTATTTCTTCTTCTATTTAATTGATTTTTGCTTTAGTACTTAGTGTACTTAAATATGCGTGTCAAATTTGGTCACCTCGTTCTCAATACATATCTGATGCTATTCAGTTGGTTACGCGTAGGTTTTCGTGCTCGATGCATGTGACCAGCCCATTGTAGCTCTGTTTTCACCTTCATCCTGACCTCTTCACCTGATCTCATTGTGTTATTTTTTTAGGATTTTGGTAAGCTTCGTCTTGTGCACCACATATTGGAAGGACAGGCCTCATCAAAGTCGGCCAAAATATCTGTATGGCAGAATTTTTTATGCGTGGATTATTACTTAAAACTCCAAAATGTTCCTGAATGATACAGATTTAAATATCTTAACATCAATTCAGTCCTTTGCGTTTAGGAAGTTTCGATTGGAAGCGAGCTATAGGACATAAGAATCAACCAACCGAACTTCTCAAAAATTGGTACTGCAATTGTACAAAGCTCTAAAAATTCAGTAAGAAGAACTCTGATTTGATATCATTTTTTTTGGAAGCAATTTTGTACTTAAATTTTCATTTCGCTCAAGTCTCACCCACTTGCTCATGTGTGTTCGATGATGTGTTCGGTGTATCCTGTGTTTATTTCTCAAGTTATTGCTAGTTTGTTTACAATCATGCTTTTCTATCTAGCAAATCGACATGGAACCGAGTAGATATCCATTACCTTCAGTTTGGAAGAAAGGTAGCGCAAACAGAACAAGATACTACATGTACGTACGGATGTATTTACTGATAGCGCATGACATACATGTGTAGCTCTTCTGGTAATTGGTTCCGCTACTTACCTGTAATCATCGAAAACGTAAATTCTTGGAAGGCAAATATACCAAAGCCATACATACATGCATACGAGTATGTTTATACGGAAGAACTATTGCATGTTATTGCAGCAATTGTAGCGTTAAAGTTCTATAGCTGGTCGAACCAGTGGATGCAATGCATACATCTTGATGGGAATAGCATTCATCTTAGGAAGCTTGAGGAAATTTCGGCTGGTTTGTTTTGCGTAATTTAATGTAATTTTCTCTTTTCGTTCGCTGATGTTATTTTTGTGATATCAAATAGTAATTAGAATGACGTCATAAAAGAATCATATTAGATCTATGTATATATGTATGTATGTAAGTTTTGCCTGTACTTATGCGCCGTATCAAAACAATGTTTAACATGTTGAATGAAATGAATTGTTATAAAATATCAGTTTCGCTAATACCACATCATCATCATCGGCGCTACAACCGACATCCGGTCCTGCCTCCGTTTCGCTCTGACTACGCAAACCATTAATGAGAATAAACTATCATATAATATAACTTTCGCGGTATCTTAATAGATAAGTTTTAGTAGGAAAATAGGTACTCTAACCCTTCCATCGTAAATTTTTGGACTTGCTGGCGCTAGTTTATGTTTAATTTACGTAATGACACAGAAAATAACAGTAAACACATATGCTCATTTTTTGTCGTAGTTTAATTAATTTGATAGCTACAATCTGAAGAAAACAATAAAAACATACGAATCCAAGCTAGAATCTTTAAACTTTAAAAATTCAGTTTGGGTCAAACTACTGAAAAAACAAACATGATATCAGCATTGTAAACACTGATAACTAATACAAGTGCTAGTGCTACCATTTTATATTCATACTATCAAAAAATGTATCTCAATCGTAAAAAAAGTTACAAAAAATTAAATAAACTGTTTAAAAATCATAAGAACCGAAAAGATTTCATGGAAAATGTATACCACAACTTAACTATCCAAACAGAGCTGAGTGTTTGTAAAAAAGCAATTATTCACAGACGATAATGCAGGTAAATGGGCTCGATACGAAAATTTATATGATTTCAGATGAAATCGCTGAGACGAACATGCTGATAAGAGCAATTTTACGATTTATGTATCTTTATTTGAGTTGGGTTTCATTCCAAAAACATGTAATTATAGTAATAAGCGTAATAAGCTGCTTACTGAAAACGGCAAAATCAAGTGGAAATGCGAAATGTTTCAGGGTAATAATACGAATTTCAGTGGAAACAGAACTGTAAGCTGAAAATTCGAAAAATTGAAAGCAAAGATATTTTTTTGTATCAAAGACCTCTATTGTAAAAAATTAATCAGGAGTAATTATTTCTATAAAAATTTCGATAATTATGCAGTTAACGGTACACACCTTCGATAACCTTGAAAATTTATTATGTTGTACAGTTTAACATACGATATATGACATTAATATATAGGTGATGTTTGGCGCGGAAATCACAACGTCACATAATTCTCGCGCTTCGAGTAATTGAAAATTTCAAATGTATCTTCAATAATTTGTGAACATTCAAAGTGGTAGAGGGTATATTGGAGTGATCAAGTTTTTCAGAATGCACTTATTTTCTAATTACACCACACTTTTCTTTTTTGCTTTCGCACAGCCTTATAATATGTATATGTGCAAAGCAATTGTAATGATTTACGATTCAATGAAATCATTTAACCACATTCGCAACAAATAATTTCACTCCTTAGCACATTATGACTAATTAAATAATTTAATAATCGATCACGATGTTCAATGAGGGACAAAAATTGATAGAGCTTCATCTATCTTAATTTCACTTTTCCAACTAACAATTCGTTTACAAATTTCAACAAAGAATGTCGGCAGATTATCATGAGATTGTCGGATGTAAACAAACTAAGTTGAATTCCTCAATATATGGTATCATTATCAGGCCACAAAGAAAATCGTAGAATTGCTACGATAAATATTTCTCTATTTATTAACAGCATCTATTTCAACATCAAAGAACTATGTGTAGATGTATTTTCCGCGCCCAATATGTACAGATATTCTTATTCAAGATGGCGAATACTACAACATACTAAATTTTCAAGGTCATTGGAGGTATATACCGGTCACTGCATTATTACCAAAATTTCTTATCACATTAGATTAAGAACTTTTAAAATACTGCTTACTCACATTTGTCACTGGCTTTGATCATCGTTTCCAAATGATATTGACAAGATTTTAGATTGAGCTTAATGAAGAAATCCTAAGCCTAAGCTATGCTCTTCAAACTTGAATAGAAAGACTTGTAGGAAAACATGCTTGCCATTTATGTACCATTTGAATTGCACGAATGACTGTTTCAGATACCTACATTCGTCATAACTAGTGTCTCAGGTCCTTATATTTTCAATGTAATTGCCGCTGCTGTGAGTCCGGAACTCGATGTAATGGCAAGTAACCACTAATTTTAGCCTTAGCTATGACGAAATCACACCGCTTTTGGTTTGCCGCTCAAGCAAATTGGTCACAAAATCAGAAGATCGATGAAAGCTGGGTGTCCAAAACGATTATTTTTTAAGAGAAGCTTGAAAGAATGCTCTTGTACATACAGAGATTGAGAAAACTTGTTGGAATGGGAAACACCCGATTCGGAAGATTAGCTTCCGAAAATGCTTTAAAAAAATGTTTTGAAGTAGTGTCGCCATTAACACCAGATCATACAAGCTCAGCATGAGGTCAGCATCCCTCCTCGTAAGTTTTTTTTTTCTTCAATATCTGCTAAAAATCAATCGGAAGGAATGCAAGGATTGATTCAACGGCAACGAAACTGGCCATTGATTTGCACATCCTCCCAAGGAAGGAAAAACAAAAACACTTAATTCGAACTAGTTCTAAAAAATAATATTGCTTCAATCAGATCTGGCTTCATCGCTCCTCTTAAATCCAATTTAATAATTCTAAGGGCAGAAAACAAGTGTTCCCCAGATAATTGAGTCGTGGGCAATCTTCTACTTCTAAAGTTGAACTTCGGTCAAAATTCTCAACATCATTCAGTTCTCTATAAAAATCCAATTTGAAAGCTTCCAGTTACGATGAATTTATTCCTTCGCTACTTTTTCCCAAGCTTAAGCGCTGCCGCTTTGCTCGTTCTTGTTCGTCAAGATATTTTTCGAACTCATCTTCATCATCAACTTCAGTACTTGGTGGGAGTGATTACGACTGAATGGTGGTTCCCTGCTGTTGTCTACCCATGGCTTCACTTTCCGTATGCAATCCTTTCCACTTTTTGAAAAAAAAAAACCAGGTGTAAGGTTATCTGCTTGAAAATCTTTTGTCATTATATAAGGTTGATAAAGCAACTCTTAAAAGTTTTTTAGCTTCTTCCCAATCCAGTCAAAAATTGAAAAATCGTCCACAAATTTTTAGGCTTGGAGATGAATTTCAGAGTCGGAGTCGGCTGATGAAAATTAGATTCGACTCCGACTCCAACTCCTACTCCATTAAAAATTGTTCGACTCCTCGACTCCGACTCCTGACTCCGACTCCGACTCCACAGCCCTGCTCGGGGATACTCAGACGATCAACAAACCGAACGCAGAGATAAATCAACTAAGAGACCCTGAAAATAAATACCAGTGAACCATAGCTGCCACAACATCTGATGATCCAACTAGCCTTTAAGCTAAAGCCCATGTGAATAGTGTTTGGTTACACCTGAAATAATCTATATTTGGCACGGCCACAAAATTCTTCAGTCGTAAATAAAGGTTAGAACGACTGGTTTGACGATGACTGTAAGCTCGATATTGAGCGTAAGAATGCTGCGTACCAAAGAATGCATCTGTCTCAGAGATCGCGTAGTCACTTTTGGCGATCTTTGAAGAGTGTAAAAACGAGTTCACCGTGCCAAAAAGCAAATTGATTTGTAAACTTGAAGAATACAATAAGCTACTGCACCAGGCGAAGAAGTCTTGCCTGCAAATGACACAGCGTATTGCTCAGCTTGCAAAACTATGGGGAGAAAAATTGATTTCTGGCTACCTGGGAATACTGAGACTATGGGCTGTCAAAATTTTGGTCCATTTGTAACTTAGATAGTGGGATAGAAGTGGAATAAAAAAAAACCAAATAAACAGAAGCTACCACATAAGCTCTATCAGATATTTAATAACAAAGCTAAGAAAGCAGCGGGACCAGAGAAACTATATTTTGTCTAGTTTAGTATCGGTGAATAGCAGCAAATTAGCAACGATAGATTTGACTTTACCAGGTCCATGTTGCTCGTCGGTGAAAAAAGGAAATATAGGATGGATTCTGTTATAGATCTCTCAAGAAATTTGTTGAAGTAAATCAGAAGGAAGTAATTGGAGATACAAGCAGGATTACCTACCTTAAGTATGAGAAAAATATTGGAAGATTTCCATAAAGAAGTAAAAACGCCAGGTGCGGCAATTAAGTTTGATGCTAATAGACAGAGGCATTCAAAGTGAATAGGTTAGTGAATTCGGTAGTATGTAAGGAATGCCATCAGGGTCAGATCCAGAGCTGAAATCAAGACAGTTCATTAACTATTCATCCTCTAAACGATAAGTACGCAACGAAGAGTGTAAAGAATCGACGACATGAGAAAAATGGCATGTATGGGGGAAAAGAGTTTTTTTTAGGGAGATTAATAAATAGAAAAAACGAAAAAAAGGTCCACAAAAATCATATTATGAGGAATGCCGGGTATTTTTTTGAAGGGAATAAATAAAGGACCAAAAAGGTATCGAATAGCTGAAATTAAAAGAAGCTTCAACTCTAGCGATATGAGCTCACTTCGTATCTTCAACCACCCTTTTTTATGAGAATGTAATTTTTTGAACTCAAGTAGATCATCATGCAATGCAGAATATTTGAATTGGCCACACACAACATACTTTGCCTTGAGGCCTGCAGCAACTTCAGCCGGGAGTATCCTTAGACTTTCTGAGATAACATGTCGAAGTTAAACCAGATATAAGATGTGAGAAGAGGACGAATAGCCTATGAAAAACCAAGTTAAAGTCCGAACAACCAAGAAATGAATACTAGTTAATATTATTGGTTTCGATGGCCATTCTGGTGAAGTTTGCTTTGTGGGAATTGAAATGGAAGTAGGAGAAGGCCTTAAATATAATAGGAAGATTGAAAGAAAGTCCTTAATGTACTACAGGGTGATGAGTATCTAGAGGAGCATTAGGGTGAATCAGATGAAGCCAAATAGACTGAAAACACAGGAAGGTTAGTTAAATTAAGATCATGTATTATGCCAATAATATTGGATACAGAGATTAATTGTGAAAGAAAGCGTAAATAAACGAAAAATGACAAGCTTAGAAAAAGTTTATTGCTTGTAACGATGATTGAAAAAAGGTATTTTACTCTATATTTCATATTAAAATCACTACATAACATTAAGCGAGCGATATGAAAACGGTATAGAAGATAGGATGAGAGATCAGAAAAAAAAGCTTTTGTAGCAGGCCTATTTCAGAGGATTTAAATTGAAGCAATAAGTAGCAAAGCGGGAGGAGCTAGTGAAACATGTACCAAAACGCAAAAGTAGTAATAAGGTCCCTGCGAAGAATATTAGTGAGAGATTTCTTGTTTCCAATAGGAGCTTTCCACCATCCGTATCACCGGAGATTGAACAGACGCGATACTTACGAAAAACAGTGTCCAGTGTAAAATCATCTTCATATTCTTGGGTACAAAACATCTGATATCTCCAAAATAAATTATGACGAACTCACTGTGCATCATTGTATATTTAGAAATAGTCCAAAACTTCTAAACCATAAAGTACATACATTTTTGATTATATTATCGAGTGCTGGGAAAGCCCTATGTTTGGGATTTTTATGCATAATGCAATTACAACGGCTAAGTAGTTTCAAACAATCAACACGAATGCGTTTAAATTCAACATCAAATTCACCGAAGCGAGCAGTCAAAGAAATTGACTGAGGACAGTCTAAAAATAACTAAAGGTAAACTGAAAATATATATTGAAAACTTGACTGACGAAGGTCGTTCTACTTACAAACAGGCAGTCAAAATGATTGTAAATTTTAGTAGAAGTAGAAATATCGATATATTGAACAATGACAGTTCGCCTATAGTAGAACACCGCCCATCATTTTGCCGCGGTAGCTGTTCAAGAAAGCATGAAGGAAACGCCAAAAAACCATTTTGAATAAATATATATATTTTAAGTTACACTATTCTTCGTTATCAAATCAATTTTTTTTATTGCAGTAGTATGTGTATGCCTATCATGCCAATGCTGCCTATCATTTACGAGTCCTCATTTACGGGAATGATCAAAATAAATCATCAATTACGAACTTTTCATGCTAAAATGAACAAGTACAACCGTACTATATCTTAATAGTAATAACATGCTATCAAAGAGATTTCCTTTCAACAGGTCCAACAAATGACACTATGGAAATTACGCAAAACAACATTTTCCATTTCATAGCCATAAAAGTTTTTGCGCGTTAAGACAAAATATAGCACAAATTACATTATCCGTTAAGTTTCGCCAAAATGGCATATTCTGCGGTGAAAATCCTGCCGTTTGAATTTCAAAGACGATGGCGTGGGTGGCTGGCAACAATAACATAATATCCTCTGGAGAAGAGTGTTTGTTCCTTGGCACCTAATTCGCATTTAGTCGCGGCGCTTAATTGAAGCGACTTTAATATTCAAGTAGTATGAATATATGAGCCCAGAAACAGAAGGAAATAACGTCGCGTTTGTGGTTTGAAGGAAACCAACCAGACTAAAAATCTACTAGAGTTCGTAGCAATGCTTCAAGGATATTTGTCAGTATATACGCAGATCTTACCTGAGAGACAGTTTGCGGAATGTACCTGCTTCCTGTATCTACATCTACCGCCATTGTCAGTACCGAGTTTAAGTACCATAAGTTTTGCAGTCCCACAGAAAGTTTGTCTTGTTTTGATGTGAAAGGAAAACCACGTGAAAACCTGATAGGAAATTATGTGGCATTTGTTGCATTTAGCTAAGGAAAGATTTTGTAGTTTAGCTAAGATTGTTTGCTCTAGGTTCGAATTTGTTTGTTGCAAAAGACAAGAAATTAATGCAAAATGCGAAAGTATGTATGCTGGGATTCTCTGAGTATTTCCAAGAAACTTTTGCATGTCACGAATCGTAGATAAAAAAAGATTTTGTTTTCTTGAGTTTAGAGGAATTTTTAAACATGTTGGCTCGAAACATGTGTTTTATGCAAAGAATTACCAAAATTAATTATCATCAAATCATCTGATATACAGTTATCTGGCATATTTTATGTTGTTCCAGATTAAATGTCATAGTCCTTTCTTCTGAAAAATATATTACCAAAAATAATTCAACAAACAAAAGAATCATATGGGGCAGTTGGTGTTACGCGCAACTCATATCGCATATATAACTTATGAAAAAGGCTCGGGAGCTCTTTCTCTGTTTATAAATATCATTTTCCATTTACACACAAATTCGCTCCCCGAAAAGAGATATTATTCACGAAAAAAAATATTATTCATGAGTTCCCTCAACTGGTGCGGACCGTTCGGATGGCCAAACGGCGTAATGATGAAAAAAAATGACAACAAAAGGATGCAGCCGACATTGTTTCATAGTCTGTATGCCTTCAATATTTAATCCTGTCGTGTCCTTGCTGGTTCATAATTAATTGTGTGATATGTGCCTGGAGCATGTCTGTTGGAACATGTGTCGAGTGGCCAGAAAATTGCTGATCTCTGAAGTTGGCGGATTCACATTAGCATTCGTGATTGAGTGGGGAGTGCGTGAATTGGATGCTGCCGGGTACAGTCATGCATGAGAACAATGAAAAGATAAGCTTATTGTCACCGGGTATGCTGGAGGATGAAAAGACATGAAGTATGTAGCCGACAAGCTCAGATGGTATTTATTAGTGGAGTAGACGGAAATTAAATAGGTTATGAAAATATGAATTTGTTCAAGAGCAATCTCATTTTTGTCTACAAAATAAGTAAAAGCTGGTAATATTAGAATCGTGGTTCTGAAAATCTGACTGAAAATCTGTCCCAAAGATATTAAAGTCTATTGGGTAAGCATAAAGCGTTAAGAAACCGGGCCCTTTAAATTTAAGTCCTTTCTGTTTCCATTAAGATTGGGAGCCCAAGCAAAATCTGTAACTGCAAAGTAACTGCTTAAACACTAGGATGTTATATCTTAAGAGGTGTGCAGTTACATAGTTAAATAGGTAATAGACTGTGTATTATGTGAAATAAATGATTATGAGATTCATGACACGAAATTGCATTTTTCAAGTCCGTAGTGACATTCGAATCGAACCGTGATTTTGCGCAACACTGGTCCTGATAGAAAGACTGAAATACATAATGATCGACTTATTATTAAAATCCTACAAAAATCTGGTTTTAAAATATTGTAATTTAAACTGTTTTAACAAACAGTATGAGGTTTCTCAACGGCATGTTTATTTTATTCGATTTTAATTACGACTTGGAATATTTCTGAATTTGTTTGTCTATGTTCCCGCGCCCATAAAAACAAAAATATATAATCTACGATATCCGCTACAAGATACAGTCAATCCATACTCCTGGATGGACAAGGGCTGCGTTTCGATATTTCTCCTGCTTTAGCATGAAATCTTGAAGGACATTTGCTCGTCACTCTCTTATCGGAGCTAGCCTTGATACCTGCACCATGTATGTCATATTCCATGAACACACAAGACAAGATCGCAACATTGCAGGTTAAATTAAAAATGCACAGGATAGTAGCATGTACTATACCTTGACGTTCACCACATAAAATTCATCATTTGTATATGTAAAAAATTAAATTATTTTAAGAGAAAAATTAAATTAAGAGTTTTTTCCTAGGTATTATCTGTTAGCAGTCGTAAGCTAACAGCTCTTGAAGTACTTTTAGCAATTGTGTGTGAAAAATACTTTGCACCGTGCTTCACCTTTTGGCTTTCCATATTTTTAACACATAACACATTCGGTGTTATTTTATGTGTTATGTTCAGTTCGCTTGATATAAGACTTAATAAACTTTGCATCAAGTCTTTTTTATATAAACTGATTGCAAATCAGCTTCAGTGAGTAAGGTAGGTTACATTCTCATATATGAACCTACAAAATCAATTTATTTTTATCAAACCAAGGCAAAATTATTCAACTTTTACCATGGTTTGCCAGTGGGAATACCTAACTCTGTGTACAACGCTCTGTTAAAACCTCTCAAGTCACTTGCAATTACTGAAATATGACAGGCACATTTATCTACACTTCCAAAAAAGTCTGATAAAAGCAATTTTGTCACTCGTTCCTAAAATATTGGCTGCTTCCATTTTCCTAGCAAACCTAAAAATAATTTTTGTAATTCAAAATAGTATTATAAAGAATCAGTTTTTACCCCTTAATATGGCAAACTGAACATGAAAAGCTGCTGATAGAGTAGTGTCGGAAGCCTTATCGTAGCTTATCATTCTCTTCACTTTCATCTCATCGAAACTTAGAACCATGGTTCTTTTTGTGAGAGTTCAGTGGCTACTTGTATTATCTTCTATAAAAATGGTGAAATGTATATTTGTGTGGGAGGTTGTTAACACAGGGGAAAAGAAAAATTTTTCCTGCAGAAGTTTCTAAGCGCAAAAGCTTGCACTAGATAAAGTAATTGATTCTAACACACCATCTTCAGTCCAATAATCCTTTGATTAATTGCTCTTGAACGCTTTTATCTGGCCTTTTGCGAACATCTCTTTAAACTTTTCCTTCAAGCTAAGTCTTTCAGACTCACCAGGATCCATTTTCCAAAGTTGACCAATAATTTTCATCTCTACTTTTTAATTACTTTCCTTTAAAAGGATCATTTCATTCGCTAACTCTGCGCTGAAAAATTAAAAAGTTTATTTTTTCTGCCTCTATTTGTCATTTGTCTATTTGGCAATATATTTGGAAAAAAATTCTGGAACGAAAGAAATATATGTTTTGCGGATCTTCTCCAATTATTTTGGTCGAAAATTAATTATTTAAAGTTAAGAAAAAATATTTTTTGCCATTAGATCTTACTAGTTAGTATCTATTTAAAATATAATATCAAAATATCTTTCTTTTTCTTTATTTGCAGGTGAGTTTAATGCTGCTTTTGATACTGTTAAAATTAATCTTGCTGCAAAACACATCAATTTAACATTTGTGTAAAAGATTTTTCTAATAATAACGGTAAGATGTATTCTAATCGTATTTAACCCTAGAATGGTACGGTAAATTTTTGGATGATTTTAGGTACATGCTTTTACTAAAAAGAAAGCAACAATAGTATTATGTACATTTTTTATTTTATCATTAAACATAAAAAGATTGTATAGCTTCTAGCCTCATGACAGTCAGAGTGGCCAACTGGCTGATGCACGACGAAATATATACCGCATGTGAGTAAAAATTACTCATGGGTACCATTCTAGGGTTAAAAGTCTCAGCATACCCGTAGTATTGAAAGTAAGAAATATGCACCGGTACTTTGGTTGAGTCTGTGTAAATCAGACAAGCCTCAATAATTGCTATCAAATTTTCCAACGTTCCGTTATGGAAACAAGCAGTAATTTATTAATACCACTCACATAATGAAAATTACAAACGTGACTGTTCGATGCTAAAAATAAATTTTGAGTTCAAATCACACCTAATATCAAAATTACCAGCCTATATAAAATGTTTCGATTTCAACATGCTTATGCAATGCTGTGCTCTTCATTCCATCGAAATGCATTATTCCATTGTATGAGAGGCTAGTGCAGTTGCTGTTCGGGAAAGCAAGTAAACATTCGTATATTGGGATTTTATATAATACGTAGATTTACACAAACATCATTCTCGTGCGGTATTCGGAAAAATCTCTGATTAATTTCACATCACAGCTCATACTAGATTTGGGAGATCCATGCATTCCTGACTGCTGCACTTCATTCCGAATCGACTTGAAAGTTTCATGCAACTTGGCTATGAATTCGTGAAATGCATGGATACACAGGGAGTGTATCCACAATGCTACACAACATAGTGGAAACGCCGGATTAGTTGGCGTGATTGTGGTGGTGGATTTCCTTCATTTTTGTTTTTGATTGGAATATTTATTTTCGTCGAAACGTTTTGGTTGATTTTGCACTTTCTTTGGAGCATACGTTTTGGCATTGTTGGTGATTGAACTTTCAATTTCAATATGAAAATTATGAAAGTAAAAAACCTGTGATGATTAAGCTATGTTCATGGAGAAAGCGTTTTATTTTTAAGAAATAAAACGATACTTAAAAATTATTACTACGCAATATTTATTTGTTAACGCCATGTCTTTAATTTTATAATGCTACAATTGCCAGCATTTTCGTGCTCGTTGAGTTAAATGCGTCGGGCTTGACCGACTCAACGATGGCAGGAAACTAAGAGAAGCGTGTCTTAAGTGTGCAGGTGACAACCTTGTCAGTTATGGAGGCTGTCCGCGACACCCGGACCACTTGAGAAAGTTTTTCGCCCCATTGGGCCTTTCCACACTATAGTATTCTTGATGCAGTCCTCAAACCGGTTAGACAACAATCACCATTTCCACACTTAGTTTGCAGCAGCAACGGAACCGTTCATATACCGATTATGCATATGAAAGTGTGCGTGTTCTTGTTTTCTCATTTCGACTTGAGTGTTTGATGAAAAATTCCTGACCCGTGAACTATGGCTATAGTTGTGTTAGTGAGTTGCAACCCGATAAATAAGTTTCAAACGTGATGCAAATTTCTTTCCAAGTGCATCACTTTTTGTAGAGTATTCCCCTTGATTCTTTTGCTTCTTGCCCACAAAACCAGTTTGAGGACTGCATCAAGA
This sequence comes from Nemotelus nigrinus, assembly GCA_947369275.1. Taxonomy (NCBI): domain Eukaryota; kingdom Metazoa; phylum Arthropoda; class Insecta; order Diptera; family Stratiomyidae; genus Nemotelus; species Nemotelus nigrinus. Next base: position 16,829,659 of record OX376375.1, read on the forward strand.
ATACTAGTGTCGAAAGGTCCATTCTCAGTGAACACGCCAACACACAATTTATCTGTCAGTAATAAAAAATGAACAGCCAAATATGTTTCTATTTTCACATGGAATGTTGAACCATGTTTGTCACAGAATTGCAATCAGTCCTGCAGATCTCCGATGAGTCCACACATTTTAGCACTGTCACATCAAATCTACGAGCATAAGATTGTCACACCGAATTCACCAAAACATGCAGATCAACGGGCTCGAAGCCACAAGTTGGCTTTCTTTCGCATCGATAATATCTTCAACGGCAATCCACCAAAGTGAAAAGATATGACCAACTGCGAAGCTCCAGTAGAAAACAATCAGTGACCGAAAAATCAATACAATTCTTCGCTGATATATTACGATGGTCTAAAAAGGACAACTTGGTTACTCTTCCGATGAAGGAAAATCATAGTTCTTAAGAGCTCCCTAAGTCAATGTAAGTTCTTATGCGGAGGTGGAATCAAATCCGAAAAAGAGCCAGCGGTGCCGGTGAAAATAATGAAAAAACAAAAGGAACATCGGGCCGGGCAAAAGCGTATTATGGCGTTTTTTCAAATATTTCATATCAAACAGACAGCTAATGCCAGCAGATCAAGGCTCACAAAGTATGAAATTGGACATGCTGGGATTGGCAGGCTATCCAGACGAAGTTCTTGACGAGGAGAACGCCATAGAGAAGAAAGCTAGGAGAATATTTCATTTCTACTTCCAGGCGCCAGCAACAATATGTCCGAAAGATCTAAAAGAAGTGAAGATATTATTGCAAAACTTAAAACAGTTTAAATTGCCTGCTGCAGATCATATTTACATATGCACCCGCTAATACAAAAAAAATTAGCCTATAAACTTCTTCACACTACTTAGTTCCAATTGGCAAGGGTGTTCCAACATATTCACACAGAGCTGAACCGTCGGAAGCCATTTGACAAGATTGGCGTACAGAGCTTTATGCACCCATATTCCAATTTGCCTCATCTAATTAATTGGATCCTTTCTAAAGGGCAGAACGTTCGATCTGAGAAAAGATGCATAAGTATTTCTATTTGCATCAGCCAATTGAGGCTGTTATTATCATTTTTGCATAATTTATACATAGCAGATATCTTTAAGCTATCAATTGCCAAAATATTTATGTTTGTGGATGATTCCTGTATTTTTGACACATTCAAACAGGTACATGCCAAAACAAAAACTCTGCAACCCTCTCCAACATACTTCTGAATTATTTCAAGGAATGGAAATTCAAATTACACGTGGAAATCACGCAACAACTACAAACTCTGCGAAAACTAGCAATCAACGGCCAAGACATAAAATAGCACCGGCAGTCCAGTAATTAGGGCTAACTTACTATTAAAGTACTATTCCCAAACCATTTTCAGACCTATTAAGACCGACTAAGGTGCTCACATCATAAATGCCCCTAGACAATTCCCTACCAAGGATGATTGTTTTTAAAATTTTTGTTTTGTATTTTTGATCATGTACATTTTAAATGTATTTAAATTATTAAATGTTAATAGTAAGTGTTTTTTGTATGCCTTGTTTGGTTGTTTGGTTGAAACTTTTGATGACAGGCTAAAAGAGATGACACTTATTGAACGGGAACGCGCTCATTTCAACGAAATCCTAACAGTTTTCTTCCTTACAATCAAGCCCAAAGAGTTAAACAATTCGAATTGTCTGTTAGTAGGCTAACTAACGAAGCTACTCTGAAAAGGATCTTCAAAAGTTCATGTTATATTCAGAACTTGAACATATATGAAAGCCTAAAGGCAAAGACAAATAACAAATACATACGGATATCCGTACACAGCATAGATACGACGGTGGTCTGAAAATTTTCCAACCTAACGAAAATAAAAGACATTTTTTTAAATGTATATTTTCTCTTCAACATAGTCTCCTTGCAAGTCTACGCACTTCTCCCGGCCATACTTCCATTTTTTTAACCTGTCCAAATAGTACTCAGCGTGTTTTTCTGCAAAATAATTGTTTATGAAGGTGATGGGTCCCCTGGTTTGACGAAAATCTCTGTCCTCCGAGTGTATCCAAGTTTACAGTAATTAATCGGCGCCAAAATTCTGATTTATTGCGTCTAAACTAGGCCAACACGTTGTTGGTCTAACATGAGCAAACGTGTCACTCAACGGACAGATATTTCATGCCCAAATTTTTATTTCATTATGTAACAAACATGTTCTTAGGACATATTCATAGCTTTCTCACTTTAATTCGATTATCGTTTAGAATCATTTGGTGATTTGTAACTATGTTATCGTCAGTGAAAGCAGTTGTTGGATGTCCCGAACGTTCATCGTCTCCCAAGCTGGTACGACTACGTTTAAATGCAGCTACCCAAAATTTCGCGGTGGTAAATGATACTGCAGTACACCGCATCCAATTCATCTTTGAATTGAGTAGGCGTATTAACTTTCATATTTAATGACAGCTCGATACTGCATTTTTCCCATTTCAACAAATATACTCGCATCGACTCACTCAAGCGAATGTCAAACAGCAACTGCGCGTCCAAAATGGCGGGAATTTTTGTGAGTACCTGTCAAAAAATGCGCAACCAGATTCCTTAGTTTTTATTGACAATTGCTGCCATCTTCACGTTAACGATGAAATCTTTTCCAACCACCCTCGATTCTGACATTTCCGTACAATAATCATCTATAAATTTACCCCCACCATCGAATAATAATAGAATAAGCCAGTATTCCTAAACTTGTTAAAATAGCATCAAAATGATGAGATTGTAGCCGAGCGCACTTAGTGTGCCCCAACAGCAGCTCTTATATCAAATAGTTCCTCGCACACTAGTCAGTCAATCGCGTTCGGCACCGGTGATTTTAATGCACATTAGTGGTAACTCTTATGATTTCGAGTTTAATCAAACCCATTTTTCCAGGGGAAATAATCTTCCGCCATTCTTAATCAATCACAGACTTCTTTCTTCGGATAATCAGCTCATCCAGAGCTTTCTATAGTGAGGAAGCCTGCTCTAGACCTTTTCTCCACATATCTATATCTGTACATTTCCATGACAAAGTCAATTGGGAGTAATTTCGAGAGCACATCGTCAGATTTGATTAAATATCGTCTAATTTGCTTTAACCAAAGTGGAAAACAATTTCACTTTCAATTCGATCATTCCAAAAAATAGTAAAATCTAATCAACATTTTCAACCTCCTCAATATTAATGTGAAATCAATATTACAAATTACATAAAATCACATCAACCCATATGCTTCCTCTACTTGGGTTTCAATGCAGTTAAAAGATGCATTAGTTTAAATCCAACTCGAAAATAGAATCCCCGGTGTAGCAAACAATCGTTGTCAGCATACAACGTTTTGTTTACCCGAAACAAATTGATTTTAGGGCCCTCGTATATATAAATCCGTTTCGTTACCGTATTAACAACAAATTCGATAAAAGCATTACTGTATTATCCACAATTACCCGTATTGATCTGACTGTTTTTCACGTACGTATGCCGCCGACTTGACACTACCATGCATCCTTTCCTCGTTGCAGCGGTCGGGACGAACCATTATATACAATTATGTTTACAATGGTCCATTCAGTCTGCGGCACCGCCGGATGAATTGCACCGTTATCGGTCTCGTCATCGAAATCAATTGAAAACTGAAGGCATGCTGATTAGCCGGGAATGTTGTGGATGGGCTGACGGCAAAACATCAAGGGCCTTCAATTCAAAAGATTCCGAGGTTTCAATTGAAATTACTCTGAGGATGACGCTGATTGCAAGTGAAATGTGGTGCAGCTGAAAGGAGTTGCTGGCGGGGTCGATGTATTTTTTATGGTTCAAGACCATGAAGAATCGTACGAATTGCATCGGCAAAAAAAAACAAATGAGTTATTTATTTATTTATGATTTGTATTTAAACTAATTTCGTTAAACTAACTTGAGTCGAAAAAATCATTCTGGAAGGGAACGATATATTATCCTCTTCCTAAATTCAGACCACACAGCAGATCAGAGTCCCGAAGCCAATCTGTGAACCAAAGCCTGATATCGTCTTGGCAAGATATTCGATTGCCGCATGTTGACCAGCCATTACTTTCGATTGTATCTTGTCGCCATGTAATTTGTTTTCAATTTTCTCAATTTTCTTGAAATACTGCCGACCGTCTGCGGCTGCATATTCGATATAAACACTCCACATGGTACAACTCATCATCGCACACTCCCATCCACGAAATTAGAACACTCTGCCGGCTTGGACTGACTGAATATGAATCCATTCTGTCGATTTGCTTCTCACGGCAAAGAGAAAGTTCTGCATGAAGACGAACCCATTCAGCCATTGCCACTTTGCTCCGAAAGAACATTTATCAAGATTAGTTGCAAGGCGGGCGGGCTCTTTAGTTCAATGTAAATCATATTAGAATAATTTCGAAAGCAGTTAAAGATAAATTATGAGAGGTCCCGATAGTACAGATACGATTACGTTCGGTACTACTGTTTGAACGTGGTCGAATTGCTGGTCGGCTTGGAGCTGTTTGTGTGGCAGGAAGTACCGAGTTAGTCCTTAATAGAGCGACGGGAGTGCGAAGATAGTAGCCAAGAACAGCTACATAGGTCAATAATGAAACTGAATTTATGTTAATAATCCTTTCTTTGGATACGAATGGACCAAAATCAATATTTGGGTTTGTTTGGGGAATTATGGTTCCAATAGACACCTTGAGCATAGATTAGGCGATAGTTTGAGGTAAAATTAAATAGGCTTTATTTTATGACTGATCGAGACTTATGGAATACTTAGTGAATATGATGGGTATTAATAAAATGGGTAGCATATTTATTTATATTGTTTGACGAAGGTCGAAATTGTATTTTCTTATTGTTTGCTTTGAGGCTATGAGATTCGAAGAATTTCTTGAATCATTCAATATTGGTTATAATGAATCAGTTCAGAAGTTTGTTTAGAGTATCCTAAATTGAAAATGTGTGGTGACATAGGTTTCATAGGCAAATTAATATGATGATCCTAGTAATATATTTGAACACTTGTAATGAGTCGTTTTAGAATGGGAGATTGAAACTTAAATTTTTCATAAAATTTCATTATTTTATATTTTTATTTTGTTTTATTAGCCAAACAAGGCATTTAATACATATATAAATACGAAACATATTGAAACAAGAAATTGAAAAAAAAAACACTACAAATGAATACAACACTAATAATAAAAAAAGTAAGGTAATAAACAAATAGCTAAGTCAGTAAGTAATAATAAAATAAATGAATAACAATAAAAATAATAATTACAAAAAGCTTAAAAATTACGCGGTACAAATGGCTTAGATGAGGATTTGAAGAATAGTTTGGTAATCATTGGGGAACAAACGTTGGTAAAGCCATTGAAAATCCTGCAGCATTTATTTACCGGCTCGTTAGCTGCATATATGGTGAAATGTGGATATTCCTTTAGCAAACGATTGGACCTGGTATTCCTTACGGGTATATTTATCACCATTTTACTATTTAGGAATTCAACTTTAATAACACCTCTAATGATGTCAAATGTGAAGCAGGCCGATATCACAGTTCTTCTGGATGTGAGTGAAGTTAAGTTTAAATGACCCAGTCTAACCTCATAGGGGTAAATTTAAATTTAAAAGCTTAATGAAAACGTTTTTTCACCTAAGGTTTTTTCTGCTTTATGCAGAAAATAGTCCTGGCTTCCTGACTAGCAGGCATCAGCCAACGTTTACTCGATTTTTGTTTTCAAAATAATTTGACACAAGACAAAACACACACACAAAACACAAACTGCGTCTTAACGCGCTGATAGGGCGCGCAGTTACGATATGATGATTCACGTATGGTCAATTCCAGAGAAAGACTGTCCTGCGGAGAAAAACAAATCACGTTGCAGTTCTCTGGCTACAACCTTCCACCACAAGAGACAATACGCGAATGTAATGAAAACTTAAATGATTTGAATTTCATCATATTGTACTGATGTACATTTTGCACACATTGTCAAATATGCTTGTTTCGTAGATTCTGAAATTTAAACTAATATATGAGATTTTTTTAGAGCATGAGCTAAAAAAGATTATTAAAAAGCTTATAAAACGTAAGAGACTACGGTGGACGCATATAAGTGGGCGGCTAAAATTATCAAAATGGGTTGGTTGTAAATCGGTTTAAATAGTAAAATTAGTGGTATTTAAATCGAAACAAATATATTTAATCGAGGAGCAACCGCTATTATGCAAATTCAGGTGTCGGATGGTAAGGACTTGTTTAATTACCTACCTCCGCCGTGATGAAAATGATACTAGGCCAGTTTTTTTGATTCCTCACACGAATGGGTCCAATATTGTGAGTAGAAGCAAACTACTAAAAAAAGTGGATGAAGTGTCCTCTTCAAGGCTTGAGTACCTTCTAACATTGAGGCTCATATGCTCCCTAGTAAATCCGCTAAGGGGTCAAGGTACCGATTAAAACTTAAATCTCAAGGTAAAGGCAATAAAAAAACCAAAATCATAAAAACTTAACTTAAATCAAGCTTCAGATAAAGCAAGGATCAGGAGTCCCAGCCAAAACACCAAAAGCAAGGAGTCAAACTAGAAGATAAAAATATGGAAGAAGGTTGCCCCTCGCCTACCTTCGACAGCATGAAACAATCCTTAAAACAAATTGCAGAAGAGCTCTCACAAAGGATTTAGGCTCTCGACATGACTTCCAAGGAGCCATCGAAGGAGACTCCAATACCGAGGAAAATGAGCGTAGCAGCCAAAAAGCGCATAACGTTTCTCATGAAAAGATGAGGCTATGTGAAAAGCACTCTTACCTACGGCATTACAGGCTCCCAGACCCGAGAATGACGCTCACGAGGATAGGTAACCAAAACAATCAAGGAAGATGGATAGGGCATCAACACATGCTTGTAGCAGATATTGAAATGGTGGTTACATGTCTGACTAGTAGCTGAGTAGATAAAAGGTAAAGACGTATGAAGAAGCCAGTGAACGAAAATATACCTCTGATTATCAACACCAGCACCTTTGTTGGCTAATTCTCCAACGCGGTGTAGCCGGCAGCAGATAAGATGCTGGTTTTCGTCGAACGCCAAAATAAGGACCTCAATGCAAAGCTCTGCAGAACATAATTCGAGGAGAATAAAGGCAAGTTACAGCAGTGAATCCAGTCTCAAGTTTTTGAAATTGCGGTAGTGAACTTAACCGTTAGCTTTCGGTAACAAATCTCGAGGGCGGCAAAAGTAATTAATACAAACATTCACTTTATTTTAACCTTTGAGTACACCAACAGGCATACAATAGCGGTCCAAGTGCACTTCCTCATTGAGGGAAAAATAGTAGAGAGGGGATTTTTGCCCTCTCTCCGGGAATAAGGACAAGGTTCTAAGCAACAACATGCAGAGACTCATAGACCACTGTAGAGAAGAGAGCGAAATACTGACCTAGATCACATTACGTGGTATGTTACGTTAACGCTTAAAGCTTTCTGTTGACTTCTATTTAATTTCTTCTATTATATGGAAAAAATTCTTGTGAATACAAAAAAAATGGATCAAAAATTGAAATAATTGACATTTTATCCGTAAGTAAGCTGTAGAGTCTCCACTTTTCTCCATTGTCAAAATTTTAACTCCAAATATAATGGACATGTGTCAAAATTTATCTTCACGATTAAGTCAAAACCGGCCTTAAGCTTTTATAGTTCCTACTGGCATGAAATTTCTACTCCTAAAAATTTCCCTCTCTAGCAATTTAAGAGAATTTATAATTTATTCATGCCGCAAAAGTGTTTGACAGCTAACAGGCAAGATGTACTAGATTCTACGTTAGTGTCAAAAATTATAAGAAGAATGCCCTAAAAGGAGCCTCGTTCTCTAAGATCAGAACATGTAACCTTTAAACTTAGAAAGTACATATATCATGCTGCAATCCTATGTATGGTAAGACACTGTAAAATGGCACCTTGTGGACGAAACTGGAAAACACGGTGTTCAAAGTCTCCAAAATAATCCTCCAATCTTGCAATGATAAAAAAATTAAACACTAAAAAAATTAATTACTAAAAAATTCGTTCCCCCAAAACTAGGCTGCCGTGCTAAAACAGAGGGTAAGTAAAAGCGTCGAAACCCTGCAGATTGCTGCTAAACCCTGAGCTCGTGGACCCAAAACACATCAAACTGGAAGGCTTGTGAAAAGAAGCTCTCAGAACACAACAAAGAGCTAAGGATATTCAAAAGAAAAGCTCGGAATGCATTTTGTGAATGTTTCAACAACAGCCCAGAAACGGCCGTAATTCAGGAGACTACTTAAAATTCCATATGGAGGTATGACATCTACTTTCCGAGGGAAACACTGAAAATGCTGCTTAGAAGATGCTTTCAACGAAGCAAAATTAGCAACCAAGGTGAGGTCGATAAAGAAAAGGCTGACAAGACTGAGTAAACACCTTCTTAAAATAATTTTATCATAATCTTTTATGTACGTCAAATTTAAATCACAAAATTTTCCTAATTTAAAAATAAATTAGTTAAGTGATTTTTACAGTTTGTGGTTAAAATAAATAATTTTGTGTTTGAACTCTTCTAATATTTACCAAACATTTTTATTACTTCGCTCACATTAATTACTTACTTTCTTATTGCCTGATCGAAAACATGCTCGAACTATCAGTCGATGAATCATATATATGTAGTAACAATTATTCTGGCATACGTATGTACATAATGTTTCTTCAAAGAAAAGCCAAAATTAAATTGTACCTTTAGTCCTGAATGCGAAATGAATATCGTTCAGGAACTTTCACATGCACTAAAAAAGACGTGGTGAAAATTGAACTGTCACCCAGCAGACAAGGAACATGTTTTGTGCAATAATAACAACTTCTCTTGTGTTCTATCGCCGCCATTTATCCATCATAATTTTCTTTTCAAGTCAGTTGCCAGTGACACCTATTCTGCCGTATTTAGCATAAACCACCTAGCTGATTTTTTTTTTCATTTTTGAGTTAGCACCGGATTCGAAAACTACATAATCTATTACGTCATTCTGCAAAATATGAAAAACCTATCTTTTGTGTATGTTGAAATCAAAAATGACAAATCACCCAATCAGCAAAAAAAAACACTTCTTAGCATAAACCTTCTATCTACCTCAGATAGAAGGTTTTTGCTAAGTAATGTGCAGATAAAATACTATCATTTTTTCGTTGCATGTTCTTACAAAAACGTTCTATCTGCTTAAAGTCTATCTTCCACAAATATTTTCAAAGTGAAATCTTTTCCTTCAAATATACCGCAAATAAACGTATTTGTATCCGTGTTTAAGCTTTCATCCCGTTTGAAGATATCCGCAGCATTTAGGAAAACACAAATCATTGAATATCTCGAAAGTTACTAAACTACAGGCAGGTGGTTTATGCCAAGGATGGCAGTATTCTACCGGCCCGGGACCAACCAACCTCGCTTCTATCTCCTCGCTATGAAACGACCATGCCAGCTAGCTTGCAACGATGCCTTTTCACCGTGGTTTGTTTTTAATATATCGGGCAATTATGGTGACGTGTGTTTGGATAATATGCATATCCATAGAAAATTTATGCCTGCGCGGACTGAGATAAGAAAATGATTTATGCACATACCGGCATTTATCGGAACAAGCGGCGGGTTTTTAGCAGGTTTCAGTCCGAGAGGGAATCAGGATCGTTACGAGCTACACTAATTCAATTTAACGGTGCAATGCAGCAAGCAAGCGGCTACTGTGAAACGCGTTAAGCCTGTGGGAGCTATGAGTCAAGATAGTATCTAATTAAAATGTCATGTTAAAATGTTACCGAGTAAGAAACTAGATAAGTTTGAAGAGGTTACTTGTGTTTGGCTGGGAGTCAAATGAAATTGGGTATTTGCATAGAAGCGTGACCTATGCCTGTGATTTTAGTTTAAAGTCAATATGCATTGTATATTTACCAACTGATACTACATTTTAGTGGTCGAAGTGATATATTTTTGAAAAATTGATTAAAATAAGTATCATGTTTATATCTAGTAGAATCCCCCTCGGTAAGGAAGACAATTGTTGAATCCTTATTCTGCCGCTGTTGGCCTTGAATTTTAATCTAGATCTATTCCAAAATGCAAGTAAAACAATAAAATATTGTTATAATTAATATTCTAATGACACGCATCCCCAGTAGTGCTGCCAGATCTGGGCTTAAAAAAATGCACGCCAGACTCTAAAATGCCCATAATAGTATCATTTCAGCTGAAAACTCCCAAAAATATTAAAGAACAACAAGACCAATGAATTAGGTACATATTACATCATCAAACAACGTCAATTGCATAATCTTTCTCAATAGAACCTTTCCTATATACAGTGCCTGCGTTAAATTTCTGAGTCCCATTCTGTCTAGGCATATATTTTGCCCAGCCTCCATGTTTATCAATTATATTGAACAGAACAAAATTAAAAATAAAAATCTATATAAAAAATATTTTAAATGCACAATCACACCATGCAAAATAAAGAACGCACTACACTTAATAGCTAGCCGAGCAAAAAGCTGAAGTTGAAGTTCTTTTGATCTATCTGCAAGTGTGTATGGTAATGTGCAGTTCATAGTCATAGAAAATAGATCCGGAGCTATATCCCAGTCGAAAATGCTGAATATGCATTATGTTTTTACTCATATCCCATTGAGTAAGTGTCATCTATCTTGGAGAAAACTAGACTAGATGCTAAATCTTAGTGTTGTATATTACTTATTTCTAAATTCAAATGTCAACTTTAAATGTGGCAATTAATTTATTTCTGGTTTTCGCCCAAGCAAATTATCTTGACATTTTTTTTTATTACATAATTGCATTATTAACCTTTTAGCTGGTGACCAAAGATTATCGGTGTACTAGCATTTCCTACTACTGTGAAGAGCAGGAGGTTTGGCCAGAGGCACAGAAACCTACTCCGTCTCAATAACTAGTGCGCCCGGACAGTGATTTCCAAGTAATGTCTGCGCATACTTCTTTATACTACATACTTTGTAAAATCAGTATCTGGGTGTTTTGAAGAGCCTGACTTAATTGATTGATCCTTTTTCAGGGCCTTAGACCGTCTCAATGTCTCTCGTGCAGCTCTTAGTCCGTCACAGACTCATCCGAAAGATTCTCCCTTGGAGGTCCTCAATAAATTCTTTTATGCTTTCTGTGAGGCTCTGTAGATAAGCCTGTTTTCGTCTGTGTTGCTCTCACAAGCTTGATTGAGGAGTTTTCTTATATTTTTTTTTTGACCGTTTGAGTTTTCGGTGCCACACAGAATTGTTTTGCTGCATCTACTCTTGGTTAGGCAGGGCTCTTCAGAGTTGTCTAGAAAGGCCTTTGCCAAAGTGTTCAATCAACATTTTATTAACTACGGCGTTTTTATCCTACCCCTTAGATACGCTCTGTTTGCTAGAATCAATGTTCTTTGAGTTACTACTCTCCAGCAAGGATGTCTCCACCGAAGCTAAAGAGAACACAAAAGGGGATGATGAGAGAGTGAGGTTTCATCCGATATACGTCATCCAGTTATTGATCTAAATATTTAAGATGGACATAGTGATCTATCAATATCCGCACTTCTGTTGAGAGTGGCTAATTGTAAGTTTGGAGAAGTTCCAGTATTTAAAGTTATTAGGAGCAGGAGCTATAAAATCAGAGAGTCTAGTTCCTATGATGTTACTTTTGTTGCTGTCCAAACTGATATGCTGAGACTTAGCACCGCAGTTCACCAAATGTTCCAGCCTCTCCTACTCAGCGTAGTAAACCAGATCCTTCAGGTACTGGGAGTGAGAAGTCAAAGAAAACATAATGTCATGCAAAAATTGAGCCTTTCAACCTGCCATTTTTCCAGAACTGCATGACGACCGCTGACAGGTTCCGGCTTGATAAATGTCTGAGCGAGGTGGCATCAAGTAGTTTGGAAACCAGAACACAAGTGCTCGGCCTAGTTGATTTTTCAAAATAACAGATTTTTGCTCTCTTGATTGAACTGAGGCTGCAGATCATGCTGTCACAAACCCGTGAATCCTGTACAATTGCACTAAAAGAGGAAGATTGCAGTTTTGAAAATTTGTTGTTCAAAAGAAAGGACGAAGCTTGGGTATGCTGTAAGTTGATCTGAACAAAGTTTATGTCTTCAGGCATAGAGAAGATGCTTGCAAAGCTCTTCACTGGGGGCTTTAAACAGTGAGAGTTTTCTCTGGTTTGCAATATCCGGTGTGCGTGGTTTTGCTCATAACAGACATTTCTACCCCAAACAGACATGATGGGCATCATCAGCCAACATTTCTCTCGCTTCATTAGGAAGTTCCACTGCTTGATATCCAGGGTAACGTTTTTAGTCTTTACTGCATTGACGTCTCTGTCCGCCTTCGCTGGAGGCTCAACCCTTTGGCAAAGCTTCTTGCGCTGCTGCGACTGAGTGATTCTACAGTTTTACAGATTTTAGTAAAGTAGGAATCTTACCTTCTGTACTTCCCGTGGGTGTCTCGTTTGCACTGTATGGAATTGGCTACTTCACTGCATCCCTCCTTTTGTTTTGTGAGGACTTGAAAGTGGGCATCTTTTCCTCAGGCACGGAAGTAGTGGGATTTCCAGCTCACGCTGTACTCGCTTTTCCGGAACCTGTGACCACTTGATATGCAATCATTGCAATTCGGGTCTTTAATTGCAGTCATATATGGGGTTGGAGCGTGCATAATCCGAGCCCCTGCCGTTCTGAGGGAGCCCAGCGTGAGTTGGTTTCTATACTCAGTCTGACCGCCACCTGCAGAAATAAAATCTTTAAGATTTGTCCTCATGCGGCTTACCAGGCAATCCTGTACAGGCCACCTCCGCCACGACAAGGTGGTGCCCCATCGGAGGTGTGCTGTGAATCCCCACATCATCGGAGGTGAAACCCCACATCATCGGAGGTGTGCTGTGAATTCTTCGCAGTATTTTTAAATGTAAATTAGTAAATAAAATAAATAACATGAACATTAGTAAATATCATAAAATCTGTAGCTTTTCGACGTATATTTCTCTTGCTTCTTTCCTTCTTTGAATGAGGACATGGATTGCTAAAAATAAACAAAAGAAATAGAGTTTCTAGAATAAATTAAGGTTTCATATCTCATGCATAGAGCTAAGTCACTTATGAGCATAGATTTTTATATATTAATCCTTAAAAATATATTAAATAATAGAATAAGATTAAAAATTGTATATTTTAAATAAATATATGTATGAATTAAGATAAGTAGAATCTTATACGTAATCATGATAAACGGTTTCTTGTAGAATCATAGCTTGGCTTCGAAATAAAGCTAGTTAATGTATCTACAATGCCACAAAACCTTCAAACTTACATCAGATGACCTCATAGCGGCATCGATTAGTTTCTGGCCTATTGCATCGAATGCAATTACCTAGTATCTCATTTAAAATCTACGATCGACCTGCATCCTCACAGAACACACGCAGTGAAAATAAAATGCCCAAGGATGAATATGAAACACCTACCTAGTGTAATTAGTGCCAGTTCAACTCAACACGAGATGATGAAACGCAGATTGTCTGCAACTTCTGCAGAGAAACCGTTCTATCGCGGGTGGGTATCGGTAGGTTAGTCGTCGTAGCAGTTGTTTCGAGAATTTCGGAATAACTGCCACGATTAATAAAGTACATACATATGTATAATGTATTTTGCACACCTAAATCCAATAATAAGCGACAACATATTAGGTTTGGGTGTGAGGTGCTAGGCTTGTGTCATTAATAACACAGTAACGCAATCTTTGTATTTTCCGATGAGCTGGAAGTCTACCACAGGATAGTGAGTTGGCTCTGACTTTAATCCGCGAAGGTAGTCTCTGAAGTATGATATCATCGTTTGCAGATTCGTCAGTGAAGCAACACTCTTATAATTTTATACTGGAGCACGAAGAGACTATGAATAATTTGTACAAAGCAGCTGTAGCTTAACATCTCATCAGTCCAATTTCACAGCAATTAATCACAAAACACTTATCATCTCAACTTAAAGTCAACATTTCGCCGCTTCTTTTGTTGATTCATCAAAATCTAGATGATCGGGTATTTGAATTTCAAACTAGCCAATAAAAGGCTAGTTTTCATTCTGTGTTTTCCTAGTGATACAAAATATAAATCATGATCTGCTATGATCATTTTTCCTTCAGCAATAGAGCAAATAAATAAGCTAACTGGTTCTTAGGGACAACCATCGAGCGTGATCGAGCCAATGATGATTCATTGCAAGATTGATTAACTCTGCACAGAGGAATGCGAACTTATTGCGGTTTGTTAAGCAAATATCAAACAAGTGATTAAATGAAATGCAAACTCTTATTTAGATCGTCAGCATCTTGATTAATAGTTGTTTTTTTCCGAAATTGAGAAACGTGTTACTTCAGTTCACTTAATCAATTGGATCGTTTCGTAAATAATCTATATGAGGATTAGTTAATAATGATTGTGATGAATTATAGCCTGAAATTTGCAGTTTCCGGTTGTTTTAAAGGAAGGAATGCGAATTTTATAAAATAGGCCTATGTCATCCTTATGTTTTAGGCTAGCTACAAAATGAGACGCAGGTCCGTGACGTGGCGCAAGGTTAGTTACGATGACTTTCTGCGAACAGCCAAATTGATTGAAGTCACGCAAAGTGGAGCGTAGGGTGACTTAGTTTTCATCAGTGATGGATCAGTAAAGCGTAGGTTATATTTGGCAGTTTTTTTTTTTTACAAAATTCACAAAGAATTAAGCCGAATGAACTTTAGTTTCTTATGGATGAAAAATGTTTTTTTACCGACCACAAATTTTTGTGAAGTGACCACGGTTTAGCCTAAAATACAAGGGTGAATCATTGATGAGTAGGTAGGGCTATCAATCCAGATAGTTTGATGAAACATAATGTTTTCAGACACTCATTTTAAGTATAAATAGCAAGATAATCCCACGAAAACCCTCGTACAGATCTCGGAGCTAAAGCTGGAAAAGAGCTTCATGACAAATTTACAACCAATGTGAATACAAGTGTGGAGTGATTCGTTCCACGACTCACTTTAACTCTAATTAACTCAGTTTCCTATTCAAATCTAGGTAAACTCAAAGCTTGGTGCGCTGTCCCTCGCCCGAACCTGGATTTGAACCAGGGACCCCACATACAAGAGCCAGTGCTTCACCCACTAGGCTACTCCAGCTTATTTTAAGTATAAATAGCAAGTTTTATTTCAATCGAGCCATTTGTTTTCGAACTATCGTCGACCAAGCAACTCTATCTGGAAGAAATTTAAAATGTGGAAAAATTGAGTGCCGCGCTGTTATAAAAGCAAAGAAACAAAAAAACCATAGTGGGAGAGATTACATCATTTTATGGGGACCCTTGCTCAAGCAACACAGTCTTTTTGATCAAGGATAGGACTCACTTGAAGATGACCCACGACCAAGATAGCCAATCGAAGTGAGCACCCCGGAGAAAATACGAAAGGTTTTTTTTACATATTCAAAACTTTTGAATAAAATATTTGGTCGTAAAAAAAATGGTTAATGCCAAACAATTTGGTAATACGGGCAAATATATGAAACTAATCTAAACGAAAGCAAATATGCTGGACCTCAAACAAGTTCAAATACTTTATCGTGAAAAAGGCACGTAAATTACCCAAAGAATTGGCGGAAAATGATATTTTTCTACATTAAATAATTGATGTTTTTTGTACGGTGTTTAGTTACCACGAAAATTGTAAAGAAAAACCGTATAACTGATTCATCGTAAAAGAGTGGATATGAAAAATGTAAAACTTGTTCGAAAACCGCGTAATTCAAGGGAAGCCTGTATATTCTTTCAGGAGTGAGCTTGTCCGGTTCTGTTTTAGTTTTAAAGACATATTTTATTTTATGCTCATTGACTTGTATGACGTTTGATTTGTGTTTGATTTGTAATACGCTGTTTCTCATATCAAATTCATCCCTCACCATTCGTAGCGAGATTACTCTGTAACTTTTCATAGTTTTTATTGCAGTTTTTTGTTTTGTACGAAGGTCAGTTATTATTTGGTATTTGCTATTTGAATAGAACTACGGAACCATTGTTATAAATGCTAATAAATCAGTTGTTAAAGTATAATTTTTCCTCTTTGGCCGATCCAAATATTTCTTTCACGAACCGTGAATGGGTCTGACTCTGCCTTTTGTCACAACTCCACTGCAGAAAACTTCACCAGCTAGCAAAAATATTTGTCCACATGAGCAGTTCGAGAAGATTTTTCTCGCATTCAGCTTCAGTGCGATGTTGTAATTATTCAAATTCAGCCATTTAAAAATACAAAATACAAAATGCCAAGCTCCCTAATTGAGCCTTCAAACTAAGCTGTCAAGTGATGAAGCCATCCAGCAAAATTATCAAGTCATGCGGTCGCACGCAAGGTAAAAATAAATTCTGCTTCAACGTCAAGCTACTTTGACTTGATTACTTGCCATAGAACCAATCCAATATTCCACCCTTTGGCATATTGCTGATATTTAGTCAGTAAAATATTTTGGTTCGAAGTCAAGCTATCAGGTCATCTTACCTCCAAGAAAAAGAGTCTATTCATTCACGTAAAACATCGAGTCATACCTGTCAAATCATCAAGTCAAACTTTCGACCCATGAAACCAAATTGGCTTTCCTGTTCTGCAGACTTAGCAGTAAGGCAAACCTCAAATTTATGAAGATCAACAAGTCTATTAAACTAACAGCTTAGCCCATTAAGCAAAACCCCACACCATCGACCCGATTGTTAAAAGATTCATGCCCCTAAAATAGATGTTCAAAGTATGACGGACAGATATTCAGAACATCAAGTCTTACTATCTCGTCATCAAGCTAAACAAAGAAATCAATCCTTTAAACTACCGAACCAAATCTCAAAGCCATTTAGCCATCCTCTCAAAACTGGAAGTTAGACGCTGAGCCCAGAGAGTGAAATATTCTTAAGCTAGTAATTGTTCCTTCATGCCCGATTTTATCGCAACTAGCGCATTGAGCTGACCTTTAGGTACATCACGTCAAACCATAAAACTATTTTTGTGGAACACCAAAAGAAATCATCGACCCATGAGGCCAAACATTCAAAATCAGAATCCATCCAGCCGTCATTTACGTGCGCTAGACATATTCCTTAATTTTCTGTGAAGTCCTCTGAAGGCACATGACCAAAATAAACCCAACCATCTACCTTCGCTTACGAACTTTTTAAACATTATCGGAAAATTGGAGCCGAAGCTACTGAGTAAGACATAATTTTTTTTGGAATTTTGACTTTCAAATAATATGAGGCTTGGTAGTACGGGGTAAAATACAGCAAGAAATGTTCAAGAGTAGTTAGATTGACAATTTAGAAGTGTTTACTCCACTGACCCTTTCGGGCTGCTATAGCGGCGTTATCTCTTTTGTAATCTTCTGTGCACACCATTGACAGTCGTATGGCCAGCTCGCCAAACCTGCAAAACACCTGAAAACCTGCAAAACATTTACTAAAATATTCCAGTAAAAAATCATCATTCAACTCATTCGTTTCAATGGCTGCACGTTCAGTTATCATATTTATAAGGCTGCCAAGCCATAAAAATGTCAAGCAATCAAGGCAATTAGGCCTGAGTTCAAGCCCCATTGGGTCGATGGATGGTTGAAATATTTGGACCGCAGCTTGAAGGTTTTGCATCATAGTTTGGTTTGACGGTGCAATTATTTGGCTTGTAGAGCACTACATTTGTCCCAAGAGGCGTGACGGTTTTGTTTGATGGGTTTACAGTTTTATTCGATTAAGCTAAATATTGGTTTGCTGGGCCGTGGGTTTGATTACTGGAGTTAATGCCGGTTTTGCTTAAACAGTTTTATTTCAAGGCTATTTTAAGGTTAAGTTTGATAGCGAAAACATTTTGCATGATGGCTTTAATGCTTGCTTGGATTGTTCGATTTAATACCTTGAAAGCATATCGGCTGCTTTACTGGTTTACTTTGATGGTTCCACGGTGTGGATTAAGGGTTTGGAGGTTTAACTCGTTAGCTTCAATGCTTAGCTTCACAGTTTAGATTATTTGTTGCCAATCAGGCTTGATTTTTGGTTTGGCATGATGGCTTGAATATTGATGTCTTTAGGATTTACTTGATGGCCTAATTGATCGAAAATGTGACATGATGGCCTTATGGGTTGAAGGCTTGACTGGATAGATTGATGACTTGACGTATTGTCTTTAGAGCTAAAAAGTTTTGCTTTGGGTCAAACTATCAAGTCGGTCTGGATTTGTGGGTCGTCTACATACTTTAAATGTTTGATTTGATAGTTTGTTATTTTAGATAGTTTTATGGTTGGATGACCTGGCGATTAGGTCAAATTGCTTGATAAGTTTGATTTATCTCTTGACGGTATGGATGGCTGCATGACCTGATATTCTACCATGATAGCATGACTTGATGACTTGAAGTTTTCTTCTAACGACTTTGTTTGCTGACCTGCCAATTTGACTAGATAGGCTAGCAACTATACTGAATTTTGTGGCGATTAGGCATCTTTATTTGAATGGTGCGATGAGCTTTGTATCCACTAAAAGCTAAAACATCACAGTCGTCGATAAAATAGCTCTGTTATCGTGTTTCATTTTTTGTGCCTATCAACACTATGAATAAACTGAGAAAATTATTAATAAAGTCTGTCAATAAACATTCAAAATTAACAAATCAATCCATTCAAAATTTCAAATTTTTCTATTTAGTGGTTTCAAATACGCACAATAACGGCATAAAGAATTTACGTACATATATGAAGCTGGAATTTGAAGTGTATTCTCTACAACCTTACATCATATATCTGTGCAAAATAAAGCTCGCGATTCATTTTCTATGAACAATGAGGATATGAAACGAAAAAACAATTTAAATATCATTCCATAGAAAAAAATGTTGTATCTTTTGCATTGTCGTAATGCTAAAAGAAAATCAAAGTAGAATGCGAAATGAATTAAGTTGCAAAAGCAAATGAAAACTGAATTAAACTAATGTGAGCTATGCGTTTTATTTAAATTCGAAGAGTTGGATGAAACAAAGTTAGAAAAGTTCAAAAAAAAATTCGTAGACCAAAATCAATTGTTAGTTGAAGTCTAATTAACTTGGAAATTTTTATATTTTTCATGCCGTATAACTTTCATTCGTTTGAAAACGATAAGCATTGAAAAAATGTAATAAGTTTACCAGCAGCTAGCTGTTGTCTGGGTAACTAATTAATGTGGAGTCCTGAAGCAATGTACTGGTAGTGAAGCAATAATTAGAAAATTCCTTCTTTCTCTTGAAATCAGTCACAAGAGTTGTACAAGTGAATTCACTTTGTGTTTACATTCACTGTTTTCTGAAAAAGCTATTAGTCCCAGTCTTCGCAAATAGTTCCGGTCAGTTCAAGGTGAGTCCTTTGAAATGTTCATTTTCTTTTCCTTTTAAATTCAAAACCTTGCTAAACATATTTATTCAAAACCAAGTTAAAATATTCTTTACGTACAATCATACCCCAAATGCAACCTGTACACAAATCTTTAGTTTCAAAGCAACAATAAAAATCCACGACTATACAATTTTTTCAGTCGCATGACTTAGCCATAAACATGTCGTCTATAGATACTCTCGTGTCCTAGCTACCTTTTTGGCTTTTTTCTCGACTTCAAGAATTTTTGCCCGTTTATTTAATAATAAAACATACGTTTGCATGCACATATTTATGTATGTACTCGTATATGTGCATGCCTAGACCAAGGACCAAACGAGCAGACGGTGCATGATAAGCAGTGGAGGAAGAGTTAAGGCCAAGCAACTTCATGGCAGTGTGCTCGTTGCTTTTATGATTTTTCTCGTTTCAGGGAAAATACTTTTGGAATTTGAAATTGAAAAAAAAGAATTTACATACAATAAAGTTAAGTGGAAAGTTTCGTAATGAGGGTGTTGCAAGTTGTGACGTTGTTTCCCAGTAGGAGAGATGCGAGAGGCATTTTTTTGAGAAAAATGAATTAGAATTCAAGCTTTTCGAACTCGCTTCAGCTGTGAAGCATAAATATAAAGTATAAGCGAAACCCTATCATTTTCACAAGTGGTAAGCACTTGGTAAGAAACAGTTATATGACTTCAGTATCGGTAAGGCATGAGTCCTAGAAGTCAAACATATTGAGGAGGAACAGAAACTTTTAACAAGAAAAAAAGGTGATTCCGCTTCATTATTCTCATTTTTAAAAAGTTTACTTATCTATTTATTAATTTATTTAAACTTTAACAGGCTATAGCACAATCGCGAAATCTGAATGAGTTAGAAAAAAATGAATACCCTATAAATAATTCAAAGAATGTAGATATGTATTTCAAAATGAAAAAAATCTTAATTAAGATAGCTAAGACAACAATAATAAAGTAACATATAATTAGAATTAAACACAAAAATTCAATAATGACTTTACAAAAGAAAAAGTGGTCAACTATAATGTACAGAAGTTTAATGAAGAATAAGAAAAAATCGAAATTGATGCGAACGTTCGAGAATTAAGGCTTTCATTTGGCACCTAAATCGAAAGAATGTTAGCGCCAAAGAACCAAGCTGTAGTTCATTGTGTTTCCTGGGAATACGCAATAATGGGGAGTGAAAATAAAAGTCTGTTCGCGCAAAAGATATCGAGAACACTTACAAAAATCTATCCGAACGATGAACCACACCCAATAAAAGCTGAAAACCAAGGTCAGATAACCTAGGCCAGTGGAAGAGCCTGAAAAGTAGGCATTTATCGAAGAACGCTCATCGAAACCGTAAGGAGGGAATTCGGAGTAAGAACACTAAAGAATCACTATACTCACAATAAGTAATAATAATAATTTAAATAATAAATAATAAGTAATAATAGTGAAGAGATCTACGGTGAACGCTGAACATCATTTAAATAATTAAAGTAGAGAGGCCAGACTTAGCAACAGTATTCGAAGATGCTACAAACAAGCGAAAAGAATAGGAGGTAAGATAAGTAACTATGTTAGTAAAACCAGTGGAAGTCCTGAAAACGAAGCCAGAAATTTTAGTATCAAAAAGCTCACCAAGGTCTTTAAAATTGTCGACAGCCGTAAGAGAAAATCCATATAAGGAATAGGAAAACATTAGACGAGATATTTTACAAGTATAAAGCACTTCATTTCTTTGAGATATATTTAGAGTAAGAAAGCTTATTGAGAATCAACTCAATCAAATCACAAATTTCATATTATTTGTGTCTGGCGATAGTCGTGAAGCTATTCAATTATTCTGAACATCATAAAGTCATGGAAAGAAGAAGGGAGATCATTGATAAAAATCAGAAATAACAAAGGACCTAGTATCGAACCTTAAAGAACTCCAGAAAGAGGGCTGTATGGGGAAGTAGTCAAGAACTTACAGATACAACACAGTTACGATCAACAAAGGATGAGAAGCAGGACAAGACAAGTTTAGATTGAGCAGTGAAGCCACTTACATCACTTAATGACCAGTGTCGTGATTAACGTAGTCGATGCTAAGCCGCTGATTCTGTACCCATAAATCACTAATTGTTACACCTGCGTAAATTCAAGAAAAATTTTCAAATTAATGTCTTTCAAGTTTTCATTTATAATATTTATTATTTAAAAAATTCGCAATTCCCTACAAAAATATGTAGAACATTTAGTACACTTTTTTTCTACCGAAAGAGAGGAAATATCAAATCTAGCTTGGCAACTATGTTTTATATAAGTACTAGATCTTAACGTTTTTTTTTTTGAAAATTTAATTGCATTGAATATTTATAAATTTTTGGGTGCAATAAACAATATATTTCTATTGGTTCTAGCAATAAAAAGTATGTTAACTCTGTTCATCTATTTGAACAATCTAAATTTAATCATCATTGGATCTGTTGTCTTTTTAGTCAATTAACAGAATTACTAGTAAATTGTAACTTCGCAATTTGAGATCATCTAAACACTGTTTGGATAAGACACTATTTTTTCTTTTAAATGAAAAAAAAATCATCACATAAATAACTCAAACTTCAACCCCTGAAAATACGATCAACAAGCGTTCGATTAAACTCAAAGATATAAATATTGAAAAACTTTCGACATAATCAATTCCTTGCAACACAACACAATTCTCTTTCCCTTTCAATTTTCTTTCCCCCTCAATTCTCTTTCCCCCCTCCTCTTCCCAAACTGTCGTACAACAGTTTCATTTAAGCCTATTCGAATATGACTTCATGCTTAGAAACTTTAACTCTTTTACATTGCAAGGAACTTCTTTCAGTTATGCAAAACTGAAAACTTCGTTATTGCGATGATTTTATATTTAAATTCTCTTGCTTCGTCTCGTTCGCGTAGTATTCTTGTCAACTGGTTCCTTGTCTACCCTGGACTTTGTGTCTGGAAGTCGGCTACTCTTACAAGAAATCATAATAGTGGAATCAAGTGTTCTGGAAAGTTTATACATTCGTACAATGAGGTCCTAGTTTTGTCGCAGTCGTCCGTCTCTCGGTGCATACTAAGGAGCCAAATGAAGTCCTCCGATTTTACATGGCAACGGAGGAAGGTATGTCAGCCACGTAAAAAGGCTGCAGGCTAAAAACTTGCTAGAGTTGTATATAAAAATGTACAGATGCTGATAGAACAGGGTAGTTTGCGGAGAGTTTTGAGGGAAGTTTAAATATAACAACTCCAAGTAGTTTATGGCTGAAAGCGATGAAGAATTAAGGAGACGGAGAGATGATAATATCGCAAACACTACAACAGCTTTTATTTGTACTCTAGGTGTTAGTTAATCTTATCGCTTGAATCTGAATTTACATTTTATAAATGCTCTTAGCATTTTTGGTCTGTCGAGTTTTTAGTAGGTTTTAGGTTGTAGATAGAAAATGTGGCAATTATAAAGTTATTAATAGTCTGATTGAATTCGAAATGCTAATGGAGTTAGAAAGTGTGTTGTTAATATGATCGTCTCGTCTATAAAAACTTCACAACTTTTATGTCTTTCAAAGCAAAATACTTTTTTTTAAAATTTAAAGACCAATTTTTCCTTTAGAAGCAAGATTTGTTTAAAGTTCTTAACGAAGATTTATATTTTGAGGATAATCTGCCCTCTTCTTCATTGTCTATTGATCTAATCTTAATGTAACTTAAGTATCTTATTTATAATGCTTACTTTAAAAGTATCGATTTCAGCTAATCACCTATTAATCATTCACTAAATACTTATTTAAGTATATTTTAACTATATTTATAAACCATATTTTTTTTAATTTAAAATTTTCTTGTTCGCCCCTAATAATAAAATCAAATCAACCTGAACTGATGCACTCAGTTACATTCTGGACAAGTAATTCTGTAGATTTCAAATTTTCCTTTTTCTCCTTTATCGTATAGTTGAGCACTTAATTTTTTAGCCCTACAGGTCGGAACTGCTCTTATATCAAAGCAATTAAGAACTAATCGAACTTTTTTGAAAATTGACAAATAAATTATTGGAGCTCTTACGGTGGTTTTTATATCTTCCTGTGTAAAGAGTGTTGCCGGCATGCTTGGGAAATGAGTCTTGACATCAAATGATACAACTAGCTCATCTTTTTCTATTGGTCTCATCTATCGCTCTATCACCTCGTCTCGATTTATAACTGACCTATCAGTAATTTATACATTCGTCTACAACCCATTTTGCGATTCTTTTTAGTTCACCTCCTTCTTGGCTTATTTTCAGAAGGCACTTAAATTTCGATTTTTTGCCAATTTTTATTGACATTTTTACCGTATTAGGGAAAAA
The DNA here is from genome assembly GCA_947369275.1 of Nemotelus nigrinus. Taxonomy (NCBI): domain Eukaryota; kingdom Metazoa; phylum Arthropoda; class Insecta; order Diptera; family Stratiomyidae; genus Nemotelus; species Nemotelus nigrinus. The sequence goes on from OX376375.1 coordinate 16,853,577, forward strand.
ATCTAAAGTGTATGTAATTTGTTCGCTATGTATTCAATATATTACTTATTTGGAATTTCCAGCACTTTTGCTAGAACTATTATACACAATTGGTTCATTCCAAAAAAATGTATCCGCAATAAAAACATCTAGCCATTAAAAAGAAATTATTCTAAACTAATCAATTTTGATGTGTATAGATACATGCAGTTTTTCTTCGAAGCCCTTATTGCAGTCACTAATTTGTACAGCAATAACTCATCCAATCAGACAACGTTAATAACAATGGTTACAGATCGTAGAACTGTAAATTGGTAAACCTGCAATTAACAGTGCACTCTCGGAGGGCAAAACAACAGATGCATCAAAATCGTCTCGAGTATACGCTAACGCACCAGAGTGTTCATCGATGGCTATATATAGAGATACATATGTCTAGACACATCAGAAAGTAGAAATTGCAAAAACTCAATTGAAAAGATGAATATGATATGTTGCTCCCCGAAGACTACATGGATTTTTTGATTGATTTATTAATCAAAATTTCACCTGTGATCCGTTCGATTGCAACTGCACTTGATGTCAGTGAGTACGCTTCGGAAAATGACTAGCATAGCAGCTAGTTAAACGATTAATGTTAATTGATTGAATGTTTCCGACATCATTCACGTTGATAGATTTGCCGAGCCGGTTATTTTGTTTCATCAGATGGTATACCGGTAGAGAAACGCTAATGAACCATCTAACACGAGATGTTGTCCAAATGCTGTAGAATCGAATTAATTTCAAATGCTATAAATGAATTTGTTTCGCTAATAAGGACTTGAATGAAATTTTCAGCAATGCAAAGTAGCCGGTAATCAAGTTGTGGTTTTAAATTGACTATGGATTGATGTTTTCTGTCGCGATTTCCTAGAAATTCGAAGCTGATATTTGAAAACTCGAATTGATTCGTTTTGAATTCAATAACCAACTTTCACGTCTGGAAGCCAGCTTAAAAAAATGTGTTTTGTTTTTCTGGCATGAATATGAGCCAAAGTGAACGAAAATTTTAAAACTAGGCACCAATTTTAATATGTCATGAAAAAAAATAGAAAACATATTCGTTGCTTTTTTCCTTTTTGCGTTTTTCAAAACTTTAATTTTCCTTAATTTTTCGATGAGTTATCCAGCTCCTCGATAATAACTCCCCTTTTGCCTGGTTCTTAATGTGTGGAGTTCCTTTGTGTCGAGAACTTTTTTCCCCAAATATCATCCAACATTTCCTTAATAATCTCGTTCTTTTTATTGCGTGCTCATTCCCAATTTAACTCTGATTTCAATATTAACAATAAAATTCTAGACTTTGTTAGTCCTATTGGCCAAGTCAGTTTCATCATCCTTGTATGTTCCTTTGTTTATTATATTTAAACTCAGCTTCTCTTCCAGCTCCTTGCCAAACATTTGAAAATCTATTTATATTTTCCCATTCACAAGTCAAACAAGCTGCATTTGGAACCATCGTCTCCGCCTTTCTTGCGTTGGTAAAGTGCTTGGAAGGTTTGTTGACAACAGGCTGCTTCTTCTCCTTCTCCTTCATCTTTCTCTTGCTCTTGAGTAACATGGCTTCATCAAAGGTATATATCCCAATTATATTCTTATATACTTTACTAACTTGATTGCTTCTACTTTAAACCAACAGAAACAAGTGGATGTGGTATACATCGAGTTAAAAAAGCTTTTGACTCTGTTGATCACCGAATTGTTCTTACAAAGCTTGGAACTTATAGAGTGTTTGGTCTTTTTTTTTCTTGGATTTCATCTTGTGTTTCTCTACGATATTTATTGTAATTGCATACTTCGACGACTGCATCAAACATCAAAAAAATCTTTCTTTCTGGAATTTTTGAAAAGTGATGCAGTTGTGAAAATGCTTAAACCACGTCAGTTTAAAATATTTGTTGAAAAGCTGATGCTTTTGTAGTCATACAAAGGCTGTTACCTACTTCCTGTCCTCAAAACTGAAAATATATGGTTTCCATGAGTATAAAAAATCCCTAAAATTTATTAAGGGGGTAGTACCGGTAATAATTTTGAAAAATTCAGTTTTTTGTTTCTTGCATTTTTCAATTTATTATATCCTCAGAAATCACGTCTCAAAATTTTATGAAGATATTCACGAAAATAAAGAAGTTACGACAGTTTACGGCGGACCGCTGCTTTTAATTACTGCGAAAAAAAATAGATGAAGAGCGCATAAGTCAGGCAGAAAAAGCGGCAAAGGAAGCGCGTTTGGCAAAAAAAACTGCCCAACTGCAAGAGCAACTGGCTAATGTGGACTCAAGAATACTTATATATGTACTTATGAGCAATTGTAGGTGATAAAAACATATTTTTTAAATAATATTCAATAAATAAATGGAAAAAAAACTTTAAACGCGTTTTTCTCGAAATGACATATTTTCAAACTGCGGACACTTATTCTCCGGATTGGCCGAACCGATTTAAGTCAAATTTAGTTCACTACTTTATTCAAGTATCTTGTCTGGTAATCTACCACAATATAGGCCAAAATTTAACCCAAAAAAATTTGGCAAGCGAAACAAAGTGAAAAAAGGACGATTTTTCGAAAAGTATTTTCAAACAACCGCCATTTTTTTAAATAATTTTTTTTAAAAATATTGTGGTAGATTACCACGTAAGGAATAATCTTCTTTAAAATGCGGTTTGGTTTTTTGTTTCAGATTCTTCATTCCTGAGATTATCTGTCCGCAGTGTGACGAAGCATTTTACGAGACGTCAACTTTGAAAAAAATACAAAATATTTTTTTTGTAATCTTCTAAACGTGTATTTTACCCATGCAAATTTTAAAATTTATACATAATGATGGAGCTGAAAAAAAAATATTGAAAATTAGACTGTTTTTTTAGCATTCTAACCGGTACTACCCCCTTAAATAAAAAAACATCAAAACTAAATTTCAACAACAGACATTTCATTCAATGTATACATTCATCAGCACTGACATGCAACTTCTAATGGTGCTACCAAGATAGATGAACACCAACCAGCAGCAATTACGAAGATTCACTTTGTAGTAACCCACAACATATCGCTAATTAATTAAAGACCATACGCGACCACCAGAGGTACGAGCGTGTAAGATAGAAAATCTAAAATTTGTTACAGGTACACTAATGACCCATGCGAGAATCATTTATGTTCATTCCGCTGGAAGTTCATATATTTTCTCTTCACCAATGCACCACGCGATGCATTCTTCATTGAATATTTAGAACACCTACCTGATGCACAACGATGATGCCATTGGGCCTTGTTACACTTGTACTCTTGATACAGTCCTATAACCGGTTATCTGGGCAAGAGGCAGAAGAATCGAGGGGAAATCTCTACAAAAAGTGATGCACTTGGAGAGAATTTTTCCTCACGTTTGAAACTGATTGAAACTGCTGCAAATCACTAACACAACTATAAACATAGTTCACGGTTCAGGAATTTTTCATGAAACACTCAAGTCGAAATGAGAAAACAACAACACGCACACATTCATATGCATAATCGGTATATGAACGCTTCCGTTGCTGATACACACCAAGTGTGGAAATGTTGATTGTGTAAAACCAGTTTCAGGAGTGCGTCAAGAATGCAAGTGTAAAAAGGCCCATTGATGGCAAATGAACCGGTATACTGCCGAATTCCATATGAACAAGTATTATGATTTGTTCGCCCCGAGGCTGTGAATAAGACAAATCGCCCGATTGTTCTGTCCTGCATGCAGTTTGAATCAATGCTTGCTTGCTGACCATATTCAGCATGAGACTCGAATCGAGTTCATCTTGTCGTGAGTACAATGAACGGACAGGTTATCATCGACAACGATTGATTACGACAGATTATGTTTTGCAGGAGCCGTTTCAGTCATCGGAGTTCCATTCAATTCATTAATGCAGCCGTGAAAGTTGTCCAGATCTGCATCTGATTCGAGCGACCGACAAATAAACAGACCGACAAATATGGACAAGACCGTCTTATTGGACAGACCGTTTATTATTCATGTCGAATATCTGAAAGTTGGAACATGCTGTTGATTACAGATTTCAGCACGGTGTTTAGTGTGAAAGGGAGAATTAGTCTACAGGATTTATGGTTCCATGTACTTTGCTCCCGTTTAGACATATGAATTGGAATGATAAATGATGAATGCATTTAACATTTCTTTCATAAGATCATTTTGAACCAATTGTTTTAGATCTGGTGATATGGCACTTCCTTGTCCAGAATAATATGGGGGAACTTATAGTGCTTAGGGTGGCATTCCATATTTCGTTGAATTTACGAATTTTCGTTAATTTATCAAAACCAAAATTCCCATCCAAGAGTCAAATTTCATTGACGAGGAAAATCTAATATTTTCCACAACAGCTCCGCTCGAGCAATCCAGAGAGAGCTGTACCCAAGCTCCTAGATCAAGTAGTGCCTCCTTTAAACAAAACTACAGTCATTCTCAGTAGTGATTTCGAAAGCAGATGTCTACTTGGTTCGATGCTAAAACTAAGTCATCTTCAAGTTATGACTCGGCCGGAAGGTGCAAAGACGAACCTCGCAAAAATCTACCGCATCATTTAACTTCCAGAGGGAGGATAAAGACGGTCGGCATCTGTTTAAAACTCTTCGTTTGATTTCTAGTAGTTTATTTACTAAAATGAATTTAGAAAACTGTTCGGCATCATATAGGACCACAAGTATGTTAATCGCTAAAATCGTTTTTCATTTGTTCGTCAAACGAAATAACGACCTTAATATTTCACTACAGTCAACTTGAGACTATTTTTCTCTTGCCGATTATTCTAAAATTCATAATTTCCACTTACACAGTTGCATTCGCAATGTAGATCAAGCAGCCACAAATTTATTTTTGAAATACAGTCATAAAAATAAGTATACTCTTTAATATTCTATAATTACAGATTATATAAGTTTGTTTTAGTGCCAACTAAATATTTTACAACTCCAGCTACCGTTTTATTTCCGTTTATGACCCATTCGGGAAAAAAATCATAATATCAGTTCATAATTTGCAACTCTTTCACAACGTCCATCTACCAGTCACCAAACTTTGCATCACTGCAATTTGCATTACGCTCTCTGAAAATATGCAGATACTTTCGTTGGCGCTTCAATTAACACATCACAAACAAACCTGCAACTATAGGTCTGTTTCCGTACTTGAATCTATTATAATATATTATAATAGATTCGCAGCAAGTCGTTTCCGTACTTTTGCTGCAAATAAAATCTTGTTGACGTCATCGCTTCCCCTCTTTCAGCAAGTTGAAGAAAATTACAGCCGAACTGAGCTGAGGCATTTTGCTGCAGCTTGTCAAATCGACTACAATGGGCTTGGCGCGAGCCTTTGAAATGTATATATATTCAAATGAGCGCGCGAAGAAAAATCTTTTCTGTGCAATATTCCAATGAACACGGAATATATTTCTCGCACAACGTTTTTATTGCTATTACAAAATATCCAATGGTGGATATTTAGTGCATGGTGTGCACTTATTTGTATATGATCGACTTCGGTGGAGGCTAGGTTTTAATAAGGACAAAACTGATTTGTACTTTGAACTTGTTAGTCATTGCAACTGAAAATGAAATGTATTGTTGGCGGGAATATGCTGTTCTTTTATTTTGCAGGCATAATAATATAGATGAATTATAAATTTTGTTTCGCAGGCGGATCAATATTGATATAGGCTCCATTAATAGAGCCTGTTATATCTATTAATGGAACTCATAATTGCGCACGAGCAAAATATGATAATATTGTAGATGGAAAAGGATATGTTCACAAGGTGTTTCCAATGCATATGATGGCTTCATCTGGTGTGTGGGCTGTGATCATGACACCAATGTTTCTCACAATTGTTTTTTTTATTTTGCATACTACAAAATACATACTACAAAGATAAGGCTGATTTAAGGTCCGCAAGAACGTTTTTCGAAATTCAAATCAACGCAGCTGTCACTTTTAGTGTCTTCTTCTTACTTGCAGCAAGTTGCAGCAGCGCGTTTCTGTACTTTTCCAAATGTTCCCCCACCACAAAAATAATCAAGCTGTAAAATTCTGTTACTGCTGCATTTTGCTGAAAGTACGGAAACAGACCTTATGCAACGCTCTAAAACCCCCACTTTTGTGCATCGTGCATAGTTAGTTTCTTGACTTTTCTTGTTTTGGTTGTTTTCGCTGTTTGACTATTTACATGCCTGAATGCGCTTTATCACCACTAAATCTGTTTGCAAACGCTTCTTGGTCGGGATAGTTCAACAAATAGATAAGTCATGTCTCTGCTACGACCCTCCAATGTTTGCACTGTTCTCAGCCTCCTCCCACTCCATCTCCCGTTAAAATGCAAGCTGAACTAAAACTCGTCCAGCTAAGTGCGAGATGATGGATAGTGCACCTTATGATCAGTATCTTGGAATCTTGTAGAAGATAAAGTATCTGCGTCAAGGTAACCAAAAAGATAGCAACTCAAGTTTTATGTGCGTTCCGGCACGGCTGTATGAAAAATAGATTGGTACATATTCTCGCGTAGTTTTTGCTGCCAGTACATATTTTGCTTGTACAGACATTGTCCCTAGTTCAAATAAGATACTTCAGTAAACTTTTCACATTATGGGAAAATTAACTTAAGAAACGCGTACCGTAGTCATATTTTCGGTCGTGATGTGAAACATTACTCAGGATCAGGTGAATGAGAACTAACGCAATGGGACAGTAAGCCCCTTTACGTCACATCTGGTTCTTGAAAAAATTTGATGAATGGAAGATTACATTGTTGTTTTCTGACCGCAGATGGTATTCGAGCACCACAAACATTTCTGTTCTTTGTAGTCCCGCCATGCTTTTTTTTTGTCGGGCATTTCATCTAGTGCTGCAAAGGAAGTGCTTGGTGAATTTCGGTGCAAGAAAAGGGTGTAGCCGAGGTCAGAAAAGTTTAATCTTGACATGTAGAGCATGTCAGATCTCATCCGGTTTTTACAGTCCTCCTCTCACCCACAAAGCAACATTAAATGAAATTAACTACGGTCGATTGCGATATCTTTCCGTTGGGAGAGTGAATGGGTGATGCGCTCGAGCCGCGATGAACTTGGAGGGAAAATGTGTTAGAAAACTCATAAAATTAGAGCACGTTCCAGGCGGCACGTTTCACGCATTTTCACAGCAATTACCAAGAGACATTCGAAAAGCGTGTGTTCTTCAAATTGGTGTTATCTGAAATGAAGATTATCGCTCTGACCGCAATTAACTTAATCAATGTCGTTACGGAAGTTAGTCATCTAAGGGTTTATGGCAAAAGTTGGTGCTTATAGGCTTTTATATGATCGTTGATTGAATTGAATTTTTGCGTAGGAAACGTAATTTTCGTGGAAGTTAATAAGGTCATTATGAAGATTTGTCTATACTAAGTTGGTGTTTTTTTTCGCTGTGGGAAGGCGGAAATCTTCTAGAAGATGTTTCATGGCTCCTGCTCTGTAACATGCCGGATATACTACATACTAAGTTGGTGTGCAGATGTATGAAAATGTCATACATATATGTGCGTCCTTTAGTATACGAGGGTAAATCAAATATAAACGAGACTTTATTTCTAGAAAATTTATTTTTATTTTAAATGCAAAAAAGTACATATCTTATTTTTCTACGTAATCTCCTGCTTTAGAAACACATTTTTCCCAGCGGATAGGCAGCTTCCCAATTCCTTGCACATAGAAAGATGCAGGTCGTGTCTGCAGCCAATTGCGCACGTAGGTTTCCACCTCAGCATCACTGTCGAATCTTTGGCCTCCCAATGCTTCCTTGAGAGGACCAAACATATGAAAGTCACAGGGTGACAGGTCTGGACTGTAAGGAGGGTGGTCCAGTGTCTCCCACCCCAGTTGCTCCAATTTTTCTCTGGTCAAGGCTGCTGTGTGGGGGCGAGCATTGTCATGGAGAAGAACCACTTTCCTCATCGGTAGGTCTCGTCTTTTGCGGCGATATGCAAGTCGGACCTCAGTCAAAATGTCGCAGTAGTAGGCCGCATTGATTGTCCTGCGCTCATGCAAAAAATCGAGGTGCAGCAAACCACGCTGGTCAAAAAAAACCGTAGCCAAAACCTTGCCAGCTGACAGTCGTGACTTGGCTTTCACTGGTCCTCGTTCTCCTTTTTGTCTCCACTCCATACTCGCTTGTTTGGACTCAGGGGTGTAGTGGTGCACCCAAGTTTCATCACAGGTGATGATGTGAGTCAGAAATGGGTCCCCTTCTTCCCGAAATCGTGCCAGAAGACGCTCACACACCTGAAGTCGATTCAATTTCTGTTCTGCTGTGAGAAGGCGAGGAACCCACCTGGCGCACACCTTACGGTACCCAAGCTCCTCTGTGAGTATGGAGTAAGTGCTCCCATAACTTATCCCGACCTCACTTGCAATTTCAGAAGTGGTAAGACGCCTGTCATCTTCAATAAGCCGTCCAACACAGCTGATGTTGTTCGCTGTAATGCTGGTGCGGGGTCTGCGATTATGGTTCTCATTTTCAACATGATCACGACCACCCACAAACTGTTTATGCCATGCAAACACTCTGGCTCGCGACAGTGTCTCTTCCCCGAACTGGGCAGTCAATCTCCTCAAGATTTCGGCCGGTTTTACGCCTTCTGCAGCGAGAAACTTGATTACAACACGTTGCGCAATCGACGAATGTACCTCTTGCTCCGACATCGTCACGGTTGGCACTAAGAGAGTTGAGGGGCCGGGCTAACGTGCTTCCTCCACTCCTGACAAACCTACCTATCGCCAAACGAAGCGGGAACGTTCTCCCACCACTATTGTGCCCGAACGGCCGAAAGTCTCGTTTATATTTGATTTACCCTCGTATATCATAAAATTCTATTTCATTTTATTCAGTTGTTCAAACCAATGAAATTCAACGTTACATTTGTGCAGAAAATTTTTTTTTCTGAAAGTGTGCAGCCCGGTCGTCAGAAGACAAGAGCTTGTCTAATTTCATGCCTAGACTGGAATAAAGACAATAGCACGGCTGGTTTTTCTAAATCCTCGTGAGACAAAAATTATGTAGTAGACTTAGTAATGGAAAGAATTCTGGCAAATGCGAGTTGAACTCAAAAGAGCTGCAAAAACATATTTTAAGAGGGCCAAACTGGAAGATCTATCAAAAAAACCCACTCAAAACACAGCGAAGATTGCCTCAAGTCAAATCAGGACCCGATAAGAACGTCCCGCCTCTGCCACAAAAAGCCACAGAGCAAAAGAAAACCATTCTGGCACACATACTAATAGCGAACTTTAAACTCAGCTACATACGGAAATCGTGGAGACTGGTGTGGGTGGTATGCATCGACAATGGGTCCAAATTTAAATGGTTATCTGTGTATTCACCCAGACACTTCATCCATTCGCTTCGTCGCCTTCATTAGTATCTGAGCCTCCCATAACATACTTGGTCTCTTGTAACTTCCAATCCAACTTAATTACAACTCATGTACATTCAGTTCTTCAGACCCTTCGTCGTTACAACAATACAAAAGTACAAACAAGACAAAACTGGGTCTATTATTTATTTACTGCTTTACTCCTTTTCTCCATTTCTATCGACTTGGTTAACATTGAAAATACCATCTGTCTATCCCCAATCTTGTCTCAAAACTTCATTACGTCTGTTTCTTCATTACTACTTTTCGTCACCAATTTTCCATTCCAAGAGTCCTTTCTGACATTTCGTGGAATCCATGTCTGAAGCTCCGCAACAAGTTCCTGGCAGGGTCACCCATAACCATACGTCTCTAATACGAAGAAGATACATTGTGCTACCTAATGTGCTTCTTAGTTGCATAGTTCTAGTTCTTAATTGCATTATTAAGAATGCAACCAAATTGAACTTCCCGCATGTAATGTACCAGAAGAACATGTATAGTCCAACCAGCGCTTATGCCCCCACTCTGGGGAAGTAGATAGGAACAGAGGGAATCTCGTTAATTCATTCATGCTCGTCACTCATTAGATGACGAAGCATTTGGCTACTTTGTTTCGCTTTGTTTGTTTTTTTTTTAAGCGGGAAGGAACGTTCTCCTCTCATTTTAACGCCTACGAAGCCATCCCTGTAACGTGTGATGACATCCTCGTGTGTGTGGGGATTGACCCACTAAACCGCCCGCTTTATTCCTCCATGCTAAGGTGTTACGGAATGGATAACCCTGTATTAAAAAACAATTGAGTGCTCCTCCTACTACCCAACTCTAGCTCTTCTTCGGCCTTCTCTCCGAAACGCGTGGTCTGTCAATGTGTTAAACCTAGACTATCAGAGTAATATCGTTTTATCGTCGAAAAAGTGCTTAAATAATCTATTCATTGTGCAAAGTACTGATAATAGTTCGGGAGAATCATGATCAATTTTCCCATTCACATTTTGGAACGCACTACATAAGTCTCACCTTAACGCATTTGCAAACAGCTTCGCAGATATTATCCGATGATTTTTCATAGTGATCTTCCACGTTTTAAACTCACAGGTTTATGTTTCGATCACCTTGCAATTCAATCCAAAAGCCCGGCACAAGCACTGGAGTTACCCACGATGACCGAACGAAGTATAAAGTGCTGCAATTCTGTCCGTAGCATCGCCGCCTGAAAAAAGTGAATAACTTCATGAAATATTCGTGAACAAACCTTTGGCCGCCACATTGTTGCATTAAAATTATTGTCTCTTCGAAACTACTCTGCATGCCCCAGCCTTAGTTATCCTTCGATATACAAATTTTTCAAATAAAGAATGCAGTCAACAACGAAAGCAGACCAACGCAGCAGCAAGAAGATTTCGGATACAGTAAACAACGATTAAATGTTATATTTTAAGTAACAATTTAAAAATGACTAGCTTGAACGTGGAAATAAACCCCGGGCACCATCCTAAGCCATAGTATATACTGGATAGATTGTTAAATTGAATATAGACATAAGTAAATTTTGCATATTTAAAAGACGTTAAATAAAACTATTCTAAAGTAACCAATAAAATCTAATGCAGCTTTAACTTAAACAAAAGTTTCATTACATTACATTCACTTAAGATTCGTTTTCATTAACCTCAAAATATTCTGAGTTCAAACAAAAATTTTGGGAAAAGCAACCAAAAGTACAGACATATATTTAAACACCGTCAGTGCACTTCAGCCAGTAAGTTTTAACTACCGAAATCTGTTTGTAATCCTCTCACCATATGCACTTATCCTGAATGCTGTGCACATCATCCAGTCGAATCAAATCGTTTTACCGGAAAATCCAAAAGCTTCGATTAAATACAGTCTAAAACTTGTTTGGCAAACCAGCTCCTGGTTAGGGCAATTTATCTGATTTGTATGCAATGGTGACTAATTAAGCAATTTCGTTTTACAACTGTCTGATATTGACGTGCGCTCGCAGTTGGTGTCTATTCAGCTAGCTTCCTAGTGCTCACCAATCAGCCACAAAACCAATATTCTTAATTCATGATAACCACACTGTGTATCATGGTGGCGATTGATGGTTTGCCGATCCGTAATTAGATGCAAATGCAATTGAAAACTGCAATATTTACCGTTCCAATTTAGCTCTGCCTGAAGTATGCCATGATTACCGATGGATTGTTGAATAAAGTGGCTAATTCGAAGCGATTAGCGGTATCTCATCTAAATATATCATGATTAAATCTTATGCTAATGGGGTTGCTATGGTGTAGCGTTTCGGCACTTTCGTTACGTTGAACACACGTGCTTGATGAACCGTATCAAAGTTCCAAACAAATTAATTCAAAAAGTACATCAAAAGTTAATACAAAAATTCTAAGAACAACGCTCTATACTTCTCAAATAAACGAATTGTTTATCTGAGTTTGAGCTACAGCTCTTTCAATATAGGCGTTTATGCGTTATTTTCTTCTTAATCAATCTAATTTCTCCGCAGTACTTACCTTTCGGTCATACCTAAGAAAAGGTAAATTTTTTCTGGTAAACGGATTCCACTTATCTAAATATCTGCATCACATACCATTTTCAGAGTTCAAAGCAACAAGCACTTTTATGGCAAATAAATTCTAAAGAATTTCCTTCGTTTTTTCTCTGCAGGATCAAACGTCGTCGAATATGTTCGCGAAACCGTACGTCCCCGGGACATTGACAAGACACAAGTACGAGACGTTAGGAACTCACGAGGCCGTTAAGCAGTCACGAAGGAACCATATCACGAATCAACAGCACCACCGAGGTAAGTTATTCCTGCTTAGATTTGTAATATGTATGCAGCAGCGACGAGTACAAATGATATCTGATACATGACGGGGGATATTCGAATTCTCGCGAGACAACAATGCTATTATTTCATGATTATTGTAGCTGAAGGCAACAAGAACATTTGAAAGCTGGAGAGTTTACGTGTGCTGGAGTGTTCTAATTTTATTGCCAGAAACGGGAATCGGTGGGAATAGAGCGATTGGTGACTTTTTGCAAAATCCCGTTATTAGATTAAAGGTGAATCGTGCGTTTGGTATACAATGCATTGATTATGAAAACTGATATTTAAAGTAGGTAATAAACAGCTATTACAGTTGCATTTAAATATTAATTTCAAATTTTACATACATATGTATGCATGTAGGTCTATTTTGAGATTGAATACATAAATTTTAAGTGTATAATCACAAATATTATAGCTGTGTTTAATGCGTCTGAAAAAAGAGCAGAGTATTCAAAGCAGATTTAAATAGAGCATCTGCCAAAAAAGTCGAGCAAGTTAGAGAGATTGAGAGGCAAAAAAAGTCGATCAAGTTAGAGCAATTGAGAGGAAAATCTCAAAGTTGGTCGTGTGTCAGAAGTCCAACCTGTCAATTCACTGATAAAAAGCTCTATTTCAGTCACAATTTTTTGTTAAAAATCCGTTCCGTGGCAGTTTCAAAAAGAGCTGGTTGCTTGCCCGAACTTGTTCGACCAATAAAGATAGAGCAGGAATCGTGCTCTAAATTGCTCTAGTTCAACTTAGAGTAGGCTCCTGAAACACAAATCAGATCAACTTCGGGCAAGTTAGAGCAGCCGAATTGCTCATTAAACACGTTTTTCTGAGATATCTCAACCTAGCTCAAGCTAGATAAGCTCAATAAACACAGTTTATATTTCATTTGTAAGTAGCAAACTTACCAGCCCAGTGGACTCGTCTCTGAAATCGTGGAATGGACAGATATAATTATTATTGTGTTTTGTAGATGAGTCTCCAGTTTGAGGCAGGAAGCGGACAGTCAAAATATCAAGTGAAATCACTCAAGGCATCTCAAGCGAATATCTTTTCGATGCAAGGGTTTCTTTCGGTTGAAGAAAATGGAAGCTCTTGACAGGCATCAAATCCCGATAAGGTTTTGATTACGACACCGGAAAACGATTGCTGCGATTTGGTAATGCTAGTATTTTGTTACCTTAGTATGCTAGAGTGAAATATTGCAGAAATCGCTTTCAGGCTAATGCTATCGTTTCCTGTGTCCCGTCTTAACTATGGCAACTCTTTAAAACCGCTCAAAAATTGCACCGTTGAGCTGGTAGTGTAGTCCCAGTTGAAGTCTTCCGAATGCTGACTTGGCTCTGAACACAAGTTTTCATAAGGTATTTTGTCAGCTATTGTATAGTCTCTCTGCTTGCAAAGATAGCGATCGAGTTTGAAGCGGCTACAAACCCAAACAGCGGTAACGAATTAGAATTGGGACCCTAGTAATTTGACAATGAAAAATAAAATTAAGTCGAAAAGCAAAGAAGGTAATAAGGATGTATAAAGGATTATAAACATCCCCATAGCTTAGATCAAAGGAAAATAAGCGTAATCAATCGAAGGTATTTGATTTGAAACGACCCAAAATCTGTAGATGACACTGCACACTCTGCTATATCGGGGTCTAAACTCTCGAAATAGGGTCATGGTAATCTAAAGCAAAAGCGCAAGAGAAAAAAATTAAAGATAACAACGCTTGTTGGATTAGGATTACATCAAAGAAGACGGCCTCTCCTCAACGACGGAAAATACTTTCAGAAAAGCCGACAGAGGGTAAATTATCAACATAACCTTTCAATGGATTGCATGCGTTACTTCATGGTGCTTCAGCGAGTACTTTGTCCACGGTGATCATCAATTGGTGTTGCTCGAGCAACACGAAAAAGCGGTGGCAGGAAAAATTTGCTAGCCCCAGGTGGATGCCTCAAACATGCCTCAAAACCGGTTAGTGGCGCTTGTTAGTGGCGCCATACCTACTGAAACTTCTTTTGCCCAAGAAACATTTGATGATGTAGTCAGTTCATGATGTAGAAAGCGTGCGATGCATACATGGACACGAAGGCCACCATGTTACTGGTGGAACGACTTTTTGATAGCCAGACCGATGGTTCAATGTACCAGAGGTAGATCGGAATTCAATGATAGGCTGACCTTTTTTATTGGCTTTCGTCACTCATTAAAAAGCGCAGCCAAAAATGCCAAAAGAGAGCCTTAATCAATGTTGCCAACAGAAAAAAAAATACCTAGCTTTCGGTAGAAATTTTCCTACATTTCCCTAGATTTTCGTGCGATATTTGTATTTAACTACCACGTAATATACTATGTACCACAAATTTCTGACAATTTCGGATTTGACCATAATATGCACACTTCTTTTCTGGGTAAGCAAGCATAGACATAGGCAACGTAAACATATATATTAGCCGAATATTCTCGTACTCTAAAAAGTATGTAAATCAATGCAAAAGTACACAAATCTGAAAATCGAAACTTCCAGTATATATAGTCCAAATGGTAAATATGAATAATAATCAAGTTCCATAGATTTTCCTGGCGGGCGTAAAAACTTCTGAGGTCTAGGGAAAAATTCCCTATCTTGGCATCTTTGGCTGACATCAACCACTGGGGAATTGGTTACCAGGTAGTCATGAAAAAACTGAGGGCTAATACTTTACCTCAAATGACATGTCCGACAATACTCCATAACATCATCACGACATTTTTCCCGCAACTTCTATCAAATGCTGTTACTGACAGCAGAAGAGCACAACCTGTTGTCGATGAAAATTCACTAGCAGTTGAGAAGGAGCTGAAAGAACTCTGCAAAAAAATCGACTATTGTAAAACCCCGCACCAAAGGGAATCGCAAACGTAGTTCTTTAAGTTGGAATGTAAAGAAACCGGTCATATTTTGGAAAACCTTCGAATAATGCTTCGACAAAAGAGCATTTTCAAGCGAATGAAAGCTGAAAACATGTTTACTTATACTTAAGGGCAAAGAAGTCCCTGACAAACCGTCATCATATTGATCCTATGTTTCCTGGACTCGATAGATCAAGTCCAGAATGGTAATCAACAATTGCCATTCGTGGAAACAAAAACCGCTCTCCCCAAAAGACAATACGGTTTTCGAAAAGCACGTTCAACAGGAGATTCAATGAAAAAAAGTCGTTTAAATGGAGATGAGAAACAAAAGAGAACTGTGTACTGTGATCACACTAGACGTGAACTCGGCCAACTGCGAGCACATTAAGGAAGCTCTTATCACTATGAAGGTTTCAAGCTACATTCAGGACATGATATCGAGCTACTTCCAGGGCAGAAAGCTTATGTTCAAAAGTACTACAATAGAACTGATACTTATGACATCACCTTGGGTATCTCGCAAGGCTGTGTAATAGACCCATTTCTGTGGAAAATAATGTACGAAAAACTGAAGCTTCCATGAGCAGGGAAGTGTACAATTATTAGTTTCCTCGATGTCATGGAAATAGTAAAAGTGTCTAAACATATTTATCAACTTAAGATTGCTACGAACGCTACTATGCTCAGGTAAAAATATAGTTGGATTGTGCCTGCAAGCCAGAAGAGAATAGAGTTTGTGGAGACAATTTGGCTCTCATACGCCGTCACTCAAATGCCTTGGCGTTGTCTGGGACAACCGATTGCGCTTTGAAGAGTACATAGGCTACGGAAGCGTAAAAAAGCAATAACACACTCATCGCTTCAGAATATTATTTTTGACATTGAAGACCCAAGAAGAGCAGACGTAAAATCTAGAATGAATTGGCGGGAAACTCGAGAGTCGCGTCGTTTTTCTTGGCAAAACTGACAGGCTTGAACATTTCTTCTTCTACTTAATAAGAAATTGAAAATAATTATCAGACGATAATCGAAACCTTCCATAAAACTTTAATATTCTAACATTTGTGGCAAATGCAATTTGTGGAAAAGCCCTAGAAAAACATATTTTTTTACATTATTCAGCCTGATGAAAAATATAGGCACTGATTCAAAAGATAAACGAACCACAAAAGCGCATAAACATATTTATACCATACACTACGCTCACTCCCTATAATCAAACTGGAAGTAAATTTTCGTAGACTAATGTCTATTACTCCAATCTTAAATGTTCTAAGATTTTTATTTCAATAAAACAAATATGTTCACTCGTATGTTTTTTCAATTTAATTGCAGCTCTGGCGAATGCCCATGTCAGCAAAGTTTATACCGAGGCCACATGCAAATGGCCAAAGCCAAAGGTCGAGAGGATCCAAAAAGATCCATCGAAGCTATATGTGCCACGTTGCACAATATTGCACAGGTGCGGCGACGATACAGGTTGCTGTAGTACCGACTTGAAGACATGCACAGCGAAACGGACTCAGGCAGTCGACTTGTACTTTTTCGTAAGTAACTATCAAAATGTAACTACATACACATGCATATGTATCTATTTTATGACATCCAACTTATATTCGATTGTACGATTTGGAACTCTACGCAAGACATGGAGTAATCTGATGATGGTGATTCGTGAGGTGACGTAGTAATTTTTCGTCATTGGCTTCTAGTGGAGTACTTACTTTGGTGTTTTTTTTCGTTTCTGTTTTTCATGGCGAGATTTTCGTTGTGTTCTAGCTCGATACCGTCTGATCTGAAGCGAGGAACCACTGGCCACCGGATACAGCTGTCGTTCCGGGACATAAATCTTCGGGCCAAGTAAGTGGGTCATTACATAGACCTTGTGGCGGCAGCATCCAGCCAATGTCGACTTCGATTAGACTGACAACTCACAATGATTTCTGATTTTCTTATTTGGTATCGTATTTTGTGAGGATTTCATCTCTGTGTTTGATTCTGATCGATTGTCGTCCGATTTGATTCTCCTAATCTCTCGAAATTCCCTGGTAAGTGGTGAACGGCAGCCAGAGAATTATATTGATTGACGATTAGATCTAAACTGATTGGCGTGTTTGCTTGTGCAACAAAAATAAATCTATTCTGAATGATTCTGGAAAAAAATAGTCTAATTAGCTTGTTTATGGAGAGATCAGCCAGGCATTTGTTTTTTTTTTAAATCATTAGGAAAAAGGATTTATTTCGTCTGAGTTTTTCCCCTATATAAAGTGATTGTTGAAACAACGAATGATTAAGACTCGTTTTCAATCGATTCTGGCAAAAGATTAGTTAATGTACTAATTCCAATTACATGGACGTATAGATGGATGCGTTTTTATCATTCACAGTGGTCAATGATGAAGCGTGACTTCAGTTAATAAAAGTAGGGTTTGATGAATATCACATGATGCCTTCGACATTTAAACGAGAACCTTGCCTGAACTAGACTTTTCAATTATGCAACAAGCTTTTTCTCTGATAAATGAGCAAATGCATTTAGATATGCTTGTACAAGGGTATTCAAATTTAACATTCATTCATACTTATACATTTTATTGTTGTATAACAGAACATCTCATCATTTGCTGTTTGCACTTGAATGGCGAAAATTTCTCGTTCGCATGCCAGCTGACCCCAAGAATCGCAATAACATGATACACGTCGCATTTTATGCATGCAAGCATGTACATCACACCCTTGAGCACGTACGGACATTCGGAACGTACCTACAACTGTATACATAAATTTATACGTATGAATAAAAAATGTTAAAAATACGACGATACTCACATATGCTGCCGGGAAACTGAAATATCCTTCACACATGCATAGCCTTTTTACTCATTTCCCATAAAATCATGAAATATAACATTACGTGGAGGTCAGAGAGATTCCTATAAGTTTTATGACCATTTCGTTTTTTTTCTCTCGTTCGGCAACGTAACGCGAGGCAACAAACGTTTTCGGTGCAATATCTTCTCGACACGCATAAATTCTTAAGTTACCACTTTGCAATTTTCCTTGAATTTTCCGGGAGCGAACGTCATGCTCGAAATGAATTTTCCCTATAAATTTTACGAATTATAATCGTGTGAAAGTCGATGTGCGAAGAAATCTATATGGTCGGAGATGGGAATTCTGGGAATGCTGCTGCCTGTCTAGTGTTGGAGAATGAAAATGTTTCATTCCGTTACGGATTGAGGCTGAGGCCGTATGAGAAAGTAGTGGAGCTTATAATATGATTAATATTATCTATTAACCCGATAAGCTTCCTGGCGCCATCCTTCTCGGGTGGAAAAGGATTGTGCATGGAGCATGATTTTGGGTGGAATTTTGATTAAGATTGTGAATTATGAAAACAAGAAAAGTGTTTGGCACGAATCTGCTTGGCAGTCAAGCAGAAGAAGGATATACATTTGCATGGCATAATAATTTATTGTAGTGAATAGCTAGCAGAAATAATGACTTATAGCGGTATTGGAAACATACAAATGGCTTGAGAATAGAGGTGCATTCAGTCGAAATAGTTTCACCCCGAAGCAAATACGCGTTGAAAACGATGGCAAAATTAATTACATTCATTCAATGCCGACTCTTTTGTTTGATCGTATTCAGCTTTACTAACTAAATAATATTTATTTCGTTATAGATAAATATGATGTAGAAGTTTGTCAGGTATTTCTCATAATGAGACTGTCACACTTACGGTCAAGCCACGATCCAACCAACAATCACAGCTCATAATCCATCGGAAACAGGTGCGGTCTGATCCGTGACCGTTTCAATAGAATCCTGGATTGGATCAGGACTTGACTGTAATTGTGAATCGAGCTTCAGACGTCAGTTGTTCATGATTACTTTCCATTTAATTTTTTTTACTTTCCATTCAATTTTGATATTTGATCCAGTGGCAAGCCAAGGATTTTCCATTATTTCATCTAAAATTATTTAATGTCTGTTATTTAATTCATCAGTTTTTCACGGTGCACTAACTAAAAACTAAAACTCAATAAAAAAAAATCTGTGTTGTCTCGTTGCTTCGACTTGGCCGTGCTTGCTCATCTATCGGTACCCACGGACTTCAGGAGCTACGCAGTTTGCAGGTCAGTCAGGCAGCTTGGAACACAAAGTACTGCGCATAAAGCGTTTATACGCATTACTTTGTGCTTCAATTATCTCCTCAAACCTGGGAACCAACTGCACACAAAGAATGTATGATGAGCATAATTTTACTCTGCCATGTGTTACCGGCTGAACGGTGTACTTCTTTACTCAATCTGAATCTCCTTTACTCTTCCTGAAGTAACCGTGGCCCGTCAGGAACTGACCCAGGTAGAAATCCATCTCTCCGTGGTCACGGCTCACCCATGGATCCAGAAGACTTATGAGTTCAGCTGTCTAGTGACCCTTGGTACTTGCACTCCAGCGTTGGAAGTTGGAAGTTTTTGTGCACGTGCAAGAGCTCTAGCACTTCTCACCTCGTAGCAGGTGGAATATCCTTCCTTGCATTTTTGCTCTAGTAGGTATATTAGCCCACTTCCTATACCACCAGCAAATCAGCACCGTGTGGTAGCTACAAATGATACGCAGGGCAACTTTGTGATGGACTCTGGCCATCTCCACTCTAAGCTTCTTAATTTGGAGCACTTCTATCCATACTCCGCTCCGTACACCTAGATGAAACTTAAGGCAATATTCTGGTCTAGAGGCACGATTTTGAGGTGAATTTACGGACGCAATAAAAAAAAACCATAAATATTTTTGGTATAGATATTTTTACCAGTCTTAACATTTTAAAAGTACAAAAATGTATTCAAAAAATAAAAAAAATAAAAATTAATGTAGATACAGGTCGGCGAAGTGAAGGCTCAAAAAAAACCTATCTCATAGTTGACATGATTCCAACCTTCCTGGTGGTCTGAAACATAAATTTTTGGTGAATTCTGTAATAAGAAAAATGTGAAATTCATCTGACGTTGAAAAAACTTTTTTTTTTCACAAAATGGCGTCCATGTAAAAAAAAGTTGGGTTTTTGCCTCATTTTGTCAACTTTGAGGATTTTTAATAAATAGTAGAAAAAAAATTTGAAAAATCCCTACGTCAGACGATAACCAATAGTGTTAAAAGGGTTTGTGCAAAATTTCACGCAAATCGGTTCATTACAACTAGAGATATCATGTCAACCGTATCGAGAAAAGTAGTTCCGAGAAAAATGCTTTTAAAACTAGTTCGCGTGTCACAAAAATAGCTGTAACTCCAAAAATAATTCGAATTTCCGAAAATTCTTTTGAAAGCTTATTCTTAAAGGTCTAAACTTTGAAAATATGCAAACGAAAAAAAATCGATTTGATCAAATTTCTAGACCAGAATACCTCCTTAACATAGAGACTTAACGGCAGGGATGGAGGATCTTCCCAGCATTGAATCACCACCTCAAATTCTAAGAGAACGTGCAAGGCAGGTTTGTACAGCATGCCTGCATGTGCAAATGAAATGACCTGGAATGCCGTTTCAGTATTCTAAAAGACACTGGACCCATAATAGAAATACTTAACCTCAGCTATTAAAGCCTTCGAGTACATGTCCTGGGTCACAGTACCATCAATAAACAAATGAGAGAATAGTAAAATGTGGTATACGGCCGACTTGAAGATAACTTGTGGAGTGGATGCAGGAATCGTAAGATTCAGGTGCAAAATGTAGTTCACCCTCCCTAATCCGACCAGTATCTATTAGGAAGAATTACCTGTTATACTTGAGGCCACGCATGTAATAAAAATAAGTAACACTAAAAGGGTCAACAGTAAGGTCCTATAGGATAGCCAAGCGGCTCTCAAAGCTATAAATCGCTATCAAATAAGGTCAGCTATACTCTTAGAGGCGAGAGAGTCTCTAAATAAAATAGGGACAGCGAACAGCTTCGAGGTGATATAGGTCCTCGGCCATGAGGGACACCAAGCAACGAGGAAGTTGATACCACGACCAAAAAGGCGCTAAACTGTCCTACATTGGTCCCACTTGACAGAGAAGAGACAGAGGTTCTGTTTTTCCCTTCAGTCTGGGACATTAAAAAAGCCCCGGTTGAGGATATATCCAAGTTTATAATCCAAGTTCATTGGATTTCTGTAAGGACGTGACGCTAAAAAGGTGCTATAGACCCAGAAGGTTGCAGTGTTGGGAGCCATCTGGACCCGCTCCATGCATTGATTCATTCAACGTTATCAGCGTAACCAACCAAAATATGTCAGCGGGAATTCCCCGGCGCAGCAGTCCCTCGTCAACGACATTCCAGATGTCAGTTCTTTAAGTCACTTTAGGTCTCTGCGTTGCGTCTGAGCTAAGACAATGCCTCCAAGCTTCCCCATCAGTGTCGTACGTCTGAAATATAATAGTGTCTGATCCCTGAAATAGTCTCACACCATGACTAGTAAGTAGTTATGGACGCCGAAATTATACTCGAAGATCCAAAGCATGAGTTGAAGGCAGTTTTTACAGCCGATGTCACCAGCGTAACGACCGGTCTGATCCTGTGTCTGGTCTGATCCTCCAGTCGCTTCTTTCCACTGCCCTAACAACCTTACATATGGAATTGTTAGTTGAGTGCCCTCTTTCGAAGCCATACTGCTTGTCAATAATATTATCAACTAATCGAAAAACATCCATCCCCTGCGCTGCCACATTTCTGCCCATTTATGGAAATATTTTTGTAATATTGTGTATTTTGTAATATTCGCAATTATTTGAGTTGAACTTCTGTCATTTTTAAAGCAAAAATTGCCCCTACGAACATAGTTTTGAGTGAGCGGACCAAATTATGGTCTTTATTTAGTCTACTGTACGAAGAGTTTCATTAGCTGCGTTTTATTTTCATCCAGAGTGTACTAGGTATCCTGGATGCATAATAAAACGATCCAGAGTAGCACGCGAGTTTTTTTCTGTCAGACAGTTGTCATTTCAAAGTTTGAGCTGTCATATAACCAACGCTGTTTTCAAATGTATGACTATTTATCCTGGTTGCCAGGGTGACATGGAAATTTTTGAAAATTCCAACTATTTCAGTTGATATGACTTTTCGAAATACGTTCCACAGAGAGCACGAGTACGAACTCCACTGAATTCACAAGTGTTTGTACTCTCGATGTTGTTGTTGTTTCGTGTGCAAATCGATATCCTGCACTACTCTGGATGTATAATAAAACGCGCCTATTGTTGCTTAGCTGATCCAAAAAAGAAGGTAGGGGTATGAGTTCTGCCATTCTGAACTATTATCAACTATTTTGATAATAGTAGCCATGGGTCTATCAATGAGACAGAGTACGGAAGTTGATGTGTCAGAGGATGCGCCGCTCGAATTTCACATTTTTCCCTAAAATAAGTTTAGCTTAAATACACAGTCGATAAAATGAAAAGCAAAGGCTGCCTTGTAGAAAATTTTCTCAATTTGGTAATTAAGGCTCCACCGAAGATTAAGATTGAAGGGTTTAATTATTTATGTGAAGTTTGGTTTTTTTTTCAGAGTCCTTGCTCTCATTGCTTTTCGACCTTACTTTAGGTCTCTTTAGAAATCACTAAATGAGATGAGTCCACTTTTATTGGCGCAGAGGTGTATCCCGAAAATATGTAGCTAGGTTTTTTGAAGTGTGGTTAATTTTGGCAATTTGAAATTAGAATGTCATCTGTATACTTACAGAAAATTCAGCAAAAGAAAATTGATTTGAAATTTCTGGCATGTCTGTGATGAATATATTAAAGAAGATGGAACCAAGAATAGAATCTTGAAAAATACAAAATTTTTAGCGAACTCCTCAGAGGAAGTAACAAATGACCTCCAGTTTTCGAGGCATGGTTCCACAATTTTGATAAGCCAAGTTGGAATATTATGCATTTCTTACAGGAGACCTTCGATCCATTCGAAGTTGAACGCTTTCTATACGTAACTTTTCACGTCATGTTTATCTTAGATACTGTCCTACACAGCATTGTGGATGCTTCACAGTCGAATGTTTCGCCTGATAGTCAAATTGTCTCAAGGACAAGCTATTCTGTCCATAAAATCATTTAATCAAACCAAAAACAAATAGAAATTATTTTTGACAAACTAGCTTCTTATTGTGCTGGTAGCACCTGTCAATTGATTTTTTTATCTAGAAATTTTATAAAATATTCCATTGCTGGATAAGACAAGAGCTGAATCCATTATATCTTCATCGGCTCCTTTTTATTTGGATTTAAATTAATTTTGTTTTTCCAACATTATTTTTCTAGTTTCCACAACGGATTCAAATGATGCGAAACTGCTATGAAATCGATGGTGCTTTGAAAATTTATTACTGATTCAATCCTTTAAAGTTTCAGAGGAATGTCAATGCCATTGCTATGATTTCAAAGCTGTTTTCGTCTTTTTCTGAGACACGTCTTATTATGTTTCATTTCTATTCACTAGCATAGTACGAGGTGGAACTGCATCTTTATCAGCCTTCTGATTGATGCATATCTGCTTGAGATACAAGAATGTTTAAATCGCTAAAATATGCGAGTTTCATCTGAAAA
Source organism: Nemotelus nigrinus (assembly GCA_947369275.1). Classification (NCBI taxonomy): domain Eukaryota; kingdom Metazoa; phylum Arthropoda; class Insecta; order Diptera; family Stratiomyidae; genus Nemotelus; species Nemotelus nigrinus. The sequence goes on from OX376375.1 coordinate 16,877,359, forward strand.
ATTCTCAAAGAAAGTTTTTCAGATCAAAAGAATTACATTCTTTAAATTCACCGTAAAAATGAAAGTATAATTCCTATGTACCCAAAAAGGTTTTTACATTTTTCAAATATTTAAAGCACCGTGAAAACGACTGAAATTATCATCCTTTTTCGTGCACATCATAGCCGAATTGAGTTCAGTTCTTCCACATTTTAACTACTTGTTAAATGCTACTTGTAGCAGATGGAGTGGAAGTTGCTCTTCTTCTTATCATTCAAGCACAAGCACTTGTGTAGGTACGTGTAACTGTGGATAATACTCTCAGTACATTTAGTGCTAGTGCGTTTGATAAATGATGTTGAATTTTCGTCTGCCAACTATCATTCGAGCAGACAAGAGAAATTAGGAATGCAAACGACAGGAGATAGAATTCTATAAAGTATATTCAAATACAGTTTAATGTCGTAAATAGTGATTTACATCTAATTTGCATCTAATCAGCCTTTGCATCCTTATTCCTTTTAGTTCTCTTTAACTGGTGTAGTCAAAAAGTTGATGGAATGATTAACAAGATTCGGGCAAAAGAAAGCTTGCAGAAATATGAGCTCATTTCAATTCAACTAAAAATCTAAACTGATTACGTACGTTATAGTACCAAAACACCAAGCAGTGGTATTTAGTCGAGTACTTCGTATTTTCAGCCTTGGATTTCATTGTTGAGTTTTTTTATTGAATAGGTTTTCATCATTTTACCAAACCAAAAGCCCTAGTAAGTTATAAATTCACCATTTTATTTCGGTTTCGATTTACAATCAGAATTGGCAAAATCCAGTTTTTGTGCATTCACCCACATGTTGCATGGCATTAATTCATCTTGGACACTTCCCATGCTCGCCATCGAGGTGTTATGTTGTTGATATTTCCGTATCCGGTCTAACCAAAATTTATTGGTAGTATATCTACCCTACAAATTACTGGCGCTAATTCACGTGATACTACTGGACCAACCGCACGAATGGGAAAACGGTTGCGCCATATGAGTTTTAGATTTCACGCAAATGCATTGAATTGTTCATATGGCGTATACATAAAATCATAAGCATGAACTAATGTGCAAAGGTTTGTATGTAGACTTATATTACAATGTTAAAAACGGAATCGAACAAATGAGCTCGCAATGATTAATGCAACAATACAGGGCCGATTCACTTTAACCTTCTCTTTCCGCATTGTTTATGGCCGACATTTGGGATTTTACAACGTAAGCATGTAACCAACCAAAGTGATAAAGTTTGAATGGATATTTGGGAATTTACTTTTTGGCGGCTATATAAAGAGTCAGTAGAATTTTACAGGCTCGCCCACGAAATATATTTCAATTTATGCCCTATGCAGGTCGGTTTTTCAGTCAAGGTCGTGCTGATCACCTAAACATCCACAAATGCTTCCTACAGTGAATAAATTATTAATTCGAGGCATTGCGAGGAAGAGTAGGTAGGTGTTGATTTTGAAAATGTCACAGCTAATTGAAAATTCACGTATCACTTCGCCCATGACTGTGAAATTAGAACCATATAAAGCAACCGGCAAATTGATTTTGTATCAGAGTTTCGAAAGATAGTGTGACTATGAATTTAACTACATATATTTGGACAGTATCGATTCATTTAATTTCAGTAATTTGTAGCAAATGGCTGTTAAAAATTATTTATTGAATATATTATGCTTGAACGCATGTTGCTAATTTATTTTTGATTGTGGTCAATCAAATAAAATTTAGTTATGAATTAAAATGAAAAAGCTAATAGAAACCCCATTCTTATGAAAATTTCTAGTGTAAACCAATTGAAAAAAAAACTATTAAAGAGTACTAAAATTAATGTTGGGTGAGATTTGGGCAATCGTGCACAGTCTGCAATACCAGACTTCCACGGATCACATAAGCAACCATTTAATTATTTACCGTTCGAATTTTCATAACAGCTTGTCAAAATTTCAATCTCAAAAATAGCATGAATGAATTGTAAGTGATTTAAAAATATCGATATTGAGGGTTTTTCTCGAAGTTTTTCAACATTTAGGAAAAAGATTGCAAGTGAACAGTTTTCGTTCAATTGTTTCAAATCTTACATTTTCGTAAGTAAAAAATGTTTAAGGATTGTTTCCTTTTGAACATTCAAAATGTTTATGACTATTTGCAGCACTTTAAACTGAAGTTTGGATCCACACTATTTTGAGATTAGATTCAAATTGAGATTAGATTCAAATAGTCGTTAATATTCTTCTTCCACTTCACAAATCTATATTTCTCTAAGAGCCAGTCTTCAAAGCACGGGGTGTTCTGTTTGACCGGCACGCTCGGGAATAATGTCTTGCCATCAAATAATACAAACAGCTTCCCAAGCCTTTCCCAAGCCATTTTATCACCTCCTCCCGATTTCTATCCAACCTTTTACTCATATTTTCCAAGACTCTACATTTGTCCACAATCCATTTCACGATACCCTTTGTTGGTGAATTTGTGGTGATAATATCATTTAAATTATTTGCTTCTTTGGGAAATTTCGGAAGGAAATTGATTATTGGCCTGGATTGCAATTGTTTATTGACTCTATGGTAGTCTCTGATGCTGAGCTTTTTCATAGCTAGTCGGTCATATTAATCCTTGTCCATTATGATCATACCGTTTCTTTTGTCCTCTCTTGTGATTTACCAGCTTATTTTTTACGTAACCTTTGTAAATTACCACAGTTCTCCCGCTTATCACTTTCCTTGCTAAAGTTTTCAAACATGATGCCCCTAATTCGTGTTTTCTCCACTTCAGAAAGACTTTTTACTTCTATTTTGACGCCAGCTACATAATCTTCTGTTGAAAATACTGTTTCCCTGACAGCGTATTTGACAATTTCAGTTGCTATCGTAAGAAACTCCATTTGCTCTTCTGAAAAATGAACCATGGAATTGCTCACCACATAGTTAAGGATGATTGTCAACACAGCATCGACATCATTTTTATGACATCTTCTTCAGTTTCCTTGGCAGAACTCTCTCATCACAAGCAAGGGTTTAGCTTCAAATCACGACTCCAATGAAGCATTCATGCCCAGATTGTCTAACAACACTCAGCTTGAAATGCTTCATGGCTACATCACAGAGCAGTGAGGAATAGTCTCGAAATTGCTCGTTTGCCGTAAACTTACAAAAGGGCAGATGATAAGCTCATTGCAAGGGCAGATGATAAGCTCATTCAAATTGGCATTCTATTCAAACTTTTCGGTGATTGGTACTAGCTTCCTGGTGTAATTGGATACGAATTCAAAATTTCTGAGAAACGGAAATACCCGCAACTTCGGCAGATAATCATTTTATTCTTTCCGAATTGCATGGAATTGCGAATTTTTTTCATAGATTATAAAATACGATTAATCTTGCTATGTTCCGTAGAATTCCTACTACATCTTTTTGAGCTCAGAAACGGCGTTCTACAAAGCTCTGCTCTGAGTCTTCTCTTCTTTCTGTTTTATGTGAATGAAATGCGCCTGCTTCTTTCTTGTGAATATCTAGATTATGTCGACGATCTTAAGCTTTTAGTAAAATAAGGTCCAATCCAAACTTCGAAAGCTGGTTTAGAGCAAAAAAAAAAACTCTTTGCTTCACTGCTTTTTTCTCTAAAACTCATCCAACTGTCTTTTATTACTCATTGTATACGCATCATCTTTATTCTCTCGTTTTCATCAAGGATCTTGTGATTACGTTATTGAACAAGCTTAGATTCGGACTGAATCTCTTGAATTTGGTCAATCGAGCATCAAAGCTATGATAAGAAATCCATTGCATACAGCGCGGTATTCCCCGTTTAGATTACCATGATTGTTTTGGCGTTGAAGTACTGTTTGCCTATTCCAATTCAACTTCTTTTGGTGTAATATTAATTCATGTCGAGACATACTTCTATAATGTTTCATGAATTTATTGACCTGAAATTTAAATAATTATTTTAGCTAAAATCTGTTCACTTAAAAATCAAATCATTTACATTTTTTTACTGGATAAAAACTACTGCAAGTATAGGCAAATACAATACGTCTCGATACACATATCTTATGTGGAAAGGATTTAAACTAACCGAAATTTTAATTGCTTCAACATCATTATTGTGGTGTGGTTCCGGTCCCTAATGGCCACAATAGCACCTAACAAAAAATCAATTGATTAATTTTCGAAACATCCAATTGATTTGACCATCGTTAGTATAACCATAACAACAAATTAATTTGATCATAATTTTGATCAATCTCGATAGTGCAAAAGTATTGATTTTCATTTGTTGGTTAACTAGAAGTTCTCTACGAACCATTCATTGAAATCCATACTAGTTTCAATCGAATTTCCATAGGAAAATTAACAAACTAACCAATAGACCAGATATGATTCGATAAAATCTACACACTTCAATTTATATTCCCAAAATTAAACCAGCTAGGGCCAATTAGTAACTAAACAACATAAGAGCTCTTCTAATTTGCCTCCCTACTGCCATAAATATCAAGGATATCGTATTCATTGCATCGCACTCATTTGATAATCACGCAATTTAAAATAATTATTGTAATACCAATTTGCACGTTGCATATTTCGACGAATCGAAGTATTTTATCAAATTTGAATAAATTGAGAAAATATGAGCCAGAAATAGGACCTAACATGCTTTTAGCTACTGGCAACAATTCAACACTTGCATAATTATTTCCTTATTGTCTCTATAGTCTGAATTCTGAATATAGTCTGAATTTAAGTAATTTGATAAAACAAACCCATTTCCAATAATTAGAGGCGTTCGAAACGGATTTTCACCGCAATAGATATGTGCGGCATGAATGCTTAAAATAATTTTAATGAGCTCAAATTAATTAAAACTCTAACCAAATAAATAACAATTATATTTAATTGCATATAGCCGACCAGAATAGTTTTCAGTTATTATATCTACGTCAGAGCCAGTGAAAGTTTCTACGTTCAATTTGTGGATTGCACAGCTGTTGAGTGTTTTTTCTAAATTATATTATTTTAATGTTTCTTAAAAGTGATTCAGTTTTGAATATATATTCAATTTATTATTTACTAACGTTTTTATTTTATTATCATTTTTATTTTGGTAATATAAATTTTTTTATTGTTGGTTTGATCAGGATCGTTTCACAAAATGCTTGGGATACATTTATTTATTGAGCTTCAAGCTATCTTTTAAGCTTCGATTTTTATCTATAATACAAAAAAAAAATACATCTAGGCTCGGCTAGAAAAATTGATATTTAGCAAATATTTTATAAAAAATATTTTTATATTATATTACGATTTAGTTGGCTTTAGTGAATTCCAATAAAATCTAAGATATAAATTGAAGATACTCGTTTTTCTCTGTATAGTTGTTTGGTTGCATTTTTATCCACCAGAGTCTGGCAACTTTGGACGTCCCCCATTGTCTCGGTCCTGTGACCCGCACCCGGTCCTCCAATTATGAAATCCAAGCAGTGAGACGATGCCTTCGACAACTGAGTTAGACTAGAGCTCTAACAAAAAACACGTTTCTGGGTTTAGCTTTGAGCTTTTGACATTTGGCACTACTTTTCAATATATGCAAATGAAATCAACAACACTACGTCGTCAATTCTTCTGAATCAAAAAGTCAAAACAACTCGCAAGATTCATGGACTGTTTGTGTTCTCACTGCAATTTTGCCTCCTGCATCGCCAGCTTGTCCCTCAAGTCCTTTCCAGCTGGAAAGTATATTTGTTACCGAAATCAACTGCATCCAATTCAAATCAGCAGCATAAATCAGCCTGATCATTTATCAGCGGTATCAATGCCGCTCGTGGATATTCTTCCATTCAATCCGCCGAGTATACAATAAGAAATTCAACCTCAGCTGCAGCGTAAACAGCAAATTCCGCACCGTATTGTTAATTTTCATACACTCGAGAGGGTGATGCCTATTGCTGAAAGTTCGGGCTTTTTTGCCGCTTCTGGAAAGCTTCATTGGCGTTGTGCAACGCACCACAAATACCTGCAGCTAAACCCCCTCTTCAAATACTTATTAACTTATTAACATCAACCATATCGATATCTTCTGATCTTTCCCGTACCTCACCTATCTTTTTCTAGCAACTAGCCCTTTGGAGGACGAAATTCTGATGATTTTATTCCCACTTTCGGTCTTTATGCTATTGAAATCTCTCTTAATCTCTCTCTTTGCGTTGCTTTAGCCATGATTTTCAACATTAGTTTTGCATCTGGTGTTCCTTACTGAGTTTTTACTTCTCTTGTCATTGAATTAGTTGCTCTGATCTTGGTCTTTATTTTGAACTATACGCGAATCTAGGCGTCCTAGTCGATAATCTGAGGTATTTTAGACTCTCTTTGCGAATACGGAAGTTGAATTTCACTCGCCTTTGCTGCTTCTGCCTATAATATAATTTACACCACTCTTAAGCTTGGCTATATTTGTTTCTTGGATTGACGAATATAGTAAACAAGGTTATCTTGACCTTTGGTTAACGTTTGTTTGAATTAGGTTAGTATCCAAATAAAATTGTGATGAATCCTAAGTGTATCTAAGTAGTAGAAAAAAAGGTAGTTTCGCTAATAGTGTTCTAAATAGCAGTCGATGTTGAATTGCGCCCAATGTGGGCAGATGTTATTCGTTTATCATGAAATCGTAATCAATTACGGTAACTGGTGTAATACGGATTTGGATTTGTTTATTTATAGGAAACGGCTGTCGAATAAACTAAAGTAGGGAGAGAAACCTCGTGGGCTGAATAGGGCTAGTTCTTGCCACCCGCAAAACAATGTCTACAAGGTCAGTGATGGAATCCTTTTGGCAATTTCCTTGTAGCTAGGAAAGCAAGTATAGTTATTTTAGGATCACTCGGTTGAATAAATTGAGCCCACACAAATCTTTTGATCCTTAGTAACCTCAAACATATGTGAACCTGTAAACCTGGTCGATTTTATTAGCTGTTAAAACTTTAATATAAGATTCTTGATTTCTGACGAATTTTCACTTTTAGCTAGATAAAGGCACAAAAAATATTAGCTGGACACAAATCTGACACTCTCTACTGGTGTAATTTGCCAGAACGTTCATTTTTATGGTAGTTATCAGTATCCTTGTCAACGAATGGTTTGCAATGATCACGATAGTAGTAGTCGTAATCGTGTTAACATAATATATTTCAACCTTCGCATAATCTACTTAGGTCAAGTCTCAAACATCTTTTAACTTTCTCAGTACAAACACTTCAATTCGAAAGTCGAAACCAGATACCATATTCTTCCAAAATCGTTTCAATATAATTAATAAGACGTTATAGCTCTAGTTATAGTCTGTATATTCGTAGGCCATTTGAAAACTTTTCAGGAATGGATCCTTTTGGATTTTGGGCACGAGCAGTATAAGACGACTATTTGAAAAACAAAGATAATTTTTGCATCTTCTGACATATTCAACTAGCCTATAAATTGCATTAAAGTTTAACCGAGAGGCGTCACGTTTGGTTCAATTCGATTTAAATATATAATTTGTACATCAATTCGTCAGTGCCCAAATTCCACTTAATTGGCTTAACTGAAACTTGGCTGTGTGAAAACAACAAAAACGCAGATATATCCAACAGTAATTTTGCTGGTTTTGCAGTAATCTTGATTTCCCGATCTTCCAGTCCAATAGCCCGAAAATTTAGCCTAACGGAGCAAAGGATTGATTTTCATTTCACCGTTGATATGTTCAAGTGTCGGCTTATTCGAACGAATAATTATTTGTTATAATTAATTTGTGTTTATTATGCAGTAGTCATTTTTTTGATGAACATTTTCTTACAATAAATAAATAATTCTATCTGTTATTCCTAAACTTTTTGAAAAAATCATCTACTTTCTCCTCTGGTCGACGCTCGACTGAACGAGCAGCAGCATGGATTTAGAAAAGGTCGTTCTACTACAACTAATCTTATGGTGCTTGTTTCTGATGTTTTGTGCGAAATGGAGAAAGGTGATCAAATTAACGCAGTCTATACAAACTTCAGCAAAGCATTCGACCGAGTTGATCACTCCATTTTGATCCCCAAGCTGAAACAATTCGGAATTACAGGTTCTTTTAGAATTCGGTGTACCTCAAGGAAGTCATCTTGCCCCTCTTCTTTTTAATATTTTTATATCTGACATGTCGGAGGTTTTATCTGACATTCCCCATTTACTATATGCGGATGACCTTAAAATCTACCATGTCATCAGGACACCATCTGACGCTGCCTTTTTTCAGTCTAAACTAAACTCTCTAGACCATTGGTGCTCCGCGAACAAGCTCCCTCTTAACATTGCCAAATGCCGCGCAATTAGCTTCTCTCGCAAAACTGCATGCTTTCATTATACGTACCGCCTCAACAACACGTCACTCAGCAGGGTTGACAACATATTAGATCTCGATGTCACCCTGGATGAAAAGCTCGGCTTCAATCTACATTACGATAGAGTGCTTTCCCGAGCAAGTAAACAACTTGGTTTCATTAACCGACGAGCCAAAGAGTTTAAGAATCTTTGGGTTACTAAATTCTTATATATTTCACTCGTGCGTCCTCTTCTCGAATATGCGTGCACTATCTGGAACCCGGCTTTCGAAATTCACAGCCAAAGATTTTATAACCCTTATGATTTCAGTAATCTACCATCATACGAATATCGCCTTAAATGTATTAATTTGTTACCTCTTGCGTCGAGAAGATTACTATTATCTGCCTGCTTCAGCTTCGATGTCATCAGAGACGTGGTTGATGTCGTTTACTTGAAAGAAAAGTTTGTACTCAATCAGCCCTTGAGAGTCACAAGATCTCGACGATTGCTTATTGAATACCAACACAACACAACATATGCAGCAAACGAGCCAATAAATAGGTGCTGCAGGCTATTCAATAGCATGAGCGAGAACTTTTCCCCTACGATCTCTAAATCAACGTTTAAAAATAACATCATCAAGGCTCTCTCTTTATAATCTACCCCACACCCCACCATACTAACATATATGCATTGTATATTCATTATAAATTTAAGTTTGTTATTTAATTTGTTAGTCATTTATTTGTCATTTACTTATTACTTTATTTGTTGTTTGTTTATAACTATTTTTTTTATGCACTATTTATTAGTCTTGTATTTATGTATAGTTTGTTTTATTTTTATTTTGTTTCGTAATTTGATGCATTTACTATTTTATTTTATTCTTTTTCTTATACATGTACGCCTTGATTGGTAAATAAATAAATAAATAAATAAATGTAATAAATTACAGGATTAACTACCTTATCAATTCTTAAAATGCTGACTTCGAAATGCTGCACGAACATTGTTTTGAAGATGGATTCGCACATCTTGTTCAGTGTCACATTTTTTGCGCAGGTTTTCGTTTTATATACTAATTTTTCTTCATTTAACACGCTTACGAAGTTGTTCTTTCACAGTCATGAATTTTCTGTTCAATTTTATGAGTTTTTAATTGGCAATCAAATTCCGCCGCCTACTGACCCGAGTAATTGTTTGTCGACTCCAAAAAATTAGTTCCACCTTAAGCTCATGTAGTCTGGTTTGGACTCAGTCCCAAAAGAGGGTCGCGCATCGAGAATGGAGCCAACCTATTTTTAAGTAACTGCCAGAGAAAAAACAGGGACAAGGTGAGGCTCAAAACCCATTATTTAAACTTACAACTTACCACCTTTAAACCTCAAAACCTTAAATGAATTGTAGTGAGATTAAAAAAACAGTCCTCGTAGGCGGCTGGATTTCAAACCCCCTTTATCTCCAACATGAAGCGGACTGCAAAGTACCAGTTTCATTCGACACGCCAATTTCAAAATTGGTACGCATATCAACTTGGACGAATGCTGCTTCTCAAACATCTCACAAACAAATCCACATTTAAGAGTAGTCATCAATCGCAACTTGAATTTTCTTTTTTTTAAATATTTTCTTATTAATTGGACGATCCAGGGCGACAAAAAAAATTAAGTGCAACAATAATCTGCAACAAGGCCGTGGCAAGAGTTTTCTGGGATACAAAAGCGATTCTTTCAATTGGTTACCTTGAAAAGTGCAAAACAGCAACTACCGGATGCTACGCACATCAGCTACTCACAAGATACGTTCGTTTGTTAAACAAATTAAATCATATTGGATGCAGGCATTGCCGTTTCCAGTAATACTGTAAATTTGAAGCTATTTGCAATGACTTACACCAAAATTTTTTAATTATTTTTAATTATTTTTTTTTAGCCAGCTTTAAATTTAAAATAAAAAAATGATTGAATTGCATACTTTTACCAATGTGACACACAAAAATAATTATATCTGCATTCCGATCGCTAAATAAAATTTTATTCATTATTCTCAGGTTAAATCGCTCGGATCGAAACATGGAACGATAGAAAGGCATACATTCGTTAATCATACCGAATGTCATTGTATTAATAAATCAAAATACAATACACTCATGCAATCTGCACCGGGTTTCCTTCGAAGAGCCACCATATTGGACTGTAACTGTCCACGACCGTTCGAGAAAGTCCTGCAAGAAGATGGCGTCTGTCGATGCGATTGCTCATCGGGTAACACAGGATGTGATTGGTTGAAGCGTGGAATGGAACACTTTTCGATGTCTGACAGAAAGTAAGCACAATAATTATTTCATGCAAATAAATTCAGCAAAGACTGCACCCTTTTTTTTAAAAAAAAAAATTAAGCTGAGGAGGAAACAAAATTGAATTTGTCTCATTCCAGGTGCATCGTTGAAGGTCGCTGCAAACATCCTACCTGTGAATACGGAACCTATGACAAGGATCACGGACGTTGTCCGAAAAAGGAAATTAGATCGTTCCATTAAATTTATTCAAATCAGTAAATATCATCGAATTCAACTTAGACATAATGACAACCATGAAAATAAAAGCAAATACTTTTAAGTAATCTGGTGATTTAAAAGCCATTCGAAACCATATAGATTTTAATATATTGAATTGAAAGACTTCATACTCTGTATTCTAATAATTATTAACTAACAATGAGAATATTTTTTTATTTTTTTTCCAATTATCCATTTTGATTTAAGTCAAATACGAATCGAGAAAATTGCTAGTGAAAATGACAAAAGAAATATATTTATTCCAATTAATTTCTTAAAAAAATCTGTACATAATTATTAAATTCTTTATTTGTTAGTCAATTAGTTAATTAAAATTTGAATTTTATGAATTTCGAAATCGAATATGTGTACAGGTTTATAAATCATCCATCGAATGATTTTATGTATAATTTTCCATAAGGCTGATTTGTACTGCTATTGAAATAGTACTCGTTTTCGTTTAGTAAATATGTATCAGTTTCATTGAGGTTAATTCCGCTGGCACAAAAATCTCTCGAAAATCATTAAACTATGGCAAATATAAACAAAGCGGTAATGAATCTCATAATTCTAGTCAATAATTTTATAGTACAGTTTTGCGAATGATATCTTTTAAGCAATATTCTCATAAAGAACTGAGCAATAGTTGTGTTACGATGTCACTAATAATTTTATAACTTCAATGAAAACTTTACTTTGATTAAAGTATTTTGTTAGAATTGAATTTATTCTTTTTTTATTTTTCATTGCTTCAGTTAGTTTGAATACCATAATTTAACCTTTTGTAAAACAAATAAATGATAAGAACAGTATTTTAATCTCTAATGAAGCAATTTTAAAAATCCAAAGTAGATTTTAAGCATGAAATACCAAGTTGAATAGTTTATTTTAAAAATTATTTTTAATAATTGTATCCTCAGTGATGCATAAAAAGTTTTAAATTTCTTGCATACATGTATAGGTGAGTAAGAATAAATTATGTCTAAAAATTGTAAATGAAATTTGGGCATGAATGTTTATCCTATATGAATGTTATGAATGATTTTGTTGCATATAATAATTTGTCCGAAAAAACAACCAACGATTACGTCTTTTATTTTTGCAAGAACTCTGTATGAAATTTTTTTTCAAAATTATTTTCAATAGCAAGATAAATTAGTTCTGAATTCATTGTTAGTATGATTATTATTTTGTCCATGTTCAAATTTCATATTCACTGAGAATGTATTCAGAATCGTATATTAAAAATTGAATAACCATATCACGGATCCCACTAGTTGAAATATGTGTTCAAATTATCTAATTTGTTGAGAATATGTCATATCCAATTTTGATCTTTTCACACTGTGAATAAAATCGATTTTCGATCAAATGAAATTTTAATGAGAATGTTTTGAGAGATACTATTTTCCAATAGATAAAAAAAATATAATAAAAACAAATCTCTAAGAGATTTTACAATTTCACGTTTATAGGCCATTAGCCCAAACTGAACTCCGAATATTTGTGCTAAATGTACGCATTTTAAATCGTTAGTCTCCTCAAAAAAAATTTTTATTTAAACATGTTATTTCATGACATCATTTGCTTAATATTTTATTCTGTTTTTGATGTTCAATGACATGATTGATTGATTTTCTTACATTATTATTATTATTATTCCAATAAACGTAACCAAAAAATAGAAGCAATAGCAAGGATTCAAAAATTGCAACAAATTTAAATAGTAATACGTATCATTAAATTTAAATTCACTTTTATATACCATAAAAATGAAATGACCAAATATTTATTATGATTTATGATAACAAAAAAAATTGACAAGAATTTTTTGTCACTTCAGCATAAAATATATTATAATTTCGAAAATTTCAAAAATACAGAATGAATGATCGAATAAAATTTTTAATGCATTTAAAGTTTCAAAATATGCTCATGTTACACGACAAATAATTTAATGTTCAGATTAGAGGTAGATATAAAGAAATAAATAAAAATATTATACAGTATACCCTATATTAGTTTTATTTATTAAATATGAGAAATGAAATGTATTTTCTTGTGAGTCAAAAGCAATGTTACTGGTAGATGTGAAGAAAGTGTTCATGATTAGTCGAAATATTTGAATGAAAATAGTTATTATTTATTTAAATTCTCCGTTATCATTCTTATGCATACATCTTATAATTGGTACCAAGCTATTTCAGTGGACTTAAAAAAAATATTGTTCAAAGCCATGGTCTTTGTGTAGAAAAATGTACAGCGCAACCATAAGCGCTCCTTCAACGATAATTTTCGGTAGAGGTAAGCCCGCTATGATGATATTCCATAAAAAAATTAATTATTCTAAGCTCCTGCACCTTTAAAATTTGGAAGTTATCCAAACTAAGAGCTCATGTATCTTGTAATTTATTACACTTAAAATGAACAGATAAATTCAACCGTTTTTTTTTAATTGTTATTTAATTGTTCCAGCTAAAATTTACTTGACATAAATATTGCTCTTATCAATTTGTTTTCATTCTTATGAGAAGGTTTAATATAGCGTTTTTTTAAACTAAAGGATGTATTATTTTGATCTACTGGTTTTTATCGAAATGAGATCTATTTTTGTATCCTTTAAAATGTTATACTCTAAGCGCCACGCGCCATGCGACTTGTATGTATTGAAATTCACCTACCTCCTAAACTACTAGCCATCCCACTCGTAAACTTTTATGATAAAATAAGTATACTTTAAGCTTGGTTTCACATAGGAAAAAAAATTATTTTTCATATCTGATTTCAAAACTAAAAAGAACAGCTAATTTTCTATACCAATCAATATGTTTAATGTTTTTTAGATTTTGTTTTGAATCTCAAAATCCGCTTCCAAAAAAACCTTTTATCAATTTCGTCAATTATTCAGAAGCCCATAGCTTGGCAACTAAACCTCATAGAAACAAAAACTTGTGCATCCACATTCATATCTTCTAGAAGTACCATTATGCACAATATGAACGAAATCCAGAACCTCGACTTTTTTTCGTTGCCCGCTTCACGTGAAATGCCCCATATTCCAACGAATCAAGCCAAACTTTTGATCTCCACAAGAGAATTGAAGCGTTGAAGCGCGAAACAAGTGGTAATCTGTAGAATGCGGTGTAATATAAAATAAATAAACTATGTAATATAATAAATAAATAATCGGTTTCGCAAAATACGAATAAAATGATGTTTTAATCAATGTTCTGCCGAATAGGAGGTGAATTCTGTAGATTTTGAATTCATGTTCTACCAAATGTGCCCCGTATTACGACCAATATGCATCAGCATCAGTCATGTACCACTTTGATACGATGACTGCATCAGAGGCCATAGAATTGCCATGTTTCCAGGGTTGAAATCTAGTGATCATTTAAGAAGTTATAGGACAGGAAACACTTAATTTCTTGGAGCAACTTTTTATTATGTCACCACTGCCGCAATCTTTCCAGCGTATTTATTACGGTTCTTTCAGAACTGGTCCTGCTGAAGACCGATAAATTCGGTTGTAGATATAAATATAGAGGCAAAATCAATGACATTTGTTTTTTGTTAAAACTTGTTTCAAAGATTTTTAAGGCCAGGATCCCAGCTCTCATTTCTCAGTAATTAAATGGATGAACATGCAATCGAACTGACCAGAACGGACGGTTATATATATATCTCTCTCTCTCTCAAAACTAAATGATGAAAAGTCAACAAAAGTTACAGCAACTAAAAATTTATAAAAAGTTTCAAATAACTGAGAATTTCTGCATGTATCCGTTCATAATTAACTGCGAAACTGTACTCGTACATTTAGCTAGAAGCAAATTAGTCTGTTTCTTGTTAGTCTATCAACCTAAAACAGATCTAATTGAAATGAAAACTTTTATCCTTTCTCTCTCTGTCTCGCTATGAGTTATATTTTTGTCTGTCTACTTTTCAACGCGTATAAAACAGTAAAACTTTTTTTGAAATCATAATCCAATGAATAACATTTGCCATTTGAACTTTTATTCGAGTCGAACGAACGAGATAATTTGCACAATTGCTGGGCAAACTCCGCAATTCTGAATAGAATTTCAAATCTAGAAAACGAGCGGAAATACAGGAAAATGAAAATCCAACCAGGTTTCAATCATCAGGATATTCTTCAAGTAGATGAATAAATACATTGCTTCAAGGATGAGGAGCATCATGCTTATGCTAATGCAATTCCGTCTCAGACTCAAAAAAGCTTTCATTTACTGGAAAATTCTCGAGTAGCATGAAGTGCCGGAGTGAGATCGTTTGCGGAGATTCCTCCTTCTGTCGTTTCGGAGGCAGGTAATTAAAATCATATGTGTCGTTAGCTTCAGAAACTCCATCATCATCAGAGTCGTCGTCGAATTACTGGCTTACTTCTGTGGTCAGACGGTTGGATGATGCTGAGATGATGCTGATGACGACGCCGACGATTATCATGATGCGGATCCAGTTTCTGGCTTGGAGATAGTTATCATGGACTTACTCTGCACTGATTCAATTAGGCAAATTAAGTATATCTTACATTCATGGAATTTTATAGAAGTCTTGATTCGAAATGAGAAGGACTGGAATCAAAGCGCTGAACGAAGTATTGAATTAGCAGAAAATTAATTGTGAATGGTATATGGAATTTGCAACGTTTTTTCATTTTGTGTTGAATAATTCATCGAAGAGAATTCGTATGGTAGGAGGAATTTTTATTGATGTTTCAACCAATAACCCATTTGCATCATTGAATATATGCACCAGGGGCTGATATTGTAGTTTTAATTAAACCCTCTTTGAATAGAATTTATTACATGATCAGAAGCAATTGCATTGATGATTCTACAGACTTTATGTTTCTAAGCTACATATTTTCGAAATCGAAACACAATTTCACTCCCTCAATCTGCATCAAATATCCAGTCTGCAGCAGTGCTTCTAACTGCAGAGTGTACGCCTGCCATGAACTGCAGAATAGGACTAATTTCTTGTGGCATCAGATATCCAATTATGAGTTGATGGCTAGGCTTGAGCAAATGTTTACAACTGCTATTCCATGACAGTGTTAATTAAGCATGCAAAAAAGACAAGCAAATGGGGTAAAGTCATATTTTCATTTAGATTGTGTGTTCGAAAACAGAGTCCTTAACTTACACAATTTGCTAGATATTTGCGGATGTGATGGAATAGAAGCATCTTCTTGCAATCAAATATTGTAGTGTAATAAGTAAATAGTAAAAGTAAATTGAAATTGAGGTAAACTTAGTAATTTTTATTCTTATAATATGTATTAGTATAATATTTGTATCGAAAAAGCAATGTCGATACTTTATCCAGGTAACGTTGCCACAAAACTGCACGCGTTCATCATACGTACCGCCTCAACAACACGTCACTCAGCTGGGTTGACAACATATTAGATCTCGGTGTCACCCTGGATGAAAAGCTCCGCTTCAATCTACATTACGATAGAGTGCTTTCCCGAGCAAGTAAACAACTTGGTTTCATTAAGCGACGAGCCAAAGAGTTTAAGAATCTTTGGGTTACTAAATCCTTATATATTTCACTCGTGCGTCCTCTTCTCGAATATGCGTACACTATCTGGAACCCGGCTTTCGAAATCCACAGCCAAAGATTTGAGTCTGTTCAGAAGCAGTTTTTACTATTCGCTTTGAGGGATCTTTTCAACCCTTATGATTTCAGTAATCTACCATCATACGAATATCGCCTTAAATGTATTAATTTGTTACCTCTTGCGTCGAGAAGATTACTATTATCTGCCTGCTTCAGCTTCGATGTCATCAGAGACGTGGTTAATGTCGTTTACTTGAAAGAAAAGTTTGTACTCAATCAGCCCTTGAGAGTCACAAGATCCCGACGATTGCTTATTGAATACCAACACAACACAACATATGCAGCAACCGAGCCAATAAATAGGTGCTGCAGGCTATTCAATAACATGAGCGAGAACTTTTCTCCTACGATCTCCAAATCAACGTTTAAAAATAACATCATCAAGGCTCTCTCTTTATAATCTCCCCCACACCCCACCATATTAACATATATGCATTGTATGTTCATTTTAAATTTAAATTAGGTATTTAATTTGTTAGTCATTTATTTGTGATTTGTCATTTATTTATTACTTTATTTGTTGTCTGTTTATAACTAATTTTTTTATGCACTGTTTATTAGTCTTGTATTTTTTTTTATAGTTTTACAGTTTGTTTTATTTTTATTTTGTTTCGTAATTTGATGCATGTACTATTTGATTTTATTCTTTTTCTTATACATGTACGCCTTCATTGGTAAATAAAGAAATAAATAGATTGTGAAGCATCTACCTAATTGTGGAAAATTATCGATTTTTTTTCAAACAGCCAAAAGCGGAAAAGGGATAAATTGACCGCGTAGAAAAAATGTGTGGGAAAAAATAAACTATCCAGACACAACTACAGATCATCGACGCAACTTAATTGCTTCTTAATACATATGTTTGAGGCAGTTCACAAAAATCAAATCTTGTACAATATTTCAGAGCAATCAGCTCACTTTAAATGCACACTTATCGGTGATGACTTGAACCCGATATACCCTCAGCGGAGAAATTCTGTTAAAATGGTAGAGTGTTGCTCGATTCTCTATTTGAAAGTAGCTCTCTTTTTCCATTGCAAGTACTTGCACCAAAAACATCGGCCAGACCAAGCAATAGCTCAATTATATATTTTTCCTGGTGTCAGATGATCTTCTCAGTATTATTGATTCTTCACTCTCCTGAGCTCAGGCAGAAATACCTGATCAATTTACTGTGCGACTCAAAATACAGCTTCGCTCCTATTTCAGCTTCATGCAAAAACTTCCAAAGACTGTAAGGTCTTTAAAAAATACCGATATGGGTAATTTTTATTGTGATGTAGAGATTGCGGTGAGGACTCTTGATATGTGTATGTGTGACGGAAAACTTGTTAAACCTTCAAGTCGATAATCTGATAGAATGCGCCAATGGTGTTATAAGCAACATGTTCACCGGATTTAGAATAGACTTGATACGTAGTACGATCCATGAGTTCTTAGCATAACATAGAAAGAAAAGTCATAAATAAAAAAAAACTGTGATAATTTTTCAGTATATTTTCCCTTCATTTCCACACACTTTTCAGAACGTCTGATTAAAGCTTCTAAGCCACTATAAAAATATGATGCATCTTTAGAGTCAAAACGGTTGTACACCGCCTGTTTAATTTCATCGTCACTGTTGAATCGTCTACCCCTTAACTTCACCTTCAACTTTGAGAACAAAAAATAGTCGGATGGGGCCAGATCAGAGCTATATGATGGGTGTTCAATCTCTGTGAAGCCACATTCGCGAAAAGTAGCATTGGAAAGCGAAGCAGTGTAGACTGGAGCATTGTCATGAAGTAAACGCACACCCTGGCTGATTTTTCCGCGCCTTTTCTCGATAATTTTCTGACGCAGCTGCCTTAGTAAGTCAGAGTATTATGTTGCGGTTATGGTTGTATTTGATTTCTTAAAGTCAATCAGAAGAATTCCCTCACATTCCCAAAAGATTGTAGCCATAACTTTTTTGGTGCTTCGAATGACCTTTGCTTTTTTTGGCACGGGTTCTCCTTTCCGATGCCACAGGATCCTTAGAACACTTGCTTTGGAAATGCCGGTCTGTGTTGCAATTTCTTTTGTTTTTCGTTGTCGGTCAGTTAGAACAATTTCTTCTACAAATTTAATGTTTTCTGGGGTAGTCACCGTCACAGGACCTCCCGCACGTAGGTCATCTTCTAATGATTCTCGTACCCAACGAAACAACTTAGACCAATTTTTTATTGTTGGAAATGAGGGACACAAATTGCCGTAAACAACCATCATTCTTTCTTTGATTTGTGTTGGCGTTAATCCTTCTTTAGTCAAAAACTTTATAGCAGCGCGAAATTCAATTTGAGACATTTTTTAAAACAACTTACCGGAGTGATCGTTTGAGCTTTACTACAATTAAACGGATTGAAGCAGCAAGTTCAAATTTTGTGTAAAGCTTGTTGAGACTTGTCGGTGACGCTTGCATAAAGATTTTTGCGAACGCACTCTATTTACTATATGAGGCCAAGAACGTATGGACCGCACTTCGTAAATCAGAGCTACGGACTGCTACCACAATCGTTAAGCACATGAAGGTGAGGTATATTTGGCGCTGCAAGTTGAAGCGAATTTTTAAAAGTCATTAAAAGTAAAAAATTAAAAGTCATTAAAAGTCATCGACTGTCCCAGCAAAGTTATTGGTGAATTTCGTAGAAAATATCTTGCAGAGAGGCTGGCTGCGATTCGGCCGAACCCTGACATGGTTTTCATGTATCTTTCAAAACGATTTCAGATACGAACGAAATTTGTTTGTTACATTAAAGTACAATCAATGTCATTACGTTTGAAGAAAAACATCATTCACATGATTACCCCAGAAGCCCTTGCAACCGTGGATCCGTTAAACCCAATTTTGCATGACTTCTTCGCACAGTGTGGACAATATTCCAAAGATTTCACGTTCCATATTGGATCTGAGCATCTTTAAAGTTTGCGGATGGTTGGCATATACCAATGACAGTAAGTCGATTGTTTGGTATGTGGCGTAATCTTATTGAAACCCCATGCGAACCAGGGTATTTTCTTCTAATTTACATTAACAAAATCAATTTTTCGAAAACTCTGGAGTAGCCTTACCTCTTAGCTGCTATAGTATTAACTGAAATTATGAATTCAAAAGATGCAGTGCGTTCAAAATAGAAGTTTCAACTTTAGGCTACATATTATCTATAACTACATATTAATGCATACTATTAATCGCCGCTATTGGACATACCAAGAAACCATAGCCGCAAATGTAAATAGCTTTGCATTGACTTAACCATACCTATCTTCAGTAACTCGTTATTTTAATATATTGTGAGTTGTATCAAATGATACATTACAAACATATATATTAAAATTCCCAGCTTCAAAGTTTATATAAAGATAAAATCCACACCGATCGAAGATGATTATCGCAAAACAGCTACAAAAAAAGTCCAAAGAGATTAATTTATCATGGTCACAGTACTTCGTCAAGGATAATTTGCCATAGCTTTACCATATCATTGCATAATCCAATAATTCGCGTGAATTCAACTCGAACTAACGAGGAGCAAACGTTGTAGTCGAAGGAGCGACAGCAACGATCATCGCTCCAATTAATTAGTGACTGAGCTGAAGTTGGAGTTATCGGAAGCCAAGTCATATCGATATTGCTGACGTCGTTGTCACCAAATTAGATTAATCCATAAATTCTAATTTAACACTTGACAGAACAGACTCCTGACAAGCACAACTTGTTGTACCTACCTGTTCGGCTTCTGATTTCGTACGACTTATCCTGTATCCTTTCGTAGTGGCACCATTGGCAGATTATGATGGAATTAAAACCGAGACGTCATCAATTAAGACACTAATTGAGAAAGTAATGAGTTCTGGATTCAGCAAAGTGAAACGGCGTTAATCAGCAATTAGGCCTAGAGGTTTATTGTGCATGCTATGTGTTAGTGTTGCTCAAATCGTTGTTTGGCAGAATGGCAGGTTTAGTTACAGGAATTGTTTGCTGAGCTCCTTCATCTACTGAAAGTGCAGATTGTAGTGAGAAAATTGTGAAACGAGTTGTTATTAAACGATTGATTTCTAACGGAGCTGCTATTAGGAACTGAAATCGGAAAAAGATTCATAGTCTGATAAGACTTAAATTGTTGACTTGATGATTAGCTCCTATACGATGAGAAAATCCTATGTATATAAATCTAATTTTTTTAAATAAATTAAAAACCATTCACTGAAATCATATTAAATTTTTTCAGTTTTTACAAGTAAAAATATATATTTCTCTAAATCTGTCCACGCAATAGATTTTCTTCTCAACAAGGGTGTGTCAAGCCAGAAGTTTAATTTAGCACAAACAAGACTCTTTTAGACACACGAACACAAAACATTTCAATTTGTAGTGCTGTTGACAACTCATCGAAGCAATTCTAAAAATAATAGAGAATTTCACGTAGTCAACTATTCTGGGCGCTCCGGGTGATAACTCATTCACACTTGCATGATACTTTGCGGTGTGGCTCATGTCGTTCAAGTCACCACGCGAAATACCTACATAGGTGGCAGACAGCTTTTCGAGTCAAATCTAATTCAAATACTGTCGAAGTGAGTTTTGTTCACAGCTTTATCGTGATAAACGCCTGGGTGTCTGTTCCGACGATTCGATTGTCATTTTCTAGGACACTCTCAGAAATCTCTAAATGAAAAAACCTGAGGTGACTAATTTAATACGTTTTTAGTCGACGAATATTCACTCACACAAAAATACTCTAAGCTTTGCACTTGTTTTTTTTTTTTGCAAAAATAAAAGTAAGTTTCTTGTGATATAATGCGAAAAGTTATCGAAATTAGCTGAAAAGTGTTCTTCAACCAAAAGAAGCTTAAAAAATCCACGTGTTTATTTCCACCGAAAGAAAAACGAAGGAATTGGGTGTATTTGGAATTCATGTTCTAACTTCGAACATCAGTAAAAATATTTCATCTAATTATAGAATCATCTGACAGCTGAATTGAATTCGTACATTGCTAGTCTAATTTAAAGTTTAATTAACAAAGAAAACTTAAAATCTAACGGCTATACTATTTAGGTCTGCTGGCTCTGATCGGTTTTTTAAAATATTTTTTCCGGCACAAAATTTATTTCTTACACACTAATGGTATTACTCAGCCTGTACAACAGCTGTGATTATCTTAGCAATAATTTGCTTAAAAACTACCTTGCACTAAAAGTACGATCTAACTTTTACCTAATTATAATATTAATTAGACTTAAATCTTAAACTAGGTCTTAAATCTAACCCTTCTGTTCGTCGGGTGACCTATGTAATCGAAAAGCGGATCCATGAGCTGCTGCTGCGATGCTATCTTCGCGGCTCATTAGAACCACTTGTACGATATATTGATCGAATAAGTTCATTCTGATGTACGTCTGTCTGTCCGTAGAATCGTGTCGTTAATTCCACAGTTCGGCCTCTAAGTAGCTGCAGTCTCGACTCCTGGTAGAGGAGAAGGATCTTCGGCCACTTCTTAGTTGCCGGGCTGTAGAACCTGCCAGCGCACAAGCGGAGGATTTTTCTTTCAAATAGGATGGGGATGGCATGCAGGATGGGGATGGCATGCAGGATGGGGATGCATATGCTATGATAGGTCGAATGAGGGTTTGATAGCAAACTGATTTAGCTTTGGTGGTCATGCCCATCTTCTTGGCAAAAAGAGGTCGGATGCGTTGAAATGCAGATTTTGCAGATTTGATTTTTCACCGCACAAAGGGATTAAACTTTCAAAAACCCTGAAAATCGATTTCAAGATACTCAAATTACTATATATAAAAACGAAACAGCGAGTTTTTTTTTATCTTTTTGTAAATAGTTTGATCCCCGATACTTGGAAATATTGTGTAATACGCATAGTTGAGTCTGAATGCTACTTGGTTTGGTGCTCCATTCATTAAAGTAAAGACTTAGTTCTAACAACTGGCATTCCAGGCTCATTGCTGCTTTGAGCGGGTCTTGGCTCGACGCAAATAACAGCATGTCATCGGCATGTTGGAGGTTTTGGATGTGGGGTTGAGCCACTGGAATCGGAACGTCAGCGGTGAATATGGTATAAAGAATTGGTCCAATGACAGAATCTTGTAGCACTCTTGTTCTCACAGGCTTCATGAGCCACAGTATTGTTTGTTAGTGAGAAAGCTTGTGGCGAGTCTAATTACCTCTTCCCCCGAGACACAATTTTATGATGCAAGTATGATATGGCTTGCTGGATACCGTGCTTGCATATAAAGCCAAACTGGTGGTCAGGGATTATCTATGTATACTCACAGTGGTTTTTAAACATTTCCATCCACATTCTCTCAAAACTATTCCCCAAATTAGGAAGCACAGATATTGGACGGAAATTGGTGGCCTCTTTAGTTTTGTCCTTCTTATGGTTAGGGACAATCTTTGCTACTTTCCATGTGACCGGAAAGTAGGCATTGTTCAGGGCGTTGTTGAAAACAATGGAACGAGCTGTGAACATAGAGAGTGGTAGATGTTTCATTATGAAATTAGTCATTCCATCATGTGTAGAACCCTTCTTCCTTTTCATACCGAGCAGAAAGCAACTTTGCCTGACGGTAAGGGTTGCACACAACAATATTATCGATCGTTACCACCATCTTCTGGCTTTTGTGTTTGCCAGAAAGCAGATTGATTTCTCTAAATATGTCAGGGCCTGGTCGGATGTCAGCCAGACACTGCACAAGACGCTCACTGCGAAAATTACCAACCATTTGAATAATTATTTGGCTGAGACAGTTTACTTTCGACAGTAGTTACTTGTCAAACCGGTGAACCCTCCTATATCTATGAAAAATCCGCTTTAAATTGTGGCGCCAAATGTGTCTCACTTTTATGTGCTTAACAATTTGTGGCGGCAGCGCGTGATTCTGATATTTGTTAAGTGGGATCAAGCACGCATTCTGGACAACGGTTTCGTTTATGACGGACTCTATCAGACTATCAATCTGACGGTTGTTTAAGTTTTCCGTCACAAAAACATCAAGATTTCCTACCGCAACATCTATTGAATTTGCCCCAATCGATAGTTTTGAAAGAGCTGGTTGTCTTTGGGGGTCTTTCCTTGAAGCTGAAATGACACCTAATTATTACGTTTTTAGCTTTACGAACCAAATCTAGTCATTTTTATAATTCGGAGTCAACTCTCCCCCGCAAAGAATCAAACAATTTTTATTGAATAATAATTTTCTTACAAACAGTTTGTCTGAAATATGCCCCTTAATATTCTATGAATCGTGTCTTTTAAATAATGAATTGCACAATTGAAAGCAAGCTCAATTTATCTTTTAAAATACACAAATCCGAAAATCAACATCAAATATATATGAATATTCGAAAATAGGTTCAAGCTTGGTACACAAATGATGCAACAATTCTCTACCCCCCACAAAGTTTCGTGCTGACAACATTTGCTTGTTGATGCTGTCGACCCGATCGTAGCTCTATCTTTGCTCTGACTGCACTTTATTGCATGTTTGCAACATAAATTTTCACTTTCGTGCCAATGATGCCGATAATGTACAGTTACCGATGGATCGATAGATATAAATATAAAAATATGAATAAAACAAGAACGACCGACAACAAAGCTCAATATCAGTGCAGATATCGACGAGACGGGACGACCCGCAGCTTCGATGACGTCCATTCTGTTTCGCGTTTGAATTCAACAACAACAACTCTGACATGCCATAAATCATAAATGGTTGATATCGGGAAAGTTTTTCGGGATTTTCCTTCTCAGTTCAGAATTTAAACTGCAATCGGCGAGCCGATATCGGTATACAGCAGGGCTAATGGTCGGTATAGCGGCGATATTTTTTGAACTTTATGGACCGGGAAAATTGAATAGCAACAAATCAAACTTGATATTTGGAATTGGATTTGTATCATTCAAAAGCGATTGCATCACTCAGTTCTATTGGTTCGGTGTAATTGAATGCAAATTTACTGGATGGGGAGACGTTAAAATTATAAGTGGAGAACGTACTGCAATCTGTTTTGGATTTATTTGACTATGTGGTGATTTTTGAATATTATAAATATGGTGGCTTTTAGAATATGTATAAATATAGACGTTGATTATTAATTTTGAAGTTGTGGGTACATCGAATACTTTAGTTAAAGGGTATTTAACATTTTTTTTAAATGTAGCGTCTATATCATTCTGGCCTGATGGCTCTTCGTTTGTAAATTATTTAATAAATATTAAAACATTTTTTTAGTTTTTTGGATATAATATCTAATATATTGCCAGGTTGAACAATATATACCTGGGGTTAGTTTAGCTATATTATACTTACAAGCTAACTTAATTTACTAACTAGACCAAGCTTATGTCTAACTATAATTAGTTTTGCCAAATTAGACCTAAATTCAACCTAGGTCTTTGTTATCCTCTTCGAATTGTCGGGAGGGCACAAAAATGGCCAATTAGAGTCACTCGTGATATATGAGAGAGTTCCTCGACCAGTTTTTGGCTACCGGGTTGCAAAACCTGCCAGAGCAGAAGCGCAGCAATTTCGGAAAAGGTAATTAAAGATGCTTATGTGAAGATTGCCCGTATCGTTGAGTGTTTTACAGCAAATGGATTAAGCTTTGTCGGCATGCCCATCTTATTAGTAAAAAAAATGTATGTTGCACTAGAACTTGGATTTGGCTAATTTAGTTCTACGTTGGATAAAGGAATTAAAAAATTAAAGTGTCTGCTCCAAGGTGACGTAATGATAATTCTAAAAACTCAGGAGTGATTCCAGAAGAACACGACGGCGACTTTTTCTCGGCCTTGTTACTTTTTGTGTTTTTGATCCCCGATACTTGGAAGGAAGGAACACCCACAGCTGTGTTTCGCTCCTATTTAGATTGATGCTACATTCATCAAAATAAAATCAAAGGTTTATCAAGCAATTTTCAAGGCTCTTCGCAGCTTTGAACGTGTCTTGGCTCGACGCGAATAACAGCGTGTCATTTGCTTATTTTAGGACTTTATGTTGAGGATAAGTCACTGGAAAAGGTAACTTAGCAGTGAAAATGGTGTATGAAAAAGGTCCAGAGCTTTGGGCCACTCCTAATGTCACAGAGCCTCGTAGTAAATTTGTCCATTGACGCTTACATAAAATTAAAAAAAGAGTAGAATTATAGTGTTCAAGAGAAATTAAACGCCATTAAATATTGAACTATTCGTAATATTGTGAAGGTCCAACCTATTTTTGTGCCTTCAAGTCAAAGCTCAGTGAATATTTGCTGATGAAACCGATCAGCATTGACGCTACCACAATTGAAAAACAAATATATTTCTGCCGTTATTACATCATATCTTTTATTTCACAAAAAGAGTGCTATCCACTAACAAAAAAGTAAGTCACTGTATTCCCAAAATAATGTCCATAACTAAGGTGATTTACTAGCTACTTAAAATTTTCATAACAATCCGCAAACTGTTTCTGACTACTGTAGCCTCTACTTCCTTGTAAAACATTTCAATTTAAAATCGCATTCCCAACCCATTGCGGCAAAGTCCAAAGATCCTGACGTTCCGTAACTTCGCCAGGTGATAATTGAAAAAATCCAAGATACAGTCAATTAACAGTACTAAGAAATCCTTAGAATCCAAGTGGAAAATTAACGCGTTACCAATCGCTTTTTCCATTAAGAAATGACTCAAGTCCGACAAAGTGCACTAACCGATGTCCAATGTTGCTTTGAATACGAGATTCGACGCAGATAAGACTTACTGACTAGGTCGCACGGATCCCACAAGATAAAGAGGTTTATGGCGTGGCTGGCCACTTATGAGTTTTTCAAATTTTATCAGCAGCCGTTAAGGTAGCACCACAGACTAACGTCTCAATCTTGCAGACAATGCAAGTACGTGCTAACACAAAATTCCATCAAATTATGAAAGGAACGAGATGACTTTTGTTGAAGGCAGAGATGTACATATGTATATTAGTTGCTTTGTGATTGCATGATGGAGTGTGGTGCAATTTGGAAAAAAAGTAATAATGCTAAGCAGGACCAAACATGAAGTTTGTTTACGAAATCTGATTAGTTTTTGATACAAAATATTTATGTAATTTATGCACATTATCATCGTGAATACGTTTAAATAATGAGTTTATTCTATATTTGTGAAAAAAACTCATTTCAATTCATAAGCATTACAGATGATTTAAAAAATTGAAACGAATCTGAAGTATTTGAGGTCGATTTTTGAAATTCAACTTCAGAAAAGTTAAGTAAAATTGTTAATTGTAAAAAATATTATTATTTTGAAGGAGATGAGATTAAGGTTACTCAATAGTTAATCCGCTCGCTATGTAACCTACACGCCAAACATCCCACATATCCATATCCGGCCGGTAGCATTAATTGGCAGTGTTTTATGGCTGATTGCAGCATAGTTTGTAATTTACGTTCATGTTATCTCGAAAATATTTTTGATCAAAGATTGATTTTGTCAATTACAGGTAGTTTAAAGCAACGTGATTTTTGGATTTTAACTTCATAATTAACACAATAGCTATAAATTCGAATACAAGTAAGTAGTACATTGGTCAAAGGTTGTATGAAAGCTGAGACCTGAAGTATGAGAATTTTGAAGCAACTATTCAAGACATATTGCAGAGGTTGACAGCTTTTTGACTGTTATACTAGAATGTTAACGCATTTAAACCACCTATGTATATATGTATGTATAACTTATTTGTCGTTACCCCTCTATTGCTGATTCACATTTCGAAGCCTTTCTTTATGTTAAAAATCTTCCCAAGCAACAAAAAAACACCAAAGGATATTATTTAGAAAATTCTCAACAAACCCAACTATCACCAGGCTACCTCAGTGGAATAAACTTGGAGATCCAGTGTCATAAATAATATAAATTTCTGTTTGACTGATTTTCCATCCTTTCTTTAACTCAAACAAGGTTGAACTGGCTTCTACACAGCGTTAAAATTCGGAAGTGTTATTGCGACCACATTTAATGCTTCAAATACATATTGGCCCAACTGTTGGCCCAACATATTGGCCAAAAATCCACTCAGGCTGGGAACGAGCCCAACATCAGCCCAGCTCGCACCAAGGGGGTGTACACATATTGGCCATAGCCTCTTTTGGTCTTGCTTGGGCCAATATGTATTTCCTACATCACATTTCGACGTTGACAACTTACAAATTTCCTGAAGAAAACATAATTTTAAATTCCAAATTCAATGCACCATTTGAAGTCATGAGCGTAAATTGAATGCATCAACCATTTTTTCATCATTTCAATCTTCCTGGTTGAATTCCATTTTAAAGAACCTTATGTTACGGCAGCACATCCGCTGTGCGAAGGAACACGGTCAACTCCATTCGCCGTCTACCAAACCAACCAGTCCTTCACACTGTGGTACAGACAACACAAAGAACATTTAGATGAGATGCACTTTTTGGGTAATTAGACACCTTGTGAGAGTCGTTAATGTCTTTTTTGTGTGCTTCCTTATGTTGGTGTGCTTAGGCATCGGCAGCTCGGATCTTCGATAAACATTCCGAATCTTGATCTGGCAAATGGTAGATTGTGTATGACAGCAGCGATGCCATGCTATTGATAATGGTCCGTTAGCGGAGATTATCATCAGTTTCCTAAGAAAGAGTTGTTATTGTTTTGATATCTATGTTAGTCGCGATAACATACACCTTCATCGTCGTCTTCTTCTGCAGAGGCTCCCGTTCTATGTTCTGCTACAGGTCCAGCCATCATTCCACCGTTCATCAGTCGACTGCATATGAACGTTTTGTTTTCGTAACATCGAAGAAGGCTGGAGTATCTTGTAAACAAAAATTCAAGAAAAACCATGTACTTTTTCGCCGAGGCCGCTGTTCGCTGATCGGTGTGATCATGATGATAATGAAAGCGTGGGATTTGTCTTCAAACATCCAAGCGCAGACATGATAAATGTTTTTGTTCTAGGGCATTCCCCGAACGTTACCCCAGCTCACATTGATGTGCTAACAGTTTGTTTTTCATTTGATGTGCACTTATTTATGGTTACAATACCTATGTACAAAGCATACAAATGGATGAGTTGCCTATACGTGCACCATATAATCATTACGGAAGAACTTTTAGGTACAGGGCCGTATGTTCAAGGTGATCCATTCAAGTTTCTTTCCATACGCCCAGACGAATCACTCGAAGTGACTAAGTACAAAGCAGACACACGAGAACCTGAGGCAAGCATTTTCGCAAGAACTAAATAGTTGTTTGTTTGGATACTACTCGAATGATTTAAAACAACGTATTTCTTAGTCATGCAGATATGTATTCATCAATGGATCAAAGAGCAGTTGGATAATATCTAAGTGCCCTTGCCGATGTATACCTGGAAAAATAAAATAAGCAAGCTTGTAGCTTTGATTTCGAGAACATTTTTAAGTGTATCAAATATGGATTAGAGCTCAAAAATAGCAAAGCAAATAAGGAAGTCTGGTCCTGTTGCAAATAAGATGGGTTTACAAACATCTATAATACATGCGCTGTGGTTATTTACGTAGTCACTTTATATGTACATAGGTATTAATCCAGGAAATGTTTATATGCAAATTTCCTTTTCCCATGACTTTCACTGCGATAAAAATTCCACAGATATTCTTTATTACAAACTCATTCCCGAATCGGATCTTAATCAACTTCAAACGAAATTGTTTCTGCTTCACGCTTGGATTACACTACACATCCTAAATTTCAATTTCTTATTAACAGCTTAAGCATAGTACTGAGTTCGATTTCACGTGAAATTTTCATACAAAATTTCACGTGAAATGTGTTTCGGCGAAAATTTCGCTTGAAAATAAGCAAGTTTGGTACTGTGTTCTTAGCATGAAAAGTTGCTTTGAAGTTGCTTTCGCTTCGAAAACATAGATGGCACTGAAACATGTTGTCAATCATTTCACGCCAATTTAGTTTGTGCAGTTCATTCTTTCGAGTGAAAAAGTGACATTTAGTGTTTCAATTTGAAAATTGAGCAGTGCAAATGACTTTCCAATAAGTAAATCGATCGAAAAGTGAAATTCTTGACATTTCATCCGTCAGAAATGAGCATTGTCTCTGCTTTTCTGCATTGTCAAAATTTTCGCTCGAAAGAATGACCTGATAATGGAAACATGTCAAAATTTCACGTGAACTCGAACTCAGTACCAGCCTTTACGTGGACCGACGCGAAGCAGTGAAATTTCGATTTATCGAATTCGAACGCATCTCGTCCACCGCATCGCTCCACTATCAATAACAAGCAATTCAAATTGTTTTCCCTTCATTTGCACTCGTTGCGCCAATAAACAGTATTCACACACATTCTTCGAATGAAACGTCTACGTCGTTACAATTTGTAGGAGTCGAATCTGAATAATAAAAGAAATTTTGAAATCCGACCGAATTATGTCGGAGGAGCATTTCATCGATCTCATTCACCTACTTGATGTACATACATATGTACAAAAGTAACATTGCAGGAATCCATTGAAGGCGGGCATGATGATGATGATTGCTTTGCTAGTGAAGTAATTTCGCAACAATTCTGTTCTAAGCGTTTCACAATGCATGCACAGCGATGCGTCTGGGTCTGAGATGCAATGAAATTTGAGGTTTCGTTTTAGAATCAAGATTCCGTAACAATTATATCGTGCCTGATTGAGGATGATTGTGATTCGATTTGTTGGGAATATTTATGAGATGCAATCTTAAGTGTTGCATCCGATTCACGGCGGAACGTATGCGGATGTTTTATGTTCTGTGCAAGTGGGCGATGCTGAATTGAAGGGATGCGAGAAGATTGAGGTGGTTTAGACTAGACATAATTATCGTAATTGTTTTGATGGATTTGAAAATTTGTCGATGATTTCAGACATTTCTCATATTTATTTTATGATGTTCGGTGCTGTTTGTCTGTTTTGAGTTTACTTACAAGTTCACGCAATGATTCATTAGCGATAGCTTCAATAAGTACGAGTACGTGCTAAGTATGTGGTATCCACCCCTCGCACCACATATTTTTTGATATATCTGAAATCCCTCCTAATTTTCAAATAAAAAAATTATTTATATTACGTCATTAAGTAGTGTCTTAGATTACCTCAAGAAAAGGTATAAAAACACGGGCCTGTAGCTACCATTTAATTAGTAATAAATGAAAAATTATGGCTGAACACGAGGAATTAAGTGTGGAGAAAACGTCGAAAATCCTAGCATGGGCACAGGAAAACGAAAGGTAACCAGTAGCGAAAACAATAATCTAAAATTCCTCTGCTTACTGGATTCGATCCTAAATGCGGCGTAACTTCGCGCAGAGTGAAACACTACGTTACCAAGGCGGTGCTCACTATGGACGGTGCCAAAAAGGTTGTCCGGGATGAGACTATCATGTCGAACTCTCGCAAAAAAGTCATTATTCAGCAAGGAAATGAAGCAGATAAATCTTAACTGATGCAAGAAAAGACAAAATTGAACCTCTACAAACTGGAAGCTAATTGTTTTCTCGGACGAATCAAAGTTCTTTGAAAGTTCGGCGGAGAAAAGGCGAACGGTATAGCTACGAGTGTATTCAACCAACGACCAAACATTTCCCGCACGTAATGCATCATCGGAACTAGAGTTGGCAGTGTTTTGATACAACGAGAAACTGCTAAAGCCAAAAGGTACAAATCGATTATCACCGAAGGTCTATCTTTCTAGAGCTTGTATGGAACATATCCCAATCCTATTTTCCATGATGATTCGGTACCATGTCACCGTGCTTGTTCAGTAAGGATGGAAAGCATTTTACTAAACTTGCTTCATGGAATTAGATTAAATGAATTATCTTCTCTTTTCTAGGTATAAAATTTTATGGAAGAACTTGTCATCGAGTCACTTCCCTGGTCAAGAAATAGCCCCGACTTCTATCCAGTACAAAGCATTTGGGGGATAATGTCGAAAAAGTGAAGGAAAACATTCCGAAGACAACCCAAGAGCGGATAAGCATAATTCAAAAATTGTGCGACAATGAAATAGCCCTCGATATCATCGATAGGCTTCACGAATCAAATCCTTCAAGGGTAAACGCTATAATTAAAGCTAAAGGAGGTTCTGTGAATCATTAATTATTATTTTAATAAAAAAAAACTAACTATAAATGAGACAGACTTTATTTGTTGGTTTACAGTGAGCTTTGTTAATTTCACTTGCAACAGTTTCATTTAAATATAGAAGATAATTTTTATGGGCAATTGTTATTCACTAAGAGAATGAAATTCGGGGCAAATTCTCCTTAAAATTTATTAAATTATATAAAAAAGTATTAAACCATAAAAGGTTCAAAATAATAGCCGCAGGTATTAATTTAATAATTTTGTAAGGAAAATATAAGCGAAAAGTTGAACACTGACCAATGTGAGGGCTTTTCTTGCGCTGGGCTTAGATTTTGTATATTTTCAAATTGCATTAGTAATACCAGCATAATAGAACAAAACATATAGACAAAAAATGTTATGATTGAAGTAAAATCAAAACGATTCTCCAATCAAAAAAGGAAGCAAAAGGAAACAGTGGAATCGTTTAAGGATTCAAAATTTAATATGGTTCCATTCAAGAAAGATTATTTAAAATATACTGAAGTCTCTGGCCATCGACTGAAAATGACCGAAGATTTTCAACACAAATTCAGTTCAAAAACGTACCTGCGAAAAGTTGAAAATGTGCTTGCACAGGCACGACAAGTAAAATAAGATAAATGAAGGCAAAAATAAATGACGCAAAGACGAATAAACAAAAATGAAATTAATATACTTCTAGTCCAGGTGTGTCAAAATTTTCAGTTTCCCTAGGCTACATTAATATTAGACAAGTTTTTGGGAGCTACAAATAAAAAAAAACATTTGGCCTAACGATAGCGGATAAAAAGATTGATATTATGTTGGACTTAGATTATAAACCTGCAAAAATTCCATTTTGTAAAATATGCGAAATTTCGATACACTACATTCTTTATCTACAGAGTCAAATCAAAATTTTTGAAATTTCTCTTTGTACAAGAACGGCAACCCTTGCTAAAGATTTTGAAACGGATCATTGGATACTACATCAAAAAGTCAATCGATCCTACGTTAATCTCGTAGTCACAACATGATTACAAGGCAAGTTTGTTGAAACTGCTCTTCATGCTCTCAAAAGGCGAATTGAAAAATCTTTAACTCTAAAGGAAGATACGCTTGCTGCGTTCCCGGATATTGAGGGTGCCTTTAACAACATTAAGCCTGAAGCAATCGTGCAGGCAATTGAGGTGCTAAATGTTGACATGCGGTTGATAGCCTTTAGCTCCTCAGGAACATAGTAGTGATGTCATCACTGGAGAATGCTCGCTTGCAACGAGGGGTTAGCATAAACACACCTCAAAGTGGGCTTCTTTCTTCTCTACTGTGGAACATTACGGTAAATACTCTTCTCAAGAAGCTAGACCATGCTAGCTGCTATGTGGTTGCTTATAAACTCATATCATATCAATAAACTCATATCAGTGTAAGGAAAGCATTTGTTTACGCTTTCGTGGAGAATAAATCACTCTCCCAACATACTTTCACGTTGGGACAGGAAGGGTGGCTTGAACGTGAATCGCAGTAAAATGAAGCTAATATTATTTACAAGAAACTACAAAATTCTTCAATTTGATTTACCGAAATTGAATAGAGTCAAAACGTCAAGTATGTAATTTTGATAGTAGGCTCAAAGTTACTATGGAACAAAAACATAGAAGAAAGGGTCCGGAAAGGAGTTTTCACGCTGAAATTTTGGTAGATTTAGAGCTCATAGCTCGCATTCCTGGCAATGATGAATTGAATGATGGTATCATTCTCGATTGCGGGCAAATTTTTGTGTATACCGATGGATCGGGACTGAACAAAAAAGCTAGCAGTGGTTTATACTCTGATGAGCTGAATCTAAGGCTGTCTTTTTGCTTCCGATACCTTTATAGGCTCTGTCAGACGGAAGCGGCGGATTTAATGTATGTATTTTCATGGATTAAATTCTCTTGCTGGTCCTTGTACAGTATCCAGAATTGTCGCCGAACGCCGTCCATCTCTTGAAAAGATGTCAAGGCATTCGGCAATGTAATTATTTTGACTATCTGGACATAAAGGTATACATCACACTTCCTCAAAACTTAGCAAAGTATCAAACATATAAATGTTTATTTTAATCTCATTGCCGTAATTTTAATGTTGAATTAAATCCTTTAAAAGTATACGTGTGTGTACACCCGTACAAAGTCTCCAATCAAATAGCGTTAACATCAATTTTTCACAATTTCGTGATCATTGTGCCAAAACAAGTTCAGATGCATGGAGGTCCGTGCAATTTACGAAATCGAATTTATTTATTATTGTCAATAATTTTAAAATGATTTGTAGTTTTGTTTTGACGATGAGTGATTTACAATTGTTTAAAGTGTTTCAGTAGCATAAATCATCAATAAATCAACATGCTGACTTTAAAAACCTGTTTGCTTTATGTTAGTCGCAGGATTTTATTTGCCGTATTTTGGGGCGAGTTTTATCAAATATATACGAAAGCGAGTTTGTAAGGTTTTCGTAGTCATTTTCATATTGAGTTGATATAAGCTTATCAAAACCGTTATGTGATTTATACGCCGGATATGCATCCTATGTACGTATATATTATTTAGGCACAAATAATTTATTAAATTTATTGGACTCAAATTGAGTTTTTGCTTTCTTGAAGATCTGTGGTTTAAATGAACCATACTTCGAAAATCGATTTTAATTCAAACAAAAGCAAAAACACGATTTGTTGTGTCCCATACGTAAACATATGCTGGTCTGTAGTCTATCATGCATAAATAATATCTGAAAT
The DNA here is from genome assembly GCA_947369275.1 of Nemotelus nigrinus. Classification (NCBI taxonomy): domain Eukaryota; kingdom Metazoa; phylum Arthropoda; class Insecta; order Diptera; family Stratiomyidae; genus Nemotelus; species Nemotelus nigrinus. The sequence goes on from OX376375.1 coordinate 16,911,875, forward strand.
GATGAAAATTATTCGCATTAGTCATTCACGTTCCCTCGTTATATCATTCCTGCAGAATTGCACCACCATAGCGTATAGGATCATTGGCTGATCATTGGCCGAAGAACGCATTTGACGATGCGAAACACATTGCAAAAAGTAACATCGAACATTTTCACAAATGCAGCAGCCTTCCAACAAACGTTCATAAAATTTATTTAGTAAAACTGGTGGCTTGTTGCTTATGCAAAAGAAATACAAATTATCGTCGTATGCATAATTACATGCATTCAGATACATGCTCATATGTTTACGATTGCCTGACGGATATTAATGTTCTTGTTGGCAGATTTGAGGAGAACTAGCTGCGACCACAACGATGGTGGTGGCGATGGCTCATCGTTTTGGGACCGATCCAAATCAAAACATGATCTTGTCGATTTCATAAACTTCACAAACTGGTAGTAAAATTTAAATTTCAAAAGTCCGACAGCGATGACAGCTGTCTGGTATGAAACGTTTGGTTTTTACTTTCAATATTCTATCTTTGAAAGTCCGAAGATAAATTGAAAATCATATTTCTTTGAAGTGTTTGTTAAATTAAAAGAAATTTTAGCACAAGTGGTTTTTTAAGTGATGCAATATATTATCTAAAATTAAATTTTAATCTTTTATGTACGATAGGCCGATGTTTTTGATGTGAAAACCATTAAAGTTCTAGGAAGTATGTACTTTGAAAATTTTATAAATTACTTTAATGACTGAATGTGATGAATAGCATGTTATAATAAAAATAAAACTGGATACTTCATATACGCTGGTCTGGCTATATTTGTGGTCGTTGAAGCAATTGCTTCACGCCATGCGTCAGTTGCAGTTTTAACTTACTCACTGTGCATGAAATGTTTGAAATATTTGAAATGTTTGTGCCATTCACTACCACAAAACATTTTTATATGACTTGATTTACTTCTCATAATAAAAATGTATGTGATGTCTGCCAACGCATCACATACATTATTGCTAAAAAATACCACTTCTTACTTTCGTTGCGAAAAAAAACTGCGCTAACAGAGTCCAGTTTACTAAGGGTACTTAATAGAAATTGTGAGTAGATATTTATAACTTCTCCAATATTTTGGGTTACGGCATCTACGATCTATTCAAAATATATTCGGAAGTGAAATGTTGAAGAATTTTGAAGCGCTAATAAATAAAAAAAATCCAGTGCATAGTATATAGAGGAACTATGCAGATTTTTATCACACCTGCTCGTCATTACAACCAACTTGTTTCGAATGCACGGAGAGAAAAGTGTAATGAAATCATACAAAATTTGCAATTAATTTTATTGCAATAGTAGTAATTTTTTGCCCCATTACCTTTGTAATCAATTGCACTACACATTTTACTACTTTGTTGTGAATTATGTATACATGAATGTTTCTACTACAGCGCAATGAACATGTGTGAGTTGTAGTATGTAGTGGAATTGACTATTATTTGCAGGAAAATAGTAAATTTTCATCAAATTTGTAATAACATTCATGTTTTCATATCGAATTTTGGAAATAGTAAATTTTATTATCCACTGTAGTAAAAATCATTGCCGAAATTTCTCTCCGTGTGTCATGCACCACTTCAATCTGAAAGGTGTATTGCAACTCATATGGTAGATACATTTTCAGGGCTACCACTCGTATGAATTAAAAAATTTAGGGAAGTGAAATACTTGTTATAATTGTTATTGGATTCACGGAGAGAAAAGTGTAATGAAATTATACAAAATTTGCAATTAATTTTATTGCAATAGTAGTAATTTTTTGCCCCATTACCTTTGTGATCAATTGCACTACACATTTTACTACTTTGTTGTGAATTATGTATACATGAATGTCTCTACTACAGCGCAATGAACATGTGTGAGTTGTAGTATGTAGTGGAATTGACTATTATTTGAAGGAAAATAGTAAATTTTCATCAAATTTGTAATAACATTCAAGTTTTCACATCGAATTTTCGGAATAGTAAATTTTATTATCCACTGTAGTAAAAATCATTGCCGAAATTTCTCTCCGTGTTCTTATTATCAACCTTTGAAACTAGCATCTCCTATAGCATAAATGACGAGATTACTCAGTGCTTGCAACACTTTATCAGCACAGCAACCAGACGTCTATTACAGTTGCTTCACGTCAAAATCAACGTTCCCTGTGAATTTCATTTTCATCCCAAGGTTTCATCGAAAGTTACAGGGATAGAGATGTTTGGGATGCAATCCGAACAATTTCCAAAACTTGGAAAACTTAAGCATTATCGGAGAGAAATTTCGGCAATGATTTTTACTACAGTGGATAATAAAATTTACTATTCCGAAAATTCGATGTGAAAACATGAATGTTATTACAAATTTGATGAAAATTTACTATTTTCCTTCAAATAATAGTCAATTCCACTACATACTACAACTCACACATGTTCACAACAAAGTAGTAAATTCACAACAAAGTAGTAAAATGTGTAGTGCAATTGATTACAAAGGTAATGGGGCAAAAAATTACTACTATTGCAATAAAATTAATTGCAAATTTTGTATAATTTCATTACACTTTTCTCTCCGTGTTGGTTATTTACTTTCATTGTAGATTTTTGCCGCATGAATATTTAATAGAATCATTTGCTGGTCCGAAAATAACTGGCAACCCTTTGCTATCACCGAAGCCAAATATATACCAAATCTGCTTCACATTGAGGCTAAACCCATCTGTGAATTTCGTTTACATCGGATGACTGCGTTGAAAGCTGTAGAGGTAAAAAGAAATTTACGGCTACTACTCGCAAAACCTTTCAAATTTTAGAAAATAGATATATTTATGGTTTATTATCACGGCAAAATTTTACAATAACATTTCATAGAAAAGATATGACAAAAGATACCAAAATTACCGTAGCTGGGAATCCCATCACGATTTTTCACCGAAATTTAGTCTAAAGTAAGGTCCATTAACAGTATGCATTTAGTTTTGATTTGATCGATGCACCAGAAGCTATAGGGTAGAAAGTTAACTTTTGCTGAGTGAATTTTCAAGATTCAAGAGATAAAAATTACCATAACTGGTAGCTCCAACCTAAGTTTGATAGAAAGCGCTTGCCGCTTAAATCTGGTGAGAAGAATAGCGCTTGCCGCTTAAATCTGGTGAGTGAATCGGGATTCAAAGCAGTTGTTTTCTTAGCGATTTTTCATGATGGTGCCTCTGCTACAAGGTTGTACATGTTTCAAAATCACTTCAATTAAACCTGATCCTGCTTCTGATTAATATACTTAAAAGGCTTCCGTTTCATTTTATGCACTGACCAGCAATAAGTCCATTCTTTTTCCTGCGATCTCTCCGCAAGACGTAGATTTTTCCATTCAATGAAGAGGGCCCTTTGACTTTGAGTGGACTGCACGCTTTCCTAGCTGCAGACTTGAGAGCATTGACCGTCACCACATTTTTAAAGGTAAAATGGATAAAGGATTTGTACAATTATCATGTGCCATATAAGAATTAACAAACCAGCAAGACTTCTGATCGATTTTCACCACAATAGAATGAATTAACCCTTGCCACGACAGAAATTGTCAAAAAACAGGACATTAATTATATTTTAACAAGAATACAAACTCGTGATTTTTTTAAGCTATCGGGTGCTTTAAATCTGTATTCATTGGTGCGTAGCCTGCAAATACGGTTGTTTACAAAACAATATTGCTTGGATCAAAATTAGTTTTTCCCTGTATTAGACAAGCGAAGAAGTATGCCAGCTATAGTTCTTTTGGAATGGTGAAGATTAATTTGAAGTGCATTTACCATTACCAATCAAGGTTGAATCTAGGTCCTCCCCGGGTATTATAATTGTCTCAATCCTTTCCTCTGTTTTCGAAGTCAAAAGGTTGATGCAGCCACCATACTCCGAGATAGACTCAATATCACAGACTCATAAACACATCAACGGAAAGGGCATCTACATCTGATTCTTCTTCAGATAACACTCCTGAATGAGCGCCGGACCTATTCCTGGAAGAATCCTCTGCTGTTTGAGCTTCCTGCTTCGGGATAAGCTTAGTGACCTCAAAGTCCTTAGCCCGATCAATTTCGTACAAGTGTTTTTCTCAACCCCATACTTAAAAGTCGCCTTTCGGGCCTCTGAAGCCGGTACTGCCTCTTTATTTAGAATGAAGAGAGCTTCTCGTCAATTCTCAACAGGTTCTTTATTTTCATCATCCCTTCAACCGTCTGTGGGAAGAGCAGACTTAAAAAGCCTAATGATTTCCATAATTTCCTCTGGGTCAAAATCAAAGCAGGGAACTCAAACTCTGCATTTTGGCCGACTGGATATTTGATCCTTTGTTATCACCTTAAATTTGGCAACCGGCTAAAGCTCCTCCAAGTCGGAAATCACTTGCTAGTTAAAGTCGGCCGAGCGTTGATTCTATTACGCCATAAGTCTGACTCTCTTTCACCAGTCTATATCACTCCCCTTTGAAGGAGAACATGTGCTGACTTTTCGCGGCTTACAACAGATCCTGAGTATGGTCTGTCTTCTTTTTTTTGGGATCTGCCTGCCCTGATTCTTTTATTCAGCCGAATTTTGCCGTTTCTGATCATAATCTGCTGGGTTTCAAAAGAGCAGATACTTTTCAATAAAACCAGTTTTCAATTGGAGGAACTTGTCTTTGTCGGACATTGTCTCGGGAGGGGCCTTACCTAGTTTCCTCAAGACCTTGAATATAGATTTTCGTTCTCTTCTACAACATTTTGAATCATCGCAAGTCATCTTGTTCCCTACATCTAATCATAAACACAGGTGATGCCAGATAAACTAATGTGATTTCGCCAAAAACCAACAAACTTTTCAAAAAATCGGAAACAGTTACATCCGCAAACATTTCGGATAATTATTTTTTAATTCTTGTAAACAAGTAAATAATTCATCAAAAACATTTTTTTTTGTAATTTCATTTTCAAAAATTCACTTTAAAACCTCCTACCTGATTATGTCCATTCCCATAGCTACTGTCACTATGATGCGAAGTATGGTAAGTGTATATGACAGGAAGCTCCAATTATGGCATCAGAAGTTAATCTCGATCATGTATAGATCACCTTAATGCAAGGTAGGTAGCCTGCCCTTCGTCAACGGTGTTGGAATTGCTTTTGTCATTTCGTAAGAAGATTGCAATGATCGCGTCATCGATCATTAAATACGGTTTCCCATTGCATTGACCATCGTCACGGCTGGGAGCGAAGAAGGAGCGGGTCATTCAAAAGACTCTGCTGATGACGTGTTGTTAAGATACCGTCCGTAGCCAAGTGAGCATAATATTCTACGCGAAGTAGCATGGCCTGCATCCGCCTCGCACTTGAAGCACCCGTTCAAGCAGTCGGAGATTACAAATCGACTTGAGAACGTCGCGTCTTTCCATTCGCATCGTGGTTTTGTCACATCGATCGCGCACGCGGTACAGATCTCTGCCTGCCGGCTTCAAGATCGAACGTCTCTATCGCGAGAAAAGCGGCATCCCGAAAAGTGTTCTTCGTTTTCCCATGCCAGTGTCTTAAGAAAATTCGAATCGGTCGACGGCGATCATATCGTATTGGGTCAGATTAGCGCGATCACGTGTTTCGGCTTTTCAGATACACTTAAATGTTTTTTAGACACACTTAAATAAGTCGCGACTAAACTTGCGTACATCGTGCGAATTGGGTGAAAGAAAATCTTGAGGGTCGTCAAGTCGTTAACCTTATCCCTACTTGTTGTGACGAGTTAATGCAAATCAGATCGCGATTGCATCTTTGTTTTGCAACAACACCGACTGCACGGTAACAGAAAAGGAACAGATATTTTAGTGGGTCGTCAAAACAGTGTGCCGAAGATAGTGCGATATCGAGGACACAACGACAGCAGAGGGCCTAATTGAATGCGGCTGATGATTTAGTGCTTTTCGGCTGCGGAAAATTGCAGCCTTCGAGGAATCATTTATCACCTCGCCGCCACCGGTTTTTAAGATACATGCAAGTGGTTAACCGCAAATACACCGCCTGCAGCGAAGACTTTATCTGGTGGGCTGGTCGGAAAGATTTGCACTTCTTAGCACACATGAATACAGTTTCGGGCGCGGAAAGTCAAATGATTCGCGGAAAGTCTTAATCGCGAATTGTGCACCTCCTTTAAATGTGAAATCCGTCCTAGATCTAGGCTAATCCTCTTGCATATTTGGGTCAGCAAGGAACAGCAGTGCGAAAAACGCCGGAAAAGTCATTAACCCTGTGTGTGAAAGTAAGGGTTCCCGAGTTTTCCTCCCCGGAAGTACATTTGTGTTCGAAACTTAACATTTTCGCGTCCCAAAGTGATTCTGAGGTAATGCTGCGGTTGTGTATAGTGAAATCGCTCAGGCTGATGGTAGTCAAGTTAAGGCTAGCGCCTGGAATATGATGTAATGTTCAGTTCAAAAGAGTTTTTACTGTGAAACGAAACAAGGCAGAGTAAGAAAAGATGTTGTTTTTCCTTATTCTACAATGAAAGTGCTTCCCAACAAAAGGCCGAATCGTTCGGGCATTAAGTGCAACTACACCAGGTCGTCTGCTCGACAGTGTACGTAATCTGTGTGACGTGAAAGCCCTAGAAGAGGTTAAGGGACTTTAAAAAAAAACGACTCGAACGTCTGAGACTAGTTGGCGTAAGCAATATGAATTCCTTTTACAAACGTTTCTGCCTGTGTAGTGTTATATGGTATCTGAAAGTGAAATCGTGTAACATGAACCCTTTTCTACAACCACTTGTTCTGTAGATGTGAAAGAATACTGTGCATTTAACGTCGTCTTATTGCAGTAAGTGAGGACATCAAGAGGAATTGTTTACAGGTAGGTTTAAGGAATCGTTTTAGCATAATTGAAATGCTGCCTTGTACTTGTCAGCTTTTGTGGTGAACTAGAGTGAAAGCAGTGCTTAGCAAATGAGAAAATTACGAGTAAAGAAGTCGTTTTAATGAAGAGTTGCTATGGATGTACATAGAAGATCTTAATTCATGTAAAAGTATCATTGTGAAATCTGGTCTTCAACTTATATTTTATAGAATTCTTGCAATAATTTTATCGTTAATGAATAATCTGATTTTTCAGTTTTATTTGGCGTCAAGCTGCGCAACCCAATTTTATCTCTAAATTACGAAGAGGCAGTTTTTTTTTGTTTATTTTGAGAAGCAGCGGGAATTTCTTCAACATCAAAAATATTAAAGTTGATTTAAAATTGGGCAACGAGATCCAAGAGGTTTATAAATTAATTTCTTTGTTGGATTTCTTGGATTTTTTCCTGACTATATGAGTGATGTGAATTTAGTTGATATGCAGAAATAAAATATAAGGAGGTTTTGTTGCTAAGAAAAGCTACTTCTTGGGAGGAAAAAAAAATAAAGTGTATTCGAGCTGCCTGGGGTGAACTATGCTCAGGTAGAAAATATTCCCGATGATTGTGTTGAGCTTTGGTGATATATATGTGTTATACTTAGCTTCAAATTGATTCCCATTTGACGATGCTGTGTTTGGAGAACGTTTTCATTTGACTGTAGTTAAAAAAATATAGAAATATGCGTTATATTAAATTGTAGATATAATTTTTTACAGAACTCGATGAGCTCAAATTTTTCCCGTTGCCAATAAATCTCTACTTGAGTAGTAGTCTTTCGACACCTTCGAATTCGTTAGAAATATCGTAAGACAGACATTACAGTAGAAACTTGTTAAGGTCCAAACACAAACATTTTATTTTAAATCGTAGGAAGCAAAGAAGCCTAAATCTCAAAATCATCCGTTGAATGTGGTGGAAGCTAAGCTATCAAATGAAAGTTTGGAAGCTGTTAATGAAAGTAACACGAACTCATAAATGAAGCAATATGCATATCCAAATAGTTGAAGTGGCTAGAGCTGTCTTGCAGAAGATACAAGCCAAATAATTTTTTTGAGAGAAATTTCACGAGTAAAATCAAGTTTTGAAAACTAATGGTTTTTATGAAAATTATTTTTGGTTTGAAAATGTGAATAATTTTCAAACAAAAGTAAATATTTATTTGCATCTGTACCTAAATAACATTCTTGCACTTTGAGAAGCAAGAACAGAATCCACAGGAAAATTTTGAGTAGTTGTGTTGAATAGCTGTTTTGTGGAGGATATGCACTATAACTATAATTTGAAAATGATTTTTTTGCCAATAGTTGTTCAGAAGTGGTTAAGTGAAAAGGCATAGCGCTTGCGCTAGCTGTGCAATAGATATTGAATTAAAAAAACATATGGATCATAACTGTCCATATCGATTGAATAGAACAATATTTGTATACCCATTTGAACTTTATCTCTTAACAGGGAAGGAAGCACACGAGCATTTTTTCATCCCTATTTACACCCTATTTTTGACGCTCCCATACATTTGTTATACTCAGACACGTATAATGATTTAATTTTGTTTTTTTTTTATACTACCACCAAAATTTCATATACCATACGTATGTCTTTTTAAATTTTAAACCATAGCAGTTTTTGCTAATTCCGATAATGACTTCAAATCGCAGTCATTCAAAATTTAATGTTTAAAAATTATTAATTTTATTTCAAAACACACTTAAATTTTTTCGCGAAACGTCGCTTGGAGACCCACAAGTGAAATTCTTAGTACAGGGTAGTACAGGGTGGGTCATCAAAATCCGGACAATTTTCAAATTGAATTTCCCGCTACATTGTGTTTGTGCCAGAGGTCGCCGTTGGCGTACGAGTAGTAAGTCGACATGAGTAAAAGGTGTTTACCTCAAAATTGTCAGTCCGTCAAAAATGAGTCAGGAGTATAACCGAAGAGACGCGATAATTGAAAGTCTTCGCGCTGGACGGTCAGCACGAGAGATTATTCAATTTTTCCGATATCCGAAATCAACTGTATATGAGATTGTTACTAAGTACAAAGCTCAAGAACAGTTAAGTGAAGGTTCAAGTACACCGGCAAGAAAGCGGCACTCAAAAGAACACACCGTGAGAGCACCTGAAGTTACCAAACGGACTGAAGACCTGATTCTGGAAGACCCGGGGTTATCGTTAGGAAAATGCGGAGAATCGTTGAGGAGGACCTTCGATATTATTCTTCCACGATCAAGGTTAGACAAATGCTTTCTGAGGCTGTAAGAACGAAGCGAGTGGCTCGCTGCAATTTGATCATATTTTCTAAGGTTCAATTTGATCGTTTCTAAGGAGTTTTGGCCTCCGAATAGTCCAGATTTAAATCCCTTGAACTATTACATATAGAACGTGATTGAAAGGGCTACCAACAAGTCTCGACATCCAAATTTGACATTATTAATGACCGCCATGACGTTCGCCAATATTGACAGCGCAGAATTGCAGAGGGCGTGCGAGCGCTTCAGACGGCAAATGGAGGCCGTGTTTGAAGCTGATGGGGGCTACAGAGAATAATTACAATGTTAGTAGATGCACGAAATGAAATGTAAGACATTTTTGTACTTAAACTTCATTTTTCAATAAATATCACTATTTGAAGGATGTTCATTGATTTGTCCAGATTTTGATGACCCACCCTGTATATCTAATTTTGAAAGTATTTGAACGTATAATCATAATGTTAACAGCTGATCGCCTAATCGAAAAAATAATTTATTTCAAAACTTGCGTTCATAGTTTTGAATGTATGAAATCAGATAAAATATTTACATATTAAATAAAATATTCAGCCTTTCTAGCGAGTAAGACTATTTCTTATACTAATTGAACTTTTGTGCCATCCGAATTCGAAAGTTTAATTTCTGTGTGAACATTCTAGGAAAGTCCTTGAAAAAATTAGTGGCCTTCTACTTCAATTTTTTCAAGGACATTTTTAAAATTTCCACATAGTTCCTGTAATTTATTCACATTTTTCCCTTTTCAAATACGTTGTGAATAAAATTTTATCTGTATATGGTATGGAATATGTTTACTGTTTCAAACGACTTCTGTGCTCTAATTAGAGCATTTATGTTACTTCGTACGAGTTTTACGAATTGAAATATTATAGTTAAATCAGCTTAAATGAATTAATTTAGCTATAAATCTGGTGTGGCTCTTTTTGGGCTACAAATAAGAAATCTTGGCTATTTTGGGCTATGAAAGTTAGAAATTGGGCTACATTTTCTCGCAAATATCTGGCCACCCTGCGCTCGATGAGCTCTTCGGTGTACTTTTCTTGTTACCTCTCGGTATTCTCTGGAGCTGTGTGCGTACACGCTACCATTTTCAAGTTAAATTTTTCGTCTATCGTGAAGATTTTTCATCAGTAAGCAACATCTCTTGATGAATTCCGTAAGAGCACGTACGTCAGGTAGATGTTCTGAACGGTCTCATTAAATATCTTGACGACAATGTTTTCAATCATCTGTGATACATGTATAATTAATTGTAATTACATTATTCATTTATGGCTTCAATTTAATTTTTATGAGTTGCGTAAAATCACCTGTGCCTAAATATATTTTAATACTCTTATTTCCCTTTATTTCAGGGTGCAACCTGACTTACAAACTACCGAAAAGCCTATCAATATCGGACTATGTCATGCCCTCGAAGTAACTCTCTTGTTTATAGCCTATTCATGCTGATCATCGTTCAGCAAACTGTTAATTCATTGCAAAATGGATATCGTCAGCACGCGGCCGTCACACATCATCGTTGGCAACAGATTCAACACGCTTCTGGTCACATTACTCAGGACACAGCATATACAAATGATGCGAGACGAAGGCAGCAAGCGATGAATGGTGTGGATGGCGATAGACAAGAACATCATTACCGTCATCAGCATCATCGTCAGATCCACCGTCAGCATCCGAGTTCAACTGAAAATCCAGTACGGAGTGGAGAATCGCATCGGTTCCACATTTCGTCGTCTATGCCAAACTCATTTCATCGGCCCCCCAACAGAAGGATAGAGGAAGCTGTTCATGCATTTCAGGCGTCCACCACACCGCGTTCACCGGCATCACATCGACATGTGATGCATAATCGTTCCAACCAGCCATTGTATAGTCACCAAGCGCATCAGCATTCCCTTCGGAGCTCCACGCACCATAGTGCACCGATGCACCAACAGCAGACACTCAGGCCTCGGCCGGCCGATAGTCTCGACACAAACAAAAAGTCATTGCCGTGGGCAGCAAATCATCACCGCGGATCGATTGTCATCAACGATTTCAGTACGGCGGCACCTTCAATCGTAAGATCGTTGCCTGTGCCCAGACCTGCAAGTATCTATTCCGAGGGTAGAAGTACCCAGCATCATCTCCACGCGAAGCACTTGGATGCTGCGACCGAAGATGATGAGGACGACAGTTACGACGAGGACTATTATGACTATGAGGGGGAGAATGGCAACGCCGACGACAATGAAAACGACAATAACAATGAGCATGCAAATGCAAATGCGAATAGATACAGTGCAGCAGATGGCAGACATGGCCCCTATGACCTCGGATATTCCGAGCCTACAAAAAGTGCATCAGAAGGATTGCTGACAAACGACGAAGTTGCATCTTATGAGCTTCATGGAAACTCTATGGATTACGTGAGTACAAGAATAGAACTAGATAGACGAGCTAATTTTGAAGTTTGGCGAATAAGTATTTGCATGTTGTCGGGGAAGAAGCTGTTTAGGTAGATTGCTTTGTGTCGTAGTGTAGTCTCATGAAAATGAGTATGAATACTTATTTTCTAGCTCCATTCCAGAATATTGTAACACATGTGAAAAGGCGAAGAAGTTCGAAACCATCCTTTTTGTTATATATTTTTGTGATATATATTGTATTTTATCATTGACTCCAATCCTAATCATTGAATTGAGCTTAAAAAAAATGAATGCATTGTACATCATTAAAGTGGCTGTACAAATGTGTCGTTTATTCTCAAACAACATTTCGATAAGTTAGTTTTATTCAGCATCCTTTCAAATCTTCAGTCAGGCAAATTGATTGAAAAATACAGACAGCCAAAATTTCTTTTCATAAAAACTTCAAGAGTTTTACATATGACTCTTTGAACCCTAGCCTTGTCACGTGAACGGATATTTTCCGGTAAAACACCGGATACAAAATGTTCCAGCCAGTGACATGAAACCGAACTAGTGTTTATTTCTTCCACTTGATTTCTACGAAAAACTTACTTTATCTTAAACTGACATACCGGCGTATCTCTGTTAGTGTACCTAAGTTACATACACCCTTGTACATATATTTATTCCACGTACTGAAAGACGAGTCAGTGTAGCTTGATAAAGTTTCATTCTGTTCAGTAGAAAAACTGTGATGAAAAATCCGATCCGACAAAATCCATGCGACAAAAGATAAGTTTAGTGATAAGAGTTGAATGTGATGCATTCTAGTATGTCAGTATCAGTCTGCATATGTTTGCAGTGTACCTGTGGCGAGAATAGCAGACGTTAATTTTGATTACAATAAAAATTAACGACAGCTTGATGCGTTTTGTAACCGGAAGATTAAAGGATTTAGGCGGGTGTACTGAACTTGTTTGGATGCATTCGGTTTCGAAATAAAGATTTTATAAATCGTCTGTGATGATAAATAAGTGTTGTTTTTCGTATGTCTCAGAGATAGATGAGTTGGTGGATTGAAGCATCAGGTAGCAGACTTAATCCACATTCTTAAGAGTTTGTAAATACAATTTATTTAACATTCACATATTTTATTAGGAAAAAGTGCATGGCAGAAAGAAAAGACAATTCTATTTTTATCTGTCTTAAGATGTATTCAAAGTTTTTAGAAACTTATGTTAGGGATCCTTGGTAAATGTGCTGGCTCGCCGGATTTATTAGTAAAATACGGTAGTTAGTTTACAGGACTCGACTGAAAGTATTTTGGGACAAACTGTGCAAGTTGTATTGACTTGCAAGGGGAAAGGAGAAACTAAACTCAAAATATATCTACCAACGGTGTGATGGTAGCCCCTCAAAGATGCAAAAAACGCATAGGAACTACTAGAAATACTGAAAAGTAGAGGGTAGTCGGAGATTATGAATAAATGTTCTGCCAAACGTTCTCCTTATTACAACGTTCATTCACGACTGTAATCCGATGATTGCATGGGAAGTTATAGGGTTAAAAGATTTCAAGGGCTACCAAAGCTTAGGAAAATAAATCACTCGTTACATATTTTTATTATAGGATGCTAATTATATAAAAATTTAATGGCAGGATCTCCTAGTACGAAAATATGAAAATATTCAGTGCTGGTAGCACTTTTTTTTAACTCTACAATCAAAATTCTACCACGATTGCTTTACATAAAGATCAACAGACCCCGTGAGTTTTGATCTTATATTATAATTGCATCGGAAGTCAAATAAACGAAATGATTTTTGGGGCTACCATCCGAAAAAATGTCAAAATTTTCAAAATTTAAATATTTATTCCTTATTTTCATTTTACACGTCGAGGCCTAGCCATCTTGTAAATTCGTTTTAATCCGAGACCCTTCTTTGAAGCTATAGGAGTAAAAAGATTTACAGGGTTACCGTCTGTGAACATTTCATAGTTTTTGGAATTGAATCACTGCTTTTGCTTTTCACTGCAAAATCATTATTAGTATATAGAAGATCCTTATCACTTGAAAATTTAATACTAGCATTAAGCAATAACATATTCTACTGTGCGTATTTCGTTAAAATCCGTTCCTCAGAAATCGCGTTTTTCCTTAGTGAATTTAAGATGTTACCACTGCCATAGGGCTGTCCACTTTTCAAAAGTTATTATATCAGATCTGACCAATAAATCTTGTTAATTTCAATCTGGCTGTATGTTCGCGCGAAGACAAACTTCGGGTTTTAAAAATAGAGGTAATTTGGTAGTGTTGTTCTTGTGCAAAGAGGCGCTTTAAAAATTTTAATTTTACTGTGCTGACAGATCATAAACTTTGACATAAATTTTCTTTTTTTTTACAAAAAGCTTTTCGGAATTGTCGGGGATTTGAATGTTTTCTGTCAACGTACCTGCCGTTGTTGCAGGATTCTCCGGACATTCATCAAATATTACAAAACTATATTTCTTGTGCTTATTAGTGTTGTAAACTTTGAATGCAAATGTCTTATAAATTTTTTATGATCTGATGACTGTGTGAAGTTAGAAAATTTTACAATATTATTTTTGCCTAATTTTAGGAACTTAGCGCATGTATGAGGTAGAAAATGCTCGAAAAATTATCATGACCAAGCTAAAACAGAATTTATTTTCGTTTCCTTTGCTTTTTTTCAAAGTATATGCTCTCCACAGAAATATTATGGCTTATTGATGCTGGAGTCGATTCCCACCAAGAAAAAGGACGCTATGTGACGTTAAAAGTGAATCGAAAATATTGCGTTTGCCTCACCAGGTATAACCTTTTCAAGGTCTCAATGAAAACTCCAGGACTTGAATCCAGCTTGCACTCGAAAGATCTCTGACCATCACGGTCCCGTAATCATTGCCAGTGCTAATTGACTTCACACACATTCTATATTTTAAGGTGTACAGTAGCCACAAACATACGGTAGGAATGCAGTGTTTGAAGTAGAATTAAAACAAATCTATCAAAATAGTTTACAGAGATGATTTTACGCGAAAATGCCAAACAATTGAAGCTCGTATAAAAACTCAGCAAGAATCAGTTGATTCGCACAAAATTTAGGCGAAAAAGTGAACAACTGAGTGCAGTTATCACAATCCACAATAGACTAATTTATAACTAACAGAAAACTTTGAAAACAATAAAAGAAAAGAGGTAGGTCGGAAGTTTATTACAGCAAACGCATTAGGTATTTCTAAAATAAAATCAAAAAATTATAAAACTAAAATAAAAAAAAAATTCAAGGAAAAGATGCTTTCCAAAGGGGTCTTGTTAGAATTATAAGCAAAACTAAGCAAGGTTAGGTAAAGTTAAGTTGAAGTGGCTGCCGATTGACATAGGCCTGCCGTTAAGCCTAATAGCTGCCTGGTGCAATGCGCATCCATGGAGACCCAAGGCAGCCTTGTTATCGTACAGGATGATTCATCCGCCCAGGACTTCCTGGAGTCCTCAAAGTATTTTCACCTGATGGCCAATTGGACCAGTATCATCGGTATTTCATTCGCCCTAGTTTTATAACATTCTATGTACTCCTTAATAGCATTTGCTTGCTTTGATTGCTTTGTACTCATAGTCCCAGCAAAGTTCAGATATTTTTATACATTTCATGCTAAAGTACAGTAGAACACTGATGTGAGATCAGATACATTATCTAATTTAACAAAAGTCTAAGGTTTCAAGATACTTTTCTTTAATTCTTTAATTAAAAATCACCTTAGAGCGAAAATCAGCAACAATAATTTCGTGTTTGTCTGAAACCATTTTCTAAGGCAGAAAATTGATTGTTTTGTGCTTTTACCGTTTTCCATTCGTTTTTTTTTCACTGAAAAATCACTAATCCTTATTCTGGTTGTTAGGGTTATATTTATAATACTTTAATTTCATACAAACATACGCATAAAAATGTTGATAGCTTAAGATTGTGTTTAACCTCGAAAATATTAAAACCGTATTTGCCTCCGAATTCAATAATGCAGACTTTAAAACTGTGAGCTTTCTACGCATTTTTTAGTTCTCACAGCCAGAGAAAATCTTTGCAAATTATGTTATTCTTACATTAAAAATGACTTCGCGGTGACAACCTCCTTCATTTGGACTGAATTCTCTCCGAAAAAGAAATGTAGGATGCATTCACCATGTTCTCTACGTTCTCTTTCAAAAATTCTTTCTTCGCTTCTAAAAATCCTCTCCTTCGTTTTCTAATGGTTGAACCTAAAGCAAAAGATATTCAAGGAAAATACCTCGTCCTGGCTTTAAATCCATCAATATAGATTTAAAGTCGTGTGAAAATTTATAAGAATTACGCAAATTTAAAGCCACGGTATAAAAAGTCTGTGAAGTGTTTTAACTCCTTGATTTTTAAATATACATTTTTATTTAAGTTAGTAGAAACAGTGTTTTAGTTTCAAAAAATTATATCAAAAACACATTGACTAAATTTAACGAAAAAACAAATGGATATAGTCATAGAAGAGCTTTGTTTTTGCGTAACTTGTAATTCCAACTTGTTCTTTAACTTGTAACCTAACTTTTAAAAATAACCTAACTATACTTTTTGTCGAACAATACCAACAATAATATTCTTCTGGGTCATTATCTGGCAAGGTTATTTAATGGAAAACTTGCATTTTTTCCCGATTCTTTCTTTGACTCATAGCGAAGAGCATTGTTCTGTATCGTGAATTTGTGAGCTTTAGTTATTATGAAAACGTGATATCTTTTTCAGTGCTAAGATCCACAAAGCACGAGTAGAATATATGTTGCAATTTTCCTCGACTAACAATGTCGTAAGAGTCTTAGCAGGTGATAAATTTTCTTTTGTGATTTTCTTTTTTAATTCCTTTCTGAAGGTGTGAAAGAATAAAATTGTACAGTTTATCACTTATTATGTTTTAGTGTAATGGTATAGTGTTTTACTTATTATATTTAGGATTGAAGCCCCGCAGCCTGAAGCTACTGTGCAAATGGGGACAACTACATACTTAGCTTTGACGCATTTTATTTACCTTCGCCACTTCAAATATCTATTCCACGTCGATATTATTCAATCATCGACAAAAAAATCATTTATTTCATAATGAAATCTTAATTGCCAATCAAAACCTTCAAGTACCAAAATGATTTATTGCCCTACCTCAATTCGATTTGAAATGCTCAAAGAAGCCGACCACACTCGAACTAAGACGCCCGAAATTGAACGTCTTCATTAATCGATAAGGCGCCACACACAATTTTTGGTCGTCTCTAGCATTAATCATATCAATTCTTCGGGTGGCTGATGCCATGTCAAGGCAATGACATGTTTGGTAGCACGCACAAATTCCATTCAAATCGGTTTCTTACCGCTGACAGGGACCTACCACAAACCATATCCCGAAATCCACACGACCGTCATCTGCGCCTGCAGGAGTGAATTGTATACGAATATGTATGTTCCCGGAGAAAAATGCTGTAATGTTCTGAACTGACGTAGGTCTAAACGATTTGGGCACAATGGGACCCGCCACGCCAATGGAAAACGATTCATTCGTTTTTTTGGACAATTGAAAATTTGTACACTTAGATGACAGAATAATTTTAGGTCATATAATTGCCTTCGGCATTTTATGATCCTTGTGATTTTTTTGAGATATACTTAAGAATTCATGTAGCCCCAATTTATGCCTGGGGAGACACATTGATTTTTGCTGAGTAGTCAGGAAATTTATATAATTTTTGTCATAATTATGTAATGTATGTCCCTAATCATAGCCAATGAAATGATTTATGCGTTTTTTACAGTGTTGAGTATGGCACTGTTAGCATCTTTTTAAATTGGAGGACGAACTGAAATTTCCTAACTTTTTCCTTTCCTACAAAATTTTTTAAGCTGCTAAAAACACACATTTTTTGACAGCTTTGACTATCTTTGGATACAATTTTAATTAAAAGTCAGTCCAGATTAAAAGAACCGTTCAATTTTCCCAGTAGGCCACAACAATTTATTCCCGCTTCTCAGCCACAATCAACGTTCATTTATTTTCATAAAGCTCATGACTTTGGGGTTCCCATGTTTGGTATGACGTTCCATCAGTTTTAATTCAATCGAACGAAACACACTCCTTCAGTTGCATCGACTGATGCGATAAAATTTCCCCGAATCAAAAGAAATCAATTTGCTACTAAATCATCGCCAATTGACATGGAGCCGCAACGTTTTGCCAGACATCTGATTTGCTCGAAAAAATTAACACAATTACCCAGTTCGATCTAAATTTAAAATCAAGTAAGTGATTCTGCATTGGGAATTCTGGTTGCTGGTGATGGCGATGGTTGATGAGCTTTTTTTTCGGACGAACTGAAATAAATTGGTGGTATAAATATTGAATGACAGCATGACGACGGCAATATGTTGAATTCAAATGAGTTAAAGCGAATCGGTTAAAGTTCAATGTCGAAGTTATGTTGAAGTAATTGAGAATTTATATTATTTGAATTCAAGTTTTTCATTTTGTTCACATTTTCTGAAAATGATTTATTTCAACCGTTTCCTTGCTACCGCTCTCTGCGTATACGAGGTTTTAGCAAAACAACATTCTTTTTTAATTGGCCATGCTGGTCCTATTGCAACGATCGCTGCTGCTTGCAGCCGCTGATGATTCTGTTATTAATCTTCTGTATGAATTTGAATTACATAGAACTATTTGCCAAGTCATGTTAGTCATGGATCTAGTTCTCGATCTTCTAATGTTGAAACTATTGTGAGGACATTTAGGGGAATCCAGACATTTTTTGCAGACTCTGAAGTCTTTTGATAGTTTTTCAAAGAGATGCGACATAAAAAGAGATTGATTAGGAGTAAACTTGCTAAACCGTAGGTCACAAAAAATAAACTAAGACTGAGACTCCTCGAAATTTATTTCAACTGATTGTTTGGAAAAAAATATACGAACCGGTCTCGAAATAATCACTAAGAAACATAGTAGAAATAATTTTAAGGAAGATATCTTCTATGACAAGGAAAAAAGTAAATTGATCACATCATATTTGAACGCAGTCTTTCCTTAGAAAGCACATCAAAACGTGATCCTTAAGGGGGAGAGGGGCATTGGTAAAAAAAATTGTCTTATCTTATAATTAAACATTTCAAAAACGAAGCCCCGAAATTTGAAATCAATCAGAGCAAAACTCTCGATGTTATTGAATACTTAGTCCCATCTCCTCTATCATTTTGGCTCCGATAGCTCGGAGTATAGTAGTCATTTCCTCAAAACCACTTTTTAAAAGTTCGTGTTCACTGCCATTTAAAAACCACATTACCGATTCATTTCAAACTTGGCACACACTATACTTCCCCCAACAATAAGTTTTAGAATTTGTTTTACATTAAGGGGGCTCTCCACCTAAAAAAAAGTCAAATTTTTCGTGAAAAATAGAAATTTTCACTTCAAATTACCACTGAAAATTTAAAAATGAAAAAATAGAAATCAGAGAACGTTGGGGGAGGATTTGATGATACTTTGACTAAATTTTAATGTTCTTTGATTTGCGATAATTTATAGCTGAGATATAATGAACACCGCAAATCGTCTTATTCCAAAGTCATTCTTGAACAACATTTGTCACCGGTTTGCTTGTCGATATTTTCGCCAAAAAAAATTACATAATGTTATTGAAATGATAATTAATAATGTACAAAAGGTTTATATAAATTTGCTCTATCCATATTTCTAAAAATAAATTCGTAAAAAAGTGTTTTTCTCAGGCTGAAACCCTTTCCCCTCCTTTAATACCAAGTGGATGTGATTCCCTTTTTCAGGTTTCAGCTGCTAATAAACTTTATGGAATGGAAAGATTAAATTGGTTTTTACAGGCTCAGTTTGACAATTTTCATTAAATAAAAAAGATGATGAATGGCGAGAATAGAAAAAGCAGGCAAAATTATCACCAAGACTTTTTCCTAGTTCTTAATAATGTTCTTGCATATAATTTTGGTTTTTGTTTATGAACCTGACTTTTTATCTATGTATCGGTGATAATATGTGGGTGGAATCGCTGATGGTGTGAAGAGTCTGAAAATGAATAATATTTTTGCCTTTCTTCATCCCCATGCTCGTTTCATGTCTAATTTTGAAAATTGAAATTTATGAAATCCTCGATCTCCATTCTTGCATCCTGAAGAACGTCCAAATATCTGATTTCATAAATTTATTAAATCCTTGAAAATTTTTTACGTTTTCTTGGGAATTAATGTCAAAATAATAAATATAAAATATGGTTTTTAGTTTATTTTTCATTATTGTTAGTTGTACATAGGTGTTAATATATTATTATAAACAAATTTCAAAGAATTTTGGTTGTTTTGACATCAGTCAAAGCTATTTGTAGATGATTATAAGAATTATGATGTTCGAAATTATGTTTCAAACAACAACGAGAGTGTAATATCTCTGGTCCCTTATTTGATGAAATTGTAGGCAATTGGGTGTCAAGAAAAAAGTATATGGAAGAAATCAAATCTTGTTACTTTTTTTATTTAAAAAAATAGTCTATACTCTCGACTCAAATAATAAAAGAGATTAAAATGACTTATTTCATTTTTTTTTTTTACATTCTAGGGGTAAACAATCGGAATGAGAACATAAGTTCTTCTCCGAATGAACACATGCAAAAAGAACAGAATTTTTCCTAATTTATTGTTTTTTCTTTTTGTTGAAAAGCCCGTGTTTCTGGCTGGCTCTCTTTTTCCTTGGTAGTAAAGTATTTTGTTGACTTTATTAAATAAATTTGTTGTTAGATTGATAATTTCGTTTGCTAGTTCGCTGACACGCTTAGTTTATACTTGCGACCCGAAAATTTACGAACTTGATTTAAAAAAATATTAACTAAGCTCGAAAATATTATGTATTTGTACCGAACATATATGAATTTGACTCGAAAATTGTATATATCATTGAAATAAGTTAGTCTCTCAAGCTATTCTTCAGGCCTACTTCAACATGGCTTATTAATATATGTACTTGTTGTTCTCAGTGGCAGAATGTAGGTTTATAATGTTTGTAATGGCAACACCACAATATTCCATCTTATATATTTTGTTCTTCGTACACACTTTATTTCCGTCTCAAAGTTAATTTTACTTCTTCGTGTGCAAGGTGCTAGTCACGAAACCACTAATTGTCAACCACTTGAATCTAAAGCACTACCCCGTGTCCAATTATGTCGCTTCAGCTTATAGTACCACAATGTCGTCTTCTATCATCCATCGCCATCAAAAGCAAAGATCTTGCCAATGCTTCAAAACAAAAATAAGCGTATCCGATGAAAAGCTAAATGATACCCTTCGGACCAAATACCGCTAAACTTTTTTTATTGCAATCGTTTCGCCAACCAAAGTTACCGTAATAAGCTACCACTAAACATTAAAATGGACTCCGAAGAGTTTCGGAACTACGACCAACCCCCATCCACCTTCTTCAAATAATATACTGCAGAGCGGAAAAACTACGAATTTTCCGACTAATGAATGCCTAACAGCTATCAAGCCAAAACTTGAACAAAAGATGTGAAAAAGTTGCTGATTTTTTTTATTGTGTAAATTTGAAAATATATCATTCAAAGCAAATTCATTCCTCCGCCGTATTTAATGGCGGTTTGAAGGAAACAAGTCAAAAAGTCGACTGAAATGAGTCTCAAATGAGGCATTGCGCGGCAAACCAAGAATAGAGCGGAAGCCAATGGAAAATTGCAAAGTTCGTGCACTAATGAAGTGCAACTAAGTGCTTTCGTTCGTAACGTCGACCTATTAAATGATTCGGTGGTGAAAGCGGTGGTACAAAAGTTTGTGGAAATTTTCGGTACTTTCTACGTTCATGAGAAAGTGTGGCCAATTAGTGAGGATCATTTAGTTATACTATAGCTAGTCTCATAGTTAAATTCCTTGTGCTCAACTTTTCAGCATATTGTTATGCCAGGCAAAAGTTTACCTTGCTTTGTAAAAAGGTTTCAAAAAGGCAATTATTAGGTTCGGTAATTTTTGAATTACTCCAAGCAAAGTGAATTTTAAAACTAGATATCGTTCTTTTGGATAATTAGCATTATAAAAGCTGCTTGAAGCAGACTTGTTATAATCATGTAGTATTTTAGCTCCAGAAGTAAGTACTTAATATTATTTTTCATTTCCAGAGTTTCCTAGCCGATGCACCAGATGACGGTCTGGGTAGTCTGACGGAGCAAAAGTGGCGTAACTACTCGACACGGGAGGGAGTGGAGCAAATGGCCAGAGAGGAGAATCCCAGTAGTAAGTACAACCCTTTTGCACAGTCATTTCATTGTCAATGTATCAATTAGATTGTAATTATTCCATTACCGAGTGAAGACAATTATCCATTAGCAGCCGCATCCATCGATTCTATTCAGTCCAATCGAATCAGTTAATCGACAAGATTCCATCGGCAAGATTCATTCCAGCAAGACAGAGCTCGTTACCCTGCAGACTGCAGGCAAGCACGTGCCTCCAATTTATTGACGACTCTTGCATTGCAGTTTTGTTTACGAGACAGCGTCGTCGGCTCGAAGAACTTGGTGGAATCCAAAGATTTGCAGAATGCATTCTTAGACTAATGGGCTTGTAGAGGGCAATCACGTGAATCACCGTGACTCGATTTGAGGTGCACTTGCAATTCCGATCAGGTATCATTTTCTTGCGGCTGCATCGTAAGTTGAAGTTCATTAAATCGTTGCCGTCGCAGCCTTCCTGTACTCGTAGTGAAGATCTCGAGTAATAGAAAATAATTCACTTTGCATACAATGCAATTTTCATGTTTGCAAGATATGCACTAGCTCGAGCTTTCCGCATTGGTATAGTGCCGGGAGGTTAAGAAAACGTTAGACGTGGAAATTTGACATGGGTTGTGTTTGTTGTGCGGACATTGATTAATGCTAACATTGGACGGAGAACTGATGAACTTATAATGTATTTAGTACATCAAACCGTGTTTAAGTGGAAACTGGTAAACTAGGTTGAGATTAATTGTTTAAGATAGGAAATACGATGTTGACTATTTGATATGTTCTCTTCAAGCACTACGTAAAAAACACACTATCGGCAATATTAGTTTTTATGGATTATAATGTTTTCTGAAGCTTCAAGAGCTCTTTAAAAAAATAATGCGAGATAACAGACAAATTAGCGCTTTTAAAATACCGATTAAAGCTTGATATTGTTGACAGAAGGCTGTCAATGTTTTAGAAACAACACTTCATAACGTGACACCTTCCTCGTCTTGTATCTGACATGTGCAAATTTTTCTTGCATGAAGGATACTATGCCAATAATTTTTGAGATCATATAGGCTTTTGTGGCCATTTTAAAAGTTGGATAATGGTAGGGCATCTCAACTACACCGAAATCCAGAAGAGAGCTTGCCAAAAGTGTGGATAGGCAGCTATCAACGAGTATAAAAAAATGATTGCCCCTGCAGCAGGGTACGCTAAAAACGACTGTGAAGTCCCCAAGTCCATATTAGTGGAGCACTATTTTGTCCACACTTGACAGATGCTGGCAGGCCACTTTGGTAGCTCTACGCGATTGGAGTGGCTTCTTAAAAATGAGTTGGAAAAGCTCCTGGATGAGAGAAACTGCGTGGTGTTCTTGCATTGGATCAGCACACAATAGCTGCAATATATGCAAATACAAATGAAAGAACTTTTGTCCGTAAAAAACCACAGAGCTCTCATGAGCTAGCAAGCCAGACACTGTCAAGACGCGACGAAGAGACTTACCTAAATGGTGAATTTCGAAAAAAAAAACAAATGCTGGGGTTACCTGTATATCAGAGAACTATCGAAGGCAGACAGCATCATGCCTCAGTTGGTGTGGGGGCTTATACCGAATGAATAGACAAGCCAGGTCAATTGAACCCTGAAAACTAGAAGTTTTAACAGCCTATCGCCCGGTACCTTGTCCAAAAAGTTAGTTTTTTTTTTTTTTTTTTTTTTGACTTTCAAATTATATTCTATGTGCATTATCTCGTTTTTGTTTGCATAGAAATAAAAATAATAAAAATATTCATATACCCACTAAGTCCGCACAAAAAAAAAACGTATAAATAGGCCACGAGTCCAGGGAATCGTACATTCATTTGAATAAAAATAGTCGAAGAGAGAACATTAAAATCGAGAAAAAAGAATAGTAAAGAAGTACCGGTGTGTGAAAAAAAAATACCCAACAAAGACATAGACAGCGACTTGGTGAAGGAACTAAGCGACTCTGCTCCTCCATATTTCACCGTAGCACGCTGGGCCAAGGAGTTTAAGCTGAGAAGTATATCCACTGAAGATGAATACCGAGAAGGGCGTCCATCACGTCCCTCACTGAAGAAGATAAATAATCGAAGATATCGTTTTGGCAGATCGAAGAGTGACCATGTAGCTGAAGTCACAGAGATCTCGTATGGCAGTATTGAAAGAATCGTTGCCAACGAATTACAAATGAAGGAGGTATCCACGCGTTGGGTGCCGAGAATGTTCACCGACGAACAAAAGGAGAAACGAGTCGACATTTCGAGGGTGAATCTCGAAAAGTTTCAGACAGATCTGGAGTAGTTTTTGTCACGTTTTGTAATCATGGACGAGAACTGGATTCCCAATTTTGATCCAGAAACCAAACAGCAATCGATGGCCTGGAAGCGACCCTCCTTGCCGATGCCGAAGAAATTCAAGGTATCGAGTTTGGCAGGGAAAGTTATGCATAAAGACGTTGTTGCAGTGTTTTGGGCGAGTAAAGACAAACCATTTTTTTCAATTGGTATCCAGGGTTTGTAAAAAAGATGGACTTAATGTATTAACTTGTTGGGAGACTATGTAGAAAAATAAATATTTGTTTTAAGTTTAATCACCTTGGTTTATATTGATTATCATTACTTTTGGATCAACCCTCGTATGTGTTAGAGTCATATTACATAAATATTTGTGCAAAGGATACTTTATACAGGTTATTCGGAAGAGAACTAATTTGTATTTATGATGATTCTTGGGTTATGTATATGGGTTATGTATAGTATTTGGGTTATGTATAGCATATGTTAACTTCCGGTTTTGAGCAGGGAGAAAATGTGTTTTTCAAATTTTATTTCAAAATTAAAAAGAACAGTCAATTTTCTATACCAGTATGTTTAATGTTTTTCTAGATTTTTTTTCGAATATCCGAATCGGCTTCCAAAAAAAACCTTTCATCAATTTCGTCAATTCTCGGCTATGCTCAGAAAAAAAAATTGCTTATCCACGTTCATATTCTCTAGAAGTACCATTATGCACAATATGAATGAACGAAATCCAGAGCCTCGACTTCTCTTTCGTAATGCCCTACATGTAACCATTGTAACTAATTGTAGAAGAGCTTGGTGATGAAATGCAACAAAATTTATGCTCCCCAGTGATTTTTCCTAATCGTTTCTTGATAAGATCAGTTTTAGTAATTTCACGTAGGATCGCATAGGAAAATCAAACATAATTTGGTCTTATCTTCATAAGGTTAATTTTGGACGTTTCTTTTAATATTGGAGCGTCAGATATTCGAGTGGGCTGATAAATGACTTTAAATAAGAATAATTTGTTTTGAGCTTTTGTTTTCGTTTTATCAGTGGCTTTCAGGCTCTTTTCTTCTGTTAATTCTTATTTTTCACTGTGGAAAATAGTGATTAGCCTGTAACATATATATCTCTGCACAATTTGCATGTAATGATTGTAAACTTTTCTAGAGAAGTATTACAAGCTGTGTCATTTCCAAATAAAGCCAGATTATAGTGTGATATTTAAATATCAAATGCATGTATTCCTTATAAAGTTGGACTAAGAGCTGACCCCTGAGGCACTCCTGCGAAAATTTCGAAATCGAAAATTTCACGTCGTTTATTGTTATACAGACATTTCTATTGGAGAGAAAACTTTCAATGTTTATTATCAAAACGAGAGGATATTCGAACTGGTGTAGTGAATGCAAGAGACTAGTACGTCGCTCCGTGTTGAAAGTTTTTTGATTATTCAGCAAGATGGCACTAACTGAATTTTCAGTATTAAATGACAGTATGTCCGTTGTGAGTGTTTTAGCCAGAGAAACGAAACAATATTTTTTCGTTCCCTGTGCCTTTTAAGACGAGTGTATATAATAGTCATAGTTGGCCTGGGGTCGGTTCAAAAAACGAATCGACAACCATAGTTTAGAGTGTTTTATATTAGGTGCAGTTTTCAGCTGATATAATTTACATAATTTCGATAGCAAAGAGAAGAGCATAACCCAATATTATATGCGTTCACTACTACATCTGTACATCCATATTCGTGCATCGTGCACCCTATGAAGATAAAGCTAGCATGTGAATCTATGAAAACGTTGGAGAAACAGTGTCTGCGTTTACCTACATATATATGCAGCTATGTATTCTTGCTAACAAATATGCTTGAAAATTGTTATTTCAAACAATCAGAAACTACAAAGAATTACCTGGCTAGATAATTAATGATTGCGCACAGCTGTCTGATCAAAGACCATTTTTCAAAATTAAATGTATGCGAAAAACTGCAAGTTAGGTATGAGTATCAAATCGATCCTAATGATGACATATTTCATCGATATATAAAAATACGGCAAAGTTGCTCTTAAGGTGCTAACAATTCATATTCCGTCTTCAAACAATAACTAAGATATGTGTGTCAAGGCTATTTTCTAGAATCCCATTAATTCTATGTCGTTACTCTTAACCTTCTACAACTTGTCTTCTGCTGTTGAAAATTAATTAATTTTCGCATTGAATTTCCATTATCAATAATATGTTGCTAGAAATTGAGCCATTAGTTACCTCAGTTAGTCATGTTTATAAGTATGATTCATAACTCTGAAAAGAATGAAAGGAAAAAATTCTTGCGCATAATGACCAGTAGGAAGACTGATTTTGAAGAAAAACAGAAGATTTGTGCAGATTTTATGTCATGTTGATATGGTCGAAATGCTTATTTTATCAGTCTATTTTAACCAGATCCTCACACCAGGTGCATAGCATATACAAATTTAATGATAGCACCATCATACGATGTTTATCATATGAAAATTTAATAGTAGCATCTCTTGTTACAATAACGATGAAATAACCTGTGCAGACAGTTTTTCGCTACCACCAAACCTGCTCAAAGTGGGGACCAACTTACTCTGTGAATTTCGATTTGATCCAATGACTGAATCAGAAGCTATATGCATAAAAAGATTTTGACTGATCCGGTTGTACCATAAGCTCTCACGAACATAAATTTTGGGTGAAGAGTTACTGTTTTCGTGGGTCGTGAAGTTCCGAAAAAATTGAAATAAAATATATATATATATATATATATATAGGTATCAAATGTATATAAAAGTTGCTTTTTTACCCAAAAATCGAGAAAAAAAAATTCCGGGGACTCAATGATATTAAATTTGTTTTTCATGAGCTTGCTGTAGCTGGAGGGTTGCTTGATAATTCGTCAAAATCACACCTGCTTATTTCTAGTGGACGTGTAGGCTCTGTAAATATCGTGATGGTCTAATACTTTCGTCAAAAGCTTGAAATTCAAAAAAATATTTATTTATTTTAAAAAGTCAGCACCCATACCGAGTTAAATATTTACCCGGGTTTGGAACTTTATAAGTTTTCATTATCCATACTTGTTTTTCTATTTTCTCTCTTTTCCCTTTTCTTCTTTCCATAGAAATATAAGAGTACCAGAAAATTAACTGATTGTGCCTTATTTGAATTGATTTTCTTAACTTGTAGAATAATTGCATTAAATGTCTTTATTCTACCGAATGTTAAACATTTTTATTGCTTGATTACTTTCAGCAATGGTTAGCATAACAGTTTATCTTAGCAATAATAATTTATAGTTTTTATTTGTTATTCCGACAGTATGGCTATATTTATCCCAATTAATAAGTGTATTACAGCCTTTTGTGAGTGTAGTATACTCATTAGTTGCGATTAATATTGGAAATCTTTTTAGTCAGTTTGTATCTGGTTTAAAACTCATTCTAAAAGGTACAGTTAAATCCGCTTTAAATAAGCATAGTTTTCTAAACAAATCAGTATTATTGATACACCACCCTCTCAATGCAACGACAGCAGACACTTTTCTTTCACATCAAACTCAAAGCAAACTCTCTTCAGAACATCAAAGCAAACATTAAAATAGCTTATGCACATTACATCCGAAAATTTTCCGGTCAATGAAAACATCCTACCATTGATGCTTTGACGCTAGCAATGCAGCAGAATAGCATCATGCAACACCATTAAATTCTATGAACCCGAACTTACAGAGTGCACGAGACATGCAAACGTGAGTTCTTTCGGTGGCCCCCTCAGGTGAAATAGAATGCACTGCAATTAAGTTAAGTGCATCATTGGACAGACTGTAAAAAGCTCGTTTGGAAATCCATTGAATAGCGGATAATGGGCAATGGCACTGAATTGAGTCCCGTAGCAATGCACACCCCAGCAGAGAATTTGAATGCAACACGGAACCAGTCAGAAATAAATCGATCCATCTTCATACACACGAAGTACTGTATTGTTGCAAGTTGCTCAATACTGTACATTTTACACTAGTAGAAAACTCGAAATCAAATGCAACGAATAGTTTGAATATTTTCAAAGTGCTGCAACACAACTCTTAGACATTCAAACTATGAAGCTATTAACTGCATCTCAACTAGGATATCATGACTCGTGTGCTCGTACAATAACGCCTCCACGACCAGTCCGTAGTCTGAATTTGCATATAATTGCAATGAGTACGATGAGTACGTGAAGCAGGATAGTACAAGTGCAAGTTTCCTAGGTAATAGAAACGATGAAGACTCTTTAAGGAAAATTTCCCGAAAGAGTTTCGTTTCGCATACAGACTTACGTTGATCTTAAATTGAAGCCCTTCGGCGTAGGAAGTTTAGTCGACTCGACACTCTATGCAGACCTCCCTAATAGTCATGATGATGTGGTACTAGAAATGGAATAATCGAATTCGCGCTCTTTCAGTTGGAATTTGATAGGTTGCAATAGGACAATGAATTTTATTTGTTTTGAAAGATGATGTGCCATAACAACATAACGGTAATGAGCACTTGCAGGGACTTTGATAGTTTGTTGATCTTCGACATTGGTGAACGGTTCAATTGATTAGGAAGTTGAATGAGTGTTTTGCGAGTACTTAAGTGGTATTCAATTTGGAAAGTTGTCGAGATTTATCGGTGGCCATATGAAGTTTGAATGCAAGTGAGTTTACTTTCACTTGTATGATCAATTGAAATATGATCATGATTGCTGGTGTGTAGAATATATAAATGTTTCTGATGCCGGGAGCTAAACCACCTTGAGAGAATAGAGCGATTTCGGAAATTCGTTTGATTTTACAAAATTATAGTTTTCACCACTCCGACACACGTTAAAGCAAGCACTATTGTATAAATTTTGTTCAGATTCGTTAACCTTAATAATAAGGCTAACGACATCTACGGAATTCAGAAAGACAAGAGAGAGATGAAAATTATTATCTCTAAGGGAATAATACAGAAGTTACTTAAGATGTAAAGAGGATTTACGTTATGTAGATATGCCATAATCTGGATGGACACTATATCAGAAGGAGTCTGGCTTGACGGCTGCAGCGGCCACCCAAAAAAAATAAGAAAAATTGACGCATGCAGCTGCAACGTGAAAAAAGTGCACTGCATGGAGGTGCAGTGTTTGGAATTTCTATGGGATTGGAACAACCTTCTCTTTCGGCATATTTTAGTCTAAAATGACTTGCGTTAGCTAAAGCTCAATTATTTACGAGATAGCATATAAAGAATTTAATGATGGTTTAAGGATTGAAACTTTTCTTGTAAAAAGGTAGAAAACAAATAATAATGCGTTGTTAATCGTAAAACTTTTGGCCTAATTTTTAGATGGAAGATCAGGAACACACTGTCCATTTCAGATTCGTTTGGTCTTGTGGGCTTGTTTCAATAACGAAGAATTCCTGGCTACCTTTTCGGGCTGGCGTCTGCCTGGTTCCAGGTCCGTCTCGAGAATTACAATTTTCCTTCGTGTGTGCGATTTTGTGTTTTATATCTTTTCACTAGCAAACATGCTTTGTCACGTCTCGGGTG
The DNA here is from genome assembly GCA_947369275.1 of Nemotelus nigrinus. Lineage (NCBI taxonomy): Eukaryota > Metazoa > Arthropoda > Insecta > Diptera > Stratiomyidae > Nemotelus > Nemotelus nigrinus. The sequence goes on from OX376375.1 coordinate 16,941,687, forward strand.
AGTCTGGCTTCCCTAACTCTTTTCTCTGCGTTTTGTTTTATATTGCGGCGACATGACGAATGGATAATGACGAATGGACAAATCTACCTCATCATTCATGGACTCAGCTTAACCACGAATTGGCAAACTAGCGCCCATTGGATGTGGAATAAATAGTGCTGTGATAATGTGAACTAACGACCTTCAAGTTTTTTTTCAGCACCTTGCTCTGGTTGCAAATAATGTTTTTGTGTGTCTTGTGATGGGCTGTCATCACACCTATGGCAGACATCTTAATTGGACTTCGGTCAAGTTGAGTTATCTTGCCATCCTCCAGCTTTTATTAATTGCCAAAAATGCCCGAAGCTCATTGCACAACAAAGTGCTATTTAATATTTATCTGTGATCACTAAGCACTCGTACAAACTTTGGTGATGACACAGCATCTCAACTGAACCGAAAATGAGTCAAGTTGCCTGCAACGAGTGTGATGGACAGCCATTAACGAGGCAAAAAAAAGCTTGCCTTGGAAACGACAGTGAGGGCACCTCATCTTTAAGTCCACATCTGACGGATGCTAGTGTGCCATTTCACTAGCTCTCCGCTGCTGGGGTTAGCCAGTAGATAATGGGGTTGACTCGCTCGAAAAAAAGTATGACGCTTCGTGCTATTCATCCATCGAATTATACAATAGTCGCAATCTAAAACCAAACCACAGGGGATGGAGCTCTGGTACACAAGGAAACCAAAGGGAAATCAAACTCAACCAAGACGCGACAAATCGCCTTGCTAGGGCAGAGAGTTGGCAAAACATTAATCTTCACTAATTCATAGCAATTTTCCATTGATATTCAATTTCACAGTGACAAATATCTAACTCAGTATCGAAAAATTGACATTGCGAAAAAATCGGTTCGAAAAAAGGGACTGCTTCGACTTTTCCACTCAAAACAAAATGCAATAACAAGGCAAAATTAAGTACCAAAAGAGATCTGCCACTTTATGAACTACTCGCAAATATCAGCAAATCAAGCGCTGGACAAAATTGACTGCGTAGTGGAATAAGCAAGTTTGTATAAAGTATATCTTGAAATAATTTTGGCAACAATTCATAATTCTTCTAGGACAGTAATCTAGTTAAACTGATTCTCTACTGCACAAGGACACAATAACTTCTAATTTTACGATTTACTCGTATATAATGCATTGAGCAGAGGAGATTAAGGTAGTCTTGCAAAAAACAAAACGATCCTAAGCAGAAAGGTTGCTGTATTCGATAATGTTGCTGCATTCGCTGATTGGTTGTTAAACTAAAATAACGCAAAGAAAACACCTGAATGAAATCTTATCTAGGTTTTAATTGAAATCAGACATGAAACTTAAATATGAAATAATCTACAATGTGATGTGAATTAAAACACTCAAAAAACGTCTGCACACTACACCAGCTACAGCAAGCTCGTGAAAAACAAATTTAATATCATTGAGTCCTCAGAATTTTTTTTTCTCGATTTTTGGGTAAAAAAGCAACTTTTATATACATTTGATACCTATATATATATTTTATTTCAATTTTTTTCGGAACTTCACGACCCACGAAAACAGTAACTCTTCACCCGAAATTTATGTTCGTGAGAGCTTATGGTACAACCGGATCAGTCAAAATCTTTTTATGCATATAGCTTCTGATTCAGTCATTGGATCAAATCGAAATTCACAGAGTAAGTTGGTCCCCACTTTGAGCAGATTTGGTGGTAGCGAAAAACTGTCTGCACAGGTTATTTCATCGTTATTGTAGCAAATGATGCTACTATTAAATTTTCATATGATAAACATACGATGTTTGCTATCATTAAATTTTTATATGCTATGCACCTGGTGTGAGGATCTGGTTAAAATAGACTGATAAAATAAGCATTTCGACCATATCAACATGACATAAAATCTGCACAAATCTTCTGTTTTTCTTCAAAATCAGTCTTCCTACTAGTCACTATGCGCAACAATTTTTTTCCTTTCATTCTGTTCAGAGTTATGAATCATACTTATAAACATGACTAACTGAGGTAACTAATGGCTCAATTTCTAGCAACATACTATTGATAATGGAAATTCAATGCGAAAATTAATTAATTTGATGTAAAATAATTGACAATTACGGAGTGCTATGCAAATTCATTTCACAAAAGTCAACAATAGTGGTACGAACTTAACTTCAAAGCTCAAAAAAATCTACGTTTATAGATAAATTTCTCAGAAGAAGAATTTTTAAAGAAGAATTTTTATTTTTAATTTTTCTACAATTTTAATACTGCTACGGCCAGTATTTCGGCAAACCACTGCTCCGTTTGAATGTTCTTCTAGCTTTAGCATTAATTGCTTGACAGTTGCTGACATTGACCATACGATCGCCGTTGCAATTGCTGCATTCCACATATGTATGATGTTTGGCTTGTCAGGCTGCATGATAGAGTTCACTACAAAAAGGCGCCATTGCGATTTAACAACGCTGATTTAAAAATTGATTTAAAACTGAAATAAATGAAATGAGGCTTGGTTTTAATTTATGTTTGCGAAACCATATCAAATCGCAAAGAAAATAGCTTTTCTTATTTATTTTTAATTTGATACAAAGGCTTGCATTTCTTTTGATGAATTTTTAAAAAAATGTTCCCTATTGTATGACAGCTAAGTTTCGTTTTGAGTATAAACAATTAATTTTATTAACGAGTTTCAAATGATAATTTCTCCGTTGAAATGAGTGAAAATATACACACCTTAAGCTCAGTATATAAAATGTATCGGAAAATGGTACCAGAATTCCAGCACAGGTAACAAAATTAAATAGTCTGTTATATAATTCCGGTACGGTGTACGGAAGTTGTGACAGTAGTGGTTGTTTTGAAATTAAGAAAAGTTTGGGATGAAAGTTTAATGTACAAAATATTTTACATTTCAAAATAATAACTACTTGCAATTACAAAACTTGTGAAAATATTGTCTCTGCTATGATATATTTATTGAAATACTTACAAATGTCAACGAATTTCATTGAACATTTTTGCCACTCTACGTATACATATTCTCATATCTCTCTTATGAAATTGGAATTGTTTTTGCGGGATGATTAAAATTGAACAACTTTTTATTAACATTAAAAATTTTAATCTACATTGAAAATTCTATTTTGACAAAGTGGTTTCGAAAGTATGCACTGTTTCTCATCAGACACCAGCACACAGAGCATACTTGACTGGCGTGACCACTCGCAGTTGGAAATCATTACATTTGTATTTATGCTAGTTGTGACAAATTTTAACATCTCCGACTTATATCCATGGATATAATTTTACTTAGTAAAGGTAATTGCTTATGCTTCAAATACATATTGGCCCAAGCTAAACCATCTCGGGTTGGGCCACCACAGACCAATTCGAGGACAGATGCTACTGTCCACACCATGGCCGGAGCTGGTGAGCTTCAGTTGTCTATGGTCAGCTTGTCAAATCCGTTTGGTTGGTGCATGTTGGTGCCCAAATCCCACTCAGATCGGAATGCAGGCCAATATCGACCAATCGTAGCCATCTCACACCAAGTGGGTGTACACATATTGGCCATAGGCTCTGTTGGTTTGGCTTGGGCAAATATGTATTTCCTACATTAGACAAAGAATAGTAATACCAATGTTAAAATCTTTCACGTCAACTTTTGGAAAATACAATTGGCAGGCTGACTAGCTTTGACTTTTGAAAAGATTTTTCTCAAGTAATTAAGGGAAGCTTTGATTAGGGGAAGCTTTGACTAAGCGAAACCGCTGAGTGCTGAAATTTTTGTCATTGTTATAGAATTAATATTGACATAATACTCTTTATATAATTTGTATATTTTATAACACTAAAAATTTTCTTGTTCTCCCCGATGTAAAATACATATGTTATCAATTTTCCATTATTATTTTTCAGTTGCGGCAGCTGCCCATTACAACCGTATGCAGCAGGAAGCTGTGTGTAAATATCCTCATCCCAAAGTAATACCAATATCATCGAATAACACGTCAAAACGTTTCGTGCCACGATGTACAATTTTGCATCGTTGCGGTGACGACACTGGATGCTGTTCGTCAGACAAAACCTGTGTAGCGAAAACTACCGTTTCTGTGGTGCTATATTTTTACGTAAGTACATTCTCGTACATTGTAAATGAAATCATAATGACCTGGACAAGTTGAGGTTGCATGTGGAACAACCAGAAGGAAGCATATTGGCTCCAGGGGATCCTGAAAACTAAATGTTTTTCATTTTGTCTTCTGATGTGTGAGAGATGAATGGTCTTTATTCCATCGTCAGACTTGCTCGTTCGTTTATATTTTGGGTGTCGTCTATTCAGTTTTATGACATTAGGTTGTAATTATCACGACGAAAACTTGATGAGCAAACTGTTGTTTTCCTTTTAAGCTCAGTGACTGATTGTTTAAAGTGACCTGTCCAGTATCCTAAAACTATGCCCTTGAGTTGGGTTTTCAACTCAAATTATCTAGCATTAAAATCTTTATTTTAATACATAGATCGGTTGTTAAGTCGCTACAAAACATTTGAAAGGCGTTAAATTCAGAAAAAGCTGTTCTAAAATGAACTTGTTTAGGTTTTTACTGTTCGCCAAGTGACCTCAGCTTCGTGACAAAATAAAAGTCAAACCAAAAGTTTTTGGCTATTTTTTCATGGTAACATAGCCTTCTCAATTGTTCACACGTAAATAAGGTATGGAGGTGGTTTTCTCACAACACAAACTTTTCCCACACCAGCACTACAAGTTTTCATCATATAAAATCTGTATTTTGCACAAAGGCCCAGACAAAAGCATTTTGCAGATGACTAATTGTGCACCGTCGAAACAGTGTAAAGCTATAAAACTCACCGGAGTGAAATGCAAATAAAAGTAAAGCCAGGTGCCTGTCATTTGGGGATTCACGGCCAAAGCTCTTTGAATTTTTTTTATTTTCTCGCTAGTCTGCAGACGGAGCTTGTGAAAATTATGGAAGCGTTTACGAAAAGGGTTGTTAATCATTTCCGCTACACGGTAAATTAAATGATGAATATTTTGCTGCAGTGGATATTACTCTTAGTAACCCGTGTTTTTTTCTCGTGTGAGAATAGTATGTAAAAGTGTGGATCGAATCACAGAGCGTATCTAGCAACAGATTTTCAGCCTGAAGTGAGCAAATTTAAAGTAGACTTTGATTTTGTTTGACAAAGAGAAATATATTACAGATTTTTCATGGTAATATTTCCAATCGCAACCCTATTCCAATTCAAATTAATTTTCGATCAATTTAATATGCATCAAATTAAATCAATCTTTCTCCAATTTATTTCTTCAAAAAAAATATATATTTAAAAAATTGCTAATGCTAATCAAAATATTTTCCAAAAATATTCATTATTGAAGTAAAATTTAAACAACTCGTACAAAAAGACTCAATGAACAGTTTGTGAAAAAATGACACGACAAATGGAATTGAAAGTATTGAAAAAAAATATTTGCTTTGGAGGAGATGACACTTTAAGTTACATGATTGGTTTTAAGCAATATCATCTATGCTAATGTTTCTGTTCCTATGGTGGTATTATAATCGTGGTGGCTGTATTCTAAGTAAAGATTGTGCTTTGAAGCGGAGTGAAAGTAGCGGAGAATTTAACCTTGATTTTAAAAATTGGATTTTACGTAACTTTAGATAATGAGTCAATGGCTTAACTGAGGGTGATGTGTGGAGTGAAATTAACTGCTGGACACCATAAATACCATAAAAAAAGATGAAAGAAACCTTGTCAAAAGCTTGAGACCCTATTTTGATGTTCTGGTACAAAGACTCCAGTCGGAAAATATTACCAGTTCCATTATTAAGCATAATTTTGCTAATATTTTTTGCTTACACATAATTGATCTGAAAAGGAGATCGTGAGGTCGAAAATAGGGCTAAACTCGGCTACGTGCCCCTCATAGCCGTTAGACAACTATACCGATTGTGTTTTTGTGATTGTGTGTTTGGTTTTGAGGGTGTTTTTGTTTGTTTGCATCTTTACCATCATCAAGTTGTCTTCTCGTATAATTTCTATATGTTTTTCAGTATTCTTCTTCAAGTTTTTGCCCCTGCCACCACTAGAGAACGAGCAGAGAATAAAAATTGAAGAATAACTAACAAAAACTTGCAAAAAATACACGAGAAGACAACACACTAAAGTTAAACAAACAAACAAAAAACACAACCACAAAAACAGAATCGGTAAAATTGTCTGCCCTACTAAGCGCAAAAGCGGTATCTCAAAAAAAATCGAAAACTTGATTTTTATAACATTAGAAAGCTTAAAACAATATGCATCTAATGAACTAAGCCTTTTAATGGTATCTTATTTAAAGCATATGGAAAACACATTAAGAAAGTTTTCTAAATCTAAGTACCCGATGTATCCAAGATTCATAGCTGAGCGGAAGATCGCTCACCGAGAACATTGGAGTAAAGAGAATTCTCCACCAGCTCCAAACGAACCCAGTTCCTCGTTGCCTATCCCAGTTTTACCTTAAATCACAAAGGAAATTAGAGATATAACAATATTACCACTTTTACAAAACTTCATTCATCTCCAAACTCGCGTTCATTGAGATTCCGCTTTCGCGCTTAGTACGGCAGTATGGCGGGCACGAACATTTTTTACGAAGTTTACTTTGGTTTAAGTTTTCTCTGAAGTAGTGGCTAGTTTTAATACACTTACAATGTAACTGGGTATATTTTCCAACTATGGGTAATTTCATTTGTTCAGCTCCATGGGCTCATTTCATTAATTCTGTTTCATGTGTGTCTCTTAGTTCGAAGTTTGAAACGACATTCACATTGGGCGCCATATGTTTTCATTGATTTTCATATTAAAGAAATCGATTAAAGAAATCGATTACTATAAAAATAGTCTTGAATCAAAAGGAAATCTACGGGATAAACGCTGTCAACACGTGCTCTCCAGTTCAATATTTTTTTTTCAATCACTAAAGGTTTGTTCCCGGTTGACTTCTTGAGCAAATCTGAAGCACACAGATTATCTTTTCGGTTTAGCCTGATTCCTTCGTCTGACAAATGAAAAAAAAAAAATTTGGCGTATTGCATCACATATTTTCAAAGGTAGCTTTGTCAAATACCTTAATTTAAAAATGTTAAGGATAAAGTTATATTGCAAGTTTTGATGTGAGGAGTAACGGTAATTTTTTGATGAATTGCTATGTTCTTAGTGAAAAACCCTATACAATCACATTGAATTGTCACTTATTTCAACAAATGTGAATGATTAGATGGAAATTATTCAAAAAATGGCTAGATTGTAACTGGTCTGCTTTAATCTAGTTCTTTACCTAGAATCTACCAGCAATCAAATCGTTTGTTTATGCTTTTTGACCTTGAATAATATTTTGTCAACGACCGATAAATAGACGAATAAATGCACCATAATATTCACCAGCCACGAAACCATCACCAAAACCAATAAATCATTTTCCATACCAACAATACACTTTCTTCTCTGTTGCTCTTCTCCGCTGCAATTGAACAAACATGTCGCGACACTAAATAAACAATATTCATCATCACAATTGATTATTCACGACAAAATTTATTCCAACAGGTGAACACTGAATCCATTTCACCTGGTCTCCACCACAGAGCATTGTTTGGATACATAATGTAGCAATCTACGCAACGAGCCCTGTTCGCTCGGCTTCTTAGCATTCGCTACCCTAGCGCATACTATATATGCTACTGTTGCTGATGCTCTTGTGAAATATCTTTTAATATTAATGAAAATTACCGAGAAATTTACACTTTACAAATGACCGAGATTTGAACTTGTTGTTGTGGTTGAGTTGAAAACGATTTTTTTTCGTTCGCTTGTATACGCAAACAACGAAAACTTTGTCGGGGAAATTTTAAATGTCGTCGAATGAGTTTGGAAATTTACGATTAGATTTGTTTATGTGGTTTTTAGTGATAACGTGAAGTTACAGGTTGATAAAATAACAAGTTTGGAAATTTGGTTGAAGCTGGTTAATATATGAGATTTAGTTCAGAACAAATTTGAAACAACTAATTATATGCGTGCCCACGAACGTAAAAAGTTTGTCGGTGCTTGGATCAGTTTTGCTTTAAAAGTAAATGTATACAAATAAAACATTCTTTGAATAATGAGAAATAAGAAATTAACCGTTAGTAAATAATTTTAATTGGATTGAATAGCCGATAAGTGTAATCTGGAACTGTAAAAAAACTTGGAAAAAACTATTTTGAAAGCCTATTTGCATAAAAGTTGGGAGACTTATGACTTGCTGGCAACATTTTTTTTTATAAATCTTATGATCTTGAATAGTATTGCAATTGCGATTGCCGATTCGACCCCTTAGTAATTTGTTAAAATTATAGTGATCGAAAAATCATTTTGAATCTATTTTGAAATGCTTGAAATATTTGATGTCGATGCAAAATGTTATTCAAAAAGTAAAATTATCCCCAAATCCAATGTTCGGGTTGCAGGTTAGAAAATAAATTTATTTAGCTTCGAAATTACATAAATGATATTTGATTTATTACGACTAAACTACTTTATATGTCAAACTTGAGTTCGATTAAAGGTTAAAAAAATTCCTCAACGTATTGAGTAGAGTAAAAACAAACTTAAACAAAGGTATCAAATTTTCAAAACAAAATACAATAAGTTTTGTTCTTATACTCATCTACAAAATCAAAAATGTTGGAAAATGAAGAAAACCATACTGGCATTCTCACGAAAAATCATCTCGGAATGAAAAATCCTATGATTGATTTTATTATACGCTGCAAATTTTTTCTTCGTGGTCTGATACTCTTCTCCTTATGTTTAGAAATTCGTAGATTTATGCAAGATATCAATTAATCTGTTAAATCAAACTATATTATTTTAAAATATCATTTTACTTTCTTTCGGAGCACACCTTCGCTTTTATCCACCGTCAAAAATTTAAAAATCATTTAAATATATATAATAATCATTTAAAAATATTTTGAGACCCGAAGCCGTATATTACACGAAATATTTTTCTTGGATTCGGCAGGCATCTAATATAAGATATTAAAGACATTCATTCGTAGAATATTTGAAAATTGATTTATGTATTTATAAATAATGCCAAAAAAATACATTGTTTTTATTTATTCTTTATGTTCAAAGAAACCCAAAACAAGAAAAGTAAAATTGATTGCTTGGTGATTTAATGTCTGAATCAGAAATGCTCATTTTTTCGTATACGTTCCAATAGCCAATATATGGCAAGTTGTCTACAATTTATTCATTTTCATGCAACGGTCAGGGTCATCACTCGTTATTAAAAGTAAAGTCATAAAAACTCCGAACAAAAGTCATAAATTTTATTGTATATAGTTAAATTTATTTAAAACTTCTTACGTTCAATTTGAGACACATCATGCATTTTATTTTTATTAAAAAAAAAGCAAACTAGATTTGAATAATCAATATATTATTGATCGCTCATACTTCTCTAATATGTTTGTCATAAACCATTTCAAAGTTTTGAAAAAATCGATAATTCCATCATTTATGGTAAAAATAATACGATCGGGCTCTTTGCTATAAAAGAAGCTTTCACCTTTGCCTCTATTATTTCATCGATTAGTATCAATTGGTAATATTTTTTACGCTTATTCTTCTGCTGTCAATACTTATGAATATAATTTCGAAAATATATATATTTGATATTTTGGTCTTGTGGCTGTGGACAAAAAAAAAGCATTTAACACTATTCGGCACCATGGTTTTATGTATAAACTCAAATATTTATACATTCCCGTATGACTTTGTTTAAATTATTGACTCTTTTCTCTTAAACCGTATAATTCAATGAAAATTAAGAATATTTTCTTCTCCTTTTCCCATCGAGTAGTCCCGAAGAGTAGTCGTAAGTTGTACTCTGTTCAATGTATGCACTGTTCACTTTCTAGTAAATTTTCAGTTCGAATTAGTAAACTTTGCGGGTGATCCTTGTTTATTCGTTGATGACTATCTCCCTACTAAAATTAAGAGTTTTATAGAAAATAAACTTAAAACAGTATATCAGTACTGCCTCAGGCAGAAGATGAAATTTAATTCTTAAAAAGAGACTTTCCTTTGTATTTTTGATGTGTTTTTGAGGAAAGCAACAACGATAAAGCCTCCTAAATTTGGTCTACTGTAATAATTTTTATAGTTATTATAACTTTAATTTTAATTATTACTTGAGATGAATTGATAAGGCTGTAGAGCGCCCCGCGGTGGTCAAAAACGCCAGATCTGGTTTTATTTGATACGAGCTACAGCCGCCATTTTTCATTTTTCTCGTAAAAGCAAAATGTATTGTCTACTGATATTTCCCAGTGGGGGGAAATACGCGCTAGATGCAGCAATTATCTATATATGGTAAAACCTCACTGGTAAATAATTTCATATATGTTCATATATGTTAAACATAATATATTATGAGACCTAACGTGATACATTAGGTCCTGGCCTTAAAGCACAACTATGGACAAGTGCACCAGAGCACATCTGTATGAATAAGGATTTCATTCCTTCATACAAAAAGATAGCTTTACCCAAAAGAGAAAAGTCACTTGGTTTGCACGACCTATGTGACTAAGTATCGGTACTGCGGGGGCAGGTGTAGCCCATACCTACTTCGAAGGTATATCCTGCCGATGGGAGAGGCCCCCTTAGTGGGAGCTCCGCAGTGGTTGTGGTTTATAAGCTATCCGGTATAGAACTATTATCTTGTCTGGCGTGAAATCAATTCTGGATCCGGCGCTTGCTTAGGAGTGATGTGAGCGAGGCACACACTCCGCCTGGACCCGGGACAATGGGCTATAAAAGTCATATGAAGACAGGTATGCTATCTTACCATTGATAAATTAGTCTCCATAGGTTTAATCAAAAATGGTAGTATTGTAGTGCACAATACGATGTTGCCCATTCAAATTAATAGGTACTGTCCTAATGTTGGACCATCGATTTGATTTGATGTAAAACCTTAGTACAATCTTGTCTACTGATATAAAAATTCAACATATCGCGACTCATATCCACAAGTTTTCATCGAATATCACTAAAAAAAAATCATAAATTACATGCATTTTCGTGCTAAAGAACTGCAAATTCACGTTATTCCGACCTTCCTGTTTCCTCATGTTGAATGTATGTTGAACTTCGATACGACTTTCAGCTCTTGCCAAACTAAAAATCATGCTAACAGAAAATATTTTAGCATGATTCTCGACATTCAGAACTACACGACAGAACAACTGAAGGATTTTCCGAAAGAAGGGTTCCATAAATGCTCCAATCATGAAATAGATGTTGGGATAAATGAACCGGTAGGTTGATAAGGTTAATTCAGATTTGATTTGGGTTTATTACTTAAAATTATTCATCATATTTTATGATCACACCTAATATTGCTCACAACTTATAGTTCTACTATGTTTTTATGACCTAATTTTCACTTATCATCAACCGTAGTATCCCGTTTTAGTGGTGTCAACAGCAACTTTTGATATAGAAGAAAAACCTTGGTCATAGAACTTACCACAGTAGAAGAGCACGATTCTTTGTACGAATGGCTCTACTTTGCCAAATATCTTCGGAGAAGGTTGCTCATGAAAATTCAGCATAGGTAAAGAATTTCCTTGAAAAACCTGGTAGCAAATAAATTTTACTGTGGTAGATATGGTCTTTTTTGTGGTTTCAAATCTACGTCTAAAATGAAGATTAGACTAAAGCACGTCTGATATTCTGCAGGATTTCATATGGACAATGTGTTGTCTTCCCACCATTTGGTCTAATGCTCCATTTGTGGAAGTATGGACTAAATTGAAACAAGTAATCATCCAAGCACTTTGTAGTTAAGTTTAATATTCTTTATATTCAAGTCAAAGTTTAGTGAAGTTTTTGATTGTAAAATTTCATGTCATAAAATTGACGAAGCGCTTGGTGATTATAATTTTACCAAATAGAATACTGTGTTTGATGACAAAATTTCCCGATTTACAAGCGTTGCGTTGGCGTTAAAATTTTTATGATGATTTGTAAAAAAAACTAAAGAATTGTGAAGTTATTGATGCAAACAATACCAGCTCAGATCACAGTTGTCAATGTCGGATTATCTAGCTATCTGTCGAAAACATCTTTTATTCATTAAAGGAAGCATTAGCTAAATCCAAGAGTTTTGTAAGTTTTAAAATTGATTTAAGAAGAGTTGATGGATATGTTTATCCATTTTCATTTACGAACTTTTGCTGTGAAACCATAGCCACCATTTTACGACTGGCTATAAAGTTTCTATATATCGCCAAACCCGCTCGCCGGTCCAAATCACCTGTGAATTGGCATGCCTCATGCGTGAGTAGAGACTCGAATGCTTTCGAGTATGCTCTGGCAAGAAGTTGACAAAATATAAATAAAATCATTCCAATGCATACCATAATTTTTTTAAATCCAATTTCATCATCTTGGTGTCCGATCCATCATCTATCCGATAGACCGTGGCTAATCTCTTGCCAATCATTCATTCATAAAGCTTAATTGCACTGTAATAACATTGTATCAAGCACTTCATTAGTGCTCTGCTCCATCTCAAGCTAAAGCAATTCACTGAAAAACGCTAAATTCTTATCAGGATCATAGTCTCGGTCAAGTGGAAAATCTATTTTAATCGCCTCAAATATGCTGTGAACGATCGCGCCATAAAAACATAATCGAGTACGCAATCCCACCAAAATGGACTTATTCTGATTTTATGTAAATTCAATCATTGAGGTCGTCTATGATACTCATATCAATAACTGTAAATTTTAATTTCTTCGTGTGCTAAGAATTAACAACTTGGACAAATGCAATTGGAAAATTGTGGACAGTAGATGAAAGCGGGGGAGAATATTGACAATTTCGCATCAAGTTTTGTACATAATTTTTTTAAAAGTTTGCGGGTTAAATTGAAGTTATGGGAATCCCCTAATACGATGCAGCATTCGCGGACGAGAAATAATCAAATTTGTAGCAAACAATATTTCCCATTTAGCTTTAAGTAGCAATGTTTATTTAATTTTTATTAAAAAGATTAACGCATTCAACAGTTACTCTGAGAGCTTCTGTGAGAATTTCTTTCTTCATACATTTCTCGCATCTTTTAACGATTTACTATCATGTTTTTTATTTGATTCACGTGGCTGCTAACACAGGTTTCAGTTGAAATTATCTCTATAATTCAGGATTCAAAGTTTCTTCCGACAGACTTTGTAAATATTTTTCTTCAGATCGCATCAAAAACAACAAAATATTGTGAATGTATAAAGTATTCCCATTTCACTTGGAATTCCCGTACTTAATCGCCAAAGAAAAAGGTCAATTGAGATCAAAGTCATAATCTTGCTCATGCTCTAATCGTATTTTCATATTGACAACTACGACAAATGCACCCACGTTTTGCTATGAGACTATGAAATCAGTGATCGATTCGACTATGAACGCGAAGCCGTTAAGTGATCTAAAGTGCTTCGAAGAATTTATGTTTTACTGGCGCGACCATTGACAGAAATCTAATGACTAGATTTGTAAGGATTATTCTTGTACTTACTCGTAACTTGTTGGACTTGATGACCTAAGCACTTGTGATTGTATTGAACTGCTCGGTGTAAAAGTATCAGACCATGGCTGCCATTGCTCAAGACAATTGTGGTAGAAGTAAAAATTTTAGATTGCTAAGAACTATGAACAAGTATGAACTGTACTAGTACGAACTTGCAAGGTATACATAGATGGATAAAACACTAGTGCTCAGTAACATTTGTGTGTTCCATTTGCATTATTTCCGTAGTTATTAAATATTTCAGAGCTGACTGATCTGTCATCTTATTAAAAGAATTCTAGGCAATCTTCCGCGAATAGAGTATTTGCGCTACATCATTAATTTGCTCGCACATGAAAATTGTGCAGAGGACATCATTAAAAAAAAATGAATAACTTTAGACAAAAGAGGTATCATCAAGACGCAAAGTGCAGACATATGCATGAATAAGGACAAGAAAATCATACATTTAGCAGTTTCTTTAAAAAAAACTGCAGTTGGTACAAACTTCAGCAGCCATTGATAGAAACGAATTGGAATAAAAACGTTAAAAATATATAGAATTTGCTTACAACTCCATTGATGAGCACCTATTTGATATACGTCCTGTAGTACGTCTCAATATTATTTATTGAATTCACCGTATGAATCAACGATACCCTCATACTAAAATTTTGATAAGACCTGAATCCCACACTGGGCGCAATAGTATTGCTTTGAATTTATTACCTTGTAGCTGGTCCGCTGCACTATTTCAGTCAAACAAAGAGTTTATAGCAGTAATTTTGGTATGTTTACTTGATTTTTATTGTATTTTCGCTTCCAGGCTTGTTGTACGATTTTCTGCTGTGGCAATATTTGTCAGTTTTTCTTTTCTACTGAATGTATCAGTTCTGATTAATTACTCGCACCTGTTAGCTTTTCCATCCAAATACTATCTACGAATTCGGATTGCAGTATTTTACTTTTTTTCCGAGCTTCTTACCTGTGCTAAGTGAATATTGGAAGAAAAGGTAGCTGTATCGTAGTAGAATGAAACGAACGGAAAAACAATTTGGTCTAGATGGTTTGTTTGTTCAGTAGGTAATCAATCGCATTGTACATAACATTATGACATTAGCCGATCTAGTTATATATCCAGCTTCAGATTGAAGCAAAACTTGTATGAGCTCTGCAAATTTTGTTATGCAACAATCTATGATTATTAAGACACGAGCCTCGTTATAAGTGACTGTTAAGCTAAGAACACGCACTGATATATAATACATACTTTTTATTGTTTATTTTTATACCACTGCAATGAATTATTATTATTTTTTTAACTCGACTGAACAGTCTAACTTACCGCATTTATTCAAATGTCAAAACATATTACTAAAATAAACTTGTCAAGCTCGATTTTTTAGCACGATTTGTCCAACGCTAATTTTCCCTCTGCGTTTATTAAAATGCGATATAAACTATATCAATCTCAAAGCATGGAACGAAACAATACGCTGGAACCGTTTAACGAAGCATATCTAGGTTAGAACCATAACGAGGAAAATTATAATTAGACGGTTGAATAATTCTTCTTCAGCTTACGGTATGCTTGAATATGAAGCAATCTTATTAAATAAGAGATAACTCCTTGTTCCATTAGGCTGAACAAGGAATAATTTTACAAAGTTTATTTTCACACTTTGCTTAAACTTTACTTAAACCTTTTTCAACTTATTACTTCTGTTTTCAAAAGAAAACAATCGGTGGGCATACTGGGGAAAATAATTAAAATCTTTTTAGATAACCCTCAATCGAACAAAGAGAATTTTCTTTTACTACAGGAAGTCATTATACATGTATCAGATCTTCCGTCACGGTATGAATGAAAAATTTCATTACACGTTCTTAGTCACGAATAACCATAAGCTGCATGTTTAACAGCTTCCTTACTTTAATTTCACTTCATCTTTCACCCATAGTTCCATTCGATCCTTCCCTATTGCGTGCATAGCCAATCATACGATTAGCTCCACATGTTACGCCTGAATTGTTCTGAGACAAAGGCCGATTATGTTCAAGCAGCTCGCATCATACTATACAATACGTACTATATTTTATAATAAAATGTACTAACGCTATTCTCATTTGAATAACCTTTCCAGGTATTTTCAATGGGCAAGACGCATTACGACGAGATCAAACCATTATCATTAATTAATCACACCGAGTGCCACTGTGTCGACAAGCGACAATTACATATCGCAACGACTCCATCATCGTTCTACACCACACCGAGTCCAGAACGTCAAAACAATAGATGCGTGACATATTTCGATTTGGATGATAGTGATCCAGAATATCTGCGATGTGATTGTATCGATACAAGATCGGGGGATAGGCGTCAGGCTTGCCAGAGTTTAGCGAGAGGCGAAGAGGGATTTAGGTTGGAAGATCAAAGGTAAGTTCGGCGAATGATTTGAAGTTGAATTATTATTGTTACGGTTGTCGCTAGATCAATCCTTCAGAACCTTGGAGTCGGAGTCGTGGCCCTGTGCATTTAAAACGGAGTCGGAGTCAAATTCGACTCCGACTCCGCTTTAAATATACAGGGCCATGACTCCAACTCCACAGCCCTACCTAATTGGCATGATAAAATATCATGCACTCATAATTTGATGTATACTCTGCAAATTTAAATGAAAGTATCGGAGAAATAACAAAAACCTGCAAAATATAGCTGTAAATTTGTATTTTCAATTATAATGTAAATTTAGAGACTGAAATACTGGGCAACCTTTGAAGTTAGTAGTATGATATTTACCACAGTTGATGCATTTTTTTCATTGCAGGAATTTGTTGACTTTGGTCTTGTGCACTTTTTTGTAGCGTGAAACTTTCCATAAATAACACAAACCCTGTAGAATAAGATTATGTTAAAAAGCACATTTGGCAATAGGCAATCTATTAATGTGCTAATTTGAAACAAATTTTAATGATTTATTATAAATTGTGACTGTTGTATGCTAGAATCCTAGCAACTGCATTAATTGTTAAGAATATTTTCTCGTCAAATCAAATGAATTTATTTAACTTCCATAAATCGTTTTTCGTACCGTAAAAAAGCCAATACTTTCTTTTCAAAAATGAAACTCAAATTTTATTTCGAAATCTCTCTCTACTTTCAGATGCATATCACAGGGTCGTTGCAAGGTGCCTACTTGCGAATATGGTCAGTACAACAAAACAATGGGAAGGTGTCCGGACAAATATCACAGAATCACAATAGCCAAAAGCTACCCTAACTAAGTAGTTTCTATCGCTCGGAAAAATGTTAGACTTTTCTTCAAAGTCGTTCCCACAAATAATGCAACTAGTCATCGTGAATCGAACGACTTGGGTCTGTCTGTCTTCCCAGCATTTCCAGTGAACCAGTTGAAGTATACTATTAATCAGTATTATATTGTCTTACGCCGCGTCTCCCACACAAACCTACATTAAACACAAAATCTTATTCTTATTTATTATATCGTGTACAATAGTTACGAATAAATTAGCATTCAAAGCGTGTACTTAACGCTTTTCCCCAAGAATCTTCTAAATGTATATTAAACTATTTTTATACGACGAACGAACGACTGTTATCAGCAAAACATGTAGGAAAAAAAATCAGTAGATTTATCATTTGAGAGTAGTAATTAGTGGTGATTTGTATTGTGTCATAAAGCAAGTATCGAGCCATTCGAGTGGCGCCTGATCGCCGCGTGTCTAATAAAAATCGCAATACACGACGCTTGTAGTTAATTGAATTATGGCCGAGTAAGAACATTGTTGTTAACAATTCAGTCGAGTACGAGTAGTTTTATGATCATAGTTGCCATTTTGTTGAACGCAATCTTCTTTTAATAATTAATTTTATTTTTTTGTACTGTAATCGAATAAATTAAAATAATATTATTGAAGTCGTTTGTAGTGTTTAATCATTGCATTTTAATGTTAGAATTTTTTATAAGAAAATAAAGGCTACAGAAACTCATGAGTGCTTTGGATTTGTTCTGGTGAATGTACTACAGATTGAAGAAGTCCGTAGAACTTCCATAAAATTTCTTAACAGAAGTAAAGTTTTCAGATTGTATGTACTTACTTTGCCTGAATGTGAGCTCTTGGTTTCATATAATAGAACATACATCAATGTATCTTCGGGCTACAATCACTGTTGGAGATCATTTCGAGATCGCTGCGTTTGGAAAGTATGCACGTAGAGTGTAGGTGATGCAGTTCAGTTTCATTTTGATTGATTTTAACTAAAACTGCAGCTCTTTGTTACAAAGTTTATATAAATTCAAATTATAATTTCCGTAAGCACTCTCAAGTTCACAGTCAGTTTCCAAACAATCAGAATTCTATTCAAATCTTTAGGGGAAAAATAATGGCTTGTCTGATTGACCTGAATTTAGTCGTTCGAGTCCCGCATTTCCTAAGGAAACTCATGTGGGTACGAATCTATTCATTTCATCGCGTTGTCTACGTGGGAGCAATCATTTTTCATCGACGGCAGCAATGAAGTAGATCGTTGATTTCCAGCAAGTCACGTGTAAACTATAGAGTTTTAATCGACTACACACAGTAAGAACGTAAATACCCACATAAACTTGCATTTTGTTAATATGAATTATGATTGAATGCAATCCAACTACCGACATGATTCTAATTGGGTCATTTTATTGAAGTGATTCAAGTACTGGTATCGAAGACTGACGACAAACGCCACGCTTAACAATCAATGAAAAATTCTAAGATTTCAGATCGATCGTAGATACATTGTTCTTACGCTATTCAAGTAGCAAACAGCAATGCTATATCTGTTCATATTTCCCAGATTTTGATTAATCTGTTGGATTGGAAATTTTAATTATTTTAGCTTAGTAACAAATATCGTAATTATGGACGGACTTCAAAAGAGGTATTTTCGGTTTTATTGCATGTTGGAGATATTTTTTATACATTAATCAGAGGGCAGTACTCTCAGAACGCATAAAAAAATCGATGCATTTCTATACACTTTCTAAAAAAAAATGGCGAACGCAGCAAGAAGTTAACCGGGAAACATTTTGTTGATCATGAAAATTATAGATAAAAAGAAAGGTAAAACATAAAATAATAAAGTTTCGAATTTAATATCGACGACGCAACAGCCAGTAATCCGTTCTAATCCTGCTGTGGAACAGGATTCCAGACAGCTTTGTTTTCTTTATCTATTTATTTATTTATTTAATAATATATTGCAAATAATATGCAATCAACAAATCGAAACTGAGGCTGTAAAAAATAGGGTGAATAATAATAAGATAATAGAAATTAAGCTCTGGAAACATGGCAGTAATATTATTTATAATAGGTTAGGATTTGAATAAAAATAATAGCCATAGTAAATTATAATAATAGCAAGTGTAAATTATTAATAATAGCGAATAAGATAAGAGTATTAAAACATTAACCTTATAGGCGACCAACTTCAGGCAAAACCCGAAGAATTCACCTTTGAAAAATGGGGTAAGGTACGAAAAATGAACCAAACTGTTGTTTACCGTGAAATCTAAGCAACGGTAAATGAAAAAAATACCTTTTTGCGTGTAAACGGAACAGAAAAAGTAAACTGAGTTCGGTCAGGACAGTCACATACTTGGTCTGCCTCCACTTCAACCTAGCGTTGGAGAAAGTAATCCGGGACTCTGGTACTTTAACGAATATATGGAAAGGGTCTAGTTCTCACAAATATTTAGCAACATTTAAACTTTTGGCGTCGGCACACGCTTTACTGAACGACAGGTGTAGGATAGATTTGAATAATCGTTTTTTTTTTCGGCAAAAAAATGTTTTATATCTCAACATATTTTCTTTTTAGCTATATTCATTTGGTCCAGCGTTTTTCCAATATGTTTCTTCCTTCCAAGTTATAGGTTTCCCCCAGGATCTCAAAATAGGCGTTTGTTTCAGTGATGATTCAGGTTTGAAAACAGGAAACTTGTCATAGGAAGCTAAGTTATAGGCAGAAAGCAAGACCATTTTATCGAAAGACATCACAAACATCGGGTGAGAAAACATGTCTTATTCTATCCAAATAATCACATGTTTGATCGAAAAATTTGATGAATGAGTAATTCATAAGACAAAGCACAAATTCCATTTATGCGCCATTATAAATTCTGGTAGCAATGATAACTGCTGAATGATATTTCATGAAAGTGGTAGAGCTGCTAATTTTTTATTTCTTTAGAATTCTACTTATAGCTCTTGTTGATTTCAATCACAGACAAGTCTACCTTAGAGTATTCTTGTTAATAGCATTCAAGAACTGATTTAGATTTAAATGGCGCCAAAATCTACATACTTCATTAATCAGAAAATAAACTAAATCATTTCATCATGATTTCAATTAAATGAAACGAAAACCTGAGTTACCCAGAATCACACTTGCAATTTATATGTAAATCAGAAAATCTTGAACGACACTTTTTTTTCATTGATTTATTCACGAGTTGATTTATATCTTCATCATGTTTAACTAGAATTTAAGTGACAGTTAGTAGCATATAAACCAAATATTATAAGATCTGCGATTGAAGGAAGCCATTTGGAAATATGCTGATTGGCTTTTGTTTTTCATCTGGGTTTTCATTGAGTTGCATATGCTTAATTATAAATTTTACTAGATGAATATTTTGAAAAAATTCAATATATAATTTTAAAATTAATGCAAGTAGCTGGTAAAATCAAATATTAATGACTAACACAAGGAATAATGACAATTATTGACATCCTTAATATGCATTAAATTGCACTTTCGCAAACATTTAAAGTATTTATAAAAATTTATTTGAAATTTAATTTGGTTTTTCCGGTAACGTTATAAATGATTCTCCTCCGCACTCCTTTCAACAATTTGTAAAAATTTATTGGATTATTTGAAATTCTCAATGTATATACTCGTAGAAATTTCCCGTATTACAAGAATTTGATATCAGTAAAATATTTCAAAACAAACCTCTAAAACAGTAATTAAATAAAATCGATGAAACTCGATGATTTCCCAATGACATTCCAGTTCATGATTCAATGCTGGAAAAGTTATATGAAAACGAGGATTGTCGATAAGCAAATACGTTGCATGTACACTTTAATGCTATGCTATTACGAATAAGCCTAGAGTTTGTATAAATTAAACAAACTAGCTCACTGTCAACTTGCATAGGCTATCGACAGCTAATCAATTAACATACTTTGTAATTATCTGGTCGTAGTATGCGTGGGAATAACGTGACATATAAATCAATTATATACGAATAAAATAATGTTTATTTTGTATGCTAAATACATGAGTAAATTGAAATTAGCATGTTTTGAATCAAAATGAATTAAGTGTATGTGAATTATTGCAAGAAATTTTCAACGAAGCATTTCCAATGTTTCGACTTAGTGCATAGCTTTCATAACTTTCAAACCTGAACGATCAGATAGTTAATAGAAAAGCTAAGAGCTGTTCCAATAATTTAATTAAAATTAACAACTCGTAGCCTCTTACCGAGCAACCAAACATAATTTTTATAAAATAGTTTGT
Source organism: Nemotelus nigrinus (assembly GCA_947369275.1). Lineage (NCBI taxonomy): Eukaryota > Metazoa > Arthropoda > Insecta > Diptera > Stratiomyidae > Nemotelus > Nemotelus nigrinus. The sequence continues at coordinate 16,962,943 of OX376375.1, forward strand.
ATCAAGGCCCGCTTCATTACTTCCATTTACTTACTTACATAACTACATGAATACACGCATATTTCGAATGAACCTTCTAACCAATATTTTTCGAAATGCAATCAACATTAAAGCGTTAATTCGTTGATTCCGATCGTTTTCACTTTAAGCGAAATTATTTCGTAAACTAAATCGACGGATTCATTTTAATCGTTTTGTGATTTTATCACACCTATCACCAGAATACCCATATTGATTATCGTTGATTAATTAGATAAAAAAGCAAAAACTTCAAGCAATGAAATCGTGTCGAGGGTGGATATAAACAATGAACAGATGAAACTTTCACTGGAAGAGAAGGAATTAAATCTGTTTGTTTGCATTTCTACGGTTTAGCTATACAGCGGTGGAATGCAATCTGTCAGATAGAGAAATAGCCGTTCGAGCATTTATACTGCAATGATGCAATGCAAAAAGATATAAAAATTTTATTGATTCAAGTTTTCTTTGCTTTTAAGTCTTGGTCAACTGATTGAAGCAAGAGATGCTCCAGTTTCCTGAAAAACAAATTGAAAGTAGTTTACGTTATTTCTACGGTTTTTCCTCCGTGACATAATCAGCAAGATCATGGTGCATGAGCTGCAATTTGTACCTGTTTCCTCTTACCAAAAATTTGTTGAGGAACTAAAAACCAACTATACTCTTTTCCAAAAGTAACAAAAACTATTTGATATTTTTAGCATTATTTTCAAACTTTAATTGTAATGTAATTAAAAATTGACTTGTTCGAGAAACAAGTCGAGCTCATTCCACAATCTGATTCGTGCTTTCCAACATAGCAGTCATAAATTAAATTGAAATTTGAACAAACTTCAACTCGTTCGTCATACAAAATGCAGAACTGGTTTGCCGTCATTTTGAGGACCCTTTTTTGAACTATATTCAAATCATTTTAATTTTTTTGGAATATCTAATAAACAGGATTGTTCAAATTTAAGAAATTCGTTATGCCAGTTAAAATTACGTTATGCCAGTTAAAATTAAACAGTCAAAGTACACTTGTCTGGTTTCATTTTACTAAATCTGTCTTTAATTTCAATGTAGTAAAATTTCAAAGAAGTTAATTTACTTTCTATGGATAATATTGCTAAGCTTGAAGATCGCCCTTCATTAATAGTTGGCCTTAGATAATACCTAATAAACTAAAATTTTCAGAAACTTACTTCATATGTGTATTGCAATTCCAAGGTTGCAGTTTGACAAGGCATCTCAATTAGGCTGAATCCAAATTGATAGACTGCCAGAAATGCGATGTAAAATCATCAGCGAGGCAAAAAAAAAATTATTAGCCCTGGAGAAGGCTGCCCTAGATAAGGCACCTAGTCCCTACGCGACTAATAAAAACGGGCTGGACATGGTAATAGAAAACAAAAGGAGATGCTACGTGCTTTAATCCACCATGAACACACCACGAAATGCACGACTATATATAGTTTTATGAAACATAATGAGTTCAAAGACTCATTATATGTATAAATAATTTTCTCATTCGAGCAATTTGTTTTTGAACTATCGTCGACCAAGCAACTCGATCTAGAAGGAAGTGTAAAATATGGGCATAAACGAAAGATGGCTCAAACCTTAATTTAAGAATTCTTGTTCAGATAAAATTATGATTGAGAAATGGCACAGACTTTTTAACCTTCGGCATACAACGTCAAAATAATTTATATTTTTTAATTAAACACACAAAAATATAACTTTCACAGCACTTTTTAGCACTGCCAATTGACGGGCCAATATTCAAACGGCAGCTTCAGTGGTATTCAATTTATTTGGCTGTGTTATAAATAATATTAAAAGCATTTTGAAAGTCATGGGATTAGATTAACCCCACATTGGACTTCTGCAGGGAAGACGGAGATGGGAGTATTGAGTCGAATCGTAACTGGAGATAAGAATAGAATTCATCATTATTAGCCTGAGTCCAAAAACGACTCTCTGCAGTTGCGCAAAAAAAGAACACCATCACTCAAGAAGTTCAACTTGTCACAGTCTGCTGGAAAAGTAATGATGACGGTTTGTCCTGTTGATCGATTTTATAAGTAAACGCATCTTTTTAACCGGAAAATACTTTGCTTCAATTAGAGAGCTGTTGAAAGATGGCATCAAAGAAAAAAGAAAAGGAAAATCAACCAAAGGTGTCCTCCTTCTGCACGACTATGCGCCTGTTCACAAGAGTCGTTTTGCGTTGGCTGCCCTGCATTTAGTAGGTTTCAATGTTTTAGATCACCCACCTTACAGCCTTGACCTGGCCTCAAGGGATTATTATGTTTTCCCAAAATTGAAAAAGGAACTTCGTGGAAAGAAGTTTCAGCTTACTTTTCCAACAAAAACATAACATTTTTTTTTAGAAAATACATACAGTAATTAAAAGATCCGAAAAATGTGTTAGGAGGCGAAAATATTGGAAAAAATTGCAATTTTTATTTACACTAACCCACTCCCCCCAATTCCGTGAACATCTCTCGTATAAAAAATTTTTACGATGGGGTATTTGATCTCTTTATGCGGTTTGACTTGATCATTAGCGCATCTCAAATATTCACTACTATCAGAAAAACATCGTCGCACCAGAAAAAAATCCAGCAATCAACTGTAAATCATTCATAGACAGGACTATAACATGGAACCATCGATTGAAGGCTTTTCTGACAGTTTCTGACACTAAACCTACTGTCCACGTGGATCAATTCTCCACAGCCCAGAATTGTTTCGCCTGTTGTGCTCACGCTAGCCAATCAGGTGGCGGGAGTAGTGTCATATTGCGTGGTACAGTTTAGTGGGAAAATTCCCATCCAAATTTCTTCTTGCGTATAAAAATTAAATTATAAATCTACAAACCAAACGTTACAGACAAGTAAGAGTGAAAGCACAGCCTAGAGAATGGTGAAAAATCAAAATAATTTCGATGTTAGCCCAATTCATGATTGCAAGGTGAAGCCGCAAGATGTTTATGCGAAAATACAGTGAAACCTGTGTAAGGGGTTAGTCCATTGTTAAACTGCTCAAAATGAATTTTTTTTTAAACAGCTACCAAAAAAAAAATATTCAAGATATCGATTTGAAATGTTATGTACATCTTTATTGAGGTTAAGAATTAAAATTTTCGTTGGAAATAATTATTAGAAAACAAAATGGTGACAGCCCCAATAGATCGCAGCAGCACCGCCAAAAAAGAAAAAAATTGCGCCTTGTAAATCGTGGACAAAATAAGCATCAGTGAACAAATTACCAAAAATATTTCAATAGTTTTGAGTATGAAGGACTGCACGGGTCTAAATTTAGATCCCTAAAGCGATTAAAAGAAATTTGGTATACTTTTGAACATTGGTTATCCAGTTTTTCGGGTTTTTTCAATAAAAAAAATGTTTCGCAAATCGTCAAAAAAAATTTTTTGTTCTAATTTTAGGCCTGTGCAGTTCTTAATACTCAAAACTAATGAAACATTTTTGGTAATATGTTCACAGATGCTTATTTTGACCAGGAGTTTACGAGGTGCAATTTGCTTTTTTCGGCGGTGCTGCGGCGATCTATCGGGGCGGTCGCCATTTTGTTTTCTAATAATTATTTCCAGTGCAAATGTTAACTTTTAACTTCAATAAGGATGTACATAAAATTTCAAATCGATATCTTGAATAGTTTTTTTTTTGGTAGCTGTTTAAAAAAAATCATTTTGAGCAGTTTAACAATGGGCTCTGAATATGTGAAAAACCTCTATTATTGATAATTACAATGAGGTCCCGACACTTTTCCATTGAAATACCTCTGTTACTGGGAGTTTTCAAACCTTGTTAACTGAGATTAGATTTCATAGCTTTTTTCGATGTTTATCTCTATAATTAGGATTTAGTACCTCAATAGCCCGTATAAGTGAGACAATTTATCAGATGATGGCTGCTTGTAGTAGCAACGAAAATGACCAGCAGCCCACTTTTTCCACTTCTTTATTTGATAAATGGTACATTTCGAACTCTCATAGTGGGGCCCTCCATAAATAAGACAACTGTCATGTTAACCTGGCTATTTGGGAAACTGGGTAAATGAAAAGCCTCCATAAGTGATACAATTTTTTAGGTCCCTTGAGATCCCAGTTAACCAGCTTTCACTGTATTGCGTAAATTTTACAAGTCAAACAGCAATCAACATGTAATGGAGGCTTTCAATGCTTCATCCATGATAAATATGTTTATATGTGCGTATACCCAGTATTGATGGCCAAACTAGACACAGATATGGGTGGAATGGCAGAACTTCAAAAGGATGTAGAGTGATGTGAACATTTTAATGCAAAAATGGATTAAAGGGAAAAATGCAGGAGCACATGAAGTTTTTATGCTTGTATATCATCACGCATAACAAGACATGTGTGACATTTCCAAGAATGTTTAACTGCTCACCTCTTCGATGAAATCATAGACCAACATTAATATTAATACACCAACTAAAATTGCCAGCTCTGTCAACCCATCAGAAATTTAAAATCATCCCAAATCTTTGTTAAACACAATTTTAAACGTGTGATCGTACAATTATCGCGGCAGCCAATATTTTATCACTGTCGGAAAATTCTATTTGATCTTCATTTCGCAACAGTGTTCATAATTTTTTTTTTCATAATAACACAGTATTATTTCTTATCAACTCACGATGAATATAAATTAACACATCTGCTCCCTGACCTAATGCAAAATACTCCGAATCGAAAAAGCCAGCGAATAACCAACTGAAATTGATAAGATGATTCAAGCGAATGACAAACAAAAACAATTTTACGTTTTAATTTCACATATTGATTTTGACAGGAAATGAATACGTTAATGCGAGTAAAGTGAATGTCTTGCTAACTACATATGCGGGAGTTCGAGAGAAGCGGGTGAGTCAATAAAATAAGAATTTTACAGAAAATGAATTCCATTGAAATCGTAATCTGTTTTTCGGTAATAAATTTTATCAAGTAATGCAACAGAATTGAAGCGCTAAGTAGAGAATGTACTAAATCTCGTTCAGCAACACATCGAATTTTTATTATTATTATTGTTATTTATTTATTTACCAAACAAGGCATTAATGTAATACACATACATACATATGTACATATATATATATAAATACGAAACACCAATATAGAAAGTAAGGTGCAAATAAACAACGCATAAATAAATAAGTAATAAATAACAAATAAACAAATGAATAAGCTTAAAAATTACGTGGTACAAACGGCTTGGATAAGAAAGGATTTGAAGGATAATTCTGTAATGGTTGGGGAATAAAGGCTGCTGAGGCCATTGAAAATCCTGCAGCATCTATTTGCCGTCTCATTGTCTGCATATGCCGTGGAATGTGGACATTCCTTTAGCAAACAATTGGACCTTATGGTCCTTATATAGGTATTAATCACCATCTCATTTTTTCAAAATTTCAACTCCGGTAACATTTTTAACGATAACGAACGTGAAACAGGCTGAAATAACTATTCTTCCGGATACAAGTGGAATTAAGTGTGAAAAATATCAAACACTCTTGGTTTTCATTAAACTGAACAGTATACATAATTCAAAGTATTATTCTCCAAGGAATAAAAACACAAAATAACCTTGAGTTAATTTAGTTAACATTTCCTAGTTCATTTAAAATAATAACTATCGCACCACTCACCGAAACGTAACGAAAAAAATTAAAGCCAACTGTTTTGTTGTTATATATGTATCTTTCTAGCGATGTTAACGATACCTATCAGCATAGTTGGGAAGCAATTTATATTGGGTTGGAGAATATGGTCCTCAATGAAATTTAATTCATGGTGTAGCCGTATCAATAGTGCGCCACCGCTTTTACCGACCGTTGAGCTTTTATCGGTTGGTGAAATGCAAAGTTGGAGAAGATACTTAAGAAGTCTCATGAGCTCAATGTTGGGTAAAAATAAATTAACATTGGTGAATTCCATGAATTTTTATTGTGAGAGCTAGCACAACGAAGCAGTTTCGACATCAAGTTTTTGGATCCAATCACAGATATAAGAGAGAATGGGTTAGAAATCGAACGAGAGAAATGGTCCAATTTTCGAATTTCTGCTTATTAGTGTGAGAATGAGGTGCAGGTGTGTACCTTACATAGTTCATGCGGTAACACCAATGTAAAAACCAAAAGAGATTGCTATTTTGTACTTCGTTTGAAATTTCTTTTTCGGCAACCGGCGAGTGATAATTAAAATGTTTTTGTATATGAAATTAACCATGATTTCACTCAAAAAGAAGACGAAATTGATGCCAAAGGTTACTTTCACTTACCCAGAAACCGATATCCCCCGCTAAGTACTTCTGTAGCTAATATTGCAGCCTGGAACGCGGCACTTCATTCTCGCACTATATTGGAATTTTCGACCGCTAATTTATTCGGGAAATCGACACAGATTATAGCACACTCACGTAGATTTACGTTTCTACTGTACACGCCAAACAATTTCAAAATTTTCTGTGAGAAATTTTGACTCAAAGTCCTCACCAACACTTATCAAATTGACATTTCTTTTCGTGTTGCCCGTTGTACGCTTTTACCCCGATCTGATATTCCTCACATTTTTCGTAAATAAGAGACAGTATTAGGGCTTTTCGGTTGTGGGTGCGGTAGAAAGGGGTGCATTAAGCGGAATTTTTGTGAGAGAGCAATGTTGTGCGTGTTTTGAAAAAGGTTATTCTACATATGGGTACACTGATAGCCATTTCGTATTCATTTTCTTTTATATCTGTGGATCCGGTACTCGAAAGCACTACGCTGTTTAATAAACTTTTAAATAGCAGCACGAAAAACATTTGTGATTTACACCTTTACATTTGATTCAGATTGTGACTGACAACATTAATTATCAAAGCCTAAATCATAATGCTGTAAATGGCTCAATGGGTCTTTTCATATATGTATGTTTCATTCCTGTAGGAATTGCGCAGCATTTGTGGAAAAGACGTCAAAAAAGAGGAGTGCTTTCTGCTCACATGGAGCACGATTCGTGATTGGTCTCTAGCTGAAGAAGTTTACGGATCATAGAATACTTAAACTAGTCCTAATCTCAATATATTACTGACTCTAGGTTGCTACATGTGTGTATTTTTTTAGTAAGGCAAAATTTTTCGGTAATTTAGCGTTTGAAAATCGAATATGTTTATATTAATAAATGTAGCAACAGACAATTTTATGTTGGCGTCAATGGAGCAAATTGACTCCGGGAACCTGTGACATCAGGAGTGCCACAAGGTTCTGTCACTGGACTTGTTTTATACACCATTTTTTCTATCATATTTTTCATTAATATCAGATTGTTTAAGAAAATGCCTACTGTACTGAATATCGAAGCTGCGAAATCAAAACTTTGGGCTTTGAACCGTTCGTAGAAAATATTCAAGAAAATAAATATAATGAATAATATCTCTTTTTTTCTTATTTAAAACCACCAAATAATATGAAAACGTCCCTTGCTTTATTCATCTAACACTTTAAAAAAAACTATTAAACAAACACAGACACTTCACGTAGGTAAACTTAACAACAAAGCTGTACCGCGCCGAATCCAAAAATCAGCATCTTCGACTCCTGCTTTCAAATCAACAGCAATAACAAAAGATCCAGCCCTAATTGTATAGTAATAGCAAGGGCATTGATACATTCCTTTACTCCGCTTTCTCAAATTCTCCACAGGCTTGAATTGTATAACTGGCATCGAACAAATTAGCTCCATGATCTGTGGCTGTTGAAGGCATTGATTCTTCCGATTCCAACCAGCTCCTTCGAGGAAAAAGCCTCGAATATATACGCCTCCATCTAGAGGAGGACGAACAACAGTGTTTTCTTCTTCGATAAGCACAGTGAACTCCCAAGACAACTCATCGATTGGAGTTTTGGTAATCCGTGCCGATGTTTGCAGCACCGCAGTAAGGAAACCAGTTGGAAACGTGTAGGCCGCCAACCAGAAAAGGACAGGCGGATGAACTGTTCTCGCCCAAACTGAAAAGTGTTCTATACGCTGAACTAAATCACGAGCCCACGATCCTAATGGCTTCAGCGATGGATATGCTGAAAATGAAAATAGCATTTATCAATTTCTATAAACTACGAAATGACTTACTTCGCAACCATGCGGATGCTACTTTCCCTTCAAATACAGCATTGTACATATTTTCCAGTTCCGCGCTCATCACTACTAGTCCTTTAATTCCTTTCTGTAAGTCAGCGAGACCTTGTTTAATATTTGTTAGCAGGGCATTGTAGCGCTCAATTTCCTGCAAGAGGACTACATCGAGCGGTTTCTTATCGGGTCCAATCATCTTCGATGTGTTTTCGTAATCTATCACTTCTGGGATTTTCATCTCGATATCCTGTGCAAGCTGCAGAATTTTTTCCTCTTTGCTTTCACCCAGCGATGCAGCCGATTGGCCCTGCAGCGAAACTAAGGTTTCAAACAAAGCTCGTGTCTCAGTTATTTGCGAAGCTATATCGGCGTTAGGATGCTGGCCGAATGCTTCAGGTTTATCGAAGTTGGGTAAGAGTATTATGTAGTCGATATATGTTTGAAGAGAACCCTCCCGTGGAATGTAGTATGTTGTCAACGAGGACAGTCTAAAGGAAAAATGAACATCAAAAATCTGGTCAACGAATTGAATTAGCAAAGCCTGTGTTTCCCTTCTCACACTAAAACTATTAAAATTACTTACTTGTAGTTGTGCGTAGTCAAGGCATTATCACAGAAAAATTGGTTAATATACGTAGTCAAAAGCCTTCGGTCCCAATCATCAGTGACATGTCCACCATAGTTCACACCCGCTATTAAATATTTCAGTGCATCCCAGGGGGTTTCTTTGTATTCATTAAGGTACAGGGTCAACAGGTTTTCTGATACTTCAAAGTCAGAGTCGTTGAAACTATAAATAACATTCCATCCCAGTTGTTGGAACTTCTTTCTCTCCAGGAGAATTGTATGGAAGAAACACAGCGAAAAAAGTAGCCTCTTGTATTTGTCTTTGGCTTCGCACCGGTTGAATTGTTCCTCTGTTATGATATTGTATAGTCTTTTCATATTGGATTTTATACCGCTTGGAGGTTCCGTGGTCATTTTAATGCCTGCCTGCAGAATAGAAATCGGAAACTCTGGATTCGGACTTGAGCTTAACCATAGCCTGAACTTCCGATGGACTTTACCCGACTGCAAAGTTTCTACCAGTTTGTCCAGTTGTGGCATCCAGCTAAGTGAGAGGTGACAGTTTGCCAAGAAAACCCAATTTCCTTCTTTGGCTCCTTGAAGCAACATTTTTGTAGCAATCGGTGCCTGACCTTGTCCCAAACTAAGAGACTGCAGTTTACTAGACATGTTGCTTGCTTCGGCCAGCTGAATAAGTGCCGATGTGGGGTCAACTCCAGGTGACAGAACGAATATCAAGGGAGTTTGCGGAACAGACTCATTGACTACAGCTTTCAAGTCGAGCATGGGAGGTTCAACGAACTTCGGACCCAAAATATTAATAATGAATGTAGTCATGCAGAAAGTCATTCGGTCTGGTCGCAAGCATCGAACGATGAGCATCTTCTGGAAATCAGTACACACATCTTTCCATTCACCAACTAGAGGGGCATTCTCCGGTGTTGAGAGAGAATACCATTCTGAAAAATTTTATAGCTCATATCCAGAACGCAATTAACTCATTTCAACAAACCTTTCCATTCCCTCGGGTATTGTTCAAAAGAGTCTACAATTCCATGGAAACCCGGGACTTTGTCCAGCTCAGTTATATTATCCCAAGCAGTTTCAGTGATCCATTCTGCGAAAAAAAACAGAATTTACTTACGTCAGGCCATGCAAGAATCACTCATATTCATACGTGGCCACGGATTTGGTGTTTGTCCTTGTCGGTCCAAAACTATCCCACCCTTCAGCAAGAAGTCATATTCAATTAAGTTGAGTTTTTCAGCAGCTTCCATGATTTTGGCACACATATGCGACGAAAATAAAAGTTTATGTCTTTCAAACAAACCGCGACAAGTATTTTTGTACACAGCATATGTATGATACTCGTTCAAGTTTAAGATCCGTTCCAAAAGATTGGGATTTTTGACGCTGCGTTCAATCGACTGAGTGAATAGCAGAACATAAGCATTCAAGGAAAACTGATACATCGGATCGATTCTTGACATATCCATGAGGACAAAGAATAAAATGGCAGCACGATTCGCAGCAGGCTGGTACCCTTGCCGCGCCTGATCTATTTCCATCTCGGTAACTTCCGCCGAAGACAGAGACTCAGCAACAACAACCGCAGTTCTCCTCGAAATTTGTAGCGTCGTGAAAAGCTCATCGTCATCCAGAATTGAGCCGCGTGACTCATTCAACAGTCGTAATATCTCGTTATCTAAATTTATCAAAGTTCGACGATTTTTCGCTATAGTCATAACCAAATTGTCCTTTTGCTCTTCGAGAACAGGTCGTTCTTTCCGCACAATGATCCCAAGAAGCTGTGCCTGCAGACCACTTTCTTTGATTGCGAAATTCACTAATGTGGTTTTTGTCGATATTTCTGGTGGGTAATGTGGATTGCTGAGTTTTGTTGTTATGTAGAATCTAAACGTGGAATTGTACGAGATCATTTTGTCATTGAATTTGATCAGTTTCTGTCCTCCCTGGAAAATGATTGCTCTTTTCAATATCGGGTTCAACGCTGGATCCAAGCTTTCAGCAACGTTCTGCAATAAAACTGGTTTCCCGAACTGCAAAGCACTCTCCAGAGTCCTAATGTAGTCGGTTTGACCGAAATCAATTATTTTCAAGTCCTTTTTCTCCAGGTTCTTAATCCAGCCTTGCGCTTGAGCCTGCGGATCTATGACCAGTGGCCATCGTGTTCCTTCAGTTACCAAGATACCATTCTCTGTGCTGAAGTCATCTGAAGGCAGTCCTTGAATGTTCCATTCCCTAACGGTAACGGGATCACAGAGAAAAGCCATCACGCTGAAGTCATCGGAACATGGAATTTGCCGGTCGGCTATTTCTTTTTGCCATTTTTCAACCAGTTCCTGGCGATATTTTGTATCGAATGGTCCAACGTAACAGACAAAAGCGGTGCCAACAAGGCAATCGCCAACCATTTTTCCGAAAGACACATCAAGTTTCTTGACAGTTTGTATCCATCTTTCGCGATTTCCAGCCAAACTCTCGACTAACAAGAGTGCTCGTTCAACTTTCAACCTTGAAAATAAGCAATTTATTAAATAAACATTAAGCAGGTTAGAGACATTACCTCAGATTTTCAGCTTTCAACTTAAGTTCGTCTTGTAGCGCAGACTTTTCATTGAAGTCTGCTTTGAGCTTGTTCAGTTTAGCATCAAGCTCCGCAAGTTTAGCTTCTGCATCTTGGAGCATTTTTTCTTTGGCCTTCAATTCAGCCATTGCTTCATCTACAGCGGCCTTTTTGGGTGCTACGACTCTGCAACAAATCCATCCGAAAGTTTTCTTAGCCATATTAATTATGAATTTACCTGTACACTTTTGCATAGTTTTCGATTGCTCTTATCCAGATCGAGAATGATTTACAGGCTAATGAGAATTCCTCCACTTTTTCCGGTTCCAATTCAGGATTTTGCGTATATGGGGCTATACGCTTCAGTGTCTTGTCTGATATATTATCCTTATCGAAGTTTTTCAAATCATTCAGAAAGCTTTGCTCGCCCAAAACTTTTCGAGCTTCTGCCCATGAAGTATCCTTACCAAGAAGAATCATAACGGCTTCAACAATTTTCTCGATTTTATAGCTAGGTCTCCCATACGATTTCAACTCAGTGAGATCACGTTTATTCAATGAATCCAAAGCCTTGATAGCAGCCTCAAACGCAGGGAGAGTTTTATTCAGCTCCTCTTGCGCTTGCTCAGCCATAGCAAGTGCTGCGATCTTTTCAACTTCTATAACTTTTGCTTTAGCCTCTACTTCTTGTCTCTGAGCGTCAGCCTCTGCCGCTTGAGCTTGAATCACGAGAAGAAACTCTTCGCATTCAGCCTGCAACTCAATCACCTGCTCTTGGCTGTCCTTAAGCTCATCTGACATCGTTGCAACTTTATCCTGAGTGTCCTGAATCTTAGAAAGACCGCTTCTCAGCGTGTTTGCACTCTTTGACACCTCGACGCGTTTTCTTTCGAGCATTTCCTGAAAACCCGATACCAACTCCAAATAATTAACGGGCGTCACATAGTAACGCCTCTTCATCTCGTGGAGCATAGCCTCAGCCATATCGACAACAGACGAGTGAATTATCGAGCAAACATTCGCAACAGCTTCCTGCAATTTTTCTTCCATTGTTTTCACCATTTCATCTCTTTGTGACTGCAGAGCTTCACCCTCGACTATTGCAACATCCAATTTGCAGGCACCAAGGAACTTCTGGGCGACTTCTAGCAAAGCCTCCTGGGGCCAGTCACGTAACCAATTTGTGGTTGTACAGTTTATTAGTGCAGGATATTGCCTAATTTGAACACGGAAGTCGGCCCCAACAGGGCTTAAGCAAATCACTAAGTGCAAATTGCCTCTCACCGTTTCCATGAAAAATGTATACAATGCGTCAGTGGTTAAGTGAATTCCTTGTTTTTTGGCTCTGGACTCTATTTCTGTTTTGATTTCTTCGAATTCATCGGGTTTGAAGAGATTTATTTCACCAGTGCTAAGCATATTGTTTATGATTTCTAGGAATGTGGGCTCAACAACTTGTTCGCTCGTAAATAAAAATGATGTTTCTCTATTTTTGACCCCACAGAGCCTATAAAGCGTTTTCAAATCCTCTCGGAACTCATTGGTTTGATACTTTTTTGTGACCTCGATCTGGAACGTGTTAAGCTCGGATATGTACGCAGCAAGCTTGCTGAGGACTTGCCGTCCAGACCCTCCAATCGCAATGATTAGCATATTCCCTCGGGGCTGTGAGATTACCCTGACAATTCTGGTGACATGTTCCATCGCTTCGCTGAAAAACACTAAATCCATTCTTGCGACTCCCGGCGAGTTGTTATAATCCTCCAATTGAGTTTGCATGAACTTTCGCAAAATATCCACATTGCTCAAGTCCTCGTAATAGCCATAACTGCTGATGAAATCCCCGAAAACTGGAGGACTTTTACTTGGACAGAGGTTGACGAAAGTTGTATCAAAGGTCCTGCCTAGGATTTCGTTGATCTGATTTTGAAACCAATTGACATCTGGCAAATCAACCAGGCGATCACAAAACACACGGAAGCACTCGTGCAACCACAGCCTCAGCATAATATTCCTGGACATGTGGTATTCATTGTGGCTTCGCAGCATTCCTTGAAACACTTTTGATATGTCCCTCAAGTTGAATAGGTAATGGATCCTAGCTGGCGTGGGAAGCATCTTGGCAGACACGTGATTATACAAATCGAGGGTTGCAGAAGTAATCGGTTTCCACAGCTGTTTCGTCTCTTCTGGAAAATCAGACAATTTCTGCTTGAGCATGGTTCCGAAGATTCGCTGAATGGTATTCTCGGTCGGGAATGTCATATTAATTATGGAGAAACGGCTTTTAGTTCGAGGAGACATCGTCTGACGACCACCCCCAGGTGGTCCCATCGCCACCATTAAAAGCATCTGCTTGATGTAGACTCGTTTTTGGTTTTTACGATCGTACCAGAACCCGTAGTCAACCCATTGACGTATTAATTCCAGCGGAGGTTGCGACCCGTAAGTATCTTTGGCTGGCATATTGAAATCGTCCATGAAACATATCATTGTTTTACCACCGATCGGGACGAAAACTCCTTTGGTTCGTTTTTCAGTGCGACTCTCAATCGACTCTTGAAGACTGTTGGCAGTTGTCTGGAGTGAATCAAAATGTGTTATAAGTGAGGACAACTCAAAAGAATTTATGGAAATTTGATGTAGAAACAGCATCTATCATCGACATTACCTGAGCTGACATATTCAAAGCTAGGAGTGAATATTTTTCATTATCCAATGCATCAGTTACACTTATGGCTGTGGACGATTTTCCCGTGCCGACAGGCCCAACCAACATTACTGGATACTGGCGAGCAAGTAGCTTTGACACTAGAAATTCATATCTCACAGTATCAACGGTGGGAACAATGATCTTATAAAATGGGCCACTAAGAAAAAAGTAATTTATATACCGATGGGCAAAAAGAATACCAACTCACTCTTTATTATATCTCCAATTGTCCGACAGCTTTTCTTCCCACGATATTAGTGCTCTTTGCTTCGGATCGACATAATAGTCATAAACGGTATCCTTAATTGGAAACACTCCTTCCATTTCACGTATATAAGTGTCAATTTTTAGACGGCCTCCTTCATCAACTGTCGCGCAGACCGACCAAATCATACAGAACAAAAACCAAAGTTTCGACATCGTCTCCAATAGTTCCTCGTTTTCAGCTGTTATGCCGTTTTCTTTTGTCGCCAAACAATCTAGTAGACGGCAAAGTGACATCACACAGTTCAATTCATTTGTCGGGACAGTTTCGCGGCAGTTGTACCGTTTGAATTCCAGAATTTTATCCAAGTATGTATTAAAATGTCCACCAACTAGGTCCACATATTGCAGTGGCTGTTGCTTTTGCAGCCATGATCGTACATATGGTCGCCAGCCCCAGTCGTGGTAGTCATTATATACCATACCACAGCGGGAAACAGTTGCTGGCGAGGCTACAGCCAAGTCAGCTACCTCGAACAGTAGGGACACTTGCGCTGGCATCGTGATTCTTTCACTGTTGACCAAAGTCAAAACTTTGTTGTCGTCCATAACAGAGTTCATATTTTCTATCCACACAGCATCTACAGGTCCATCAAAAAGCATCCACTTCTGGGTTGGAGATTCGTCAGCACATATCGTTCTCATTATAGCACTAAGAACGCCATCAAGCCACTCGCCAGTGGCTAGATTATATTCACCGTAGAGCTCTCCTAAATTGAGCGCTTTGGGGTTTATAGGGTAGACAACGGCATCGGTCCAGCCTGGTTTTCCGAGCTGTTTCATGCGATTGAAAGCACCCTGCAAGGCAGCCCAAGTTGTGCTTTTAGCGGTACCTAAAAGAGAGAAGAAGTTTAACGGCTATACGCGAACTTAACAGAGACATACCTGTATCACCCAATATCATCACCGAGTGACGCGAATTTTTAGTCTCATACAATTCAATTACTTTGCTTACAGCAGCTGGAATAGTTTGTAGTTTGTTATATAGTAGTTCTTCCTCAATCGAAGTCTTAAATTCTCGATAGTCCACTGAAGGTACCATAACTCCCGGGAATATATCTGACATGATCCCGTTAAACAATGGCAAATCATTTGCAGTCAGCCGCGCCATATTCATGTCTTTCATAGCCAAGTATACAACTTCTTCCTCATTCGAAGATCCTAGTTGCCTTCGTTTGAGGCCTGCATATCTCAGCAAAGCAACCATGGATCTCAAACCGAAATCATAATGATGCTGCTTTGACAGCTGCTGTTTAGCCAGTTCATACAAAGTAAACACTTTCCTAGCCAAATTCTTGGTATTCTGAAAACCATCGCTGAAAAGCAAGTTCTCAGCAATGATCACATTGTCAGGAACTATCATGCTTATGGGTCTGAACATCGATTTAAGATTATCGGGCAGTTCCGTTCGCCCAGCGTAGCCAGGATTCATTGTTATGAAAAGACCTACTGTGGGCTTAATGGAAATATTTTCGCCTTCAAAGATCATGGTAGTTTGTTTCTGAGACAATGCTGATAGTATTGACAAGATCTGCTGTGCCACAACTGATAGCACCTCCACATTGATTCGGTTGAATTCATCGAAACAACCCCAGCAACCAGTCTGAGCTAGACCCGAAAAGTTTTTGCCAATGCTTTTATAGTCTAAGCCCTCGGAGCAATTGGTCACTATGACCCACATTCCCAAAGCTTTTCCAAGATCTTTGACGGTTTCAGTCTTGCCAGTGCCTGCCGGGCCTTTTGGACTACCGCCGCGATGCAGATGCAGCGCAGTAGTCAGAGTTATGTAGCACCTGTGTTAAAACATCGTGAACAATATTAAAAACGATTTTTTGGAGAGAAATATGAACCTGTCTGTTAAAGGTGTGATGACCAACCGACCAGAGTTTCCAGTATATTCATACCCATAGTAGTTCTCGGTGTTGGTTTGTTTTATGACGCAGTTTTCATGCTCACGGTCCCAGTAGAATCTAAGCTGCGAGAACCATTCGAAATGTGAAATATCTTTGCAATCTATAAAAAGTAAATTCTAAGAACCTTTCAATTATTATTGCTTGTCCTACTTACTCAACTTATACATCCTTTCAATCACATCTCTTCCGTGAATCTCTACCGTTATCAAAGTGTTCACTTTCAAGCGAATCTGTTTTGGTTGCTCTTTCCTACTCATCTCGGATAGTTTGGCTAAAACTTGATTTTGTTTCTTTTTCAGTTTCTTCAGCGGTTTCTTCTCGTCCACCATTTTGCAGAGCATTAAACTACGAGTACAATCAGTGGTCCATTGTATCTGCGAACTAGTCAAACACATTTGGCCCGGCCACATAGCCAACCATTTGTCTCGTTTCGACAGAAATTTTTTGAGTGAGTTCCTAGTCAACCGAAGCTTATCGCGCAGAGTCACTCGCATTTCATGCTCTAAATCGTTAAGCCAGATCTCTGATGGGCCATCAATATGAAGGATTTGCAGAAAATCAACATACTCGCCGTCGTCAGAATACATGCCTTGCGATTCCCATCTTACTTTTTTGCCAACGATTTTGTCCAGTTTTATTTTGTACAAGTTGTCGAAAAGTTTTTTGAGATGAGTCTGGATTAAGTCCGGTTTTTTTGAGTTGCCTAAAATTTCCAACAGATCGTCGTTAGATATGAAATAAAATCTCGGAAAGATTTGGCGTTTCTTTTCCAAGTATACTTCGAGAGCCCGTTGGATCAGCTCTAAGTGATCAGATAGGACATTCAGTTTATCCAATAGATAGCTTGGTGGTTTCAAATGAGTCGCCTGCAACGCCGTTCCGGCACTAAACATTCCAGCAGTAATCTTTTTCCACTCATTAGTAATACTATCGAAACGATTGCTTTCAGCTGGAAGTTGCTTCTTAATATCCTCCCCAGCGAAAATATTTTCCAAGTATAACCACTGACGCTGGACTATCAGTGATTGCTCAAGAGTTTCCATAATATAGGACAAGGTCTTCTCCCAGTAATCTACTTCTTTTGCGAAAGGTTCAACGAAGCGAGTTGCTTTCATCGTAGAGATCTGAACGACATTTTCTTCCAGCACCTGGAAACAGTCATCAACACTCTTGATACGATAGATACCTGCTTTGAACGGAACAATTTCAATGGCCATTGTCTGCCATGTGTCGGCAATGTTTTTAATGCCAGTCTCGATTTGCAGCTCCATAGTAGCTGCGTTGGAAATATCTTGAATTTCTTCAGAATATGCTTGAAAGTCCATGGTAATGATCGATTCTAAATTAAAATCTGGCGAAGTTTCGTCGAATTCCCTGAAGAAGGGCAGACCATTTAAAGGTTGAAGGAAAAGTTTTGAAAAATGAAACAATTGATAATCTCAGAAACTTAATAAATCTATCATTTCTGAGAGTTCATTCCAAAGGGAAATGAAAGTTTCTGTGCAAACAGCCTTAGATTTTGACGTAATGGAACACTACTATAAAGTTCAACTTCAGGTTTATAGCTTATAATTTTATGGAACCATTTTTTCCCGAGCGTTTTATGAACTACTTCAAAAGGTTATATTATATACTTACATTTTTACCAGATTCCGTACTCTGTCCCAATGCCTCGATCGCATAGCTGGGTTTTTCAAAGCCAAAATCAGAGGAAGCGTCCGCCGAAATCCGTCCACTTGGCTCCTAGTCGACTCCAAAATATCCCATTTTCGATCTTTATACTGTTTGCACAATCGATTTAGTTTTCTATATAGAGTTAAGGCAAAGTTTTCCATGTCGTCTAGCACAATTTCCCAAAAATTTCCCGATTTATACTGCTGCCAGTTGGTTTCCCATTGTAGTACCAAGTCCCAAATTTCCTCAAATATCTTCATTTCTTTCTCCACCCTTCTAATATCCAAATTATCCGGTTGGTTGATGTGGAAAACTGATAGATCCGCAATAATAGTACTTTCCGTTTCGTAGAGCTCATTCATTTGACGGCGGTATTCTTTTAGGGTATTGAGGGCAGTGGTACAGGATCTTCAAAGAAGCAAAATAAAACAAAGTAACAATAGAAGGAATTTAGGGTTCTAGAGGAAATGGATAATACAAAAATCAAGATAGATGAAAATCAAAAATTAATTCTGCTGCTTGGGCAATGATACTAAAATAAGGGAAATTAATTTAAAAAATGAAAATTACTGTCAAGTAAGAAAAGATGAAATTATAGCGAATTGGAAAATGCAGAAAAGAAACTGAAGTAAGAGATGGAATAGGAAGAAGAACATAATGTAAAGAAGCAACTGCATGATAAACAAAAATGAAATACATCACTCACTAAACGAAGAGGTACATAACGACTGGAATAACAAAGAAGAGAGAAACAATATTAAAAAACTGAAAATTACATTTGCGACGAAGTAGGTGCATTAGCCAAAAAGTCTTCAAGTAGATTTTTTGCATTCTCCTTCATAACATCGGCTTGCTTCAGAAGCGAAAGCTTGAAATCATCTTTTGAGGTGCCGAGCATGTCTTCTGCCTCTTTTAATTTTTTCAGATAGTCTTTCCATTCGTAATCTAAATTTGCCACCATCGAACGAATTTTTGAACTAATCAAAACCTCGTACTTGTCTAAGGTCCGAAAATGTTCGACGATACTGGGAAATTGAGCTTCTTTTAAAGGAGCCTCTTCTGATAGCTTTTCAAATAGCACCACCGATTTCTTCATGTCCTCAATTGACTTAGGCACTGTTAATATAATTTCAGAGTTCACTTTCATGTAGCCATAGATGCCTAGAAGAAGCAAAATTTAACATTCACTTAAAATATAAATTCGTTGAACTCGTGATAATCGTACTCGCTAATAGATCTTTTGCTTTACGTGACAACAAATCCATATGTCTCTTTTGCCAATCATCGATATGCGCCAAAATTGAATTCTTCAAACTACTCGAATTCACAACGATAAAATAAACAATGCTGATAGCCTCCTGCATGGACACTTGATTCGCAACCTCTGTGTATCGACCGATGTTTGCATCGAACGTATGTGCGGGTGTGTCAGTTTCCTCGTACTTTTGCATGAACTCGTCCTTGTCAATTTCCCAGATTGACTTGAAATTAAGCCAAAGCTCTAGATAGTACTGCAACTCACGCTCATTGTGTTGCACTTCCTCCAAAATATTTTCCTGAATTCGTTGGCACTCTGTGTCTTTTTCTATAACTTCACTGAACGCTTCTTTTTGTTCATCCAGATCAGGGAAAAGTTTCTCAGTTATACGAGGAAAGTAGCCTATTGCTTCGACAATCGATTCGAGCAAACCACCGAAAACTTCTCTGATCTCTTCGATTTTCGGTGTGAAGACAAGCTGGAGTTAGCACATGAAATAATAGGATGGTCGAGGTTTAAACAAATAGCAAAATACCTCTTGATCCTGAATGTCAATCTTCATTGACAATATCGGAGATGGGCCAACACTTCCATCACCATGCAACGCGTTAAAAATACTTTGTAATGAGTTCTTCGCACAATTTGCTAAGGCTTCATGCATCATGCTATCAAATTTGACAATATAATCGTACCACTCCTTAGCCATCTTCAAAAACATATACGATGAAACATAAAATTCGCTCTCGTGAAACAACTTCCTATACTTACAAATCGAATATGAGGCTCGAAGCCCCTATACACTGCTACAATAAAATCAATGACCGAATTGTAATGGTCCATCAGCTGCACAGTCGCTCCGTTGCGATATTCCTTCAATTGGTGGACTAAGTCCTTTAGCTCAACTATAGAGCTCATAGTGAACTTCAAAACGGGCGTGTAACAGATCTTTTCGCAAACCTCTGCTATGCCGCTGTTTGCCGCTTTATACAAATCCACAAAAGCTTGTAGCTGACCGGTATGTTTAACGCATTCAGTGATATATGCATCACTAAGTTCTCCGCCCCAAGTAAGCTTACTCAGCCCTGGAGCTATTCTCTTGTCGCATGCCATTATCAGGGCTTTAAACAATTTCCGTTCTTGAGGTGAAAGAGCAGCCAAAATCTTATTATAGTCGAGAACAACAGTCAGAACACTCTCATAAACCAGCTTAATAGTTTTATACTTTGTATAAACTTGCTGCAAATTCACGGGAATGGTGAACCCAAGCATAATAAAGTGGCGTGCTTCTTCACAGATCTCAAGCAAACTGCGATCTATGTTGCACTCCAAGAGTCCTTGCTGGGCCTTGCTTCGGACCATCAACGGTCTATCTAATTTGTATAAGAACTCGAAGCCGATGTCGTCAATCCATTTTTCAAATACTTTTTGGATGTTATTCGTAAAAGACGTACGCAAAGTTTCAAATTCAGCTCGTGCCGTTACAGCTTGTGAGACGTCTGGCATCCACTGTGCCGTATTGAATCTATTCATCAAATGTGTTATACGTTCCAGGTTGATTTTCAACGTGATTGCCTTTGAAGCGCACTTAGGTAGCCACGAGGCACGATGCTTTGATTGTTCCGGCATTCGTTTGTTAGTATCCGCGATCTCAGCAATAAACATATTCCAAACTTCCGAGGTTTTGCGAATGTAAGCCGGTCGCAAGGTGCTTCGATAAGAAAAGTAATACAGAGATGCTAATGCCTCAATTCCTTCTTCGACATTGCATACGGAAAGAAACACATTCGATATGAGATTCTGTACTATCTCCTCAATATCTTGGACCATCTTTCGATATTTGTCTAGGTCTTCATACCTGAAGTGAAACGAAAATGAATTGAGTGGAAAACGGCTTCCCCGGAAACACTTACCATTGTTTATTGTGCACATCCAAAATAACGTTCTTCGAATTATTGATCAAAGTGCCCAGTCCATCGTTGAAGATAAACTCGATTTCTTCAATTGTTCTTTCAAACTCTAGTCCTCTATTTCCACCGAACAATGGTTTTTCAATAGTCTCCGACTCATCCATTCGTCCAAAAACGACCATCGATTCGCAAATGTCAATCAAATCGTGCAAGCGCTTTATAAACGCATCAATGTGATTGAAAATCGTCGCATTTTCCAGGTCCCAGCCGACATCCGGATGTCTTTCAGCATGCTGTTTCGACATTATTTCGTAGATGGCTTTATACGATAAGCAACAGTCGATTGACATGTCCGCCATTTTGATTCCGAATCTAGGATTTCCGCCCAGAACATGCGGAATTTGCACCTTGTTCCGGCAATAAATTATGATCTGGTTGCTGAGCGCACGGAACAGACCTGTGATATTTTCTTTTGAATTGTAGTACTCCGAGTTGAGCCAAATGAAACGGAAAACATGAACGACTTTTGGAATTAGATGAGGTATTGCTGCTGGACTCTCGCATTCATCCAGATTCTTGCATGGTTCGACTAGTAGTTGCAAATAATTAATGTTTGATTTGGCTTCAATCATCTCTCTGGTGCATTCCTGAGTCAATTCATAGATTTGTTTGATATAAACCGATTGGGCTTGTGTTAAGATTTTAACTATTCGTACAAGGTCGGCATGGTTTAGCTGCGTATTAAGGCCTTGTAGTACCTCGTCTGAAAATTAAACAGAAATAAAAGTTGGCAATTGAATATAAATAATAAATATAAATAACTTTTGAATTATATTTTCTACTGTTATTCTAATAATATTTTGTTTTCTAAAAATCTAAAGTTATAAAATATACTCACATCTATACAGCCAGAAGTCGAATTCATCGAACGGACACAAAAGTTCATATGGCACTAACTGCTTCTTATCACTCAAACACGTCCTGATCTGCGATGCCCAATGCACAGCTACAGTCTCCAGTCTTTTGATCATTTCACGATCCTTAACAGCCGCCTCCAACGCCAAACCATGTCCTTCATTGGGCACATATAACACAGTCATACCGGACAACTTATAATGTAAACCAGTCAAAAAACTCAAAAAATCATGCAAACACGAACACAAATGCGATTTAACATTTTCACTCCATTCCTCGTACTGGAAAAATATCGGAGCATAAACTTTCTCCAAAACACTTAATAAAGTTCCGTCGACGTCCTCGTGTATAGTTCCGAAAACGACTTCATCATGAAAACCATCTACTGTGAAAATTTGATGTGGTTCGCGCAAAAAATAAACGACATCTTGCAAAGGAGCCAGAGGAAACGTTAAGCAGGCCGTGAGAATTTTACCGTCATAGAAAATAGTGAGCATGAGGTTTTCGACGTCGCACAGCCACATCTTGATAACGCTCACTGTTTGCTCGGACCAGTCCCTGTGGTCCATCGCGAACAGGATCGTCATCCGTTGGACAAAGCTCACCAATTTGTCCAACTCTTCGTCTGTGTAGACGGGCTTCGGGACCTCGGGCGTCTGGGAGGTCACCACTTCGACAACATTTTCTGTAAGTATTCAAAAAATCCAAGTCAAATTTAAATCGAACTGAAAATTATCTTGTTTTATTATTTTTATAGATTCTACGCACCTTCTTCGTCAGACGCTGTGACGCTGCTTATTGGGGTGAGATGGTCACCCCCACCATCTGCCATTTTATTTATATTTTATTTATTTAAAATATAATTGCTGGGCTCTCCTGGTTGCTGATTTGAGCCCGGCCGAAACTAAATTGATTGTAAAAAAGCACAGCTCCGGCAGTTAGTTTTATTCTGAAAACCGTCGAAACAAACGAATAACAGTGTTGCTATGACAAATAATCGGTTGATTGCACACAGTGTTTCTCAAGGATAAAGCGTGAATGATGGTGGCCGGTGTTGAAAACAGGATTTCGTTAAGGCGAACAGTGTGTATAATATGCGAAATAACGAAATCCTTTGAAACTGCTGAGATATACTTTCGAATAATTACTCGAATAGGACTAAAGTTCTCAATGCTGTAAGCACATTGTTAGATGTTTTAGTAAATAAATGCTGTTTCGCAGCGAACGAGTATTTTCAGTTGTGCATAGTATTCAGATTTTCTAGGAAAATACATCTCTGAAGTTTGCCTGAACCTGGCTGTAATTTCGAAAGGTGAAATTGATTTGTGCGTGATTCACACATATTTTACGAATGCAGGGTTTCGTGCTGTTTTCATTCTTTGAATTTATTTATAAAGGGCCGAAGATATGAAATGTTATTTTCTGTTGGTGTGTACATACATACATATGTATATGGATGTACATATTTATGTATACATATATCGGTATATAGTTGTGTGCATTATGACTGTGCATTATGTGAAATTTCCATCTAGATTCGCTAACCATTAAAAATTATGGTTTTCATGCACCTAACAAAATTTCAAATTCATTTTTTGTTTGTTTGAAAAGTCTGGTATTTTTTTGATAAAACCTATCTGGCTATTTTTATATGCGCCATTAAAGAAAAACAAAAACTTTCGAAAAAAGCAGCTTTAAAAATTTTAATTGTTCTTAAAATTAAATTTAGTTTCTTTGAAAAATTCATAATGTTTGCTTTAGGGATCTAAAACGGACCATTTCCTTCGTAAGCTGATCCACCAAAATGAACTATAAAAATAATAATGAATTCTCAGGACATAATTTAGGATCGGATACCACCACGTATTTAAGCACGAGGGAGAATAATTTCACTGCCACGAAACATAGTGTCGTTGATTTATGGACATTGTATGGAAAAAAAAACAATTGTTTTAAGATCCAAACTCGGGCTCTTCTAAAATTTTCGTTATTTCAGGCCTTAAAATTATCGGACGAAAACATTGCAGATACATTTTTTTGCTTGTAAACATTTTAAATCGCTTTTTATAACGCCAATAGCTCACTAAACTATGCTACGCGCTTTGATATCGTACGATTTAGAATTTTGATTTTTTTTAATACAATTTCCTGTTATAATAGCAATAGGTTGGCTTATAACGATTCTCATCAGCCATGGGATGCGACATCGGTTTTTAGTTACTGGATACTAATTGGTCTAATCTAATCTTTTTCAATTTTACTTTAAACTAAATGATGACTTCTTTTATTTACATTTGTAACAAATTCAAATTCACCAAACTAAGGAATTTGTCTAATTCAGTGATGTGCTTTTTTATTATGAACCATTAATAACGTACTCTTTTTGTTTCCAGCCTTATTTTGTTCGTTTTCTTCCACTTCCTTGCCGGTAGTCACCCCTGCTCATACATTCAGATGTGGGTGGACTGAGGAGAGCTGTGGATTAATTTTTAAAATTTCACTGTTTTATTTTTAACCAAATGCTCACTTAATTTTCATTCAATGCGATTATTTTAAGAAGAAAAAACAAAAAAAAAAGTCTTTCCATGAGTGGAATGGTGTCTCCTTTATTTTAAATTTCTCCCTCTCGGGAGACAATATTTCAAGCGTTGCTGGTTTATAGACTGACAGAAATTCAAAACTAAACTAACCATACTGTGTTTTGCAAAAAAAGACTATACAGTCCTCCTTAGCACTAATTTTTTCACCTTCTGTAGAACTCTTGAGTTTTTCCCCCCTCCCTCCTTCCACTCTCCCCATCGCTCTATCAGCGTGCACAGTCCATGTGCACCATTTTTACCCTCCAGTAAGTTTTTCATAGTGCTTCCCAGGCAACTAGTTTGTTGGTATAAGGGACATCACAATTCTTATTAATATAGTAGACTCACTTTTATTGACTTATGATTGTCTTCATTGACTTGTGTCCAGAGAAAAGTATACAAAAATCTCTGGTGTTAATCGTCATTGTGTTTAATTTTTTATGTGCAATTTTAAGTTTTCTTTGAATGTCACGATGTTGCTTGAGTTCTTTAGCGGATCTGGCAATGTATTGTAGAAAGCTATAGCCTGTTGTATTGGATCCATTTTCAATCTATCCGTTCTTGGTTTACAAACCAAAAGGTTGCTAGCTGATCTTTGGTATATTATTTTGCCTCTTTCGAGATTAATAATCTGTTGGATGTTCAACAACCCTGATCGAGTGTACACGGCACCCGTTGGTGTTAAGGTCGGCAACCTAAATATAACTTTTATCGCCTTAGTGACAAGTCTGCCAATTAGCTCGATGTTATGCTTCGTTGTTTGGCTCCATAAGACTGCTCCATATTTAACAGTAGACAGGATAAAAGCATTTAAAATTAGGAGTTGAGTGTGTTTTTCCAGGAAATCATGACTTCTCAGTGTTGCGATAAATGGTGCGATTTTACTTCTGATGTAGTTGATGTGATGGGTTCAGGACATCTTTGCATCCAAAATCAATCCCAAGTATTTTATTGAATCGACAGTCTCCAGTTGAACTCCATCAATTTGAATACATGAAATAATAGGGCGTTTAGTTTTTCGCGCTAGCATAATGTATTTGGATTTGTGGGCATTTATAACGAGCTTGCTCTGACGCAGCCACCTCAAGTATTTATCCAAATCCATATTTACTGTACTTTGGATGGTACAGCATACAACAGGAGCGTATCGTCAGCAAACAAGACTATCTTACCAGGAAGCCTGAGATCTTGGACGCTGTTCACATAGGTAAGGAAAGGTATAGGCCCTAAGATCGATCCCTGTGGAATACTTCTGTTTATAAAACATTCCTGACTGGTGTTGCTTCCTTGTTTTGTTCTATCCAATAGATAGTTTTTGATAACAGATTTAAATTTCATGCAAATCCCATACTGTTCCAGTCACAGAAACAAAATCTCGTGGGCAATGGTATCAAAAGCCTTTTTTAGGTCGACGAAAATTGCTGCCACAAATTACCTTTAACCGGAAAGTTTTCTTTTTTTTCAGTTTTCTTTCCATTCAAACATTTTACTGTCTAAGCATGCACTTTCCTTAAACTGTATCGAAAATGTCAAAATAAACATCAATATTTTATGTATTCCTTCATAAATCCATATTTCAATAAAACCTTTTAACTAGTAATATTGCGTAATATCGTTATATATATTTTAGAAACGCTTTTATCGAACTTCGATGTCGAAATGTATAAATGCCAAAAAGTTTCGGCAGACATTCACAAGGCTGTGCTTTTGCAATACTGAACATCTTCCTGGCTATACAGGTTACGCTTGGCATCGTAACAATTGCTGCGAATGAATACTTCAAACATACGATATCGAAACATGTAGGAAAGGGTGAAGCAGAACAAATCAAAACGCAACTCTTCTTCATGGAAATCTACGGAATGCATTTGATTGTGTTCTATGGTTGTGGCTTTTTGATTTCAAAGAAATTCCAAAACGAACCCTACACGACGCATTTGTTAACTTTATTGAAAGTGTGGCATATTTTTATTTTGGTCATATCGGTGGACGGCACTATAACAACCTGGATGCTATTTCGTTCTCTGGACACGATGTTGGATTCAATTGAGCTGTCCTTGTTGCGGGGCATAGAAGTGTACTATTCGAATCCGGAATGGAGGATTATATGGGATGATATGCAGTACCATCAGCAATGTTGTGGTGTGAGAAACTATCAGGATTGGCAGAATACTGCATGGATTGAATATGAATACGACGATAATGCAGCACTGGCGGAAGCTGAGTAAGAACTGTTTCATCAAGTTTGTACAAAATGTTCTTGCGCTCATGTCGGGCTGTATTTTTAGAGTTTCAAAGTTTTTAGCTGTCATATAAATATTCCTTGAAATTGTTCAACCTCAGCTAGCAAGTATGTCTTATTTAATTATTTTTCCAGTCCCAGTGATACAAAACTACTTTCGCTTACACCATACAGCTGTTGCAAAAAAGATGTAGGCTGCTTCGAAAACTATCTTCCACAGAGATCTGGAGAGAACACATTTTTAGATCTGCCAACGCTTAATCTGACCGGGATAAATCAATGTGGCTGTCTTCCTGTGATAGATGACGAATATCACTTTGCTCTCTATACAGAGCTCGTTATTGTGATCCTAGTTTTTACATTCCAGGTATGAAATATATTTTATTTCCCTAAAATAATAATAAATTTTTTTTAGATACTTATACTACTACTAATGCGTCTCATCTTTCTTCGAAGCGACTATTGTTTTCCTCTGCAAAAAGTCAATTCCGAATGCCAGACGACTTTCATTGTGGTATTACCGTCATTTGATTACATTGTATTCGCTAGTTGACTTTTTGAATTTGTAGACCTGTCCCAAAAAAGATATAGAGCATTGCGAAAACTGTACAGGGGCAGTGATTTGTTTGGATGAAGACGAAGAGCCATGTTCACAGAAAAAGTGCAACTGTAAGAACAAAAAGAAAGTTGGGTTTTGTTGTGATGAGGAGTGTGCGCCACTTCTGATACACTAGTGTGTCACGGAATATGATTTTTCAGGAGATTGTTTTATTACTTAGTAAGCATATTTATTGTGTTTTATTAGAAGAGTTTTAAAAAAGAGTTTTATCATCTTTTGAAGTGCTGTTTTCTTGGAATTTACAGCCTTTCCTCAATTGTGCATTGTTATTTGAAAGTCTACTGCAAAAAAAATTGCAATTAGAACGAGGCTGCTAATTGACAGCTACCACCATCGTTTTTAATCAGAAATTATCCACATTTTTAAAAACAAATATCAGCGAGTTTGAACTATAAATGAAATATTTATTCTACCTTGTCTGTCAATATAATTCATCACAATTATCATTCAATTAAAATATTTCTAAAATCACTCTCAATTCGTTTCGCATGCAGAATATGTTCATATCACACACAGAACAATACCAGCATATTCGCCCATATTCTCCACCAAGAACGCAATACCTGCCGATCGTCCGACCAGCATTTCGAATTTATATTCAATTCGCATCTATGCGTAGCGCTTCCTTAACAGCTTCTTTTCATAAAAATCAATTTGAGGCTTGCACCCAAAGCATTTCCAGTCGATTGGGTGACTGAGCAAGCTAGCAAGTATAGCAGCGCATCGCTGAATCGCATTCGGCTAGTTCTATTTTCGCTTAACGGTTCTGTGTACTTTCTTCGATTTTACCATCGCGGCTCTTCCATCACATTACCATGATGAATATTCTGGACTCGATCACACTTTCTCCTTCTCAAACAGTGGCCCGACTAATAATTGTGTTTCTAGTGTTTGTGCCAAATTCGTATGCTGTCAACATAAGTGTGGGTTCGTGTTTGGTTCAAGTGAACGAAATGTGTAACAGTGAGTTTATAAGCTTCTACTTGACATCGAGTATGCAACCAAAATCAGAAGCCATCATTTTGGATAATCAGAGCCCTATGCTTCCGGACTGGGCACCGGCGACGAATGACTTTAAAGTACTGATTCATGGCTATGCTGGTGGGATTCGGAAGAATCAAATGAAATCTGTGGAAGCAGGTCAGACATCGTGCTGATAATTAAATATTAGTTTGAAAAGTTTTGAGTATTGATAGAAGTAGAACTTATTGCTTTGCAGAACATCTGAAAAAATAGTAAGGTCAAATAGAGTTAATTTTTTTTTAATTTGAGCAAAAATGTTACTTCCAACTGCATTTTAATAGTCCTTCATTTACTTCAATTTTAAACATAATTTGCACAACTCAGTATAATTCACTGCAGTATTATAATTCACTGCAATCGACTTAACGGCCCTTCACCTGAATTAGTTGTGCTCAGGGGCGGATTTACCACTAGGCCCAGTAGGCCCGGGCCTAGGGCGGCAAATTTCGGGGGCGGCAAATTTTCGATTTTTTTTGGGGCGGCCCCTTTTCGATTTTCTTTTTGGGCGGCAGTTTTTTTTCTGTCGTATATGTACATATATCTGAGTTGAATGAGCCTAACACATCAAGTCAACCGAATTCTGTAAAAAAAATCAATGCACGCGAAAATTCACCTCTAATGATTTTTTTCGGACATTAAAAAGTTTCACTTATAATAAATATCGAAATACGATCACGGTAAAGGACCAAAGAAACTCAAAAATACCTAATAAGTACCTAGAAAGTGTCTGAAAATACCTAAAAAAGGCTTAAAAAGACCTAAAAAGATCCTAAAAAGAACCCATATAACACCTCTTCAATTTAGGAAAAGCTTATCAGAGGTAAATATTTGCGTGCATTGATTTTTCAGAGAATTTTTTTTTATATTTTTATGGTACAGGGTATATCAACTGCATGCGAATCTCTATATTTTTGACGTGTTTTTAAATTGTACTTCATTGCTGAAATTAATTTCTGTAAAAAAATTTCTATAAAATGAAATCTAGAACATAGGTCAAAATATTTCGGGTTCATCTTTAACCAATAACATATCGAACATTAATTTACAATAGTCGAGTTCATAGTTGATCTCCAGTCAAGTGCAAAAGCAAACTTTGAACGGAATAGTAAACATACTTATAAAATTTTTAGCGAAGACGTTGGAATTATATGCGATCCAAAGGTGTAATACGGTTTTTGACTGTTAAAAATTGGTATTTTTAGATTCTTTTTTTTTTTAGGTACTTTTAGGTTCTTTACCGTGTTTGTATTTTAATAATTAATTGTGAGGGAATTTTCACGAACGAACCGGACCCGGATTGGCTCTGATATTCCTTTTTTGTAAGCTCGGGTGCAACGAAAAACAGCGAAGCATTCTAGGGAATCGAAAAATTTTTTTTTACATATAATATAATTCACGAAATTCACGAAAAGGGCGGCAAATATTTCTGAGGCCTAGGGCGGCGAAATGGCCAAATCCGCCCCTGGTTGTGCTATGCCACGCAAACCTCCCAAATTGAGGCAGCAGTACACGGGAATTTTCAATTTATCCGTTTTACACTTTAAATTTGGTCACACAGAAGTACTAGACGTTAATAAAAGCAGATCTTGCGATGTTCGTTTTTTTCTGCCAGTTTGCAAGTAGTTTTAGGCCCAGTCAGTATTGCATCACACTATCAATTCCAAGATATAACTCAAAAATGTTTGCTGAGAATATAATTATTTCGATTTCTACCTTCTTCCTCCCTCTTTTTTGATCAGGTGAAATATAAAAAGTTTGTAAATAATAAATGGTGGATACATTAGTCACACAAACTTCAGAAAAAAATTAATAAAACATGAGTTTTCACAGAAATTCTGATTTACAGTAACACAAAAGAAAAATTAATAAATAAATAAATAAATTCAACTCTATTCGTTTTATAGCATATCTTTCACGAAACAATACCAACATCATAACAGTCGACTGGGGAAAACTTGCATTACTGCCATGCTATCCAACTGCTGTTATAAACACAAAACATGCCGGCGATTGTCTGTCCAAGTTCCTTATGAAAATCGAACAGAGCAATCCTACTTTCGATATTCATCAAGTGCATTTTGTTGGTCTTAGCCTTGGTGCTCATGTAGCTGGTTTCGCAGGAAGCTATATTGCACGAGAGACGGGACAGAAAGTCAAAAGAATAACAGGTGTGCAACTAATTTCATTGAAAATCGTGTGAAATTCAGATGCTAAGAAAACTTTTCATACTAAACTTGAATTGATTTTAAGGTCTCGATGCAGCTTTACCACTCTTTGCGAATCCCAACACTCGTATGAAGTTAGATCCAAGTGATGCAAACTTTGTCGATGTCATTCACACAAATATGGGTATTTTCGGGAAAATGGAACCGAGCGGCCACGTTGATTTTTATGTAAATGGGGGGTATCTGCAACCAGCCTGCAATACGTCCATGAGTATGAATCTAGCCATTTTGAAAACAGACTGCAAAATTTAAGATTTTTTCAGACTTACCACTTTGCAGTCATATGATGTCGTTACTCTACTTTGCTGAATCTGTTAACTCATCGGCTGGATTCTGGGGCATCCGATGCCCAGCGTATTTTCAATTTTTATTCGGCCAGTGCGAAACTGAATCGATGATCAAGGAGTCAGATAGAATAATAATGGGTGAACATTGTCCGACTAGGTGAGGCAAATTATTCTGATTGTGATGAACAACGTTTAAAAATTATATTTTTATTACAGGGCCCGAGGCATTATTCTAGTGCAAACAAGAAGGAAAAAGCCGTATGCTTTAGGTAGAATCGGTGCCATAGAGATAGGAGACGAGATGTATCCTGATCCCGGTTTCTTTGGGGCATTTCAGTACTTTAGGAAATTATTTTAGAAGTTAAGTTTTAGATTAGTTATATTTATTTAAATACACATTAAAATATAGCTTGATAGGAGTTTAATATGTTTTTTTGGTTTTTTTTTTAAACTTACATTATGTTTCAGGGTATGCAAATTAAATTCGCAACACATATAAATATAATTTTATTCTGACTTTGACTTATTTTTCACTCTCATCTATAAAATGATCGAGAGCGTTTCAAATGTGAACCTATCAAAATCAGAGCCGAATTCAACTACATTTAAAAACTCGCAAAGTAAAATTTTATGAGCTAAGCTTTGCATAAATTTATTATGTTTTAGAATAGTTAGTAAGAGCTTCGCCAAATCGACAAAAAAAAACTATTGGAGCTCATATCATGGGTTTTAATTTTCGTTTGATTTCCTTCAGCATAAATATCAAACTTAAGACGCATAAAAAAAAATTGGACATGATATCGTTAAATATATTCGAGGATGTTAAAATTGATAACAACTAACGTAAATAAAAATAAATGATCTCCCACTGTAAGTGGCCACATCAGCCAAGCATGCACTGTGAGCTGATGTCTGATGAGAATCAGTGCATACTTTCGAAACCACTTAGTTAAAATTTTTCAATTTTAATTTTTCATCCCACAAAAAAATTCAATTTTGATTACATCGGTATTTACCGAAAATAATGAAATATGTAATGTGTGAAAGTTCCTACGAAAGGTGGATTTCACCAGTATACCACTCTGCGCGCTAAATGAAACTTGCAGTGGTCTCACCGTAATCATCGCTAATACAGTAAATCTTCGAAAAAACCTGTAAAAAAAATATCTTCAGCGCATCCGGTGGGCCTAATAAATATTTTCTATCTTTTAATCAAGGACCTATTCTTCCTTGAATGCTATCTACTGTATTTGCTTGTGTAAGAGTCCTTTATCCCACCGCGTTTTTCTGAAACCATAGGTCGGTTTAAATAGTAGTACGAAACTCTTGAAAAATTGCCCGATACTGTAATATGAACAAGAGTCTACACAATTTCTAAGCGGTGCTTGAATCGATATTTGCATATTTTATCAAATCGCTCTAGATATTAGACAAATTCTCAATTTCCACTTGCTCGATTTCAAGCAATAGTTACTGTTTGCATAATTTTAATTTTTAACTCGGGAGAAAATGCAACTAAGCTAGCTGAGGCTTCCGCTGCAATTATCTGGTACCGGTTTTACTTCAGGCATCCAAGCCAAAACCGTTAACTCTGTTCGAGCTCATAGAACTCGGAAAAAGTCACGCGGAGCATAAGGAGATTAATAAGTGTCCTCGATACATTTTCCGATGAGCAAAAGAAAAATCAAAATGAAGGGATTCGTCCCACAACTGAGGCTCCTGCGGCATTTGCAGAAAAGGCAAAGATCAGTTAAGCTAACAAGTTAGTCTAGCCTACAGAAGCTGCAAAGCTTCAGACTGCCCCAATTTGTATAACTCGGCTATTCAATTAAAATTACCAGGGAGAGACTGATAAGGGCGGTCTGGAGGACTGGAAGTTGGAACTGACGAAAGTATGACCAGGAGCGACATTTGAGGTGGAGCTTAGTCTCTAGATTTTAAATAAACCAATATCCAGAGTGCAGTTCTCCATTAAGCCCTCTTTATATGAGGAAATTATGGAGATAATTAAACTTAGCAATATTGCCCTACCAGTTGATAATTAGACGATAGCCAAGATCAACGAGGTATGTATCTTGTAACCGGCACCAGGTCATCATCATCATCAATGAGAATTCGCTTACATTCTAAACCATCAGTTACGAGCTGAACTTCGTTCATTTGAACGTATATTGGGGAGATTTAAAGATCTCTACACCAGAGTATTCAAACCCCACGGAACATGGAAACAAACGATCCCTTCGGAAGAGAAATCTGTGGAAAAACGGCCGTCCATTGTACCTGAGTTCTGCTCAGATAAATCTGCCTCGGAGGTAATAAAAGAGCTGTCATGAGCTCTGAGGTAGGTGGCCGCCTTAGTCTTCAGGACCTCGAATCTTGTGAAGAGATTGAGGGAGACATTGGATCTGCTGAGGATCTGGATGGCACTACTAACAATAAATGTGAAGGTTCTTCAAACAACGACTTTTTCTGTGCGTATGCCCGGTTTTTGCTGGAAGAAGGAAATAAATCCAATGAATAATTTTTGAGATATCCTAAAATTACTGATGGCCTCTCTGACAAAAACTGAGTTTGAGCTTGTAAAGGTGGCAGACAAATGCGCTAATAAGAATACTTGGGAAGGCAGAATGCGGCGCTCTAGGATTTTACTCATTGGAAATGGAATGGAAAGGATGACTCAGTGCGAGTAATTAAATGATAAGTATTTCTTTTATAAATCTATTGTAAAACTTTAAATGAGGTTTTCTCTTAACTATGTTTTCAAAGTCGGTGACTACTGTAATTGAAAAAACATCAAAAGATTTGAATAAAATCGATACAGCTAACTGAAAACATAGCAAACTAATGCAGGATCGAAACTTATATTTTTCATTGGCAATAAACAAGTGAACTTTTCCTTTTAATTCCCTTTTTAAATAATCAGACGCCGGTATTTTGTACATTTTCAAAAAAACAAAAAGTAAAGTAATGATTTTTTTGTTTGATCGATTTTAAGTGAACGAGCAAAATGTTATGATGATCACAGCAAAGCAGAACTTGTGGGATAGGCTCGGACAAACATGGCGATATCTTGGCATAAAATATTTTCTCAAAAATGTTTGTCAATTCAATTTAAAATATAATATAATAGCTTTGTGTTCTTTGTTTTACATAATTAATCTACTGACGAAAAAAAACAAATTTACTCGATTTTTCCGGCTGCTGACTACTGCAAATCCGTTATTAAGGGTTGTACACGTCCCAATGCCGTATCACAATGGCCCTATGTGCCTAAGTGTGTTTTCTACGGAGTCTGCCTGAAGGAGGATGTTATCAAACTTAGCCTACCCACAATTTATTTTTACGTTATTTTATGTGGTTTGTTGTTTGGCATTAAACATCAACTTAATAAGTATGTTAATAGGTATTCCTAATAAGTGTCGTTATCTTATTTGATACCCAAAACATTTGCGACCCATACCACGTACTCTGAAAACACACGCACTTTGAATTAATTTTCTTTTAGCGCTTATTGACGCAGATCGCGTGTTCAACATGAATATGAAGCTGAACAATACAATTGTGTTCCGCATTTTTTTCGCATGTGGATTTATGAAGGATAACCTTTCGGACTACTGCATATTGATGTAACTAATGATCAATCAAAATGCCATTTACAAAATATTTTGTATATTTTCAGTCCGAACATAAAGCTTACAAAGCATCATACAAACACCAAGCGCTGTTCTATCATCTATCATAAGAAGTAAACGTCTAATCACTATTTAAATATAAATTCATAATTTAAAAAAAATAAATAGAAAAATTAGTATGAATTATGATTCATCGTGCTTGTTATTCACGCAGCATCGTGGATCTCCGATCGAATCTGGCGAAGTGGGGCAGAATGGTGTCGAACTATCTTTCAGGCAGTACGATCCAATGGCACTAGAATAAATTTAAAAATAAATAAATTTTCAAATTACTTCAAAGTGTTGAAACGTTACTTGACAGGAGTATGCTGTCCCATCGGAATGGCATTTCGGACTGTATATCGCGCTAAACTACGACCTCGCCTGAAAATTATTTTACGTGATTTGCTCCCAATACCTGATGGACATCGACGAGAACATGGCTCAGCATGAGGCTCGTTTTCTGTGAAAATACTTTGAGCCAAATAGCATATAGACCATATGTGACTGCAGAGATTTTCATCTGTGGAAAATGATGAAAATAAATTAATGACTTATAAACTTTAGCCTATTACAAAGGCCTGCATAAAACTTGATGCAATGCAGCAAACTAAAAATTATGGTCTTGTTAAATGGACTACTTGATTTCAGATCTTCAATGGACACCAACGTGATGTACTGAATTTATTTGATGGGACTTTTAAATTGCCAGGCACGTATCTGCACTGAACACTTAGCTCTAAAACTCATTATCTCTTGCATTTCATTTTATTAACAAACATTTACGATTTCTCTATTTTAAATAATTCCCATCAAAATGCAAGAAACTTCCATATCTATCACTTACTGCTTGTCGCCGCACAATACGGCTGCCTTTTACCGCCATTAACACAAAAGTCAACATGTCCTACTCGTCCATTTTCTCCATAGTATCCGGCATTGGTGTGAATAACATGAACGGCTTTAGCATCACCGCTATCCAAACGATTTGCATTGCCAGGTTTTACTAGCGGTCGTGCCGGGTCAAGAGCTGCACAAAGTCAAAACATAAACTTAATCTAACAATTATTCGTGTATCTATTCGAATTTATCACAATGTAGTATGCATGATAATTCGAATTTATATTTTGTAACAGATGCATACCAATGATCCTTTCGACACGAAAACTCAGATAATTGGAAATCAGTCCACATACGTGTGCACCGAGCGAATGGCCAACACAGGTGGTTTTCTCTACTTTAAGACCGGAATCACGTAAAAAGGTGAAGCTTTCGGCTAAGCATCGAGCGACGGATTTTAGATTGTGAACAGCAGATACATAGCATGGTGGCTTGGCCAATGCACCCCAATCGGCCATGAAGACATTATAAGATCCGTGTTTCAGATAAGCTTTAATATATTTTGTAAGGAATTTATTGCAAATATATATGACAAATGATGCACAACTAACTATTTTTAATGATCATAAATACGTACCATCTCTAAGAACAATAATTGGTAGAGAGTTATCACTGCCAGCATATCCATGGATGATTATAACGTTCAGTTTCAAAGGATCCCATTTACTGTTCCGCAGCCAATCTTTTTGGGTGGTATCTAGCTGTAAAAATTAAGATGTTGATGTTAATGTTCACGATTTTACAATTAAAAGTAGCGTAGGAGCACATGAAGTCTAAACAGAAGTTAGTAGATTAGATAAATGCAAAACTTCTAGACTCAGCGACTTGCCAGTTTGAATAAATTATCTATTTTAAGTTCAATTTTCGTTGGATTTGGATTTCCGCGCAATCTCCACACTAAAGTTGAGTAACATCATACAAAATAAGTACGATTTCCAGAATCGACAAAAACAGTTTACAGAAATCAACGAAAATAATTTATTTATTTATTTTGTCTTATTTGGTATCAAATCAGTGGCAAAATTTTAAGACGTTTTTGAAACATTATGTGCAAAAATATAAAAGATTACCAAGCCGGGAGTATTCTTTCTGTTCTTCATGCGGGGCCTGAAGACGAAAGTAAAACTACGTTGTTAAGATACGTTGGAGTTCAATTAATGAATCAGAAATCAAAAGTAATCTAATAGATATACTCATAGTTATTTAAAAATTAATAATCATTTGAAATTACTATGAAATTAGTGAGAGCAAAGGCGGGGCAAAAAGTATTGGGCTATGAAAGCTCTAAATCAAGCGTTTAGTTTTATTAGAATGGTTACAAAAATATAAAAATCACTTGATTTACATACTGGACTACAATTGTATAAAATAAAATAGAAGAAGAACGTTAAATAACGACGTAACAATAAAAATATTCAAAACATTTCAATTCAAAAGGATCTCAGTCCTTTATATTTCTGCGATTGTAATTCTAAATTTCTGCGATTGTATGGACAAATGCGTTAATTAAAGTCTTATGAAATGATACTTATCGAAGACAAACTGAACTACGTGCTCATCGTTCTCATCTTTTCAAATAAGCGGATATGAAACAAATAATGAGGAGAGAGATTGGATTTCTTTTTGATGGCATTGGTATAATTTTTGACGAAAATTTGGAAAATTTTATAAAATCGATCCTGGCTCCGAATGACTTCTGCCGTCTTTAATGGATAAAAACATGCAAAATGTGCAGAAAACGATGTTTGTTTCAGAGAGAAAACGTAAAAATGCAGCATCTCTCACCAGTCAGTTTGCTTAATTTTGGTCATGAGATGCGTCACGTCGAATCGTTCTAAAAGAGCTGATTTTTTTTTAACTCTGCTAGACCGCGTCAGTTTTGACCTCAGATCATGAAACGTTCCATAAATGATAATGACATATGAATACGACAACAAGCATCATAATGGAAGATAAAAAACGTACCGGAACCGAAATAACCACATCAAGATGGTATTTCTAGTTTTTTTTCGCACCATGAGTTAATATTATTTGGCTGCATCGTAGCGTTTGCATGAGAAAATTCGTTAGAATCAACGAGAATTGTGGAAACACAATTTGTGGATATTGCACGAAGATAATGCACCTTTGCATAGATCAGCCATTGTGACCACATTTAAGGCCAAAAAGCGACAAATGCCACAACATAGTCTGAGAATGCAACTACATGCGAAGACTGGAAAACGTTTGGATGAACCCTTGACATATGTAAGTGGTTTGCATCAAGCCTATTTTGATGAGAACGAAATAAATTTTGTACATTCATTTAAAATTGTGTGTTTTGTTTAAAGATATCCGATACTTTTATGACAGAATGTTCGTGGAATTTTCATACATGGTATTTGAAATTCGCTTATCCGAGAATGCGTTTCTTCGGAAAAATTAATTTTCACGCAAAAAAAAGAATAATTTTCTGCATGTTTGTTTATATCTTAATTTTTTTTTTTGGTAAAATAAATTTGTATATATAAATAAAGTGGAACTTTTTACATTTTTTGAACCCAACGCTCAACCGTTGTGTATGCCTTCTTATGAGACATTTAACAGTTGCTTCGTATGGTGCGCATTCAAAAAGATCCAAGACTACCTTGCTGTAGCACACAGGGTGATAGTTTAACCCAGGACTTCCCAGCGTCATCGAAGTATTAATGCCTGATGGCTAGTTTGATCGATAATAGCAATGTTCCTGCTAAAAATAGTCACCCCCTTCTGCTGAAAGATATTAATATGACAGGAGACGAAGAGAAGGTCTTAGATTTAGCTCATCCGAGTATATACCACTGTCGACCTAATTGCTCACTTTTGAGCCATCAACATACACATGGATGAGCCTACTTTTGAAGATGACACCAAAATTCGATTCACCCCAACCAGGAAAGCAAGTTGTAACCTCTAACTCCAGTAGAGAGTCCGGAGTGTGTAGTCAATTTATGGTGGAGCGGGAGCTCCGAAAGATAAGGTTTTAGCGTAGCCAAACTCAGTTTTAGTTTATGGAAGAATGTAACGATGCCGCACAGTACTAAGATTGGCTTCCTGTTGGATTAGTAGGCTAGTAGATAGCCAATGAAGCAGCTTGAAAATTGTCTTAGTACGGGCAGTCCGGAGAGCCTCTGTTATTAAAAGTGAGGCAAATCTTCGAACTTTATCAAGAATCAGTTGGTAAGCAGCATTTAGAGTAGTCTGCTACTAAACTGCTAGCTCAACCAAAGCGCTATAATGATAGTGCTCCATTATACTCATAGTCGAAATAGAACTTCATCGAGAATGCGCTTAAAGTCAGTGTTTGATGCACCTAGCAACGCAAATCAAATAATTCTGGTTGATTTGTAATAAATAGCGCAGCAATAGTAGCTTTCCGTTTATTTTGCTAGAATATAAGAATGAACAATGGCTTGGATTGAAAAACGGTATGTGTATGATACTAGAAAAAATATGGATATTTATCAGAAAATTGCAGCATATCTAAATTTAAATTTTAGGTCTTCTTCTGCAAAACCTGGCCCTGCAAAATTAAGCACTGGAAATATAGCTATGTTCTAAATAAAAAAAATTAAATTGATTCGGAATATTTGTGTATATTGTTGGATACCCAGATCTTTGTTTTTACTTTTTTTAGATTCTCAAATTTTTCTTTCAATTAAAATGTATGACCTTGAAAGCTACCAAAATGAATCGAAAGAATTGAATGCATCTTCACGCCAGTTTATGTGTATATATGCGCAGTGGTGGCTCGTCAGGGTGGGCCCGACCCGCCTGGCCCACCCTGACGAGCCGCCACTGGGCCCGCTCGACACAAAAACACTATTATAAGGTATACGCGGATACCAACAAGAAATATCTACTTTACTTTAACATAGTGGCGGCTCATCAGGGTGGGCCAGGCGGGTCGGGCCCACCCTGACGAGCCGCCACTGTATATGCGTGATTGTATATATGCGTGATTTTAGTTCCGGTCCTATGAAACTATTTAGGACGCAAAGTTGTTTAAATTAAAAATTTGCTTTATTATTGTCGGATATTTCACAAAATGTCCGACAAATGGAAGAAAATGTCCATATCTAAGAGCTGGAGAGACTTTCAAAGAGTTAAATACTCCGTGAAACAGTACAGCAGTGATTATTCGTCAAGTAACCGCTTAATTTGTTATTTGGAAAAAGTGAGAATCACTTTTTGAAATTTTTCGTATTATACCAAGACAAATTTTACCAAACACAAGTGGTTGATTTTATTGAGATGGAAATTAATACACTCTATAATTTAAATTTAAGAATTTTAAGACTCCATAATTTAAATATTAATTGGATTTTTTGGCTTTGATTGGAAACAAAAAAAATATTTTCGAAATTATTAAAATTTAATCTGCAGGTATATAGAATGGTTCAAATTTGGATTTACAAAGTGGCATGTTGAACACAAACCTTGCACTACACTATTTTTGGGATTTCGCCAAATAAATTATTGATGTTGAAAATATGCATATCTAGTCTAATATATTTAATCATATCCAAAACTTACTCGTTCTTTTGTTCCATTCATATTCGAATAAAAATACAAATTTATATCTGGATCCGGACACTTGTCATAGATTTCTAGCCCTCGTTTCCAGATGCAATCATCTCTTGACGTGTTAAAACCAGCCGAATCACCTAAATACAGTGCTTGCTGTATAATTCTTTGA
Source organism: Nemotelus nigrinus (assembly GCA_947369275.1). Classification (NCBI taxonomy): domain Eukaryota; kingdom Metazoa; phylum Arthropoda; class Insecta; order Diptera; family Stratiomyidae; genus Nemotelus; species Nemotelus nigrinus. The sequence goes on from OX376375.1 coordinate 17,003,165, forward strand.
GCTTTTCCATCTATTTGATTAGAGCATCATAAAACGAAGTAATCATTAACACACTCGATTTAAACTATCACCCAATTCAAACAATTCACACTTACATTTCATTTCACCAATTTCATACCAAATCAGCACGAAAAACACCAATTTTCTTATCATATTGCCGCACAGAAATTTTCTCGGATTGTTTTCACTTTTCACTATTGAACGTTTAAATTGTAAATGGCGAATATTTAAAATTGCACACCGAATAAGTATGCGATCGTTGCTTTAAACCACCGAGTTAGCGTAGTTAATTTCCTGAATTAACTCGAAGCCGTTGACCAATTATTATGTTCAGGGTTCAAACTGCGCGCTCAAGTCTTGACTGCTTGATGGTCTTGCAAATCTGCGAAAGAGCCTGCGAATGCATCGAAGCTAGTTACATCGAGTAATGACATAATAGTTTGCCTACCACTCCGCGTACGTACTTCAGCTGGTTTGGTTCAACTCCCCGTTCAGTACGCACTTGAAGTGTGCATTCATACGTTAACACTATCTACGAACCATATTAGCAAGCTACCATTTACAATCTACATTTAACCAAAGTTTAATAAACTGCTTCTTGTCTACCATCGTGGTCGGAGTTGTTACTTTCATGACATGCTTGCAGAATTGACGCTGTGTCAGTGTGGTGAGTGTTGATTTACTTGGCCTTGAGGTCCTTTGACGTTATTTTAGATTTTCGTGTTGAATAATTTTTATTAATTATAGTTACTATCATTTCAATGACCAATATTCTAAATCATAGGGTATATTCTGCTTAAAGAAACTTTCTCCGATATGTTATATATTAGATGCATAAAATGTATACTAAAAATATGTCTGCACAAAGTATTTATTTGCAAACTATACAAATAAAAATCAAATCGTCTTGAGCTTTAATATACTATCATCGACTTTCTTCAGAATCCACCGACAACCCACAAAGATAAAATTTCCGCCAATCATTTTCCAATGTTTTTGCAATGCAGGATGGCAGCACATACACATATCAGCCGACAGTAGTTTTCTCCATCGAACTATGATTCGCATATTCCACCTGCTCCATAGACTCTATTGTCAACGAAAATGCTTGTGATTGAAGTTTATTGATTGAATTGGCTGCTCAACTGTCTACTGCCTACGATGGTACTTTCAACACTTTTTTATCGCTGCACCAGATTTATGTGTTCCTTGGCTTCCGTTCGTTCCACATTGCGTGTTCATCGAAATAGAATCACGTATGCAGAGTTTTGTAATAAATACGGAGTGGGTTTTTGAGATTGTCTTTTAAGATTATTGTATTGTAGAAAAAATCAAACGGTTGGTGCAAGCAATATACCAATAATCAAACTTTGATTGAACCCTGTGTTGAGACATTTATAAGAATTGATTCGTGAAGAATATGTTATTGTTGTATTTGGCATACGATCAGCTGTGGAAGCTATGAAATTTAAATCAAAGACAAGATATGATTAAAATATATAAGTAAAATATATATAAGTGGTTGGTTTAATGAAAATAGTTTTTCTATTCGCTATGAAAATGAAATATCTCAATAAAGAAATCGAGTGGTTGGGCACGTGATGCGCATTGGGCATAAAACTAAATATCTGTAGTAGATATACTCTATCAAGTAGTAAATGATAACTACTACTTTTCTCGATTAAATTGTTTTTGTAAATAGTAGTTACAGTTTTTTCACGCGGAATATATTTCAATAATTTAAGAAAAAGATAATTTCATAAATTTAAGAAAAAGATAGCATTTAAGTTAGATTTAGAATTATGCAAGATTAATCTAAAGTTTTCTTGAGGACAGTCTTTTCAGAAATCGAGTGGAATATGTTGCATTTTATTTATACTTTGCTTTTGACAAGCTATTGATTATTTCTAAACTCTGAATTACATATTTTGTAAATCTGCATTATTCTATTAAGGAGATGAAAAATAATAAATCATTTAAACATAAACCGAAACAGCAGTATTGAATGCGTTCAGCAAATTTATTCTGAACTATCAGAAGCCTGGAAATTTCTCCAAACCCACAGTGGGCGCTATATAATTCTATATGGTTTTTTTTTTCTGTTTAGAATTTTTTTACATGATTTTTTTTACTTACATGGTTTAGAACTGGACCCATTTGATAAATAATTGGTGAGTTTTGTACTTTTTCTTCTATATTTAATTCCAATAGCTTTCAAATGGTACATCATATAAAAATTAAGTTGAACTGGAAAAATAGTTTTAATTGGAATTTCAGTTAATAGTATGGATTTTTACAATAAATTTGATCCTTTATTTCCATAAAAAAATTACTTCATTAAACAAGTATTAGTCGCTTACAGTACAAACAAGAAAACAAGTATTAGCTATTGGTTTTTTTAAAATTTTATTGTAAAAGAATGGATCCCGGCCCGAGAACTTTTCATTCTTTTGCCAACTATTTATTCAGTCAAATCTTTCCAGAATTGGTTTCTATCCAGAATAGGTTTGTGGTCCAATTTGAAACCGTAGAAGCCCAAAAACCGTATGATAAACTGTCTTCTTTTTTGTGTGATTCTCAGGAAGCAGCATCTGAGCTGTTTGTATCTTGCATACACATGTATTTTATCTTGTTCAGCAACTATCAAACAGTGCTCAAACAGACGCTTCATTGCATCCGATCTTATCCTCGCGTTGATCGAATTTCCACGTCATTTCAAACGAGTCATTTACTGTCAGTATCTCGAGTGTATCCCTAAAACTGTGTGGAAGTTCGCAAATTTCGATCTATGATACATTTATATTATGTACGAGATCTAAAACATTTCTCTTAAAAAATCCACAAATACGCAGCACAAAATTTTACCCAAGGTAGTCCAGCTTATGGCAATAGAGATAAGGCTAACACTCTAATACATTTGTTCAAACATAGTACGATTTTTATTTTGTCACATATTTTGATACCTCTTTACTTTGACACGAATCTTATTTATTTTTTCTACTAGCCTCTAGTCGTTTGAAATAATAAGTTTACTGAATGGGCATATACTTTTGGGCTAAAATGAAGAATTTTCAATCATTTTCACAACTATCTCTGCAACTGTATCATATGAATTTTGTCAGAAACATATTTTTATTTGTCGAACCAAAGTCAGTTCAATAAAACTTTCCTAGCAGGGGTACTTTTTTCTAATGCTTCTATTTCAGTAATTAACTTTTCCAAAATAATTATCAATATATTTTTATTACAACTTCTCTATTTTCCAAATTGTTCGAACGGGAATTCATGTTTGATTTTCAAGCGGAAAGCTATGTATGCAGCACTGAATTTCAAAACACGGAAAGTTTTTTTCATATCAAACTACATGGAAAACAGCCCTATTGTTATTAATAGACCCAAATATCTAATGAAAATCTTAAATTTTGTTCATAAGCTTAATCAAATAAATTCTAATCAAATCAAGAAGAATTTTTTATTAAATTTGTAGCTTTCAAAACCAAACATTTCAAATAAAAATAATGCTACCGGACCTCTTTATTCTGCAACAGAGTTCCAATATTATTCTAAATCATTTATGAAGATCGATCATTATCACTCTTTTATCTTGTCAAAATTCTGTGACAGACTCTTTGGTAATAACTTAGGTGCAGCCATGGTCACTTTTCCTGCTCTCTGATAATTTATTACAATATTTTCTTTATATTATTATAACTAATAGTTATTCCTCCCGACAACAACAATCTGAAATTCACTCAGTATTTGCATACTCATAGGAGTATCATCATATTAATTTGAGAGCATTAAGAAGAAAGTACTAGATTAAATGTTTATTACTCACACAAATTTCGAATTTGGAAAATTCATTCACTATTCGTTCGCCTTACAAAATACTTATTAAGCATTAAAATTAAATTAATTACTTACAGATATCTTTATTTTAACTTAACTCTAATGCATAAATTAAACTTATTTATTCAGGTGCTATTATCTATCATTGAATGGACAATGTTTGGCGTAGCCGACATCTAAGCAATAAACACCTCGGAGACTGAAAAATAAAGTATTTGCATTACGAGCTAGTATTCCATAATAAATACAAAAATAAATCTAATTAAATTTACACTTACTCATCCGCTGCATCACTTCCCAGCTTGAATTCGCCTAAATATCCCTTCAACAGATGCGAGCCGTATGCTCGAGAAATTTGCTGAACGGGCAGCCTGTTGGGTCCATCTAATCCAACACAGCCTTGTGGACATGGAATTCCTAAGAATTTTTTATGTTTGAAGATGGCATTCGCCAAATAACATATACTCAAGAAATGACTGCAACGGGAACGTTCTGAAAATGGAAAATAGACGGGTTAGAATATAATGTATCGATAGTATTTTGTTTTAGCAAAAAATTGTAGGGAAATCAAATCAGGAGTATCAACAGACGATTAGGAATGAATTTTTATGTTTCAAGCAAGTAATTATTCCTAGAGCTTTACAGTGAATACGAAAATCATTTTTCTCCTGTTACAATTATTAAGATTCGAGTCACTTTTTAAAAAAAAATTTTTGTTTCAGATCTTCACGATTATAGTGTCGTGAAATTTGATTTTGGTTCAATGATGGTAAAATATTTTGAATCACGAAGTTTACTTATCATTTCATGCGTGGCAATTTCTATTTTATATCAATCACAGACGAATAACTGTAATACTTACTGATTGGGTGTCCTTTACAAAACGGCTGATATTTTCCACCATTGATACAATAGTTCAAATGACCAGGATTATCCATTTGGCCCAAATAACCAGCATTTGTATGAATCACTTGTACGTGATTTGCATCATCTTCTGTGAGACGGAATGCTTTTGATTGTATTCGTTCAATTAAAGGTTTTGCTGGATCAAGACCTGAAAAATAAATTAGATTAATAAATTATGTCCAAATCGAGTTTAAATATTTAATTAGCAACTTTAAGTATGTACCTATGATTCTGTGTTGCCGTTTCGTAAGATGATTTGACATCATACCACAAACATGAGCACCCAACGAATGGCCTACACATGTTATCATTTCTCTAGATGAGCCTAGGTATGTCAGGTAGGAGTATATCTAAGTAATGGAAAAAGTATTTGTTAGTTTCGAAATCAAATTGATTTTTTGGATTCATTGAACAACATTTTCTTTTGTTATTTTATTTTCTTCTAATACGTAGCAGCATAAACAATTATATCGATAATTGTTTGATCTAAACAAAAATATAATACTGAATAAATTTATTAGTTGATTTATAAAAAATACTTTATTTTATTGAAATTTACATTTTTCAAAAAATTAATTGCTTCGTCCCGATTTATTTGTCTTGTATTAGGCATTTCTCACCACTTCGTTGTCAGACGTTAATAAAAAAGGATCAACGTTTTTAAAATATTGCTAGTAGTGAAAATTAATTTCCGTGTTTTCGGGGACCAAAAATTCAAAAAATTGGCCCTGAGTGTTCTTTGTCTTCCATGTTAAGATTATTACTTTTAAAATTTCAGAATCATTTTTTGTCAGTTGTTCCGAATAAAAATTGTTCGATATAAATTTCTTTAAGGAAGTGACATATTTCTATAGTAATTTGTTATGCCTAGTACTATTGGCAGCGTAACATGAAGCTATCAAATGTGTTTATAAAATTTATTCAAAGCCCATATTTAGCACGTTCTAAACAGTATGAATATGTAATGACATCTGGAAAAAACTAATTTCAGCTAAAAACTGATTCCAACTACACTATTTCCGGGGTCCGGTCCTGGTCTCTTTCTGCAATTTTCGATGTTATTCAATAAGGTATCTTTAAGCTCCTAGCGTCCTGGTCAACTTCGTCCCTCTAGCGCAAACAAGATCAACGTATACTTAATCGGCTCAGTTTGTGTGCACTTGGTTCTAGGGCCTGTGTAAAATTTCAATTTGGCTCTTTGTACTTCTACTACGCTTGGTAGTGGCAGCATCTTCTTGGATTTGTGGAGCTTCTAATTTTTTGGTGAGTTGTCTAGTTATTTCTTAAACTGGACTTCCCATCGCTTCAGAATGCCTTTAGGATCGGTGATCAGAGGGGCTTCTTCCTCTTTACGGTGCGTGCGTGTTGCGTACTGCGTTATCTCTCAAACTGTTTGGTAGAGCTTCCGCGCCAGGTGCAACTCTCTTCTTCTTTCAATATCAGATCAGATCTTTCTCTCAGGCTGCTTCTTTGCATCTGTGAAACCTTTTATCTATCCTTTTATTTCTGCGAGTATTAGCTGCGGTCTATAAACATGTTGTCCATCTGATTACGAGTGGCTCCATTTGGTGCTACCCAGTTATCTTAACGTGGGAATCTGGTACTCGCGCCGACCAAGTTCTTCAATGCTGCTATTTGTATGAATCGAAATATTTTGTCATAAGTGTTCTCAGGCAAACTATGGGTTTTTGCGTACTAGCTCAATATCTTATACCGATCTATTTTCCTTCTTTAATAGATCTTTAAGGACGATATTTAGATCATGTCTTGGAGTGCGTTGAGGATCCGCTTGATCTGTTCGTAGTATGCCTCTTTAGATCGTCAGCAGATTCTTCCATAAGTCCGTGAACGTTTATGAGGCTGATGTTGCAAACGTGCTTACACTCAAAGAGTGCATATCTTTTTATTAATAGCATTCCAACCGATGATGGTAAACTTTATTTTAGAGCTGACGAAGAAGCCTAATCCTTTTCCTTCTCTAAGATCTTTAAGGACGATATTTAGATCATGTCTTGGAGTGCGTTGAGGATCCGCTTGATCTGTTCGTAGTATGCCTCTTTAGATCGTCAGCAGATTCTTCCATAAGTCCGTGAACGTTTATGAGGCTGATGTTGCAAACGTGCTTACACTCAAAGAGTGCATATCTTTTTATTAATAGCATTCCAACCGATGATGGTAGACTTTATTTTATAGCTGACGAAGAAGCCTAATCTGAGCACCTGGTTTTTAGGATGAGAGCTGCTGTATACATTATAATCCTTCTTTTGTAAAACACCATTCCATCTTGATCTGATGTCCTGTATTGCTTTTATATCAGCCTTATACTCAGACACGGTATCAGCCAGCAGCTGAGCAACTCGAGATCTGTGGAGTGATTGTACTGATGATTTTGGCTGCTTCAATAGAAACTTTTGCCCCAACTGCCAATAGTATCTTTTCAATTCTATAAACCAAAAATCACTAACTAGCAGCCACCAGCATACCGTCCAACTAATAACAACCAGCGTACACTAGTTTAAAATCAAATTTAATATCTGGTTTGCCACACTCATCATAAACATGGTTATGTCCCACTTCAATATCTGCTTTACTATTCACTAGCTAATTTGTAAATTAGTTATTAAATGTATCTAAATATTTGATTCACAAACTAAAATACTTTCTCATTCTCTTGACTTACTATGTGATTAATGTGTCAAATAGATGATTTAGTGGATTCAACTGGCTGATTTAGCTGAGTACATAATCAAGTATGCACACAAGCTAATAGCTAACTGGATAGTCAAGCGAATAATACGGAAATTCACTTAACAAAGATTACATCAGCTGTTCAAGTAATTAGTCAAATGGATAGACTAGTGGTTAGTTTCTTAGAGGCTCAAGTGTGGAGCTAAGTGGTCAGTTAGGTAAATGATGAAGCAGATGATCAAAAGAATATCAGAGTAGATAATCAGGTGTTTAAACAAGTAAATAAGTAAATATATATAATCAAGTACTTAGGTAATCAAATATATGGACATAAAAGTAGATAATTAGATACACAATTTGAAATTCCAGAAAATTTTTTTAATGCAGCATATAGAAACGAAAGACGCCAAACTGAGATTTCTAAACTGAGATTTAAGGATAGACTGTTGTTTGTTTGCGTTAGTGTATTGGTTAGCTTGTGTTTATAGTGAGTAATAATGGTAAATATTTCAAAGATATACAAATGAAAACATGATGATACTGAGATTGAGTTAGTAAAACGTTAATGATTTCTATTTTGTGTATAATTTCTTCATTGTTTTGTCCTGAAAAACTTCTCAAATCATAGCATGAACTTATTTATCTACTTGATAACTCCTAAACAAACCATTTCCAGAATCATTTTGATTGACAAATTCTTACGTAAATATATCGATGAATAGAAATTTTCTTATGGTTTGGCTTGAATTATCATAATCACACACAGTTCTCCTAACTCTGAATCGGTACCTGAGTCAACTCACGAATGAAAGAACTTATCATTCTACACTCGTATATACAATTTTCAAGTCAAATTCATAGATTTTTGGTACAAATATTTTTGAGTCTAATTCACATTGTTTTCAAACCTAATTCGTAGATTCATAATAGCAATTCATGAGCTTTTGAGTCAAATTCATAATTTTTTTGAGTGAAGTTCAAAATTTTTTCGAATCAAATACATAATTTGTTCGAGTCAAATTCATAATTTTTTCGATTACATTCATATTTTTTTCTGATCAAATTCATAATTTTGTTTTTTAGTCACATTCGTAGTTTTTTCGAGGCAAATTCAAATTTTTCGCACTTCAAGATAATAATTTCTGAATTTGAAACACAAAATATGAACCTTCCTTCAGAGTGTATGAATTTAACTCAAAAAAATTATGAATTTGATTCGAAAAAATTGTGAATTCGACTCAAAAACATTATAAATTTGACTGGCAAACTTATGAATAGGTATCGAAAATTTATGAATTTGATTTGAAAATAATATGAATTAGAGTCGAAAATATTCTGAATTTGTACCAAATAACTGTGGGTTCGACTCGTAAATGTTATATATATATATATATATATATATATATATATATATATATATATATATATATATATATATATATATATATATATATATATATATATATATATATATATATATATATATCGATTGTCATTGACGATTCTACCAACTTGGAACCTCAAATCTCCTAAGGGTTGAAGTCAGACTACTTCAAAGTTTTGTTTTTTGCTCAGTACAAATTCAAATAGTCCAGACTTTTAGAATCTCTACATGCTTGAATAAAATTTTTAAACTCTAACTGTTTCCATTAAAAATTACACTATTTAATGCTGGTGCACAATAATAATTAAAAATGCGTGCTTATCCGAACCATATCGAGCTCACGCTATTGCACCTTTGTAACTATATCCTATGAAGGCGGCAGAAATAGAAAAAGATGTTTTAAAAAAATGCTTATGAGGTGCGCCATTAGTAAGTTTACGATCCTATACGTAGGGCAGCTATACTTGCCGAACGAGAAAGTAGAGTACCACCAACATTAACCAAAAAGATAAACAAAATGAGTTGACTAATACAAAATAATACAAGGTATTATAGCCTTGTTTCGTGACCTTTCTGCAATATATCTAATTTTTTCATTCAATCGTCCCACTTAACGCTGTTTCACAATTAAATAATACAATGCACTTTTTTATAGGTGAGATATTGGTGAAAACCGGTAGTTTCTTTAAGATAAAACTTTAGAGAACAGAATTAGTAGCAGAGGTGTCAAATGTGAGCTTTTTCAATGACATGTTTAAGTACTAATTGTTTTCACAAATTTGTAGGTTAGTGTTAATATTATTACATTATCAGCAACTGACATTTAATCTTAAATAGCTTTCTCAATTGTCCCAAGATATCGAGATTTTTTACAAATCCGTCCGAATCAAGCTAAAATCCAACGGCATTCAACAGCTAAGCTTCGTTAATGATCAATCAAAAATTTAAACAACACCATATTTGCTTACTTCTACGGTCAATAAACTTACTTATGACAGCAGCTCATCAAATGCTCTTGAACTTCACATCAAATGATGCAAGTTCATTAATAATTGCGCTCCATCACTCAACTAACTATGTATCTCATGATATAACAACATTTCACGGTTACATTGCATCTCATTCATGAAAAGTAAGAGTACTGGAAAGTCTTAGCTCCGTTGATGATTAATTTCATGATCAACTTTATGCCTACCGTTCGTAGTCGAAAAACCGCGATCGCATGCTAAACACAATAAAACTCAGATTACACGGTAAATATGTCTGCACTCAACACGAACGAATGGCAACAGCAGTCAAACGATTTACAACGCTCGGATAGACGATAGTAATGCAATAAAGTTACAGCAACAGTCAGTCGGAAGCACAGTCAATAACACTTCAAGTTGAAGCATAATGGCTTTTGTTTATTTGTTTGTTTATGGTCAGTAATTTGGCTTTTCGTGTGATGTTGATTAGTGACAGATTGAATGGTTTAATAAAATGAATTTGGACAATCGGATTTGGATATTAATTTGACGGCCGTGAAAAGATAATATCGAAGGTAATCAGAGCAGATAAAATTTCAAAATATTTGAATTTTTGGGTTTTGTTTCGAAAATCTCAGTATATTTCGAATATTCCATGGATTTTTTCCTAAACCAATCTTAAGAATGTTCGAAATCATTTGCGAAATTTGAATTTGTTTCTGATGTTACTAATTCTGGATTAAATTATGGTGAATGCATGTTGAAATGTGAGTTAAAATCATAAATAGAACTAAATCATATTAACTACACAAATGTGAAACTTTGATGCTTAATACAAAAATAATAAAAATTAATTGCTCGAAATTAAAATGGAACTTGTTTCTAGTCATTATTCTCTTTTAAGTAATTTGTTTTTTTCATTTTCAAATCTAGATCGAGTTCAACATTCACCCTTCACTTATAAATCTACGAGCTGATACTTCGCTTCAACTCCCTACAAGTAAGCGATCAACAACAATTCTCACCTGTGCCGTACATTGTGCTACCAATTTCACATTCGCTAAAGCTGTCAGATAGCATGGATACTGAGTCAGTGGTTTCCAGTCAACCATAATTACATTGTATTTTCTCGAAAGATATGCTTCAATAAGTAAAACAATATAATTAGTAGAAAAAATGCAATATTTTCCGATTATTATTTACCATCTCTCAAGAACATTACGTGCTTATCACGTTCCGTGCCGTTGAATCCGTGCACAATGAAAGCAGTTTCCTTGTGCTTATTAAATCCGGATACGTAGAGTGAAATAGGATTTTGAATGTCCATTCGTGTTCCATGTCTATTTATTCTGGAATTTGGGAAATTAATGGAAGTTGAGCGTGATGTGATTGATTTTAAAAAAAATATTTTTTTTTACATTTATAAGAGTAATAAATAAATAAATAAATAAATTTTATTGCCATTTGATTTGTTGGTTTCCATTTATTGTGCTATTTATCTATTCATTGATTTATGTCTGCATTTACTTGCTGGTATTAAAGAGTTTTAAGAGTTCAATATATTTTACTATCGATAATTTGAGTAAAGTATTAATAAGCTGCATATGATCTGCATAAAATATTGATTCATTTCAAAGCTACAAACAGTCGAAGTTTTAAATTTGAACATGGTAGAGATCCTGATCAGACCAGCCATCAAATTTAAAACGAACTTTGTTGTTCTAAGAAAATACTGTGACTTCTTAGTAAACAGGGTCTTTATTTTAAATATTTCGACGTCAAATTTGAACATCATAAACGAACAACTATTATAATATACCATTTTCTAGTCAATTTCATAGATTTTTGGTAGTTTTTGAGTCTAATTCATATTTTTTGAAATCAAACTAGAAAATTTTCGGTTCCAATTCATAAGTTTTCGAGTTGAATTCATAATTTTTTTTAGTCAAATTCATAGTTTTTTCAGATTAAATTCATAATTTGTTTGAGTCAAATTCGTCGTTTTTATGAAGAAAATTCATAATTTTTGCACATTAGTGTCTAATTTGATGCGCAAAATATAAATTTAGCTTAAGAATCTATGAATTTAATTCGATAAAATATGAATTTAAATTACGGATATTATGAATTAGACTTGCGAAAACTATGAGTTTAACTCGAAAAAATTATGAATATGACTCGAAAACTTATGAATTGTTATTAAATTAATTGAATTTAAATTGAATTTCATTTGAAAAATTATGAATCTGACTCAAAAATATGAATTTCTACCAAACTTTGTCAACTTAAAAATAAGAAGTTTTTATTAAAGTCAGATGTGAAATCTAGTAAATGTGCAAAAATAACTTCAAAAACAAATCAAAAGAGCACAATGTTATTGATGCACTATGAGTATAATTTTAAATAGAATAAAACAATAACAGCTGAAACTATAAGACACTTGATTTAAAAAGTGGTTTATCGCATACTTTGTTTGAAGCCTTATGTTACATGGCCAGATATGAGAATTTTAGTCGAGTTAAACTATAAGTGAAACAAAATGAATAAAGATAATAAAAACCATTAGCCAATATAGAATATAAACTGTTAACTCATCAAATTGGAAGAAAAATGGGTTGCATTTTACCTGTGACCACACTGGGCGCTGAAAAATATATTTGAAATGCCTATTGATTTTGATTATTCTAGATGAGTACAATCGATTTGTAATCAATAACTTTGGTAATGGAGCAATTGAAAAATGCACTACATTCCATTATGATGAAATTATAGAAAGCAGAGACAGTTATAGTTACAATTAGTCTTCTAAAAAAAAAAACGTTTTGTTAATGCAAATATTTATAGCAATGTCTTTGTTTGCTTCGATAGTGTTTCATTTTCAACAGGTTTGTTAGGCAGTGAGCGCAGATGGCTCTTGAAGAAAAATGCTAGAAGTGCAAGGTTCTTGAAGGAATCAATGAAGTTAATTCATAAAATTTTATCTGCTTTCCCTCAGAAATATTTTAGCTGTTCCTGCGACTCCCAAAAAGCCAAAATACCAAATATTTCAAAATAGTGAGCATCACAGAAGACATATAAAATATTGTTTAATTTTTTTTCTTATTTATTCATTCCTCCCTTGCTGTGAATTTCTACTAACTGATTTCAAAAAATGCTTTGAATTATATCATACCAATACCAGAACTAGCACGCTAGTAAAAAAAGCTGGTTTTAAAATATTATTTGAAAATTTCTACTTCACATTACACTTTTTCGCAGAAAATTCATGGCTTTTAGGACCTCCAGAATTGTTTTAGACCACTCTGAATTTTCTCAAGTTCCTATGAGCTTTTTCTACGATCCTCTGATTTTGGAAGCAATTTCAAAAAATTTTTTCTCCACCAGACCACTCTGAATTTTTTCAAGCTACTATGAATTTTTTCTACGATCCTGTGAGCATTTAGAGACTTCCAAGATTTTTAGACAGCTTTGATTTCTCACAAGCTCCTTTGAACTTTTCCTACGATCCTATAATGTTTTAAGGACCTCCAGAATTTTCCCTACAGCACCATGATTCTTCTTAAATTTCAGGAAAAAAGCAAATAAAAGTCAATTCAATATTGCGTGCACGTGGGGGGGATGAAGCAAAAAATGTAAGATGTAACTATTGCAGCAATAAGAAGTGGACACCAAAATTTTTTCTTCAAACATTTTGAGTCCGCATAAATTTATGGCGATTCTACGTTGTATTCGTTTTGGAATGAAAAATGGAGGAGTCTACGTTTCTCGACAGAAAAATTTGGTTTACTTTGTTTTGAACATCATAGAATGTATTTAGTCTTTAATGTGCTGAGAGAATCAATAGACAAAACATGCTTATTTAAATTAATGCATATTATTTATTTTAACCTTACCAAAATAAAGCTATTTAAGCATCCTTCAAATTTTATATTATCTTTTTCTGTCTGAATTTCGATTTAGAACTATAAAATTATAAAATCATCTCATACGACATGAATCTCAAAAAAGTTTCTAAAATTTTTTGGACTAAGCATAAAAAAACCGTTAAGAAAATAATGATTTTAGAAAATGTCACAGTGTGACAAGCTATAATTGCCGCTAAAATATGGTCAATTTTTTTTAAATCGTCTGCATATGTAAACATAAAATTTCAGTAAACATGTGTGGTTTTTCTTATTTTCATAATAAGTCTTGTGCAATGAAAATTCATCAACAATATTAATTAAATCACAAATTTTATAATACTAACTATTTTAATCATTTAAATCAAAACAAGTAGTTGAAATAATAAATTTTGGCTGATTATGGATACCAATTAAAGTTTACGTCACTGTATTTATATAAGAAAAGAAAGAAACAAAATGTACATTAATTTTTACCCGTTAGCAAAATGCTAAGTTGAATTTTATATTGTATTGATTCCATTAATATATTTTCATAATTCAATAGAAGATACAAAGTTTTTATGCGTGCTCGTGTTTTTCCACAATACTGCTTGAAACAATAACGACGTCTGCAAAAAGAAAAATTGACATATTTTTCCATCTGATGATTCAATCTTAATTACACTCGACCATCTAGCTACTTTCTTTGATAATTACGCAAAATAATGCAGGCTGCACTTAATCACGCCAAGTTTTCATTGTCGCAATCATTTGGATCTTGACAGTCGAAGATTAATCATACATTATGTAGAGTTTGAAGATTTTTTTGTCATTGAACTAAAGAAACTCACTTCCCATGCAATTGCAATTGAAGTGCTAATTTCCATGTTAACAAAAAGAGCAAACACTGAAGCTACTTTGATTGTTGATGCGTTTAAACATATGAAACATTTTTGAGATTCATATCGGCAAGAAAATTTTGAGTTGGATAAATGAAACATTAGCAATCAATATTTATGTTATACTCTTTCTTTATTTTATCCAGAGAATAGAAGTTTTTGTAATTTTTCATTTTCTATAAAAAGAATAAAAGTTTTCTCAAAATGATTCCTTAAAAGTTCATAATAAAAATCAACAAAAAAAACGTAACACTATCCTAAGAAGTAGTTCAAAAGATGTTTCAGCAAGATGTATTACGATGTGTATTCGTGACAGGTATGTGACTAGTATATAACTAAATGACTTGATATATGACTATTTTCATACCATTCACTTTAAGCATAAGAAGTTTCATCTGCGATGCCATTCACCATAATATTTACACGCGCACATCGAACGCTCCAGTGAATTGCAATTCAAATGAACTTTACTTGCAGACCGACCTATGACTTTAACTAATAAATACCGAAAGCAAACTTCGAACAGCTTTAATCACAATTGCGACGAATAGCGTCAGCGATTCCTGCGATGCGCTGATTCGCACTTAACTGCCACCGATGCTCGACGCCGGTGTTATGGTCAGTTGAATATGATCTAATGCATTTTAATTTTCCAACGGTATTGCTGCCGCCGATTCGTTACAATTATGCTTATAGTTTGTGGAAGATATTTTCTTCACATATATCTTTCACATAGTACTTACTGTGTGATTGAACTAAGCCAATGCAATTCTTTTTGTGATTTGTGTAAACACTTGGAAGTACCTCAAAATGACAATAAACGCAGCGTGTTCGGTGTAACGAAAATCCGATGACTGTTATCACTTAATGATTTGACTAAGAGATATTTGCTATAAATTTAAGTAAATTTAAAAATGGTAAACCTTTTAGAAATGAAATATTTTGTGAAGGACTTTCTTTTTTTTTTTTTTAATTTTATGAATCACTATTTTCAAATAAATCTAATGTTGCCAACATGGAAAAAACGAAATAAATAGAACAATATGTATTGAATAAAATAATAAACATATAATATTTGAAACGACATCCATGACTTAATTTTATTGCGATGTCTGTAGTCAAAATTTTATACATATTATTTTATTTGAAAATGTTCATCAAATACTTTTATTATTTTTATTTGTACTGATTTTATATTTCTCGCTCATATTATGTCATTCAAAATAAGATTCAGCATTTGCTGTAGCATGTTATAAACTTAGAATTAAAAATTAGAAAAATACATACATACAAGCTTCATCATGCAAAAACGAAAGAGCTCGATGCAGCAGGCGAGTAACCTGTTACTATTATATGTAATCTAATCACATGTAATTCTTCTTCCGTTTTTGTATTACTTATATATTGCTTGGACTATAATTCGGCTCTCAATATAATTTAAGGTTGTGCATTGTGTGACGTTTATGCTCATTATTGTTTGAAAAGTATCACCAACAGATTGGGACGGGCAAATTTGGGAAAAAACGAAATAGTGAGAAATCGCAAAAACAGATTCAGTCACGAAGTTCGCATTTGGCTTCAAAAGTTTATGAAAAGGTGAAACTGTTATTCCTGAATATAAATAAATCTACAATAGACTAGCTAATCTAACGAGTACACAGATTTTTAGGAAAGGCATTCTGTCAGCAAAGGACCTCGAGGCTAACAGGCATGCAAAACAGCAAGCCAGATTCAACCAAAGTGCGTTCGCTAGAAAAAATACTGAAAAACCAACACAAACATGTATAGAAAATGGGGAAATGTCTCCATTTGAGAAGTAGAACTGATTCAAAGCAGATAACTCCAGGTGTTATAGAGGCCTTCGCCGTCTCTTGAGTCTGACATGAAACAAAATTAACCGGAAGTCTTTCCCCAAATAAATAGGCCAGCCTGGCCAAACTTTACTTTAAAAGGAGAAATCTATGATATTATAGAGCACTTGACATTGTATGTTAAGTAGGATTAATAATTGAAATGGCTGTTGCATAGTCTGATAAATAGCCATGTAACGATTTTTCTGTGTAAAGAAAAAATTTCAATAGGTTTTGATAGTTTTTAGAATTCACGTCCCATATTATACTTTTGACACTAATCTTATAGCTCCTTACGAAGATTGGTTATCATACCTCAGTATAAAAATAACAACGATGACAAGACATATATTTCTAACGATAAAAATTACGCACTCCTTTTCTTGCACTTCGATCAGTATTTAGAACCAATTTTTCATGTTTTATAGGCCAGGATATGCCTCTGCTTATGATCAAATAAACTAACAAATAATTTATTATTTTAGCTAGCTTATTGTTTTATAGCATAAACTGACTGTCCTGCTGAACATATAAAAAATATCAACTCATCTTACGTAATCGAATGATTTAATACGTGATATAGTCACAAATAATTGTTTACCGATAGGAAGACTCAACCAGATGAATGAACCGTAGCTTTGAATCTGGCCTACTTCAATATGCTGCATGTGAACGTTCCTAATACTTTAAACCTTCTTCATCAATAATCAGTAAACAAAACTGTTGGGTTACATATTTCATATTGAAAATTGCAAAGATAAGCCGAAAGCCGGTTTTGACCTCTAACATGGAGATGGATATTTTCAAATTCTACAACTGGTCGTCATCAATGCAATGATCATTATTTCTTGCTAATATTGAATGTGCCAAATGTATTAAGAATATGCAAAGATAATACTCTTTAGTCTTTATCTCCCTAATACGTATATTCTTCATTGAGATTTTTCTTGATATTTATCGTAACATACATTTTATAAAAATATCACTATCTTCTTGATTTACAATTTTCATGATAATTTTAATTTAATTGTTTTGAAACAATAATAATTGTTGTTTGAGTTTTTATATATTCCATGTAAGCTAAAGACCATATTATGTCACAGTTTTAAATGTAGTTTTTAATTTAATGGATAATATTTACAAGAAGCGGAAGATCTATCAATTCCCTTATATTTATTAATACTCCAAGA
This sequence comes from Nemotelus nigrinus, assembly GCA_947369275.1. Taxonomy (NCBI): domain Eukaryota; kingdom Metazoa; phylum Arthropoda; class Insecta; order Diptera; family Stratiomyidae; genus Nemotelus; species Nemotelus nigrinus. The sequence goes on from OX376375.1 coordinate 17,020,783, forward strand.
GCAATCTTCTCAGTGTTTGTTAGTTTAGTTTCAAAAAATTAACACAAAATAAGTAACTTTGGAGTCACATATGACAAAACGAGTATATTTATTGACTGTAATATTTCATGTTTTTTACACGACGCATGAAAAATTAATCTATCAGTTTATTACACAATACTCTTTAGCTTTCATAACTATTGTAAATTAATCAAACACTTGTGTACAAAAAAATACATAGTTGAAAATCTTGCATAATATTTTCCCCGAATTCACCCAAAAACTAAAATTAACATAAAAGTAAACATATTAATGTTCATTCCAATAGGCTAAACAGAAAATCTGTTACCTCAAAAGAAAGTAAAAATCAAGAATCGGCCGTAACTCCTGATCTGCATAGTCATTTTATGCATGAATATATTCAAATGAGAATAATGCGTAGTGTAAACTCACACCATTAATTTATGCATTTTATTCCGATTGACAGTTTAACTCGTTTATTGATAAACGCCGACCATAACAGCAAACACATCGATCGGTATGATTAAAAATAGTTAGTAGGAGTAGCCGGAACAATCATGATGTTCGTACTCATTCAGGATGTAGTTTGTTAGGCTTGCTATGATAAGGGCTATTAATTATACTAGTTCGTAATCGAACGAATGTTACATTAATTAATTCGAAAATCTCGTTTCGATCAAAAATTTGAATTGAAATGGCCATTTCGTTTTCAACAATTTGACTGCACGTGATAAAGGAAGATAGTACTCAGATCACTGGATTGTTATGCAAAACCAGCAGGTGTTATGTTAAAAGAATTTTTTTAAAAAAATATGCACAAATGATAATTATATATGTACTGAATACTACTTATTTGTGAATAGAAAGCAAAAGGGTAAATTAGAAAATAAAGTTTCATGAAAGTGATCTATGTAACATAAATTGCCTTAGATATTTAGTGTGGTCATATTTTTATATTTTCATCAAAAATATTTGATTTGAAAGAATCATAGTCAAATGTGATTCTGTACTCGCTTACAACATTAATTTCTTAAAATTATCTAAAAAAAAAAATGTATTTCAATAAAATAAAATCTCTTCCAAACATATTAGGCTTCAATCGAAAAATTCTGAATTATTTGAGGAAATAATCAGAGAGGCAAAAAATATCGGGTGCGCTAAATAATCAAAGGTATTATGGGAAAACAGAGGTCTGATTTCAAAGATCAAAAGTTTATAATACGACCCTCAAAAAACCTTGAAAAAGTTAATAAAATTAGTAATCGGTGAAAAATTTAACGGTTTCTAAGCAAAAAACCCAGACCTTCACAAGAACAAGATAGCGTCTTATAAAACGGCTTTGTTAAAAAAAAATTTGGGACCTCCAAAAAATTAAAATCTATAAAAATCAACGATACCTAAAAAAAAATAGAATTTAAAATAAGAGATCTTAAAAAATTTGGTGTCTTTAAAAAAATTAATGAGTGATCTTTAAATAAGTCAGCGGTCCTAAAAAATAGTGGCTTTCAAAAAAAAATCTGCGGTCTCAATAAAATATTAAGCAGCTTTCAACAAAATAGTGAACTTAAAAAAATTACCAAACTAGGTTAAATGGTTTTAAAATAAAAACAGCGATCATTTTTAGGAATTCATATTTAAAAACTGATCTATGAATGCTTCAATTAAATTAATTAAAACAATGAGGTGTCTTTCAAAAGCTAGGAAAAAGCATATTTGTAACAATTAGGTGTCTGTAAATAAAGTAAACGGTCTTCATAAAAAGCGAGGAACCTTTAAAACATAGCCATTTTTGAAACAAATCAGCAGTATTTAAAAAAATGATTGACGGTTACAAAAGTAGGCATTTTTAACAATATCAAGGGTCCTTAAAAACAAGGAAATTTGTAAAAATCAAAATAGAAGAACGTTAAAGATGGATTTGATTCAAGCTTGTAAAACACCGACACCAAAAGCCAACGTTTTCGAGAAAATGGATAACTTTCCACAAATGGAGTACTAAAACTACAAATCAGAGCAAAACACATATTATTGAGCTACCAGCTTTGATTTAGAGAAAATTCTAGCAGAGAATGATGCAGCGCTCGGAAAAAGAGAACCTATAGCTGCAAAAACAAAAATGAATAATCTACGTCGGCAGATAATATCCTGCATGGTCATCAATCAACATCAAGGTGAAAACAGTAGCAGCAGTAGTTGCAAGTCCACTCAATCCAGCCTTTTATGACCTGTTGAGTGCATCTTAAGTAGCAAACATAGCTGCATCACAATCAGGTGAAATTGATACGTAAAACCAGAATTTCAACTTCACTGCGCGACGTTATACGAAAAAAAACACTAAGAAAACAAAGTACTGTCATTATTTTTTCTCATAAAAGCTCATGCATTAACAACATCATTGTGTCTCACCCTCTCCCTACATTCCTTTCCTCCAATAACCCCTTATAACATGGACATTCCGATGTTCATCGCTGGACTTCATACTCAAGGAATCAAGGTCAATATTAAAAATATTTAGACTGCCAGATTATTCACCCTGTACTCACCCTGTGTGTCCTCGTCGACGTTCATAAGAAGATCTTGGAACTTGTTAAAAGCAGTAATCGAAACATAAGGACCTATACTGCAGCTTTAGAGAAACCCAAAACACCTAACATCCGCAGTTTGAACAGGGGCGTTAAATCTACGGATATTCATTCAGAATTATTGGCAAAGTACTCTGGCCTCAAGAGCACAAATCAATATCGCACTTCCTCGTTATCGCACTGCTAAGACCGGGAACTGAGAAAGCCGATAGCGACTGAAAATTTCAAACTTCAATACGGGCTCTTGACTGCGCGATTTGACACTGTGCAGGAGCTAGCTGCCGTATTCAAAATACAGTGCATTTCCTGACAGAGAGTGGTTATAATACTTTAACTGCTAAAGTTGTGGACATGTGGCAGGCGAATGTCCATCGCAGCGTGAAGTACCTGGAGAAGCACCCACGTGGGAATTGCAGGAAAATAGAACATACTGGCTGCATGCATCAGAGTGGAGCATCTCGAACTACAGGCGATGTGACCTCTCACACGCTCAAGCAGTACGAACTACAGCTTTGTTTGTTTCTGGAGCTCAATGATATCCTACCTCTTCGGGGTCATTTTCAGCCAATGTTAATCTTGGGCTAATAAATGACACTTAGAGGATAAATGGCAATTTCAATTGGCTATTTTACCTTTTTAAGTAAGTAGATTGGTGTGTCTGCATTCAATAGGGCTTTGCTCATCTCATTTGTTTCATAGGGTTGGTTTCAGAAAGAACACTACATTCTCTGACAAACAAAATGTTTGATCTGCACTCTTGATTATAATTAAAATTGTTAATTTGAATGTGGGACCATTTGGCGCTACAAGTTCAAGCACATTTTGTACAGACATGGCAGCGATATCAAATATTAATGATGTCAGCAAAATTATTGCTCGAATGGTTCGTAAAGTTCGCAGTGAGCGTCTTAAGTAGCGACTAGCTGACACCTGACTAGAACTCAACATGTTGCGAGAAATCAATCCGCTTTTTGGCAACATTCCATCGATAGTGTGCTCTTTAAGGCGAAATAGCACCTTCAAATTGAAAAAAAACTGTTTTTTTGAAAGGTTAGTTTTCAATTGAATAAAAAGACGTATCTTAATGAAACTTTGTACACATACTTTACTTGCTTTATACTACATAAAAAAAAATTGTTAAACATTTTTTGTGGCCCCCTGTCGTCTGCTACAATTTTTTTTTGAAAAAACACTAAAAAAAAACCTGGCATGCACGATAACTGCCCTCAGAAAAAGCTGAGAATAAAAACAAAAACAGGGTTTTCATCAACATCAAAGCAGCTTTAGAATGGACTAAACAAATAATTATAAAATGGCGGCGTTTTTTGCGAAAATCGAGGTTTTTCCTCCAATAATCGGTTATAACTAAAAAAATTTAATGCCGATTTTTTCATCCGTAGTTTATTCTGAGCATTAATATGTGCAAATTAACGTGTTAAAATTTCAGAAAGATTGGATAAAAACATTTTTCTTAATCATGCACGCCAAATTGAAAAAGGTTATTTCGAGAAAATCGTGTTTAAAGTTAAAATTCAATATTTTTTGTAATAAATCTTACCGAAATTTAATCTGCGTACAATATATCTTCCTCTTGTTCATATTCCTTTTTTTCAAAAGATTTTTGCTCTCTTGGAGCAGTTCTGGCCTCTTTAGATGCCTCAGTCGAGTGTTTTTCCGCCTGGTTGATTCTTGCAGCATCTCTATTTTCTGCATGTTCCAGCGTACGTTGGCCAATTGTAATTCCCATGACTTGCATTATTTTCAAAGTAGCCATAAATCCTTCATTGAAAATACATGCAGAAATATTTGCAGCCATATTTATGATATTTTTTCCACAAAAAGTATGTTTAGGGGTAAAATTCCAAATACGAGAATTATAGCTTTCGTTATTATTCTGCGTGAAATTGCCCAAGCAGCACTTTAATAAATATTTTGATGATAAGTCTTCATAAATAGGCTTTAAAACTTCTTGTACCTCATCATCTAAAGGTGGAGGATGCTTGAAATTTTTTAAAGTACTACCACTAGCTACCACCTTGCGCCAGTAACACCAAGTCTTTTCTCCTACAGGACAATAAAAGTGTTGAGGGTTCTCATCAGTTGAAATTTTTTGAGAATATGCCGCCCCTTGCGCATGTTTTCAACCGAATTATAATTTCATTGCATAGGTAGGCCATAATATGTTGATAAATTTTTCATTAATTTTAGTGTCAGTTGAACTTTTTGGGGACCTTTTTTTTGGAGTTTCAACACTTTTTTTAGAAGCATCTTTTGCAGCAATTTTTTTTTTGCCGAAGTTAAATTTTTTGTTGCGTCTTTTGAAGGAGTTATCTTTCTCTGCACTTTAGCATATAGTCGATGTAGCGGTATAGCAAAGTTAACAAAAATAAAAAAAAAAATACATTGGCGGGCTTCGCTATATATGGTCATAACATTTTTTTTTATAATTTCAATTTTATATTATTAAAATCATGTTTTTCTAACATGTTCAATCAAACATGTTCAATCAAAAAACTTCTAACATGTTCAATCAAAAAACAAAAATCAATTTATGAAAAATTTGAAGGCGCTATGTCCCCTCAAGTACTGAAATAGCTTTCGACTTGGTATAGCACGAAGACCTTCTGTTTGAATTGATCTAGTTTTATTTTCGGAGGAGGTAGGAAGATTCATCACAAGCAGATTCTCCCAAAAGATTTGTGAACTCTGGAGTGTCACAAGGTTCTGTCACTGGACCCATTCTTTATACAATATTCTCTATACGTCCAACCAAGCAGCATTGGCAGGACTAAGCCTTAATTTTGACAAACCAAACAGCATTAAAACACAGCTCTGTGTATTTTGAAGTGTTCTATGTATCGGAGATTACAAATTATTTCCAACAATACCAAGACATTCGTTGTCTCGATTGAAACTTCTAAGAGAACTCCTAACTCATCGATTAGGTACCTCAAAATAGACTTTAAGTTTGACCCTTTTGATAAAAATCAACGCAATGGGCATATTTTCGCCAAAAATATGAACATGGACTAGCTGAGTCTATTTGCTATCAGACATTTATCCAGCCAATCTTCACTTATCCTGGATTACCTGTTTCAAGAGTGCCATAGTAAAGGCAGAGGTATTCGAAATAAGCATCATATGCTTCTGCATTAGTAAGTTTTACAATCCGTTGATTAAAAAGTGGCCGAAAAACCTACTCCCATATCAGAAAACGGGGATGAAGTCACTGGGAAATACGGTTGTGGGGTTAACAACAAGATTCTACGGATAGACAGACGGGCATAAGAGCAGACTGATTTGGACACTTGGGCGTACAGATGCCTCCAATGAGCCATATATGCGTCCATCAAAAATAGCGTGACATAGGCAGCTCATGGATGCAAATAGGATGCATGGATACAAACTACTTAATACTGCTACTGTTCAAAGTAAAAGCAATTCGCACCGAATAATAATTTAATAAAATGAAACCGATAAAAACCAGTAAGTAAAACAGTAAAGCCGCCAGGTTTTAAGTTTTTCATTGTTGGTCACACTTTTAATTAGATTTAAAAAAACCAAATTGGAAACCTTTTACGATTTAATTCAATTATCTGCTGATTTTATTTCCTCCAATATAAAAACAAATTGAATTTATTTCGTAGCTTTTTTGCAATAATAAATTTTACTCTGTTGATATTTTCATGAAATTAAATTGAGAAATAAATCATAATTTTAATGTATTTAATTATATTGGTTTTTTAATAATTATACATCGCTAAGTTCTCAAATCAAAAGATAAAAATATTTCTTTTGACACCCCAAATTATGTCGTTAAGTTCTAGGAGTATTTTCCATAGAACACAGGCAGAACCCTACATTCAGGGAACAGAATACTACCTGCCGTTAGAAAGTGTGTCAAGTATATCATGTATCCTAAAACATACATTCAATACATAAATATATTATTGGAAAAATTCAATACATTATTGGAAACTATTTTGATCTGAAAAAAGATAGGGTGGCATTCAATACAACGTCAACGATAGATTATTTAGTTACATTTGATACTTCATTAATATTGCTAATTTAAATAAGGAAAATATTAAAGACCTAGGAATTAACTATTAATTTCAAACGCCAAGCGCTCCACGTTGAATGAATGTAAACTACAACACTGCAAATGTCTGCCTTCTTTTTTTCCTACCGACATTTAACATAAAAAGTAAATGCAGTTGACTAGGTAGAAAATGTGAAAATTTATTTAATGCCTGACGATGAGGAAAACTTTGTCCCACGTACTAAACTAAGTATTATCAATCAAAGCGTTTCAAAACAGTTACACCACCTGTCACAATAAGTTTTCACCGAGTGCAATTAAGTTAGATGCACATTGATGAGCTCACAACTAAATCAGCAACTGCATCAAATATTCATGTGAGAATTTAAAGTGTAAAAACGTGCCTGTGTAGGTTGTGTGAGATTTGAAATAAAAGGTGCTTTTAAATCGAGTTAGGGATACGCTGTTTCTAACTCAAAATGTTTAATTGTTTTGGATTTGATCTGAAATTGGTTGCGCATTTCTACACTTTTAAGAAATTTCTAATTGAAATATCAAGTCGAAATTCAAATTACTTAAAAAATTTGACTATACAGTCATAACAGAGATACGTTTTACATCGGTTTTCTCTACCATAAATATATCTACAGCCATAAAAATACTACAAAAATTATAAACAGCTGAGAGTACATTTTTTATCACTTTAAAATCTGTAGGATAAGTACTTTCAGCATTTGATTATGATATCAAACTAATAAAATTCTGAGTTATTAGATTAGACTTCCTTATTTTTTGATAGTTTTCTGCAAGTACTGCTATGTTTTTTACGCAGATACTTGATGAAATAATAACAGCACTAAAGTATGCCCATCGGCAGTAACAGTGAAAGTTGCGTATCATTTGCGAGTTGTTATTTTAAAGGAATCTTTTTCGCATAGCCACATAATAACAATTGAAAGTATGCGCAAAGCTTTTGAAATGTCTCTTCGAAACGCAGAAATCATACCATACATTGAATTGCATTCGATTTATTGACAATTTATAGCCCTCTCGATCGTATCTTTGAAAAAAAACAGGTCTTACAGCTATAGGTAATACAAAAGACTGTACTTGCGGTATGTAGATATATTTATTCATATAATTAAATGACTACTTTCGGAACGTAATTGCTATATTGTGACTTGATTCGCTGTGGTAAAAGTATGGCTACGCATAAATGTTGGCTAAGAAAGACCGATCGATACTATCTTGCCAAATATAAGTGAAATAAAAATGGTTTATTTTATAGTTACACTGTGAATACATTAATTCCAATCATTGATTACATAATTTTGATAATTTTCAAATGTGATATCTTGCGGATTGAAGGAGTTTATTGAACTATTTTAATTATGCAGATAGTGATTGTGCGTGCCAACATCAATTCTGTTCCATAGTGTCAAAAGAAGTAATAGCATAAAAATATTCGTAGTACATATTTGATTTAATACTTTTGTTTACTGAGTAGTCAATAAAATGTAGTCTAAACTTGAAAAAGAAAAGAAAATGAAAGCTAGTAGACAGCATTAAAAGTAAAATAAATTGTATTACGCTATTGTTAAATCAATGGGCTGACCACGGGAAAAGTATACAAATTTTTGCATGCAAATATGTACAGGCTGAACAATTTGGAGTGAATACTTTTATACAAAATGCTAAACAAAAACTAAAACATCCATTTTATCAACCATTTTCTTTCATTCGTATGAATTAATTAACAGAAACTTTTGTTCACAGCTCACCAATTTTATTAAAACACCTGTTAAGATATATAGCGTCGATATTGCTGTCGAGAGCAGAACTAACCAAGACAACTTGATTTCAGTAAACAATAGACACAAGACATATTTTTTTCTCATCTTTGATAGCCTTCAAAAGGTTGCATAAATTCAACAAATCGACTTAAATGCAGATGAAAGACAATGGCTAAAATACGAAAAACTGCTTCTCCGTTAACGCAATCTTATCACAATTTAAATTAGGTTAAGATATTTACTCAATTTTGGGCATCACACTAGGGCGTAATTAATTGAAGGTGTTTGCTAGTCATGAAATTGCCTTGAAATAATGACAAGTAAGAAAACTGTTGGTTTTTGTGCCATCAAATTCACTACTTTGACCGATAATTTTTCTAAGGCAATAACAGGTAATTTTTTAGTGTGATCTAATTTTTTTTTATAATAACGATGGAAAATGAGGTTGAAGAAATATTAAATAATTCTGAAGAATTATTAATAGCAAAATGCTTTGAGCACGATTTCAGGCATCTAGCTTCTTCGAATGGGTTTGACATATACATAACATTCGTCAATCGAAAAAGTTAGTGGTTTATCAGCATGCACCAAAAACTTTACATAGTCCCACGAGAAGTAATTGAGTGGCGTCAAATCGTACGTAGTCCATTTCACGATCGAACATTGTCATTGAACCGAGTTTTCAGTTGGCCAAGGGTTAAATGGACTGTACTTGACACTGAACTATATACCATTTGGATCAACTTCATTAATATTTTTGAAGAAATATTTATGGCTCATTGTCTGTCACTGCTAACTGAACACAGTTTCAAGCTTACTGATATGTTTTAAATAACTTATTTACAGGCTAACATAATTTTGTATTTTATTTATTTAAGTAAACAGCGAGACTCAAAGAAAAGTCTAGTACCTGGCCAATGTCAAAAACTATTTTTCGAGCAAATCTCCCGATAAATTAGCTGTTTTAATTAGTTCCTGTGAAGTTTTTCTAAATTGATGGGCTATTAAAATAAATATTGGATTACAGCTCAAGTTTGTGAGCTGCATTCCATGATTGAGGCCTATAATTTTTACGATGAAAAATTGCAGTATAATCATTGATTGAAGCCCTCGGATTGTGAATACTACGAATATGGAAAAAATAACTTTTCTCTTAATGAACAACTGATTTCTTCAAACTTAATAAACTTAAAAATGCACCAAATGTGATGAAAAACATATTTCAAATCATGGAGAATCGGCACTAAGCTTCAAATCCAACCTTACTGGAGCTCTCACATAAAACCTAATGATTTGATATATTTGAGCCCTTTTCAAATGGGTAAACAATCATGTGGGTAAGTTGTTTAGCATAAAAGCAATTGATATGCGTAAATCAGTTAACCTGTGTAGAAAACATAATTAGTTCAAATAAAAACATGTTTAATATTGCTTCAGAGACTTAAAAATAAACAAGAATAAAAAGGTACAAGAATAAAAAGGTATTCCACTCTCAAAATAGTAGAAACTTTTAAGGTTGACTGAGAATTCCATGACTTTAATTAGCACCAAAACTATAAGTATTCACTAGTATTAGGGTGTTTCTCTTTTTTCATCATGAAGGATTCTAAGACGAACGTTGTTCCACTAGGCACCTTGTTTCCCTCGTGCAATTGTTTAAGATGTAAGTGTCCTTTTGTTACATGGCCCCATTTACATGTAAGTGTCCTTTTGTTACATGGTCCCTGTTACATGGTCCAATTTAACTATTTCTTTGGCTTTGAAAATTTTCATTTAAATTCTTGGGCAGAGTATCATCAATCATAAGATGATACTCTGCCCAAAAATTCAATTCCTTTGCCGTCTTCAAAAATAATAAATAATGAAATTGTAGTCTAAAATTGATCTGACTAATATATATAACTCTTAGATAATCAACGCGAACTCAATACAACCTTGAATTAAATGCTAAGAACTAAACTCCTAAAAAATCTTGAGCTAAACATGGTCTGATATAGCCTCTATATCATGTAAATATGAAGAGGGAAAGTACAATGCTGACCACAAAGTTAGAGCTGCACGGTGGTTGAGAATATAAAACAAACCACAAAGTGCGCAACAGTGAAGCTGCTGGTGTAGATGATGCAACCACAACAGCAATTTTTTACTCTGCTATTGCCATTATTATTATTTCACATTTTAGTTGTTTATGAAGTATGTATTTGCAATATATATGTATATTGGCTTCGATGCAAGAAGCAAAACAATCTTAAGTTTAAGCTCGAAAAAATGTAAAATTATATACAAATCACCAGTTTTCTCACAAATATTTATTTAATTTTGTTACATTGAGCACGAATAATACTTCATAAACTTAAGATTGATGAAAGTTTGATTTATGGTTACCTAAATTTTTACTGATCTGAATTAAAAATGAGTTAAGTGATTACAAAAATACGCTATAACTTTCCATTTTTGTAGCTATGTAAACAACAAATAACTCAGCCGAATTTTTTTAAAAACCATACGTCTGCACCAATTATATATATATAGATGTCGCACCAATCTTTGCAATCAATGAACTAACATAATTTTTTCAGTAAAAATATAATTACAATCCGCCTTCAATATTTCTAACTTCATCTGACAACTATTTTAATCGCGAACCAGAACCCGTATGGACCGCACAGTATCTGTTAACTTGAAATCTTGTTCTACTTCTAACTGAGCATCAATTTTCTGCAATTTTTTAAGCAATAGAAACAATTCTAATCGTTATACAGTAGACCTCAATTGAACTTATTTCAATAGCATCTACGCCGTGTCCATATCATAATAAGGTTATACAAGCATTAAATAAGCAGACGTTTTCAGTTGTTCTACTTTAAAAAACGATTAAATTTATCTCAAAAAAGCTTCGGAAAATTGAGAGAAACTGAAAATTTTCACTTAATCGATCAGCAGAAAAGTAAAACATTTAAATTCGTGTATGTGCGTATATGCTTCAATTTGTAGAGGAGACGAGTTTAACCATTGGCAATGAGGGAAAACTACAAGTTACAAGTACATGATTAGGATATATTTACCGATAGTAAACTTTGGTGACACAAAAGCATTAAGTTCCAATAGGTAACACGTGTGGTGCATGCAAACAGATAACCAGTGCGCGAAAGCAATAATAAAAGATAATTCGGCTGAGAAGACCTTTTGATGTTACCTTCAGATGGCGGACAACAAAATCATAAAATGAAAAATCACACGTCAATCTCTGTTTCTTGAATATTTGCATTCACATCACCTACAAACGTAAAAATTGTGAAATTCATTACGAAACTATTTGCTATTAGTTTGACTTAAATTTTTTGATTTAATCCTGCGTTCGCTCTCAATAATTATACCCTTCAAGCTGAGTTTCTATATTAATGTGAAAACACCCAGGGTAACCTGATATGGTTCGCCATGAAAAGTTCAATCCGAATCAGACTACGGACGTTCTCAGATGTAACTTGCTCGCCTTCGACTCTCCTCGACGAAATTGCACTTAATCTTAAGTATTTTATTTGTAAAAGTATAAACCGGTCACACGAGAAATATAGGCTCGGAATACTTACGGTGTGTACATATAGAGTGCAATATCCGGATGCGGACACACATTCGCTCGTTGTACATTGCATCGAAGGAAATTTATATCCCAAACTCGCGATCGAATAAAATTCGAAAATTCACTTTGAAAAAATCCACCAACATCTACAAAATGTTTAAAAACAATTTTTTTTAGATATACAGATAAAAACACAAGCACTATAGAATTAGGTGGTCACAAATATTTTTATTGATTTTTTTCCATAATGAAAACTGCATTTAAACACTTCTAAGATGAATTACCTTCACAATTGAGAAAGGCCACCACTAGAATCGACACTAATATAATTTTCATATTTTAAAGGTATTTAATTATTAACTATTTACAAGTAGGTCTTATTCAGTGTTTTTTTTTATTAAATAAAGATTATGTATTAATCTTTTTCAGATGATATCTTTTAACCGACTCAAGACTTTTTTAAGTTTCGAACAACAGCATCTCGCAAACAAGTACCAAGAATTTACATTAACAGTTCGAATTGTGGCGCGAAACTAACAATTTTCAAATTTCCGACCCGTTAACAAGCGTCGTTCATCGATATCTGCCACTGAAGCTCATACCTCGATACGATAGATGAATTGCGTGACCGAAAGACGCACTGTTCAGATTTTGAATGCTGGGAATCTGACGATGGTAAGGTGCAGCAATTGGCACAATTTCCCCCAAACGGAATGCGCTTGCAGATCCCAGATCGGCCTTCTTCTGCTACTTCTTGCATTGAGGTAGTCAGTGTCTGGCTTGGAGCTTACATCTAGCTTATCAGTACCACGTGAATGTGGAATAGATAGTTTTTCCTCGGATTACTTAGGCAAGTGTAGCGTAGCGCATATTGGAAAGAGGCTCAACTCGAAACGAGATAAAGATTATTGTCTAACTAGTTTAATTTGATCTTACATAAATGGAAAAGCGGTTGTGAACCGTTACAGTGCAACTGGGGGAAATGCATCTCGCACGGCTCCAAACCAATGCACTTTTCCCACTTGGGTAAACGTATGTAAACTGAGCTGCATTACAATCGTTTCGCTTCTATTTCGATACGATACAACGATGGCATAAGACAAGATGCTGAACAAGTGGTGGTGATCGAGTGGTAAAAATGGACAGCTTCAGAAGTGCTCTGGTGTAAACGTTTGTTTGAAATACGCATTCCACATTAATGAGGAAGAGTTACTTTGCAGAAATCATTGATTCAACATCAAGTTCATATTCATTTACCGGAGTCAATAGGTCTGTTTGCTCAGAAAAATGGTCTGCGAGTATAAAAAAATACGACAACAGGGTGCTTGTTAGATGTGCAGAATGATAGATTTTATAAAAACAAATGTGGTAATAGCTTTAGTGGAATATACCATCATAAAAATATATTATAGCTGTGCATAAACATATTTTAGAGAAGGTTAATTTACAAATAAAAGAATAAGTAGCACACAAGAAGATAAGAATAAGTAGCACACAAGAAGTACAAAATCACAAGCTCGAACAAGCTGTAGCTCGAACATCCCAGTTTTTCTGATCCTAACACTGGACCTACGAGAGTTGATCAATAAGTAATGATAATTAATATAAACCAAGGTGATTAAACTTAAAAGATATATTTATTTTTCACCAAGTTAATACATTTAGTCCATCTTTTTCCAAACCCAGGATACCCATAGAAAAAAATTCTTTATCTTGACTCTTCCAAAATGCCTCATGACTTCACTATCATCTTCAAATTTCTCACCTCGAAGGTGTCCCTTGAGCCGAGGAAAGATGTAAAAGTCAGTAAAGTTCGAATCCTGTTTTTTAAACTGCAGTCATCGAAACTGCAGCCTTGTGAGCTGGTCCGTTATCTTGATGAAACAGAACTCCGGCTTGCAGTTTGACGCGTCTTTTTTCCTTCATTGCCTCTCGCAATCTTTTTATTTGGTCTGCGTAGTAAGAGTCTGATATGGTGGCACCCTTTTTCAAATATTCTACTATGATAATTCTTTCAGCGTCCCAAAAAAATCATGCATAACCTTCCCCGCCGAACTCGACACTTTGAATTCCTTCGGCATTGGTGAAGAGGGTTGCTTCCACGTCATCGATTGCTGTTTGGTTTCTTGATCAAAACGATAAATTTAAATCTCATCTAGGATCACGAAACGTGACAAAACCATCTCCTGATCTGCCTAGAACTTTTCGAGATTCACTCTCGAAATATCGACTCGTTTCTTCTTTTGCCAGTCGGTTAACATTTTCGGCCCCCACCGCGCAAAGTCCTTTTTCATATGTAATTCGTGGGCAACGATTCTTTGAACACTGCCATTTGAAATCCCTGTGACCTCAGCTACTTGCCTGATGGTCATTCTTCGATCTACCGACCTGACATCTTTGATTTTTTTCATATTGTCTTCAGTGAGGGACGTGGTTCGACGTCCTTCGCGATGTTCGCTTTCATTGGATGTTCTTCCCAGCTTAGACTCTTTGGCTCAGCGTGCAACGGTGGAATTGAGAAGAGCAGAGTCCCTTAATATTTCCACCATGTTGCTGTGTATGTCTCTAGTAGACAATTTTTTCAAACAGAGGTACTTAATGACAGCTCTAATTTCGATTTTCTCCATTTTCCAGATATGATTGAAACAGAGAGAAAGCCATTGAAGGTACAGCTTTTATTTTTACAAGCAGTCCATCTTGATGAAAATTTGGTTACACATTGTACTTCGAGCCATTGAGGAAATTTTGTTCAAACAAAGGGAAAGTCTATCTTTTCCTCGAACGAATAAATTTCGGAGAGTGCAATCAAAACCTAAGCAGATAATGCTTTTTGTTTAAGATCACAAGGAAATCATATTGGCAGACCGAGTTCCATGCAGAACAAATGAAACAGAAGCGTATTACTGCAACTTTTTCCAGAAATTGAATGAAACAATTTACGAAAAATGACCTGACTTAATAGCTCACTGATTTTATATGACAATACATGCTCTGATGCCAGGA
The DNA here is from genome assembly GCA_947369275.1 of Nemotelus nigrinus. Taxonomy (NCBI): domain Eukaryota; kingdom Metazoa; phylum Arthropoda; class Insecta; order Diptera; family Stratiomyidae; genus Nemotelus; species Nemotelus nigrinus. The sequence continues at coordinate 17,035,783 of OX376375.1, forward strand.
ACATTATAGCCTACACCAAGTCCTGCATTTTCCCTCTCTACAAGAGCTTTTTAATGACTTTACCCGGTGCATTCGAAAATTGAATAGAAATTGTGAGCTAAATCTGAAGCATATTACACCATCTTAGATGCTGAGAATTAGTAATTGAGAACCAGGGAACCACATAGAAGGGCCAGGAAGTAATAAGGTATAAAATAAATTCTAACTTTTTATAATAAACTAGAATGCATTTTTTTTAAATGATGCTCAAAAAGATAAATTTGAAATCAAGAAATTTTCCCAACAACTTCTCACCAACGAGATAAACATAAGTTTAGGAATGAAAAAGGTTTAAAAGAAAGCTCTTCACCAAAATGAACAGCAACAGGCTAAGCATAATTTATATACCTAGTTTTTTCAGCAAGTAAAAGTAAAAAAAAAAATTTTTTCTTTAACTAAAAGTCTACCACAACTGCTTTCCGTCAAAATCAACCTAACCTATGAATCTCGTTTTCATCCAATGACTTCATCGAAAGAATGATGTTTGGGGCTGACATCCATCAAATTTCCAGAGCTTGGAAAATTAAAACATCGGTTACTTATTTATTTATACGGAAGCATTTATTTATACGGAATTGACAAAAACGCTTCATGCAGGTAACCCTTTGCTGGCACAAAAGCCAAAAATATACCAAATCTGGTTCACGTTGAAATCAACCTACCATGCGAATTTCGTTTCGATTCGATGGCTGCGTTGGAAGTTTAGGATTACCACTCTCAAACATTTTCAAATTTTTGAAATCTTAATATTTTTTGTTTTTGTCACTTCAAGATCATTACCATTTGAAAATTTTATGATAAAATTGCCAACTAAAGGTATGGCAAAAATACAAAAACTACCATCGTTGGCAGTCCTGTTATAATTTTTCAACCAGATTCCTACTGAATATTGCCGGGGAAAGTTATGAGGCAAAAAGCTTTATTTTGCTGAGCAAATTTTCAAAATTCACGACACCAAAATTACCGTAGTTGGCAGCTCGAAAATAATTTTTCAACCGAATTTCTACCAAATTTATCTTAGAGTCAGGTTCAGCTAAGTGATTTTTAAAATGGCACAGTGTTGCCCTAATTTCAAAATCGCTTCCACCAAAACCAGTACATTCTGTCAATTATACCTGATTATTGGGTAGTGAGTTCTCGTGAACAGAAGTTTGTGATGCAAAAAATATAGGTATATTGGGGAAGGGTTACCGTTCTTGTCCGACATTAAGTTTCAAATGTCTTACTTTGGATTGATTGGTAGACAAAGCATAGGGTTTATATATGAAGTACTTTTTTAAAAATTAAAAAAAAAATTCGAGAGAGTTGATGATTTGAAGGTTTTCACTATCAGTGCCTGCCGTAGCTACAGCACGTTCATAAAAAACTACATAAGTCATTCGAACGTTAGAAAAAAATAAAAAGTTATTAAAAAAATTCTGATACACTTAGATAGATGGTTTTATATCCTATAACTAGCAGTAGCAGGGTCGATAAGAACAATTAATGTATAGTAAAATGTATTTGGGTATTTTATTAATTATACCTTGAAGTGTATTTTAATATTAAGTAAATTTGGGTAAAAATATAATAAAACTGTTCATCCTTTCCCAATGAAATTACTCGGCTAGTAGTCAAACAGCAAATCGGAAAAATTGTAAACGGTGTCCAAATTTTACCGCAAAATGTTATGAATCCATAATTTTCATTTAATATTTCGAAATTTTGCATTCTGATAAATATATTTTGATGAGATCCAACAGAGAGTGAAATAAATGCGCTATATGTAAAATCAAATATTAACTAAAACCACTATGTAGCACTAAATTCTTTAGTTTTTTAACGATATTGCAGCTGATGGACTAAAATGTGATTCAGTGTATTGAAGTGGCTTATAGGAAAAAATGATGATTTCTGTTTCAACGACGTCGTAAAAATCGTTGATGTTTTTTATGTCTAGTATATTAAATTTTGGCGTGTTAAAGATTTTATAACGACAAAATATTACTTTTTCATTCTTTTAGTTTGCTTTCATACTCACGAAGAGATAAAGTAGATAAAGCAAGATAATGAGATTTTTATTTGCAATTTTAAATTTATATGAAAAAAAACAACAAATTTACCTACTAAGCTATTGTTAGCAAGGCTTGCATACTTCTTTGAAATATTTAGCCCACTAAATAAGTAAGATTATATTAGTTTGAATTTCAGTATTAGCTCGAATTAGTATTAGCTTGAATTTCTGAAATGTTGATGCACCAGAGACAACAAAACGTGAATGTGACTTTTATTGTGAAAGTTCACATAATGCAGGATATTAGTGAGGAGCGCGAGTAGGCACTGGTGGGGGTTACACTAGGCTCTTCTCCTCTTACATCGATCAGCTAATCAGTAGGACAATAAATGAAACAGAAATCAAACCACCTGTTGCGTATCTCATTTCATGAAGTACTCTCCTTACAGAAATTTCCAGAAGACTTTCATTTTAATTCAGGGAACAAACTCTGTCAAAAGTGCTACAAACAGTTTATTTTTTTATTTGTACGTTGTATTGTTGACCAAATACTTTTCAAGATGATTTAAAAGTAAAGAGTTTCAACCAGTTTGTTTCATTTTGCGAAAGTTGCAGTAAAAACCTACAGAAACGATGAAAAAATATGTTGCGAGACTATGTAGAGTAAAAAAATGCAATTATTTTATTTTCCTTTTGATTAAACACTTAAAAAAATAAAATTTCGTATATTGCCTCAAAAAAATTTAGAAAATGTTTGCAGAGCATATTTTTATACTGTAAAAACAAATAGAATTAGTACTATGCATTAAAATTTCCTCTAATTATTGCAAATTCTTATCTCTATTGTCTTGGAAAAGGACAGGATTAAAGATTATTCATCAGAGTGGACTTCGCGGAAAAATGGCTAGTGTTCCAAATCAAACCGTGTGACAGAGTAGTCGAAAAACGATAGAGTCAAATTTGTGGGGGTGCTATGAAATCGAAGAGGAGCTATGGAGTGAAAACTCTTAAAATAAAGACACTAGAGAAGCCACCGCGAAGAGTATCGTGAAAAAGTAAATATTTCGACTGGAAACAGTCGATGTTTCCAGAAAAATAGATTAAATTTGCACAGCTTACACCCAAGAACGAGCAAATGTCAAGCATAATCATCTACTTACTCAAATTCCACTTGACTGTGTTAACACCTCTTTCAAAATTGACTTTGGAAAGTGGAATTTGATTACTTCTTCTGAATATCTGACCAACTTTTCAGTAAAGCTTTGCTCATAGATCGAAGCAAATAGTAGTCAGGAGAAAGAAACATCTGATGAGGGCATAGGGTGAGATAAAAGTTTTCAGATTTGCAATCGTTTGTTGGTCTAGATAGAATTAAGCTAAGTAAGTTTATTATAAAGTCACCAAATAAGGTTTTCTGAAAATATGCCTTTGAATCATGTGCAAACGTATTGTATAGAAATAGTTACATAATCTAAAATATAGTTTTAAAACATAGCAATTAGGAAAAATTATTGATTGATACAAATTTAAACTAACACCAAATAGACGCAATTTAAATTTTAATAAAAAATATATATTTTTTTCTATCATTTCAGCAGAAAAAAAAATAATATGAGGTTGTATGGTGTGATTGCACGCAAATTCTTTGTACTACCCATTGCCGAAGTTCGATCAAATAAATATTTTAATATATCATAGAAAAAATACCGGTAAAGTTCGATTAAGCTGCAACACAATACATTTGGCATAGAAATTATGCTGAAACAAGTTTTGTTTTCGTTGATTATACGTATATGAAAATAATTGCTTCCTCAAGCTCAGAAGATCAACTTGTCTGCCAAGAATTATACCTACATACACACATAGATAGTTCGAAATGTTTAAGATGAAAGTTAGCCGAGCCATTTAGAATTTTATTGTACTTAATATTAAAGCCGTAGGCAAACAAAAGTTTCTTCTTGCAAAGAATTTTGAAAACACACATCAATCTACTCACTATGTATTGTAAAGTATCTGAATGCCTTGTCTTGTTTGTTCTAATTGTGAAGGTCATTGGAAATGACCTTCTTTCGCAACAAACATCAATATACTCGAACCTAAGGAAATTATAGTTACAGAAGTAAACAATGTAAGTACCAACATTTTTCATTGCAGTGAAAGTTGATGGTTAAAAGTGATCGGTCTATGCTATGTTCTATAGACTTTCAATTTCCCGTATAGGAATTGATTTCTATACGGGCTAGGAGAAGTCAAATTATCTGAGTAAAATACATAAGCTGGAACAATATCAAGCTGATGAAAGATAATTTGGTTAAAACGAGGTGAAGAAACAAATGACAAAATCATATTCGTACGACAAAATCATATTCGTCGTTTTAGTGCTAATTCAAAACAACAAAACACACTCACCGCCAAGATGTAAATTTTCTGTAATAATTGGCATTTGAGATGCTGATATTTCGAAACTATTAGAAAAAAAACATTTCTATAGAATTAGCTTGGAGGTCATAGTTACTAAAATGGTGAATACTTGAATCGTATTAGAGCAATTGTTGGATTTTTATTATACATTGAAAATACCTTAGACGACACATGACAGCTCTTATTATTCTCTCAGTGCCTCAGTTATATTAATGCCTCTGAGCAAAGCTTTCTTATAAGGCCATAAGGTATCCCGCGAATTTTTCATATTAATTTGATTCCCACAAAAATGTAGCCTGAAGTTTCACCAGAGCCATACTAAGGTTTTCCCATGTTACGGCACATAAAACATAAGATAAGTATCTACTTATTTCATGCCAATTTAGATTGGTCCAAACATTCTTTCGAAAAAGTGATATTTCTTCGATTTTTTCACCACACCAGATTATAACAGAATCAATCAAGAACTGAGAAAATTATTTGATTTGTTAATTTGTCATTAATCAGCAGACACTCCAAGTATATCCATTGTCAAAATATTTTCTCCAACGATTGATCAGATATTGGAGACTTGACGAAATTAACGTTTGCGCGGATTTTAGTACTAGGCTTGAAGTAATTGAAAACAATTTTGATTTTTTGCATTCCACTTATATCAAATATTTATAGATCATCAACAATGTTTTCAAGCTCTTAGTTATCAAACAAAATCCATTGCATCATACGCGGAATCACATCTCAACTATATCTAAATTCAGTATCGTTTTCAATATCGCATCAATAACATAAAAACAATAAATATTTGATCTTTTATCAGAAAATGCTTGCAGCTTAGCCCAACAACAATTTGCAAGCATAACTTTAAAGCATATAAAATAAAGCATAAAATTCGGAGCAATCAGCAAGCTTAATCGTTCGTAACAGACATTCACTTTTCATCTTGCTTTGTATAATTTTTTTTACTGCTGCTGGTGCTACCACAGCTCTCATTAGCTTCCTCCAACCATAACGTGCTGCTTGACAATGCTGCGATTATACACTTTTGTTTTGTTTTAAGTCTTCTTACAAGTTCATTCCCGCCTCCTGCAATGAAAGTGTGCACAATTTTCTTTTAGAATGCCCAAAAATCACTGTAAGTTGCATTTTCATGCCCACAGACCAAACAATTGTATGTAATCTCGTTGCTCATAATTCTGACATTGCACTTGGAGTGAACCTGCAATATTGATGTAGCATGAAAAATTACAAGTTGTGTAGTTTGGAGGCATTCTGGTGCAGAGCCTACGATTTGTACATTACGCGATAGTATAATTGTCGTGGTCATTGAAGTAATTTTTAAGTTATGTATTCAATTCTTTTTTGCGTGGGCGTATTTATGCAACGGCTGATAGAAACAGAGCAAACTCACCGCGGAACCAGAAGAAAGTTGGATTAATTTTGTTAAATTTTCGGATTATTTGGACTTACGTCATTTATAATTGAAGGGCTTGCATATTTTTATATAGATAGGGGAGCTGGTGTAGTTTAATGTGCAATCACGCACGAATCGTTGGAAAAAAATCCATGGTGGCAGCTTCAGACATAACTGTAATACTATGCCATAACATGAAAATCTTAGCTTAAGACTCTAAAAGGGAAATATCCTAGTTTTTTCTAATGAAGAATTATGGACAAAATGAATATAATTAACAATAATTAGATGAAAATAAAATAAAAAATACGCATAGTGGCAATCATTTATTTTAGTCAATAAAATATACATATAAGAACTAGTACTAGTTAAAGTTAAAACTACTTACACTACTTTGAATTCATGCTCAATTGCCCAGATATTTCGATCAGCTGTAGGTGTTTTTCCTTCAGTTGCGGCCACTTCGTCTTTCCTTCATTTATGTGCAGCCTTAGTTTTTGTGCCGCGCAATCGATATGGATGAAAGATTTTTGTATAGCTAGTTCAGATTTTCCAATGATGCAAATATCATCTACATAAGCCAGTATCTGGCAGGACTTGTTGGCAATAATCCCTCTTGTAGACATGCCAAAGTTTCCGATTGCTTTCTCTAACGCCAGGCTGAAGAGGAGGCAGGCCAGACCATCCCTTTCACTTTTTCGGAGTCCATTGAAAATTTTGAACGTTCTTCAATTGAGCTATTTTACTTGGTTTGCTTCATTTCCCATATTCTTCTTATCTGCCACTCTTTTGGTATATGTTCATATTTCAATGCGTTCAATATAATTTCTTGAATTGCTTGGTGTAACGTGGTCTCTTTATGTTTAATCAACTCGGACGATATGGTGTCAGGCTTTGTTAAATTTCAGCCAAATTTTGACTCTTTATACCGCTTCTATGCTTGGTGGCAACAGCAAAAGGTCTGCTTTTTGCATTATTGGAGCCTGGAGCAAGTACTAGGGAGGGAAGTGCAAGTACTAACTTCCAGCGCAGTCATTCAATTGAAACGAATTTCTTAGGGTAGATTGATTCGGATTCGTTCTACCGACTTTAGAATCACCAACAGAACAAAATATTCACGATTCGAAAGTAATGCTTTGCATTTGGTGGGATCCGAAGGGTGCATTTTTTGAGGTACCAAAACCTAATGAAACAATCACATTTGTGTGTTTCAGCTAATCAAAGAAAAGTGGGGTGGTAACTGAGACAAAACAGGTCCGATTAATTTTCCAACATGACAATGGTTGATCAACAGGTTGCGGTTCGATTCAAAATCTACTTGGGCTATCTTACACGAGAACTTTTATTCCGCCTGTCAATTTCAACCTTGCCTCTTCCGACAGTCCATAATAAATTTGCTAGACAGCTGCATCAGTCTTGTTTTTTTTTTTTTGAAGAAATCGGTGATTGATTAAATTTTTTCATTTTCATTTTTGAATGTATTATTTAAGAAGCTAAAAGTTTTATCTGGGAGTGTTTCCATGGCTTTCATGATAAGCGAACGAATAGTGTCTAGCGATAAACTGCACTTTGGATTATTTGCTGTCTGATTTTTTTAATAAAATTATATAATACATTTGCAAAACCAGCTCGGAAACTTTTTTTTAAAAATATTTTACTATGTCGTATAGTTTATTAACATTTTAAAATTATCTTTTGTTTTAGTTCAAATGCATCTCGATAATTTTCATAAAAATCAGTTTCTTTCAAATAATTAATATTGAATAAATATTTTTACTGTTGATTTATTAATAGAAAAACAATTATTTCTCTTAAATAATCACATTATCATATGTTCAAATTATTCGCTAGCATTTTTATCGTTGTATATGAAAAAAACTAATATAATTGAAAGTAATGTTTTAAATTTGAATACAATGCTCATATTGAAAAATTACAGTGTGCATTGATTGGAACGGAAAGTGCATTTTCGGACACATAAATTTGTTCGTATAATACGTAATTGCAACCCAATTGGTATTTTAGTGGATGAAATATTTAATGCAAATCATTGTATGCATGTGTATGAATTATTGATATCTTTTGCTGAAAAAATAGTTTTAAAAATATGAAAGTTTCAAGCAATTGTAATTCTTATTGAGATGAAACGTACAGGTTGATGATCTATAAATTTGGTGTTGAGCTGTAAAAAATATGAACCGTGTGGATGCTATGAAGTAATTGCTCAGCCAATTATATTGTTTAACTCATTGTATAACTCGATGACATTTACCGTTAATTGGTGCAATAATTAATGGTGGTCGCTGTGATAAATATTGCTGCTGGTACATAAACGCAAATCATATTTCACCCTATCAATGCCAGAATGCCGAATGGTTTATTATACATTTATATTTTGTGAGCATTTTAATCTATTCCGCATATTTATTTTATGAGTAAGAGTGAAAAAAAAACAAATACAGAAGGTAGATATAGTTTAGTTAGCTACTGTTTTGTACGGCGTACTCTCTGTCTAGGCTACCTCTTCTTCCAACTTTTTCTACGAGCATCTCTCGATGCATTTTTTCAAAATAAAATTATCTTTAAGTCAAAGTATTTGGTTTGAAATGAAAAAAAAACATTTCCGACTTTGACCAAATAAATGCACTGAACGGCCATTTTCTCATGAGCAGTTTGAAAATTATCGATGAATCTGTTTTTATAAATAAATGGAGTATGACTCGATGGTTCCGTCTTAAAACTTAAAAACTCCATAAACAATTTAAAAAACTGATTAATTCTTGAACCGTAAAATTGTGTTTGATTATGTAACAAAATCAATAAAAAAAGAGAAAAAAATGTTGAGTTGGAGCAGAGAAAAAGGTCGATAGTTTTCAATGGGATTTTGGAGCGGCCAGCCACTTCCTTAAAACGGCGATAGTCACCACAGGTTTATCAAGAACCTGCTTTTGGAGGACTAAGTAAAGTGATAATTATAATTTTTTCTGGAGTTAATCTACGTGGACAATCTGCAACCGGAATAGGTTTTGTTTGCAGGAAGTTGCAATGGGTAATATCTTAGAACTAAAAAAATTACTTATTTTAAGCGCTAAAATCTAGTGACTACTGCATGATTAATACTTAATTAATTCGAGCAAAAATGATGTCAATATGTTTGACAATTGACGTAGAGTAGATTATAAAAAAATATTTTAAAATAATGAGTACTTTTGAAAATATCACATTTATAAGATAAACTCTCCAATTTGATGCGGTCAATCGTGCAAATGGCTAGTCTACCCTTTCGTAGCTTGGTACTGACCTGTTTCTCGAGGATTTTATGCAATGTCGGCAACTTGCGTTAATATCAGCCTGTCGAATTTGATTAAGTCGCATTTGATCCCATGTGAATGATATCACGCTTCTATACGGGCAATCTAAAGTTCAGGCTGCGAATATTCACACTTTCATTAAACTGAACTAAAACTTGTGATATGAATCGGGTGTTTCACGTCCGAATGATTACTTTAGGATAATTTAGAATAATCAAGTGGAGGTCCATCATGTAAGGTGCAATCATGTGGGGAATGATCACGTCATGACAATGTCACTAGATTTCTAAAACAAAACACACGGGCAACAAAACTTAAGAACCAAGCATTATACGTTTTTATAACATTTAATATGAAATAAGGAACTCGACCGACTCGTGACACGTTCAGTCGAAGAAGAAGATAAGATGATGATCGTCGTCCTGATCCTTGGCACTTTGCGATGCTAGCGCTTATCGACATTATGGCCATTTTTGGCAATGACATACAAATATATGCCTACACGCGTAAATTTTTTCTCATCGGGCACCGGGAGCTATCGGGAGCCAATTGCAGGATTCCATCCTTTTGGGCAAATCGATGGGTAGGAGCTCCTGAACTGGTGTGTGATGGTAAGGATGTAGACGGGCTGCTTTCAAAATACTCCAAACTTTCCAGCTAGACACGTTAAACCGTAACGCTAAGCGTCGAATACTGGTTGATGGGTCAGATTCCACTGCATGCAATATTTCTTCTTCGGTCCGTACAGCGGTTGTAGTTGTAGGATTTGCGTTTACTTGGCTCGTTCTGATGTTATCCGTTTCCCAAATCCTTGCATGAAGTTGTTGAAACACTCTCCTTCCAGGAATCCGTCGATGGGGGTATCTCTGATGATACAAAGATTGCGCCGCTGCTGAATTTCCCCGGCACTCCCCATAGACGTACAAAATATCTCCATATTCTTCGTTAGTGTAGCGAGGCATTTTCCATGTATTTTCGTAAATTTTATTTAGATCTTGTTATTTGAGTAATGCACTGAAACTTACAAGAATTTGAAAGTGGTTCTGTTTTTATGCGTTTTCAATTTTTTAAGTATCCCACTAATAAAGGCGAAGAACTGGACATGCTTTTACCTGTCACATCTAGGTAGGTGCATCAATTATGTTGAAACTAATTCAAATATAGTTAAGTTTGTTGATACTTTAAATAGCAATAAATGGGTACTAAATTATTTTAGTACGACTAGCATATTAAACTTTGTTTTTTCAAGGTGAACCGTTTTATGACATATTTAGTTTTTAAGCGATATTTAGCTTCGCTCAATACTTGTGAAATGATAGAATCTAAGTCATTAAAATGTATGCAACTTTTGTAGCCAGTAATATGGCTTATCAAAATATATAAATGAAAGTGGCACATTATAATGAGGTTTTCTAAGGAAAACGACCTGGAACACAGAATTACAGATATATATACATATATATATATATATATATATATATATATATATATATATATATATATATATATATATATATATATATATATATATATATATATATATATATCAGTGGCGGCTCGTGATGTTTTCGAATGGGTCGGCAATTAACAAAAGAAGAATACGTTACCACAAAAATATGCATAAAATAGCATACTCAACAATAATTTCTCGAATTTAGCAAACCAACAACAAAGTCTCAACACACATAAGACATACTTTAAATATTGGTACATTGACGGTATTTACCTTTTCACAAAACTATAAGTTTTTTTTTAATTTGACCAAGCAAAATTCTTGTATGCATGAATCAAAAACTCACACCTTAAAAGTGCATATCTATTAAATCGACGAGATGTGAAATGTAATAAATAGCATCATCGTAAATTGTTAATTTGAACTTATTTTTTTAAAAAGTATCTTTCCTATTAAAGTCAATATAAGATTGAATTTTTAATAAATATAAGTTGAAAAATATATATTTATAACAAACATATATATGTCAGACCAAACAAATTTCTTCTAAAACAACTAAAAATCACAAATAATTAAAATAAAAATTATCTACATACATGCAGGTGTATCACGCGAAAACATTTAACAGTATACTAAAGCACTGCAAATTTGCCGAGAGAGATATATGTACATATATGATGTCAGGCACGGCACGCCGACCTACAAATTATCCTATGCATCAGCCCAAAGAATACTCTACTTAGCCGACACATGAAAATATACGGTTCAGTGTTTCCGAGTTGAAAAAAATGCGAACCGAACAATGATATGAAATAAAACTATCATATTTCATAGTTCAATTCGGCCCGCTCGTGTTCATGGTTGCTAATGCTGATATACACAACAAAGTCTCAAGCATCGATCGCGACGGCAGCGAATATGATTTGAGTACGGCTTGCCGACCCAGAATAGGGCTTGCAGTGTGTTTAACCATGAGTGACAAGGTCACCCACCGGCCGCCAGCAAATTTGGACTTTGCAAGGCAATTTGAATTTCATCTTATAGAGTATCTATGAGGAAGATGATAAAAATGCCAGATTTAGTACTCTACAAATATATTTATTTATCAATGAAAAATTATAATCTAGACTAGGCGTCTATCTCCGACGACGGCTGATGAGCGAGAGAGTTCTTCTTCACGTTTCTACGTGAATCTCCCTGAGATTATGGTTCGTCGATTATCGCTGCTGCTGGTGGTAAACATGACGATGTTGCCACAATCTCATCGGCTTGCCGACCCGGAATAAATAAAAAGCCTAAATGTATGTTATCAAAGAGAATTGGTAGGAATTCAATATTACAACAGAGTAGATGAACAGGCGCAATGTATAATAATTAACAAATGTTTGAAAAGTAATATAGATAAAGCACAAATAAGATTTTTTTTTATAAAATAATAATATAAAAGGAATATTTTATAAAATTAACGATTTCACTCTGCATGCACTGGACAGGAGTTTTGGGTCGGCACTGCCGACCTTGCCGTCCCTGACGAGCCGCCACTGATATTTATATATATATATATATATATATATATATATATATATATATATATATATATATATATATATATATATATATAACATCTCCTTAAAATAGTGTTCATTTAGTACCAAACACCCTGTATATATATATATATATATATATATATATATATATATATATATAAATATATATATATATATATATATATATATATATATACAGGTTGTTTGGTACTAAATGAACACTATTTTAAGGAGATGTTATATATATATATATATATATATATATATATATATATATATATATATATATATATATATATATATATATATATATATATATATATATATATATATATATATATATATATATATATATATATATATATATATATGTATATATATATCTCCTGCAATATTTTGCAATCATTGTTTCCTGTATCTGTAGACTATTTCGAAATCGCAAATGCAATAAATATCGCAATAAATCAAATATTTAGCGTACTTCGCGTTTCCTATCAATCGAAGACGCCAATAGGTGATTCTGCGTGCGTACGTACGCATATGCGCTGAGGTAAACCACGCAAAGCGTATGTTATGATGTGATGCATTTTAATGCATTGTTTGATGTGATGCATTTTAATGCCTTGTAATCATAATGCATTATAATGCATTGTAATGCATTGTAATGCATTATAATGTCTACGATTACAATGCATGATAATGCATTGTAATGCATTATAGCGCATTACAATGCATTATAATGCAATAAAATGCATTATAATGCATTACGATTGCAATACATTGTAATGCATTATAATGCATTGTAATACATTCTAATGTCTACGATTACAATGCATGATAATGCATTTTAATGCATTATAGCGCATTACAATGCATTATAATGCATTATAATGCATTAAAATGCATTATAATGCATTACGATTGCAATACATTGTAATGCATTATAATGCATTGTAATGCATTATAATGCATTAAAGTGCATTATAATGCATTACAATTCATCATAATGCATTGTAACGATTACAACGCATTATATTGCATTATAATGCATTATAATGCATTGTAATGCATTATAATGCATTGTAATGCATTAGAATGCATTTTAATGCATTGTAATCGTAATACATTACAATGCATTATAATGCAATACAATGCATTATAATGCATTATAATGCATTACAATGCATTGTAATCGAAATGCATTACAATGCATTATAATGCATTATAATGCATTAGATTGCATTTTAATGCATTATAATGCATTGTAATCGTAATGCATTATAATGCATTGTAATGCATTATAATGCATTGCAATGCATTATAATGCATTACAATGCATTATAATGCATTGCAATGCATTATAATGCATTGTAATGCATGATAATGCATTGTAATGCATTACGATTACATTGCATTATAATGCATGACAATGCATTATAATGCATTATAATATATATTATAATGCATTACAATGCATTATAATGCATTGGAATGCATTATAATGCATTATAATGCATTGTAATGCATTATAATGCATTATAATGCATTGTAATGTATTATAATGCATTGCAATGCATTGTAATGCATTACAATGCATTATAATGCATTAAAATGCAATCTAATGCATTATAATGCATTATAATGCATTGTAATGCATTTCGATTACAATGCATTGTAATGCATTATAATGCATTATAATGCATTGTATTGCATTATAATGCATTGTAATGCAATATAATGCGTTGTTATCGTTACAATGCATTATAATGCACTTTAATGCATTATAATGCATTACAATGCATAATAATGCATTACAATGTATTGCAATCGTAATGCATTATAATGCATTTTATTGCATTATAATGCATTATAATGCATTGTAATGCGCTATAATGCATTACAATGCATTATCATGCATTGTAATCGTAGACATTAAAATGCATTACAATGCATTAAAATGCATCACATCATAACATACGCTTTGCGTGGTTTACCTCAGCGCATATGCGTACGTACGCACGCAGAATCACCTATTGGCGTCTTCGATTGACTGGAAACGCGAAGTACGCTAAATATTTGATTTATTGCGATATTTATTGCATTTGCGATTTCGAAATAGTCTACAGATACGGGAAACAATGATTGCAAAATATTGCAGGAGATATATATACATATATATATATATATATATATATATATATATATATATATATATATATATATATATATATATATATATATATATATATATATATATATATATATATATATAACATCTCCTTAAAATAGTGTTCATTTAGTACCAAACAACCTGTATATATATATATATATATATATATATATATATATATATATATATATACAGGGTGATTGGTACTAAATGAACACTATTTTAAGGAGATGTTATATATATATATATATATATATATATATATATATATATATATATATATATATATATATATATATATATATATATATATATATATATATATCTATATATATATATATATATATATATATATATATATATATATATATATATATATATATATATATATATATATATATATATATATATATATATGCATATATATATCTGTAATTCTGTGTTCCAGGTCGTTTTCCTTAGAAAATCTCATTATAATGTGCCACTTTCATTTAAATATTTTGATAAGCCATATTACTGGCTACAAAAGTTGCATACGTTTTAATGACTTAAGGCTGGTACTGAGTTCGAGTTCACGTGAAATTTTGACATGTTTCCATTATCTGGTCATTCTTTCGAGCGAAAATTTTGACAACGGAGAAAAGCAGAGACACTGCTCATTCTTGACGGATAAAATGTCAAGAATTTCACTTTTCGATCGATTTTCTTATTGGAAAGTCATTTGCACTGCTCAATTTTCAAATTGAAACACTAAATGTCACTTTTTCGCTCGAAAGAATGAACTGCACAAACTAAATTGGCGTGAAATGATTGACAACATGTTTCAGTGCCATCTATGTTTTCAAAGCGAAAGCAACTTCAAAGCAACTTTTCATGCTAAGAACACAGTACCAAACTTGCTTATTTTCAAGCTAAATTTTCGCCGAAACCAATTTCACGTGAAATTTTGTATGAAAATTTCACGTGAAATCGAACTCAGTACTATGCTTTAGATTCTACCATTTCACAAGTATTGAGCGAAGCTAAATATCGCTTAAAAACTAATTATGTCATAAAACGGTCCTCCTTGAAAAAACAAAGTTTAATATGCTAGCATTATCATGCATTGTAATCGTAATGCATTACAATGCATTATAATGCATTACAATGCATCATAATGCATTAGAGTGCATTATAATGCATTTACATATATATGTAATGCATTATAATGCATTGTGATTGTAATGGATTATAATGCATTATAGTGCATTACAATGCATTATAATGCATTCTAATGCATTAAATTGCATTATAATGCATTACTATAACAATGCATTGTAATGCATTATAATGCATTGTAATCGTAATGCATAATAATGCATTACAATGCATTACAATGCATTAGAATGCCCTACAATGCATTATAATGTATTGTAATGCATTATAATGCATTGTAATGCATTATAATACCTCCACCTAAATGCCGGACATATGACTGTGTGCGCATAGAGCTTCTTTGCAAATAGGATTACTAATAGAAGGGCCGAGCTCAATATCTTTTTTGCAAATAATAAAACGGTGCTAACAAAAAGCAGGATAAAATGTGCTATTGCTACAGTGCACCACGTATCACAACCCATACAATATTAAGGCTCTTTCCTAAATATAACTGAAGTTTCTTTTTTCCCGCTTTTCAGACTCATTTATGGCTGTGTTCGTTTTGTGGCAGACAATTGACAGTCACGTAATCACTCCATTGTCAAAAAGACGGTGAAATTTTATACAAGTGTCCAAATGTAAGGCATTTTTCGCAGTCTTAGCTATTTGGCGAATTCTCTATAATCAACAAAAGAGTAGAAGATATTTTTCATGAAAATGAGATGTTCAGTAAATGTATGCAGTAACAACAGTCGTTCGCGTGGAGAAGGAATATCGTTTCACAGGCAAGTCTACCAGCATTAACGCGAATCGCATCGATCATATAAATAGAAAATACCATACATTTCCAAATACGTATTCTCTGTTTATCGTTTTTAAAGTCTCTTGGCTAGTGTATATTCATCGTAAAGTTTAGGCTATCCAACGATGGTAAAAGTGAAACCATTAGCGTAGTTAGGAACCTTATTTTAGGAGCGATAATCCGTTACAATAAAATCTTATCAAAACATTTTCAGATTTCCCAGTGACGAACCCAGAAGATCGTTATGGATTCGATATATAGGACTAGATGATTCGGATATACTAAAAAATAGCGTGATTTGTTCTGAACACTTCATGGAAAAGGATATAATAAGATTGTCGTCGAGCACTTGTCTCGGCGAAAGTGCAGTTCCAGTGCTTAAACTTACACAAGAAAAATCTGTTCCACCAATCGCAAAATCTGTGAGTATTGCAAAATTGATACGTTTTTGTGAATAATTTGCAAATATCTGTAAATACTAGACAATTATCATTACAGGCTACGTGTGAGAGGCTAACCAGCCAACAGACAGATTCCATTCACCAGATTGCAGCTAGACAAATGCTGAAATCGGCTAGCAAGCCGGTAAGAATAGTTCTATCGTATGTAGATATTATGCGTTCCGCAGTTTTGGGAGACATATCTGCATGTGAAGGCGTTTCTGAAAAAAATAGTATTTGATTCCTTTACTAATACATTTCAAAATACAAAAATCAAATTGTTAAAATGCTTGACCGTTTAATCAATATCATTGATCCTCATAGATTTTTTCGGGTGTTTTTTTATGTGACACAACACCTAAAGTTGATGTGAGACAGGAACTCAGGACGTCGGAGGTAAAATAATCAACATGTCGCCAATAGAATTTTAATTAAAATAATTTTAGGTGCCCGTTCATACAGAAGAGCCAACGGAATTTGTATTTACCACTTCTCCAACAATCATGGTAAGACGTAAATTTTAGCAGGCATTATTTAAAAAAAAGTTTTTGACAGATTCCTCAAAATAATTCATTTATTAGCAATGATACAATAATTGAGCTGCAGCCTTTTCCGATGCCAGTAGAGAATAACAGTGTGGCCACCTTGCCTATTGCTGTAAGTTCATGGAGATATCAAGTATTTTTAAAGAATAACGTAACATATCTGGGTTAGGAAGACGCTAAAAAGATAGCAGATACCAAAGAAGAATGCATCCCGCAAAAGCCACCACTAGAGCCTGTAAGAGTTTGCTAATATTTTAGAACCTTGACAGTGGAAATTAAAAGAATTTATTATTAAACATTACGTTGGAGAATACTTTTAACATTTAGATTTTTATTTACTTCAGATAACTATCATAAAACCAGATCCAGCTCAGACAATGTTGATCTATAAGCTGGAATCAAAATTAAATACAGTGCAAAATAAATTAAAAGTGAAAAATCAAATGATTAAAAAATCCAAGCAACGAATCAAGCGTCTTGAGGAAAGATTGTCTCGAGAGAAGATTCTCATCGACTTTCAAAAGGAGGTAAGTGATTTGAGAAAGAATTCGGACTACAGATATGATTTCCCAATCATTTCCTAAATTTTACCATTCAAATGAAAAATTATTTTAGAAATTACGAGAGCTTGAAAGTGGTTCCAAAGAGGTGGAACGGTTGCAGAAAGAAAACTTTAAACTTAAGAAAATCCTGAATCTAGTTCCTAAAGATGGTGAGGAACAAAATTGCTCCGTCGACGATTCCAACACTGTTAAAACAACAATAAGTAAAATGGTGAGTAGAAGTCGATTTTAGACGTAATATAAATAAGATGTATGCTTTCACTGACGAGTGATAAGGTATTTTTGTTCATTTCATAGGTAAGCTAATGTCACGATTCGAGTCTCGACTGTGTCATATCTATAATAAAAGTATTATAGATATGAGTGGAAGTCTGAGCAATGTTTGAAATTATTTCCTAAACTTAACCATTCAAATGAAAAACTATTTTAGACATCACGACAGAATGAAAGTGGTTCCGCAGAAATAGAACGGTTGCAGAAAGAAAACTTTAATCTCAGGAAAATTCTGAATCTACTTCCCAAAAATAGTGAGAAACAAAACTGCCCCGTTAACGATTCCAACAAAATAAAAATGGTGAGTAAAAGTCGATAAGGTATTTTTGTGCATTTCATAGGTTAGCTAATATCACGATTTGGAGTCTCGACTGTGTCATATCTATCATATAACTATTATAGATATAAGTGGGAGTCTCAGAAATGTTTGAAATTATTTTCTAAACTTCACCATTCAAATGAAAAACTATTTTAGAAATCACGACAGAATGAAAGTGGTCCCAAAGAGGTGGAACGGTTGCAGAAAGAAAACTTTAATCTCAAGAAAATCCTGAATCTAGTTCAAAAAAATAATGAGGAACAAAACTGCTCTGTTAACGATTCCAACACTGTCAAAACGACAATAAGTAAAACGGTGAGTAAAAGCCGATTTTAGACGTAATATAAATAAAATGCATGCTTACTTTGACGAGTGATAAGGTATTTTCGTTCATTTCATAGGTAAGCTAATTATCGCGATTGGAGTTTTGGCTGACGTAATTTGCAGGAAATTTCGAACCAAGCTGGTAAAAAATCTGGTAATCCAGGATTCGATTTAATGATGATATATCAATGGAAATTTGATGAATTACGAAAAATTCATTCGAAGGACTTGAATATATGTAAAATGAACTGTTTAAGTTTTTATCGCAAGCTCTGCGCAATAGATTGCACGAAGATAAATTATTATAATAAGAGGCCCGACTGTTGTATTAATATGTATTATACTAGAATTAAGTGCATCAATGCAGTGTGAAGACATTCTTTACACTTATTTACGTTTTTTTATGTGTATTTCGTATCAATGAGTTTCAATATACGAATGAAGATATACAAAAATAAAAAAACTGGCATTTTGATTGTATTATGCTAAATTGCAAAGATTTACATGATTTGTTTACTTTGTAGCTAGCACCTTAATATCCATCAGAATTATGCTGCTACGCCACTATCACACAAAAATGATAGTGATTTTCAAATGAAATCTCCATTCGTGACTCCTTTTATGAATATATAGAGCCGTAAAAAAATCGATTATCCGAAATATCCGTGAAACCAGAATCAAGAAACTAGTGGTTTTTCGTAGGTATTTTTGTGCGACTGTATTTCATATTTGTGGATTTTGTAATTACGTATACCGTTACCAGTAAAATGGATGTCAAAATCATGGATTTTAATTGGTGACTAAACACCAATTTTGAGCTACAATCTGATTTAAAATCTAATCAACAAAACACTTTTAATTCATTTTGAGGATAAAAGAATACTTTCCCAAAATAATTCATCGATTTTCCAGAGAAATGGGAAATGAAAAATCATCTCAGAGAGGAGTAAACTACAAACCCAGTTAATATTGTTCTAAACCCCTATCCCACCATTCAAATTTAAGCGCCAATTTACTGCCCCAAAAATTACGAAATCATCTACGCCCTTGTTGAAAATTTTTTCCCTCGTAAAATCATTTGACAACTCGCCGGGTTCGGACTTTTCGCTAAATGAAAAGATTGTCGTGTATCAGATCATTAACGAGTAAACTATCGAGAATGCCAATAAAAGCTGTATTGATCGATTTGAGTGGTACATTGCATGTTGAAGGTGATCCTACTCCTGGTGCTGTTGAAGCTTTAGAGAAGTAAATTCTCAGTTAGCTAACCTAATCTTCATATACTTATATCCTACTATCTATCCTTCTAGGCTTCGCCAAACCAATCTTCATATTAAATTTGTTACGAATACAACAAAAGAATCAGGCGAAACTTTATATCAGCGCCTGGTGAAAATTGGTTTTAAGTTAGATAAAAGTGAAATTTTTAGTTCGTTGAGTGCAGCTGCAGTTTACATAAAAGAAAATAATCTGAACCCATATTACCTGCTGTCGGATGATGCTAGAAAAGATTTTCCAAAAGGTGATCCTGAAAGCTATAATGCCGTGGCAGTTGGTCTAGCACCGAATGCATTTAATTATGAATGTTTGAATACAGCTTTCAAGTAAGTATCTTATATAGTTATTTAGTTAGTGTGAATTGTGTTTGCCTTCGCATTGTTTGCTTTCGGGAAAAGTAGTTATATTTGTCTTATTATTTCAGTATCCTCCTCAAGAAACATCCTCTAATCGCAATCCATCAAGGCAAATACTACAAACGTAGTGATGGCTTAGCTCTAGGTCCAGGTTGCTTCGTAAAAGGTTTGGAATATGCAGCGTCAACAACAGCTACCGTCATTGGCAAACCAAACGAGTACTTCTTTATGAGTGCAATTCCTAGCGGAATTTTACCTGAGGAGTGTGTTATGATTGGAGATGTAGGCGTTTTAATTAAATCTGACGTGATTGGTTATAATAATTCTAAACTGTTCTTTAGGATGCATACGACGATGTTGTTGGTGCGATGAACGTAAAAATGAAAGGTATTCTTGTGAAAACCGGGAAATATTTATCAAGCGTTGTTGTAAATCCACCGCCAACAGCTTTAGTGGATAATTTTAGCGCTGCAGTTGATTGGATCGAAGAAGAATTGAAGAAAGTTTAGTTTTGAAAAAAAGGTATTTTGAGATATTTAAATAGTCAAGTAGACAGTGATTTTGATATGAAAGTAGAAATAAAAGTGGTTTGCAGTCTAATTTTCAAAGCTGGAAAAATCGATTGTATTCATTGAAAAAATCTATCTTTCTATGAGATGAGATTACTTGCATGTACACTCGAAACATTTTCTCGCAAGCAATTTATCAAATGATATTTAACTATATCTATGCACACATGGTGCAACAATTATTTGTGGATAGCTCTTTCACACTTAACAAAATACATCCAAATAATCCAAAACTAATGATTGAAGAGGTGAGAAAATTATTTTTGCACAAAATTTTTGGGTAAACTCGACTTGATGCACCTCAGCCGAAAAATTCTACCATCAGAGGGCGAATAGGAGGTAGCAGGGGTAGAAAACTGAACAAAAACACGCAAAACTAAAAAAAAAATACTCGAAAAGACAACAAAATTAAGGAAACCAAACAAACGAACAAAAACACCCCCAAAAGCAAACACCCAACCACAAGAACACAGACATACTAGCCAGACATCTATTGCTCAAATTCATGTAACGGCTACATGGTGCATCAAGTCGAGTTTTACCAAATTTGTTTGCCACAATTGTATTTGCATGAGCAAAATATCGCTCCAGGAGAGTAATTGATGATTATAGTCCAAACCCAGCAACAATAGCTAATCTTCGCTTATTCCGAAATTCACATTTTCGAAACATTTTCAAACGAGTTAAAAACAGCATAATGAATATGGCGATAGACTAAAGCAAGTGATCCCATTACTTTAGACGTACGATTTACAAAATATTCAATGTAATCATCCATTATTCGCCAAAAACGATACTTCGCAATGCAAATAGATGCATTGACTCGAAAATTTTGTTCAAAAATAATTTTGGTACCTCTTCCGTCGTAGCGGTATAGCCAAGTAACGGCTGCCTAGAATATTTTCGCGTTAAAAACAAATATCAGCTAAAAACTCTGTGTTGGAAAGGAGTGCATGCCAATCAAAGAGCGGTTGCTGAAGATCAGCTATCCTCCAGAAGATGGTTCAATGCAAACGATATTGGACTGTTTTATCGTATGCTACCATATTAAAGGCTTGTTGCGAAAGGTGCAGGAAGCAAAAGTGGAACGTTTGCAAAAGAACGGCCCAACATTTTATTTTGTTGCAGCGCACATTGAGAAAACTTGAAGCTTTTGGTCATAAGAAATACCGAAAATCCAAGACTTTTGGTGCCAAAAATATGCCGATCACATCAAAGCATAACAAAAAAGCGTGGATGACTACACGAATTTTTGAGAATTGGCTAGCTTTTATGAATGGCAATATCTAGAATAATACCAAAATCTGCAAAAATACAAAAACAATTTAATCAATTTTTTTCGCTCAACTTTACTTCAGAAGTGAATCTGCTAGTCCAGGGCACATATCAAAATGTTGAGGTGAAGTACATGTCTGAAATGCTGTTATTCCTCGTTTCAAAAGTCGATGAATGTTAATCAGGACCTAATTTTGCAAATCAATTAATGTGTTGAATGCAATAAGATGGATCGTTAGAGCATGGTTTGCAGCGTGATTTTTACAAAAACATAGAAATTCTTTCACCGTTCTGCCTTTCCTATATATAATTCACACGTTGAAGAGTTCTCAGAGGAAATACAACTACAAAAAGTTGAATCAAGTTTACCCCAAGGGATGCAGGCAATCTTTGTACCAATTGATCAAATCGGGAAAGTAGATGGTGATATAGTGGTACATGAGCTGAGCACTGATATGTTTCCCCAGAATGCATTATTGAAGAAGTCATCATTGATCAATAGTGTAGCTATAAATGAACTGAATAACAAGAAAATGAAAGCGAAGTACTGTTTCTCGATCTTTCTATCATTAGAAGCAATCCAATTTAACATTTAAATGAAGTTCTACTCTATGTTTCTACGCATCAACACTAGTTGATCTAGGATGTTTTGAATATGAAGAAAAAAATCAATCACCATAACAAAAACCTAAGAAATAAAACAAAAATATTTTGTTGATTTTCTTCAAACAAATTAAGTTGATTTTCTTATAAGTACTTCTTGCGGCATATATACAATATACGGACAAATCCATATTCGTGCACCCCATAAAATTTGACTGAATTTGAATTTGATTTGATTTGAACGCGAAAACCATAAGATAAATTAAAATGTATAACCGATTCGTAGGGAACTAAAAACATTTTTTATTCGTGGCAAATACTCACGAAATACTTATATTATCCATTAAGCATAGTTTTCACTTTTTTTGGACGCCAAATTCGTATTAGTACACTTATAATGTAACGTAAAAACTATCAAAAATTGGACTTCAATATTTAACAGGGTTTCCTTTCTGTTTCACAGCGACGTTGTATCGATACCCTTTAATGCTGACTTGAGACTTACAATTTACTGACTTGTAATTTTTAAAAGATTGTTTGATGTTGCTTTTAGATCTGGGCTTTGAGGAAGAGTTTTCAAGCACTCAGTTATAGAGGACATATAAGTCTCATAGAGGACCCATTGGCATTGGGTGTGGTATGCTTGGGTTCGTTATTCTGTTGAAAGATATAATGACCATACAATTCCTTTTAAAATTGCTTCTCAAAATATTAATGTATTTCCCAGAATCCATAATTCCACCGAAGAAGAGCAAATCCCTGACTCTGGAGGTTCAAAAACACTCCCAAACTATTGCAGAGCCCTCGCTGTGCTTAAATGTAGGCAACAGGCTTTTTTCCGTGACAGCCCATATATTTTTCCCGCCAAATCCGAACGCGCCGTTGTAATATTTATGTTATGAAAATAGTACCTCTTTCCAAAAACCCATATCCTTATGCTGGCAGTTTTTTTTCGCAAACTTGATCCTTCATCTGCGATTAACTACACTGACGAAGAATTTTCGAACGGCGATTTGAATTCGTAATCATTGTTTATGGATCATATTTCGAGCTGTATTATAGAATGTTTTCTTTGAAAAACCCCTCCTATTTCACTTGGCCTCCTATTTTACATTTTAAATGGCGTCAAGCCTTGTTACATCAGGGATATAACAAGTCTTCTTTTCTCGTTCGATAGCTCAAATGATTTCTGATTCATTTTGAAACTACAATATTGCTATCGATTTTTTTACCACGACTGATCAAAATATTAAGTACTTTACTGCACAAACGTCATTTAGAGAAAATCAAAAGCAATGAAAACAAATTTTAAACTACTCATCTGTTCAGTTATTCCAGTCTTTAGTAGTGCTCAAATACAAATTTTGCATTGGAAAAAAATGAATATTATGTTCTATGGAAAATATGGATTATTTCGAGAACTATTTTTGATGTAAACAAAAAATGTTTTAAGTTCCTACGAATTGGTTGTACATTTTATCATTCCATATTTAACGGTGAATTTAATTTTACGGAGCCACAAGTGGCTAAGTTCCACAAGTTCCACTGTAAGAAGCTATAAAGTATGCTGGTATAGGCTTCAACAATGCTACAAAGCATTAACATAATCGGCGTACTTAATTTTATATAAAACTTCTAAGATTGCGGTAACTTTAAAATGAAACTCTCAAGTGAGGAATAAAATCATTCTTTTCGAAGTGTTTACAGCAAATATAATAGTGTGTTTAAAAAAAATGGTTTTTGAAAATGATTTAATATTCTCTTCTATATCATTTCTATCGAATAGCTTAAAATGGCGAATAAAAATTCATCCTCTGAACGAATCTTTCGGTTAGGATTTTACTTTCACATAATTCGTACCATTTTCACCTCTACCATACGGTGTTGCTCCGTTGGTTTGTAAATAATAATTGCCTGTAAGACTGAATACAAATATTTTAAAAATGTGTCATCAATGAAACTTCACAGTACATACTTCGTAGGACAATTGTATCCCATAACTGCATAATTCTCCAAGGCTTCTGTTTTTCCTGCTTTGAAATGATTCCAGGAATGGGCTTTCACTGCCAGGAATTTGCGAGGATCTTCATCAACAACGGTTTCAGCCCATAGAACCCAAGATCGTCTGTGCGAGCATAAATCTATTCAAGCGATTCTTTAAAATCATTTTTTATAAGAATATCTTCCAATACCATTTAATGTTAGCAGCTTAAATTGCCTGCGAGGACAACCGGGCTGCAATGATTTACCACCGTTCGGCCAAAAATCAACGGTGCCAGCAGTGAACGGACTTCCGTAGAGCCCAGCATCTGTATGGATAATGTCAACAAATTTTGCATCTTTATAGCTAATTGGATCTATTTTAAGAGTTGTATAGTATTTGGGAAAAGCTGGATCAAGAGCTGTTATTCTGAAAATGGTCATCGAGAAATGTTGATTTGATGTGTTTCACAATTTTCACGAACAAGTATTTAATGTAGTGCAAAGCTTAAAAATGTTTTCATCGTGACATTATACGACTTACCTCGGCAGTTTAACATTCCCTTTCGAAAGTGCTATGACTGCTCGACCGATTTTACCAATAGCTTGTCCACCCACTGAATGTCCAAGCAAATGGAATGTTTCCAAATTCAATCCTTTTTTGAACATTTTCAATAGACGATCTGCAGCCAATGTGCTTACCTTGTCAAGGATGCTTTAAGTGTAATCTTACAAAAAAAATTGTGATGTTCCTACCAAATCAGCATTAGGGACCGCATCAACATAATAATTTCCAATTGCTAGCTCACTCCATTCCAGCAGAATTATATTATGATCGCCTCGCTGCAGATATGCTTCGATTGTTACATGAACACTTTGAACTTCTGATCCTTCTGTATATCCATGCATATAGAATACCGTTCGACGAGATTTATCGAATAAAGGATGGTCCAATATTTTATTAGTATCGTTGAGATCATATCGTCGACTATCGCGATAGTTTGGCCTTAACGAAAATCACATGTTAAAAATTTACGATTGTGTGTTTGGAATTTTACCCGTGATGAAAGATGAATTTGATAGATCGAACATCATTTCGTAAATTGATCGCGTTTAAAATGTTTAATGCTGCTGAGAAAAACAATCGATAAGCATAAATAAAAGTAATAAATGAATACCTAGCAGCATATGAATTGCAACTAAATGATACTTCATAGTATAATGAATGTAAGAAAGCAAATGTCTAGTCTCTAAACTCAGGCCATATATGCATGTGTCTCAACAATAAATTGAGTATTTATGCAATTGAGTGAACATTTTATGATATAATTCTATAAAATTGATCATGCGAATGCACTTATCGAATGTTTTTCGATTTTTGTCAAGTACATTCCTAATTTAAAGGCCTTTGATAGCTGTTCAAAATTCAAGGTTGTAGTATTTTGTAGCTTGTATGAACGCTAATATTTCGTATTCGGTTATTAGTCTTGATATAAAATATTTTCTTTGAAATAATTTCAATTAAAAGTAAAATTTATGTAGAAAAATCAATTTATTCAAGCTTTGTTTTACATTCAAACATCAAGTAATAGCCACTGATGTTCGTAATCAATACGATGTATTTCATAAATCTAATATATATTTCTTTGTGCTAATTCTCTATTTCATACAAAATGAAAAAAATTAAATAAAAATTAAACGATGTCCTAAAACATTAGAACTACGTTGTAGTTTGTACATTTTTAGTTTTATCTCGGGTATATGAGATACCGTCTTCACCGCGTGCATACGGAGTAGATCCGTTAGTTTGTAAATAATAATCACCAGTTATCCTGCAAGTGAAATAATTGAGTAAATTGAAATTTAATAATAAATACTATAGGTTTACTGGTTAGGGCAATTCAATCCCATTACAATTCGTGGATTGAAATTTTCTAATATTTTGCCAGCTTTAAAATCACTCCAGTTCTTAGTTTTGATTGCATTGAATTTATTGGGATATTTATCTATGACGCTTTCAGCCCAAAACCACCAGGAACGACGATGACTTGAAAGATCTGTAAGAAAATTCACAAAAATTGAGTTATCTTCATTATGTTTAGTGAAGGAATATGTGTGAAAACATAATTTTGAAAACATACAAAATTAAAAAAACTCGGAAAAAATAATAGCAAAATATTTAAAATAGATTTTGTTGCAGTTCTATGTTAGTTAGTAGATTGAAGTTTATTTGCTCTGCCGAATGGGCAAAAACAAAAGTAATGAAAAAAAACCCACAATTAACTCGAATGAATTCTGAAAAAACGTGCTTTTGAAACAAATATTCATATAGCAGAAGTGTAATAATTAGTTTCAAGAGTACATGCCTATGAAATCGTAGATTACAGAGGGCAAAAAACGGTAGTGGGTGGCTGACGGTTCCCCAGCATTGTAAAAGTGTTTTTGCGTGGTGGCAGAGAAGTGGAAGCGTAGAGGGTGGACGTAAAAGTCGACTATTTTCAATATTTCTAGTTTAAAATTACGGTTCCATCTCGCCTCCCCCCTTTTAGCTATCAGAATGGAGTCATCCGACCAGCCTTAGTCCCTTCCACTCCTTGCCCGCACACTTGATGGGCTGGAGGGAGGTTGGGTGATTCTATGTGTGTTCACTTGTTAACCTTCAAAATATAGTCCATCAGGATCGAGGATTGAATGTTATCAAGTGATTGATATTGAGGGAGCGGCATCTCAACCAGGTGATTGAGAAGCCTTCGATTACGTTGTCTGAATCAAAAAATCCGGCTATGAAACTATGGGATTTTTTACGGCCAAACCGGGGACGCCACCTCGTAAATTCCTCTAGAACCTTTCGAGATTTTCAGCGTGAGCACCGGTCACTTGATCGATAAAATTAATTGAATGATTAAAAGTGAGGTGCTATCGATAGCCTGTTCGATACAGTCATATACATGCTAGAATCAGAATGTATGGCCGTATCATTAGCAATATGATCTCTGGTAGCTGCCTATAATGTTACAGGTATGTCAGTGGCAACTGAATAAAATTGGCGACAAATATCTCCAAAAACTCATTGGCTAGCTACGTTACGGCAAAAAAATTGTCATGGTATACGTCTTCCAAATTTGAGCGTGCACCGGAAACCCATGTTAAAAGTTATTCCTGTGTGTAAATTGTCCCAGGATATCTTAAAACGAAACTTTCTCTTGAATCGCGAAATCGAAATTAAAAATTCAGAACCTCGTCGCAAAAAGCTTATAAAAAATTGACGGCACTTCCAAAAAATAATAAAATATTCGGAGATGCAAGGAAGACTTCGAGGTTGTGCAAGGTCCTGGAAAAGGATCAATCAGCTAAGCTAGACTCGGAACTCCTAAATGATGAGTTTTCAAGTCCAAAAGGAGTGTATACAAACTTTACTTGGGAATCACTTTCTGGATGCTTCGGTGATTGAAACGCAGAGAAGCCTTCTGGCCAAACCTTTTACTATTTGCGTCAGAAAAATATACGGGTACACAGCTAGATGCCATCACCAGAAAAAGGTCAGGAACGCAACTATTTTATCGCCGCAGGACACAATTGAACTGTGACGCTAGGTTCAATAATGTGCATCTGATCTGGGTACTGGAAAACTGCGGTGTTGAAGGAAACTAAACTACTATGTTACTGCAAGGCGAGGCTCAACGCTTCCGCTAAAGAGTCTTGGGCCTGGCGTAGGTGTGCCGACCTCATCTGCATATGCCATTTTTCGAAAATGGGGACTCGATACTCATAAAGAATTGATCCTGCAAATCACTAATAGACTCGGAAATCTCTGGTATGCTAGGGGTATGAGTACAATGGGTCATTCTAGTCTAAGTGCTCAGAAGCACCAGACGGCTCTCCCCAAATCCACACTCACATATTAATATGGCCTGTATGTGCAATTATTTAACTTCCTCGTACAGTTTTTGTATGTTTTCCATCAATATTATAAAAAAAAGGATATAGTAGAAAATTCATGTTTTTTCAACAGTGTATATGCTATGCAGTTGATAAATTAGTAGTGAATACATTTTTGTTTTTGTAAAATGAAAATGAGTTTAATTAGTGATAATGCTCAAGACAAAATACGATATGACATTATCGAAATACGATATCTTACCATTATCGGTTAACGGGCGGAAATTTCTTCGAGGACATCCTGGTTGCAGTGTTGTTCCACCATTGGGCCAAAAGTCTACAGTACCCGTAGTGCTAGGAGCTCCATAGAGCCAAGCATCTGTATGAATTACGTCTACGAACTCTGCGTCGTGCTTATTAATTGGTTTAACTAATGAAACGTTTGCAGGATAGAATCCCGGAAATGCTGGATCTAAGGCTGATAATCTAAAAAAATGAGTTTAAAATATGGATTAAATTGAAAATTCAGGTAATTTACCGTTTAAGAACCACTCGTCCGCCAGACCGGCTCTTAACTTCTCTACCTATAACTCCAGCCATTTGTCCGCCCAAAGAATGACCAACTACGTGCAAGTTATCTGCGTTATAGCCTGCAGCAATCATGGATAGGATAACGTTTGCAACAACTACACCGAGCTGAAAGTTTTAAGAAATATTGAATATTATTTGTACCAAAATTTATATTGTAGTTAATAGTTATGAATGTAGAAATGAGATGATCTGGCAAGAACATGAAATTCAGGAGTAGGTAAAATTTTGATTAAAACACAAAAGTAATGTGTCCTTTTTTTCCAGCACACATTTTGGAATCCATAGCTTTTAATTTAAAAAAACAAATGTATCTCTAGTAGCGAAATATATTCCAATATATATTCCAATTGCTTGGCAAAAAGCGACATTTGAAGGGTAATCTGCCATTTTCTTCAGTAAATGGTAGTCTGCAGTTTTGGTCAATTTTGGTCTGCGATTCTGTCTTAAATCAACAGATACTAAAGCTGACCATCAACATATCGATATCTATCCAAACATTGAAATATACTTGGTTTTGAATTTTTTTTTTTGTTTAAACAACGTTTTGATTTAAAGAGCTTATAAAAGATAGAAATAATTTTTTTTATTGACACATTTCGATATGTGAGGATGATATACCTTATGCTTCTGTATATATCCGTTTGAGCAACGGTATCTTACACGTTTATTTAACATTGGAATTTTTTTCAATATTTATATTGAAAACAAAGAATGAAATAGCTTTACTATTTTTACAAAGGTAAACGTTCGATCTTTCAGTCCGTTTAATTTGATTCAAAACCTAAAAATTGAATCACGAAAATTTTATTCAACTTAAAAACCTGTAGATTATATCTTCAATTCCAAAAATCAGATTATTCTCGAAATATCGATATCTGTCCAGAAATTGAAATATATGTAACTACTTTTCAAAGGAAAAATATTCGGATTTTAAAGCTAGAATAAACTAATTTAGACTAAATAAATTAGCACATAATTTACCTGTCTCATTTTCTTGATTGCACTTAGCAAATAACTGCCTGCAGCATCTTCTGTCCAATCCAATATGATAATATTATGATCGACTCTTTGTAGATATGCATCAACAATGACTTTCACACTTTCAACGTCTGGAGATTCCAAGTATCCATGAATATAAAGTACAGTCTTCTTGGCATTATCGAATTTAGGATGTTGTAAAATTAAATTAGCATGTTCCAGCTGGTATGTTTCCGAGTCCTCTGGTGTTGGCCTTAAATTAATAAAATATGAAATCAATAAAACAAAAATTAGTGTAATCAAGTAGATTTTTCTTACCCATGATAGAAAATGAATGTATTTGGGATTCTTGGCTTTGTCGATCGTACCAGAGATCCTGTAAAAACATGATTTTTATGTGTAATTAAATTTTCAAATTTTCAATATTAAAATGCGAGCTAATTTAGATTCGTATGTGAATAAGTTGTAGCTTACTTGCTTTCGTTCGTAACTTCTGCATAATTGGATTATCTACGATCACAATGTAACACAAATTAACTAAGCAATTGCCTATTGCCTGACAGATTGGATGAAAAAAATCAAACATTCCCAATAATATCAATTTATACTGGCTGTTTAGTTTTTAATGTCATTCGAACAGGAAACGTTGAAGGTTAGAAGAAAGAAGTTTAAGTTAGGATAGTTTTGAACCTGAAGTAATTCGAATAAGTTCCAAGTCATCGGTATAGAATAATCTATTGAATAAATTAGTATACATATAATTAAATTGGCTAAGTGCAGTTAAATTATGGATTTGAGATAGATTTGAGTTAAATTCAGTTCGCATGCAATCGAGTTAGTTCAAGATTAATGTTAAATTATTTATAATACACGCAGACATATTTGAATTTGTATTTAGCATACAAATGCTCTAAACAAAATTTATTCAAAACGATTCAGATTTGAATAAATTTAAAGGCATCGTCAGTTCTGTGATACATACTTTTCGCAGTAAACAGTTAAGTTTGTCTTAAACCCTCCTAGTGAAGCTATATATATTCTGGTAATAAATCATTAGATTATATCTAAAACTATGACTCACGTTTGTTTCTTATTGAACTACTAAACAAGTATGTAACTAATTTCAACTTCTTTGAAACAAAAATATGATTTTTAACGTAAGAAACGTTAATCTGGCGACATATCAATTAAATTAATTTATTTTTTATTTCTTTATTCTTGAAACAATTTAAATTTATTTAGAAACGCAACTCTCGTGAAGAATGTTTCATGATCATTTTGCATCAATTGCACTTTTTCATTGCTGATTAGTTAATTTGCACGTATTATTATAACATTTAATACTTCATTTAACTTGGTTTTATTTTTCTTTCAGAAGAATTGTAAAATTTGTATGAAGAAACGAACGACCGCAATAAGGAATAAATTAAATAAAAAGGTGAGAATGTCATTATCACATTTATATATAGATTGCAATAAAAATAAATGAACGATACTTTACTGCAGCAAGGCATTTTCACGTTTCCTTCAATCTGAACAGCTAGTTCTATTCAATATACTTTTTATTTAAATCACCAATCCACTGCTAAGAATATTACAATATGCTGGAAACCGTGTGTAACTCACAAAACTGATTTATTAAATTAATATCGACAAAAACACATTCAGCTACTACTAGTGACACCGATAATACGTGATTGTCACAAACTAATCAGCTTTGAACCTATCTAAGCTATGCGATTTTTAAGTTATTATCTAATCTCTCGATGATGATGATGATGTTGAGCTAAAGTTAATCGCTTGGAAAATTATTTGTTCATGTTACTGTTGACTTTGATAAGAAAACTCAGTACTAGTTTATTGTGCGTGGGATTTTTGATTCTTATCTAAGAGTCTGTGCAAAGTCCCAGACTAAATAGAAATCGCGTGAGGGTTTAAATAAATTGAGTTCTAATCAAATTTTGCATGTTTAAACCATAAATGGTTCACGTGCTTCGACTAAGATAGAGTCTTCAATTTTGACAAAGTCGACATTTTAGGAAGCGATTATGCTTAAAAATGTTTTATTTCCGGGAAACCATGGTCAATCTTTGATTATAAATAATAATGATAATAAAGTAGTAGTAGTATTAAAAATTATAATTATAGTTATAGTAATGGGAACAATAATAGTAATAACATTTTTGATTGGTAAAAATAATAGCAGAACAATAAATCAATGTTTCTTGTGACATTAAAAGTAATTTTAATATCGTCTAGGGATAATTTTTATCCTTTTATTATTGCCAAAATATTAAATCATAATATACCTATTGTATATATTGTATAATATACCTATTGTATATTGGGTGGCTCCAGGTTAAGTCTCAAGTTACAAGTTAAGCACTTGGCTCTTGTTCTGATCAGCAAGCTTACATGGAAGGCGAATTTAGAGGAAAGAGTTAAGCGGACAAGCAACGCGATTTACACCGCCAAGAGAGTGCTGGGTAAAACGTGGGGTCTAAGACCTGCTCTAACGCCCTGGATCTACTTGGCGATAGCTAGACCGATCTTTATTTCCAAATTCTTGACCTGGGGGCCAGCGGTGAATAAAATCACCTTTACTAGCATGGCGAACAGAGTTCAGCGGTTGGCGGCTCTCTGCACTACAGGTACCTTAGCCTCGACTCCTTCGTCTGCTCTGAACGTCCTGCTTCATCTCCCTCCGCTTGATCTCTTTGTTAGAGGCACTGCCGCAATAGCTACTGTCAGGCTTAGGGCATCAGCACACTTCGAGCCAGGATCCTGCGGCCACTGTGGGAGATGGGCAGGAATAGAATCAGCAAATGTGCCCAGCAGCTCTTAGCATTTGCACTGACGGCTCTAAAACAGCTGCAGGAGAGGGTGCTGCAGCATATTCTGCAGATGCAGCTATGGAGGCAGCTTTTAGGCTTCCGAATCACTGTAGTATTTTCCAGGCGGAGGTTTTTGCGATATGTAAAGCCGCAGATATGGTATATGCCAGAGATACTATAAGTGAGGAAATAAATATCTTTACGAACAGTCAAGCGGCGGTAAAAGCACTGATGTTTCACATATACAAATCGAAGTATGTACTCGATTGCATTCAGGCCCTGAACAGACTGGGTCCCGGTCACAATAGCATTGATGGAAATGAGAGGGCGGATGCATTAGCCAAGTATGGTGCTAGTCTTTCCCTTTCGGGATCGGTAGATATCCTTACTCCTATCCAAACGATTAAACACTCAATCGAATACAAAATGATGCAATGCATATGGGGTGCAACTCAGACCTGCAGGGTAACCAAAATCATGTGGGGGTCATACAATTTCGCATCGACTAAATACCTCCTCGAGTTAACGCGAACTGACAGCAAACGACCGGTTGTACCATTGTCTTGTAGCAGCACATTCTATGAAAATGGGACACCTAACCAGCGACACCTGTAGCATGTGTCAAGAGCCGGGGGTCTCAGAAACAATCCAGCATCTCCTGTGCCACTGCCCGGCACTGGGGAAAACCAGACTGCGATACTTCGGAGAGCGCTGGCTGGTGGATCTCTCGCACGCGGCGGAACAAAATCTGAAAGACATGCTTCAGTTCGTGAAAAAGTATGTTGCCTTTAATGGTCGCTTGGACTGAACTTTCTTTCTCGTGGTCCATTTATCTAGGACCAGTAGACCAGTAGGTCTATCTGCGAGTACAACATAACCTAACCTATTGTATAAATGATAATTGATCAGCTCAGACGTTTTTAGCTAATTCAAATTGAAGCAATTTATTAAGTAAGTTCCATTAAAGTATTCCTGGCTAGTAAAAACCGATAATCTTGAAGCCCAAATGACAAGTTGTGTGAAATAATCGAGCTATGAATTCTTTAGTCAATCCATCTTGATTCATATATACTTGATTCATATATACTTGATTCATATATAGATTTTTAAGCCATTTACACTTTCGTGCTTGCCATGAAAAAAACAGGCGTGAATAGACGAGGGGAACATTTACACTCTCGCCTCATCAACATTTGCCATATCTCGGGGAGAGTGTAATTTCGCCTTAACGTTTCGTCGACTGTTTTGTCGAATGCCCTCACGAAACGTTCGCCACAAGTCTAATCGAGGCATTAAACCTGTGTTATGTTATCAAAGCGAAACCTGGACGCTGACTGGAAACGCAGTAGTAGGGACACGATATCGAAATAAAGTATCGATACTTTTACTTTAAAGTAGTATCAGAACCAAGTATTGATATAAGTCCCGTACTCATTGCGACAGTACTGATATGAGTAAATATCAAATGATACTTACTATAGTCAGTCAGTTTAGACTTCCAACGAAGCCAGAGATTTCAATTATAATGATAGGGCCGGGAACTGGTCTGGTGCCGTTCCGCGACTTTGTTCTCGGGATCAAGCACACAAAATTTACGTCACACATTCAGATCTAATTCGGAAGGTTATTTATTGGTGAGAACACATGGGCGGGTACGTTTGCTTCAGTTGATTATCCCTTTCCATTACTCATTAATCCCGTTCTCACAGCGACGCCAAAAATATGGCAATCGATGTAAGAATTATTCTGCTCAAAGTCAGCATCCAGCAAAGGAAATAAGTCAGAGGCCGAAGCACAACGGTTTATCAAGAAAATGGAGGCTCAAAAGCGCAACTCAGCGGACGTGTGGAGCTAATCGCAACTATTCTATCAGATTTCGTTGTGTTTGCTCGCTCAAGACGGGAGCAAGCAAACAGCATTCTTTGAGTCGGATTAGAAACATTAAAATAATAAATTTATTAAATTAAATTAAACTAGATAAAAGTTAATTTTGAAGAGGAGATAAGCGATGATAAAAAAACAGTGATATGATGAGGATGCGTACAGAAGACCAGATATTGTTCACGAGGATTGTTGCACTCTCAAGTCAAAAATGTGTCTTTTTACACATACATATATCACTTTTGAAACTAATTTAATATCATTGTTATTCGTCCATTGAGAGGACATTAGGATATGAAAGTTGATACTAATTACAGTGTACCAATAATGTCCCCGTACAGCAGCTATTTGAAACACAAGTGATAAAAAACAATAAATTGTTGCAAGAAATTTGAAAAAGTTTTCATGCAGATTTATTCATTAAACATTTTTATCTAATTTAGAAACAAAAACAGTTCCATTTCAGTTATTCATTACAAAGTTATTAACTAAAAATAAAACAAAGTCAACAATATGTCTCCAATAAAGTCTTCGTACACTAACGAAATAATTTATGAAAAATCTTAAAAACTATAGATACATTTTTTGTTAATATTTAATTGGGTAGCCTTTATTTTTAATCACGGTTTTAAGACAGTGTGACATCAATTCTACACGTATTTTTGCATAGCTTGGCTCTATTTTCGTCCATTTGTGATAAAGAGCCTGTTTCAACTTAGGTTTTGAGCTAATATGATGAGGCCCAATCCTTTTTTCCAGCATGTTCCGCATGTGCTCAACGGAATTGAGGCCAGGACTTTGTGGCGGTGTTTTAAGCAAATGTAGAATTTTGTACGCCAAGAACATTCTAGTGTTATGAGCATGCACTTAGGATCATGATCTTGTTGAAAGTAAAAATCTTTCGATTCACCCAATTTGTCAGCACTTGGCTGCAAATTTCCCTTGAGAATTGCAATATATGCCCGATGATCCATGTTTCCTTCAATTATTTCTAAGTTTCCAACGCCGCTGGCAGCCATACAGCCCCATACCATAACGCCGCCGCCACAGTGCTTTACAGTTTTCATGGTGTTTTTTTTGGGTAGTAAGACACCCCTGGCTATTTCCACACTTTAAAAGGATGTTTTCGGCGTACGAAATTCTACATTTGCTTAAAACATCGCCGCAAAGTCCTGACCTCAATCCCATTGAGCACATGCGGAACATGCTAGAAAAAAGGATCAGGACTCATCCTATTAGCTCAAAATCTAAGTTGAAACAGGCTCTTTAGCAGAAATGGGTGAAAATAGAGCCAAACTATGCAAAAATACTTGTAGAATTGATACCACTCTGCCTTAAAACCGTGATTAAAAATAAAGGCTACCCAACTAAATAATACCAAAAAAAGTATCTATAGTTTTTAAGATTTTCATAAACTGTTTCGTAAGTGTACGAAGACTTTATTGCAGGCAAATTGCTGACTTTGTTTTGTTTTTAGTTAATAACTTTGTAATGAATAATTTAAATGGATTAGTTTTTGTTTCTAAATTAAATAAAATATTTACTGAATAAATCTGTCTTAAAACTTTTTTAAATTTCTTGCAACAATTTATTGTTTTTTATCACTTGAGTTTCAAATAGCTACTGTACGAAGACATAATTCGTAGCTCAGTTTAGAAAGATGGGTCGATTTCCATTTAAAAATGTTTCAGTCACATGTCGATACGATACCACCATCAAAGTATTGATATGAGTAAAATATCGAACAGTTTCGATTCAAGTAAAATTTTACTTGGTATCAAACGAAAGTATCGATACCGTACTAATATCAGTACTTTCATCGTGTCCCTACGCAGTAGATGCTGATGGCAGATCATTGTTAGGAGCACCAAATTGCACGACGCGGTCATTGAACCGCCAAGGGTAGATTAGATAAGCAGTGCCGTGGTGGAAACGATGAACGTAGAATTGACGGCTTCGACTTTGTAACATGTCTTGAAAAACATAACTTTGATACATTCCAAAAGAAAACACTATCAGATCTAACCTTTTTTGCTTTTTTATAACTGAAAAAAACGATTAAATTTTAATCTTATGCCGCGGTTTTGGTGAACTTTTTAGATACATTTTACGTAACATTTTCTTCTATGAATGAACTGTGTGTACTGCCAAATTGTTCGTAATTAAATTGCTCATATAAGTGGACTAAAATAAATAGATAATTTCATAATATCAATTATTTTGCCGTTTCGCCGATTTTCGAAGTTCGAATCTACTTATGAAAGTGCACAGAATCAGAGTACGAAGCTATCATAGTAAATGAGAGTTTTGATTTAAATCATCAAAGCCACGACAATATTACAGAAATCTTTACAAAATTCCCGTTGTCAGGAATTGCATAAGAACGGAAAGTTGAAAACTGGCATAGCGAAAAATCCGTCATATGAAGTTTCCTTATGTTCGCACTAACCATGTGGTTACTCACATACGTTTTTCTTCTCTTTCGTTACAAGCGTCAACTAGTTTCACTTCCGATATGGGAATAGTTGAAATTAGTACATGCAAATTGTATGAATGTTTGGTAAACATACGTTTGTATGGATTACTACATAATTTCATTTGTTTGAACGAAATAATGTTTAGTCGTTAACAGTCGTTAAAACAAAGAAATAACATTCATATTAAGCGCACGAACAAGTGTTTAAATAACATGCGATCGCAAGACGGAAATCCGTCGGGAAACGATAAAATGTTTTCAAGATTGTTATGAAATTTCGTTACTTGCATTGTTTGATGGTTTGAAAAAATGTCATACGCAATATTAGTTTCAGTTTCTCTTAAATTTTCCCAATGGTGAAGATCCGTACAAAATATTGTTGCGTGGTCGTATCTGTACGACGAATGTGTCAGACTAATTCGCTATAGAGACTATAATAGATGCTTAAGATTATTCTATTATGCATAGCTAGGCGTAACATTATTTTTTCCCCTGTCTCAATTGCCATAATTTTCCAAGTACATCAAAAAATGTGAATATTATTCCAATTCGTACAAATCTGGCTAGCCTTGACCTCACCAACATTGACCAATTTCGCTGCTTAAAAAAACCATTATAGGGAGCAAACTAATTTTCTATAGCAGTGTTCGAAAAATTTCGGAGAAATTACATTATAATCGATGTTCTACAAATCGTCACGCTCAAGATAAGCTTTAAAAAAACATTTGAATCAGATTCTTAGCAAAGTTGCACAAGACATTAAGCACTTATTAGAAAAGAACAGAATCCCAACGTATCGATTCAATTCATTTTTTTCACACTAGACTAAGACTGCTAACAAGCTACTAACTGCAAAGTGTATTTACAAGCTATGTAAATGATCTTGTACTTTACTAATCAAACAAGTAAATAGTATTTTTTTGCAATTTGTGTGGATTGACGAAAGAACTTGATTTGTCTATGTACATATGTATACTAAAGGAAAATTAACTAAATGAGCTGTACACTTTGGTTGCTTAATTAATTCTTTAGAGAAACCAAAACGATTTAAATACAAGATAGTAGGTTTAAAACAGTTGTTTCAACTGAATTCAGACTGACGACTTGAAATATATTCGTATACGTAATATGTAATGTAAATAATACGGATCGGATTAACGACCTTTCAGCTTCAAACTAATCTGACCTCAGATATGTTAATATGTACAAGCGTCATTTGGAATATTCATTAGTTTTTGCAAAAAAGAACTGATTTTTCATAGGCTATGCTAAATTTTGTATTAGCGTTTGCGCAACATAAATAAATATTAAATTTCAAACAAAACTTGATCTTCTTTGATGTATTTTTTTTTAACTTTTGCAGGTATGTACAAGATTATGCATATGGAAATCAACAAGTAAAGCAGCCAAATTTGGTATGTATTGGGATTCAAATGACTATTATTGTTCGGTTTAACACTTGATTTGCAATGCTTTTGGCAAGAGTCTGATTTTTGTAAAGGAAATAATCGAACTGTGCACGTGACAGTTATATTTTTCATTAGCAGTTTATCTGCTTTTATTTGGGCATAATTTAGACTAAATTGAAGCTTGAGTAACCATGCGAGCAAAGCTCAGGTTGTTAGCGTGTAAGGTTCCTGGTTTAAATCCAACCATAGCCACAGAACGGACTTTGAATTAACTTGCTATAACCGCCTTAGCCAAATCAGAAATAAAATAAAGCGTGAAACTGGTCGTTCCATACTCGCATGTATTGATTATGAATGAAATCTCCACTAACTTCAACTCCTAGACCCAAAACTAGTTTCAGCCGGACAACCATGACAATCCAGCCGAAATCTTTCAGCAGTTCCCGTGTTTGACCTGAGACGTGAGGCCGAGTTTTGTCATGGAGTAGCCTCACACCTTTCGACAATCTTCCGCTCCGGCGATTTTGGAATCGCCCGTCTGAGTATTCTTAGTGCATTGCAATATCTGTCAGAGTTTATTGTTGTTCCAAGGCATAAAGTCGACCAGCAACATCCCTTTCTTGTCCCATAACTTTGACAGCAAACTGAATTTATTTAAACTTTTTTCTGGCTTCGGCGAAGTTGAGTGTCGCCATTCCAGTGAATTGTTTTTTGGTTTCGGGAGTGAAATGATACGCCCATAACGATGGAGTCCAACTATTCCTCTTTGTTTCCTGTATATTGTTGAAAAAACTGATGGGCACCACGCACACAACTTGTGATATGCCGGTGTTTCGGTTAAAATCTTCTAAACTGTGGAAATACTACTGGAAATCTCAGGAACTCGAATAGCGAGTTCGCTAATGATGATCCCCCGATCTTCATGCAGTATGCTCTCGACCTTTTCAACAATCCCGTCTGAAACTGACTGCCTTTCGCTCCGCTCTTCATCGTGTATTTCCGTGCGACATTCATTGACTGCCCCACACCATTTACGGACATATGCACTTTTCAAATAAACTTCTGTCAATTGACGATGAATGTCTATAGGTGAAACCCCTTTCGCGATTAAAAAACGTATCACAGCACGGATTTTGCATCTGGCGATAACGGCAATGGGGAGCTTCATTTCGTATGGCTACTAGGACTAAGCGGTGTAGCAAGGCGGGAGTGGTGCGGTAACGAGGGTGAAAGTTACTGCGTGCGCTATTGATTTCACCCAACATATCTCACTTTCAATCTACAGGGTTGGGAACCTTATTTTACAAACGACCCTCGTACAATGAAGGACGGAATCCTCTTCATTCTCCGAGCCACAGGTCTCACAAAAAGCATTAAATCCAACCAATAATAGCTGCACGTTCCATCCAATGAGACAATGACCCGTGAGGAAGGCTAGAACGCATTGGAGGGCACTCTCTTCCAATCACACAGAATGACTTTTCAACAAAGGACTTCTAAGCGTTCTCGGAGTATCTATGCCTGATGGCTAGTTAACCGAAGACTTACAGAAAAGGGACATGCGACTTCGGGCAGCAAGGTACCATGCCTTGCCAGTTCGTTGGCCACACAGTTATTCCTATCTGCAGGTACCTAAGTCAATGACATTGACGGATGTCTCGATATGTCCCTAAGAAATGGACGGTATTTAGCAACAAATCTAGACACTGTATTAAAAGGGAATTTATAGCCTCTTGGCTATCTGGGAAAGTATCAATATCAACTCCGACTATTTGAGCCAGTCGATTGCCTAAAAAATAGTTATCAACTTTCGCAATCTTTCAAGCATCAATTGGTGGTCTACCTTAAGAGCAGCCTGCCATCAAAACGCTACTCCATATAATAGTATAGGCTCATCCACCAACAACAACTAAAGGCTGAAAACTGCAGCTCGCTCCTATGGCTCTTTTGTAACAGTAAAGCGCACTAAAAGTGTTATTGTAACTTTGCGTCGAGGATCAAACCTCAATTAACAATCTGGTTCAAATCAAGAGAGATTCCGTTCGATTTCGTTAAGTCAAATCAAGAAACTTTGCATTTTCTTGTAAAAAATAGCATCTCCGCTTTATTGTGATTCAAATTCAAGCCGCATTCCCGACTCCTTCGTGAGAATGATTGATTTCCGAAAATGCAAATGTACGCTTTCCTGGTTCTTTAATGACTATGTCGTTTTAGCAGTAATATTAAGTACTTTGTATTCTGAGAATATTTTAATTCAAATGATACTTTTGAAACAAAGTTAAGTTTTATTTAATTCATTGTTCTACAATCAACCTTATTCAACCAAGTTCCTTTCAAGACTGAAAAAATATTTTTACAATTTTGTTTTTCAAACCAAAATCTAGCTACTAGATTACAATACTTTTTGACACTTCCCAAGTGCATAGGCAGTGTATAAATTCAAAGTATTTCCATTTATTTATTTTTCGCCTGAAGTATCCCTACAATACTCCCCCACCAGTGAACAAAGTGAATGATATATCAAATAAAAAACTAATACTGAATTGGTATCCTTGTCGATCGACCAGCTTGTGAAACGTAAGGTAAAAACGTAACTCGTCGAACTTCACGTGGTTTAGGGGTTGTCTTTGTTGGTTGTGGAGGTGTTCTTACTTTTTTGCCTGACAGAGTTGCAGTTCCGGAATGTGATTCATCCAACGAAGACGAATAACAAGGTTTTAACCTGCTTATTGAAATATTAACCGGTTTTCCCTTAATATCTAGCGCGTAAAAGTGTTGACTTCTTTTTAGTATTTTATAAGGTCCATCATAAGGTGGACGCAGTGGTGGACGAACTGAATCAATTCATACAAAAGCATGAGTACAGGATTCGAGATGTTTAAAAATGAAAGATTTTTTAGATGAAGGATGATGTGAAGCATCGATGGGACGGATATTAGACATGATTTTAGTAAGTTCTGAGGCAAAATCAGATTGATCTAACTTTCTAGGATTTTCTTGCAGAAAATCACTAGGAAGTCCAAGGTTTTCTCCATAAAGTAGTTGAGCAGGAGATGCCTGGAACTCTCCTCTGACCAATGCGCGAAGTCCAAGGAGTACCATGGGTAGTGATTTAGTCCATGATTCATTATTATGTGTCATAATTGAAGCTTTTAAGCTTCGATGCCATCTTTCAAGGAGACCGTTAGACTGAGGATGATATGCGGTCGTGCGATTGCGTCTGAATCCCAAAAGTTGTCCTAATTCTGTAAAAAGTGCTGATTCCAATTGTCTACCCTGATCAGTAATAATAGTTTGTGGGACTCCGAAACGTGCAATCCAGCCCATCAACAGAGCATTTGCACAGCTTTTTGCCGAAATATCCACTAAAGGAATAGCTTCCGGCCATCGAGAGAAACGATCAATGAGTGTGAGGCAATAAGTAAATCCTTGAGATGAGGTAAGCGGGCCGACTATGTCAAGATGAATCACCTTGAATCTTTCCGAAACTTTTGGAAAAGTGCTTGATTCTCTTGATACGTGCCTAGTTATTTTACACTTTTGACAAGCAATACATTCTCTGGCCCAAGTGGCAATGTCTTTGTTCATAGAGGGCCAAAAAAATTTTTTTACTATGAGTTTGCGCGAAGCTCGAATACCAGGGTGTGAATATCATTAGTTTTATTGAAAACCTGTTTCCGAAATTGTGTTGGAATATAAGGTCTGATATTCGAGCCAGATACTTCACAAAACAGTTCCGTATCAAATCCAGCAAGAGATATCTTTTTAAACAAGAACTTTGAATTCATTCGCAAATCTTGAAACTCTGAATCCGAAAGTTGTGCTGCCGCTATGTCTGAAAAATCTAGTGAAGAGGGAAGAGTTATCTCTTCTAGACGTGATAAAGTGTCCGCAACCGTATTATTATTTCCAGAAACATGACGTAAATCCGTTGTGAATTCGGAAATGTAGCTCAAATGTCTGAGTTGTCGAGGTGTGGCCTTCTCAGGATTCTGTTTAAAAGCGAATATCAGTGGTTTATGGTCAGTGTAGAGAGTGAATTTCTGACCTTCCAGATATGGTCGGAAGTAACGGATACCCTGGTACGCGGCTAAAAGCTCACGGTCGTAAGCGCTATATTTACATTGCGTATCACTTAATTTGGCTGAATAAAACCCCAGAGGCTGCCAGGAGCAGTTTGTTTTCTGCTGCAGAGCCGCTCCTATGGAATGATCAGAGGCGTCAACAAATAATGCCAGCTCAGCGTCCGAGTTTGGAAACGCAAGTAAAGTGGCCTCTATCAACCCACGTTTAACCTCTTCGAAAGCAGTGCGTGCTTGATGAGTCCAATCCACTCTCTTGTTACCATCCTTCTTCGAACCGCACAAAAAGGCATTAAGAATGCGTTGGCTCTCAGCTGCATGCGGAAGAAAACGACGGTAAAAGTTCACCATTCCTAAGAATCTTCT
This sequence comes from Nemotelus nigrinus, assembly GCA_947369275.1. NCBI lineage: Eukaryota > Metazoa > Arthropoda > Insecta > Diptera > Stratiomyidae > Nemotelus > Nemotelus nigrinus. The sequence goes on from OX376375.1 coordinate 17,079,088, forward strand.
AAGCTCTTTTACTGTACTTGGAATTTTGGATTGCGATATTGCGTCTACTCTGTCCAGTGAAGGCTTAATACCTTGTGTCGAAACATTGTGTCCTAAAAACTTTACATTGTCCTTGACAAATGCGCACTTATCTGAATTGATTATCAGTCCGTGGTCGGCCAGGCGTTGAAAGATTTGCTCTAAATGAATTAAATGTTCCTTTTCACTATTTGATGCAACCAAAATATCGTCTAGATAGATAAAACAAAAATCTAGACCATGTAAAACTTGATGAATAAATCGTTGAAATGATGGTGCTGCGTTGCATAAACCGAATGTCATTCGAGTAAATTCGAAAAGTCCAAACGGTGTACAAATCGCGGTCTTAGGAACATCATTTGGTTCAACCGGGATTTGATGATAAGCTTTAGTTAAATCCAGAGTTGAAAATATCTTCTTACCATGTAATTGATGGCAAAAGTCCTGGATTATAGGAATTGGATATCTATCCGGTATGGTTATAGCATTTAGGCGTCTATAATCGCCACATGGACGCCATTCCCCATTTGCTTTTTTTACCATGTGAAGAGGTGACGACCAAGGACTGTTTGAAGGACGACAAATTCCTTGTTGCAACAAAAAATCGAACTCTTTTTTAGCTGCTGCAAGTTTATCTGGAGCCAATCGACGAGCTTTTGATACAAGAGGAGGACCCACTGTTGGAATATGGTGTGTTACTGAATGCTTTACAGGTGTAGAGAAACCTGTTTCAATTGCTATTGATCGATATTTCCTAAGCAATTCCAACACCTTTGGATGAAAAGAAGCGATTTTATGAATCGTAAGATTCGAAAGCGTCAACTTGGCATAATGACCTTTTGATGAAAGTGAAGTTAATGGGTCAAGCAGAATACCATTTGCAAGATCGACAACTAGACCATAGTGGCACAGAAAATCAGCGCCCAAAATAGGTCTAGTTACATCGGCCAATACAAAGCTCCATAAAAATTCTCGACGAAGTCCCAGACTCAACTTTATTGTCTTTCGTCCATAAGTCTTGATGGTAGAATGATTAGCCGCTGAAAGTGTAAGACTGCATGGAAAAAGTTTTTGATTCGAAGGTACCGGCAGAATTGAGATATCCGCCCCTGTGTCAATTAGGAAACGTAGTTTGGACCCTGAATCGAAAATTTCAAGTCGACGGCTTGGAGAGAGGTAACGTTTACCTACCGTCGACGGTAAACGAGACTTTAGTTTTTTTGTTCCGAGAAATTAACGTTTTTCTTTATGTAATACTTGCACGGCTGTACACAACGTTTTGCCTTATCATAAAAGTTTTTATGATACCAACACCAGTCTGGATGCTTAACAGTTGAACGTGTTGGTGACCGATTTTGAGATTTCGAACGCGATCTCGATCTCCAACGTCCCGAACTTTGGGGTTGCTGTTGCTGCCTCTGGATAATACTTGATAAAGCAGTTATTTGGGCTTCAATTTTCTCCAACCGAGATGACGAAATTGATGCCTCAAAAACAGTTGGTTGCACTACTATTTCAGCAATTTTGTCTGCTGATTCTGCCAATTGCTCGACTGAATTTCCCGGAGTGCAAGCCAAAATCGCTTGAGTTTGCTCGGGAAGCTGCTGCAACCACATTGTTCGCAAGAGTTGTTCACCTACATTATCACCACCCAATTGCTTCATATCTCGAAGCAATTGAGAGGGTTTTTTGTCTCCTAGCGTCATACCTTTTAACAAGTGACTCAATTTGCTAGAGGCACTTGCCGAAAGTCTATTTATGAGGGCTTCTTTAAGCTTCTCATAAGGATGTGTTGAGTGAGGCGTTTTTATTAAGTCCCTAACCACGCGAAGTTCATTTGTACCTAAAGCAGCTAGTGTATAAAAATATCTCGTTGACGAGACTCTAATGCCGGCTAAATTGAATTGCCCCTCAAGCTGGTCGAACCAAAGATCCGGATCTTCAGCCCAAAATGGAGGAGGCTTGATGGCAGCCGCGTTAATTTGATTATTAAAAGAAGACACTTGGGACAAATGATTTGCCGTTAGAGTCGATGGTTCTAACTCCTCGTTAATCGACATGTTAACTTCAAGTGAATTTATAATTCGTGAATTGGACCGTTATGCACCGAAAATTGTAACAATGTTGATGATAATAATTTCACCAACTATCTTTCCTAGCACTTGAGAAGTTTACAACTGTTCACGAATTATGTAATTGGTAATGATATTACACATAATACAATATTAAATATTTCAACTTATTTCGACTATAATGTTGTTAACGTTAATTATTGACTTGCCTTATTTTGACTAATGTTGAAATATTCGAATTCCTTTAGTTTCTCGATATTCCTTGTTAGTCCAACATTCGCGGCTCGTGACTCTTGTTTCCTATCTTGCTATTCGAATTCCTTTAATTCTTCAATATTCCAGCTAATTCAAAATTCAGCTTTAATAAGCCCCAGCCAGTTGCATTTCAATCGATTTAAGGCTCGAATTCGAATCCGATCAGGCACTTTTTTCGCGAGAAACAACTAGAACTTGGTCGCAGATGGTCGGCCCTAACGCCAGTAGTATGTCGCCATATGCAATTTGTAGTGTTTTTTAACTTCACGTCGTTACTGCTACTGCTGCCAGTAAAAATAGTCATAAATAGTCAGTAAATAGTCATCGCTCGAGCGAAGTGGTTTCTTCTAACGAATCTTCTAGGTATTTCCTCCTCTCCTACGTTCCGTTGCTCGGAACCTGCTATGTGAGCAGGCGGAGTAGAAAACGTGAGACCGATCGTCTCAGAAGGTTGCTAGCTAACTCACGGGGTCACCAATTTAGCAGTAATATTAAGTAATTTGTATACTGTGAATATTTTACTTCAATGATACTTTTGAAACGAAGTTAAGTTTTATTTAATTCAATTAAATCTTTTACAAATTACATTGTTCTATCAATCAACCTTATTCAACCAAGTTCAGCTAAAGACTGAAAAAATATTTTTACAATTTTGTTTTTCAAATCAAAATCTAGCTACTAGATTACAATACTTTTTCTTGACACTTCCCAAGTGCATAGGCAGTGTATCAATCCAAAGTATTTCCATTTATTTATTTTTCGCCTGAAGTATCCCTACATCGTCTACTTAAGCAACAATTTCGCAGCATTTACTATAATGTTCCAATGCAGGGGACAGAAGAAACTACCTTGAGGTGTACCTGTGTTGACTCTTCGATGCAAGTGAGCATTTCCCAAAGAAGAGGATACCATTTTGTTCTTGAGTATCTGTCCGATAAAAGCTATCAGCCTCGTATCAACATCACCAATCGTGTCAGACTTTATGTTGTTGAAGGCCTGGAGATCTGGTGGCTCGAGGTAGCCACCTCAACAGGAAGTTCGTAATTCTAAGAAGAAGCGAAAACTGATGGCCTACTGCACTTTATGTACTGCGTATGTTAGAAGAACATAATTCCCCGGGAAGTGCATGTCCATAAACACAGTTGAAGTGTTGTCAGGGTTCTAGATGAACTCTGTAGCCTTCAGTACTGAGCTTAAGAATATTAGAGATTAAGCAGACTGATACCCTCGATATTATCACAAAGAATCTCCATGAGGGACTCTTCGACTTACATACGGCATACTTAAAGGGCTTCAATCTCGACTTATAATTTTTTTTTGCTAAGTTTAACTATTTCCCCATTGTGTTGATAATCCACATTATACCACAGGGACTTCGGATTCCCGTTGGCTTTTGTTGGGTTACAAGATGATCTAGCTGCAGAATTCAGAGCGCCAGTAAGGGTATCAACTACTAGATCCAGATCCTGCGACGCATCTTGAATATGGATCAGATTAGGTATTGGAACTTCATCCAGTTCTTCCTTTACTTGTTAATCAAGGTTACCTGATCCGTCGAACCACGTCCGCCCTTGTTAAATGATATTCACCTGGGATCGAAACAAACACTTCTAAAGATGTGTGTATCGTCCGATTAGAGGTGAAGCAAATGGGCTCATTGCCGGCATGGTGAGTCAGTTAATAAGCCTAATGAAGTCAAAAAGTGTATCATCACATCCATTAGTATTGTAGCTTCATTTTGAGCGCTAGAAGCAGCTCCTAGAATAAGAGGCACACAATACTACTATGCTTACTTCTAGGAGTTAGCGATTTCTTTTTGGTTTTAGATATGAAAAAGCTTTGCACAAATAATTATGGCATCGTCTGTATGAAACCTAATGTACTGTTACGTAAATACAATGCCTATTCATACTCGTAATTAAAAAAATACATCTAATCATTCAATTTGATTGCATACAATTATGCCTTGATCAAACCATTTCAATTACGTAGTTCTTCAAAAGCAGAAAACTTGTTCAATCATATTTACAAATCCAGCAGTAATTGTTTTATACACGATCAGCATCATTACACAAGTTGAATTGGCAAAATTAAACCCTTATCTATTTTTGGATTTCTTTTAATTATTCTTCATAGCACGCATAGTATGGCATTTTCCAGCCACTTCAAGACGTTTCGGTATTCCGAAAACAACTTTCTTCTCAAAACTTGATACAACTATATAACTATGAAAATAAAAGTGTCTGCCGTAATGACTCAGCATTCTTTGCACATCTTATAGTTGGCTTGAGATATGTATGTTTCCTTCGATTTGTATTTACATATTTCGTATTGATAACAACTTCTTTGCAACAGTCTATTTACAGCAGTGTATTTACAACTACAGAGAAAGCAATAGTCTCTAAATTTATTTCTTCCTATTTTTATGAAATGTACATAATGTACTTGCAATACATAAACTCGCTGCTTAAAGAAATATGTTGCATAATGTATCGCACCTGTTGTGTAAATAATAAATATACTGTAATAAAGTTTAGCAGTCAGCAAAAGCAGTAGAGAAACAAGCAACTTCTTTGATTTGTACTTTGATTAATATCATCGGAACGCATGTAATCTGAGCTTGCGTGTCAAGAAAAACCGCAAATGTTTAACTTATGACCGCAAACCGTTGTCTACAAGGCAGTGCAATTTAAAAAAGTCTTCTATTTGAAGCACAAAACAAAATTTCAAAATAAGTGTTGCTGCCGAGTATTTGCTTAGCTCTAGCTTACAATTAATTACTCCTGCCACTGTTAAATCCATTAGGTGTCCCGCAACAATTAGAAATTTCATTAATTTCAATACTGTTATCTATGTACATAACTCGACTAGAACAAATGACCTTGCTCTCTACCCAGAACCCCACTATCACAAATTCATTATCAATGCCAAACATTTAGAGGCTTCTCATTCGGAACACACTGATAACTAATCATCACACACATATCGAATAAAAACTAGACAGCCAATATCAAAGAAAAAAAACATATCACAAGAGGGAATCTATGCAGAAGAGATAATATGTAAAATTACAAATCACGATGCCAAGGCTTGAAGTCCAAACTTATTCTAAAATTAATTTTCACTTCTTCACGTTCGCACTTATGAACTTCTACAACGAATCTTATTTCGAACTGAAAGTTATTTTCGCACTACTCGGCGCGTTTTTCTAGGTCATGAAAATTTTAATTCACAATTTTGCACTTTTGCTTTGTTACTAAACTGTAAATGAGTCTCACTTCACTGACGACCACGTGCTATTAAAGCTTGTATAACGCCAGGCGCTCTGTTTATTTCTATAAACGCTAGCTGATAGTATCGAATTTACATGTTTACATAAGAACTTGATAGTGGACTAGCGTCGAGAATATCCACGCGTCTTGAATGAACGGAACACTATAATTGGGAAGCTTAAGCGTCCAAAGAAGGTGACCACTCCACGACTCTAGCTCTAGTCTAGCTCGGCTAGAGTGGTCGGTTGTGACGGAAAATTCGAAATGATGACCTCGAAGGTGATCCACTAAAGCAACGTCAGAAAGCTTATGAAATTTAACTTGTAGGCTTTACTACTGACTGCTGCTAGTAACTATTGTTAATACAGTGAAAGAAATGTATGGCAAGTCACTTGCATTGATTGAAGATTGATTGTTATTAGGAATATTATTTTTATAATTATAATTATTTTCATCATTGCTATTAATATTTATTGCTATTTATTATATCATTACGATTAAAATTTTTGGCCTGAACTATTACATCATATAAAATGTGCTTATAGTATTATTGTTACTATCCCGAGTTTCATTATGATAAAAATATTCGGGACTTAATTTGGATCGATGTTGTCACTCTCCACTCTCCATTTCGTGATTTTCATATGCTCTGACTATACTTAATATGCTGACGCCAATACTCTAATTTGCATTTTCTCACATAGGACATTGCGCCCAATGTGGCATGTTACTTACCCTTCAGTTGGTTTCTGTATGCTATGGAAGGAATCAGGAAGGCGATAATTTCTACCCTCAATGACGAGCAAAATGTCAGGTCTTTTTGCCGCTAGAACTTTGCATTGTATAATACATGTATGTATTGAAATATTATTGTTCTTGTTGGCCGCCACACACTTAGCTTAGAATCAATCAATCATTTATTAAATTCGTCTAATGCAGACTATACACATACAATAAAAATTAATTATTCTTACACAGAATTCGTTTAAGTGATGCTGTAGATAAATGAAAATCAAACTTATAATAAGCTTCGTTAAAGCATCTACTTATTGAAGTGACTGGTTCATTGCAACCATAATTGGTCCGATGTTGAGGGATCGACAAAAAGTTAACACGCCTGACACGTTTGTTATTAATGTTAAAGTTAAGTTGGCTTAATAAGTAGTTTGAGTCAACGGTGCCATCCAAAATTTTCGCGGCAAATAAGATTTTGGAATTTTGACGTCGAGAGTCCAAGGTATCCATTCGTAAAAGATTTAAGCGGTCTTGATAAGGAGGTAGATGTAAAGGGTCATACCACGGAAGACCGCGGAGGCAGAAACGTAAGAACCTCTTTTGAATTGACTCAATTTGGTCTATGTAGACTTTTTGATATGGTGACCATACAATACTTGCATATTCGACAATAGGTCTTACTAAGCTACAAAAGAGGGTCTTAGTTAGAAAAATGTCGTTGAATTCCTTCGAACGTCTTCTGACAAAACCTAAGGCATTGCTAGCTTTCACAACGATTGAATCGATGTGATCGTCAAATGTGAAAGATTGATTCAGCAATACTCCTAAATCGAGTACTTTCGCTGATCTATTTAAAGATGTACTCAAAAGTGAGTATTCATAGATTACAGGATTATTTTTGCGTGTGTAAGATATAATCGTACACTTGTCAGGATTAATTAGGAGATTGTTATCGGAACACCATTTGGCAAATCTGTTTAGATCCTGCTGCAAATCATTGCAATCGTTAAGGTTTCTCACAACTTTGAAAATTTTAGCGATATAATAATATGCTATTAAATATATTTTAGAATATATTTAATAGCATATTATTTGTTGCTAGGGGGCAGAAGAGTCTCAATTTCTTCTCATTCTTTGGTTTTTTCACATTAATGTACTTCGACCTAATATTATTTCAAAGATATCAAGTATTTCATAGATTTGTGCATATATACTTGAGAAGAAGATATTGTCTTTTATTATAATGTTATCATAACATTTTTCAACATAATTTAATTTTTAAATTTAAGATAAATTTACAGAAGTATCCGAAATTCACTACAAGTTAAGGCCAATTCACCCTGTGCATTTTCGTTTCGGTACATTGATTTTGCAATCGTTTTAGTGGCCGATAATAGCCCATAATTTAGAGGCAGCATCAGGAGTGTTAACGAAATGAACGTCTTCTTATTACGTGCTTGCTGGAGCTACAAGGCTGCCAGTACATTCAGAAAAGACAGCTTAAGTCTAAAATGTAGAAACATCAATTCGTCCTGTAAATTTGACTGTGAAATTCTGTAAAATCTGACGACTTTGTCGGAAGTCATCACAATTTAAAATTTTACAAATTATTTTTGCATTCCTTTAGGTACCTATCTCACTCGTAGAGTTCAACATTTCCATAAAGATAGCTAAAATTCTGTAATACCTGGACCGATTTCCACCTATACATTAGTGCATGCTAAAAATTTTAGCTAGATCGGATGTAAAGCCGTCGACTGAAGGCCTATTCGTAGTTCATTATGTTATCCAAGTAAACGAAACAGCAGGAAATAAAAATAAGAGTCTGTGTGCGCAAAAGACACATAAGAAGAACAAGTGCCATTAACGGTTTCGTAGTAAAATTCAACAATCTTATTGAACAACTTAAGAGGAGGCACTCATCTAGGAAAAGTCAATGTGATTCGAAAGAAAAAAGATGTAGGAACAACATACGGTTATTATAAGGACTATATGTAAGGTTAAATTCAAAAAACGAGGTACGAGTAAATTGGTGTTGAACAGATTCCAACGCTTTATTCAAACACATATTCATGAGGACACTCAACTTGACAGTAGTATTCAGAGACAGTAGGAGAAAAGGAAAGAAATAAATTTAAATTGGTGAAGAGAGATTACTGGAGGCTTCGGAAGATCTAACTATGAAACCTGATTATTTAAATGCCCTGGCAGTGATGTAAAGGATATGTTCTTCAAATTCAAGCTTCAGAACAAATAGAAGGAACAACAGAACAATATGAAGAGAAGAGCCAGAAATAAAATAGAAAATCAAACGGGGGTTCTTCAATATAAATAATAAATGTTCAGGCCATTGGTTCAAGCTGAGAGCATTGACAGCAAACTAAGTATGTAAAGCACTCAAATCATTTTGCAATGAAATTCAGTAATCTTGTGACTCAATCACTTAGAGATGAACGCATTAAAAAAGGAAAATCATTTATGGATAATAAAAAGAGAAGAGCGCCAGGGATAGGCCTTTGCGGGACCGCTGATGAAGAATGAAGAAGAATTGATGAACAGAAATTGGTTGTAACAATACAAGTGCGACCAATGATATAGGAGGTAAACCAAGAAAGAAGCTTTTGAAGAATTAATTTGTGGCTGCATGAATCAATGGCTGCTTTAGGTTCAGCTAGGTTGAAATATTTCAGCAAAATGTGTTTCATGAGCAATTCAGCTGCTCTAACCTACCCGAAGTTGCTCTAATTTGTGTTTCATGAACCTGCTCTAAGTTGAACTAAAGCAATTTAGAGCACAATTACTGCTCTACTTTTTTTTTTTGCTAGAGCAAGCTCGAGCAAGCAACTAGCTATTTGTCAACGGTCAAAATTGAAACTGAAGTAGAGTTTTTGTTAGTGAATTTACAGGTTGAACATCCGACAAGGGATCAACTTTGAGAATTGAGAATAACAAAAAACTGCACATCAGTAACAATTTTTTGTTGAAAGTCGGTTCGGTGACAGGTGGAAAACAGCTGGTTGCTTGCCCGAACTTGCTCTACCAAAAAAAGTAGAGTAAAAATCGTGCTCTAAAGTGCTCTAGTTCAACTTAGAGCAGAATCATCAAACACAAATCAGAGCAACTCCGAGCAAGTTAGGGCAGCCGAATTGCTCACTAAACACATTTTGTTGAGATATTTCAATCTAGCTCAACCAAGAGCAGCTCATTAAACACAGCTTAAATACAGTTAATATCTCGCTCTAGTTTTGATAACCAAGAACAGTTGCGATTTTATTTGTGAAGAAAATTGATTGATTAAATAAAGTGCATTTACCTTTGATAAAACAGTGCCTCGCGTTTGTTAAAATGAGTTTTATAAACGAATATACTCTCTTCTAGACCACTCTCTCAAGGATCTTACTAGAACGAGAATGAACGGAAATGGAGCGATAGTTAGAAACGCTTGTTGGATCTCCAACTTTTTGTATTGGGAAGAAGTTGGCAATTTTCTAAAGAAAAGGAAAATAACCAGAAGACAATGTCAAACAAGATGGAAAGAGGGTCGATGAAAGTAGCTTAGACAGAATATTGTGTGATTTAGACAGGATAATCAACTACTAACATTTTCGTCGGGCTTGCTCATCAGAAGTTCAATCGAAAGCGTTTGTCGCCAGCAAATGTAATTCAGAAGAAGATGTGAAGTGAAGAACTTGTAAAAAAGGGGTGGATTGTAGGGAGGAGAAAGACGAAAAGTAAGAAGCAAATAGCTCACACGAATCATGTAGAGTGGAATTGACTGTATCATTCAAATGCATATTATTCACATAATACTAGGAGAGTTTTATAACGACCGGACGAAAGACCAAAAGGATTTGGGATGGTTAATTCTATTTGATGTTTCAATGTTAGCAATGTAGGTGCGCATAACCAGTTCGGCAGTGTCTTTTGCTTCAGAGCGCAGTTCTTTACATAAAAATAGGTCGGGAAATGAACCAGTTCTTTTATATAAATTATGATCTGCATTTTTGACCTCATTATCAAACCAAAGAACATCATCCAGTTTTTGAAGATAGTGAGTTGGTTTGAACTGAGGAATGAAGTTCGAGGATAATGTACAATTTGAGCAAAGCGTCATCAATATCAAAGGCACGAAAAAAAGACGACGTCATGAGGTGAAAAAAGATTTGCGAAAGCTAAAGTTAACAGAGAAAAGAATTTCGTTCCTCAAAGTATGATTGAAGGAAATCACAAGGATAAAATAAAAAGGATAATAATCAGAGGACACATAAAAAAAACAAGCAGGATAAAAGTAAAAGGATAATTTCGCAAAATCAGACAGAGCCAGGTCCAGGATTCTATTACTGCCATTACGAACTTTGTTGAACTTCAAAGGGGAACAAAGTGAAAGAAAGGATGACCTTATTAATGAGATACCATTAGACAAGATGATAGTCAAGTAGGCAGCATCTTAGTCAAGAGTAGGAGGGTTAAAATCACCATATAGAAAATTGTGAGTGGTGGGAAAGTGACAATTAAGAAAGAAGGAGAGTTTCTCAAGAAATTGATCATAAACTTACAGAAGAAGATTACGGGATATATGTGTATTAGAAGGAATCGCTACAGATTTTTCCATTGAGTGCCTTGTTAATACCAATGAGAATCTCCAACAACATATTTACCAAAGACACAACGATTTCAGTCCTTACGAGAAACAGCGTAATGAGGTAACATTTTAGAATCGAAGATATCTTCAGTTAGCCAAGGTCCCGTTAAACATATATAATCATCCGAAGCTAAAGTAGTAGAAAACCTCAAATCATTCGTTTAATAGTCTTACACTATTTAACTAACTAACATTAGTTTGATAGTATAAGCTTAAGTTTTGGAGCTCCTTTTTCCTCTCGGATGAAAACTTTTTCGTAGAATTCTAGTGAATTCCTTGAGAAAAATGCCAGGGGGCCAGAAATCCTATTTTAACAGCTCATTGGCATCATCAAATACGAAATAATGCCACCTCCTGATTCTTCTGGTTTTAGGTTGGTGTCGGTGCTAGCAAAGGGTTGCCGACAAGTCTTTTTTAGTTATTGTACCAAGATATGTTACTTTTAAATTTTCATGTAATAATATAAATAACTGTTACTAACTTATAATGGAAATAACTGTTTGAATTTCTAAGGTATCGAAATTTTTGTGGGTAGTAGCTCTCAAAGACTTTCTTATTCTAAAGCTTTCGGTGGTCATCATCACCAAAAATTTGGCCGCTTTTGTACTGAAGAATTGTCAGTAACATTTTTGTATGCTCTGTATTCGGATGAGATATTTATAGAAAGTTTCGTTCAATAGAAGTTCATCGACTAAATGACTTTTATAAAGTGTTTTCGGCTGTACGCAGCTTACGCAAATTAACAACCGAAGATGAGCACATATATTCAATCCAACATGACTATGTACTTTACAACTGTTGTGTTTCAGTTTTGATTCGAACGTTGCGAATTGTTGATGCTGAGTTTTGAGCGCTAGAACGTTTTTATTGACAATTTAACTGCTAGACTTCGTTAGACTTCGGAGCAATGAAAATATGTATAACAATATTGCATCATGCCCTCACATGAATCATTTACATGCATATCTATGAGTATTTACAACCATATTTCTGCTTGATTCTTTCTATTTCAGCAGCTCACGTCGATGGAGCTTCTAGTCAATTAAAACAAATTCCACAATTTCAATACAATAAAAATTCAACGCTGTCAATGACGTGTTCGTTCCAAGTATGATAGAATAGAATACCAGTTTCGGATGATTTCCACATTCGGTTAGATGGCTGCTTCATTCAACTAGTAATGGGATCTATACTGTATGGAGAGAATATTCATAGAATTTTTCACTATGTAATTCAACCACTTGTTGGATTCTGAACATATATAGATGGGTGTGCATGCGTAGCACGTATACATGAGTATGTACGTATTATTGAGGAGAATGTTTGATTTCGATTGCAAACTAAGCAGATAAAATTGAAGTTATTGACGACCAATTTCAATTCCAGCTGTATTGAATCGAGCCCGTCTGATTGGTTGTTGTTTTGTGCTTTGCGGAATTCAGAAGTATTCATTTGACTTATTTGTGATGGACCTCTGCTGATGATTTTGTTTATTTAAAAAGTTATTGCTTTGCATTTGATTGGAGAATTCGAATAAACACAACTGGTAATGGTGCCAAATTTGAATGAATGTTAATGTTACGGTTATTTGCAAAAATAAGTTAAACGTACCTAAATACGAGATACGAAATTGGAACATTGCCCTGAAACATCTTTTTTGTTAGCGCATTAGCAATTAAGGTGTGCTACAAAAATATTGCGGTAGCAACTCAATCTAACGTATTTCTTTAAAGTTTTCTGTGAAAAAAAAACACAAAATAATTCGCAAATCGGCTCCACAAAAGTCTACTTTTATTTACACTAGCACTCTGTTGTTGCTGTTCCACTTTAGTTGTTTATTTCAATTTATGTTTTTCAACAAGAATTTGATTTCAGTAATTTGAGTGGAAGATGATTTTTAGCAGAGTAAAATTCTTGTTTGTCAATCACAACGCGGAATGAAAACAAAGTTTGTTTTTAAAAAATAACAGTATTTGAAAAGCTGTTTACAACAAATATGCAAGTAAAAAATTATATTCATAGGTCGCTGAAATTACTTTACGCAGTCGCTCGACTTCTCAAACCATTATAGGGTATTATAAATACCAAGGTCATGTAGAAAACAGTCAAACATCCGACCAAATTTCTATGTTAACAGCGAAAGCAAACGGCATATTCAGCGGTTGGGAAAGCAAGTATTCCTTCATAGGAGCTCCAAAAATATTCGCAGAGCTGGAAAATTATTAAAATGTTGTAGCTCGTCCAGAAACTGTGCCAAGGGCTATTTGCTGATGATGGGTGTAAGTTGCAAATCCAAAAAACCATTAGTCAATAAAGTCAATCGGAAAAACGGTAGGAGTTCGTAAAAAAATTGCTTAAATCACCCTCTAGAATTCTGGCACAAAGCAATCTTTTCGGATGACCCTAAATACATTATTTTTTCATCATTCATGTCGACAGGAAGGAGAAGAGCTCAGAAGTGCTTTATTGGCGGCTCCAGCACAAAACCCGGTTCTAAACCCTATCGAACACGTATCAGATGCGTTCGAAAAAAAAATCATAGCATACGACATTCGGATTAAATCTGTGCTAAAATATACACTACCATTTAAATAGCGCAATATTGGTTGCAGCTACACTGAAAAAATTGCTAAAGATTCTGGTGAAGTCTATACAAAACCGTTTAAAGCTGTTGTTGCCGCAAATAAACATGCTACAAATTATTGAACGCTGATTATTGAATGAAAAAATTAAAAAAAAAAAATGGAAAAATAAACATATATCATCATCACTGGCGCAAAACCGGTAGCCCGGTCTAAACTTGCTACTTTTTTGCACTGGCGTCGTTCAATTTGATATCCCCAGCATTTCTTCCTCTTTTCCATTCATCTTCTTGAAATAGGGCCTGGTTTAAATTCTCTTCGCAATAATACTGCTTCCATAACTATCCGATCCGGATCTTCTTCACTAACACAAGTGTCCAGCCTACCGCAGCTTATTGAACTTGATTGTATCAGTGATATTATAATTGTTAGGCGGTGGAATCAACCATCCTTGCGCCGGAAATAAATATCCATTGGAGGATCCTCAAGAGCTCGCAATTTACTTTAATGAGGACCCAAGTTTCCCATGAATACATGTAGATTGGGAAGTCGTGGTCTTGTGCACCAAGAGCTTAGACTTCTTAGAAAGACTTGAGCAGAATAGGTTTGATAGACCTAGAAAAGGTTTTATTGTCTATTAGCAGTCTTTCGCGGATTTCTTCGGCTTTGAGCTTCGACCATAGATAGGTGCATATTTTTACTTTTCCGAAGTAGTACTTTTCGTCTTATTCTGCGTGTTTTTTTACGCTGCTTTCGATGCATTGTTGCTCTTTTTGACGGCTTTTGATGCCGGTACTGCCGCCATATTTTTTGGTTTCCTTTCATTAAAGTGAAGTTCTTTGTTCCTCGCGCCACATGTTTCATTTTTATGGAAAATTCTTCAACATATCGTTTATTTTGATACATTATAATGAAGCTGTTTATTAGCCTTGCTTAAGATTTAAATTAATTTAAATTAATAAAATTTATCCAAAGTAACCCGAAGGTCTTAGACACTATCAACATTATTTCGTGAACGGCGGTAATCAAAATTTAAATTAGTGGTTTTGCGGGAAAAGCTAATGACTTGATATTTACTGAAGTTTTAATATCAAGTTTATTTTGTTTGTACCACTGCTCAAGAGATAACAGTTTAGATTGAAAGAAAACTGGGTCTTAATTTCGATTTGATTGTGAGATACATCATCAGATCGTCTAGAAAAGAGGAACAATTTTCGATAACATTTCAGAAAAAGATAAGAGAAAATATTGAATATATTATTGAATAGAAGTGACTACCTTGTGGTACACTGGATGAAACTTCAAATGTTTGTATAAGATACCCTGAAACTTAACCTACTGAGTTCTATTTTGAAGATAAGAGTGTAACTAATTCAATAGGCAACACGATATACCAAATTTCTGTAATTTAATTTGAAGGATTGGCTGAAGTCTGTGCTATCAAGTGTGCACTATGAGCTGATGTCTGATGAAAATCAGCGCATACTTTCGTAACCACTTAGTTAAACAATTTTTCAATTTTAATCACCCCACAAAAGCAATTCCACTTTTATGCTATTGTTCTTTCAGGAGAGGTTCTATTAGAGTAGTGAGCTTATTATAGATAATTTTTTCAAATAGTTTAGGCAATTCTGATAGCATTGCAATGCCTCTTCAATTTTCAATTGACTGTTTATCGCCACATTTTAAAATCGGTGTCAAATGGGAGTGTTTCCAGAAAGAGGAGAAACCCCTGCAAGAAATTGATTGATTGAAAATTATTTGTAGGGTCCTTGTACAGTGTCCATCATTTTTGCTGAATGCTGTGCATCTCTTAGGGAGATATCGGGATATTCCGTTGTTCAATTGATCTGGGTATCTGGACATAGGGGTTTTCAGGGCAACTGTAAGGCCGATCAGCTATCAAGGCTTGGAACGTTGTTACCGGAGGTCTCTTGCTCCTCAATAGGAATACCGATGACATCGGTCAAATTGGCCATCAGGCAAAAATATCTTGAGGACGCTAGGAAGTCCTGGGCAGAGGAATCATCCTGCCCGATAGCAAGGCAGTCCTAGTTATCCATGGATGCGCATCGCACCAGCCAGCTAACTGGCCACTGCCTCATAGGGCGGCATGCGCAACGATTGGGCGTAGAGTTTAACGATTTCTGTCGGAGTTGTGGCTCTGAGGACGAGGAGGAATCCGTCCTCCATCTCATGTGCCAATGCCCGGCTTTGGCGAGGAGAAGGTTGGCGGCACTTGGTGCACCCTTTCTCTCAAACCTGACGGAACTATCCCTGGTCAATTTAAAGGGGATATTCCGGTTTGTCAAAGGAAGCAGATGATTTCCTGATTTTAGTGAGTAGGAGAGAGTCACTAATTTATTGTGGCATTACAACGGGCCTCTCTTGTGCCTATGTGTGTCGGTCGTCAGGCCCCTGTAGATCAGCAGCCATTTCAACCTAACCTAACCTAAGCGACTTCATGCATTCGAGTATGAAACTAGGCGATAGTATGTCAGACCAGGACCATTGTTGAAGTTAAAATCTTTGATGGCCTTTGCGATCTCCTTCCTAGTTCAATACATTTGACAAACGATATTCGACAGAAATGCTTGAGAGAACAGAATGTTGGGTAAGCATGTTCATTAACAAAATACTTTTTGAAAATGGTGGACGAACGGGTCACAAATTTCATGAGGGCTTGACGAACAAGAGTTTTTTTGTACATCGAAGTAGGGTAACCCGAAATTTCTGCATAAACAGTTGGATTTGTCTTTACATCATCGTAGCTATTAGTAAATAACCAATTTCAATTTTGGTTAGCTGTAGGAGCTATTTGCTGCAAATCATTGCCATGAAATGCACTAATAATATTGAAATCCGTGGAGTCAAGAAGATTAAAAGGAATGAGGTTATTCTTATTTTTATCAGCCACTAATTTCCTTTCCCACTACACATATCATGCTTTTATTTGCATTTTACTCTATCTTTATGTCAGCCGTTCATGGGAAAAAGTAGAAATGAAAATTCAAAAAAAAATTTGCTGTTGAAATTTTGAAGCTTGACGACCAAATTTTGCTCCACAGCAAAGTTGTTTTGAATTGTTTAGGTATTCACTAACGTTTTCAAGTGCTTAAACTTGTTTTGTTGCACAATGTTGTTGTGTTGCTTTCATTTTCATTCGGGCCTTAGAAAACGAATGCACTGTTTTAACAATGAATGACAACTCTAATGTTTTAATTATTTTTGGAGTGTCGTTTCCCTGATTCTGAAAACACTTGAACTTGATACTGTGAGTTTAGAAATATTATATTCAAGTTAGTCAAACTTTCTAGCAAAATATCGCAATCTAAGTATTCAACATGCTGCACTATAGATTCAGTTCTCCACTAAAGTTAGTTAACTCCACCGATCACTTATTAGCACTGACTAAAGATCATTTCGGCTGAATTATTAGCCTATTAAATACTTTCGCTTGACATACTTATATGGATTTAAAAAGAAACCACTAAAATTATGCTGCAGTTATAAATATATTTCCATTTTCATTTCGAAATTTATGCAATTTTTCACTTTTTAATATCTGCTTACGCTTCTTCATAAGAATCGCTTCCTACTGCATTCTTTGTGACTGTAGAATCGTATTTCACGCCCTTTTCGCCACGAGAATAAGGTTTTTGGGGATTGGTTTGCAAGAAGTAAACACCAGATATGCTGCAAAAAACACAATGTGTTAGTAAGATAGTAAAAACAAACCAGAAGCAATATGCTTACTCCAAAGGAACATCATTGCCCATGTATACATCAGGATACTGCATTCCACTGTATGTGACTCCACGTTTGAATGCATCCCAGCTTGATGCTTTGGCGGCAAGGAATTTTTGTTGTGGATCTGTGTTGGCTACACTTTCAGCCCAGAATTCCCATGATCGCCAGTGGCTGCATAGATCTGAAAGGAGAGAAAATTGATGAATTTGCAAAAATCTTTAGATTTGGATCAAATCATTAACTTGATTGAACAGTTTTGCAATTTTTCAAAGAGAGACAAAACAACATTAAAGTATCAAATTTCCAAAATTGTTGCCTTTTAACTACATACCATTTTCGGAAAGTGGCTCATAACTTCTCTTTGGGCAGCCTGGTTGCAGAGTTCTTCCACCGTTTGGCCAGAAATCGACGGTACCTGAGCTAATTGGTGCACCATATAGAGCAGCATCTGTGTGAATGATGTCGACGAAATCAGCATCAGTTTTGGAGATATGCTTTACGATATTTAATACAGGAGTGACATAATATCCAGGGTTAGCCGGGTCCAAACCAGTGACTCTACAGTATTGGAATGTAAAAGCGTATTATTAGTATTGAAGAACTTTTGACATTTGTTTTAGCTCTTACCGTTTGATGGTGTAAGCTCCGCGGGAGACAACCTTGACTTTTCTGGCCGCGCTGGCTGCTATTTGGGCTCCCATAGAATGACCAACTAAGTGCAATTTTTCAACATCGAGTCCAGCGTTGAACATGTCAACAAGCTCTTCAGCCAAAGCATTGGCAAGCTAAAACAGAAACATATTTAGATACGTAACATAGAAGCGGATGATAAAAATAATTAGGTAGCTAGGAACAGTTCGATAGTTTCACGATAGCTTTACTCACTTTCTGTGCTTTTGGTAGTACACTAAGGAAGTAATTGCCAGATGCATCATCCTCCCAATTCAACAAAATGATATTGTAATCATCGCGTTTTCGATATGCACTAATGACAGTTTGCACACTAACTGATTGAGGATTTTCGATGTATCCGTGAATGTAGATGACCGTTTTCTTCGAATTATCGAAATTGGGACTTTTCAAAATATCGACTGCATTTGCTAGTTTGTAGTTTTCACCAGAAACTTGTCTGCAATATTACCGAAAATTGATTAAAACACATTCGCATGTGAATAGTATTTAAAGTTTACTTACCCAGAGTATAGTATCAGATTGTTTCTTGTCAGCACTGAATCATCTGAATCCAGCGGTGATGCTAATGTAGTCGCAACCAGACCTGAATATAGGAATTACATTATGAAGTGTTAGAAAGTGCATTTTTATTTTGATTTTTTCAATATTTTTTAAATAAAATGTTGTTTATGGCCAAATATTGTTAGCCATTAGTCCACTGACTTGTAAAATATTATTGGTCTGTTTATGAAGTATTTACCAATTACGCTTAAAACGATCACACTCCACTTCATCTTGGCTTTGAATGTCCTGTTACTGGTGTAGAGCCGATACTGAACTGAATTGCTCCTATTCCTCGATGTGATTTTATAGGGAAGAAATGCTGACATGGCAGACTAGAATCAATCCATTTGCAACTATTTGTTTGCTTACTTAGGTCAATTTTATTTCAATACTACCATTACTGAATAATGCTTAACTATCGTCCGGTTAAAGATTGACCTAGACCTTGACCACTATAGAGGGTGATACAGGCTAAGATGAACTTGAATTGAACTGATGTCAAATAAAAAACAGAGGCCGTGCTACTATAACACCGGGTGGAATGACTCTCAGAAGAGTGAATAGCATTCCTTATCAATAATTCGAATTAGCACATTTTGCAGATTCGTGTTTCAAAGCATTTCTCATGCTAAGTGTTTTTCAGCACACAGTGAAAATTATTGATGAACAAATGCTTTTTGTTAAATGCACTCGTCTAATCCTTATCAACAGGAAATTAGAAAATGTTCATCAGTTAATAAACACATGTGTTGTATTTGAGTTCATTACAATTCGTTATCAATTCTACGTGAACGCAAGGTTTCTTTACGGATTCATATAAATCTTTTGACACATTGTGATTAAAGTTCGCAGTTTTGTTGTACGATTTGTTTTTTGATTGTCTTCGTGTTTTTTTATTTGATTGGCATTTCAAAAATTAGTTGCTTGTTTTCTGAATTTTTGACAGCAATTATTTGATTGTACGTTATTTAGATTTTTTGTGGCTTTTCACATAGAGTCTTTTTGAAGAAATATTTTTTCAAATGCCTTCTTTTACCTCAAAACAAATAAGATAAACAGCCCAACAGCCCAAACAATGATTTTCGACATAATTTTATATTCGTCTCCCCCAATACTGTTTTTCAAAGAAATTCGCTTTTTGTTTCTGTCAAAACTGACAAATATACCATATATAGATAATTTGTTCGTTACAAAGGCCCTGGTTATGCCGTAGCTAAAATAGCGCTGCCAAACTGGTGCTGCTATAGTAGTTGCGTTTACACCGTACAGCTTATTAGCCAAAGCAAAAATGGCGTAATATCTGAAAGGAGCTCAATATAAGAACAAAAACACCCTTGCACCAAGGCTTCCAGATTCCGAATGTCACTCGAAACTAGAAATCCTATTTATGACTGTTCTAGTGTTTATACCACTGCTACCTTCACACTTATAACCGCGCTAAATTTTAGCAGCGCTAAAGTAGCGTAGCCAAAATAGCAAGCTCTGCTAATTTAAAAGTGGTTTATACCGCTGCTAAATAAGCAGAGCTCACTAATTTAGCTACGGCATAAACGCACTCAAAGACAGAAAGAAACATCCATTTGTGTTTTGTTTAGAGCAAAAAATACGTTTGTCATAGTAAATGATTTTCATGCTAATTGTTTGATTTTATATGGTTTTGAGTTAATTTGTTTTATTTGACTTGACACGTTAACGAAACTTATTTTATGCTTATTTAATATCCTTATTGTAACAAAAGCTATTATTTAGAAAGACTACATCATATATACAAATTTAGCCGAGCATTTCTTCTCATACGATTTGAAGTGATCTGCAAAGAAGATTTTTTAGCCACAAGTCGTTTATTCAGATGATTTCAACATATATAGCCAAATACAAATACAAGGATGAGATCCGTTACTCGCTTTAGCTTGGACCTGCTGAACGATAATATATCATGATATGTACCCTTGCGAATTGGATGGAAAAGCTACCTTAAAACTACTTTGAAAGCATGAAAGAAGCGTTGGGTTCTTAGTAGCAAAACTTAATTTTTCATTTTCATCTATGCGCTTTGAATTAGCGAAGAACTATATTTTCCTGGAGCTAGTGTCTTCAGCACTCTGAATCACTTCCTCTGGGTGGGTGAATTCTTCTGCCCCACTCAATGGCCAGAATCAAATACTTCACTTAGTGCCGGTTTTCCACACTATTCCTTTAGCTGTCTAAGGTTTGGATATGTCTCGTTAGACTCTTGTCACACCAACAATAACATGTTTCATGATCCTGTTAGGGTGTGCTTTTTATCTGTCGAACAGATTGGATGTTTTGCCACCTGTTTCTATGTCTGTAGGATCAACTCCTAATTCCCTATGTATGACCGTGTTCTTAACGTACAATGGGATTCTGAATATTTTTCATAGAACAAGGTTTTGGCAAATCTGTAATTGTTGTTTGGTAGCTTTGCACGTCTGGTACAAGGCAGTATACACCGTAAGTCTTGTTTGTCATGCTAAGTTCGTCTGATCTAATGTAAAGTCCATGAGAATCTGTCGTTAAATGTCAGCCCCAGGTACATATTTGTCTGTCCTTTGCCAATCGATCGTCCAGTTGTCGACTGTTAGTTGTAGTGGTTATTGTCTATATCGTCTCGTTACGAAAATGTTTTGCTCCGTCTTGGTATTTGGATATTCTACTTCTGGAAATATTCCAACAGTTTGTCTTTGTAGGCTTGCAGCTTTGAAGATATAGCTTCTGCTTGCTCTGATCTATAGAATATACATGTATCATAGGCGTACAGGACTACTTTTGTATTGGGCATATACGATATATTTGCTATGTATAAACTATACAATATTGGGGAGAATTATGAATCTTGCGGGATTCTATCTTCTATTGTTTGCTTTGTGGAAAGGTGTTTGTTAATTCAAGCAAAGAAAGCTCTGCTCTAGAGAAAATATGTTATCAATTGTATGAAGGGTAATGAAATTTTGAACGCATGCATTTTGAAAATTAGTTCTACACCTACACCAAACATAGCCAAGCCCGTTGATTGAAGCCTGTACGTATACGTTGCAATGCTTTTCCGAGCTAGAGCTCAGTAGAATGTAGCGGTTTGAAGCCAAATTATACCTCTGATTCTTCCTCAAAACCAGTTTAGAAAAAGACGCTCAGTACGGAGGATAAAGCGCGGGCCACAATGCTCCAGCACATTCCATTCCATTCCGATCCAGCACTCTCCAGCTCATGTCCATTCCAGCAAACTGAACACATACTCTCCATTCCGTTTAGTGTGTGACAATTTACTTGTAGTTTTAAAATTTCAGTTTTGCGTGATTATTTTATAAAGGATAGCAATTTTCTATAATTATTTGGAATTCTAATAAGCTTGGTACCCTTGTATAAACAAAAACCACAGAATTTTTTTTTATTAATAATCATACTCTTCTGATCCAGAAAAGTTGAAAGTTGGTCAACTCGTCCTTTCCATTCCAACCTTATGTGCTCAGTGTCGTACATTTTCTATGCCGCCAACTTTGACGTTTATTCTGGAATGGAATGGAACATTGTGTCCGGCGCTTAAGAGACTTATTGGTTTCCAGTTTTGTAGGAGGTGAAGATCTATGCCTGGTTTTGGGACTACTGTGATAATCGTTGAATTCCATACCTCACATAAATTTCTCCTACGAAAGGTGGCGTTAATAATGTCAGTAATTGTCATGAGTGTATTGTCTGGAAGGTATACCAACCATAAATTCCCATTCGAGTCAGGTTCAAATGATCTTCGCTTATTGAACCCGCTTATAAGTTGTTTGACATCTCCGAAGCTTTTTTGCCGAGTTCGAGAGGGTGTTTTTCTTAAAATTGAAGCTCTAGTGCTTCGGCGGAGACCTGCGCTTTGCCAGCGCTGTATCAGGGCGTAGCAATTTTATTTTTGTAATTGTCATCACTAAGTTCCAAGCTGTGCAAAAATGCATTCCAATTCTCGTTGTAGAACTGTGTAATCCGCCAGTTTGCCTCCGTTTTTATGCTGAGGTTAACCATACAAATAGCTCTTCTCCGAAATCTATTCTTCATCCGTATGATATATTTTATACCTCTTCGGAGTTCGTACGGGCTAGGTCCCTTGGTAGAAGTTTGAGTCGTATTGTCTGCTATTGCCTCCTTGGTTTTTTTCTGTCAGAGTGCTGATTGTTCTGTTAATATCGTTGGCAATTTTGGGTGTTTCTTCGAAATGTTCTTTCACCATTGCACCCCCGGAAACATTCCATTTCGTTCTCTTTATGATTTGGAGAGGCTCGTCAATAAAGACATCTTCTGTAATAAAAAAACACTGGCTTATAGTTGAATGATAGTTCATCGAGGACAGTTAGTCGCTCGTTATGGTGGAAGCTATGCTAAATTCCTATGCCTAGAACATGACTAAGAAATTTGTGGGTTGGAGAGATACAGGTTCATGCAGTTTTTCGTGATGAATCTTTGAAGCTTTACTGCAGGAAGATACATTTTCACGTTTCCCCAGTAACGGTGATAAGCGTTTAGGTCTTTTGAAAGTAAAACAGGAGTTTTGTCTTCAGACAGCTTATCTAGATTTGGGCCGAAGTAGCGGAAATATACGCTGAAACCCAAACAAACTCAAATGAGTCTGAGTGCAATTTAAGGGTGGTCGCTTTACTTATTTCAAGATGTGAGTTTGAAGGTGAGAGTGGTTTCTGCTCTTTACACTAGAATGGCAGCGCCTCTACCTCTACCCGATAATCTATCGTTAAGTTGTAGACTGCAGATAGAGATGTGAAGGCAATCAGCTGATTTTAGAAAAGTTTCCTTGATGACCATGATATCAATCCTATAGTCGTATAGGAATTTCATCAGCTGTCCGCTCTTGCTGATGATGGAATTCGCGTTCGAGGTGAGAATGGTCATATATATGGGTGGTCATATAGTCGGACATATATAATGGTCATATAGTCGGAAATGAGCATTAATGTTTGTTATTGGTAGATTTCGGAGCAGCAAATGTTTTTGAATTAGCGCTTTTTGATTTACTTTGTATAGCTAACTGTCGCTTTTTTCCTTGTGCACCTGGCATTAAAATTTCACATGATATTGATTACTGTGTTTTCAAATACCGTGATCCAAATGCCAATTCCCCGTTTCGAAATTCGAGATTCGTCAACACCTCCGTCTGAAAGACACTGAAATGGTTGAACAGGAAGAACAAAAATTTTCAAGATAAGGTCAGTGTAAAATATACCACACCCCACTCCATCGTTTAGTTTGGAGCTATCAGTATATTTTCACGGCATCTTTTCCTGGGGATAATCATTTCATCCAATCCTCTCTACTTGGGATTTGGGTTTCAAACCGCTAAGACAGAGATGGTTGGGCAACAATATAATCGATTCCCCCTGGAACAGGGAGGATATAGGGGGTGTATTTTTTTTTTTAGCATAACCCAAGTTCATCCTTGTCCATAGATCACTACAATGAAGCATTACCGCTGTACATTTCGCTTGCTATGAGATGAGCAGAGTAGAAAAAAGCCAACTAAGCAGCACCAGAAGTGCCATCGTTGGGGTGGTACGGAGAGACTTAGTTATCAATAAGACTACTAGACTTTCTCTATCATTTTCTGATTTACAGCCCGAAGTATGGCTGGCCACCACACTATTACTTCATACAGCAGATTTGGTTCCACTTTACAGGTCAAATCCCGGAGAGGATAGAAGATTGCAGCACTCAGGTTACTCCTATTGCTCACAATACCTTGTGAGCTCTTTCTACTTTGTTTTCCTTCCATAGAAGCTCAGAGTCCAGAATAAGCCTCAGATGCTTCACTTTGTTTTTGGGACTTATAAGAGTTCCATTCAGCTTGGGTAAAAGAAAGAAAGAATACAAATCGACAATTAAAGGCTTATTACCTCCTGGTAATTACTTACTTTACTTTACCACTCGCGTGATGATTGAATTACGCAAAGACGAACGTAATTCCCAATTTTTGGGTAGTTGGTTTATACTTTCTGCGAGCTGCCAATAGATATCCAGGTTCGCAAGAGCACTTAAAATCGCCTGAAAGCGCACATTGTTGAACGTACCTTCGATGTCCCGAAATACATTCAACGTGTATTCCCTGCAAGCAAGTTAGAGCTATTCCGACAGATTTGCCATTGATGTAAGCATGTTGTGATTTTGAGATCAGAAAAGAGCCAAAGGCACTGGTTATCTAGTACTCCACAACCCTATCTAAAAGTTTTAATAGAAAGTGGCTTAGAAAAATTGATCCCAGGCTGTTAGATTTAGTGTGTGGTGTAGCAAAACAAAAGAATGCTTAATAACAAAGCAAATGCTTTTGTGTTTCATATTTTTATTTTGTTTGCTCTCAATTTTATTGTTTTATTGATCACGAAGCAAACGATAATAATTGTTTTGAGAGTATTACAATACCAACTTATGTTAAGTTTTTTAAAGGGCTTCATTTATTTGACCGTTCGCCTATAGTTCAGGTTTATTTTCTTCAAAAGCTATTCTGCCTTAAAACTCTTCTGTAAAGTATGAATATTATATTTATATGTGCTAAAGTGTAAGATTATCAATGCATATTTGAATACAAAAATATGTTTTAAACCACGTTTCAAGTTCAACTATCATAACACGTTTTCTCCGCTCTTGAGCCTTGACTTTCATACCAATTACAAACCGAAACCCATAGTCACACATGAACATCATCAACCACGGTCATAATATTGTATCAATCGCAAAATTCAAAAGTTTGTATTTTAGCACAGGGAACTGTCGATACACAAATATCAGCACTCGTTTATAATATTCGCCATTGAACTCAAGTTTCACTCCAATATTTCATGAAAAAACTATAAGTTTCACGCGTTAAACTATTGATCAGTAACACTAAGGTAGCTAAGATACTAACTGCCTTATTACCTTCGTATTTCTTATCGAACGAAAATCACCTGAAGCATGAAATGCTACGAATTGTGCAATTCGAACTAGACGGTATATACAGTACAAAGTTGGAATAATTTTTAATATTTTTTCAAACGTTTCATAAGTTAAATCATCCAATTCGTGTTCTCTAATAGTTTTCGAACCTATTAAATCATCATCATCATCATTGATGTTTAAACTCTAATCAAAAAGTGCATGGTGGTCTAATCGACAAAAATTGAATATCTATTATTTTAGTGAAAATAACGAAAATTCGATTTGATTATTAAGTGGCGTGTGTTAGAATCGGTTAAAAAGTGTTTAAATAAAACCAAAGATTTTAAAATTGAAACAGCGAATGACATATAGAAGGTTCTGACAATGTTTGCTAAAACGATTTATTGTCTTATTGGTAAGTAATTTTAGGAACAATGTATGATCGAGAAATCATCAGGTTACTGGTCATAATTTGTTAGTGTTAATCATAGGTCAATGTCTTTGAGTCACGGCTGGTGAAAAATTAAAATAATTTTTTCAGTAAATTAAAAATTAAACTTTATTTCTTAAGTTCCCTAAAAAATAAGAATAAATCATTTGAAAAAGGTTTTTGCTCTGCAAAACTACTTTGGTTGTTGGCATTCGGCATTGTCTATCGCGTCCAGCCCCGTGTGCTATTTCTTGTTTTCTATATATCAATCAATAAGTGACTCATAAATTTGACAAGAGTTTTATTAAAACTAATTTACTTTACAATCAGTAAAAAAAGAGTTTTATTTAGCTATTACTTAAAAATTGTCAATGTGTTTTTTTTCTTCAAAATTTAAACATAACCAAGAACTTTTTTAAGTCAAATAGTTTGTACTTAAGTTTTTAAAATAATTTTTTGTTAAAAGCAAAACAATGAAATTTAATACGTTTGCATTTCATTTCTGATTTACATCTTTCGAAGCATTTCTTTTTCTATCAAAAAATTATAATTGCTAGATGTCGCAAGCGTTCTAAAAAAAGAATAATTTATTATTTAGATTTTTTTTCGGAAATGTTAGTGTATCAGATAATACGAATTTAGTAGATGCAATTCAAACTATTATCTTACACCTCATCCAAATCTGAGTAAGAGTATTTTTTATTCTCCGAATATGCTACACCTTCTTCACCTCTCGCATACGGTTCAGTGTCGTTTGTTTCAAAGTAGTAATTTCCGTAAATTCTGTAAAATTAATAGTTTTTGTTTTTTACATTTAACTGAGCTGAGGCATAATTTTTTTTATTTTTATAATAGAATTAATTTTTTTTGGATTAATTAAAAGTTTAATATTATTTGAAACTATTAACTTTGAGTCTGCGTGTTAAATGCAATGAAAATATTAAATGAGTGCCTTCGATTGCAATTATCTTAATAAGGTTTTGAATTACACTTTCGCAGAATTGATTGGAAATTTCAACTGAGTTGTAGTAAATCACTTTTGTTAGCTTTGTGGTAGTTTGTGCCATTTTTTTATCCTTAAGACTATAAAAAATTAAACCACAATGTCTAACTACATTATATCATGCAGATACTTAACAACGTAACGCAAGTCTTACAACGGATATGAGAGGCCCATACTTTGTATTGATTTCCAAATTTAATTCCGAAATAAAGTTCATAAGTTTATGGACCAGGGCAGTAAAATAACGTTTTTAGATTTAAAAGCTACTTCTCCGCATACATAAAAAAAACTTCTGCACTATTCACGCACAGACTAGGCATTGTATTTGAAGTTAGTCGCAGTCACAGTTAGTTACAAAAAAAACATAAATCCACGTAGAACTCAAAACGTTTAATTGTCAACACGTAGAGAACGTAATCGCTTTAAATGCCAATGAGATAACAAAACGTGCAATTAACAGGAACAGCCTAGTCTTAACAGACCGAGCGCGTCACCATATAAAAGTTGCGGCAGTATGTGTTATTAGAAATTTTACGTATTATTAATTATAAAAATGCTTTTTACAGAATACCTTTAGGTGATAGAAAAGTTCTGATTTCAAATTTGTTTTCAGAATATCAAAATATATTAGAAACCTCAAAAATTTAGTGGTAAATAACGGGTTTTCCATTTCATGCTTGAAAAAGTAAAAAAGAAATCCAGAGGCGTTAATCCGCAGGATGGTGAGCGAAATTACACGTCCTGGAAATTTCTCTTGGAAAAGAGCTAGATTTGCCTGTGTTACGTGACTAAGTGCCTCATTCTGCTGAAACTACATTTCGTCAAGATCATAATCTTCGATTTCCGTCCAAAAATAATCGGTGAACATGCGGCCATAACGTTCAAAATTGACGGTGATGGCTCATTCTTGATCGTTCTCAAAAAAAAAAGCGGCCCAATCACGCCACCAGACCGTAATGCGCACCATACACTGACTTTTTTCGGATGCAATGACCTCTCTACAATCACTTGTGTATTTTCTGAGCCCCATATTCTACCATTCTGCTTATTAACGTATCCACAAAGCGAGAAAGATCACTGAAGAAATTTTTTTTCGAAAAAATCAATTTTTTTCGAATAATAATTTTAACGCGTTGTTTGACTGTTAAACGATCCATATTCTAAAATGACAAACCTAAATAAACGACAGCGTGATTGACGTGTGCCTTTGACAAATGGCGTTATCCAGGGCTTTACCTTTTCAAACACGAAATGGATAACCCTGTAGTTGCAATTACTATATGACACACAGCATTTAAACGATCATTTATGATGAACGATCATTAAGACTGCGCTGCGCGTTGAAAACAGTAAACTTTGAACTCAAATCGTTAGACTCTTCTTATATTACCGTTGGTTACAATCAGGACCCAATATTACTTCCTTATCAAATTGTTCGGTTCGTCCAGCTTTGAAATCCTCCCAAGTATCAGCTTTTACTGCAATAAATTTAAAACCATTTGAAATTAAGACACTCTCTGCCCAGTACCGCCAAGCACGCGAATGGCTGCATGCATCTAGAAAAAATATGAAACAGTATGCCTATATTACTATCAATGCAATCAAGTATAATACTTACGCTTGAACAATGGTATTCGCCAGCATCCTGGTTGTGGCGCACGTCCACCATTCGGCCAAAAATCGACAGTGCCGATACTCTCTGGATATCCGAGAAATTCACTGTCCGTATGAACGACGTCGACAAATTCAGCATCGGTTTTGTTAAGATGTGGTTTTTTCTTCCCATAAAAGCCAGGAGCTGCAGGATCTAGTGCTGTTATTCTGACAAATTTCGGAGTTGAAATGTGACGCAATCAAATATCATATATTGGTATTTCTTATTGGAAATGTTTTTTTTTAAATATTAATTACCGCTTCAATTTTCTCCTTTGTGATGATAGCTCTTGTACATATTTTCCAATAGTTCCAGCCATTTGTGCGCCTAATGAGAATCCTACTAAATGAAATCGCTTGATATCCAAACCATTCGCAAACATTAAAAGCAGTTTTCTTGCAACTAGATACCCAATCTGTACTTAAATTGTAAAGCTTTAAAACTACTAAAAGCAAAACAAAAAAGGTATAATACTTTATGTGTACTCGGAACGGCATCGTCAAAATAATCAGGTAAAGCATCTTGTCGCCAATCTACTGCTAAAATATTGTAGTCGTTTCGTGAACGGTATGCTTGCAGTATGACCTCAGTTTTGGGGGACTCGACATTATCTAAAAATCCATGAATGTACATAACAGTCTTCTTTCGTTTATCAAATTCCGGATGGTCCATGATATGTTTAGTTTCGTTCAGATCGTAAAATGTCGCTTCACTGTTCATTAAAATATATGATTTAGAGTATCTTTATACATTTTATATTATCGCAAAAAAGATTTACTCGTGAAAATGCACAAAACGTGGCTGGTCATGGGTCTGTAAAGCAAGCTCAAATTGGTTAATATAATGTGCAAACGATTATTTTGTAATTTTTTTTGTCTAATTTACTACCTCTCATACATAATGATATATGATCTCTATCTTCAAGTAACTTCAACAGATTTTTATAGTTTATTTAACTTAAATTAAAATTTCACTATCACTTAACAAATTTACCTTAGCGCAGAATGTGAAGCATTTCTTCAAACACATATTTTGAAGGCATAGAGAAGTAGAAATAATTCTGTAGAATGTTTTTTGCAAGCAGAAAAATTGATTTTAATATACAATTGAAAAAAGGAATAAAACTTTAAAATTTGAATAAAAGCAATTTGTCAAACGAACTGATAATTGAACACCAGTTGTCAGAAATTTTACTGTAGCATGTCAAACACTAGTTTTAATTGAATATCTTATTATCAATGCCATATTAATATTAAATATTTATCAGATTTTACCAATGCTGAAAATATTTATTAAATTCTTTAATAAAACAAAATAAATTTTCAAAACAAACAAATACAAAATAAATCCCGGAGATTTCTTTTCCATACTTTGTCCACACAGTACGATGTCATTCGAATAGTCAAAATCAAGTGAAATTAGAAATGTGATTGTCAGTTCATATTTTTAAATGTACTTATTTTGACTAGGCTATATATTATAAATTGGTAGTTTTTATTTAACTTTTATTTGAATTTCAATTTACTTATCATTAAAATTAGGAAGAAAAATAATGGTGATTTTTGCTGTAAGCAATATGGAATACTTTGACTAAGTCCTTAAATTTTAAATGACTTACGTTCAGTTTTTATTCAACAGCCGGGCCTCCTCGAAGAAGAAAATTTTGTATTTTACGATGGGTATTAAACTGAAAGTTTCATAATCAAAACTGATGTTTTAAAATTATAGCAATACCCACTATTACACACTGAAAAATGCAGCGAAAATTCTCAAACATCCCAATTTCCATAAAAATCGAAAAACCGTTCTGTACATCCATGGCTTCATGGGTAACATTGAAACTCGACTAATCCAAAATCTGCTGTCAGCTTATAAATCTCGAGGTGACTACAATGTTTTGGCAATCGATTGGAGTGACAAAGCACGAATTGGATATTTCAAGAATGCTTTGCCTAATATGTTTAAGGTTGTATCCAATGCATTTACGATTTATATTACTTGTATGTTTTGCACTAAATTTCAATGATTTCGGAGTATCTAGATGTGATTTTCAAAAAAGTTAGCAGGGTATGACCATATTATTTTCTCTCTTTTTAAATCATGATGATCTGTTAAACAATGACGCACTCATTTGTGACCCTTTATAGTTGCTCTCAAGTTATAAATTAATGTTTGCATCATAGGTTGGCGAAAATGTCGCTGATTATCTGATGGATATGTCATCCTTTGGTCTCGATCTTAACAAACTGCATATAGTTGGTCACTCATTAGGAGGACAAATGGCTGGTGTTATTGGCAGACGTATTCAATATGTTACCTCTGGTAAAAAAATGCTGACTCGGTAAGATCACGTTCTACTTTCCAAGGTTGAATTTTGAATTGAAAGTGAAAATGAATGCCTAAAGTTTCCAAACATACTTGTAAACTTTTCCGAAAATTCACAACCACTCGTGTATACACTTCCCTCAACATTCGCGATAATTTTCATTATTTCGCCTTGAAATCACTTCGCCGTTCGTCGGATTGTTCGTGTTACTTGAATTGTAATTTTTTGGTCTTCCTGTTATTTGTTAATTTGCAGTATGGCTGTAACAATATTTATTTTCAACTAGAATAACAGCTCTCGATCCAGCTTTGCCTGGTTTTGGTCCACTTCTCGGAGCGACATGCATTTCGAAAACCGATGCCAAAATCGTTGAGGTTATTCACACAGATGCAGGGTGTGCGGGAATTGGGTTTAGTTGTGGTACAGTTGATTTTTGGCCAAATTCAGGATATGCTCCGCAGCCAGGATGCCAAAAAGTATTTAAAAGACGTTAGTATCAAATTCATTAATTAGCTGGAGCTTAATTTAGCATTCAAAATGAAATAATGTCTGTGTCTGTGATAGTTTATAAAGACAATCTCAAACCTAATTAAATAGAAAAATTTATCAAAAATAGTCGCATCTTAGATGAATGCAGTCATAACCGAGCCTTGGAATTTTGGACAGAAAGTGTAATAAAATCAAATTCTGACAAGTTCTTTGCATTGAAAGCAAAATCTTGGGAAGATTTTAAAGCATCAAACACAGAACCGTTCGGCCCAGAAGTCGCAATTGGCCCCGATTTGCCCAAATAGTAAGTTATCAGTAAAGGAAATGACTCCAACTTCTCCTTTTGCATCTTCTCATAATTTTTATACTTAACAGTTTAACTGGCAACTATTACCTGGAAACAAATGCCAAATCACCTTATGCCAAAGGCTTAAGTGGAATTTTCAAGACCAATATGCTGCAAAATTATATAAGCTCCAACAGAGCTCCAACAGACGTCAAAAGGATTTTAATATTTCTTTTAATTGTGATGCATTTATTGTTGATTGCCCCGAAGCGCTTTTAATCGGCAATCGTTTTTAATTTTATGCGTAAGCATTAAATTAGAGTAATTGAAATCAATTGCAGTTGTTTTGAAAAAAAATTCCAACGTACAAGCAATTGGTGCTAATTTGCTGCTTTGCTAGGTCTATGCGTCTGAGTTGGGTTCACTCTAAAAAGAAAATGTATTTCATCTTTCATGAAAAAAAAGTAACCGCAAAATAAACAAACGAGGGCAGGGACTTGGTCTATATATAAAGCAACGACTCAAAAACTTGAGCTGGATGATCCTGTCTCAGTAGAACACCTAAAATAGAAAAGCCAAAAACTTGGTCACATACACATAATGGAATCTAGTGCAGAGGTGCAGGAATGAGGTGCCTCATTCCCCAGATGTTATGGGGACTTACCCACAGCTTATGACTCTAGCATAATTGTTGGAAGTTCGAATCAGCATACTTGGTGCCTAAAAAGAAAGGTTCGTTTACCGGCTACGGTCAATAATGTGGCCAAATATTTACATATAATTCAGTGTTCCATTATTATTCCATCTGTTTTGAGTAGAATGGGCAATTAACTACTTTACGAAGTCCGGTTAGTGGTTGTTGTTCAATTTTTTTTATTATTAAATTTGTTCCTTTACTTCCTGGGGTAAAGTTTTTTTGAGTAAAACTTAATTCTGTAGTGGGAGAAAATTTTGCGGAATCCGGAACAGTAAAGGAACAGATTTCCAGTAAAAATTGACAAAACAAAGAGAATAGGTGACGTCTCCTTTCATGTGTCTGTTTCAGTTTTTCTCTCATAAAGAATGTTAAATTAGCCATCTGTGAGACTACCTGGCAGCCGGGACAACATTATGGGAAATAGCCGGAAGAAAAAATACAGGTAATAAATTCTTGCAAGAGAGGAGCTTTCCCCCGGGGGAAAGGTTAGGATTAAGGCGAAGTTAGAAGCTAATTTTGGAAATGTTATCCTTTCACTTTTATTTACAAAAATCAATGCAAGACATTAATTTTTCTGGAATTTGACTAAGAACTGATTATACGAGTAGTAGATTTCTATCTCAAGCCGTTCCTTGGTAGTATGTTCATGACAGATCAAGTGAGTGTGTGTCGTGGGGGTTTTTTTTTACAAATTGACCGAAAAAAATGAGCAACGTTACTGCATTGAAATTTATATAAAAACAATACATAAGATCAAACAAGTGTTTGGAAATAAAGCAGTGAGTGGCACTCGGATAAAGGAGTGGTACAACCGCTTCAAAGATGGCCGGTCTTCAGTGGAGAGTGAAGCACGTTCTGAGCTGAGACCTAAAATTTTTTATTTTTACAATAAAAGTAATCAAATGTTTATATTAATAGTTAACTTTGAGGCTGCGTGTTGAATGCAATGAAAAAGTTAAATGAGTACCTTCGATTGCAATTATCTTAATAAGGTTTTGGATTACACTTTCGCAGAATTGGTTGGAAATTTCAACTGAGTTGTAGTGAATTACTTTTGTTAGCTTTGTGGTTGCTTGTGTCATTTTTTTTATCATTAAGACAATAAAAAATTAAACCACCATGTCTAACTACATTAAATCAAGCAGATACTATTTTTTGAAAACTATAATTATTTCATTATTTTAATAGCTTGTGTGATATTCGCTCCCCGATGAAAGAAAGTTTTGAACAAAATTTCAAACCCTATGTTTGAAAATGGTCGTTGTTAATTGATTACTTACTTAAAAGAATCCCCCAAAAATTTGATATGCAAAATATGGGCCTACAAGCAGCTACCAGATGCTTGGCGAAAGAGTATAATATGTCCAATACACAACAGGGAAGACTAGTTGAGGTGCGAAAATGATAGAGAGATACCGCTTTTATGTGTACGCCATTTAAAGCGCTCTCCAAACCAAAAAGCCCTATAATGAAAGTATTATCGGGTAGTATCAGTGTGGCTTTCGAAATGGATCGTTTACAATTTACCAAATAATCTTAGAAAAACATTTGCTCGAAAACCGCAAGGAATACAACAACGCATTGTATGAAATATTTGTAGACTTTAAGCAAGCACACGACAGCGAGGTCAGCAACACCCTGTGCAAAATAATGCTTGACTTTGGCGACCCAACAAAACTTTTCGGGATAATCAAGGTTACAATACTCAACACGGAGACTCAGGTCATGGTTAATAATAATTTTAACAAAACTTGACCTTAGGAGACAACAACCTTGAAAATGAAAATAACTTCATATATGTATGTATATCTAGGAGCCAACTTGAATAAAAAAGGCGTCGAAAAGAACGAGATCGAACGACGTATAACGTCGCAAATAAATCTTATTTCTCCATACTTCCACAGTTCTAAGCAGTTGACGTGTTTTTGTAAAAAGAATGCAAAAACACTGGATCCAGAAGAACGTTAAAGAGTAGAGCAGCAATTGAGCTCCTTGAGAACCGAGAAAACGATGGGAAGATTCGATAGAAGTTGATAGCAGATAATTGCTGAAAGGGAACAAATGGTAAAGGAGGTCGCAGAATCGCTATGTTTGGAGAAGTTTGAAAGCATAGACAGACTTATACGTAAATTGCTACTTTAGTAATGATCATTTATAAAGTGGTGCTCCCTACTGTAGAATATTTCTAAGAAACCTTTTTTTTTCCTATTTTGGAAATTGCTATCGATGAGTAAAACCCGACAGTAAAAATAATGTGAAACTAACGGTACTGCATATTTTCAAAGAAAAAGCGTAAAATGTGTATGGAGCTCAGTATGAGCTGCGACCTTCATATGAGCGCATCGAAGATTAGTTGAGCTTTGAACGTAAAATTGGAAGTTTCTTCTGCAAATTTTGTTTTTAAAAAAACAAAAATTATTGAAATAAAAAATTTACTCCAATAAGTAAATTCGTCGTTCTGAATGTGCAATCACTAATTTCTCGAAAAAAAGGCAATGTCTATGGGTTTAAAGGCAATACGAAATTCGACACGACGCAACGAAAAATCGGATGTGTGCAAAACAAACTAAGTACACATTACAGCTTACCGCAACATCTCGTCACATTGTGCGTGTTTTGCGCTCTTTGCCAGATGTAGCATGGAAGAAACTCCAAGGAAAGCCTCGATTAATGGCCGTTCACCGAAAAAAAAACTACGGTTTGCCAAAAAGTACATGTCTCCGACATTCGAATGAGAAAAAGTATCTTTTTCTGATGGGGAAAAAAAATTCAATGTGAATCGTCCAGACTGCTGCAGGCATAATTTAAAAATACGAGACGTGGTCAGATCGAAGCGCGATTTCGGTGGTAGTTGCGTTATAGTTTTGGAGTGCTTCCAATCTATTTCATAACTACTCGAATTAACTCCCAAATGACACAGATCTCTTGGAAGACGTTTTAGCCAGTCCTCTGGAAAGTTGCGTTGAAGATTGCCAGCTGGATAATAAACAAAAGTATTAGTCTTCAGACAAAAATATTCGCACACTTGACAGGCCCGATTGTAGCCCTAGTTGTAATCCTATTGAGTGCCTTTGGAAGGATCTCTTTAAGAAGACGAATAGATATGAACGTCAGTTTGATAGCGTGAATGGCTTAAATGCAAGAATTCGCGTATGCTGGACCGAAAATCATATTTGAAAATTTTTGATTTGGCGTCATATGCATTTCTTTTTAATTCAAATAATCTGACCTCATTTCAATAACGCTGTATCAAAGTGTGTCTTGTTTGTTTTAATGTTTTGTTTTTTCATTCAATGATGAAAATTTTGGTATGAAAATAACATTTTTATAATAAAGTGGAATCATTTTTATTGAATGTGGGGGATTATTTGATTCAAATAAGATTCGTTTTTTGTTTAAAAGTGTTTCAACTTTTAATTTAAATTTGATTCTAAAAAATTTTAAGTGGTAACATTTTTCTGAGTGTTGTGTAGCATGTCAAACGCTAGTTTTAATTGAATTCCTTATCATCAATGCCATATTAATATTAAATATTTATCAGATATTCCCAATGCTGAAAATATTTATTAAATTCTTTAATGAAACAAAATAAATTTTAAAAATAAATAAATCCCGGAGAAATTTTTTTTTCCATACTTTGTCCACACAGTACGATGTCATTCGACATAGTCAAAATCAACTGAAGTTAGGAATGTAATTGTCAGTTAATATTTTTAAATGTACTCATTTTGACTAGGCTATATATTATAAATTGGTAGTTTTTATTTAACTTTTATTTGAATTTCAATTTACTTATAAAAATTAGGAAGAAAAATAATGGTGATTTTTGCTGTAAGCAATATGGAATACTTTGACCAAGTCCTTAAATTTCAAATGACTTACGTTCAGTTTTTATTCAACAGCCGTGTCTCGAAGAAGAAAATTTTGTATTTTACGATGGGTATTAAACTGAAAGTTTCATAAACAAAACTGATGTTATAAAATTATAGCAACACCCAGTATTACACATTGAAAAATGCAGCGAAGATCCTCGAACATCCCAATTTCCATAAAAATCGAAAAACCGTTCTGTACATACATGGCTTCATGTTTAACATTGAAACTCGACTAATCCAAAATCTGCTGTCGGCTTATAAATCTCGAGGTGACTACAATGTTTTGGCAATCGATTGGAGCGACAAAGCACGAATTGGATATTTCAAGAATGCTTTGCCTAATATGTTTAAGGTTGTATCCAATGCATTTAGGATTTATATTACTTGTATGTTTTGCACTCAATTTCAATGATTTCGGAGTATCTAGATGTGATTTTCAAAAAAGTTAGCAGGGTATGACCATATTATTTTCTCTCTTTTTAAATCATGATGATCTGTTAAACAACGACGCACTCATTTGTGACCCTTTATAGTTGCTCTCAAGTTGTAAATTAATGTTTGCATCATAGGTTGGCGAAAATGTCGCTGATTATCTGATGGATATGTCATCCTTTGGTCTCGATCTTAACAAACTTCATATAGTTGGTCACTCATTAGGAGGACAAATGGCTGGTGTTATTGGCAGACGTATTCAATATGTTACCTCTGGTAAAAAAATGCTGACTCGGTAAGATCACGTTCTACTTTCCAAGGTTGAATTTTGAATTGAAAGTGAAAATGAATGCCTAAAGTTTCCAAACATACTTGTAAACTTTTCCGAAAATTCACAACCACTCGCGTATACACTTCCCTCAACAGTCGCGATAATTTTCATTATTTCGCCTTGAAATCACTTTGTCGTTCGTCGGATTGTTCTTGTTACTTAAATTGTAATTTTTTAGTCTTCCTATTATTTGTTAAGGTGCAATATGGCTGTATCAATATTTATTTTCAACTAGAATAACAGCTCTCGATCCAGCTTTGCCTGGTTTTGGTCCACTTCTCGGAGCGACATGCATTTCGAAAACCGATGCGAAGATCGTTGAGGTGATTCACACAGATGCAAGATATGCGGGAATTGGGTTTAGTTGTGGTACAGTTGATTTTTGGCCAAATTCAGGATATGCTCCGCAGCCAGGATGCCGAAAAGTATTTAAAAGACGTTAGTATCAAATTCATTAATTAGCTGGAGCTTAATTTAGCTATCAAAATGAAATATTATCAGTGTTTGTGATAGTTTATAAAGACAATCTCAAACCTACCTAAATAAATAGAAAAATTTATCAGAAATAATCGCATCTCAGATGAATGCAGTCATATGCGAGCTGTGGTGTTTTGGACAGAAAGTGTTAAAAAATCAAATTCTGCCAAGTTCTTTGCATTGAAAGCAAAATCTTGGGCAGATTTCAAAGCATCAAAGACAGAACCGTTCGACCCAGAAGTCGCAATTGGCCCCGATTTGTCCAAATAGTAAGTTATCAATAAAGGAAATGACTCCAATTTCTCCTTCTGCATCTTCTCATAATTTCTACACTTAACAGTTTAACTGGCTACTATTACCTGGAAACAAATGCCAAAACACCCTATGCCAAAGGCCTAATTGGAATCTTCAAAAAAACTGTAAGGAATGCAGGAGCTCCAACAGACGTCAAAGTGATTTTAATATTTCTTTTAATTGTAATTCATTCATTGTTTATTATCCTGAAGCGCTTTTAATCGGCGGTCGTTTTTAATTTTATGTGTAAGCATTAAATTAGAGTAATTGAAATCGATTGCAGTTGTTTTCACTCTAAAAAGAAAATTTATTTCATCTGTCATGAAAAAAAGTAGCCGCAAAATAAACAAACGAGGGCAGGGACTTGGTCTATATATAAAGCAACGACTCAAAAACATGTGCTGGATGATCCTGTCTCAGTAGAACACCTAAAATAGAAAAGCCAAAAACTTGGGCACATACACATAATGGAATCTAGTGCAGAGGTCGACAGCCTCATTCCCTAGATGTTATGGGGACTTACTCACAGCTTATGAATCTAGCATAATCGGTGGAAGTCCGAATCATCATACTTGGTGCCTAAAAAGAAAGGTTCGTTTACCGGCTACGGCCAATAACGATATAAATCTGTGTTCTATTATTATTCTTTCTGTTTTGAGTAGAATGGGCAATTAAATACTCAGTGCTTGTTCTTCAAGTTTTTTTATGATTAAATCTGTTCCTTTTCTTCTCGGGTAAAATTTATTTGAGTAAAACTTACTTCTGTAGTGGGCAAAAATTTGTTGGAATCCGGAAAAGTAAAGGAACAGATTTCCGGTAAAAATTGACAAAACAAAGAGAAAAGGTGACGTCTCCTTTCATATGTCTATTTCATTTTTTCTCACATAAACAATGTCAAATTATTTGAGACTACCTGACAGCCGGGACAACATTACGAGAAATCGCCGGCAGAAAAAGTACAGGTAGTAAATTCTTACAAAAGAGGAACTTTTCCCCAGGCGAATGGTTAGGTTTAAGGCGAAGTTAGAAGCTAACTTTGGAAACGTTTTCCTTTTATTTTGTCTTCATTTACCAAAATCAATATAAAACATTAATTGAATTGAATTTGAGGTCTTTTCAAAAAGTATCGCACCTCAATTTTTATTTGCCAGACAATTAAAGCTAGAGGGGCGGGAATTGGTGTGGAGATATGCTCGTATTAGTGCACATGCTCAATTTTTCGTAGGTTTCTATCTCAAGCCGTTCCTTGGTAGTATGTTCGTGTACGTCGTCGGATTTTTTTTTACAAAATGACCGAAAAAAATGCGCAGCGTTACTGCATTGAATTTTGTTTAAAGCTTAGAGATTCAAATGTAGAAACAATACGTAAAGAAGTGAGTAGCACTCGGATAAAGGAGTAGTACAATCACTTCAAAGATGGCCGGTCTTCAGTGGAAAGTGAAGCACGTTCTTGGAAGCCCTCAACATCCAGAAATGATGCTATCATCTGTCAAATAAGGACCCTCGAGGTGCAGAACCGTCAAATTACAATCAAAGAACTTGAAAAATAAGTGGGTATTAGTATTAGATCCATTCATTCTATTCTGGCTAAGGATTTGGCTCTCAGAAGGGTGTCAGCAAAGTTCGTGCCAAAACTGCTAACAATTAAGCAAAAACTGCTTCGTCTTGAGATCACACAGAAGATGCTAAAGACTGTAAGCAATGAACCAAACTTTCTGAGCATTGTAATTATTGGTGATGAGTCCTTGGTTCCAATTCCAGTCAACACCATGGAAGCATTCGTCATCCCCGAAACCCAAAAAAGCTAGACAGGCTCGCAGCAATGTCAAAAACATGCTGACCGTCTTTTTCCACTCTAGTAGAGTGGTAGATCGCGAGTATGCACCCTATGGTACTACAATCACCAAGGTATACTACCAAAGGTTCTACGCCGCCTTCGTGACGCAGTGAGACGCAAACGGCCGGACCTGTGGGCAGCGGGAAAATGGTAGCTCCATCACAATAACCTTCCCGCCCATTCTTCACACTTGATTCAGAGTTTTTTGGCAAGACGCAGCACACCACTGATTCGTCAACTTCCCTACTCTCCTGCTTTGGCTTCTGGCTTTTCCCCAAGCTAAAAATGCCTCTTAAAGGGACCAGATCTCTGACAGAGAGGATATCATGAAGAATGCAACAAACCAACAGC
This sequence comes from Nemotelus nigrinus, assembly GCA_947369275.1. Classification (NCBI taxonomy): domain Eukaryota; kingdom Metazoa; phylum Arthropoda; class Insecta; order Diptera; family Stratiomyidae; genus Nemotelus; species Nemotelus nigrinus. The sequence goes on from OX376375.1 coordinate 17,119,050, forward strand.
GCGCCATACCAAACGAAGAGTACCAACGATGGTTCCAACAGTAAAAGAAGCGTTGGGAGAAGTGTGAGGCAGCTCAAGGGGACTTCTCTAAAAGGATTTAGTGTTAAAATATTATATCTCAATAAAGGTTGATTTCATGAATAAAATTTCGATACTTTTTGAACAGAACTCGTATGAATTGTAACTTTTCAACTGTAACATTTTACTGTTGAATACACTTTTGAATTTCATTAGGATTTCTTAGAAAAACTTTCAAAAAGTTGCACGATTCCGTGGGGTGAATAAATTCATGTTTCACTTTTTAACAGTTTTTCGCAAACGTCATACTTTTTCGAGTTTTTTACCATCTCTTAATGAAAATAGATTCATACCAGCAGATGCTTCTTTTAAAATATTCAAGAGAATTTTTCAACAGCTGCAATGAAAATAAGTAACAAATGTTTAAATTTTGGAAGTTTTAAAAACTTTGCGAATGGCCATCCCAAAAATTAATTCATATAATCAAAGCAAAATTTAAGTATTTCGAAGTATTTCTATGATTTCTGTACATGCTACCATCAAATTTTCATATGGTAAGTACTGCCCTACTAAGCGCAAAAGCGGTATCTCAATGAAAGCGAGTTTTGAGATAATTGTAGTTTTGTAAAAGTAGTAATATTGATATACCTCTAATAACTTTAGTGATTTAAGGTAAAATTGAGATAGGCGATGAGGAACTGGGTTCGTTTAGGGCTGGTGGAGGATTCTCTTTACTCCACTTTTCTCGGTGAGCGGTCTTCCGCTTTTGGATACATCGGGTATTTAGATTTAGAAAATTTTCTTCAGGTGTTTTCCATATGTTCTAAATAAGGTACCATTAAAAGGCTTAGTTCATTAGATGCGTATTGTTTTAAGCTTTCTAATGTTATAAAAATCAATGTTTCGATTTTTTTTGAGATACCGCTTTTGCGCTTAGTAGGGCAGAGTAGGCTATAATGAAAATAAATAACAAGTGTTTTACTTTCCTGAATTTTGAAATTCATAGTAGTGGTGACCGCTAAAACTCTTCTACTCTACGGCTTACGATGCAATCATCGGATCAAAGTGGTGCATTAATTAAGATGCAGGTTGGCCGTAGTAATGAGCACGGTTGGTAGAACATGCATTGAAATCCCACACAATTTACAGGCAAAGAAGCCTTTAAAAGCTTGGGTTTGTGCTTGTGGAAAAATCTACATCGTGGGTATTCCTATGTAAAATAGCATTTATGGACGCATGCGCTGTATTCATGGTCCATTGAACTGTAAAATATAGCTCCCCTCACCGAGCCATAATATCACAATCTACATCGCATATACTCCAACAAACAGCGCATCATTTATGCTCACATGCACTATGTGCATGGCTTCCTGCACTATAAAATAAAGCTTCAAGGGTCACATATATTATGGGGATTATATATATATATATATATATATTTTGCCCCATATATATATGTATATATTTATATATATATATATATATATATATATATATATATATATATATATATATATATATATATATATATATATATATATATATATATATATATATATATATATATATATATTCTATGCACATAGTCTCGACTCTACTGAAGCATAGTCTTGATTCCTGGGGATCATCGTCGCAACTACTGTATATCTCGGCACATATCATCAAATTAGGCTAAAAAGAAAAATATTTATCTTGCTCTTATCCGGATTCGAGCAGAGATTGTTTATAAAATTTAAAAACTAAGAAGTGAAATTGCAGTAAAGCAAATAGGATTTTCCAGGCAACACCTTTAATTGTCAAAATCCATAAATTGCTCAAAACGGAGACCATTTTGGTTTTGATCAGAGCTCTAATTCATGGCTTTGCAAGTTGTAACGCAAAGCACCTACTTTTATGACTTTTTCGTCATGCATTATGTTATCAGGTGCTATATTCTATAGCGATCCCGAAATCAGGTATGTACATTGCGCCAGAAGTATATAAATTATGATCGCTGGTGATATATATATAGCTCTCGCTATATCAGTAGAGTGTGGTGGATGAATGTACTGTTGCTGGTAAAATGGTTTGTCAATTTGGCGAAAGTTAAAATTTTCATGCCAAAAAACCTCATTCAGCAATTTTAAATAACTAATAAAGTTTTGATATGTTCTGCTAATATAAATTCACTTGCTCAGCTTTAAAATAAAATTGATCTTTATAAAACGTTTTATCATAATAATTAGAGTGCCCATAAAAATTGTATCGCCATAATGAAAAAAAAATATTTAAATGATTGAAATGTCAATTAGTGATTGAATTTGAGAAAATAGATAGCATTCGTGATTTTCAGATACATATTTCATTGCTTCAAGATCAATGTCGCTAATCAAATTCGACGAAAATTCTTGTTTTGAAAAATCAAACATTTTCTGTGCGTAAAATTGAACTCCTATGACACTTCACGTTCATCAAGCCTTTGACATACCGCTATCATTATTAAGATGACTGCTCTGAAGTTGAAAATTTAGATTGCTCAAGACCGTACTTGAAGATGAAAAACGAAAATTGTCCTTGTTAACTCTTGTTCGCTATTCATTTCAATCACTAATAAATTATTTATTCGATGAACTACCACGTGCTTACTATGGATGAACCTTTTGGGCAAATATACGATTTAACATTCGAAGAGAAATAGAGTAAAGATTTAACTGAAAGTAATGAAACCTATGTTTAATTTTGCTTTAAATTAATTTATTTTATTTCGTGCAAGCATGATTCTCCGAACAAACATTTGATGATCTTAAGCTATACATTTGTTTAGAGAGTTCGTGGTGATTGTACTTTGGTATCGAATTCATCTACATATCCAGCACCCAATTCACCCCGTGCATATGGTGAATCCAAATTTGTTTGGAGATAATATGATCCGTACAAGCTGCAACAAAAACCAAATGACGAATAGATCAAAATTATTTTTATGGATACTTTGAATGTATTACTTGTCAGGTGTATCGATTCCCATGGTCACATTAACATTCAAGGGATCGCAAACGCCGCGCTTAAATGAATCCCAATCTAATGATTTAATGGCATTGAATTTATTTCCAACTAAACTCTCAGTCCAGAACCACCACGATCGCTGATGACTGCAGATGTCTGGAAAATTTAGAAGTATGAATTATTATATTAAAATTCTATGCGTTGGAAATATTCGTTAATCATTTATCAAACGAAAATATTTCTAGTTAATCGACAATGGATAATGAATTTAAAACTTTTAATTGCCAGCAAATATTACTCACTATTTGCTAAATCTGCACATCCAGGCTGAGAACGGCGTCCACCATTAGGCCAAAAATCAACTGTTCCCGTATTGCCTGGTGCTCCATAGACTCCGGCGTCAGTATGTATTACGACTACGTATTCAGCGTCGTCTTCGTTTAAAGGTACTTTTCCTGGCATACCATAGAAGCCAGGATATGCTGGGTCCAATGCAAATATGCTAAAAAATGATGAATTTATTGAAAATACTATGAAAGAGTTTATTGAACATTTTACCGTTTCAGTGTAACACTGCCACGAGACAATCTCTGTATCCCACGACCAATAACACCAGCCATTTGTCCGCCTAAAGAATGACCGACAACATGTAATTTGTCCGTGCTTAATCCATTGTAAATCATATCCAAAGTGGCTTCTGCTGCCTTCTCTCCAACCTGAAATCGAAAGTAAATATTAAAGCAATATTAAAGCAATCGGAAATGTGCAGCAAGTGATTCGCATATATTTTAAAGATTTTTTTCAAAGTGAACGAACTTTTTTTTTTGTTGAAAAAAAGAACGTCATTTTTGGTATGTACTTTACTTACCGCTGACACTTGCGGAACTGCATGTGCGAAATATTCCGGTAAAGCTTGTGAATGCCAATCCAAAATGATCACATTAAAATCGTTCCGTTTCAAATACGCTCGGATAACATGCTGAACGCTCTCAACAAAGAGACCTTCGAGAAAGCCATGAATATAGATCACGGTCTTTTTTTGGCTGTCAAAGTTGGGATTCTTCAAAATTTTCACAGCATCATTAAACTGATACATATCGGGTTGGTTTGCCCTGAAAGTTTATTGTTAATGGATTGTATAGAATTAGACCCGACAATTTTTGGTCTGAAAAGCTTACCCACGACAATAGAAAGCAAACATTGGTGGTGTCACAATAGAAAGATCGATTGGTATCACTATAAAAAAAAGATTATAAATAGATTCATTGAACATGTACAGAGGCATTTTAATTATGTTTCATGTGATTATTGGGTGGAGCTATGTAGCAAAAAAATAATTCTACTTTCTTCGACTTTTTTTTTTTTAAAAGGAGTCGACCAAAACGGTTCATTTGAAGACCCAGTTTTACGTGTACAGGTCACATTTGCTTCGAATTTTTGATAGATATCGATATATTTATTGGAATTTTTTCATCTTAAAGAAGATGAGGGCTAATCTCAAGACACAAATATCTGCTAAGAAATCGAAATGTAACTTTTAAGAGTGAACAATTGTAAAACAAAATTATGATCCTGAAAAATTAGATCTAGAAAATTTGTTTATTTTTAAAGCAGCAAAAGTTTCGGACGTTAAACCCAATGACTATTGTCCGATATGTCTTAGTTCTCTTTTGCTAAAGATTCTGTAAAGGGTCAATGGCTGCCATGTCAAAAATTCAATTAATCCTTCATTAATCACGCAGTCACATCATATTTGCATTAGAGGTATGTCCGTTAAAGTTGCTCTCCATGCTATTATTGTGCAAATTGAAAAGCCTCTAGCTTTTAAGGAATATGCGCTTGACAGCTCCATAAGCTTTGAGCTACTGAGGCGGTTGTAATGGCACTCGTAGATTTGAATATTAAAATGCTTTTTTTTAAACAGCTTCTCAAGAATACAGTGATATTCCCTTCGCTGGAGAATGCTCACTTGCAACGAGGGGCCAATGCGGGCACACCTCAAGGTAGTGTTCTCTCTCCTTTTTTGTGAAATATTACTGTAAATACTAGTCTGACGGTGTTTAACTTTGCTGGTTGCAAAGTGGTTGCTTATGCGGACGACGTGACTATGCAGTGTCAGAATAGTATCTACCCTTTTGGAGAGGTGAAATCACTCTTTTGATGTACTTTCTTGTTGGACCTTAAAATGCGGATTGAATGTGAGCCCCAATAAAACGGAGCTAGTACTATTAACAAAAAATTCACAGTTCCTAGATATGAGTTACTGAATATAAACTAAGTTCAATTGACTTGAGAGTCAAATATTTGGGGCCGATCCTTGGCTCGAAGCTCCTATGAGCAGCAGTTGCAGAAAAAGGTCAGAAGGCTTTTAGTATACTTTCCTTCTGCAAAATACCCATAGGGGCGAGTTGGGATTTGCAGTCTCGCATTGTGGCATAGCTTTATACCACCGTAGTTAAGCTGAAATGATGTATGAAGTGGTGTTTTGCTGGTAGGCTCCTTTAAATTCCGCTTACCAACGGATGCACAAAAATAGGCGAAGGTGGGCTGCATTTTTGATGACTGCGGCTTTCTGAACTATTCCTACTAAGACCTACATTAATTGCTAAGCAATCTAATAATCTTGCAGCAAGCTAATGTGGCTGCTGTAAGAACTGAGTTTTGTCATGCTAGATTCTTAACTGACGAAGTTGATATCATGATATTCGATAAATTATGTTGCGGACTTGCTACCGGAGGTCTCATGCTCTTTAACTATAGGTGCCTCGAAGTCATCGATTGAATTAACCATTAGGTGAATTAGCTAATATCTCGAAGACGTAAACAAGTTCTGAGCTCAAGAATAATCCCATTAATGTACGGTCTCTGGCAGTGGAAGAGAATTACAAACGTAGGGTATCTCATGTGTTTTTCCCCGAGGGATGACTTTTTTCTGGAGCTGAGCATACGAAAATCAAACAAATTTAAGCGTAAAAAAGCTAAAAACTTAGTGTTTTAAAACATTATTAATCGTGTAAACGTTGGCTGATACCTACAAGTTAGGAAATCAGGAAAAAACCGAAAAAATAAAGAATCATCCTTTGCGATCGCAAGACAGTACTAGGCCTCCATGGATGCATGTTTAATCAAGTTAAACTAGTATTGCGTATAGCTGCCGTTCTCAGAAACCACTTCCTCAAAGGGTGGCTCGAACAGCGGTTAGGTGTAGAATTCAACGATTTTTGGCGGAGCTGTGGCTCAGAGGATGAAAAAGATTCCGTACTCTTATCCATGTGCCAGGTTCCTGCTCTCGCAAGGAAGAAAGTGGCCTCTCGGGGCACCCTCCCTCTAAATTCTAACTGATCTATTCTCTAAAAAACTGAGGGAAACCAAATCGTTCCCAGAGTACAATGGCCGAAAGAAAATGCATCCGTGACATCATAACGGACCTCAAATGTGCCTAAGTGTCCGATTGTCTAATCGGAGACTTTGGCACATTAGACTAATCTTAGGCATTTAGGACTAATCTAACCGAACCTTTTGTTTGTCGAATGTTTGCTATTTTCATCGTATAATTTAACCGTGGAAGAGACTTGATGTTCGAAACATATGTTAATTGGGTTTTTTTAAATTTTAGTCTAATTTAATTTAATTTAATTTGAGTTTGGAGATAATATGATCCGTACAAGCTAATAATAATAATAATAATAATAATCGAATAATCCGTACAATTTAAAGGAACCTACCAGCTTAACACCACTCCATACATCAATATCAGCTTAACTACGGTGGTATAAAGCTATGCCACAAAGCGAGACTGCAGATCTCAACTCGCCCCTATAGGTCTTTTGCAGAAGCAAAGTATACTAAAAGCCTTCTGACCTTTTCTGACCAAGTCAATTGAACTTAGTTTAAATTCATTAGCTCATATCTAGGAACTGTGAATTTTTTGTTAATAGTACTTGCTATGTTTTATTGGGGCTCACATTCAATCCGCATTTTCGGCTTTTCACTAAAATTTAAAAAGTTATTAACAATTTATTAGTCAGTTACAACTTCTGTTTTAAAATATGTTTGATGCATTTTTGTGTGATATTCAAACAAAAAACAAATACCTTGCCTAAGAGTTGGAATGTATGTTGGTCCAACATTTTCAGAGCCCCTTATGTTAGCAGCAATCGCACCTGAAAGATACACAAAAACAAATATGTTTACCCTTAAAGCACTAAATCGTGCAAGTAGTTATTAAAAATAATCAATAATATTTTTAAAAATAATCAATAATATTTTAGAGGTTGCTAATTTTTGGTTTACATATTACGAAATTCATTATACATTCAATGCTACTCACCTTGACCGCCATAAATACCTTCCCAAAACGCTGCATCTATAGAGCCTGAAAAATGTTGATTTGAAAATTAAATGATATTAATTGGAAATACTACAGTAAATAAAAATAAACATATTGTGTAAAGAAAAATGATTTTTTAAAACTATATTCAATCAATAAATTCCTTATGCTTTTTTATTACAAATAGTCATAGTTTTCATATTCACTCACCTGGTAGTATACGAGAGTCTACTTGGTTATAGTCTTGTAAGTTAGAGGTTCCGGGCAGTGGCTCTGTAGAGTGATAATTGTTTATGTCTGTTAAAAATTTAAGTTATTGAAAAACTTACGCACGTTGGGCTGTCCATTGTGTCTCATGATCGCATTTGCTGACTCTAAAAAATTTGAAATTTTTTTTTGTGAATGATGATTGTAATTATTAAATTAGCGGTAGACTGCAATTTATTTTAAATGCTCAAATTCAGCGTGTAATTTTATCACAATATTTATTCCATTAAACAGTTTTTCAAGTAACAAACTTCGATTTTAAAATATGTTTGATGCATTTTTATGTGATATTAAAACAGAAAACAAATACCTTGCCTAACAGTTGGAATGTATGTTCGTCCACCATTTTCAGAGCCCCTTATGTTAGCAGCAATCGCACCTAAAAGATACACAATACAAATATTTTTACCTTTAAAGCACTAAATCGTGAAAGCAGTTTCTCAAAACAATTAAGAGTATTCATTTGTGTTTTAATTTTTTGGGAATAACAACAAAGTAGAAAGCTCCTTCAAAGCAGAAGATTCCATTCGCCACAACTCAAATAATTTCCCACAATGTCAAACACTTGCGCGAAAAAATATTTTTGTATAGCACTCGCCTCGTGTTCCAAACAGTATTTAAATAGATGCAGATGAAAAATTATTAGAACATATCAAAAATATCAAGCTCACTCTGATCTTAAATCCAAAATAATATTTTTTAGCTTCATATGGCTGTATGACTTAGCAAAAATTCACAGATTTCCTAACACCGTAACATCTTAAAAGTGTCAAAACTGCAATAAATACCTGAAACCAGGAGCAAAACCGATATTATATTCATCTTTTGATCACAGTTACTTTAATCAAGAAGTTAATCAAATAACACTTTCGTCCCAGCTAATAAATGACTCTATTCGTTTGAAACATTCTAAGCTTGTATTTATATGAATTTTCTTGCAAACCCTGCAAATATTATCAAGAATTTTTTCTGACCATGCTATTGTGCATATCGAATAGTATGACTTTCTCTCTAATCAGATTTCTCAGTTAATGAACTCAACATATGTCGGAGATAGTTGTAGTTTACTTTGAAATATTTTTGCAAATATGGTAAGTAACAGTTTTGAAACTTTGCGTTGATTTGATTGATATTTGATCATGATTTTGACGGTTTTTCTGTTTCATTTTTTCTGATATAAACAATGCCAAATTAACCATCTGTGAGACTACCTGATAGCTGGGACAACATTACGGGAAATAGCCGGCAGAAAAAGTACAGGCAATAAATTCTTGCAAGAGAGGAACTTTCCCCCCGGGGAAAAGGTTAGGGTCAAAGCGAAGTTGTAAGCTCATTTTGCAAATGTTTTCCTTTTATTTTGTCTTTATTTACAAAAATCAATGCAAGATATTAACTTTTCTTGAATTTGACTAAGAACTGATTATCTAGGTCTGTTCAAAAAGTATGGGACCTCAATTTTGATTTGCCAGACAATTGAAGCTAGAGTGTCTAGTGCGCATCTTCAATTTTTCGTAGGCTCCTATCTGAAGCCGTTCCTTGGTAGTATGTTCATGACTGATCAAGTGATAGTGTGCATCGTCGGATTTTTTTTTACAAAATGACCGAAAAAAATGAGCAGCGTTGCTGCATTGAAATTTGTTTAAAGCTTGGAGATTCACATGTAGAAACAATACATAAGATCAAACAAGTGTTTGGAAATAAAGCAGTAAGTAGCACTCGGATAAAGGAGTGCTACAATCGCTTCAAAGATGGCTGGTCTTCAGTGGAGAGTGAAGCACGTTCATCCAGAAATGATGCTGTCATCTATCAAATAAGGATCCTGGTGATGCAGAACTGTTAAATTACAATCAAAAAACTTGAAAAATAAGTGGGTATTAGTATTGGATCCATTCATTCTATTCTGACTGACGATTTGGCTCTCAGAAGGATGTCACCAAAGTTCGTGCCAAAACTAGAAAAACTTAGAAAAATTTTCAAAAAGTCGCATGATTCTGTGAGGTGAATTATCTCATGTTTCATAGTTTCACAGTTTTTAACAAACGTCATACTCTTTCGATTTTTTTACCATCTCCTAATGAAAAGAACTTAATACCAGCAAATGCTTCTTTTAAAATTTTCAAGAGATTTTTTCAACAGCTGCAATAAAAATAAGTAACAAATGTTTAAATTTTTTAAGTTTTAAAAACTTTGCGAATGGCCATCCCAAAAATTAATTCATTTGACCAAAGCAAAATTGACAGGGTTTTTCGGTCTTGACTTGAAGCAGCTGTGATGGTTCTAGAAAAGTGCTGCCAGCACTAATTATTTCTATAATTTATTTACTAAGAGTTGCTACCATCAAATTTTCATATGGTAAGTAGGCTATAATGAAAATAAATAACAAGTGTTTTACTTTCCTGAATTTTGAAATTCATAGTAGTGGTGGGTATTCTATTCTACGGCTTACGATGTAATCATCGGATGAAAGTGGTGCATGAACTACGATGCAGGTTGGCCGTAGTAATGAGCAAGGTTGGTAGAACATGCATTGAAATCCCACACAATTTACAGGCAAAGAAGTCTTTAAAAGCTTGGGTTTGTGCTTGTGGAAAAATCTACATCGTGGGTATTCCTATGTAAAATAGCATTTATGGACGCATGCGCTGTGTTCATGGTCCATTGTAGACATGGGTAACGCAGCGCTGCGCCGCGCAATTGCGTTGAAGCACTAGCCATACCACTGCGCTGATACCGATTGTCGGTATCAGTAGCGCAGTAACGCACTTCGGTATTAGTAGCTCAGTAACGCACTTCGGTATCAATGGTGTTGGCGCTGCCGCTTTGCAATGCCAACACCATTTGGCTTGGCGCTATGCTACGGCGCGGCGCAAAGATATGAGTTGAGAATACTTATCTCAAGTCTGTTTGATGCAAAGCTATATTCCTACGCGTACGCACGTTTGGAAAAATACCTGAATGGGTACATACTATAGCCTGGGTATTTTAGGGTATTTTATATCGGAAAATTAGTAAGTTCAAATGTGGGTTGCTCTCGTTCCATACAAGCTTTTTCAATCATGTTTTTTTGAGTGAATCATAGCGTCATGGTATCAGCGCAATGCTGCCAGCGCCGTATGTAAGATCATGGTATCATAGCGCAATGGTATCAGCGCAGTGCGCTGATACCACTGCTGGCGCCGGTATCAGTGTATCAGCGCTTCAAAATTTGCTGCGTTACCCATGTCTAGTCCATTGAACTGTAAAATATAGCTCCCCTCACAGAGCCATAATATCACAATCTACATCGCATATACTCCAACAAACAGCGCATCATTTATGCTCACATACACTATGTGCATGGCTTCCTGCACTATAAAATAAAGCTTCAAGGGTTACATATATTATGGGGATTATATATAAATTTTTGCTATGCCATATATATTTTGCCCAATATATATATGGATATATATATGGATATATATATATATATATATATATATATATATATATATATATATATATATATATATATATATATATATATATATATATATATATATATATATATATATATATATTTGTTATGGACATAGTCTCGACTCTACTGAAGCATAGTCTTGATTTCTGGGGATCATCGTCGCAACTACTGTATATCTCGGCACATATCATCAAATTAGGCTAAAAAGCAAAATATTTATCTTGCTCTTATCCGGATTCGAGCAGAGCTTGTTTATCAAATTTAAAAACTAAGAAGTGAAATTGCAGTAAAGCAAATAGGATTTTCCAGGCAACATCTTTAATTGTCAAAATCCTGAAATTGCTCAAAACGGAGACCATTTCGGTTTTGATCAGAGCTCTAATTCATGGCTTTGCAAGTTGTAACGCAAAGCACCTACTTTTATGACTTTTTCGTCATGCATTATGTTGTCAGGTGCTATATTCTATAGCGATCCCGAAATCAAGTGTGTACATAGTGCCAAAAGTATATAAATTATGATCGCTGGTGATATATATATAGCTCTCGCTATATCAGTAAAGTGTGGTGGATGAATGTACTGTTGCTGGTAAAATGGTTTGTCAATTTGGCGAAAGTTAAGTTTTTAATGCCAAAAAACCTCATTCAGCAATTTTAAATAACCAATAAAGTTTTGATATGTTCTGCTAATATAAATTCACTTGCTCAGCTTTAAGATAACATTGATCTTTATAAAACGTTTTACCATAATAATTAGAGTGCCCATAAAAATTGTATCGCCATAATGAAAAAAAAATTATTTAAATGATTGAAATGCCAATTAGTGATTGAATTTGAGAAAATAGATAGCCTTCGTGATTTTCAGATACATATTTCATTGCTTCAAGATCAACTTCGCTAATCAAATTCGACGAAAATTCTTGTTTTGGAAAATCAAACATTTTCTGTGCGTAAAATTGAACTCCTATGACACTTCACGTTCATAAAGCCTTTGACATACCGTTATCATTATTAAGATGACTGCTCTGAAGTTGAAAATTTAGATTGCTCAAGACCGTACTTGAAGATGAAAAACGAAAATTGTCCTTGTTAACTCTTGTTCGCTATTCATTTCAATCACTAATAAATTATTTATTCGATGAACTACCACGTGCTTACTATGGGTGAACCTTTTGGGCAAATATACGATTTAACATTCGAAGAGAAATAGAGTAAAGATTTAACTGAAAGTAATGAAACCTATATTTAATTTTGCTTTAAATTAATTTATTTTATTCCGTGCAAGCATGATTCTCCGAACAAACATTTGATGATCTTAAGCTATACATTTGTTTAGAGAGTTCGTGGTGATTGTACTTTGGTATCGAATTCATCTACATATCCAGCACCCAATTCACCCCGTGCATATGGTGGATCCAAATTTGTTTGGAGATAATATGATCCGTACAAGCTGCAACAAAAAACAAATGACGAATAGATCAAAATTATTTTTATGGATACTTTGAATGTATTACTTGTCAGGTGTATCGATTCCCATGGTCACATTAACATTCAAGGGATCGCAAACGCCGCGCTTGAATGAATCCCAATCTAATGATTTAATGGCATTGAATTTACTTCCAACTAAACTCTCAGACCAGAACCACCACGATCGCTGATGACTGCAGATGTCTGGAAAATTCAATAGCATGAATTATTTTATTAAAATTCTATGCGTTGGAAATATTCGTAAATCATTTATCAAACGAAAATATTTCTAGTTAATCGACAATGGATAATGAATTTAAAACTTTTAATTGCCAGCAAATATTACTCACTATTTGCTAAATCTGCACATCCAGGCTGAGAACGGCGTCCACCATTAGGCCAAAAATCAACTGTTCCCGTATTGCCTGGTGCTCCATAGACTCCGGCGTCAGTATGTATTACGACTACGTATTCAGCGTCGTCTTCGTTTAAAGGTACTTTTCCTGGCATACCATAGAAGCCAGGATATGCTGGGTCCAATGCAAATATGCTAAAAAATGATGAAATTATTGAAAATACTATGAAAGAGTTTATTGAACATTTTACCGTTTCAGTGTAACACTGCCACGAGACAATCTCTGTATCTCACGACCAATAACACCAGCCATTTGTCCGCCTAAAGAATGACCGACAACATGTAATTTTTCCCTGCTTAATCCATTGTAAATCATATCCAAAATGGCTTCTGCTGCCTTCTTTCCAACCTGAAATCGAAAATAAATATTTTGAGCAATTAGAAATATGCAGCAAGTGATTCGCGCACACCAAAATATGTGCATATATTATAAGGATTTTTTTCAAAGTGAACGAACTTTTTTTTTTTTTTTTAAAAAAAACGTCTTTTTTGGTATGTACTTTACTTACCGCTGACACTTGCGGAACTGCATGTGCGAAATATTCCGGTAAAGCTTGTGAATGCCAATCCAAAATGATCACATTAAAATCGTTCCGTTTCAAATACGCTCGGGTAACATGCTGAACGCTCTCAACAAAGAGACCTTCGAGAAAGCCATGAATATAGATGACGGTCTTTTTTTGGCTGTCAAAGTTGGGATTCTTCAAAATTTTCACAGCATCATTAAACTGATACATATCGGGTTGCTTTGCCCTGAAAGTTTATTGTTAATAGATTGTATAGAACTAGACCCGAGAATTTCTGGTCTGAAAAGCTTACCCACGACAATAGAAAGCAAACATTGGTGGTCCCACGATAGAAAGATCGATTGGTATCACTATAAAAAAAGATTATAAATTTGATTCATTGAACATATACAGACATTTTAATTATGTTTCATGTGATTATTGGGTGGAGCTATGTAGCAAAAAATAATTCTACTTTCTTCGACTTTTTTTTTTTTTTAAAAAAAAAGGAGTCGACCAAAACGGTTCATTTGAAGACCCAGTTTTACGTGTACAGGTCACATTTGCTTCCAGTTTTTGATAGATATCGATATATTTATTGGAATTTATTGATCTTACAGAAGATGAGGGCTAATCTCAAGACACAAATGTCTGCTAAGAAATCGAAATGTAACTTTTAAGAATGAACAATTGTAAAACAAAATTATGATCCTGAAAAATTAGATCTAGAAAATTTGTTTATTTTTAAAGCAGCAAAAGTTTCAGACGTTGAACCCAATGACTATTGTCCGATATGTCTTAGTTCTGTTTTGCTAAAGATTCTGTAAAGGGTCATTGGCTGCCATGTCAAAAAGTCAATTAATCCTTCATTAATCACGCAGTCACATCATATTTGCATTAATGGTATGTCCGTTAAAACTGCTTTCCATGCTCTTATTGTGCAAATTGAAAAACCTCTAGCTTTTAAGGAATGTACGCTTGACAGCTGCATAAGCTTTGAGCTACTGAGGCGGTTGTAGTGGCACTCGTAGATTTGAATATTAAAATGCTTTTTTTTAAACAGCTTTTCAAGAATACAGTGATATTCCCTTCGCTGGAGAATGCTCACCTGCAACGAGGGGCCAATGCGGGCACACCTCATGGTAGTGTTCTCTCTCCTTTTTTGTGAAATATTACTGTAAATACTAGTCTGACGGTGTTTAACTTTGCTGGTTGCAAAGTGATTGCTTATGCAGACGACGTGGCCATGGAGTGTCAGAAAAGTATCTACGCTTTTGGAGAGGTAAAATCACTCTTTTGGCGTAGGATTGAATGTGAGCCCCAATAAAACTTGCTGGAGCCGAAAATGCGGATTGAATGTGAGCCCCAATAAAACGGAGCTAGTACTATTAACAAAAAAATCACAGTTCCTAGATATGAGTTACTGAATTTAAACTAAGTTAAATTGACTTGAGAGTCAAATATTTGGGGCCGATCCTTGGGTCGAAGCTCCTATGAGCAGCAGTAGCAGAAAAAGGTCAGAAGGCTTTTAGTATACTTTCCTTCTGCAAAATACCCATAGGGGCGAGTTGGGATTTGCAGTCTCGCATTCTGGCATAGCTTTATACCACCGTAGTTAAGCTGATATTGATGTATGGAGTGGTGTTTTGCTGGTAAGTTCCTTTAAATTCCGCTTACCAACGGATGCACAAAAAAAGGCGAATGTGGGCTGCATTTTTGATGACTGGAGCTTTCTGAACTAATCCTAATAAGACGCTCTTCTTGCTGCTTCATTAATTGCTAAGCAATCTAATAATCTTACAGCAAGCTAATGTGACGGCTGTGAGACCTGAGTTTTTCATGCTAGAATCTTATCTGACGGAGTTGATATCATGATATTCGGTAAATTGTGTTGCGGACTTGCTACCGGAGGTCTCATACCCTTTAACTATAGGAAGTCATCGATTGAACTAGCCATTAGGTGAACTAGCTAATATCTCGAAGACGCAAACAAGTCCTGATCTCAAGAATAATCTCATTCTTGTATAGTCTGGCAGTGGAAGAAAACTACAAAGTGTGTGTAATCTCAACGTAGGCTATCTCATGTGTTTTTCTCCAACGGATGACTTTTTTCTAGAGTTGAGCATACGATAATCGAACAAATTTAAGCTAAAAACTTAGTGTTTTAAAAAATTATTAATCGTGTAAACGTTAGCTGATACCTTCAAATCAGGAAACCAGGAAAAACCGAAGAAATAAAGAACCATCCTTTGCGATCTAGGACTCCATGGATGCATGTTTAATCAAGTTTAACTAGTATTACTCTCTGCTGTATAGTTGCCATTCTCAGGAACCACTTCCTCAAAGGGTGGCTCGAACATTGGTTAGGTGTAGAATTCAACGATTTTTGTCGGAGCTGTGGCTCAGAGGATAAAAAAGATTCCGTGCTCTTATTCATGTGCTAGAGTCCTGCTTTCGCAAGGAAAAAAATGGTCTCTCGAGGCGCCCTCCCTCTAAATTCAAACTGATCTATTCTCTAAAAAACTGAGGGGTATTGTGCAGTTCATCAAAGGAACCAAATCGTTCCCAGAGTACAATGGCCAAAGTAAAGTACATCCGTGACATCATAACGGATCTCTAATGTGAAGACTAATCTTAGGCACTGAGGACTAATCTAACCTAACCTATTATTTGTCGAATGTTTGCTATTTTCATCGTATAATTCAACCGTAGAAGAGACTTGATATTCGAAATATATGTTAATAGGGTTTTTTTAATTTTAGTATTAGATTTGATTGAAATAGAGGTTGCTAATTTTTGGTTTACATATTACGAAATTCATAAAAAATTCAATGCTACTCACCTTGACCGCCATAAATACCTTCCCAAAACGCTGCATCTATAGAGCCTGAAAAACGTTGATTTGAAAATTAAACGATATTAATTGGAAACAATACAGTAAATAAAAATAAACATATTGTGTAAATAAAAATGATTTTTTTTTAAACTATATTCAATTAATAAATTCCTTATGCTTTTTTATTACAAATAGTCAGTCATAGTTTTCATATTCACTCACCTGGAAGTATACGAGGGTCTACTTGGTTATAGTCTTGTAAGTTAGAGGTTCCGGGCAGTGGCTCTGTAGAGTGATAATTGTTAATATCTGTTAAAAATTTAAGTTATTGAAAAACTTACGCACGTTGGACTGTCCATTGTGTCTCATGATCGCATTTGCTGACTCTAAAAAATTTGAAAATTTTTTTTTGTGAATGATGATTGTAATTATTAAATTAGCGGTAGACTGCAATTGATTTTAAATGCTCAAATTCAGCGTGTAATTTTATCACAATATTTATTCCATTAAACAGTTTTTCAAGTAACAAACTTCGATTTTAAAATATGTTTGATGCATTTTTATGTGATATTAAAACAGAAAACAAATACCTTGTCTAACAGTTGGAATGTATGTTCGCCCAACATTTTCAGAGCCCCTTATGTTAGCAGCAATCGCACCTAAAAGATACACAATACAAATATTTTTACCTTTAAAGCACTAAATCGTGAAAGCAGTTTCTCAAAACAATTAAGAGTATTCATTTGTGTTTTAATTTTTTGGGAATAACAACAAAGTAGAAAGCTCCTTCAAAGCAGAAGATTCCATTCGCCACAACTCAAATAATTTCCCACAATGTCAAACACTTGCGCGAAAAAATATTTTTCTATAGCACTCGCCTCGTGTTCCAAACAGTATTTAAATAGATGCAGATGAAAAATTATTAGAACATATCAAACTGTATCTTATAAAGCTCACTCTAATCTTAAATCCAAAATAATATTTTTTAGCTTCATATGGCTGTATGACTTAGCAAAAATTCACAGATTTCCTAACACCGTAACATCTTAAAAGTGTCGAAACTGCAATAAATACCTGAAACCAGGAGCAAAACCGATATTACTTTCATCTTTTGATCACAGTTACTTTAATCAAGAAGTTAATCAAATAACACTTTCGTCCCAGCTAATACAGTACTCTATTCGTTTGAAACATTCTAAGGTTGTATTTATAGGAATTTTCTTGCAAACCCTGCAAATATTATCAAGATTTTTTTCTGACCGTGCTATTGTGCATATCAAATAGTTTCTCTCTAATCAGATTTCTCAGTTAATGAACTCAACATATGTCGGAGATAGTTGTGGTTTACTTTGAAATATTTTTGCAAATATGGTAACAGTTTTGAAACTTTGCGTTGATTTGATTGATATTTGATCGTGATTTTTACGGTTTTTTTTAGCTAGTTCAAAAAACGAGTTGATTATTTTTTCATTGTTTTTCATTCGAACTATTATTATTATTATTATTATTCCAACGATTTTATACATTCCTGTTAGCCCTATTCTAAGACTCAAATATTATTTAATTCATAACAAGCACTAGAAAAAATATATTTTCTTGAAGCCTACTGATCATCTTACTTACAGGCATTTTTTAGTGGAACTTGATTTCGGCCCGCTATGTCAGCAGTTGTTTTTTTAATTCAATATTTATTAGTTTATCTAACATTAAGTCTTGTTGCTGCGATTTTTTACTATTTTATGTGTTCAGTTCAACACCACAATCAAATTAAATATATAAGGCTAAAGCTACTTCTCTTCTTCCTTTCAATTTAAAAAAGACAAATTATTCAACTTAAATCAACGAAATAAATGATACTTACTGCTATCACTCCTACAGGTGACTAAGCTTTATTATAAAAACTAAGACCAAATACAGGAAAAAAAGCATTCTGTTTTGGAGCATTCTGTCTTTTGTGCAAATGGTGCTCAAATGCTTGTGTAAATGGTGCATGGAAACATGAAAGTGTATTTAATAAAAAAAATAAAAAAATAAAATATTTAAAATATTGAACATAAATAAAATTAAAGTAAAATTTTATAAATTGGTAAGATCCACTTTAAAGTAGATTCTTTACCCAATAGAGGCAATAGAAACCTCGATAATGTCCTAAATAGACTTCTTCTTTCTTCCTTTTGTTTATGTGCCGCAATATCTTCCATCATCATCCTCTTTTCATGAGGTTAACTTTAAACCGCTCATCTAAGGCTAAAGCTACTTCTCTTCTTCACTCTAAAACGTGGGTCTAAAATTAATTTTTTGATAAAGTACATATATTTATTTTTTTGTTTAAAATAACGAATAACAATTTTTTTTACACGTTGGAAGTGTATTTTTTGCTTTTACGTCATATCAACTAAATAATAAATTGCGTTTTGTAGACCTTAGCAAAAAGAGTCTAAATTTACTACTTCGCTGCTCACATTCACACCAAAGCTGTAAAATTGTATCATTTGCTCGAATTTGACTTATTATTGATGTAACATTGTGACGAAAGACGGTGATTTGGCTACACTGAACGAATCTGATATTTCGTGATCGTTGCTTTGAATAGCAGCAGTTAAGTGTCAGTCTTTTCGTGTAATAAGAGTAGAAGTGTAGCTAGAAGTTAATTAGACGTGTAGCTATAAGTGCTATAAGTTAATGTGTATAATGTATATATATATCTAATCAAAATAAATTATATACTTAAAGGAATTGTAAAAAGTTTTTGTATTTGACAAGAAAAATATTTATATTTTGCTTGCCTGATTTGATAGGACTCTCACCTTTTTTAATGTCTCGCCTTTTGTTATGATATTTAATTTTGAGGTAATATTTCATGTTATGGCAGTTACCTGACTTGAGTGGCTGACTTTTGGATCATTAAATTTTTTCAATTTTATTGAATGATACTTATCTAGAGGTTAACTGAAATAGTGCAAACTTCCTAAAATTGTTCGCAATATATACTTTTTGATGTCATTTGCCCGATAAAACGTTCTTTAAGTACGTTTTTTGCACTCTTGGGCAGGGTAAGTTACCTAAACTTACGCTGCCCAAAAGTGCAAAAAAACGAACCTTTTTTATAGTTTTTTTTTTATAAAACATTTTTATGGACATTCACGAATAAATTGCGCTTATTACCCTAAAAGACTCGTAAAAAGTAGCCTTTGTTACATAGATTTCATGCGTTTCCGTCCTAAATTTACGTCTTTTTAGGGTAAAATTACACGATTTGCTGGTAAAAAAAATTACACATTTAAGCAGTAAAATATTCTTTGTAAGCACTTTTGTAAATGTACATCTTTAATAGTAAGAAACCAGTTTCCTACTATTGTAAGGTTAAAATTCAACCAAAAGTTTTTTGAGTGTTCCTTTCAGTTTAAAAAAGACAAATTTTTCAACTTAAATCAACGAAATAAATGAAACTTATTGCTATCACTTCTACAGGTGACTAAGTGTGGATGATGCTCTCCACAAAGTATATACTTTCTTAATCAATTTGATTTTGTGTCATTCTCTTACCTATCATTGTAAAAGAAGCTCCAGCTCTCCATGGTACGCCGTGGATGTACCAATCGCTCTTAAGTAGCAAATAGATATTGGCGATATTGAAAATTTACCACCATGCGGATATCAACTAAATTATCCTTAACTAAAAACTCCTACGCGTAGGATGTTTTAATATTTGAAATATGTGCTCCTGTTTGAATGGTCTTCAATCCCTAATTTGCACGTGCATTATGAACGTAATTAGTGTATTAAGCTAGAAAGATTTTTCTAGAATGTCTTAAAAATTGAAATTAAAATTGAAAATAAAATGCACGAAATTAATTTGTACTATATTCAGACTAAATATAATTCAAATTCTAAACAATCCTTTTTGAAATGTATCTAGACCTTGGTTATATGTTACTCCCTTTTTGCCACGAGCAAACGGTGACTTGAAATTAGTTTGCAAGTAGTAGTTGCCCGATAACCTACAATATAATAAAAAGTCAAAAAATTTAATTAACTGTGCTGTCCACCCATACCCTGGCGGAATATCGATGCCCATAACAACAATTGAGTTCAGGTTTTTTACATTTCCGTTTTTGAAATCAATCCAACTTATCGCTGCGACCGCATTGAATTTGTTATTATATTTATTAGCTATACTTTCAGCCCAAAATTGAAATGATCTCGAATGGCTACAAACATCTGCGGCGTATTCAGTATTTTATTAACTTAAGCTCCTTCTAACGATATTTGAACAAATATTATTTTTATTAATTATTTTCTTACCAAATGGCGGTTCTATGAAGCTCCTACAACCCGGTTGCGCAACTCCTCCACCATTTGGCCAAAAATCCACAGTTCCTGTACTGTCAAGAGCTCCTAAAGTTCCGGCATCTGTGTGAATAATATCCACATATTCACCATCTTTACGACTTATATGCTCAGTGGACGGGAGGCTATAGAAACCAGGTAAAGCTGGGTCTAGCCCCGTGATCCTGAAATAACCTGTTCAGAAATGTTGTGCTAGGATGAAACCTCTGGGTGTACCGTTTGATAACCTGACGTCCCTGAGATTTACGTTTTATTTCGCGGCCTATAACTCCCACCATTTGACCCCCTAACGAGTGTCCCACCAGATGTAGTGTATCGAGGTCGAGACCAGCATTGACCATTTGTCTAACTGCAGTAGCTGCTTTACGACCAACCTTTTGCCAAAATAATCAGACATTTTCTTTATATTATACTACAATTCGACTTACGGTTTTCACATTTGGAACAGCATTTGAGTAATATTCCGGTCTGGCATCTTCATGCCAATCCAAAATAAGAATGTTATGATCTCCGCGTTCCAGATAAGCTTTAACTATGGCCTTAATATGTTCTGAAAAAGCTCCATCTATGAAGCCATGTACATAGATGACAGTTTTCATTGATATGTTAAAATTTGGGTTGCGTAAAATTAAGCTAGCGTTTTTGAATCCATACGTATTGAATGATTTGTATCTGATTGGAAAAAAGAAATGCAGCAGTATTTACCGCATATGGATAAATTTTGATTAGAATGAATTTACCCATGGTAAAAAATCAGTTTAGGTCCTGGTGAGTCTGAAACATCTGTCAAATAATGGCGGCGTAAATTTATGGTACAAGCTATATAAAAGAAAATTTTTTGTTACCGTCCAGGTGGCTTAATTGGCGGACAGCTTGCTCAAATTCTGGTGGCAGTCGGTCATATGTTCCAGCATCTAAAAGAATAACAATTCAGTATCAGTAATAAAAAGGAATGTAGTAGGCACAATAGTTTATTGGTCCCGATTTTTAAGTTTAAATATTTGGCTCGTGTACTAACAGTATTCCTCAAGCCTTAACATTATTTTGCTATTTAATTTTATCAGCTTAAACTAAAAATGTTTAATGAATGCTATTCGAGGTACATCTTTCTTAAATTTTGTTGAATAGACTTAACAATAAATCTAAGTATTTTATATATTTTTTCTCGAATTTGTTGGAAGACCTAAACTACTAAGTAGCTTATAAATGAGTCCCCCGGATCCGTTACTTTATTTAAAGTTGCTGTGCACCTAGATGACACTATTTCTATGTGCCATTCAATTAGTTGCTCCAATTAAAAAACATAAAATTTAAACCGGCATCAAAATTCGTCTACATATATAGAACTATGTTTAACACGAAAAGCATCAACATCACTATTTAGTAAACACGTAGCAGCTTAAATAGCTTTAGCGCTAGGAATTTGGGCTTTTAGTATGGGGGTTCATGTCGTGGAAGCCATTTTTCCTATCCATAATTGAGAATTCATATTTCATAATCCAGGTTTCAGCATTTTAAGGAAATCAAGCAAAAACCACAATACAATAACAAACCACAATATTCCCGAGATAAATTTATGATTTGAATTGCTCCAGCCCCATCTCAAGGCTCTTGAAACCCGTCGACATCTGATTGATTCCAATGGGAAATTTTAAAGAGTAAAAAAAAACAGGAATTTAAACCATTCGTAAAATTTTCACTTTGTAATTAAATAATCTTTGTCACTGATAACTATGTATCACATTATTATTTTAAATTATCAATATCTTGAAACTATCGAAACTATTTTGATAAAAATAAATTAGTTTTCACCAGCAGAACACACGAGTAGAATCATCACAAGCCACCACATTCTTTCCTTTTCACTACAATACTGCAACCAAATTGAAATTCAAAATAGCATTTAATAATAAATAGTAAATTCCTTAGTTACTGAACTTTTTCGAAATAATTGCTGCATTTGTATATGGAAATTATAATGTAAACTATGATTTACCTTGTAAGTACCGAGAAAGTTATGTACACGCAATTCCACGGTCATTGCCAATCATTTCTAGTACTGGAAAAAGATTACTTGAATTATATCAGTCTTATTTGCATAAATTTACTGATGCTGGTGAGTATATGATAATATTAATTATATTTCTTTTTACTGAATCATTTTAATTGACTCTAATGTTCACTAATTATCTAGTCAAAACTATATAAGAGTTCGATAGACTTTAGGATATAAAATGCACGTGAAGTGTTTATTTTCCCCTTTTTTTTTAGAATAGCAATGAGATAAACGATTTTTTTGTTATTGGTAGTGGCGGTACCAAAATATTTTTACGGTGGGGGCATGCAATTGATGCAGCGTAAATATCTCATAATTTCCCGCCTTTTGGCATCCTGGATTGAGCTTGACCCGGCATCATGATTCAGTCATGCCAAAAGTCTCACATTGTGCAAATTATACGTAATTAACGTAATATGTGCACTAAAATTAGGGGCTCAAAATGCTTTAATCCTGACTAAGAAGTACAAAATATTTACATATTACAACTATAGCTGTGTTTAATGAACCAGAAAAATAAGAAGAGTATCACAAGGGAAGTTAGAGTAGAGCAACTTCTCAAAAAAATAGAGCAAGTTGGAGCAATTGAGAGTATTGAATTGAATTGAGAATTGAAAAAAGGTTTTATTTCAATTTTTATCTGTATATTCTTAACCTAACTAAATTAACAATAAAAAACTCAAAATCTAGTGGATATACTTCTTTGGCCTGCTGGCTCTTAACGGTTTTGTTTTTAACATCTATTGTCTTTCGTATTTTAATAATCTATGTTAATAATATTTCCCAACTCGTACAGAAGCTGGGATCTTTTTTGCAATAATTTCTTCTATTAATCTATGCTATGTTACATACAGGTACTATCTTATACCGAATTACAAATAACTTAGCCTGAAAAAAGTCTTGTTCTAGGTCTTCAATTTAGCCCTCCTGTTCGTTATGAGGACTTCATAAACAAAAAGCGCATTCATGAGCTGTCGATTACACGCTATCTTCGCGGGGCGCATAAATTGCTCATTGGAGCCACCAAAAAAGGTAAAGCGAAAAATCGTGCTCTAAATCGCTCTATTTCAACTTAGAGCAGGCTCATGTAACACAAATCAGAGCAACTTCAGGCAAGTTAGAGCAACCGAATTTCTCATGAAACACATTTCGTTGAGATATCTCAACCTAGAGCAGGTCATTAACCACAGCTATTTATATCCACAAGATCCTTAAGCCGCTGTGCTAGCTGTCATTAAACATAATTTGACCTTTCTACTTGCTGCAGTCTAGTTGGTGGAAACTGGCCGCTGTTTCTTATGATCTCAGAAGTTTCATAATGGTCGTCTAGGAAAGAGTAGTTTCTTCCCTTGAAGCACTCTTGGTCAAGAATGCAACTCTTTGCGCTCTAATCGCTCCTGTGAGATTTATGATCAACCGATTGGCATAATTTTAGTAACTCCGTATCTTTGAGATAGGAGACGATTTGAAACAATTATTTTTGCTCTATTTTTTTGTTCCTTTCTGTTGACTCCAAGACATTGGCCCACGTTGAAGGTCACTGATGCTCTAAAAGCTAAAAGTTTAAAAAGACCGGTCCATCTCCTGATCTGCGTTCTGAGCCCAAAAGAGTGCTAAAGCAGTCAATTTGTGATTACTTTTTGAGCATAAAGGCTTCAATCTGTTCTAATCCACCAAGGTCCTTTTGGTCCTACATCTGTTCCTTGAAGCCCAACTCCTTAGTTTCTAATTCCATGCATTTTAATGACGTTATTGCCTCCAATGCACAGGTTATTTCTGATTTATTTACGAGGAAAATCCTCCTCCTTTAAAAATGCACCACCTCTATTGATTTTTCCCGTACCTCATCTGCCTTATCCTTGTTTAGTAAAAAAATTCTGATGCATACTTTAGATTCTAATGCTAGTTTCGGTCCTGACGATATTCCCAATATCTTATAGCTATCCTTTTCAGCATATGCCTTGCATATGGCTTATTTTATTCATTGTAAATAGCCACCAATATTTTGCCAATTTTCAAATCTGGTGATCCCGCTGTGACTACTGGTTTTTTTCCCCTCTTCATAGTCGTCCTTGCAGAGTCATTTCAATCGGTTTCCATCTTGATTTTCAATGGCTTACATTCTGTTACCAACTCCAATGATATAAAATTATACAGAGCAATCAAGTCTCCGGACGACTATCGCAAATTGCAAGTTGATTTGTTTTCCATTAATCACTGGTGCCAAAATAACTTCTTAACACTAAACATCTTGAAGTGTTACCTGATATCACACTCATACAAAAATACTCCACATGTAGTTTCTATCATGCTTTGCCTGGTATTTCCCTATCTGATGTCCAGCATTTTAAAGACCTTGGTGCGATGTTGATTATAATTTGAAATTTGATGTTCATATCATGAATACTACGCTCAGGGCCTTTAGAGTTCCTGGCTTTGTTTTGCGTTCCTCGTATATGTTTACCAACATTTCTAACTGTATTTTTTTGTTTGTTACCGTACGTAGTATTCTAGAATACGCACGCTAAATCTGGTCCATTCGCTTTCATTATTTATCTGACACCATTGAATCAGTTCAGCGAAGATTCACTCGCTGTTTTTTTTAAATTCAGCATCTCCTGTTGTCCATACTCATTTCGCTTGTCCATCCATCATATATCCTCTTTAAAAGTACGTAGACTGTTCCTCGCTGAGTGTTTACTTTTCAAACGTTGTCAAGGCATTTTTTGATCAGATTGAATCGATTCGTTCGAGTCGATCACTCACTCGCCTTTGTTGCGTTTTCCTAGAAAGCACAATGCTCTTAAGCTTGATTCTTTCTCGCATTAATTTTTAGAATTCAAGACTATTAAAAATGGTATCTTGTCGTTAGTTTTAAATCTTTTTATTTTTTATTAGGTTTCATTTTCATTGCTGACACTCGAATTAAATTATATCTGTAGAACAAACATAAATTTATTTTTGAAGTGTTTTTCAACTCTTTTTTTTCTATACTCTCCATCATTCACTCAATATGCACAGGTCATATGGATCTAATTAGAAGATAATATAGTATTATATCCTTAGTACTTTTTTGTTTAGATAATTTCAAAATAGGTATTTGTAATGTTTTCAACAAATCTTCTGTACGTATGCATTTAACTTTCTTTTTTTCGTTGTAACTGACACTCTCATTATACGTTCACCCTCCAAACGGTACTAGCTCATAATATCTATTTATGATTTGTAAGGTACAAATTAATGACCTAGACTATCATTTTTCAAATTATGAATGTCCCGAATATAGCAGAAAGTAGTTTAGTTTTAAGGCCATAATTCCCTAGAAATCCTAACTATGCAATAACTACCAATGCCAAACATAGAACTCTTTTGACATTGTCGCATGAGAATTCATGTAGTGTCACCACGAGACCCACAAAAATGGATAAGAAGCTATCTTCTATCAATTTCAAAGTTCCTGTCAAAAAACATAGTTGATTATAACAATGACAAAAATTTGATTTTTCTCCCCTAAATTACAATAAATTATGTCTTCAGCCCTCTTCAGATTCCACCAACAAATTATTTCCGGGAGAGGTATACTGTTATTTATAGGTTCATTTCATTTTCCGCCCAGTAAAGTTCTATTTTCAAATATTCTTCCATTTTAGGAACACTGTTATTGTGTGATATAGCTCTCAGCGATATCTTCAAATCGGCCAGCTATGTCTTTCATTTTGGGTAATTTTTCTTTCACTTATGAGTAACTGCATTATCTTTTTTGATATTTTTCAATGTAGTCTTCCAGGCAGATCAGAACAGACAAATTTCGAGCTCAATAAATTGTCTGACATTTTGCGTCATCCGGAATTCGATGCTGGAAAAAATACTACTCTCTTCTGTCACGGATACGATGAAAAACAGGACGATGAAAGTATCAAGGTTATTGTTGACGCATATCTCTATCGCGGCAATAATAATCTTATAGTAATGAATTGGACGAATTTAGCGCGGGGAAATTATCTATTTAGAGCTGTTCCGAATATGTATGAGGTAGGAGTTTTCCGTTGAAAAAAGTCACCTGAAGGAATTTTAGTGTTACATTTAATTCCAGTTGAGTCCTGTAATCGCTGCCGATCTCCTGGAATTGTTTAATCAAGGCTTCGATGTTGAAAATATGCATTTGGTTGGTCATTCGCTGGGAGGTCAACTGGTTGGTGCTATTGGTCGAAATGTGAAAACCATGTCGAAAAATCAAACTATTCTTAGGCGGTAACTAGACTTAACTAAAGATTTATCAGAAGGGCTTCAATTTAGAAATTTCACATTTATTCCTTAACTCCGCAGAATAACGGCACTTGATCCGGCATTTCCAGGATTCTACCCTGGTTTTATCTTCCAACATATTAGCGCCAATGATGCTCGTTTTGTCGATATAATTCACACCGACTCAGGAATCTACGGAGCTCCAGTACGAACAGGCACTGTAGATTTTTGTCCCAATGGAGGGTTCACATTACAGCCAGGATGCCCAAAGCGAAACTATAGATTATTGACCGACAATGGTTAAACCAAACGATATTTATCTATGTCTAAAGAGTTTCATAACAATTTATTCATTAGATCTGTGCAGTCATCGGCGATCATGGAGATATTGGGCTGAGAGTGTTGCGAATAAATACCCGCAAAAGTTCAATGCGATTCAAGCCAAGTCCTGGGTTCGTTTTAAGCGAGGCGTTACATTGCACTATGATGCCGAAGTCGTAATGGGAATCGATTGTCCTGAAAAGTACAAATACATTTCTTCTATAATTCTTTTCTTGAATGTTTGGTTTCTTCTTTCAGTATTCGAGGAAAATATTATTTAATCACAAACGCGGAAGAACCTTTTGCGAAGGGTCCCAAAGGTGCACAAAGGCTATTTTTCTGAAATTCCAATTATTTATAAGAAGCTTTAAAGTAATATACTAAGATAAATTATATAATTTCAACAATCGGAATGAAAAGCTTTAAAGTTTTGATATGAAACAAAGTGTGAGACAAATAAAAATTTACTAGGATGAGAGATAATTCATTTAGTTTTTCCAATTTATCTCAAAGACCTGCTCATCATTTTATAATTCTTTTCATTAATTTTATAAATTTTCAACAGATTTTTATTGGATGGGTTTATGCAAAACCCATAGTTTTTTTCATGTCTATTTAAAACTACAGATGGCAAGTGGAAAACAATTCAGACAACTGGTTTAACGTTGTGTAAAACAGTTCAAGAAATAAGCAAATTTCAATGTGGAACATATTTCCATCCATTTATAGTGTAGAAACAAGCATCCACATAGAGGTGTTTATGATCACATTTTCTCTTTTTGAGCTGAAACTGGCAGCATATATGTAATAGACTACCACCGTTGAAAAACTACATAAAAACGAATTTATCTTTATAACTATCATATCTTTATTAAATTATACTTAAAATTAGCCCTTATGTAAGTAAAAGTACAAGAGTTTTAACAATTTTCATAGATTTGAGTTCTAGTGTTATTTTCCTTGAATCACTGTTTTTGACTGCATCGTTTTTCCTTTAATAATATTTTTATGTTGTGGAAAATTGATATTTTGTTACTTAGATTGAACAATGCATTTCAGTTGTTTTCGGAAAACCCAAACGATATGAAGAATTAAAAAAAAAAAATAGAAATAATTTTCATGTGTTTCCCAATTGTTTCCATGTGCACCGAAAAAAGAATAGAATAGAAAGTTAGGTCAATATCTAAGATGCTAAAGGATCGATTGCGAAAAGGAAAGTCATTTAAATTCCTTGAAAAAGTAGAAATATGAAAAGTATGCAAAAAAAAAAAATTAATTAGTAAATACTAGAAATCGACCAAGTTATATTATCACTTGGACTTTGATTTTCTTTCACTTTTACAACAATTCAATATTATTTTGCTCTCTTGTTTCAGATCAATCATGATTTTACTAAATTTTTTTCTGTTCTGTTGTTTTCTATTTTTTCTGTTCATTATAATTTTTCTTTACTCGGTTTTAATTATGTTGCTTCTTATAATTTAGTGTTTATTTAAAATAGAAATAATAAATTTACCATCAATATATATATAGTTTTGTTTTATTTTCTGTTTCGGATTTGATCATGTATAATTTTGTTGAAATTCCCAATTTTACAGTGTTTATTATGCATCTGTGCTTTTTTAAACGCAGCACATGAAAAACAAAATGCAAATATTTGATTGGTTTTGGTGAATGCTTTAAGAATATGATTTAATGAATTTTGCATGATTTCCGATCGTCGGCTTTTGTTGATGTTGCTGTTGTTGATGCTATTGAAAATAATCGTTGCGGTGTAATCCAACTGCTATCGTAATTTTATGCTGGAAGAAATTAGAATTGTTTAGTTAGTTTAAGATCCAGTGGAGAGCGCTTGAGCTGATTGTGAAAATGAGATAACAGTATTGCTTTGAGGATGATTTACAAACATCACATTTCCTGTAAATGTTCGTATTTGTAGTGTTGGAATTATAATTGAAAAGGTGATATATTTTTGTATATGAAAATTCAACACACTGTTGAGTGAAAAATATGAATAGTGTCATACCAGGCGAAACGAATGGATGTTTGTATACGTTTTTGTTATTTATTAAAATATTGAACCATCAGTTTAAAACTAATGAATAAGAAGTTTCGAAGATGATGTTCTTTTTGTTTCTCATCCACAAAGATAAAAGAGACTCTGCAGGTAGATATGCCACCTAAGAAGAGTACTAAAAAGCGGAAGAATAGTAGGTGGAGCGGGAAGGGAGGCTTTGATGGTTAACCCACCTCCGGGAAAACGAACGCTAAGTCCCTAGGTGCGATTCAAAAAGGAGTTCAGCTAGACGAAATCGAAACTCAAGTCCGTCAAATAAGGAAGATGCGAGGGCAGGGTTGTTTCTTGCTGGAAATTACGATTACCTCACATCTGATGAGGAGGTGACAGGAGCTATTAAGCGGGACTTGGGGAGGAAAGAAATAGTGAAGTGAAGATCACTTTCTTCCATCTAAACTCAAGGGAGCAGAGAAGGGCGGTGGTGGGGCTGGACAAAGCATCAATCCTGAAATCAGAGTGGGTATGCTCTACGCCCGAATGAGAAAGTGGATAGATAGTGTGGCTATCACCACACAAGGAGTAACTGCAAAGACCCAGACATTATTGACTGCTGCTGGAAATGTGATCATTCCGGCCGTCGTGCAATAAGTTGCTCTGCAGAATCCAAGTGAATGCTTTGCGTCGAGAAGTATGATGTGGATGGTGCGAAGCATGTAGGCTTGAGTTTTTGTAAGGTGTTTAAAGATGTGCTTGACGCCAAGAAGAGGCAACAGGGATGAAAATGAGGATACTCAAAGATAACCTGCACCATTGCAGAGCAGCTGACGACCTTCTCACGCAGTTGCCCTGCGAAAAATAGACTCAGATTGTAATGATTAGTGAGCCTTATATATTCGGGAACGACTTCAATGCTAGAGTTTTGGAGTGGTGCATGCCCACCGAAAACAGTCGAAGACGGCGTATAGTAGAGATGGTGTCGAAGTTGATCCTGTTGGTGCTAAGGACGGGCTCTATGCCAACATACCATACCTCTGGCGTTGCCGAATTCAAACCCCCACGCCATTATGGTATGGGAAGGACTGGTGGCCCTCTTGAGTAATTGGAGGATGATGGAGGACTACACAGATAGTGATTATATCTTTCTTTGTCTAGAATTAAAAACAAGGCCCCGGGACCGGATGGAAAGTTTCCCGATTGGCGCTCATCGATAAAGGAAAGGGAGACTAGGATGATCCATTCGCTTTGCATGCTAGACATGGCGAGGAAGATACTTAAGAGGTTGCTGAAGCCATGACTGCTGCCAGTAATTAGATCAGCCGGATATCTGTTTGACGGACAGCATGGCATACGAAAGAGGCAATCTACTGTTGATGACATAGTGAACTGATGAAGGTGGATCATTTACCATAGTGTACAGCTGGCGCTGTCGAAGACAAAGATCGTCATACTAACAAAGCGAAACATACCGACTGTCATCCCGATGACAGTGGGCTTAGTCAGTCGGTAAGGTACCTGAAAGTGGCGCTGGAAACTAAGCTAACATATGTGGTAGGGCTCTGAGAGCCGTCGCCTCGTTGAGCAGGTTGATGGCTAACATCGATGGCCTAGAAACTAAGTAGAGATTGCTGAGGGCGACGACTAACTCCATTTTGCTGTACGGGACGCAAATTTTGGGCGGACTCACGACAAACGAAGAAGTTGAATGCAGATTGCTAGCGTCTAGCGTAGAGGTGCCCTGCGTATCGTCAGCAGCTAACGCACGGTGTCGAAATACGTCGTGTTGGTGGTAGCGGGCGAAATCCCGGAAGGGTTCCTTACACACTCTAAGCCGGACAAAACAGGGGCTCTAGCTCACGCACTAACGAGAACACACCAACTGTAGCAACAACGTTGGAGTGCAGGCAACAAACGTCGCTGGACGGCTTTAGGACCTATGGCCACGGTGAGTTAAACTTTCAGCTGTGCCAATTCCTAACAGAGTATGGTTATTTCAGAAGGTAATTGAACAGAATGGGCAAAGTGCGTACACCGTACTATCGGTACTGTATGGATGAATACGATGATGCTCACCATACCTTCTTTGCGTGTAGTCAGTTTGCAAGTCTAAGATTGGCTTCGTTATGCCTGATTCGATTGATACGACGCTGCGTAATGAGGATAACTGATGCACAGTCTCAACAAATATTGAGAAGATACTGCGCACAAAGCGAGAGGATTGTTGCCTTACCAACCCACAAGCTGTGTTAGCTTTTAAAGTACCCACCGATAGATGAGCAAGCACGACCGTGGTGTAAAAATACGAGAGCGGATTTCGACCCGGAACTTCGTGGCCTGTAGATGGAATTTCTTTTTTATTAATTACTAATCGTACATAACCCGTAGTTTCTAAAGCCGGACATCTTTTGAATATTTGTTTTTGTTCTCTACAATACAATAAAAAAATATATTCGAGTTCGCATATATTAAATCTAGGTAAATCAAATTGTAATCGAATAAACAATGCAACAACAGAAACCACTCCCAAGTGAATTGAGTACTTAATTATGACACCTCGAAACTTTCATAAAACCTTAATAAACAGCAGTTTGTTACGTTTCGTTGCTAACAAAATCCTTTCTGAAACTTGACATACGATAGAAAAAAACTAGCGAATCTGTGTTATAAAAATACTAAAACCCCATATTCAAGTAGACATTTTCAATGGAGAACTTCACTTGAGGCATTTCGTGTCCTCTAGTGAATACAACTAGATTATATGTATTGTAACAAATCTTCAATGACTTTCTTTCTCTAATCTTTATTCGAGAAAGGTTTATACTATTATAAACAATTCCACAAAAATAATAGTTTTTCCATCAAGCTTCGCGAAATAAATCCATCTAGTAATCATCATTTATTTAGACTTTACATAAAGTTTAAGAACAGAAATTTATAAAATAATCAATAACCACGATTCACACCTGACAAGACAGACTTCTGTTAGAATTGCATCACAGGATCACAGAGAAAAAACTGGTTAAAATGAATGACTATCATATAGCGAGCGACTTTCACTTTTCGGTCAATTGCTCGCATTCTTGAATTGTATGATGTTATTTCCATGAATTTCCCGGGGACATTGACACAAGAACGTACATAGAAATGGGCACAGAGAATGGAATGGACAATATGGAAATATAAGACAGCATTTCTTCTTACGGAATTAAATGTTTTGAAGTTTTAATTTCAGCTATGGTCAGTTTCATTTTTTTTTCTCGTTTTTTTACCGCACTTTAAGCTGAATAAGCATACAGTTCACTTTCTAAATCGTTCTTGATCGGATTTGGCATTATGTCCATTAGTGGTTGTTCATTCTCTTCCGGTACTTCAACTTTCATTTCTTCATCTCTATGACGGAATATGTCTAGTTCTAGATCTTCAATTTCAGAGAAGGATAGGTTATTTTCTGTCCGAAATTATTGGTAGCTTTGCAACAGCAAAATTCAAAAATAGCTCTAAGCTTAAATATTTTATGCACGCGAAATACGTCGCTTGAACGTTTCAATTATGCAACATAATATTTAAGCTTAAAGATACTAGCTGGTTTTATATCTTACGACACTATTCTGACTATAGACAGACAAACAAAAAAAATTATCTTCTTTACCTGCTGCAATACCGGCTATAGCTTCTGATGCGAAATGCTTTACGTCGACGTCAGCGTCTGCGTTCAGTTTATCTAATGTTGGCTTCACCTGACTATCGATTATGCTGGATTCGAGAAAAGGTGATACCTTTTGAAGTGTTTTTGCAACATTGAATCGCACGTTGGCCACTGGATCGGTAGCAAGAATGAGAACTGTCGGTAGAAGGAGTTTGGTCGTAATCTCTTGACCACATACTTCGGCTAAGACATTGATACAGAACAGGCATGTCATTCCTGGGGAAAGAAAAAAATCAATTGTAAGCTATAAGCTTATAATGAGAAATTAAAAGACTTACTGTGCAAATAGTTCTTATTCCTAGACATGACAAGAATCATTGGAATAATTGCTTGTTCGGCCCAAGTTGCTCCGAACTGTTCTACAAGCTTCTTCATGTTCATTGTTGCTGCTTCCCGAATAGCGTACACGTGATCATTTAGCCAGCTCATACACAAGCCACGCAACTTTTGATCGAAGAATTCCTGTCCAAGTTGACCAGCGAGTGCGGGCATGTATTCGATAATAGCCAGACGAACTCGCCATTTCGAGTCTTCAGCCAATTCAACGATGGCTGGGAGAAGTGACTGTAGAAATAATGGACGTTATATTAAAGAATTGTATTTAAAGAATGGCACAATTACCTGTGATAATTGTTGAATACCAATGACATCGTTGACACAATCCAAATTCGAAATTATATTTAGTCGAACTTCTGGACATTCGTCTTTCAGCTGTACTAAGAACAATGGTAAGAGATGCTCGACTGTATTATATGATCCTAGCATTGGACTAAGACCCATTATGACTGATGCTAAAGCTGATTTGACGTGCTGATTTGGATCCGAAACTAGCTCCTTGACATAGGGTAGAATCGATGTCATAATGATTTGAACTTGATTGGTTTTGTCTAGATTAGCGCAGAAATCCTTAACTTTTGAAGCAGCAGCGGCACGGACTTCAGCTTCGGCGTCTTTCAATAAATACTGAAATTATTTTTTTGTGGTTAGAAAAATTCAAAATGGTATTGTCCATAGGTTTCGACCAACCTGGAAAGCTGGCACTAAATCAGTTTTGGTAATTTCTGGTCCCACTGCCTTCTGTAAATCTGTGAATTTTTCGGCAACCATGTATCGTACACGCCATGATGAATCGCTGGCGCACTGTCGTAATGTCGGCATTACCAACTAGAAAAAAAATGTTATTAGTAAAACTTGAATATTTATGCACAAATTTCAGCATGAAACTTTAATGGATTTTTTTTACTCACATGTTCGACATCGTCTTGTGGCAACAGCTGTGCAATACTGACACAAGCCTCTACAGCCAACAACCGAACAGAGTCCTAAAATTTATTTATGTAGTTTTGTCATCTTCTTAGAAGTTTATCTTTTAATAAATTACCTGATCATCCTGAGCGAGTTGAACAAAGTTCGGGATCAGATCCGATTTCAGAAATTCAACTTCAACTACCTTGGCAAATTCACCTAGTTTACTAGCGGCCGCACGTCGAACCATGGGCGTTTCATCTTGACACAATTTACGGAAATTCGCACGTAATTCTGCTTTGACGGGTGCCGAGACCCGAGGATAGCACACCGAGAACAGTCCACAGGCCGATGTACGTGAAGTGAACCAATCGCCAGAGACAAGACGCTGCAGCGTTGGTACAACGTGAATTTCTAGGTCTTGTGCACTATGCTCAGCAGCAACGGTACGAAGTGATTCGACGGCCTTGTCACGAACAACAGTTTCCTCGACGGTTGCCAAACTTTCCAGCGGCGGAATCAAGTACATGGCATACTCTGCCCCGCCAACGAGACCTGTAAATTTCACGTTATTTAGGATATATGGAAATGTGAAGGATGTTGAGCCGCTTACTTGTGAAATTGCCTAGTTGCTCAGCGAGAGCTAGGAGAACTTCGTCTTCATCGTAGATGGTTTCTGTTAGAAACGGTATCAGTTCGGAACGTGTCCGCTCTTCGCCGAGAGCTAAAGCAATTGTTGACAACTTTTTGATCGAGTTTAAACGCAACTGCAAATGTGAACAACGATTAGAATAGATCTGTTTTTCACAATTTATATCATTCAATTAAAATTTAGAAGCTTTTGACAGTGACGGAAATAGTTTTTTTTACCTAATTCCTTCATAACACATCGTTAGAGTACTCGCCAGACAATTGTGCAATAAGGACATACCTTTTGCGTTTAAATAAAACACAGAATAATTGAGATATCGGACCGAAATTTATTCCAAGTGTAGTACATGCTACATTAAGCTATAAAATTTGATTTTGTTCATATGATCAGTGTGAGCCGGTTTGCAGTGATGTATTTTTTGGAGTCAATTTTCCACCACTCCTTGTGGGCACCTAGCGTACGTAATTCGATAAATAAGACGTTCAAAACTCATTTTGCGAGCTTGTGTTTTTTTTGAAAATTTATTTGTTGATACAATTATCAGGGCTCTTTAGTTATCACTCAAATGGCCGGTGGCGTTAAAAAGTAAACGATAGTTAACATTAGGTGTGTCCTGTACTTATTCCACATACACACAAATTGGACGACAAGTTCACGAGAAACGATGATTTAAATACAACATTATTTTGTCCTTATTGGAATTGTTGGTTAGGGCAGTCATCGATAAGGATAAAAGCGACGACATCATCTCGCCGGATAATTGGAAGTTGGTACATAAAGCGCTCTTAGTTGGTTTCACGGATTTACTTAAAGAAAATCCTGGATCATGATCGATGTGCCTCGATGCTAGGTGGCATTAAGGCAGATTTAAACTAATAGCTTGTCAGGACTAGCGCTCTGTGGATTTTGATAGGCTTGTGATAAATAAACTGGGTAAGATTTTGGCCAAACGCAAATTTGAAAGTGATGCTAAAACACCAGATTCCAAGCAAGCCGTGATCCAGGGCATGGACTCCCGCCGAGCCTTCCTCACATGAGGATATTATGGAGGTCATAAAATGCAGCAACAATGACTTCCCTGCAAGCGACTGGAAGGTGTCCAGGATCAGCGAAAAAGGATGATGGAAAACGGTTGTATGACGCATCTAAGACTTGCTGAGGAAATTCAGCATCGGAGGATGAAATAGATGTTGTCACAACCTCTGAACTAGGTTGCTGTCTTGATCTCCTGAACCT
This sequence comes from Nemotelus nigrinus, assembly GCA_947369275.1. NCBI lineage: Eukaryota > Metazoa > Arthropoda > Insecta > Diptera > Stratiomyidae > Nemotelus > Nemotelus nigrinus. The sequence continues at coordinate 17,155,150 of OX376375.1, forward strand.
CCAATCGTGTGACGAGGAGGAGGCGATGGCCATCGAATCTGATGAGGACCTTGACGGCACCGTAATCGATAACTGTAAAAGCTCTTGATGGTTCTTGGAATTTGACAATCAGAGTCCGATCACAATGATATAACTCGAACCAACTGAGTTCGCCGCAAGTAGCATGAAAATGCCTGGAAAAGCAATGGATTAACTCATTAGAAGTCGCGGCCCAGAAAATATAGGAATGAAAAATCAAAGTGTATTTATTAGGGACGATGCCGGACAGCTGTATACTACAGCAAATATATCGCTGAACAAATCTAAAAGCTTGCAGACGTTGATAGAATGATACATATTGGGGTGACGCATCCAAGATGCTGAATAAAAATATTTCGAGTACTGCCTGGGATGTACTTGATTGATATTTTCCAAGAAGAGTATTTTTAAACTGATTTCGAGATCCCATCGAATCATAAAGCAGCCGCAACAGAAATCATACTGTTGCCTCGAACATATAATACGTACATGAAAATCATTTTACTGGGTTGAAACTATCTTCTTGCTTTTGTACTAACTTTTTTCGGGAGTTTTACTTTACTATTTCACTAAAAAACAGATCGAATTTAAGCTGCCTGACATTTTAAGTACTAACTTAATGTTGTATTTATTGTTATAATGAACGAATAGTTTTCCGTAAATCCAAACTAGATATTCTGAAGTGAATGAAGCTAGATACTTGCATATTTAGAATAAGAATTCCGATCAAAATTTGTATTAATTCATTGAAAGACTACCTATTTGAGCTTAAGTCAAACAAGTTAATTTCGAAGCAAATCATCTGCTGACTTTCTACCCCGGAGCACTCACCCCGATCCACCCGGCTACCAGGGGAGCGCACAATCTCTCGAAATGCGAACACATAGACCATTCATAATTCAAACCCAATCGAAAGCAACAATTCGCTCTTGAATTTTTGATTAACTCCGATGACGCATTCAAGCATAGATACATTGGGTCGTACGCGGGGAAAAGGCATGTAAGTTTAGCAAGCAAGGAAATCAATTGCTAGTCACGGCCCGATAACGCAATGCAACGAAGACAAAGCCAGCTTCCGCCCAAAACAACCTGCCGTAGCATTATTATATTTATATCGACAACGACCCTTAGGTCTTGAACTCAGATCGACGTCACCCAGAACATAACACCGCGAAAAGGACCTTGTCCGGATTTTTTCTGGCTAGCGTCCATCTTATCACTGTTTCGGATTCGATATCTATTCGGTGCCGCTGGTGTACCATTGACAAGTACCAATCGAAAGATAGAATTCCCCTACACGCACTGTCATCACATCATCATCACATCACCTTTCGCTGCTTAAGAAATTTTCTCGATACTTTACCTGAACATCTTCGTTCTTCAACTCGTCAATTAAAACCGCAATGGGATAGAGCGAATCGTCGAGCGCCTTGTCACTCGCTGCCATTTTTCGCTAGTCTGCACTGAGAATTTCCTTCGGATGTCCACTATTGGATTTCGATGGATGTTTCGAAAACGTTTCGTCGACTGGATGCTTGTTACTACCGCCGCCGCCCGCTACAATGAATGTCACAAGCGCAAATGACCACGAGTTTTTTCCAAGTGGAATTTCACGTGAGCTTAACGTTTTTTCTAGTGTTCGAATAGTTAATGTCGTACGCGAAATAGTAACGAAGCTTAATACTGTCAATACCGAAGGAAATTTTCACGAATTTATTGCGATTAAAAAGTTTGCAATAAATTCACCGAATTTTCACAGATCCCGAACACAATTTCGACTTTTCGAGTGTGGGATTTTGATAGGGTTCAGTTGGTAGCTGTGGATAGCGTCTAGTAGTTGTTGAGCTCTGATATGCGATTGGGTAAAAGCGACGTCTAGCGGGCAATAGTGTGCGCGTTAGATTTGAAATCTTTGTAGTGGATATAAATGCTGACTTTAATATTGTATGGAAATATACAAGGAAATAATTTTTAATAAAATCAGCCTGTGAAGTATTTATTTTATAATTGAGGGAAATTGTTAAAAGGAATTTTAAGTCTAACTGATTTCTGAAATAAAATGATACAAGTGTAGTTAATCATGGGGAATAATTTGCAATTGAATTAAAATTTTATCGCGATAGATTAGGAAAGTAAATAGAGCAGATAAACGGGAAACTGTACGATTCCGCAACAAATGTTTGTATTTTATTTTCAAAATTTGAATATGATACTGATAAGAAAAAAATATGGCCGATAACTCTATCGACATCGCTTCACCGAAGGAAAATATTACAAATAAGGTTTGTTTTTACTTGTTATGCCAGGTAATATACAAATGTTATTGTGAATTAGAAGTATATAATCTCTCAAACTAGTGAAAGCGAAGTGTTTCCTACACTCCTTTGTTGTGTTCAGGGTCTATTACTACGATTTTACCACGATTGTTCCACACAATAAACTATTTTAGTCTTCTGCACTTCATCAATTTGCCAAGAACACCAGAAATTTGCAGAAAATTAGATGCTTTAAAAACTAAAGCGATTTTCAATGGATTTTTGAACAAAGAGCGGGTTATAAATCAGTATCTGGATATGAAAACAATACATACCTTGAAATATACGAAATGGATGAAGCTTTGCACAAAATGGAGGAAGCCTATAATTGTGGCAAAAAGATCCAGCTGAACGGAAAAAAATTTGCTCCTTGTCAAAACTGACAATGCCATAGAACTCTGAAGGTTTCTCAAATGCATTAAAAACAGCAAGTTAAACATAAAGCCTTCAAGCTATTAATAGGAAAATAGTGAGAATTTTTTCAAACTAATCAAAAGTAAAAAATTCCAACAGGTCAAGATGCCTCCTCTAGCAATGACTGTAATCAATCTTTGCCTTTTGTGAGGTTCTTGTAAAGCATATCAAAAAATCAGCTCCGGGAGTAGATAAGATTACTTAAGATATGTTAAAAGCAGTAAATGATACTGGTAAGTGAAATCTAGTAGGCGCAGTAAAAAAAGGCAGTCTTCACTAATTACCCTTATACCAGTCTCTTCACTATAAGAGCAGCCCCCATCTTCAAACCAGGAAAGGGCCCAAACAACATTGATAGCTTTAAACCTATTTCCTTCATTTACATATAGTCTAGTTAATTAATTGAAATTTCCAACGCCTGTGAAAGAGTTTTTGCCAGAACTCTTCAAATCTATTGGATAATTTAAATCTCCCTAAACCCTTAATAAACTGAATTATATTTTTCCCAAATAATAGATAACTTGCAATATGTGAACATCGTATTAAATAAATAATAGTCCACCACACGGTGACGTTTTACGTCCTTGGCGCTTCAACTTATGAACGGCTATTTTACATTCATTGCAAAATTTTAATGTTGAAATTTTTTAGCATGCAGTTAAAAGTAAAGTAATCGCACGACAACCCTCGTACAGGTCTAGGGGTTAAAGCTGGAAGTGAGCTTCATCAAAAATTTACAATCAATGTGAATACGAGTGTGCAGTGATCAGTTCCACGAATCACTGTACCCCTGAATAATTCAGGTACCTATTCACAGCTAGGTAAACTCAAAGCTTGATGCGCGGACCCTCGTTTGATGCTGAATCTAGGGATCCCACACGCAAGAAGCCAGTGTTCTACCTACTAGGCTACTCAAGCTTCAAAATGCAGGCAATTTTATATTAATCTCGGTTCATAAAGACCCAGGCAAATGTCTAAAAAATCTGCATGACTACACGTTCAGGTTCCTTGAAATGTGCAAAGACAGCAACATACTGATAAGCCATTGCAATGCGTTGTATCTAAACTATGAACACAGGTTTCTTTCTAATATCACCATTAACACCAGCCAAACCAAATAGGTCAAGGAAATTAAGTTCTTAAGTATCCAGATAAACAACTAATAATCAAAAACAGCTGGGAATACAAATCCAAAAAATGTAGCTGGGATGCTTACTTCTTCCGCATTATAACGGGTTTGAACAAAGGACTAGTCTCTGAAAAGAGCATTTTAGCTTAGATAGCATTTAATAGAGCTAAAATTGCACTCCAATTGATCAGCTTCTGTTCTGCGCTGATCTATTTCTTCAAGAAGCTTGGTTCTCTTAAAAGCAAAGCTTTGAAAAGATATCTTGGAATTCTCCGAAACTTTCCTATCCTGCAAGCCTTCGTTATGTCAAACGAAATGCCCAGTAGACATAGTGCCTTATGGTTATCGGCGAGAGAGCTAATCCAGCTCAAACTATTTTACTTTCCTAAGTTATCAGAATAAACAGTGCAACGCCCTCCAATTATTTCACAGTCAGCAAGATGTTTAAGGAGAGTAGTGCTCATATATCTATTATTTACATAAGGCTCCAGACCCCATGTGATAGCAAAAGCTATCTTACATTGCCCAAAAGTGCGTAAAGGTAAAGTAAGCTTCACTTCCGTATGATTCTTCCAGAGAAGTGTTTTTTGTGTGAGGCTACTTCCAGACATTTGATTTCCTCTGAAAGTTGAATAGTTGTACGCTTCATATAAGGAAGCACTAGCCCATCCAGATTTTTTTCCTGGTAATCAAAATAAATATCATTTTACGAAGACTTTTTGCTAGCCCATACTTTAAATACCAAATCTCAATTAGTTCCAATGCAGCTATATATTTTTACATACGACATTCAAATTCTTCCCGACAGCTAGTGTGGCCACGTCACCAACATGAGCCTGCACGTGCAGCGGGTGTTACAGTTTGTTTAGCAGAGAGTCAACTAGCAAATGATAGGTCACCCCCTTGAGGGCATCCATTTTTCGTCTCCTGCCTCAAGTAGCAATCGGATTCAGCTTCCGACACCAACGATTTCTGCGTCAGCATGTCATACATCCACTTAACTAAGATGTCTTCCTCGCCATCAGCTTTCGCAGCGCTCTATAAAAGGTACGCGTCAAAATTCCCTTCATGCGATGAAGGTGTTTGTAGAATCCTCATCACATATTCGCTATTTGAGATCGCTCCCTCAACTGTGGAAACCAGAGAATGAAAGGCTGACTTGCTTGATTTTCTTCGGTGATAGGTATGTTGCTCACCACTCAAGGGTTAGACCTAAGAACTATAGTGAGTATGTGTAGTTGAAATAGTCTTTCCAAGCATTTCAGCACAAATTAAGTTAAGCTGATTGGATGATCCTTAGATCTGAAAGGTCATCTCTCAACAGGGAAGGTATAAGTACTACGGTAACCTGTCACTACACATGTAGTAGACCGCCCTAGGTTTAAGACTCCAGATATTGGGTAGGTAGATCCTATTCGGTGCTTCCCAGTTAGTTTCCTGTCTAGTATAATGCCCAAATATTTAACACTATCAACAAGTTCCAATGTTATTCCGTTGAGGCTAGGTGTGGCAATAGTCAACACTCTGTGCTTTCTTATAAAAAGTTCGATTTTTGTCGAGTTTGCACTAAGACCAGCTTTTTTGGCCCAGATTTGGATATGGTCCAGCGCTGATTGCATAAAGTCCGACAAAGTCTGTGGGAACGCATCCTTTACAAGTATCCCAATGTCATCGGGATATGCCACCACCTCAAAGCCACTGGTCCTTATATTCTCCAGTATTTCGTTGAATGTCGGGATCTAGAAAAGGGGCGATATAGTGACCCTTTGTGGTATTTCGATTCCGACTATTCTCTCTGCTTTAGTTTTCAAAAAGGTGGCTTCAATTCGCTTGTTTTTGAGCAAGTCCAATGTTCAGGTTGCCTGAATTTTATCCACTCCATATCGAACTAATGCATATCTGGATAGTCTCTGGAAATTTTTAGGACGCTTTACCGAAGCCACTCCGTCATGAAACCGTCAATCCAGGTCACTGCAATGTGGCCGCAAACAGTGTTGCAAAAAGATGCGACCATTTTTCCGTCGACATGGCAAAATTAAGGAGCTCTCTGGTGATCCGTTTAAGATACACCATGGCCACGTCATCCTTGAGTCTCCATTCCAGGTGTTCCTGTTTATCGATGACGGCCCTAAAGGACCGAGCTAACGTCTTCTGTCGTGGCCTCTTCATTGACTTGTCTCTCGGTGAGATTGGCTCCTCTGAGTGTTGGCGCTTGTTCGCAGCCATAGCAGTAGGTTTCTCATGGGTATCTTTGGGTTTTGCTTTGGATTCTAACGTCACCGTACTCTTGGCCACTAGCTTTGCCTCTCTTCTCCTGAAGCGTTGGGTATTCCGTTTCCTCGCTTTAGTGGGATTAGCTACCGCCACACTAACAATGGACTGCTAACCTGCGAATCTTGCTGCCGAGGCAATTAAGATGTCTCCCATAGTCTAACAGTTTGCTACTCTGTAGACCGCGGTTCGCTAGGTTCCAGAGCCGGGCAAACTGAAGTGTTAGATCCAGGACCCCGCAGATAGACTTTCACCTGAATCACCAGTCTCGGCATCCATGTCACCCTCGCGGAGAAAGACAAGGGCACCCCTCTGCCGGTTACGGGTGAGACCTCCGTTTATACAACCCATACAACCGGTTGCTGTACAGGCGTGCGGCAGAGCCAAAACTTTTTACGGGAGAAGATACTCTCACCAACCTTACTTATGAAAGACTTGTCTGATCACATTTACCTATCCTCCGTTCCGGGGGATTGTTACCAGCGGCCACCGCAAGGAGGTTATAAATGACATTTTCACCAGTCCAAATAGATACGGCACGTGCATATTTGCGTATACTATATGTTACTCCCCTTATTCGGCAGATGAGTCGCCGAGTGTTTCGAGTGTTAGTAGTACTATAGCAAATTTAACAGTCTTGGTCCCCGCGAACAAAAAATGTCCGCTATATGTACGCCTATATATATAACTAATTCGGAAAATTCTCTCTCGAAAGCTAACAGAGCTTAGGTAGTAGAGAGACTAAAGGGAAAATCTGAGTAAGTTATGCTCTTGATTTGTTCTATTTGTAGATTTATATCTTTGTAGTAAAATTGCTTAACTGAATTTTGTACATGTATACGCTTGGTTAATTTTCTTAAATCTCTTTGTTCTGAGGATAGGGATGACTGAATTGAACAGAGCTGTAGAAATCGAAAAATTATCTATTTCTGCCTGTCAGAAGTGTTGTACCATATACTACTTTATTGAATATCCCGGGATCCCGGCTAATTTCTGGTCCCGAAAATCCCGGGATTGATGATTTGTAATCTTGGGATTTTCGGGATCAGAAATTGGCCTGGATTCCGGGGCCGGGAGTCAAGCATAATCGGCAATCAAATTACGGCAAGACTCGAAAAGAGCAAATAGAATCCATATTTATGAGAAAGCAATTAGCATGCAGGTTCACATCAAAATGCGTAAAGAATAGATCAAAACAAACCGATATAACAGTTAACAAGAGAATACAAAGGGGTTTATAAATAAATAAGTATGGACTGTTCCGCATTTAGTGCATTCGTTACTTCGAATGATTCGAGGAAATTAATACTAGCGAATGCATACACAGATTTACCAAAATCCTCAATAGCAATCAAAAAAAAGGTTGTGGGCTATGCAAGCAGGATAAAAAAATAGTAAAAAATGAGATAAGACAGGCTAGTATCTCAGGTGAAGGGTTCAGTTTGACGTTTGATGAGTGGACCTTGACTACAAATAGGCGCTACACAAATATTAACATCTACTTAGTGAATTCTTACTGGAGCTTGGTGCGAGTAAGGATATCAATGACAGCTGCAAACTACCTAGATATATTAAAAGAGCGTTTTGCTGAGTTTGATGTTTCTCTAGGAAAAGATATTGTTACCATCATAACTGATGGGTCAAATGAAATGCGAAAAGTAGGCAGACTAGTTGATACAGAGCAACATATTTGTTTGGCGCATAGCATCCATTTGGCAGTTTGAGATGTTCTCTATAATAGGAGGTCCACTCCAGATTAAAGAATGGATGAAGCAGCTGATAGTCTGGACGACGACCACGAAGATTTGGACGCTCCTGAATCAGCAACCCGGGTGCTGCAAGACACGCTAGATCTGACGAAGGACGTCAGCGCATGGTTTTTATATTTTAAAAAAGCTCCAACGAAAAATAATTACGATCTTCAAAACTATGTCGAATCCGAGCAAGGCATTTAATTCTGATTTACTGGATTGTAAAACAAGATGAAATAGTCTCTTGACAATGCTCTAACGGTTTTCCATTTTGAAAAATAGTATACATTAATAGGCCTGCAATATCCAGAGCGATTAAAAGGAACTGAGTTTGATTCGATTCAGAAACTTATTGAAGTTTTACTCCTTGTAAAATTGACTGTGGAGGCCTTAAGTCGCAGAGATGCAAATTTATTCACTGCTAATACTTCATCAAGATTTTTATTTAGGCAGCTAGGAGAAAAACGGTCCATTCTTGTGAATGCTATGAAAATTGCAATATTGGACCGAATAAAAAAGCATCCATGTACTGAGCTATCTGGTATGCTAAGCTATCTCTAGAATCCACATTGTGCCAGCGAAAATTTACCAATTGAAACAGAATCTCTATTTTGGAAACCAAGCAACGCAAATATTTAAAAAAATATACTTCAATTATCTAGATGCTGAACCCTTTGCTTGGTAGCCAAAGAAATGAGGAGAACCCGGTAGATACCCATATTGAATCAGAACAAGGTAGTAGTCAATTGACGCTACAAGAAGAGCTGCAAAAGTATGAAAATAATTAATTATGAAATGCCGCAAGAAACTAATCTTGTTAAAACCATTGCAAAAGAAATGAATCTTTTCGAAAGTGGTGGCACTCGTATAGTTTGGAGCAGGCTTACCAATATTTATCAACCGTTCCCGCGGCGTCTAACATCGGGAATAAATTTAGAAGCAAGCTTGGATGTTTTGCTGTTGCCTCAATGCTACTTCCGAAAAAACCATTGAACTTTGGCAGAATTTTTTATATGTTTCTTTATTATGTATCTCAATTTTAAGAGTTGTAATTTGCTGTTGTGGTTTTTTGTCGTGATTTGTTGTTGTAATTTGTAATAGTTGTAATTTTAAATATCTGTCTTCATACTGTCAACGTCTTGGATAATTAAAATTATTGTTTTTATTTGCATCAATTGAATAAATTAGTAATTATTCAGTAACATATTTTTTTATACAGTTTTGAGCTTACTTATTGTTGTAGTTTTGAAATGATGGTACATAATATAATCTTTTTATTAAAATGTTGACTTATTTTGTTGCGTTATATTTTGAATCTCGAATCCTGGGATCCCGAAAAAATGGTTCGGGATTGGAATCCCTAATTATAATATAATTAAAATATTATAGACAATGTATATGATTATGTTTAGATTTACTTGATAAAATAAATGTTTTCCCATAAACTGAATCTAAACTGTCAAAATTTATCATTGCAGTAATCACTTACAAATTACCGTTAGATAAAATTAAGGGAGGTTTATTCATATCTTCTGTATTTGAAATCATTTTGCTTCTTTTTTGAAGTTGGAGCTTAGTAGAGCCCATGTGCCTCTCGCATTATTTCTATTCACTGGCTTCAAATACAATCGATCCATCCACTTTTCATTATTTTATCAAAGCGTATCAATTCCATGACAACCGATTTTTGATTATGACCCATATGATGTTATTTTAATCGTACTCGACCATGTATTACCGCTTCCTCGTCATTGTCACGCCAACGTGATATTAAACGCACATACATAAAGCCACTTCAGAGACTAATTTCAAATTGCAGCGAGAAAAAAAAGACTGTAGCCCAATTGGACTACTCAAGACATCAGCCCAAAACTAAACCATGTCGAAATGTGCCGGTCATAATGAGATCATTAGGGGTTTCTAAAGCTTCATCAAGCACGTTGTCTTTTGATTTGTTCGAACAAAACTAGGACCATAGACCCCGCGGTGAAAAAAAACGTCCTCCAATAATAACGATGGATCGGAACCTAAACGCTTAGCTCGGTTGCGACGAATTGAAATTTTCGCCTGTGATTTCTTCATCCAATAGACGACTTATTGGTATGGCTCGAATCGAACGCGATTGAAAACCATCGATCCAAGATGCAAGTTGATTGACAGTTCATAATGGACTTTTTGTTTAAAATGAAACGGTAAAGATGAAATTGAAAATCTACCGTGATCAGGTACATTATCTGATGTTTCTGTTTCTGGCCGTTGGCTTCCGGCCCTCGTTTGATGCCTTTTTTATAGTTGTTGCTTTGAAATCGATTTAATCTACATTTTTTCAATTAGACCAAAACGATCAATTATTTCAATCAAACACTAATAGCTACTGGGTGTAATACGTAGTTCAGATAAATATGGATTGTAATGTGCATCAACTGATAATCTTATCTGATTGGAAATCGCATCAAAAGTCATTAGATTCACAGGTGAGAAATTTAAACAGTATCAGATACTAATGCCTTGTTTATGTCACTTCGTTAAAAGAAATGTGATACTTTATTTTAATTTATATTGCTAATCAATTTGTCTACGGCAATGCTAGGTGAAAGGAAAACGGTGAAAGAAGGCGGCCTCAATATTTTATAATTCGGTTTCGTTCGAACTTGAGTGACTTTATTTTCAATCTTTGAGAAGTCGGCAATCGTATAACTCCTCAAAAAAATCTAGCAAATATTTTGAAAATTATTGCTGAGATTCAAATGTAAGTCAAAAGTTCAGTAAACCGCAACGAAACTAGCTTTTCCAATGATCTTCCATCA